>BTHU01000007.1:51296159-52758659 GCA_036184795.1 Tokudaia tokunoshimensis
ACAGTGCTGGGATATATATATAGCTCTAGGGAAAGAGAACTTGCTCAGCCTGTTTAAGGTTCTGTTCTGGATTTGCTATACAGCAAAGTAACAGCAAAATAAAAAGCTAAACAGTCTGTGGGAGGGTGTTGCATATCTTTGGTGATGTAGATTAGAACTGTTCATTGTTGACATTAAGCCAGACAACACATTTATAGATGTGTGTGTGGTATATTGTAATAACACATTTGGGATAATAGGTGTTTATTAGTCCACTTTCTACCATTATGACAAAACACCTGAAGTGGGTGTACTTTATAAAGAGATTTATTTATTTCCTAAATTTGGAAATGGAAAGTTTCCAAAATAGTGTTGCCCTATAAGAGATTACATAATGGTGGCAGCAATTTTGAGGGGAGATTGCATGGTAGGAACAAAAGCTGGAGCTTAGTGAGAGCTTAGGACAGGGACTCATGGAGTGAGTCTAGGCTGATTGTTGGTGTTGTACTTCTCCTGGTCATCTCACCTCCACTCCCCAAGTGCTGGGACTGCAGGCTCATACCTGGCCACTGTTACTCTTTTATATAGACCTGATGTTTGGAGAATTAACCTACATTAATTCCTTTCTAGAATAAGGCCTACTTTGATGACCTAAATACTGCCCAGTAAGTCCCACTTTTTTGGGGGGGGGTAGGAGTGAGTTTTTCTGCTGGCCTTGAATTTTTGATCCTTCTGCCTCCATCTTCCAGCTGGATTAATACTGTGTCAGGCTGCTCTACATTTTAAATAGTCCCAGAGCCATTACACTGCAGACTAAGCTTTTGACACAAAAACTGGGCTTGGAGAATCTTTCTTTAGGACCCTGGGTTTCTGACTGAAGATTGATTTTTCTCTGTTTTTTATGTTGTTGACAGTATAATCTTTTAGAACTTCCCCCTTAGTTGTTAAAAAAATAATATCACAAATAGATTATAGTTTTTCTTAAGTGTGAATTTTTTTCAATGTATGTTAGAAAGTCCTATGGTCTTGGTCAGGGATAGTACTTGGAATTTGGGGACTGACCATCATTATCGTTACCTCCATCTTCTCTTTTGTGAGAATGATTTCTTTTTTTATTCATAGGTATTAAAAAAGTTGTTTGTTTGTTTTCTCAGCTTGCTGAACTAAAGCAGGAATGCCTTGCTCGTGGTTTAGAGACCAAGGGGATAAAACAAGATCTTATCAATAGGCTCCAGGCGTATCTTGAAGAACATGGTGAGTACTTTGTGGTGGGAACATGATGTGAGTGAAGCATTAATGTGATGTGAGTTTCAAGCTCTGACACTTGAAAAGATTTCTTCCTTTCTCAGGTAATTGGTACATAAGGTCTAAATCTAGAAAACTTTTAAAATGACCTTGGTGGCTCATGCCTCTTATCCTTGCACTAGGGAGACAGAGGCAGAAGGATTGCCTCAAGTTCAAGGCCAATATGACCTACAAAGTAAGAGTCTAACTCAAAACAAAAACCACTACCAACAACAAAAAATACTGTTGGCTGAGCCAGATGTGGTGATACATGCCTATATTTAGTACCTAATAGACTGAGGCCTGAGAATCAGGTGTTTGAAGCTGGCCTAGGCTACAGGTTGAGTTCTAGGTTAGCTAGAGCTACATAGTGAGATTCTGTCTCAAAGAAAAACGAAACTCTGAATGTGTATCTATGTGTATATACATATATATGTATTAACATTTTTATTTTATACTAAAGAGATCTTGTCACATTGCCTATCTGGCTGTGAATGTTTTAGTATGTTATTTAAATATCAGGATGGAGGAGGCTGGAGCGATGTCTCTAGAGCATATGCTGTTCTTGCAGAGGACCTGGGTTCAATTCCAAGCACCCATATGGTACCTCACAACTATATGTAATTCCATTTCAAGGGGATCTGATGCCCTTTTCTGGTACACATGATAATATATATACATAACATGCAGACAAAACACTCATGCATATAAAATAAAATAATGAAATATTAAAAAATCGTCCAGTCCTTTAATCCCAGCTGCTTGGAAGGCTGAGGCCAGAGAATCAAAATTTGAGGCCCAATTGAGCAACTTAGTGAGACCACACCCTTTAAAAAATATATATATAATGCTATCACTAGTTTAATAGTTTGAAGGCTTGGGCTGGAGAGTTGGCTCAGTGGTTAAGAGCACTGACAGCTCTTCCGAAGGTCTTGAGTTCAAATCCCAGCAACCACATAGTGGCTCACAGCCATCTGTAATGAGATCTGATCCCCTCCTCTGGGGTGTCTGAAGATAGCTACAGTGTACTTACATATAATAAATAAAGAAATCTTTGGGCCAGAGTGAGCGGGGCTGGAGAGAGAAGAAAAAGTGTCTGAAGACAGCTACAGTGTATGATATAATACATATAATAAATAAATCTTTAAAAAAAAGTTTGAAGGCTTTAATTTTAATCTGTATTGTAAAAAGTTTCATTAAATCTGTTTGGACAGTCACTGTTAACATAGTTAAGTGTTTATACTTCACAGTGTTAAAGACAATTGTCTGGACCCTTGAAATCCTTAAACTAGTTGATCTCTGGTTCCTTTTACACCTCATAGCCCCGAATTCTACCTTGGGAAAAAAATAGCCCCTCCTTCATGTAAGGTGCATATTATCATCCCAGCTTGTATGTATCTTTCTAATTTTTATTCATTCTCTTGTATCATCATTCTTCATTTTCCTTCCTTTAAATACTCTTTAGACACCCATTCTTAGGTATTTGATGTATTTATCAAATGTCTTTAGGGGCTAGAGAGATGGCTCATTAGATCAGGACATTTGCTGTGCAAGCATGAGGACCTGGATTTGAATCCCAGCATCCATGCTAAAATCTGGATGTGCTCTCTCAAGCCTATGTGTGCTGTAGGTGGTGAAGACAAGAGGATTCCTTAGGCTTACTGCTTAAGACCAGCTCCAGGGTCAGTGTGATACCCATCTTAGAGGAAAAGGTGCAGAGTGATAGAGCAGGACATGTACATATGCACCACACACATATTCATACAAACACATAGAGTTAACATACAAAATAGGAAGATGTGTTGCTTAATACAGTATTTTAATTCTTATCATTGGTAATGAATCCATAGCCTTACTTTCATCATTCATTCACACACTCATTCATTCATTCATTTATTTAGAGTTTTTTTTTTTTCTTGAGATAGGGTTTTTCTGCATAGCCTTGGTTGTCCTGGAACTCAACTTTGTAACCCAGGCTGGCCTCAAACCCAGAGATTCTCCTGCCTCAGCCCCCCAAGCACTGGGACTAAAGTTGTGTGCCACCACCACCTGGCTCTAATTATTATTATTTTTTAAGTTGTATATATGGGGATTTGGGAAGATGGTCTAGTAGGTAAAGGTTCTTGCTGCATAATCATGTGGACCTGAGCTTTGGTTCCCTAATAACCAGGTGGGGGATAGGTATTCATGCTGACTTGTAATCTCTCTCAGTCCTGGGAAGTGGCAGTGGGTGATCCTGAGAGAGCTCCAAGTTCAGTGAGACACCCTGTCTCAAGGGTGTGAGACTGAGCATATTAGAGCAGGATGCGTAACCTCTTCTGGACTCCATGTATGTGGGCACACTCACCTGTACACTTGCGCCTAAAGTTTGTATCTGTGGCATGAGGTTTTGTGGCTATTTGCTTTATTCATTCCATTTCTAGAGTTGCATTCTGTGATATATAGCTACCACAGTTTGTTAGTTTAAGATTTTTATTACATTTCTCTTTGTGTGTGTGTGTGTGTGTGTGTGTGCGCGCGCGCTTCTGTGTGCACGCACATGCCATGGTGTACATCTCAAAGTCAGTTGACAACTCCCATGTGGATCCTTATAATCATTTATAACTACTTTAACTCTGTGATCTTATCAAACTTGTGAACCATCTCACAAGCTACCACATTTTATGATCTATCCCATAACAGGTTCCTATATTGCCTCCTAGCCCTAGGGGATTTAGTACTATTAGTATGTAATTGTATAAAGTATTATGTATTAACATTGTTAGGATATATAATTCTCTTATAAACTACTTTTCTTCTTTATGTGCCTTTTGAGATTATATAATATATGCCCAGATTAGGATTTTAATCATTGTATATTCACAAATGTATAAATACGTAATATGATTTAGCACTGTCAAGTTGCTTCCTAGAATTGTCCTATAATCTGTATTCTTCATTGGGACATTGGGGTTTTTTTTTTTTTTTTTTAAACAAACAACTTTATTTTTAAAAGATTTTATTTGGGGCTAGAGAGTTGCTTTTGTAGAGGACCCAAGTTCCCCATTCCTACATGGAAGCTTACAACCATTTATAACTACAGTTCTGGGGGATAGGACACCCTCTTCTTGGCCCTTAAGAGCAGCACTGCATACATGTGCACAGATACATGCAGCCAAAACACCCAAATACATTAAATAATTAAAAAATTATCTTATTTTTATTTTATTTGTGTGGGTGTGTGCCTCGTGTCTTAGGAGGCCGGAAGAGGGTGTTAGATCTCCCGACTGGAGTTAGAGGTGGATGACTGAGTGATGGTGGGTGCTGAGAACCCAGCCCACATCCTCTGTTAGTGCTCCACCACAGAGCTGCCTCTCAGCCCATGCAGGGCTCTATTTCTACAAACCTGTATTTGGCATTCTCCTATCAAGCAGCCTAGTGTTGCTCATTTGTTGGTTTTAATATACTATAACTTTCTCCCTCAAGAAAGTTTAAATACTGACTCTTCCAAGTTCTATCTTCTTTGCCCACAAGTGCTAGAATTACAGGCTTGGGATACTATGCCTGGTTACCTTGTTGTTTTTAAACAAAAATATCTTTGTCATTGGTCTTTAAAATATATATATGTTTGTATACATATATCGTATGTGTATGTGAGAGAGAGAGAGGTAGAGAGACAGAGTGTGTATGAATGTTCTGTCTTTACAGACACCAGAAAAGGGAATCAGATCCCATTACAGATGGTTGTGAGCCATCATGTAGTTTCTGGGGATTGAACTCAGGACCTCTGGAAGTTCAGTAAGTGCTCTTAATGGATGAGCCATCTCTCCAGCCTGTCATTGTTCTTTTATGTTTTTTCCCTTGGTGTTCTTCAATAGGAGTGCTTACTTTTGTAAACATTTTTTTCACCTATTTTGTTGTGTGTGTGTATTTATGGGTGGGTATGCACATGTGTGGGTGCCTGAGGAGGCCAGTAGTAGGTATCAGATTCCTTGGTGCTGGGATCACAGGGAATGTGAATTGTTTCATTTGGATGCTGGGATCTGAACCCTGGTCTTGAAGAGTAGCAAGCACTCTTAACCCTGAGCCATCTCTCCAGTACCATTTTGGGGTTGTTTGTTTGTTTGTTTGCTTGTTTTTATTTTTATTTTTAAGATTCATTTATTTATTATATATACAATGTTCTGTCCGCATGTATGCCTGCAGGCCAGAAGAGGGCACCAAATTCCATTATAGATGGTTAGGAGCCACCATGTGGTTGCTGGGAATTGAACTCAGGACTTTTGGAATAGCAACCAGTGCTTGACCTGAACCATCTCTTCAGAGATGGTTCTCCATTTGCTTGTTTTTTAAAAGAAATCCTTCCCTACTACTAACTCTCTTGGTGTTTTGCTTGTGAGCCATTAATGGTTGAGCCATCTTTCTAGCTTTCTACCACATTCAAAGATATTTTCTTCATTATTCTGTCACTACTCCCTTCCCCCACCCCCTCACACCCCCACACCCACACCCACTCACGTATGTTCAGCCGTTGGGTATTGTTCTTTGGAGCCACCCACTTTGTCATTTTAGACAGGCTCTGTCACTGTGCTTGACTCCCCAGGTCTGGGATTACAAGGGTGCACAGCGTAACCATGCATGCCTCATGCACCTTCTTTTGTTGTTGTTGCTTGTTTAACACGGCGTTATAGCCCAGGAGTGCCTCTGTAACTGAGAGTGGCTTTGAATTTACTGATTGTTTTACTCCCATGCATCATACCCAGTCCTAATTATTTTTTAATTAATTTTATACTGTGACTTAATTACAACCTAATTGCATTTAGTTTTTCAGTTCAGGTGGAATTCAGTTTTATGATAACATTAGATAGAGATCTGGTTTTATTTTCTCTAAATTTGGTTATAAGAATTTTCTCTAAATGTGTATTATAGGAATTGGTTCTGTCTTCGTTATTGAGTTGTAAAGCAAAGAGGTTGTAATTTTACTCTTACCACTGTGATCAAGTGATCAAGGCTTGACCTGAATATTTTAATGTTCTTTAGCTGAAGAAGAGGCAAATGAAGAAGATGTACTAGGAGATGAAACTGAGGTAAGTTGGGAAAAGTTAGTCACTGGCCTGCTAATGTGTCACGGCTGTAGCTGAATTGCTTACAGTTGGTGGTTCTTAGATGCCTGAGAAGAATAAAAGACTAGTTCGTTTTGGAGTTATGTTGTCTCTTGATGGATATTTCTTTATTTTCTAATAGTTTAATTCATGATTTTGAGCTAGGGTCTTATAGCCCAGGCTGGCCTCAGATACAATATGTAGCTGAGGATAATCTGAACTTCTGGTCTTTGTATTCCCACCTCCTGAGTGCTGCTGTGTCCAGTTTACCAGTTTATCTTTTTTTTTTAAATGGATATTTTTGTTGTTTTTAATGGAAAAAAAATTGCATGTGTAAGTGTATGAAATACTGGGCTCAAACATGTAGAGTTGAGGACAGATTTTTTCTGGAGTTCTCTCTTTCCACCTTGTTTGAAGCACTTTTTTAAAATTATTATTACTGATGAGCTGTGTACTCCAGGCTAGCTAACCCTTGAGCTCCATAAACTTCTTTAGTCCAGTCATGCATCTTGCTGTGGGAGTGCTGGATGGCAGATCAGCATCACTGCGTCCGTCTGCTTCTTACCTTGGTTCCGAAAATTGAACTTAGGGTCTCATGACTTCAGCCATTTTGGGGCCTTAATGGGTAGTTTTTTAAGATTTTATTTTATTTTGGTTATGTGTCTGTGTGTGGGTATGTCATGTGCATAGCATGTGGGTGTGGTGCCTGTGGAGGCCAGAGGTGTCAGATCTCCTAGAGCTGGAGTCAGAGGCAGTTATGATCTGCCTGAAATGGGTGCTGGGAATCAAATTCAGGTCCTTTGAAAGAACAGTATGCACTCTTAAGTACTGAGCCATCTTTCCAGAACCCCTGATGGATATTTTTTTCTTCTTTTTGATTTTTTTGAGACATGTAGTCCTGGCTGTCCTGGGACTTGCACTGTAATCCAGACTGGGCCGGCCTCGTGAGTGCTGGGATTAAAGCTCTCACTGCCTGGCTCCTAATGGATAGTCTTGATTTGTGTTAACCGTGTTTCATTTGGTTTTAGGAAGAAGAACCAAAGCCCATAGAACTGCCTGTTAAAGAGGAAGAACCTCCTGAAAAGACTGTTGATATGTAATTATCATTTTTTAATAATCTGTGGGGTTTTTTTATCCCCAGAGACAGGATTTCTCTGTGTAGCTCTGGCTATCCTAGAACTTATTTTGTAGACCAGGCTGGCTTCAAACTCACAGAGATCCCTTGCCTCTAATTCCCAAGTGGTGGGATTAAAATCGTACCCTGATTCTACCTACTTTTTGAGACAAGGTCTCTGACTGGCATAGAGTTCACATTGAGTAGAATGACTGGCCAGTGAGCCCCAGGGCTTGTCCTGTCTCCACCTTCTTGTGCTGAAGTCTTAGGCTTACACCTGTCTCCACACCAATCTTTCACAGTAAGATTGGGGCTTGAACTCAGTTCCCCAGGTTTGTGTGGCAAGCATTTCAGTGGAACCCTTAGCATCCCAGATAGTGCTTAAAAAAGTATTGGTTTAAAGTTTTATCCGGTTTACTTGTTACAAATTCCCACTGACTTTTTCATTTCGGATAAGGTCAGGTGTTTTTAGAAAGATCTGTTTTAAGACTGTTTCCAGTGAAGAAAATAAAATTTCCTCCAAGTTATGTATTAGGTAATTAGAACATAGGCACAGTTCAGTTCTCCTAGTTCTTTAGTGAGTCACTATAATAGATTTTTCAATTAGACTCTATGATTCCCTGTGCATTGTAAATTTCTATAAAGTTTTTTAGTACTAGCCTCTGCCTCCAGAGTGCTGGGATTAAAGGCATGCTCCACCATGTCCAGTCCTATAAATCCTTACTTGAAGTTATCATAATGGGTAGTGTAGACAAAACAATGTTCATAGTGACCTAACCAGTAATGGTCAGCATAGGCTAGGTGAAATTGTAAGAGCATGATTCAAATGGACTTTTTGCTACTGGCTAATCAGTCACAGTGTTTCCAGGCATGAAATAGATAAGAGGCCTATTACATTTCTGTTTGATCTGTACAAGCAGAAAAATTCTCAAATATAAAGAAGGGCTACATTAGATCATGACAAAGGCAGTCTGTCTTAGGGTTTTACTGCTGAGAAACAAACACCATGACCAAGGCAGCCCTTATAAGGACTACATTTAACTGGGGCTGGCTTGCAGGATCAGAGCTTTAGTCCATTATCACCAAGGTGGGAATATAGCAGTATCCAGGCAGGCATAGTGCAGGAGGAGCTGAGAGTTCGACATCTTCATCTGAAGGCTGCTAGCAGGATACTGACTTCTAGGCAGCTAAGAAGTATTCTAAGGTATTAAAGCCCACACCCACAGTGGCACACCTATACGAGGCTACACCTAATAGTGCCACTCCCTGGGTCAAGTGTATACAAGCCATCACACAGTCTCAGCCAGTGAATCAGTTTTCAGATTTGAGCCAGTTTGCAGACCTAGAACCACTTGAATGAAGGGGTGACCAGGTTCCCATGAGGAAGGACCTTGATAAGACATCTAAAAGTTTTGCTGTTAGCCTTTCTTCAGTTCTTCCGCAGAGGGACCTACAGCCTTTTACAAGGGTAACTGTACACTGGGGGAAAGAAAACAATTAGACTTTCCGGGGTCTTTTGTATACTGGTTCTGAATTGATGATGCTGATTCCAGAAAATCCCAAGAGATGTGTCCTCCAGTTAAAGTAGGAGCATATGGAGGCCAGGTGATTAATGGAGTTTTGATTGATGTCTGACTCACAGTAGTCCAGTAGTTATCCCATGGTTATTTCCCCAGTTTCGGAATGTATAATTAGGATAAATATATTTAGAACTTGGGAGAATTCTCACATTGCTTCCCTGACCTGTGGAGTGAGGGGCTTTTATGGTTGGAAAGGCAAAATGGAAGCCTTTAGAGCTGCCTCTGCCAGGGAAAAGAGTGGATCAGAATGAATCAGTATCACATCCCTGGAGGAAGTGCAGAGATTAGTGCCACCATCAAGGACTTGAAAGATTCAGGGGTGCAGCTGCTTTACCAGATGTAGTGTTCTTACTTGAGCACATTTTCAGGCTTGTGGTATACAGCTATTGATCTAGCAAATGCCTTTTCCTCAGTTCATGTCCATAAGCACCACCAGAAGCAATTTGCTTCAGTTTGCAAGACCAGCAGTGTACCATCACAGTTTGGCCTCAAAGATATATTAACTCTCCTGCCCTGTGTCATAATTTAGTTAGAAGGGATCTTGATCATCTGCTTGTCTACAAAATATCACTATGCTGGTGCACTATATTGACAACATTATGCTGAGTGGACCAAGTGAGCAAGAGATAGCAACTATTTTGAACTCATTGGTAGCATATGTGTATCAGAGGATGGGAAATCCAACCAAAATTCAAGTACCTCTACCTCTGAAATTCTTAGGAGTCCAGTGGTGTGAGGCATGCTGAGATATTCCTTGTGAAAGAAACACAATGTTTAGTGGGCCTATTTGGATTCTGGAGACAGTACATTCCTCACTGGGGTGTGTTATGCCCCCTCATATACCAAGTGACTTGGAAAAGTTGCTAGCTTTGTGTGGGGCCTGGAACCAGGAGAAGGCTCTATGACAGGTCCAGGCTACTGTACCCCTTGGACCAGATGATCCAGCATACCCAATGCTACTTGAGATATCAGTGGCAAATAGGTATGCTGTTTGGTGCCATTGGCAGGCTCCTATAGGTGAATTACAGAAGGAGTCCTTGGGACTTCGGAGCAAGGCTCTGCCATCATCTGCAGACAACTATTTTCCCTTTGAAAGGCAGCAGTTGGGCCTTAATGGAAACTGAAGGTTTGACAATGGGCCACCAAATCCATATGACCTGAACTGCCCATCTTCAGCTGGTGTTACTGGATCCACAAAGTCATAAAGTAGGACATGCTCAGCAGCAATCTATTATCAAATGGAATTGTAACTAACGGGCTGAGCAGGTCCTGAAGGCACAAGCAATTTACATGAAGAACTTTCCTAAGTGCCTTGTTTTTCACTCCTGTTAGGGATGGGGGGACAGAGACAGTGCCTGGTGTGATGGCTATTACTGGTTGTCAACTTGACTATATATGGAATGAACTACAATCCAGAATTGGAGGGCACACCTGTGATCCAGATCTTGAGGCTGGAAGACAGTTTCTGACCTGGATCTTGGCATGGAGATCTTGAGGCATAGGGGCCATGAAAAATTTAGGCTCAGGCAAGGTAGCACACACCTAGGAGACTAGGGCAAGGAGATCTCTGAGTTCAAGGTCAGCCTGGGACAAAGCAAATCCCAGATCCAGGTGGGGTGGAACACACCTTTAATCTGGGCCACACCTTCTGCTGGAGGTCTACATAAGGACGTGGGAAGAAGGAACGTTCACTCTTCTTCGCCTGCTTGCGCTTACTTGCCAGCTCATCTGTTAGAACCTACTTCTACAGAAAAGTAGCTTAAACAACTAACCTTGTGGGACTGAGCAAATACTGAATTCCTGTACTTCCTGTCCACAGCTGCCCATTGTTGGCTTAGATAGACTACGGACTGTATAAGTTATCACAATAAATTCCCTCAATATGGAGAGACATTCCATAAGTTCTGAGAACTCTGACACACCTGGATTGAGGATTTGAAACCTCAAAGCCCTCCTCTCCTCTAACAGGGCACGCCTCCTGATAATGCCACTCCCTTGTGACCAAACATTCAAATCTAGGAGCCTATGGGGGATTTTCAGCAAGGCCACACCTCCTAATCCCACTTGGGGCCTACTTGTAGAACCTGTAGCTGTTACTATTCAAACCACAGTTACTTTCTAGAACATTTTTGGTTTTTTGTTTTAATTTTCCCCACCCCCATTTTTATCCTAAGATTAAACTGAGGACCTCATGCATACTAAGTATACAGTCTATACTCTCAGCCTGCAATATAGATTTATAATTAGATATAATACCTAGAGAAAATGATTTAGTGAAATAGTTTTAAAGTATTTTGGGGATTTCTGGTACAAGAATAAAGAGCAAATGAATGTAGTGATAATTAGCTTGTTTGGGTTAAAAGTAAAGAGGTTTTTTGAAAATGGGTCATTAAAATATGTAAGGTATAAATCTCTTTTTTGATAGCTTTAATCCTATTAATGGATTTCTCAAGAAAGACATTATAAATCGGACAGTATAGTAGTTTTGCTTTGCAGAGAAATAGTTATGGTTTT
This sequence comes from Tokudaia tokunoshimensis, assembly GCA_036184795.1. Classification (NCBI taxonomy): domain Eukaryota; kingdom Metazoa; phylum Chordata; class Mammalia; order Rodentia; family Muridae; genus Tokudaia; species Tokudaia tokunoshimensis. The sequence goes on from BTHU01000007.1 coordinate 51,307,712, forward strand.
AGGTGAAACTATATGGAAAGATTTTGAGTCCTTGTATTTAGGGAAATACTTTTGTATGTGACTGGATCGAGAAATTAGTCAATGAAGAATGGAAATTTCCCAAGAATCCTGTGAGGGTGTGATGTGTATTTATTGCTTGGGTTTAACATGTCTAAGGGAATTGGAATATAATATGAGAAGTTCCCTCTCAGGTTCTCTTTTTACTCTGAGGTTACTCTAATGATTGTTTTTCAAGGTGTGAACATTGGGACTGAGGTTGTAATGTAGTTGGTAGAGTACCTAGTATATACCGAGTTCTGGGTTAAGTTCCCAGCTCTGAGTGAAACTAGATGCAGTGTTGGGTGTTTATAATCCCAGCACTAGAGAGCTGGAAGCAGAAGGATCAGAAGTTGATATCATTCTCAGCCAAGTATTTGAGATACTATCTCAAAAACAACAAAAATAAACCAAATGAAAACTTGGAAGTCATTATCTTGAAGTTGACGGAGAAGACAGCCTCTGGCTTCCCCTGCCCCACAAGGATTGGGATTTAAAAGGTGTGTGCCACCATACCTAGCTTTTGCCCCTGTTTTAGGAAAAAAAGAAGTCACAGAAGTGTATATTTTACTTGAAGTCTAATCTCATTAAAATCAGTTTTACTAGGCCTGGTGAATCAGGCCTGTTTTGCTTTGTCTTTGACAAGGTTTGTAAGACAGCTCTGGCTGATCTGGAGCTAGCTCTGTAAACTAGGCTGACCTTGCCTCTGCCTCCCTAGTGCTGGTGTTTGTTTTTGGGGTAGGGTCTCTGTAGCCCTGGCTGTCCTGGAATTTGGTGTATAAACCAGTCTGGCCTTGAACTCACAGATATCCTCTTGTCTCTGCCTCTCAAATACAGGACTTAAACCATGCCTGGCTGTGTCCATGCTTTTAATCCCAACACTTAGGACGCAGAGGCAGGCAGAGTTCAAGGCCATCTGGTCTATACAGGAAATTACAGGCCAGCCAGGGTTACAAGGTGGCACCCTATGTTATAAGATAAGCAAGGTAGGGGAGTGTGTAGTAGTGCACAACTGTAATCTCAGCACTAGAGAAGTGGAGGCAAGAGTTAGGAGTCTGAAGATAGCTTTGGCTGAATGAGAGAGACCATGTTTCAGACAACAGCAATAAAAATGGAGGGTTAGCAAACAGTCTGAATATTCCAGGGCTAATTGGAATCCCTTGTATATCAAAAGGAAATCTCTTTACATCATCTTAGGCCTGAAGTTATGTGTAAATACACTTCTATTTCTAGTTTTAAGGTTTTTTTCTCCCTGAGCCAAGACAAATATTGTAGGACTTCGTTATGACCAGCAGGGGGCATTCGTTGCTTGCCTGTTAGTTTAAGGACTTCCAACGAAAAGATGGCGGAGAGTCAGATCGTGCTCCAGAATTGCTTCCTCTGAAAATGTCATTAAACCATTACTACCTTTCAGGGCATCAAATGGGAAAAGTGTTTGGGATATTGGAACAAAAGCTGCCCATGTCTCTAAATAAGGGACCTTAATGAGACTGGTTATGACCCACAGTTTTATGGGAGTTGTTTGTTGGAGAGTTAATGCCCTTCCATTTATCCTGGGGCCTTCCCCTGCGGCCTCCCTCTTTTGTTTTCTCTTAAGCCTTTTGACCAGTAACTTACCATGTTTTCCTAATTCAGCCCCCCCTCCTTAGCCTTTCTTCTTCCCACTTCCTGTGGCATTTTTATTTGTTCTGCTTTGACAGGTTCAGCTAGAGCTACAATCCCACGGGAGCAATAGAGACTTACAAAAGAAGGAAATCAGGGCTGGTTCAGCACTAGTTAAATATTGTGATGAGAATTGAGAGCATCTACTTAATTGAAGGTTGGAGATATAGTTCTTAGTTCAAAAGTAACTGTGAAGTGCCTAAGAACAAATGAAATGACTTATGTGTGTGTCCTGTCAGCCCAGAATTTTTAACCTGACTTCTTTGCTGATTATGGTCTCGAACTAAGTTAAAATAAGTTAGTTTTATTTTAATTTTTCTTCTTGGTTGATGACAGTTCAAGGAGCCAGAGTTGTTACAGACTTCTTCTGTTTCTTTAGATTAAGGGGTGGTAGACACATGTGCGACAGAGGTCATAACTCAGGTGAATTCTTGCACATTTCTAATGTTTTGGGTTAGGATAGCAGTTTTCAGTCTTAAAAATCTGTCTTTTTAGGGCATCAGAAAAGAAGGTGGTAAAAATTACATCTGGAATACCTCAGACTGAGGTAAGTATTCTTTTTTTAATTTTTATTGTGGTGGTGGGGATGTGAATGCATAAATGCCATGGTATAAGTGTGTACAGAGGACAGCTTTTCATAGTGGAGTCTTGCCTTCCACTTTGTTGAGGTAGCGGTCTCTCTCCTTTAAAAATATTTTTTAAAATTACATTTTATCTATCTATGGGGTCTGTGTGTTTGTGCATGCGTGAGTGTGCTTGTGTAAGTCAGAGGATAACTTGGGGGAATTGGTTCTGTTCTAGCATGTGGGTTACAGAGACAAAACTTAGGTTGTCTGGCTTGGCATTGAACATTACTCACTGAACCGTCTTGCTGGACTTAGGACTCTTATTTCTGCTGCTGTGATATGTACTCCAGGCTAGCTGGCTCATGAGCTTCCAGCAGATAACCACCTCCCATCTTGCAGCAGGAATGCTTGGTTTATAGATGTGTACTACCACATTCTGCTTTTACATGGGTGCTGGGACATTCTAGCACAGCCTGCACTTGTAACCACTAAGTTTCCATTTTTATTTTTATGTTTTGCTCCTTAGAATAGCATCTTACTGTGTAGCTCAGGCTGTCCCCAAATAAAATCTTTCTACTTCAGCATCCTGGGTGTTAGGATTCTAGGTATGTGTCACCATGCCTGCCTGTTTGTTTCTGTTTTTAACCTTTTCTTTTGTCTTCATCATTATTTAAAAATTTTCATTTAGGGCTTTACTGTAGGCAAAGGATCCTGTGGCTAAAGCCTAAATTTGATCCATGTAAATAATTTATTCATGGACAAATTTATTAGGGGAATTGGAGGAATATTGACAATTGGCGTTCCTTTGTCCACCAACTCAGGAAATATTTGGGCTGGCATAGTGAGTAGTTATCCTTAAGCTGTCATCTGCTACTGTAGTCTTAATAGTGACTTCATTAAGTTTATAGGTATAGGATTAGAGTTTGAGAGGATCGTATGTACTTGGAAAAGTAGCAATGGTAGATATTCCTTTAAGTTGTTAATTGTTAGCTGGTGAGAGTGAAATTTCTTTGGATTCTTATCTCAAGATGTTTGAAATCAGGTTTCATTTGTGATCTTGTGTTCAATTTTGTACTTTCAAAGTGGAGAGGGTTATTTTTGTTGTTTTGAGACAGGGTTTCTCTGTGTAGCCCTGGCTGTCCTGGAACTCACTGTAGACCAGGCTGGTCTCAAATTCAGAGGTCCACCAGCCTCTGCCTTCTGAGTGCTGGGAGTGTACTTTCATGCCTGGCTCATAGTTGAGATTTATTTACTTCTTTTAGAATTCAGACAGGAGGTGTTTTGTTGTTGGTGGTGGTGGTGGTGGTTTTAACTCTTAGATTACCTGTACTGGAACCAATATGCTCCTTTGATATCTCTCTCTCTCTCTCAACAAAATAGAACTTTTGTGTTTTGGGGTTTGTGTAGAATATGGATTTTATTTTATTTTATTTTTGTTTTTGAGAGTGTGAATACAAAAGAGAGAGAGTGTGTGTTTGTATGTCTGTGTGTGTGTGTGTGTGTGTGTGTGTGTGTGTGTTTGCCTCCTGGAAACAATTGTGTTAAGCCTTAGAATGGATGCTACCTGATATGGTCTAAGGTTCTCAATGTTTCTGTTAGATCTTAAGAAATGACCCTAACCAACTTTTTTTTTTTAAACAAGAAATTACAGTTTTCATTTTTTCATTTATTATCACTTAGAGAATGCAGAAGAGGGCTGAACGATTCAATGTACCTGTAAGCCTGGAGAGTAAGAAGGCTGCTCGGGCAGCTAGGTGAGTATTTCTACCTGTTTGGATCCAAGGTGGAGATGTTATGATGGTGTAGGGGGTCAGATCTTTGTTTCTAGTTATAATTGTTGGTTTTAAGTGGAACTTAATAGTAATGTTTTCATTGAACTTACTGAATACAGTTTGGGCCATGCTCAGGACATTTCTGCTGGTTCGGATGTTGTAGCTATACATTGGGTTTTGTCATCAGTGTCAGGGTTTTATGATAGGTACAAGTCAGGAACTGACAGCTGCTCCTGAGTTTGAGGGTTTCTTTTAGTGGACTCTTGGACTGTCGGTGAGAAGGAGGGTAAACTGAACCTCTTTCATGGGGTTGTTAGAATTAGCTAATGATTGCAAAGTTTGAGATCACAAGAAAGAAGTGTCATGCACCCTTGACACGGACACAGACAGCTAAGGGTGTGAACAGCTTCCTAAAATTTAGCTTGTTTTTTCTTCTTACAGGTTTGGAATTTCTTCAGTTCCAACAAAAGGTGAGAATACAGAGGTTCTTCTGAGAAAGTTTACTTTGTCTTTTTTCTGACTATAGATTTCATTCCTCCAAATTAAGGCAACTTTGGCTCCAGAAGCATCTGTACTCTTAAGATCTCATAAGAGAATGTTCTGAAGTTACGAGAGAGGAGACCTCACCATTTGTTTTTCTTTTTTAGGACTTCTGAGAAATTTTTAGTACCTCGTTCACTTATTTTTGTGTCTTATTAGCATAAAATTATTGTGTACTTTTTTAGTGCTCTGAGCTAACATACTATTAAAGTGGAGAAGACTATATTTAACTTCACAGTTTTTAAGAAGTTATCAAAAAGTAACTTCTGATGTACTTAAAGACTTAGCCATGAGACTTAAGTTAGTATCATATATATTGATCAATAAATTGGAAAAAATCATGTATCCAATACAGTATTAATTGGTTAAGTGTGAACTGTAGTATATTAGTCTATGTAGAAAGTTAAAAATGATATTTTAAGGGCTGAGAAGATGGCTAAGTGGGTAAAGTGCTTGAAAAGAATTTGATCCCCAGAACTCACATTTTAAAAAAAAAGGCTATGGTAACGTGTGCTTATAATCCTAGTGGTTGGCAGGCAGAGGCACCAAGTACCTGGGCCTTTTGGCTGGTCATCCTGACTAATTGATGAGCTTTATTTAGGCCAATGAGAGACCCTCCCTCAATAGAACAAAACAAAGTAGACAGACCCTGGGAAACCATACCTGAGGTTGTCCTCTGATAATACTTTAAGATAGGGTATAGCAGTGTATTCCTGCACTTGGGAGACTAAGGCAAGAGAATCACCAGCCTCAGCTATATAGTAAAAAACTATCCCAAAACAAGAGCCAGGATGGTGGTGCTGCACAACTTTAATCTCGGCACTCGGGAAGCAGAGGCAGGTGGATATCTATGAGCTCAAGGCCAGCCTGGTCTACAGAGTGAGTTCCAGGACAGCCAGGGCTACACAGAGAAACCCTGTCTTGAGGAAGAGGAAAAAAAAAGGGCCTAGCGGCTGAATCTGTTCTTATCCAGCATGCAAGAGAAGTGGACAAAGGATTTGGGGTTCAAGACCATCCTTCGCTGCATACACGCTATATTAGTTACTTTTCTGTTGTCGTGATAAAATACATATGGAAGGCAACATGAAGCAGAGAGAATTTATTTTGGCTTATGGTTCCAGAGGGGCAGGAGTTCATGGTGGTGGGGCAGAGGCAGGACATCAGGCACTAGGCACCAGGCACTTGGCACGGTGGTAGAAACAGGGAGCTGTGAGCTCACATCTTGAAACATAGGCATGGAGCACAGAGAGTGAACTGGAAGTAGGCTGGGTTTTCTTTTTCTCCAAGCCCACCCTCAGTGATACTTCTGTAGCAAGGCCACACTTCTGAACCTCCTCAAACCTCCCCCCCCACACACACACAGAGTATGTAATTCTTTGTTTTTAGTTTATTCAGAGGTCTGATACTCACCAGCTACGGCAGATATTGTACTGATTACCAGTTATTTGTCATTCCTTGTCGGCCCCAGCGCTTAATCAACCACTGATGTTTATCTCCATTTATGAATTTAGCTTCACACAAATGGAAGCATGTATGTGATCTGTGATCTTTTGCAATTAGCTTTTCACTTAGTGTAACATTTCTCTTTGAACCACAGGGTAACCTCAGACTTGCTGTATAGCTTTCTTTGGTTGGTTCCTCAGATTTACAATCTTCCCAAATGCTAAAATTACAGATCTGTACCTCCAGGCCTGCTCTGTGGTCGCATCTGTTTGTGTATTATTAGTGCTATGTCATTGAACATTATCCTCAGCCTAGCATGTTTCCAGCGTTGATTATAAAGAAAATCTCATTCATCTTATTGCTTATAATATATATTCTACTTTATGAGCGTCATATTTTATTTATTCAGTTATCAGTTGATACATGTTCATGATACTGTATCAGGTAAAAAGGAAGTTGGTGCTTATTTGTTGCATTTTATCTGATACTATTAATGATGCTGTGAATATTTGCTTTTAAGTTTTTGTATAGATGTATGTTTTCTTCATTTTTTGAACAAGTGTCTAGAAGATAACCTAAGTGGAGTTGATTCTCTTCTTCCATCTTTACGTGGGCTCTGGGGATTGAACCGCCAGGCTTGTGGCGCAAGTGCCTTTACCTGTTGGGTCTTCTCACCAGCCCCAATGTCTAACTGCTAATAACCACAAAAAGAATCTGTGGAAGTAACTATAAATTCTGTTTGTAGGTATTATTCTTTTTTTGAATCAATTAATTTAATTTTTGAGACAGGGTTTCATGTTTGTCTAAAGGGTTTTCATCCCGTGTATTATGTTTATGGTTTTAATTTGATTTGAAGACTTAATTTTGTGAAATTTTAAAAATATTAAGTAACTTAAAATTTTTTATTTCCTTAGGTTTATCATCTGACACCAAGCCTATGGTATGAAATCTTTTTTAATCTTTTAAAAAGCCAGACTTTTAAAATAATTAGCTTTTAATCTTTATTTATGTGTATTCTGCCTGCATGCATATCTGTACTCCATGTGTATATTGGGTTTCCTGAGTTAGTTCTGAGTTATAGACAGTTGTGAGCTGCTGTGTGGGTGCTGGGAATTGAACCCAGGTCTTCTGGAAGAGCAACCAGTGCTCTTAAACCCTGTCCCATCTCTCCAGCTCCACAAAGCTAGATCTTAATTCTGTACAGTTTTGAAGATTGAGTCTCTTTGTCAGAATAGAAGGGACTCTGAGGTCATGAGTTGGTAACTTTTCAGTATAGTATGCTCTGAATTTTAAGTGTTTGAAGTAGGGAAGTTAGAAAACTTCCCACATACTCAAATTACTATAGATAACCTTCTTTCCTACCAGCCATTACTTTAAAGGATAAATAGTTTTTGCTTGCTAAAGGCTAACCCTTTTGTTTTAATGACCCTCAAGTTGTAGGTCTTGTCTAGTAACTTTTAGTCCTAATTCTTTAAAAAAACAAAAAACAAAACTACTATTTTATTTTGTTTTATTTCTTCAAAATGGGGTTTTTCTGTGTATCCTTGGGTATTCTGGAACTTGCTCTGTAGACCGGGCTTTCCTCAAACTTGAAGATCCATCCGCCTGCTTCTGCTTCTGCCTTTCTGCCTCTGTCCCTGCCTCAAGTACTGGGATTAAAGTGTGAACCACCACTGCCCAGCTTCTGATTCTTAATGAATACAAAGAATATGTAGACGCAACTTAATAAGTTCTATTTGTAGATATTATTCTTTTCTCTTTTTTAAATCAGTAAGTTAATTGATTTAATTTTTGAAGCAGGGTCTCATGATTCCTGGCCCAGCCTGGATCTTGCTTTTAGCTGAGGATGGCCTTGAACTTCTGATTCTCTTTCTCCTACCTACAGAACTCTGGGATTGCAAGCATGCACCACTCTGCCTGATTCATGTGGTACTAGGGATTGAACTCAGGCTAGTCAGGCACTCTACCAACTAAGTTACATTTCCAGCCTGTTGCCTCTTAGTATTGCCTGTAAAGTTAAGAGAAGCCAGGTATGGTGGTACATTCCTTTAATCCTAGCACTTGGGAGACAGAGGCAGGTAGATAGATCTCTATGCAGTTTGAGGTCAGCCTGGTCTACATAGTGAATTCCAAGCAAGCCAAGGCTACATGGTCAGATGTCACAACCAAAACAAAATAATATATGTATATATTTATATATGTCATACGCATATATTTAAGAGTAAAGAATGAAGAATTAGAGTGGTGTTTTCTGGCCATTGTGATTAGTCAGTGGGTTTTCAAAATAGTGTTGTGGTAAAATATATTCAACTCAGAACTCCTGCCACAGTCAATATTGTAACTGAAATTGGAATATTTTATTATTATTTAATGTGTTCTAAACGATTGTACCAAGGCTTCTAAGAAAAGAGGGAAGAGAATTGAGTTGAGTAGTATCATTTATTTGTCTTATAAAGTTGAGAAGTTTACCATGGCTTAAAGATACATAACTTAGCAGAGTTTGGTGTGACTTGCTTGTAATCTTAGCATTCAGGAGCCTAAGGCAAGAGGGTTATTGTAAGTGTGAGGCCCTCCTGGGGTATATAGTGATTTGAAGGCTGTCTTGGGCTTCATAGAAGAACCTATCTCAGAAAACTAAAACTAGTCTACTTTAGACACTGTGTAGTGGGAATTAATGAATTTGGACTGTGAACGGTGGACTTGTTTGTAGTGGTGATGATTACCATATGTGGTGTTTTTTGAGCAGTGTTTAGTCTGCTTTGATCCTGATCTGTTTTAAGCTCTTCCCGCCCTTGATGAGTAAGGGTTAGAAAGCGGAATCCTCTGCCGTCTATTTCAGAAGAGGCTTTTTAGTTATTACTGGGATGGATTTATGTCACTTAGCTCCTGAGTTTGGCATGTGGTATGTTTGATACCAGGTAGACTTATTTGAACTCAGTCTTGAACCATAATGTCTGCCTTCTCTTTCTTCATTACTTTTTAATGTTTCTCTATTTTTGTAGGTTAACCTGGATAAACTAAAGGAAAGAGCACAGAGATTTGGTTTGAATGTCTCTTCCATCTCTAGAAAGGTAATATATGTTAGCTGTAATTTCTGTTTTTAAAATATTAAAACAACATGGGAATTTGGAAATGATTTTTAGGAAGTCATTTTGTGAAGCTGGCTTTTTAGCACTTCATTTTTATGTCATTTGAATATTACTGCCCCACATCTGATTACATCAGATGAACTACTTAACAAAATAATTTTATTCAATAGATTGTTTTCATATTTTTTTACCCAGACTACTAGAACAGCCTATTTCTCTTAGATACATTGTTGAATATAGTTTAGTTCCAGTGCTTGGGAGACAGGTGGGTCTCTGTAGTGAGACCCTATCTTTAAAAAAAAATGATATGGCCTACAGTAATGTTAAAGCATGCTTTAACTATTCTGGCACAGGCGTAATGGGAATAAAAGAGAAAACAAAATTTGGAGTTCATATAGAAATGCTCATGATACCCTCCCCACTCCCCCATCCCACCCCACCATTGCTTTTTAAAATCATGATCTACTTATCTCTTCATACTGTAGCTGTACAGCTTGGAAACATGAACAATCTGAGGAAACTATGTTTCAGTTTTTGGCTGACATTTTCATGAGTGCACATACATTTCCGTTTTTAGCTCTATAACTGTGTTATACACTTTAGGTATTACATAGAAACGTAAAGAGCTCCATCTTCCTTCTCTTACTCCATCTGTATGTCATCTTCCCTCTTTCTCTTTGCTCAGTGAGAGTCATGTCTATTGGTGCCTCCACCTCAGTTCTCATCTCAGTAGGACGGACGCGGGAGGTGACAGCAGAGTGTGGCACTGCCGTGTAGACAATATTTATACAACAGGTGTTTCCTTTAAGCCCACGGTCACTATAGGCTAACAAACACCTCTTCCTCAACAAAATGAACCCTCATAAATAAGGTCTGGCTAAGTTGTATCTTACTGCTCACTGTCTTGTTTTTCAGTCTGTGTTTGACTGCTCATTTTCGTCTCTGTCAGTTTTCCTTGGCTCCAAAAGACATGTTTGTGTAAGTCCCATTGGTGGACGGGACTTGGCAATAGTAAAGAAGCAGTGATTGGATAGAGGGAATGAAGGCAGTTCAGTTGATTTATGGTCAAAGGACATGGATTTTGCTAAAAACTAAATCTGAAAAGGCAAACAGCCAAGACTGGATTTAGGCCTGTATGTTAACTGGTCTGTCTACTTTGAGTAGATCGTTTTGCTTTATTATACATTGACATACTTGGGAAAGTAAAGCTTAATATTTTAGGAAGTTGTATAAAATGCATGTTGATTAAAAAGATGAAAAGCAAGTCAAGTCAAGCATTGTGCAGAACACTGGAGTATTTGTTTTTCTTCCTTCTTAGGAATATATGGGGCAAGTGTTACTGATTTTTGTGGAGGAGAAAGAAGCATCTATAGCCTTACTAATTTTAGTTTATCTTCCTTTTTCTCTTCTGGAATATTGCCAGATTTTTCCACCACTTGGAGCTTTTCATGTGATTAACCTACTAAGTAATCCTTTTCTAGATTATTTTATTCTTGTTGGCAGGTGGTAGTGAGGCTAGTGATCAAGTACAGTGCTTATATGTGCTTCTCAAGCACTTTGTGATTGAGCTGTACAACTCTACCCTAACCCTAGATATTCCTGGGTATTTTCATGCACAGGCACACACACACACACACACACACACACACACACGGTATAATTTAAGAGCTATAAGAATCTGTGTAAGAGGAAATAGTGGCATGTTTGGTTTAGGGCATGATACTATATTGTGTGTATTACTGGGGTTTTGTTTGGTTTGTGTGTGTGTGTGTGTGTGTGTGTGTGTGTGTGTGAGCACACACACGTACGTATGATTTTATTTAATTTTGTGGGCAGTATTGGGCATTGAACTCATTCAGCAAGCACTCTGCTGTGGAACTATAGCTACAACTCTTGATGGGGTTTTTGGTACGAAATTTTGCTGTCAAAGTTTCCTGATCTATGAATTGTAGAAGCTTAGGAAAGTTTAAGATACTGACACTCAAGAAGCTAATATTACTTGTCATTGGTATTGATAAGGAGGGTAGCAGTTTTTACACATGGGTACCATTCAAATACAATTGAAGAATAACTAATAGCTTCCCTGAAAAGCAGGGACTCAGTGTGTAGATCTGACTGGCCTAGAATTAGATATGTAGACCTGGCTGGCTTTGAACTCAAAAGAAGAGGCTGACAGATTCCCTAGAACAGGAGTTAATGGATGGTTTTGAGCTACTGTACAAGTGTTGGGAGTCAAACCCAGGTCCTTTGCTGAGGGAGACCTTTTATAGGTGATCTTAGCAGGTGGGGAAGTGAACCATAAGAGGTGAGAATGAAAACTTGGCTCATTTTGACTTCATCAACCTGGATCAAGATTTAAGGGAGTCTGATCCTAGGCAGTTTATTCCCAACAAATGTAAACACAGTATTATTTGGGAAAAGTTTCCTGGTGTAAAACAATCCCCAGTGTGCAAGGAAGTGTAACTACTTCAGAACTTGACTTGGTACATATTTCTTCCAAGAAGATACTGTCTAGAGATAGGCTGCCTGTATTGACTTCAGGGCCTAAGGAAGGGACGGGCTGGTACCAGTCAGACAGCCAGCGTGGAGATGATTTGGGCTATTAGCCACCTCTATTAGTTCTGCTTGGGGGAGCTCAGGAGAGCCTCTGGCTATACAGATAGTGAAGGGTCATTTAGACACTGGTCCTAGTTGATATGGGCTGGCCGAACAGGTAATACAGATCATTAGGCTATTAATTATTTCCTGTTACTGGTTTTCTGGATGGAAAAACAGGGTTTTACATCTTTCCCATCGGAGGGACAATCCTGCATTGCTCAGCATTCCTGGTTTCTCTGGAGAACTGTGGACATCAGTACCTTTGTGCTCTGCCCCCAACACTCTTCAAGAGCAACAAGTGCTCTTAACTTTGGAGTCATATTTCCAGTCCCATAATACCCCCCTTTTTGATACTCTGTGACCTTATATGAGAGGTTGATATGCGATTCATGGCTGATCATTCTCAGCACACTAAACAGCTGTGAGTATGCATGGACTGCTGTGCACCGCAGAAAAGCAACTTTTTGACAAGATTGAGAGCAGCAGTAGCCTCTGAGTATAGCTATAAGTATTTAGAAGATAGTTTGACAGTGTGTCCATTTAGCATGTCAATAATTGTGGGTTCCCCACCCTAGCCATGTGCTTTGACCGAGTTTACAGTACCAGGGGTAGATTCCCACATGTGGGAAGTTGGTTATTCACTATATTGGTCATACCATTATTTCACTCCTGGGCATGTCTTGTTGGTATTGTAGCACGCAGAGACCACTGCTGGCTAGTGCACTGATGAATTTTAACCCCACTCCAGCTCCACTTGGTCTACATTGTAGCACTATGAAAGCTAGCCAGCAGAGAGGAAGTTTTCCAGTTATTTCTAGCTTGATATTTCTGTCTCTGAAGCAAAGTATGCTATGTATTCAACCAAAAACATCAACAGTGTGACTTTGATGGCCTTGAGGGTCTTCCTGGCCAATAATTCATAGGAAAATATATCCCTTGCTGGGCATTCAGAATGTCATTCTATAGTATGTCTTCTGGAGGAAGCATTGTTCAACCATGCAGGATACCTGTTAAGACACCTTTTTAAAAATTATAATTTAAAAATTGTTTGTTTATTATGGGGGTGATGGTGTGTGTGCTACTATGCTTGTGCATGTGATTGTGTGTGGGGGCAAAGGTCAAGACAGCTTTTATCTTTTTTTTGTTTTAAGATTTATTTATTTTATGAGTACACTGTAGCTGTATAGATGGTTGTGAGCCATCATGTGGTTGCTAGGAATTGAATTCAGGACCTCTGCTCGCTCCAGCCGCGCCCTGCTAGATCTGGCCTCGCTTGTTCCTGCACAAAGATTTATTTATCATTATATTTAAGTACATTGTAGCTGTCTTCAGACACACCAGAAGAGGGCGTCAGCTGAGGCAGGAAATAGGTGGGAGTTCTGGCAGAGAGGGAGAAAGAAAGGGGAAGGGAGGGAGGGAGAGAGGAAAGAAGGGAGGAGTTCTAGGAAATCGGAGCTGACTGAGGGGAGGGGTAGGGGGGATTCACCCCAGTTCTGGAGGAGACCTTTGTATGAACCTGAGAAGAGGTTAACTAGAATAAATGAATAATTAACTTACAAGCTAATCGGAGAACAAGCCAAAGCCATTACCCTAAGCATTTATTCATATAAATACTGCCTAGGGTAGGTGCTGGGAACTGAACCTGTGTCTCTGCAAGAGCAGCAACTGTTCTAATTTGTGTGTGTGTGTGTGTGTGTGTGTGTGTGTGCACTCTCGAGTGCGTGTACCTGAGTACAGGGGTTGGTGAGGGCCAGAAACCTCAGATATCATGGATTTAAGAGTTACATGCAGTTTGAGCCATCTGATGTGGGTTCTCGGAAGCATACTTGATCCTCGGATTAGCGGTATGTGTTCTTTACTGCTCAGCTGTCTTTCTAGCCTATTTTTTGATTGGGTGGTTTATTTCCTTATTATAGTTCTTTGTATATTCTAGGTACTAATCTTCTGTTAGATTGATAGTTGCCAAAGATCTCTTATTTTGTAGACACCTTCATTTTATTGACAGTTTCCTTTGCTGTACAGAACTTTCTTTCTTTTTTTATTTGGTTTTTTTTTTTTTTGAGACAGGGTTTCTCTGTGTAGCCCTGGCTGTCCTGGAACTCACTGTGTAGATCAGTCTGGCCTCGAACTCAGAAATCCTCCTGCCTCTGCCTCCCATGTGCTGGGATTAAAGTCGTGCGCCACCACCACCTGGCAGAACTTTCTTAATTTTAAGAGATCCCATTTGTTGATTATTTTTTCTGAGTTATTGGAGTCCTGCTCAGAAAATCACTGTCTGTGTTTATATCTTGAAGTGAGCTCTCCCTTTCCTCATGTACTTGTCATGTATTACATTGACACCTTTATCCATTTGAAGTTGATTTTTGTTTTACAGGTAGATAATCTAGTTCCAGTGTCCTTTGCTGAAGGTGCTCTCTTTAAGTGTGTACTTGAGTGTCTTGGTGATTTCCTGACTTGTATCTGGATCCTCTTTTCTAGTCTGTCGATCAGTGTGTCTGGTTTTTGTACTAGTACCATGTTTTCATGTGTTTGTTGTTGCTGTGAGTCTGTAATATAACTTGAAATTGGTGTGGCAGTACCTCTGGTACTGTACGTTTGCCCAGGGTTGCTTTGACTATCAGGAGTCCTTTGTGCTTCATACTATTTTAACTTTTTTGTTGTTTCTGTGAAGCTTGTTAATGGAATTTTTGCTGGAGTTGCTTGAATATGTGGATTGCTTTTGGCCTAAAGTTTTCATTGTTCCCTCTGATTTCTTTTTCTGTATGTCATTATTATATTGGAAGGCTGCTGATTTTTCATAATTTTTGAGATTATAATAAAATATATCATTTCTTCATTCTCTTTTCTCCTTCCAACTCCATCCATGTATACCCTCCTCCTTAATTAAATTTATGGTCTCTTTTTCTTTAACTGTTAAATGTGCATGCATGTATTCCTGAATATATATAAATGCAACATGCTTAGCTTGTATAATGTCACTTGTATGTATATTTTTTTAGGGCCTTTTGGTATTAGATAACCAATTGGTGTGTTCTTCCCTAGGGAAGACTATTTCTCCCTCTCTCAGCATTCCTTAGTTTAGTGTAGGTTTATCATCCATTGCCCCACACCCCTTTTTTTAGAGAGAGGGACAGACACACTGACCACTGACTTAATCTCAGCTTTCCAGAGGCAGATGAAACTCTTAAGCTCCAGGTCAGTCAGGGCTATACAGTGAGACCCTGTCTCAACAACAACAACAAAAACCCAAAAAACAGCTGAGAGTAGTGGTGCAAGCCTTTGATCCAGCACTTGGAAGACAGGGGCAGGTAGATTTTGAGGCCAACCTGGTCTACAAAGCAAGTCCAGGACAGCTAGGGCTCTGTTACATGGAGAAATTCTGTCTGGAAGAAGAAAAAAAAAATAGAAAAACAAAAAACAATCAAGTAAGTTGATGAGTGGGAATTGAAATGGGATCGGGTCTCCCAGGAAAATAAGAATGTCATTGAGTAGTGTCATATCAAGGCTTACTTGTCTAGCAGCTGCTGAGTGTGACGGCAGTGATAGCTGTAAATAGCCTGAGTGTCCTGTCAAAATCTAGAACATGCTAATTTCTTGCCTCACATCCATTCTCTGTGACTTTTTTGCATTTTGGTTTGGTTTGGTTTTTGAGACAAAGCTCAGGGTGTCTTTGAACTTGCCATATCTGAGGCCAACCTCCAAATTGATCTGCTTCTGCCAGCTGCCCACCGAGATGCTAGTTTTCCTGGTTTTTGAGTGTGGTATTTTATTTTGTTCTTTTTAATTAGTATTTTATTCAACCCTTTTTAATTTCCAGAGCAGAGTCTTAAGATAGAAATAGAAATAATATCTTTGCAAATTTCAGCATTTAGAGTT
Organism: Tokudaia tokunoshimensis; assembly: GCA_036184795.1. Classification (NCBI taxonomy): domain Eukaryota; kingdom Metazoa; phylum Chordata; class Mammalia; order Rodentia; family Muridae; genus Tokudaia; species Tokudaia tokunoshimensis. Next base: position 51,323,294 of record BTHU01000007.1, read on the forward strand.
TATATAAAAGATGTGTCTTGTATTTACACCTATTTATGTCACAGAAACACATTGAGATTGATCAAAATGCTTAATGTGGACTTTAGAGAATATTTTGGTGTAGAATTAGCTAGGGTATAACACTGAGGCAGTTACAGAATTCTCAGTATCATGCCATTGTGTGGAAGTGATTTTAGAGAATGAACAGTTGAAAACAAACAGTATTATGTGAGGCCTAAGAGAAGTGGACTCATTAATGATGTAAGCCATAGTGTGTGTCTTCAGAGCAATCCCTTTCTCTTACTTGTTTGGTGCTCCTGTTTGTCTCTCAGTTTTACGGGGTCTTCTAAGGGTTGAACCTAATTATCCTACTCTTGCCCTGTACAAGTGTGTCCTGGTCTTGTTGCCTTTTTAAAATAATTAACTCATTAATTAATTTTAGGAGCTATAGTTTGTTATTTTGTTCAGGATGCCCTCAATTTCCAGATTCAGACCTTTGGCATATTTTTGTGTGTTGAGTTTTGTTTGTGAAAGATTCTCACTGCTTCTCGGTTTGAATTCTAAGTATGTAGTTATCTATAATTCTTTCCCAACTTTTAAATTTTTTTTATTGTTTTATGTATATGGGTATTTTGCCCGCATCTATGTCTGTATGTGTATAGTGCCCCTACAGACCAGAGAGAGCATTAGATACCCTGGAGCTGGAGTTGGAGATGGTTGTAAGTGCTGTGTGGATGCTGGCGTCCACCTAGGTCATCTGGATGAGTACCCGGGGCTTTTAACTACTGAGTCACCTCTCCAGCCTCCCAGCTGTTTTCTGGACTTTATAAAGTCTCTGAAGCGAGAGCTTTATTTGTAGTATTTGTGGGAAAATAAAGCAGATGGAAGCTTTATTTGGATTTAATGAGAAGATATTTTTGGAATTTTTAAATAAGTACTTTGTCAAATATAATTGTAGTTATTTCTAAGTATGGCTGTATATATGTAAAGAACACCATGGTCCTTTTAAGAAACATAGGTCCTGGCAAGGCATGGTAGCTCGTAGCTTTAATCTCGAGGTGAGTGTGTGTGTTTAAGACCAGCCTAGTCTACAAAGCAAGTTCCAGTCAGCCAGGGTTACACAGTAATACCCTATCTCAACAACAACAACAACAACAAAAAAACAATAACAACAAAACCAAAGAGAGATAATAGTGCTTTAGTCTACAAAATGGCTCAGGAGATGAGAGTACTTGGTACTTAAGCACGGCAGCTCGGATTCAGTCCCAAGAGCACATAGTCAGAGTAGAACTAACTCCCCCAAATTGTTCTCTGACTTTTATGTGCATGCCCTGAACTGTTACATGTGTGTGCATATGTACACTATTAATAAATAGTTACAGAATACAGATCTAAGCCTGCCCTTTTGAGATTCTCATATATTAGGTTGGTATGACACCAAGAATCTCTGTTTTTTAAGTAGTTCAAGTAAAAAGACCTTCATTCTACATTTCTGAGTGCTCAAATAAATCCCCCCCATGCATTGTTATTCTCTGAATATTTTGGGTAAGATCACATTTACTTTTTCTTAAAAGTTTTACTTCCCTTTATTGGCTTCTTGACATTTTTGCCAACCTCTGCATCACTTATCCGTAAAAGCAGTAACTTCCTGCTTCTAAGGGAAGGAGATGGGGACTTTTAATAGAAATTGGTTTCCTGGGGTCTCAAGTGTGAAGCCTTCATTTCGTCTACCTGCTTTTCTTTGTCCTACAGTTGGCTAGAGCAAAGCTGAGAAGATCTCTGTGAGAGAGACAGAGACACAGACACAGAGAGACAAACAGAGTGAAACAGAGAGTTAGTTGGGGGTGTATGTGTGGCCCTTTGGATTCCAGAAAAAAGTGATAGGAACTTTTGAGAAGAGTATTTGATGAGTGATCATGACTTTGGTTTCAAATCCTTTCAAAGGTAGAGAACATGGATCCTTGGGGTTTTGTGATTCTATTGGGCTTTACAGTTCTCACATACTATTGGCCCCAGAAAGTTGATTCTGCTGTGCCAGAAACTGCTGAATATAGGAACGATGACTATTATATATATTTAGGGAATGTTATTTATTAGACCTCTTTACCATGTGTTTGCTAAGGCGGCATGCTTTCTAGTGTTTCAGCTTTAATCTGCCTGGGCCGTGCATACATAACACCAGTTTGGGAGACCACTTTGTGTTCTCTGCACTGTCTAGCATAAAGGCTCAGGAAAAAACAAGGTCAGATGAGTTTCAGGAAGCAGGGAAGTGACAGCTGTGTATTCAAGCATTGAAGTCTTTCTGAGAGAAAAGCCGTCAGCTATTGCCATTCACCCTGTAAGTATGAAATTGGAAGCTCACTTACCCTGGAGTTTGATAACCTTTACCTCTGGGAAGTCGAGGCCGTGTCATTTATTTCCCACTGTCCCCTGGGCTCTGCTTTCCATCCTGCTGTCAGTCACATGGTGGCAGATTGAGGAAATCTATCCTAAGGCTTTTTTGCCTTACAACCTTAAATTCATTTAGAAAATCAGATTAGCCTGAGAACTTCTGACATCTTAATGCATGTTATAATCCATTTATAGAAAGCACCAGCTACCTACTTGTTTTGTTTTATTTTGCAACATATATTGGCTTGGGGCTGTGGGTAGAGAGCCCAGTGGTAAAGCACTAACATGCGTGGGTTCACATCCTCATACTGGGTGGAAAAAAGGTAAGAAAACAACTGTCTTAGCTCATGTCAACCCTCTACAGTTACTCCAAAAGAAAGGTTCCTGAGGGAAGATTAGCTGTAGTATCTTAGGTTCCTTTTACTCGATTTAATCTTCAGATTGGAATTTGTCCTCGTGTGGTATAAGAGGGCTGATGGAAGAATCATTTTGTAGCACTAACCAGTAGAAAGATGCCCAGCTTTGGTCTCTCAAGATAGTAAAGAGTTTTTCTTACTTAAGTCCAGTAACTACTTTTGTGTTCTTGGGAATTTCTGAGTTTAAAATTCTTCAGTATGCCTGAATTGCACTTGAGGCTACTGTTGGTTTCTCAGGGTTTCTTTTTATGAACTAGAGTGGTACTGGCAAGATTGACGACGATGAATGTTTGAGTGTTTGAACATCCTGCTCACAGGGCACAACTACATCAAAGTGGGCTGCTTCCCTTTGGCAAAGGAAACAGCCTCAGCACAGTTTAGAAGTAGTATTTGTGTATTCAAGATAAAATTAGCAAGTTTTGAAAAACGTTCTTTTAAATTTAATCTTGAGTTTGAAGTTGAGTTTGGAAATGAACAAAGGTTTAAACTTATTTTTGGATAGAGATATTAATGTTGGTACTCTGCTGGAAAAAAAGAGACAATCACTTTTTTTTTTAAATCTGCTGTATTAGCTGCAAATTACTGGAGGTAATCTACTGTGTACTTAATTCCTGACTGTAATTTAGGTTTCTATAGCTTTGGGGTTATCCTCCCGGCCTCACTCTGAGACTTAGTATTTCGTGAATAAATGCTCAAGCCATAAGCTTTTTCTCTGTTCCTCCTGACTAGCTCATATCTCAATAATCCAGTTTATTCTAGTTCTTCCACTGGTTAGTTACCTTTCCTCAGGTTTATCATCTGCCTCCTCCTCAGAGTTCAGGGCAGATCTCCTACCTCTGACTCTCTCCTATAACTCCCAACCCCCTTGCTGGAACTCCCACCTCCTATTTCCTGCCTCAGCTCATTGCCATAGGCTTTTTTATTGATGGGTAGTGCTTTTATACAATTCACAAATTATTTCTGTACCTGGATGCAGTGGAAACTATTGTTAGGAGCTCTTGAATGTTTACTTATAATCTAGTGCCTCCATTTTGCTCCCTTAGGACAGTTGAGATATCTTAAAACAATCACTATGTTTTTAGGGCAGGGAAATTATGTTTTGTTAGTTTATTTTGAGACACTGTGTAGTTCTGGCTGTACTGGAACTCACTCTGTAGACCCAGCTGGTCTTGAACTCACAGAGGTCCTCCTGCCTCTGTCTCCCAAATCCTGGGATTAAAAGCATGCCGCACTATACCAGGCTTGGGTGGAGTAAATTCTGTAGCTGTAACTAACCATATCATTTTGCTTCCAAGTACTTGCCTCTGATACTGGTTTTACTCTCTGGATTTCAAAAGTGTTTCTTCTATCTCAGTCCTTCTGGCTTTTTTTCTTTCCTTCTCCTCCTTTCTGTAGTATCATGGATTAAAACTCTCAAGGCCCCAAAGAGGCTAGGCAAATGTTGTTGCCACTAAACTATATTCCTAGCTTTTTCCAGACCCTGCAGATGCTCATGTGCTTCAGAAAAACCTCAAAGTCCCATCTGGTCAGAATGCACATACACAAAAGACAGACAACTGAACAAATTACAAATGAACTTCTGAAGTGGAAACTTGAGCATTCTTTAGAAGGCCGATTGGATGGTGCTTTGTTGGGGCAAACACGTGAAGGAATGTTTAGTTGAAGTGGACATAGGTGAAAGACTAAGGCAGACTTGTGAAGGAATGTTTAGTTGAAGTGGACATAGATGACAAGGATGTTCTGTTAAGTAAGTACATGAAAGGACATGTGAACAACATATATGTATTGGTCTGATATTGTGTAGTTGAGTTGTATTTGTTGGGAATCTATAGAGAGAAACACATAAACTTTTGATGGTGTGTTATAGTTTTTTGTCGCTTCTGTGGGATTCAGACTGATTGACAGAGTGATGTTAGCTGAGACAGATTTATGTGTTGAGGCAAGACCTGTGGAGGACATGTCATGTTTGGAGGGTATAAATAGGACTCGATGGACAGTGACGGAGGCAGAGCTTGGGCTTGCTTATAGAGCTGACTGTGTGACACTTTTGGGTCTCACATCTGTTTCCCTGAGAGACGCATAGCTGAGAACTTTTCTTGGCATTTTTCTTGGTCTCTCTTGTTGACTTGTGAACGTTGAGGCTGAGGCCTGGCTGTCTCTGTTAGGTGGTTTCATCATTGTTGATTTGTTATCTTGACGCTATTGAGAATTAGACTATTGGTGTATCTGTGAAGTAGGTCGAGCTGTTGCCATCTATTAACTTGTAAACTGAACTGTTTTTAAACACATAGACATTTGCTCTAGAGAACCTTTCTAAACAGGTCTGCTTCCCCCATATCCTTTCTTTTCCACTACCTCTGGCGGGTGGTGGGCTAAAAGAGAAGTTAAAGCATTTAAAAAAATCAATAAAAATAGACATTAAAAAAAATTAAAATTATAAACTTTCTTGCACTTGCTTCTTGCCAAGTGAAGGAAAGACCCATTGTGGGAGAAAAATGTTAATTGGAAGGAGAAACTGCCTTTTTTTGTGTGTGTGTTTCTTTAATCATTTCCAAGATCATGATAAGGCAAAATCTTTTTCTCCATTCCACCTTTGCTGTGAAACTATTCAGTCTAAAGGGTCTTTAATTGAATATTACATTCTGTTAAGGGGGCTGGAGAGATGGCTCAGGGGTTAAGAACACTGACAGCTCTTCCAGAGGTCCTGAGTTCAATTCCCAGCAATCACATAGTGACAACCATCTGTAATGGGATCCAGTGCCCTCTTCTGATGTGTCTGAAGACAGCTACAGTGTACTCATATAAATAAAATCAGTAAATAATTTAAAAAATTCTATTAGGGCATCTAAAGCCTTGGTTTGCACTGTTGTAGAGGACCGGAGTTGTGTTTCCCAAACCTATGTGGGCAGTTTGAAAGCCTTGAAGTCACAGTTCCAGAGGGTTTGATGCCCTCTTCTTGCTTCCTCAGACATGTACACATATTCACACAATTTAAAAATAAAAATAAACCTTTAAATAAAATACATGTTTAAAAACAGTGATAATGATTCATGAAAGCTTAGCAAATGCAGATTACACCTTCTGCCCTGCTCTCTTTTTTCTTTCCTTCTCCTTTTCCTCTTTTTTGATAATGGTCTCATTCTATAGTCTAGGCTTGTCTTAAAGACCCTCGTTGTACTGGAGTTAATAGACACGAGCCACCCCACCTAGCCTGTCCTGTTCTCTCTTGTCACTGTTGCTTCCACTCTCCCCCTTCCTCCCTTTCTTTTTTCTTTTTGTTTTTGTTTTTTGTTTGTTTGTTTTTTGAGACTGAGTTTCTCTTTGTACTGGTGGCTCTCCTGGAGCTCTCTCTGTAGACCAGGCTTGCTTCAAACGCTGAGATCCATCTGCCTTTGCCTCCCAAGTCCTGGGATTAGAGGAGTGCGCTGCCACCACCTGGCACTGGTCATTTTTCTTGTGTGTGTTGTTTTTCTCCATCTACCAGGAGGGTCCCAGAGATTGACCGAGAGTGCTTTTACCTGCTGAGCCATCTTGCCACCACCCCTGTTCTTTTATATTTTACAGTAATTTATAATAATAATTATATATATATATGAGTGCACTCTTATCTTCTGTACAATTATTAAATCATAAATGAGGCTTTTGTTTGTGTGCTTGTATGTGTGTTTTGCTTGTTTGTTTGTTTGTTTTTTGAAATAGCATCTATTTAGTTCTAGCTGTTGTTATGTAGACCACGCTGCCTTTAAACTCACATAGAGCCTCCTGCCTGTACCTCCCAGTGCTGGGTTTAAAGGTTTTAAACGTGATTTTTAAAAAGAAAAGCAAAGATGAAGTAGTTGGGGGCCAGAAGGACTATGAATGCTGAAATTATTGGCATCAGGGATATTGTGTTTTCGGTCTTGAGGAATGAGAAGACTGGGGAAATAGAGGTATATGGGTTAATTTAAAAACCAGTGCCTGTGTTGGTTGATGAGGACAGGTTTCTCCCTTATTTTTTATGTAAATTGGATGTTTTGAGTTTATGTTTGATGGGGAAATAAAGTGTTTCAGATCAAAACAGTTCTTTTTCTGAACAGGGGTATTTATGATGAGAAAAAATGTGTTTAGAGTTGAGAGATTGAGGGAGTGATGGTGAAGGACAAGGTGCCTGCAGATGCACAAGCCTGTTTATGTACTTTAGCATGGCCTAGGGAATGTTCGCTCGGTAAATGCAGAGGGATGTGCTTTGATTGTGGTGATTCTCTTCAATCAAGATGGGTCTTGTTAGCCCATGAATCAGAACCTGTCAGGATGGAGTGACATTTACTGTATGTTTGTTTCCACGAGGTGAGGGAGATCCTAAGAACTGTGTTGATTTACTGGTGCATTGCTGTTCCCTGCAGGACTAGGAGGAAGAGCTCCTGAGGGTTCTTGGCTGGGTAGGGGAAGGCAGGCAGAGTATTTGTTGGAACTGAGGAAGAGTATTTAGAGAAGAGACTTTACCTAAACTGATAACCCCAGATCTGAATCAAAAGAGACTCATATGCAGGTTGTGGAATTTAGTCAGGATCTTTTCTGGCTCATCTTTCAGCTAAAAGGGGGACTCTTCATCAGAATAAAGAAATAAGAAATAAGAAAAGGGCTGCCTTCCCAACACACACACACACACACACACACACACACACACACACACACACACACACACACAAGGTGGCACATACCTGCAATAAAGCACTTGGGAGGAGGATCTGAATTTTGAGGCCAGCCTAGGCTACAAAAGACCTTCTCAAAAAACCAAAGCGTTGGGGCGAGGGTTCAGTGAGTAAAGGCACTGGTGACCTGAGTTTCACTCCCAGAACCTATGACCTTAGGCACCCCATCATATAACATAATACTAATAACAAAATAATAATAATAATACCAAAAAATGGGGCTGGCTCCTCATATTCCAGATGAATGTAGATTTTGTAGTGGGGTTTGTAAGGGAGGTGGCCCTGAGGCTTGTGATTCCCATAACACTGTTTCAGCTGTAGTTTATCATTTGTGTCTTAAGCCCAGTCAGATGTTCTTGGAATCAAAGTATTTTTTTAAAAAGCTCATAGTGGTAGTTATTGTTGGTCTAGTCCCTCCTTCTACCAATGAAAATGTTTTTTTGATTCCTCTAGAAACTGGCTGTTGTTATTTAAAAAAAAATAAACCAAAAACTTCATTTACTTTGGGCTTTTTTTTTTTTCCTTCCCTCTGAGACAGGGTTTCTCTGTGTAGCTCTGGCTGTCCTGGAATTCAATCTGTAGACCAGGCAGCTTCAAACTCACAGAGGTCTGCCTGCCTCTGCCTCCCCAGTGCTGGGACCAAAGGTATATGCCATCACACCTGACTTTCCTTAGTTTTTGATCTTAGTGGCAATCAGTAAAATCAAAAGTACTTGGGAGCTTTAACTTAGGTAGTGAAAATGGAATTTTTTGTTGGAAACCTTTTAATTATGTATTACATTTCAACAGATGGAATAGCCCATTAGCAAATAGAAACAAATTCATCTGGGGAAAGTTCAGTAGGAGATTACTAGCTGGAGTTCTTTCCCCATAGCCTTAGAAAGTAGAAAGCAATTGGTGTGGTAGAAGATGGGATCCTAGTCCTGACACAGTGATATAAATGTGGGTGTGGGTAAAAGTAATTGACAGATACTTCTAGGTAAGGATCTTGTGATTTCTCTGCTTTGGGAATTAAACACAATGTACTGTGTTTATCCAAAGATGTGTTTATGTAAAACAGCAAATTAGGAAAAGTGATTTCTTAAGTATTGTGGATTCCTGTCCTGACTGGTTCTGCTGCTTACAATTTGTGAGACTTTTGTTCTACAAGGTACTTAATCTCTTTAAGCCTGAGTTTCCTGTTTATGAAATGAATTTGTTTATAGTGCCTGATTCATAAGATTATTATAAGAATCGAGAAACTGTGTATGATACTAAGCACATAGAAGCACTCAGATTCGTATTTTTGGTCAAGGACAAGACCCTTTTTTTTCTTTTAGAACCTGCTTGCCCTTTTTAGTAGTTCAGTGATTTGATGAGTACCCTACTGTAGATTTGGTTTTGGTTATAAAGAAAAGTCTTACAAAAACTAGGTGGGTAATGGTTTATTTTGATAATGCCCAATGATTAAGTAGTTTGTGTAGAGTTCATCCCTGTCTCACGGCCCCTAAGAAACCTTAACAGTACTTACTAGAGAAAAAAAAAAGACATAGCAAAGGGAAGAAAACAAACTGAGCAAGTCTAGGATCTGGCTAGTGCTCACTCTGGCTGTATGAGAGGCTAAATTGAGTGAGCACAGAATGCTGGATAGCTGCCCTGACTTGGCCTAGAGAGGTGGTTGCTATGATCACAGGGACAAAGGCAATTTCTTGGTTGGGACTCAAGTATAAGGTATTGGAACATCCCTGTGCATCTGTAGATCTCTTGAATATCTTTGCTTTGGAATACTCAGAGACATAGTATGCCTATAGAATATGAATTCTTGGGCTTAAAGAGATTAAAGTACCTTGTAGAACAAAAATAATTAAAAATCTAACCTAGAAGAATCTCACAGAAGCACATTCAAAAATGAAAACAAAAAGCCTGGCATGGTGATCTCAGCAAGAGGAACTCTGAGTTGGAGGAACTCTGAGTTGTAGGTAGCTGGGTCTACAAGGAAGTACCAGGACAGGTAGGGCTACATAAAAGTCCCTGTCTTAACAAACTAAAAACTATACCATCTGCTTTCTCCAGCATTTTTATGGAGAACCAGCATATACTTGGGTGAGGACCTAAACACAGCCTAATGATTTATCCTGTTTTGTTATTTCCTCTTCTACCGTCTTTCCTGATTGTGCCCAGTCAGCTGCCCTGAAGCTAAAATCTCAGCATCCCCTGCCCCAGCTGCTCAGGTTAGCATGCCTACCTTTCTCAGTTGCAGTCCAGTTCTTTAAAACATCTTAAAGAGAATGACCAGCTCCCTCCCATTCAACGTAAGCTGAAATACTCTCCTGTTACTAGGTAGACATGAATTTCACAATGACTATACTTGCCTCCTATCTTTCCGGTGCAGGAGAAACAGCTCAGTGGTTACAAGCACACTGGCTACTCTTCCAGATTCAGACCTACATGGTGGTTTACAACCAAGTGTAGCTCTGGTTCCAGGAGATCCCACACCCTCTTCAGGCCTCTGCTCATTAGGCACACATATGATCACAGACATGTTCAGGGAAAACACATAAAATAATCTTTAGAATTTTTTTTTTAAAGTTTCATATTATTTAGAGCTTTCTGTGACTTTACTGGATAGTTCAAGCAAGCCCTTGACTTTCTTAGCAAATTTCTCAAATATAGTTCTGGCCCCATTCTCCTTTTCTTCCTTCCTTGGCATATATATTGGAACAAGTAGTTCAATTATCTTTTTTTTTTTTTAATTTTATTTTCTAAGTTTTTTTTTATTTACATTCCAAATCATTTCCCCTTTCCCGTTTCCTCCCTCCCCGAAAGTCCCATAAGCCCCCTTCCCTCCCTCTTTTCCCCATTCAACCCCCTCTCGTTTCTCTGTCCTGGCATTCCCCTACATCCAGTCTTTCCAGGACCAGGGGTCTCTCCTTCCATCTTCTTAGAAATCTATTGATATGCGAATTGTGTCTAGGGTATTCCGAGATTCTGGGTTAATATCCCCTTATCAGTGACTACATTCCATGTGTGTTCTTTTGTGATTGGGTTACCTCACTAAGGATGATATTTTCAAGTTCTGACCATTGGCCTAGGAATTTCGTGAATTCATTGTTTTTAATTGCAGAGTAGTATTCCATTGTGTAAATATACCACATCTTCTGAATCCATTCCTCCATTGAGGGACATCTGGGTTCTTTCCAGCTTCTGGCTATTATAAATAAGGCTGCTATGAACATAGTGGAGCATGTGTCCTTATTGCATGCAGGTAAAGCCTCTGGGTATATGCCCAGGAGTGGTATAGCCGGATCCTCTGGGAGTGTCATGCCCAGTTTTCTGAGGAACCGCCAGACTGCTTTCCAGAGTGGTTGTACCAGCTTGCAATCTCACCAGCAGTGGAGGAGTGTTCCTCTTTCTCCACATCCTCGCCAACAACTGCTGTCTCCTGTGTTTTTGATCTTAGCCATTCTGACTGGTGTGAGATGGAATCTCAGGGTTGTTTTGATTTGCATTTCCCTAATGACTAAGGATGATGAACATCTCTTTAGGTGCTTCTCAGCCATTAGATATTCTTCAGGTGAGAACTCTTTGTTTAGCTCTGTACCCCATTTTTTAATAGGGTTACTTGCCTCTCTGGAGTTTAACTTCTTGAGTTCTTTGTATATATTGGATATTAGCCCTCTGTCAGATGTAGGGTTAGTAAAGATCATTTCCCAGTTAGTTGGTTGCCGCTTTGTCTTTTTGACAGTGTCTTTTGCCTTGCAAAAACTTTGTAATTTAATGAGGTCCCATTTGTCTATTCTTGGTCTTAGAGCATAAGCTATTGGAGTTCTGTTCAGGAAATTCTCCCCTGTGCCCATATGTTCAAGGTTCTTCCCTAGTTTCCTTTCTATTAGTTTTAGTGTGTCTGGTTTTATGTGGAGGTCCTTGATCCACTTTGAATTGAGCTTAGTGCAAGGAGATAAGAATGGATCAATTTGCATTCTTCTGCATGTTGACCTCCAGTTGAGCCAGCACCATTTGTTGAAAAGGCTATCTTTTTTCCACTGGATGGTTTTCGCTCCTTTGTCAAAGATCAAGTGACCATAGGAGTGTGGATTCATTTCTGGGACTTCAATTCTGTTCCATTGATCTACATGCCTGTCACAGTACCAATACCATGCGGTTTTTAACACTATTGCTCTGTAGTACAGCTTGAGGTCCGGGATACTGATTCCCCTAGAGGTTCTTTTACTCTTGAGAATACTTTTAGCTATTCTGGGTTTTCTGTTATTCCAGATGAATTTTGAATTGCTCAGGATTGAACTTATGTCCTTACATATGTATTGCAAATACTTCACTGTGACTCAGCCATCTTAGACTTTCAGTTTTTGAGACAAGCTATGTGGCTCATACTAGCCATGAACTCACTATAGCACAGTCTTCCTGATTCTTTCTCCTAAATGCTGAGGTAATGAGGCCCTACTTAAAATAAGTTTTTAATTATTTTCAGTACTATATCTTAACTGTATTTGTCTCCTATTACTGTAAGAAAACACTTGAGGCTGAGTAACTCAATAAAGAAACTTGCTTATTAGCTCAGTGTTAGGCTGAAAGTTCAAACAGCAACGTGGGTCCCACATCTTCCTGGTTGCCTTAGCAAGGCTGAAATGGTTCAGGAGGGGAAAAAAAGATCACGTTTCCAAACAGGAAGTGGAAACATGACTCAGAGGTTATATTAGATTTTTTTCCCTTTGAATAATTTGTTTTCACAAGAATCAACTTGGAGTTCTGTAAGAACAACCTTAATTCTTTCTGAAATGATACCACCCCTGACCTAGACAACTCCTGTCTATGTCCAACCTTTTGTAAACTTTGTAAATAGAGACTAACTTGTTTTGCTGTTGTTTTTGTCCATTGTCAGTCTGAGGATGATGAGAAACTGAAGAAACGGAAGGAGAGGTTTGGGATTGTGACAAGTTCAGCTGGAACTGGAACCACAGAGGATACAGAGGTGAACTATATTTAGAATGCTTCATAGAGCTAGTGATAAAATTAAACAACAACAACAAAAACGGAATTGTATGTGTAAGCACACACAGATGCACACACATGCCCTTGAGTGTCAAGGCTTCTGTGTGGAGGTCAGAGGACAAGTCTGGAGAGTCATTCGTGATTATGTGTCCTGGAGATTGAGCTCAGGTTGTCTGGCCTGCTTGGCTAATACTTCTACCTATTCTCTTGTTTCTCTAATCCTCCATAGAGCTCTCAAAAGAAGACAAGGAAGATGACATTGAGAGGGGAGGCAAAAGTGCCTCTATTCTCATATGTACCTTTCCCTTATTAATGTAATACCTTTAATAATTCTTTGAGTGTTTTATTACAGTGTGTATTGATCATATATTCACCACCTGTTCCTTCCAGATCTACTCACTTTGTAGACGAGGCTGGCTTCAAACTGCCTCTGCCTCCTAACTGCTGGAATTAAAGTCACCACTGTCTGACTGACAGTTTGACACTAGACAACCGATTGGCGTAGTGGGCTCTTCCCTGGGAAAGACCACCACTCCCACTCCCAGCTTCCCAGTTGTCTACGGTTCTTTGTGTAGGATTGAGCCTCGTGGGCTTTTCCCTGCCCGCTTTTGCGTGTCCACTGGTGTCCTTGTCCACCCCGGAACTGGGCATTCGTGTTGGTGAGACTAGTTTAGTTTTTTGAAACAAGGTCTTCACTGTCATTCAGTCTGGTGCTTTGTACTTGAAGGAGTCCTCCTGCCTCAGTACCCTAAGTGCTAGAATTACAGTCATGGTCCATCATGTTCTGCCTTCGCTTTGGTTTTTATTTGTAGGTGTTGTGTGTGTTAGATTCCCATGGAGGCCAAAACAGAGCTAGAGTTAATGGTGACTGGGAACCACCTGATGTGAGCACTGGGAACCAAATGTGGGTCTTCTGCAAGAACAACAAATGCTTTTAGCCAGTCTTTCCCTCTCTCCCCCTTTCCAGGGTCTCATTGTGTAACTCCTATGTAGACCAATCTAACATTGTACTTGCAGAGATTCTCCTCATCTGGAGATAGTGTTTTAAATATGAATGTTTTTACTCCAAATCTTGGAAAGGTTTTTTGTTTTGTTTCATTTGCTTCCCTTGCTCCACTGTATGTGATATCTCTGTTTGTGTGTAGATCTGCATGTAGAACATAAAGGTTCTACATAAACGTCGACTACCTTCATTTCTTTTTCTCTCTCTCTTTTTTTTGTTTTGTTTTCGAGACAGAGTTTCTCTGTGTAGCCCTGGCTGTCCTGGAACTCACTTTGTAGACCAGGCTGACCTCGAACTCAGAAATCCGCCTGCCTCTGCCTCCTAAGTGCTAGGATTAAAGGTGTGCGCCACCACTGCCCGACCTTATTCTTTTTTTTTTTTTAAATGGTCTTTCACTGAACCTGAGCTCGCTCACTAGCGGGTCAGACTGGCTAGTTAGTGAGCTCCAGGAGACTGCCTGTCTTCCCTCACCTTGTGACAGGTTACAGGCATGTGGCAGTCTGCTCAGCTCGCATGAGGGTCCCGATGGTTGTTTGTGCAATACACATTTTACCATTTGAACCATCTTGCTATTTCCTAAAGTTTCCTTATAAGTAATCATATATGCCATGAAGATTACAAATCAAGGGCTGGAGAGATAGCTCAGCAGTTAAGAGCACTTGTTGCTTTTACAGAGGATCTGTGTCCAATTCCCATCATGTACATGGGGCACATAACATGTATGCAGACAAAGCAGTCATGCACATAAAATAAATCTTTAAAAATTAAGGTCAGTTTATACTTTTCACCAGGAAAAAAAAGTTAAAAAAACATTAGACTTTGTGCTACTGAAATAAAATACTATCTATAGGCAATACCCGCTAACTTGCTGTTTTAGCATGATGCACTTCTTCTGATTAGAATTATCTCCTTACATGTAAGCTTTTATTAAGCCAGGTGTTTCACTAAGTGGGTACATTGCCTTCTCCAGGTTAGAAGGTGGTAGAAACAATGGCTTTGGTTGGAAGTCATGGTCTATAAGAAAATAGTAGCTTCTGAAGTTAGTGCAGTTTACATGGACCAAAGGATTTGAAGTGTATTCTGCCTTAAAACAAAAAATAAAGAAAGCTGTATTAAACTTGCAGTGTGAATTGACTTCAGAAAAGTTGCCTGTGTTCTGGACAGTAGTTGAAAATAAAAATGAGGGACACAAGTGCTTTTTTTCCTGTGCCACAGGTGGTGGATTGTGTGTCCACTTACCAGTATGGGTTTCTTTAAGAGATTAATAATACGTAACTTCTGAGCCTCATTGTACTCACCTACTAGTGGTGTTACCATGTGACCCTGGCAATTGATCAGGTATCTAAAAGTAATTATAGTATCAGTTGTGTTTAGAGATATAGCACTACATGGGAGCTGTTAATAATAATAAATGAATAACTAACTGAGGGAATTCAGACATGAGGGAGAAGGCTTGATTAGACAGAGACAGAGAGAGATCCACACTTTTCCTCCTCCAACTTATTCTCTTGGCATTGAAGAGTTAGCCTCTCTGTGGATGGTGTTAACTCTTTGTCCTCTGAAATCTCCCAACTTCCTACTGATTGTAAAGAATTATACATTTTTCTGCCCCGCTTTTTTCTTCACCCTTTCTTCACTCCCTTAACCTGCTTTCTTCCTCACCCTTTGTTTGTTTAACCTTATGTATATGTGTGGGTGGCTGTGTCTGCCTTCTGTCTCTTTTTCACTAAGCCTCCCCAGTTCTGACAGGATAGCTCGAAGGATTCTGGAATAAAACCTCTGGCATGAAGTCAGGGGTTATCTCTTCTTGGGCCTTTTGACAGTTAATGTGGGTTTGGTTTAAAAGATGCCAGGAACTTTAATCTATTATCTTGCAATCTAATTTTTTTTTCTTCTTGCTTTTTGTTACAGGCAAAGAAAAGAAAAAGAGCAGAGCGTTTTGGGATTGCGTAATGAAAAGTTCGTGCTTTCTGCCCCATAGTGGTTTCCATTTCTCAAAAATTTTTCTTGGTTTTATATATACACACACAGACAGACACCCCTACCTACCTATCTGCCTACATACACAGTCATGTGCCTCACAGTGAGGAAGCCTGTACGTTTGGTACATCCTTGAATTCAGTAGCAGTTTTATTTAACTGCTCTTCTGCATTTAAGATTGTTGTGGTTTTTGTTTTTAATTATTTTTGCTTATTAATAAAAAAGGAAGAAAAGAAAATGTGTTTTATTAGGTGTTCCTTTTAAGTTCCTAGAGCCTGATTAGATCATATAGAGGGAGTGTCAATGGCAAATATTAGGGGGAACTAACTGTAATGCCTTTATTCTGTAGAAAAAGAAGATAAAGAAGAGGATTGGGTCTACCGCTTAAGCCTATTTATTATCTTCTTCATACTCAAAGATATGCTTTTATTTTATCTTTCATAATGAGACCAAGTCACCCCAAGTCTTCGCTTGGGATGAAGCAGCCCATTCTGATGGAGCCCTAGTTTAGGAAATGTAAAGGATAAGGTGTGGGACTAATCGTTGAATGAAGCCTAACCGTATAAAACAGAATCCCTGTTTTCCAGGGTGGCCTGACATGGCCCTGTCTGTTGTAGCAGAAATCACTGTGTGGGACCCAGCTCAAGAAGGTAAATGGGCTGGCCACTCCTCAGGTCGAAGTATAGAGACCCAAGGCACGGCCGGGTGGGTGTCAGAGATGTTAAACATTGCTGGGACAGAAGTGGAACAAGACGCTTGGGGTGTGTGGGTGTGTGTGTGTGTGTGTCCATCTCAGTACTGGGGATCAATACAGGGCTTGTACATTACTACTGCACGATGGTCCCAACCTTGCTTCCCCTTTGTAGTCAGGTTCCGTGCTAGTTTGTCCTCATCTCACAGTTACAGTGGTGGCATGTCTTGGATAACATGAAATTTCCTTACTGAGTCACCTCCTTAGGAAAGATTGCTTGTTCTCTGTGTAGATATCAAGTCTGCCACTTGGCCTTTTTGATGTGTTAATATAAGTTCTCTCCCACATACCTTCCTTTTTTCCTCCTGTTTGTTTTTGTTTTTTGTTTTTCCAAGACAGGGTTTTTCTATGTAGCCCTGGCTGTTCTGGAACTCACTCTGTAGACTAGGCTGGTCTCGAACTCAGAAAATCCACCTGCCTCTGCCTCCCAAGTGCTGGGGTTAAAGGCGTGTGCCAACACTGTCTGGCTGTGGGTTTTTTTGTTTTGTTTTGTTTTGTTTTTTGTTCTTTGAGAGAGAGGTCTCACTATAGCCTTGGCTTGCTGTGTAGGCCAGGAGGTCTTGAGTTTAATCAGCCAACCTTCTTAGTCTTCTTAGAGCTGTGATTACAGACAAGCATCACCACACCTGCCTTGGCTTTCTTGTTTTAATCTTTATATTTCAATGTTAATAACTGCTTCCTTTGGGAGATTTCTTTGGAAAAGTCATAAAAGTTCCCTTATTTGAAATTTTCAAGCTGGGTATTGGTAGCGCACACCTTTACTTCAACCACTAGGGAGATCTACAGAGTGAGTTCCAGGACAGCCACGACACAGCTGTAATCACAGCACAGGAGCACAGGCAGTTTCAAGGCCAGCCAGCAGCTACATATTCTCTGGCTTATAAGAAAGGTGGAAGCCTAAGTTTAGACACTTTAGGAAAACTTCTATGGAGAGTAGATGAAAGGTTGCCCACTTATTGTAAAGTTTGTCTCCTCTGAGACTTTGGAAAATCCTAATAGAAGAAAAAGTTGATTAAAGTTTCGTCACCTCAGCCAAATGTTTTAATTGGATTGACTCTTTTCCCATCAGTCTGTGAGCCCTCCAGCCCTCTTTTTTACATAAGACTTATATAACCCCCTCTCTATATCTGTCTTCATCTGAAGAAAAACACAGATAGTTGCTGTTTTGTTTCAGGAGACCCAATATAGATTCAGTAGGATTTATATCCCAGGATGTCTTTGCATAACTAAATATTGATGGAACAAAGTAGATGCTGATAATAGAATATAGAAGTGGGGTCCCTTAATGTGGACTTTTCTCTATGTAGCCCTGGCTGTCCTGGAACTCCCTATGTAGACCAGGCTGGCCTTGAACTCATAGACTCACTTGCCTCTGCCTCCTGAGTGTTGGGATTCAGTGTAATCTTTATCCTCTGTAACCCTGCAGAGACATAATCAACTCAACCCAGGATTCTCTCTGCACTCCCCAACCCCTCATTTTGAGACAGTGTTTCATTTTATAGTCCAGGCTGGTTTTGACTTCACAGCATCCTTCAGCATCAGCCTCCCAAAGTGCTAGGATTATTAAGGTGATGTGATGACTACTGTGCCTGGCTAAGTTTGTGTGTGTGTGTGTGTGTGTTTTGTTGTGGGTGGGTATGTGTAGTGCATGTTAAGGTCAGAGGACACATCAGATGTCTTCTTGAGTACCATTTAATTTATTGAGACAGAGTCTGGAGCTCATTGATTTAGCTAGAGTGGCTAGCCAATAATTTCCCCTGATCCACCTGTCTCTAACCCCCAGTTCTGGAGTTCCAGACAAATGCTACTGGACCTGACTTTTTACGTGGAAGCCAGGAGTCCAAACTCATTCTTTATAGTGGAGCAGCAGGCATTTACAGACTAATCCATCTCTTTAGAGCCTCTTCTTCCTTTTAAGGCATAATCGTTGTCTTTACTTAGTTTTCTTTACCCAACTCTTTCAAAACAATACAAGCTCTGATTTTGTTTTCTTGGCCTGCCTCAAACTCAGATCCACCTGCATGTGTCAGTTGAATGCTGAGATTAAAAGTGTGGACCACACTACACTCAACTTTTCCCAAATGTGTTATGGTGCTTTTCAAATGTGTAGGGCCTGCCTGCCTTCTTTCCTTTTTCTTTCTTTCTTTCTTTCTTTCTTTCTTTCTTTCTTTCTTTCTTTCTTTCTTTCTTTCTTTCTTTCTTTCTCTCTCTCTCTCTCTCTCTCTCTCTCTCTCTTTCTTTCTTTCTTTCTTTCTTTCTTTCCTTCCTTTCTTTTCTTTCTTTCTTTCTGTCTCTCTCTCTCTTTCTCTCTCTCCTCTCTCCTCTCTCTCTCTTTTCTTTTCTTTCTCCCTTTGTTCTATCTCTCCAGTTCATATATTGGTCAGAAGATTCTTCTAACTCCAAAGCCCAAGCCCTCTTCTGTCTCACTGTAGTCATTCCACAGCGAGCACGAACAGTTGAGAATATCTATGTATTTCCATTTTGTTTGACTAGGCTGACATTTAGGTTTAGAGTTCTCTCTCTGGGACCCAGGTCTTCTTCATCACCCAGTCTGCAAGCCGCAGCCAGAACTACACTCCTCAGCTGTAAATCTCCTTCCTATGGTTCTCTAGGACTGTTTACTTTTCTGTCATCACCCTAAAGTGCTCGTCGGCTCTGCCAGCTTGAGACTTGTTATCAGACATGAAATGAGGGAATTTGGATAGTTGAGACGGGATAACTTTTTCTAAACCACGTATGGGGCCTCTGACAGACAGTGGCAGGGATTATTAATCCCTTCAAAATTAAACCTTTTTTTTTTTTTAAACAATTTCTCTTCTTGAGGCAAAATCTCTGTGTAGCCCAGGCTGGCCTCAAATGTAGCTGAGGATGGCCTTAAATTTTTTGTATCTTGTTTCTGTCTCCCTCATGCTGGGATTATAGGCCTGTGGCAGCATGCCTGGTTTTTGGTGGTGGGCAGAAACTCCATCTACACTAGGCAAGCACTCTTACCAGTTATGCTGTGTTTGTATCCCTAAACTCTTATCTTGTTCTTCTCTTCAAAGACATTGGAAAAGGGTTCATACTATACTAACCCTTTGAATCCAAGTTGTTTCTCAACTTTCTCACTCTCTGTAGTGTCAATTCAGTTTTCCACCTTTATCCTTTAACAACAGATTACATTAGATTAAAACATATTGTATATTACCTACTTAGGTTTCATTCCTTGTTCTACCTTATGGCCTCTGAATTCTCACTGGACAAATTACTTAATTGCTCTGTGGCTTTTCAGACTCTCATCAGTAAAAACCCTATTGCTATGAGAATTAAGAGGCACATCATGTTCAGCACACATCCCTATGTAGTTTTCCTAGTCTTTTTGTAGCTTCGGTTGAGGTCTAGGATAAGTAGGGACATTCCTTCAACATACTCCCACAAATAGGTTCTAGCTAGAGGATGGGGGTGGGGTGGTGAGTGGAGAAACCTGGGGCTTTGTAAACACAAGTTCACCTGCTTATGCGGTTGGTCTTTTTCTGAGAAGAGTCCCAGGCCCCTCCTAGCCTTCTTGCCCGGAAAGCTTTGGTAGAACTCATGGCACAGAGAAGGCCAAGTGTCCATTGAATCCTGTGACTCAAGCAAGACTCTTTTGCCACCCTGACTCTGCCTTATAAATTGTGCTATAGGCATGTGGGAAGCTTTTTTTTTCATAGTAGATTCAGTGTTCAAAACATTTAACTACAGTGGGGAGCTGCCGGTTTGATTTTTGGTAATACTGTTGAGGCACCCCAGATTAGAACTATATTATTAGTACTATAAACTCTGGCTAGATCATCTCAGTGTGTAGATTTTTCATTCTGTGGGAACTAGGTGTTCTTACAGTCTTTGGGACTGTGTCATACCCAGCTCTGTGAGGAGTTCTAAACACCCTCAGTCCATCCTCCAGCTCCAAGTGCCAGCCATCATCCCCCATGCCTGAGTGCTCCTTATCATCCCCCATGCCTGAGTACTCTTCATCTTGTCAGTCTTTTGACTTTTAGAGCCAGCCTCCTCAGTTCTTGGTCTCCCTGGGGTGGATGTGACGCTTGATCGGGGAGAAGAGCTCACCACTGAACTATTAAACTCTTTGACTGCTTTTATTTTTCTTTTTTTCAGGTTCAAGTGCTGGATTGTGTCATGTGACTGTCCCAAAACTCAGAGCACCCTTTGGCCATCTTTGCCCTCTGTCACATAACTTGAAAACTGCCTGATGGCCTTTTTGCAATGGTTTCTTCCTGGAAACCTTGATTTCATTGAAGAAGTCCTTTCCTGGCATCCCAGTGCCCCTGTCAGCCCATACTCCTCAGACACCCTTAACAAACAAAGGCAATCACACACATGATGTGACAAATACACAAAGAATTACACTAATATGTTCAGAGGAGCGCTGGCTAGTCCACACAGGTAGTGTGGGAAGAGGCACCAGGTCCTACTGAATGCTAGGCCTATCTGCAGCCTCTTAGGGGATTGAGAAGACCAGGAAACTCAGGCTTAACTCAGATGGATATTCATAAGACAACCCCTTCCCCTATACGTGGTAGCAATAAAGAGGCAATAATTGAAGTGTAATGCCCCAGCTCTCTAAACTATGGAGAAATTTACCTGATACCTAATTGTCCAACTCTTACCCTTTCTAAGATCAAGAGGCATTTGACTTTGGAGGAAAGCAATCCTGTCTTTGCTTTTCTGTTCCTCTTCTCCACCAAGATAGTATGATTGATGTTGATGGTCAAATGTGTCTTGTTCTTTAAGATGGGGTAGGGAAAAAAAAAAAGGATGAGGAATAGCCAGAGAGGAGAGGCTTGGGACTAGCTGCTGCTACATGGGAAGTGAGTTGAAAGGCTTGAGAACCCCTGTCCGTTCCTCTCAGAGACCCCTTATCTCCTTTCCTCACTATGAGAATAGGAGTTAGGTGCTAAGGATAGTCACATACCTTTGTCCTTTCTATGTTCTGGCCCAAGTGAGAGAAATGTGCTCTTAGGAAGTATAGACCTTCCCAGGCAGGCTTCAGTTCAGTCCTGTTTCTACCAGACCATAACTGCTGGTTCTATTAGTAATCATTTGTTGTGATCTCCCCTTCTTCCCCCCCATCCTCTTAAGACTCTTGTCCAGAGCCAAGAGGCCACTGCCGAGGTATGGTTAGGGTGTGGAGATTTTAATTCCTTGGCTTCAGGCACTGTCCAGCTGAGAAGCAGGGGAGTACTTGTACTCTGAAGCCTGGGACTCCTTTAAGCCTCATATGTCTTCACCACCATTGTGGTGCCCTGGTTATCTAGTTCCACAGCGAGAGGTATTTTATGTCCATAAAGTGCCCGTGGTAAGTGCTCAGAATTCATCTCTTGGCTGTGGCGGGTGCTGCTGCTTCTCATTCCATCAAGGGGAAGAAACTGAGGCACAGTGAGTCCAGAGGAGGGTGGGTCAGGATCGTGGGAGGAATGAATGGGTGACTTGAAGTGGCAACTCGTGTCCTGCCTGCTTCCCAAGCCTTCCAAACCCAGGAGTCTCCACCCTCTCCCGTTCTCTGCTGTAACTGGCCTTGTCACATGCCTTTCCCTATTGTACTGTCCCCTCGTACTGCCAGGTACTGCTATATTCCAAAAATAAGGTAAAAATTATAGACACTCTGCTCCCTTGTTCTCCCTTCTTCCACCCTGAGCTTTGGGTTAGGGGGACTAAAATGCCCCCCTTCAGAATCCCTTCCACCTTGGTCTGCTGGCCATATTCCCTAGCCTAGAGCAGTGATTTGGATTCAAATGCCCTGTAACCTTCAGCCTCTTTACTATTTTCTTGACCCTTAACCCTTCCCAGACCTGGGGGACTCTGGGATTTCTAATTTTTATTGACCTGAAGATAGAGGCTGAGAGCAGGGGCATTCCACAGGCTCTTTGGTCTCTTGGCTGAGGGGAATTTGGGGATAAGCAGGCTATACCCTCTGGCTAAATAATGCAAATAAGGTAGGCCTGAGGGGTAGTTTAGTAGCTCTCATAGATCCTGGATGTTGAGGTCACCCCCCGCCCCCACCCCAGCTCTAAAGTCTGAACTTCTTTTTCCATGACCACTCAGTTCCACCCGTTTGCCTCGAGAAGGTTGGTCAGGGTGATTATGGGTTAGAAACCTCCATGTGTCAGCCCTCTTGCCCTCTACCCCCATTTCCAACCCTGGAGGCTTAATACAAGTGCTTAAGTAGGTTGGTGTTGGGGAAGAGCAGGGTTTGGGGAACAAGGGACCAATGGGGCAAGGTCCCTCCCATTCCAGTAAAGCCAAATACCAAAAAACGAAAACTCACAATAAATAAATAAATTAAAAAAAAAAACCCTCCCAGGTCCTTACTTTGCCCCATTCTCGTTCCACTTCCGGCTGCTACTGGAAGGAGAGAGGGAAAAAGCTAAGAATGGACTCTGACTTACTCCTACTGAGTTGTCGGGGGAACTCCCCCCAAACTATACCAAGCCTATCACCTTGCTGTGGGAAAACAGGCTTGGGGCAGGGCTCTCGATTAACTCCCATTTCAGTCTCTCCTTGTCTGCTTAGTCTCTAATCTTTTTGCCTCTCGGTTCCTTCGCTTTCTCAGTGTTCTGTCTGTTCTCTGTCTCTATCCTTCCATCTTCTTCCTCCGTCCCTACATCTGTCTTCTTGCCAAACCTTCTCACCTGCAAATCTCAGATACATTCCACCCTGACTGCCCTTTTCTCCCAACCCCTCACCCCTCCATCCCCACCTGCCTCCCTCCGTTGTATTGCACACTGCTTGGTCAGGGAACAAGGTGTGATGTTCATGGGAAGAGGTGGGGGGGCACTCTAGAGCTTGGGGAATGGGGACCAGGGTTGGGGTTCTTGGGGTAGGGTCTGAGGGAGGCATCCACCGTAGCCCACACCTTAGGAGCAGCCACATCGATCCACCACCATGCCAGGGATCTTGCCGTAGATAATCTGCTGCTTGTCGTTGAAGTAGAGCATGTTGATTGGGGACATCTTGGTGGGGGTGCAGCAGGGCCCAGCAGAGCCTCTTGGGTTGGCCTGTTGCACCAAGTGGGTGTGTGGATACTTCTGCATGAACATGTATTCGCACTGGCCGGAGCAGTAGTTGGCCTTGTAGCGCTTAGGTGCGATGATCCAGTCCCAGCCAAAAGCCTCAAAGTCCACCGTGAGAGGATATCGGCAGCAGCGGGACTCACTGGAGTGTTCATCGCAGTCCAGGCCTAGGTTCCGCCGGGACCGTTTTGTGTTCTCTAGGACTCGAAGCTCCATGAAAGGATGCTGAGGGTCAGGGAGAGGGGAAAGAGATGTGACATAGCCCTCAACAATTTGTCTTAGCTCTTACTTTCCTACCTGCATCTCAACAGGAGCATCCGGCCAGAAACCATAACCTCCTTGCTTGTTTGTGGCTCCCACCCAGACATTGTACACACTTTTCTTGACATCTAGCCATCTCTCTTGTTCACTTTCCCTAATTCTTCCTTTTCTGGCAATGTGACCTCATCAGATTTTTGGCCCAGGACCTAATCAAGGGCCAGGTTCTCTGTTTTGCTTTGGGATGGGATCTCATGTAGCTCAGGCTGATCTCAAATTTGCTATGTAGCAAAGGTAGCAAAAAATAGAACTCCTGGTCCTTCTGTCCGGCCTCCCTCCTGCTAGGATTAGATAACACCACACCCAAAGGTCAGTTTTGTGTTCCCACGGGTCTCCCACTCACTGATACCTTCACCCCAAATCCAGTTTTAGTTTTCAGCCGTCATCTGGCTTAAATCTCTGAAAAGTGATAGTTGCTACCCCACCTCTGCTGAGATTAGTTCCTGGCCCCAACCACCACATTCCTGATCTACTTTTTCTAACCCCCATCTCTTGGGGACAGGTTATACATATCTTCCACCACCACTTCAGGCCCCCTGCTCACCAGCCCCTCAGCTCCTGGCCCCAGGGAGGTGACAGCCAGGTCTGTGCCACTGGGATCAAAGGCGTTGATCTCGATTCCCCAGTTGCTCTGTGGCTGGCGAAACCAGCTGTGTAGCACTTGCTTGAAGTCGATGCTCTGCCAGTGGCCGGAACGTGAGTGTAGCTCAATCTTTAGTGAACGGATACGGATATGACGCCGGCCTCCACCCCCTCCCCCTGCGGTCCCTTCCCCAGTTAGGGGTTTCAGCCGTAAGATCTGCAGGTAGACTGTGGCTGGGCGGGGCACAGGCCGAAGGTACACCCACAGTTGGGCCTTCAGTACCTTTGTGAACATCACCTTGGGGCTGAAGTGGAAATGACAGCAGAGAGGGCTGCCATCTGTCTGCACTGCAGGGTCCGCTGACAAGAGAGAAGGGGGCACAGCATCAGCAAAGGGTGTTTGTGGAGGGGTTCAGCAGCCCCGGTGGCTTTAGCACATTCTTCTCAGCCTGTTTTCCAGTTCTTCTTTACCCTTCTGTGTCTGTATTGCTGGCTACTATGTTTCTGGTACCTAAAATTGTCTCATCGCTAGGATGATGAATCTGTTAGGCCTTACTGATCTATACTATTCCCTGTAACATGTCTCCTGACCCAAAGGGTCCACCCGCCAAGATAGCTGTGGAGTCTACCTCCATCTGAGCACAGGGCCTTCCCTGCCCCAGTGATTCTCAGCTAGTCTCTGGCTTTTTTTGAATCTTTAATGCTCTCTGTAGAAGCTATACCTGCTGCCCTCAAGTTACCTTGCCCCCTTTCTGCCCTGGTTTGTCTAATGAGCAGGTGGAGCCTGGCAGCCCACTCCCCTAAAAAAGCAAGGGAGGCGTCAGAGGAAATAACCCAGGGTCCTGAGAGATGGATTTATAAAGTAAACCAGATCAAATCTAGGCTTCTGATTCCTAGGAGCACATCCTTCAGAATGGAACCACCAAGCTTTTCCTGTGTTTCTGACTCCCCCTTCCTCTCCCTGAGAACAAGTGTCTTCTGCTGCTTCCTCACTGCCCAGAGTATCAGAAATCATATTCAGCACACCGCGGCATCAACTGTGGCGTCAACTATAAGCAGCCGTCTTTCCCCACTTGAGTGCCCTTTGTTTGCTCAGTGCAGTAAGTCTAACTTTACAGAGTTAACATCCCAACTTTACATTTTAGCCAATTTCCATTGTTCAAGATCCTAAAGAGTCTCAAGGGTGGTCCTCAGTATATCCCTTTGCTTTCATTAAGCTCTTCTCAGCCTTTACTTTGAGGCATGAGTTTGCTAAGTGTCCCTGACTGTCCCTACTTAGTCCATGCTGGCCTCAGCTCATAGCAGTTCTTCTGTCTCATCTACCCAGGTGTCGCGATTACAGCATGTACCACTATGCCTAGCTTTTCCTGACCTCCTAAGTGGGTTAGAGATGCCCTAAATTATGTCCTCTGGAGAGGCATGTTTATTCTCTAGATAGGAAGAATCTGGAATGAGGTTGTTCCCAAGCCATGTAAGTATGGTGACGTCTAGGCCCTTGTCTGTTATACCCAGGTATCACCATCTGCATAATCATGGAGAACTTAATGTCTGTCGTCTCTTGTTAGCTCTCCATCACCCCAGGAAGAGGACTCTAAATGTGGCGAGGAAGAAAGTATGTACTGACTATATACTCAGAACAGGACACACCATGTCTTCCTGCAGCATCCAAGATCTCAGTGTTCTGACACTTACTCCTGTAAGGTAGAGTAGGGATGAGGAGTGGAAATTCAAAGATTATGATGTCACTATAAGCCAAGTGCACATTGCATCTGATTGCAGCACAGCTGTGCCTTGGGCCTCACACCTGCGAGGCAAGTACCCTACACTGAGCTTCATTCTTGTTCTCTTTATTTTGAGGCAGGGTTGCCCAAGGCTGGCCTTGTACTCTGTACTTCAGGCAGGCTTTGAACTTCAGAAATTCCTGCCTCGGCCTCCCGCGTAGCTGGGATTACATGCCGGTACCACCAGGACCAACTGGAGTTATCTGTTTCTTGCCATTAGATACTCCTGTCTTTGAGGGTTGATGTCCTGAGAATATTTTGTCACCACTGTAGTTTCTGTGGCTCCCATAATGTCAAGCAGTAAGTACAAGTTGAACGGCAGGTTCTTCCTAGACTCTTCCGGCAACGAGGTTTAACCATGTGCCTGGGTTGTTGCCTGGTATCTAACCTTAACTACTGTACTTCTCAGTGTCATACAGATAACTGTGCATTAAATAAAGAACATGAAAAATAATAGCTTCCCAATAAATGTTCATTTTATAAACTAAACATCCCACTTAAGGCTGAGACAGGGTCATAGGATATCCTTCTTAAGTCTGGTTCCTTCAGACAAGGGTTCCTCTATCTCTGCCGCAGGGAATCCACATATATGTCTGTGTATCTGCAGTCATGTTGCTAGGGGACAAGGTGCAGGGAAACGAAGAGGTTGGAGATGATAAGGTAAGAATGAAGAGACAGAATGAAGACAGGTTAGCCCAAGACCAGCAGAGGAATGGAACGAGTAGATCACAGTAAGGGGAGCAAATGTTTGGGAAGTGGAGACACTAGGTAGGCTAGACTGGAGTGGATAGGGTAAGAGGGCTAAGGTGGGACCCTCGTGGGGTAAGGAAGAGATGTAAAGGTGCAGAAGAAGGAACAAAGAAGCAGGTAAAGCTATGGAGCTCTGGTGGGGAGGGGAAGGGGCCACATCTGTGTTGGATTGATTTGGTTGGTGGCAGGCAGCAGGTCAGGTTTAGTAGGCGGTGCTGGTGGGGGAGAGAGGTCATTGCACTATTTTCAGCAAAGGCCCAACCCCCTCTCTGCCTACAGCCTCCACCCCACCACACACCCTCTCCCAACTCAGGCTGGATGGCCCAGGGGCAGGAGGTTGGGCGAGAGGGCAGGGGCCTCTTAGTGTGCACAGGAGAGACAAACTGAGGGGCTGGGCTTGGCTCCTAGAAGAGCAGGGGGCTGGGTTCCCAGGGATGAAGGCTGGGGTGGGAGAGTGAGAGGGCAGAGGGAACTAGGGCAGGCCGAACAGCCTAGGAAAGGTGGGGGCTGGGGTCCGGGGTTGGCTGGGGGAGGGGAGGCAGGGGGAGGGGAGCAGAGGCCATCTCTGCTGACAAACACCTCCCCCGATTAGCAGAGCACAAGTCTCTTATTAAAGCGGGTCCCTGGGGATTAGACTATAAAAGTCTCTTTTTCCTTTTTCCCCCCTCTCCTCTCTCCCTCCCCTCCCCTCTACTCCCCCTCCCTCTCTTAAGGTCGCAGCTAGACTCTTAAAGGGGAAGTACAATACCTGGTTTGAAACCCAGTTCCTGGGTTACCTAAGTCCTGGAGTGGCACTAAAATGGAAGTCAGGGTGAGACCCAGCCTCGTCTACCGGTCCAGCCCCACCCCCAGGGTTAATGGCTACTGCCCGATTCGTGCATTCAGAGTCCCTTCACTTCCTGCCGCTCCCCACTACCAGAGTTAATTCTGAGCTCAAGCCTTCTGGTTAAAGGAGGCTGGGGATAGAGAAGGGCAACGGGAAGCCTACAGCTGGGTCACTCACCCTGGACATACACTTTACACCAAACAGACCAGAGTATCTTTTCTCTACATACCCTGCGTCTTCCAGAAAATTTTAGGTCATTCATAATTTCCCTACAACTGTTTTCTAGAATCCTTTTCCCATCCCCGCCCTTAGTCAATCTCAGACTGACCCTGGTTTCCAAAAGTAGAAGCAATAAGAACAAGGGAGACCGAGAACCCAAGATCAGATCTCCGTGCCCCCCCTCCCAGTTTCCTGGTTCTTTGAGTTTTCTTTATAACCCTAACCAAGTTGGAGTTGAATTCTGCAGAAACTGGGTGGCAGTGCCAGGCACTCAACCTTCCAGATGCACACCTGGGTTCCTGTACCTCTACCATGGGGGTGGGCCACTAGGATTTCCCGCAACCCCCAGCTTTTTATGACCCATCTGCCAATAAACCAGCCCCCCCTTCTGTTCAGAGCCATAAAACCAAAGGGGGGGGTTGCCAAACCACTAGGGAATAGAGAAAGCCTGGTTCCCTGGAGTTGGGGAGGGGGGGGGACGACAGTCAGTGGGGGAGGGGAAAGGGAGTCACCTGACCCTAGGGAAAGGAGGCAGTGGGGGCGGTAGTATTGGCCTGGATTTTCCAGGCCATAAAATTTCAAAGCCGCTCCTGTCTATCAGAGTGTTCATCCTCCGTTTGGCCAGGGGCTCGGATGCCTGGGTTCTCCCATCCCCCTCATCTAGTTCTTTCTCCCTGGGTATTCTCTGGCTCCAGCTCAACTGTGGATAGGACAGGGAGTAAGGACACTAAGATGAGAGTAACCAAATGATATTCGTTAAGTGGCAAGCGCAGTGGAGTTGAGTTATTTGAGCTCTTTCTGTACCAGGAAGGAACAGCTCTTCTAGGTCCTAGGGGATACCCAGTGCGAGATCAGGTGCAGAAAGGAAAGGTGTCAGCTGGGTTGCTGAGAGGTACACCGCGTTTAGGTCCTATGCCTTGGCGTTAGAGGAACACTTAGTTTTTCGCAACCCGGTGGGCGCCTTCCGGAGCACCGGGCAAGGAGTTGGTCCTGGTGCCAGAGCAGTGGGAAGATGGCACTGCGGCCCAGCTGAGACTGCACGGGTTACGGAAGCTCCCCACCTAGCGCTCCAGGAAAGTCGCTGTTGGGTGCCAGTTTCTAGGACTACTTCAACTTGAATCTTTTCCTCACAAGGGGTGGGAAGCAATAGCTCACAACCTACCTGGTTTGGCCCCCCTCCCCCAACGCGCCATCCTCCACCCCCCCACCCCCGAACGGGGCGTGCACTCAACTCCGCTGCCCATCTTCTCCGCTCAAAAAAGTTGTGTGGAGTGGCCCGGCTCCCCAATCCGTCAAGTTTTCGCAGAAAGAGCTTCCGGGTCCTTCCCGGACTGCACCGCACCGCGCGCACCCCGCAGCCCACTTACTCTCCTGGGCCATGCTTATGACCGTCTCAGTGGTAGCGTGGTACTCGTCCTCTTCCAAGAAGTCCTCGGGCTGCAGCGCGTCGCCTTGGAAGTCGTGCAGATCCAGGATCTGCTGCAGCGGCGGCGCCTTGGGCAGCAGCTGCTTCACTACCTCCCGGCTGATGTTGGGCGCCTCCTTGAGCCGCAGTTTGCTCAGGATCTGCGACTTGATGCTCTCCAGGCGCAGCTCGCGGCTGTGCTGCCGCCACACGCACACGGGGCAGCCGTCCGGCTCCGGCGCAGCGGACGGGGCCGGCCGGCTCGAGCGCTCCCCCCCGACCCCGGCCGCCGCCGCCGCTGCCGCCGCCGCCGCCGCGGGGCCCTCGGCCGCCTCCCCCCGGGGCCGCAGCTCCAGGGCGAGGAGCAGGAAGCCCAGCAGCAGCGGGGCCGCGAGCACCATGCTGCAGGGGAGGGGAGGACTGGGGGGCGGGGACGCCGGAGTCCCGCGGGGAGGGGGCGGAGGGAAGAGGGAGGAGGAGGGGGTCCGGGCGGCGCGGGATTGGGGGCTGCCCGGCCGAGGGGGGGCCGGGGGCCGGGGGCGGCGGGCGTACGGGCGGGGCGGGCGGGCGGCCGGGGCGGGCGGCTGGGGGGGCCCAAGCCCGGGCCGGGCCCTTTATAGCCCCGGCCCCCGTGTCGTCAGCGGCCGCGATTGGCTGCGGAGCCAACAAAAGAGGTAGCGCTGTCATCCGAGGCGAGAGAGGGAGCCGGAGAGAACCGAGGAAAAGAGAGAGAGAGAGAGAGAGAGAGAGAGAGAGAGAGAGAGAGAGAGAGAGAGAGAGAGAGAGAGAGAGAAGCGAGGGAGCGAGAGAGCGAGAGAGCGAGGGAGCACGGGCCCAGAGAAAGATGAAGAGACCTAGAGATGAGGGGGAGGGGGGAGGCCGGGAGGGACCGAGTCGGAGAAATCGAGGACAGACGGAGCGATGGGTAGGGGTTGGGGGTGGGGGAAGAGGCAGATCCAAAGATACCCAGATAGGAAGGGAAGAGGGAGAGACAAAAGAGAGAAAAGAAGTCACAGAACGGAGAGACTTAGCTAGAGAGCAAGAGCGAAGCCCGAAGACGACCAGAAAAACTAGTGGGACAGTTAGAGCGGAGAGAGTCAAAGACAAAGGTAGAGCGCATAGAGGGGCGGCGAACCGAATTCTACAGAGTCGAACAGAAGAGAGCAGGAGAGGTGGGCAAGAGAACGGATGGGGCAGAGGGAGCTGATGGTACCCTGTGCAAGAGGGAGAGGGAGAGGCAGACAGGGGATACCTTGGAGGTTGCCCCTGAGGAGGCAGGTGCAGAGAAAGGATCAGGGGAGGGAGTAACTGAGACAAGTCAGTCTTGGTTGGAGCGCAAGGAGACACCCAAGGGAAAGAGGTGGAGATGTGAAGAATAGCCTCAGCTACCAGAGGTAGCCCAGGATGTTTAAAGAAGCCATAAAATGAAACATCAGGCTGACTTATCACTGGGATCAAGGCGGTCAGGAGAGGAAGAGGCCAAGATCAAGCTGAGAAGTTGATGACAAGTACTTAGACCGGAAGAAAACTAGCTAGGAGGACAGTGAGCTTGAAATTGAGGTTTAATAGAACAAAGAGAGTGATTGTGATCGGGCTGGAAGGGGTGTGAACCATGAGGGGAAAGAGCCAGATGAGGGCTTCAAAGTGGTGCTTGGTAAGGAATCTAGACACTCTCTCCTGAGTTCCTAGCTATATATACCTCTGTATTTGTAAGGTCTAACATGTCTGAGATAGCAAGCTTCAAGGGGAGCAACTCAGGAATGGGACCAGCCGTAGTCTTCAGGACAGCCAGACAGCCCATTGGCAAGAAAGATAGCTTACAGGTGCTCAGGTTGCCTCTTCCTGGTCCTCCGTTTCTCTTTTTCTCCCTCTCCACCTCCCCTAAACCCATTCCACTCCTTTTTCCCTATCCTCCTTCGAGACAGAGTCTCAAATGAATCCCAGTGGCCTCAAATTCAGTTATCCTCCTGCCTCAGCCTCCAGAGAGCTCTTTTCACAGACATGCCTTGAACCACGTCTCTAGAGATCCCTTGGCAAACTGAAAATGTTAGGTGGTTGAGGTTTGCTCCTCTGGTGTCTCCAACAATGTTCACTGAACAAAATGTATAAAATTCAGTAGGAAGGCCCTGTCTCAAAAAAAATTAGATAAGTGAAAAATGTATAGACTTCACTATTGGGATTCTTAGGCCAAGTAGAAGTAGTTTTTGGTTTCCCCTCTGGAATTAAAACCTAATAAAAAAAATATGTTAAAGTTAGTTAGTCATAAACACAAGAACAGAATTGGGTTTGGGAGCTGGAGTGGAATGAGGGTAACTATTGGGGTTCAGCTGTGAGGGAGAAGCAGGGTAGGTTCTGAATACATGATCTATTCCCATTTAGAACAGGGACTTAATGGAACATGACCCAGAAACTGCTGGTTTACTCCCTTGCTTTGGACCAAAACATGGGAGTCTTGGGGTATCTTACCAAGTTTTTCTCCCCCTCTCTCTGTGTTCTCATTCCTCTTCCCTGTACCTTGAATTGGGAGTGGGGGGTGGAGTGGGGTGAGATAGAACCAAGGGGCTGTGCAGGCAAAGCAAGAACTCTTCCACTGAGCTATCATCAAGTTTCTTTATCTATAAATGGATATCATAATTTCTACCTTCAACCAGTTGTGAGGATTACCCAGGAGCCAGTCAAGAGTGGCAGGGAGTCATGGGTTTCCTCTTCAGAGTCCTCTCTTTGTCCCTTTCCGGTTCCTCAGAGCCCTGGTTGATCTTACCGCATGCTCTGTTACATTCCCATTTTTCAAACATATTACTCTGATGTAATTTAGGAAAAAAAAAACTGCAAACAAGCCAAGTATAGTGGCACTTGCCTTTAATCCAGGAGGCAGAGGCTAGCCTGGTCTACATAAAGAGTTCCAGGCTAGCCAGGGTGACATAGTGGGACCCTGTCTCTGAAAACACAAACACCTTGAGAGCAGAAATGGTGCCACCCCTTTCTGCTGCTTTAGAGAATGGACAGATTTCATTCACTTCCTCCTCAGACATGTATCTAGTGGAAGGTCAAAGACAAGAGAGAAGCAAACAATAGGTGCATAATACCAGCTAATGCTCCAGTCCAGTGGACCTGAGGCTCCTCAAACATCACAGATCAAGTACAGCGTTCTGGTGGTTCTGAGCCACCTTCGGAAGAGCAGTTGGTGCTCTTACCCGCTGAGCCATCTTGCCAGCCAGCCCAGCTTATTAAAGACCCTTACACCTTAGAGTCCTTTGTAAGATGGGAATACCACAGCGATTTTTGAAGCATGAAGATTAAAGTTCTGACACACCACTCTAATAGTATCTAATGGTATCAGTCAGTCTTTATCACCTCTTACTGTGCTTGCAACCCTCACGCTGGGACACTCAACACAGCACGACCCTTTTCACGAATGTATTTCTTAGCTGCCTTGACTAAAGGTTGAATGAACTAAAGGTGAGGGAACCTGGCTAGAGTTAGGTGGGGGTGAAAAAAAAACCCTGTATTTTGTCCACAAGGGGTTGTTAGGGGCCAGATAACAGGAAAGCAGGCAACAATTTGTTCCACAGATTCCCTGTCTTTATCGCTAGGACAAGTAATTCATTAAGTGGACAATACTGCCCTCTGGTGGAACACTATGAAACATCAAACCAGTGGTTTTGATACTTGCCCTTTAGACTTTTCAAGTCAGGAGGACTTTTCCCCAACCTTGAATCCGAGTAAAATAGGCGAACGCAGCTGTAGTGGTGAACAACGTCTTCAGCCGAAGTTTTGAAATAGAGTAAACTTTGTCTCTTCTCCAACACCTCCTAGAGTCACTTCTTTCCTTGACTTCTCTCAGGTTTGGTCCCTTATGATTCTTCTAAGACACATAAAGTAACCCCTAGTTTTCAGAGCTTCAGCACGCCAGCTGCCTCAGACCTAGTCATGAAAAGGGGGCGCTAGTTGCTTTATAGGAAAGGAGTTAGAAGAAAGCAGAACATTAAGACTTTTGCTTGCTGGGGTGGTCACACAAGTCTGTAAGCCGAAATGTCGAAAGGTTGAGGCAGGATCATTGCTAAAAGTCGAGGTCACTCTGGGCTACCTAGAGAGACCCTGTCACCCGCCAACCAAACGGCCCACTCACCCACCCTTTGCTTATCCCGGTGTGTGCCAGCCCTGGCTTGGATCCCAGCCCCACTGTCCTGGTCTCCCTGGTAACTGCCTTCCAGCTAGGGGTGCCCCTCTCCTAGGTTACCGAGCAACCTCCATACCCGCCTTCTTCCAGGTCCTGACTGGTTCACAGCAAATGTGGGTAGGGTCTTGAGGCTGGTATTTAGGTTTGAAGGTTGTGAGCTACTGGTGAGAAGGAAGCAAGTACCTAGGGGAGGAGCCAGCAGAGGGATAGAAATGCGTCCTCGGGTCTGTTAACAGCCTTAGAAGCAAGAATTTCTGCTCCTGGGGAGTCTGTCGCCAGTATTCGAGGCCAAGACTCAGGGGTGCTGCTACAGGCGGGGGTGGGGGTGGGGGTTAGGGTAGGGGGGGTTGAGGAATATACTGCTTCCCTGTCCTGCCTCACACCTTCCTGCCTTGTACATCAGAGCTGGGTTCTTGCGGAAAGCTACTTTTCTTACTTCCTTTGAGAGAATTTCCCCAATCTTCCTACACAAGTGCCTCCCAGGCCTGACCCGGTTTAGCTTCTAAGACTAGGCGAGGCCAGGTTGCAGTGATATGGTAGTACAGGGGATTCCCTAATCCTATCTCCCAAAGGCCTTATCTCTGGAATTAATGACTTTATTCTTCCGTACTTGGGAGCTTCCTTGAGGTGGGTGAGGAGGGATGGAATGGTTGAATTGTATATCTTTTTTTTTTTTCCAAGACAGGGTTTCTCTGTGTAGCCCTGGCTGTCCTGGAACTCACTCTGTAGACCAGGCTGGCCTCGAACTCAGAAATCCGCCTGCCTCTGCCTCCCAAGTGCTGGGATTAAAGGCTTGCGCCACCACTGCCTGGCTATTGGTTGAATTGTAATAGTGGGGAGAGGACCTCCCTGGAGACTTAACTCTCTACTCTCTTCCCCCTAGTATGTGCCTTTCTAAGGGTGTGGAGCAGTTTTTTTCTGGCCAGGGTGGTGTGTTGGAGGAGTGGACCCATCCAAGTCCTGTGCCCACAAACCTTGCAGTCCCCAAGAGGACCTTACTGTGTAATTATTGTCCCTTTCTGTATCATGCTCTCCAAACCCTATACTTATCTTGCCTGGGTCCCTTTGGCAGTCCTTCTAACTTCTTTAGCTTCTCTATGAGAAGAAGCTGGGGACTGGGAGAAAGGATCCAAAGAATTTGTGTTTGGGCTGTAGTGGAGGCCATGGAGGTGTAGAGCAATTTGGAGACTGTAAGAATCATTAAGGATCACGACCTTCTTTGCCTTCCGGCTGCTTCCTTCCAAGAACCTTCTCTGAATTTCCCCAATCTACCCTTTTCCTTTTAGCCTCGGGTTTTCCAGGTCTCCCCGCCTTTTCTGTGTCTCCTTTTTTTTTTTTTTTAAATACTGTTTCCTTTCCAGAACCTTGAAATCCTAACTTCAGGGCCTTCCAAATGGGGGGCCTTCCAGCAGGAGACTCCGTATTCCTGGAAAAGGAGGGGGGTCTGAGCTCAATGTTTACTCTTCCAGAGATATCAAAATGCTGGCAGATGGGCTGATCTGGGCACCGACAAAGAATGATCTGAGCTGTTAGATGAGGGAAGCTGGTGAGAGGGTAGCTTGAGGCAGAATTCCAAGAAAATCCAAACTCAGTGAGAAGTCAGGAGAGCACATGGCTGTAAAGATCAAAGTAGTTGCTCAGAAGAGGGTGTGTGTGTGTGTGTATGTGTGTGTGTGATTCGAAAAGGAGTCTTCCTTAGCATTACCAACATTCCCTGCCCATTCTTACCCTGATACTTCTCCTCACTGTTGACTGTCTCACTGCAGTACTACACCTATGCAAGGAACCTGACCAGCATTTAGTATGCCTCCTATAATGCCCTCATTCTTTGACAACCACCTTAGAGTTGTTTGTTTTTGAAACAGGATCTCACTATGTAGCCCTCACTGGCCTAGAACCTGCTAGGTAGACAATGCTTAAACTCACAGACATCTCTTTTTTTTTTTTTTTTTTTTTTTTTTTTTGGTTTTTCGAGACAGGGTTTCTCTGTGTAGCCCTGGCTGGCCTGGAACTCACTCTGTAGACCAGGCTGGCCTCGAACTCAGAAATCCTCCTGCCTCTGCCTCCCAAGTGCTGGGATTAAAGGCGTGCGCCACCATCGCCCGGCCAGACATCTCTTTATAATTATCTCATGAGTAAAGGTATGTGCCATCATGCCCAGCATATCTTAGGTACTTTGGTATTCTCTTGTACCCACCGCCCTGTGCTAGGCAGTCCCCCAGGATCCAGGCCCTCTTTTCATTATAGACATCACCACATTGTAGTTTTGTCTGTGTCTGCAGGCTGCAACTGAATTTACTTTTTAAAAAAAAAAAATAGAAGATTTATTTGTATTCATTTTGTGTTTATCTTTCCTGAGTGTATTTATGTGCACTGCAGGTGTGCCTTGTGTCCAGAGAGGCAGAAGAGGATACCAGATCCCTTAGAATTAGCACTATAGTTATACAAGCCATCATGTGGATGCTGGGAACAGAAGCCTGGTCCTCTAGAAGAGCAGCAAGTGCTCTTGATAGCTGAACTATCTCTCCTGCCCTGCCTGTCAGTTCTACTTCTTTCCACACGGCCTAGGACTAGACGCAAACGTGGAATGAGTTCTTGCTCTGCCTTGGCCTAATATCCTTGGCTTTCAGTCCCAAGGACTAGCTTTACTTCTGTCACATTTATTAAATGCTCATCTATGCTCTGTCTCAGGAGAAAGACGAAGGTTCCTGTAGAAGGCAGAAAAGGATGTCAGACCCCCTGGAGCTGGGATGACAGTTGTGAGCCTGGTGTAGGACTGCACACCAGGGGAGCAATAAGTTCTCTCAACCACTGAGCCACCTTTCCAGCCCATCAGAGCAAAGTTATTTAATTCTTTTTAATAATTAATTAATAATTAATTTTTGAGACAGGGTTTCTCTGTGTAGCTCTGGCTGTTCTAGAACCCACTCTGTAGACCAGGCCAGTCTCAAACTCACAGAGATCCACTTGCCTCAGCCCTTGGAGTGCTGGGATCAAAGGTGTGTAACACCACTACCCAGCAAGCAAAGTTATTTTAATTCCCATAAGTCTAAAGATAATATGCCCAGGCATAGTGGTATATGCCTTTATTCCCAGCACGTGGGAGGGAGGCAGAGAAAGGTAAATGTCTATGAATTTAAGGCCAACCTGGTCTACATGGTGAGTTCTAGGACAGCCTGAGATATATATTGAGACCCTGTCTCAAAAACAAAAACAAAACTGACAACCCCCCAAACAATAATATGGTGAAGCCTTTATTTTACTTTTGAGACAGTCTCAAGTAGCCCAAGCTGGTCTCAGACTTTCTTTCTTCCCCCCCACCCTTCCCTTTCTCCCTCTTGCTCCAGCCCCGCTTGCCTAGCCGCCACTCGCTCCAGCCCCTAGGTTCTTTATTTGTCTCTTGTTATGGATGGTTGTAAGCCATCATGTGGTTGCTGGGATTTGACTTCATGACCTCCGGAAGAGCAGTCATTGGTCTTAACCACTGAGCCATCTCACCAGTCCGGTCTCAGACTTTCTATGCAGTTTAAGATGACCACTAAATTCTGATCCTCTTGTCTCAGTTCTGGGATTACAGCCATGTGCCACCATGCCCAGTTTATGCAGGGCCATGGATTGAACTTAGGCCTTCATGCATGACTGGCAAGCCCTGAACTAGCTGAGCCTCATCCCTGCTCCCTAACTTTGTTATTAGTGCTGGAGATTGGACATTGGGCCATGCATGCTGGATAAGCACTTTTCTGCTGAACTACACTGGAGCCCTAAGCCTTACCATCTTTTTTTTTTTTTTAAAAAAAAAAAAATTCATTTATTTATTATATGTAAGTACACTGTAGCTGTTTTTAGACACACTAGAAGAGGTCATCCGATCTCATTACAGATGGTTGTGAGCCACCATGTGGTTACTGGGATTTGAACTCAGGGCCTACAGAAGAGCAGTCAGTGCTCTTAACCGCTGAGCCATCTCTCCAGCCCCAAGCCTTACCATCTTAAGGGAGCATAGCCAGTTGCCTGCATTCCTTTCATGACCTTCAAGACTATAAGGGGAGAAAGGAAATTGTTCTCCTGCCGTCAGCCTGAGCAAGAGTTTGGCCAAGGTTATACCACTTAAAAGTTGACAGAACCATTCTCACACTGTGGTGTCTATCTTGGGGAGCATCCTCTGGGGACAGATAGGATGCTCTTACTTTTATCTACAGGATTCGTCTGAGTGACTAGCCTCATCTCTCTGAACCTTCCATTTCCTCACAGCGAGGACGTATCCTCTTTGGTAATACGGCCATCTAGACTTACCAGTGAAACAGTGGAGACAGTGTTGGTTACCTCACTGACAGGAGAGTCTCCTCTAGGTCTCCAGACTCTACCCATAGGCAGAGCAGAGCTATGCTCCCTGTGTGGGTATGTTCCTCTCAGGGATGCATTCAGCACTGGTGCAAGACCAGGTCGGTGTCAGACTGCCTGGAGAGCTTTGTTAGGAATGGTCTGTGAGTCCTTCTGCCAGCAGGACCTAGAGACCTGAAGTCACACCTCTTTCCCCGACATTTTTTTCAGTCCGGGAGCAATTCTCTTATTGTTCAACGGTGGGGCTTCGAGATCCAAACCGCAACATTGCATTGGGTATGAATGGAGAGTCTGAGTCTGGGCTACTGTTCTTCCTACCTTCTGTAGTGGATAGCCTTAGCGCTGATATGCTTGCTCATTGGTTCCTTCCACTGAGCTTCCTTTTCTCCACCCTCCCACTTACCTTCGCTTCCTGTGGAGTGCCTCTAGTCTTGGAAGAAAAGAGTGGAGCTGCAGAGAAGCCTGGCTTCACTTCATGTGAAGGAATAGGGGTCTCTTCCCAGTGCCAGGCACCCAAAGTGCAGAAGTCTTGGCCAACTGCAGTAGCTCAGAGGTCTATCTGGATGACAAGTTCTTGGAGGCTCTGAAGGGACAAGTCTGAGGTCAGACCCCATCCTCACTCAGAACCCTCTCCCCCCCCCGGCCCCCCCTCCCAGCCTTGAAGTGTTGATTTTCCAGGTTGTCGGATGATTGTTATCATCGGCGCTATTGTGATAAAGTACTTAGAAAATAAATTTTATCATTTTTATTTATTTTTTTTTTGAGACAACATTTCTCTGTGTAACAGCTCTGGCTGTCCTGGAACTCTCTCTGTAAACCAGGCTGGTCTTGAACTCACAGAGATCTGTGATTAGAGGTGAGTACCACCAAGCTAGACAAAACAGTGTTTCTCCTGTTTCTGCTGTCACACATTAGCTGACCTGTGAAGTTATGGCCAATTCTTTTGTCTCCACCTCCCATCTTGCCTTAGGAGTGCTGGAATTATGGGTGCTTGACACTGAGAATGACTTTGTTTTCTCTACACACTGGGTTTCTCTGTATAGCTTTGGCTGTTCTGAAACTCACTTTGTAGACTGGGCTGGCCTCAAACTCATGGCGACTCACTTGCCTAAACCTCCTGAGTACTGGGACGAAAGGTGTTCACTCACTACTACTGCCTGGCAAGAACGACTTTTTAAACTGTGTTTTTGTGCTGGAATTCAAGTTGCCAGGCTCATCTATCAAGGCACTTAACTGCTGAGTCATCTGTTTGGCTCATTTTAAGGTAGAGTTAAGTGACTTTAACTTAATTCATATTTCACAACCACTACCATCTCTTATCTCCAGAATTAAGACAAATTTATTTATTTTATGTATATAGATGCATCCTGAGTGCACACATCTGTACTGTGTGAGGGGTGTGTGTAATGCCCTGGGAGTTCAGAAGAGGTTTTAGATCCTCTGGGACCAGGATTACAAATGATTGTGAACTTTATTATTTTTTTTTAAAGATATATTTATTTGTTATGTGTAAGTACAGTGTAGCTGTCTTCAGACACTTCAGAAGAGGGTGTCGGTTCTTGTTACGCCGGATGGTTGTGAGCCACCATGTGGTTGCTGGGATTTGAACTCAGGACCTTCGGAAGAGCATTCGGTACTCTTAACCGCTGAGCCATCTCTCCAGCCCCGATCGTGAGCTTTCATATGGTTGCTGGGAGACAAATCTGGGTTCACTTACGAGCAGCCAGTAGGCTTAACTGCTGAGCCATCTCTTCAGCCCCAGTCTTCCGACCTTTTCCATCTTGTAAGCACACTTCCTCTTCCCTCGTACCCAGCACGTCACAATGCCATCAGGCTACCATCTTATTCTGTAGGAGTTTTACTCAGGTGTGGGTAGTCCGACTACCTTGTCCTTCTCCTCCAATTCTACACAGGTTGGTTCTCTGGGTCTCCCTGGCTTTCTCCGGTTTTCCAAAGCTCTGCTTGTGTGTCTGTCTGCTGCAGCTTGCCCTGGCCCTCCCTTCCTTTGGCACTCCCCCGCCCCCTCCCCACGCCCCCTCCCCACGCCCCCTCCCCCCGCCCCCGGTGGTGGTCGTGGTGGTGGTGGTGGTGGTGGTGGTGGTAACTCTCTTCACCTGCATGCCAGCTCTCCCTCTGCTCACTTAGTTAGATCCACTTCTCTTGCTCCTGGACCCCAGGACACAGTGCAGGAGGCCACACCACTTGAACTCACCTCTCTACACTATTTAGAATGCGTGACTCTTGCTGTTCTGTAAGCGTCCCTTTCCCCTACCCTTTCTTGTTTTCTTTTACAGGTCTCCAGCGAATGGGGAAAAAGCATGGGCTTTAGAGTTTCCCACCTCTGATTCTTTGCACGGTGTATCCACTGCATGACTGTCTTGCCGGTCCTACCTTGGGTGCCTGTCTCGTTTTTTTGGGTGATGTTCCCTCCCATCCTCTCTCTTGTGAATGATCTGGGTTTACATTCGAAGACAGGCAGGGTGGGGCCACCTTTAGTTCCACCACTCAAGAGGCAGAGTAATCGAGGCCAGCATGGTCTACACAGTGAGTTCCAGGACAGCTACATAGAGATACCTTGTCTAAGGAAAAAAAAAAGTAAGCAAGCGGAAAAAATTCTAAGACTGTCCTAACTGGCTCTGGGAATGTTACTCTACATTGTCAAGCCAGTTTCCTTAGCCATAAGACAGAAGAGAGGCCAGTAGGTGAGGGCAGTTGCCTCTAGGCCTGAAGACTTTCAATTCCTGGAACCCACGTGGGTGAAGGAGAGAATAGACTCCTGAAGTCAGTTGTCCTTTGACCTCCACCCACACAATATAAATAAAACAGGAAGGACAATATTGACCTCACGGGAAGATTAACCCTGAGTGAACTGAGGAAGGATCTTAGCACAAAGCCTGGCATAGTGCAGGGGCTCAGCTCTGCCTGGTCCTCTACCATTTAGCCCCTTTACTGGATACTTCTATCTGTTTCTTTTTCCTTTGGGTGTGGAGAAGCACTTTACTGACCAAGCTATCTCCTCCCCCCAGCCCACACCCATGTGTTCTTCAAACATAAAGGCTGCCAGAGGCTCTGTTTTTTTTTTCCTTCCTTGAATTAACTAATTAATTCTTAATTATCAGGGTTGATATGTTATCCAGGCTGGCTCTGAACTCCTAGACTCAGGTGATTCTCCTGCCTTGACCTTCTGAGTAGCATGGACCGGGTTTTATGGCTGGCCCATCACTCCTGACTTCCATATCTCTAACTTCTCTTAGGGTGTAGCCTCCTGGAGGAATGCCAGTCCTGAGCGTCCTAAGTTAGGTAACCATTTCCTTTCCTGGGTGATGCCTCCACCCTCTCTCTTGTGGATGATGGCTGTCATCTCAGTGTCCGGATGTTCTGCCACTCTCTAGGATCGCATCACCCTTTCAGAAGCTCTAGCACCTTCCTTCCCAACACCTTTGTCTGTGGAAAAATATCGTCTTCTAGACCTCACCATTCTGCTCATAAAATCATCATTTGCTTCATTTATTGTTTAGAAGAATTCCAAACACATTACGGGCATGGCACGGCTCCCTTCCGTTATTTCTCTATATCTCTATTCCTCTAGCAAGCACCTTTAAAGAACTCGCATAATTTTCCTGCCTTATCAAAGCTAGCAAACTTATTTTATTTTATTTTGTTTTATTTTTTGCGTTGGTAGAGATGGAATCCAGGACCGAACATAATAAACAAGTGTTCTACCACTGATATCCCCCCTCCAAGCCTAATAAACTGCCCTGAAGCCGAGAGTTTGCCCTTAGCCAAAGGTTACCTT
This sequence comes from Tokudaia tokunoshimensis, assembly GCA_036184795.1. Lineage (NCBI taxonomy): Eukaryota > Metazoa > Chordata > Mammalia > Rodentia > Muridae > Tokudaia > Tokudaia tokunoshimensis. Next base: position 51,364,738 of record BTHU01000007.1, read on the forward strand.
GGGGAATACTGCCTACCTCTGAGGAATCCACTCCCTCCCTGAGAGATCTTGTGGTTCTCCAGGAGTTTCTGCCATCCAGTGTGGATAGAATGTGGATCTGCCTTCTGGCAGGGGACAGATCACTCTCTTTCTCTCCTCGCTACCTGGCATCTAGTGACAACACAATAAGAAAACTTATTTCTTTGGCATCTTGACTTCTCATTCATATCCTGCCATGATAAGGGAGAGCCAGGTCCAGAATGTGCCTGGTGTATTCTGCTGCGGGGACATAATTCAGGAAACTGCTTCTCAGCTTAGATGGTTGCCGTGTCTTTGCATTTTCTTTTATAGAGGATTTACATTGTGCGGGAAGTGAAGTGAGTGTGTGAGGGGAAGATGAGGTACTGAATAATGCGTATTATTGACATGAGCACACCTATGATTTTTTGTTGTTGTTTTTTGCTCGAAACAGGGTCTCTCTCTCTCTCCTTCTCCCCCTCCCCCTCTTTCCCCCTTCCCCCTCCCCTCCCCCTCTCTTTCCCCCTCCCCCTGTTTCCCCTTCTCCTTCCCCCTCCCCTCCTCCTTTCTTTCCCCCTCCCCCTCCCCCTGTCCTCCCCTCTCTTTCCCCCTCCCCCCTTTCCCCCTCATCTCCCTCCTCCTCTCCTCCCCTCCCCTTCTCCTCCCCTCCCCCTCTCCTCTCCTCCCCTCCCCTCTCTCCCTCCCTCCTTCCTTCCCTCCCTCCCCTTTTCTCCCTCCCTCCTCCCCCCCTCTGTGCTTGCATTCTCTTTCTCTTCCCTTTCCCCCTCGTCCCCCCCTTCTGTGTGGTTGGTGGAGAGCTACCCCCATAAACCTGCCTTTACATTTTGATTTGGCTTGAGTTGGCTCATTTCCTTGGCAGAGGATAACGTATCACATGACATTTCCATACATGAATATTTACTCAGTTGTTCCTTTCCTTATTCATCCCCCTCTCTCTTTTCCCTCCCACATCCCTAATAATAATTCTCCATTTACTTTCATGTCCTTTTAAAAAGCCGTTCCAGAGTCCACATGTGAGAGAAAACATGTGATGTCTGTCTTTGTGACCATGACGACCTCAGGTTCCATCTGTTTTCATGCACGCTGCCTCTCTCTGAATGTGTGGTGTTTGTCTATGTGTGTGAGGTTAGGGAAGGATGTTAGGTGGCCTGCTTTATCATTTTCTACCTTGTTGCCTTGAGACTGAACTTGGAGCTAGGCTGATGGCCAGTGAGTCCCAGTGATCCTCCTGCCTCTTGACAGTTCTGGGATGCTTGTGGAGCTACATCCGATTTTTTTAAATTTAATTTTATTTATTTTGTTTTTGTATTTTGGAATATTTATTATTTGTTTATTTATTTGAATTTTATTTTATTTTTTTACAATCCAGCCATTGCCCTCTCTCCCCCTCCCCACTTCTACAGTTCCTCATCCCATCCCTCCTCCCCCTTTTCTCTGAAAGGATGTCCCCATCACCACCATAATTTTATTTTTTTTGCATATTTACTTTACAACCTGCTCACTGGCCTCCACCCACAGTTCTTCTCCACTGAGTGGGTGGAGGCCCCCCTGGATATCCTGCCACCCTCACACCTGATTTTTTTTTTTTGAGGGTGTTTGGATCAGAACTCAGGTACTTATGTTTGTGCAAGTGCTCTTACCAGCCCCCAGGATACATAATTTTAAGAATAAGTATATGTGCCAGGCAGTGGTGGCACACGCCTTTAATCCCAGCACTTGGGAGGCAGAGGCAGGCAAATTTCTGAGTTTGAGGCCAGCCTGGTCTACAGAGTGAGTTCCAGGACAGCCAGGGCTACACAGAGAAACCCTGTCTTGAAAAAAACAAAAAAACAAAACCCTAAAACAAACACACATGTATGTGTGTGTGTGTGTTTTGCCTGCATGTATATATGTGTACTATATGTATGTCTGATGCCCGAGAAGGCAAGAACATGGCATCATATCCACTGGAACTGGAGTTACAGAGGTTGTAGGCCACCATGTGTATGCTGGGAATTGACGTCAGTTCCTCTGTAAGGGCAAGTGCTCTAAACAACTGAGCCATCTATCTCTCTCCAGCCCTTTCTCTTCCTCCTCCTCTTCCTCCTCTTCTTCTTCCTCCTCTTTCTCTTCCTCCTTCTCCTTTTCCTCCTCCTCTTCCTCCTTCTCTTTCTCCTCTTCCTCCTCTTTCTCTTCTTCCTCCTCTTTCTCCTCTTCCTCCTCCTCCTCTTTTTCCTCCTCCTCTTCCTCCTCTTCTTCCTCCTCTTTCTCTTCCTCCTTCTCCTTTTCCTCCTCCTCTTCCTCCTCTCTTTCTCCTCTTCTTCCTCTTCTTCCTCCTCCTCTTCCTCTTCTCCCACTTTCTCCTCCTCTTTCTCCTCTTCCTCTACTTCCTCCTCCTCTTCCTCCTCCTCCTCCTCCTCCTTTTCCTCCTCCTCTTCTTCCTCTTCTTCCCCTTCCTCTTCCTCCTCCTCTTCCTTTTTGAGACAGGGTCCCAGCATGTAGCCCAGGCTGACCTGTAAGTCATGATAGATCTGCTTCAGTGTGAGTATGGAAATAATAAACATGTGCTATCATGCCAAGGTTCTTCATTTATTTGATACTGATTTATTATTTGACTATTTACTTTGGCAACAAGAACACATTCCTTACATTGGCCTAGAACTCCTTAAGTAGCCAAGGATGATCTTGAATTCTTGAGACTTATGCCTCTACCTCATGAGTTTTGGAATTATAGAATACAGCACAGCCATGCCTGGTTTATGAGGTGCTAAGAATACAAGCCAGGGCTGTCTGCATGCTAAGCAAGCACTTTACCAATTGAGCTACATCCTCAGCTCAGATTTATTCTTGTTTTTTGAGATAGGGTCTCACTTTGTAGCCCAGGCTAGCCTTCAACTGGAAATGACTAGGTAATCCTTCTGCTTCAGTCTCCCAAGTGCTAGAATTGCAGGTGTATACCACTGATGTTGTTTTGATTTGGTTGAGACTAGGTGTCGTTGTGTAGCCCAGGATGGCCTGTAACCTTCAGCCATCCTTCCCTCACCTCCATAGTGCTGGGAACAACAGGCCTCATCACCATGCCTAGACTTCTTTCTAGTCTGGGAACTGAGCCTGGGTCCTTGTTCATGTCGGACGCTCTACCACAGAGCTGCATGCATTTCTGTTTGTCATATTGAACTATAGTCTCACTAGCACTGGGCAAACAGCTTAGTTGGAAGAGTGCTTGCCTAGTAGGCACAGAATCCTGGGTCTGATGCCAGAACTGCATAAACCAGACACATTGTGCAAGGTCATCCTCAGCTACATAGGGAGTACCAGGCCAGCCTGGGCTACATGAGATCGTGATTCCAAAAAGAAAAGTGTGTGTGTGTGATGTCTCACTACACCGTCCAGAGTGGCTTTGAATTTTTGATTCTCTTGCGCCAGGTGTGGAGTAGATGGCTTTTAGTCTCTGGAGGCTGAGGCAGGCAGATCTCTGAGTTTGAGGCTAGCCTGGTCTACAGATCGATTTCCAAGATAGCCGGGGCTACATAGAAAGCCCTTCATCAATCAACAAAACCAGAAAATGTGTGCCACCAGCTGGCCTTTGTTCTAATTGCCTCTCTGTGTACACTGCCTTCCCTTCAGATTCAGTGAGCAACTCGAGGCAGAAGGAGCTGCCGAGAAAAGGACAAAGTTCAGGCTAGGAGTGTAAGGCTGGTCCTATCACTGAGCTTTTTACAACAGTTCCTTCTGCAAACCACCAGTGGCACAAGGGAGGGAGGTATTTCTAGCTACTGCCTTTACCTGGTTTTGCCATCTCGGATGAAAAGAGGAATAAGATGCGGAAGTCCATGCTATTGCCTTGTCAGTCTTAGTGTTCTTTCTCACATGTCCATTAACCACTGGCTAACCCAGGAGCAAGGGAGCTAAGGCTTTGTTAATCTTTTCCCTGAAGGAGGGCCCAGGCTCTGACGTGTTATAATTGACGCATGAAACGGTTCTAGACTAGGGCTTCCTCCCGTTTTCTCAGCTCAGGAGTTCTAGAAAAATGGAGAAGTTGGGGCCATAAAACCAGTTCAGAATGTGGGGAGACTTCTAGGACGTGAAGCTAGGGGCTTTCTGGAAGTGCTTATTCTGACTTCCCCCAAATGCCACCCAACCCACACCTTCTGCGGGCTCGGAATGGGGGGCAGGGGCTTGGACAAGGACCGAGAGGGAGGTGCGTGGTGGGTTCTCGGTGGGCTGAGGTCTGCAGATGACCATTTTGACACTTTGGCTGGGTTCTGTCTTTGGGCAACTCTGGGCCGCCCTGCGTCCGTCCGCTGGGCTCTGACTCGCCTACTCCTGAACCAGAGAGAACCAGACGGCGCTGGGTAGCTGAGGGCTCCAGAAACCCTGAGGTCCCGCTCCTGGCTGGAGCCTTCCGGGCAGCGGCCACGTGGCCTTGTCCAGGCGGGGGGCTCACCTCCCCCTGTTAGCCCGGGTGACTCAGGCCGCAGCTGTTCCCGCGTCACATGAGAGAGGGAGGGAGGAAGGCGGCTACCCTGCGGGGGAGGGGGCGGCCGGAGCCGGGGCGGGGCCGTGCAGCAGGCGGGGCGCGGGCAGGGGGCACGAGAGACGCCTCGGGAGGAGAGCCTTGAGAAGCGTCGGGGAGCGCAGGTGAGGTCCGGGCTGACGCTGGCCCGGGGACCCCCGTGGGGGCAACTTTGCCTCGAAGTTCGCGGGGCGCCATCTGCGCTGCACCCGAGGGGAGGCTCGCGCTCTGGGGCTGGCGAGGGTCCCGGGTCGTGGCCTGTCGGGGTCAGGATTCACCGCTGCGCGGCGGCCGGCGGAGATCCACCCCGAGTCTGGCCGCGCCCTCCGTGCGTCCCGGGATCCCGAGGCCCCGTGGCTCCGTGGCTCCGTTCCCTGGTGCGCGTCCCCACCCCAGTCAGGCCGCCGCGCGGGGAGGGCTGGGAGACGTGGATCTGACCGCGGGTTTCTGGGTGGGAGGGCCGCGATGGGGGCCGCTCAGGGAAGGCTGCGAAGGCCGGCGGGGAGCGGCGGAACCGGCCGCCCTTCGGCCTGCTCTAATCCTTGCGTTCTCCGCGGTCCCAGGCCCAGCAGCCATGGCGGTGGAAGGAGGAATGAAGTGTGTCAAGTTTTTGCTCTACGTTCTTCTGCTGGCCTTCTGCGTGAGTAGAGCGGGAGAGCGACGAGGGGGGAGGCGCAGGCGGGGTGTGGGGCGGAGAGGGCTTGGAGCAGGAGCCTTGAAGGGTGAGGGACCCAGAGATGAAGGCAGCTGGAGGCCAGATGTGGAAGGAAAAGGGCCAAAGGCAGACCGTGTCCGTGCTACCCCACTTCCCCGTCACCCTCTCCCTCCCCACGCGCGGCTTTCTGGGACCTCTGAGGAAAGTTTGGACCGAGAATTGCCATCCTAGATGGGAAGCACCCCCCAAACAACCCCCTCCTGGCCCTTCCTGTCTGGTGACCCAATCATTCATGATATGGGGTGGTGGGGCAACCTGCCAACGGTCTGATGGTATCGCCAAGGGGCTCCTCTCCTCACCCTGTTGATTCATCTCCATTCTCTTAGCCCTCTCATTTACTTGGGGGGAAGGAAAGGCTCTGCCCTCCTTCATTTGCTCCTCCCTAGCTACTGTTTGTTCAGAAAGGGGCCACTCTTACCCCCTCCTCCTCCCTGGCCTAGCTGGCCCTAGGACTTGAGTCACTGGAGTGAGGGGGTAGTTCTGGGAGAGACTTTCCAGCTGGGAGTTTGTAGAAAGTAATGTACATCCTGTGCTGAAGAGCCGTTTAAAGGCAGGCATGACACCTCCTGATTCTCTTCTCCCTGTGTGTCTTTAACAACTTCCCAGCCTTCATTGTGGGGGCAAGGATGGGCAGATCTTCTCTACTGCCAGTGTATCCTGGAGGTGTAAGAATCTGTTTTCTGGGTGGGGGTCGGGTGTGAGGGTCGCTGGACTGAGGGGTCTGACCTAACCCTCATCTTTTCCCTCAGGCCTGTGCAGTGGGATTGATCGCCATTGGTGTCGCAGTTCAGGTTGTCTTCAAGCAGGCCATTACCCATGAGACAACTGCTGGCTCTCTGTTGCCTGTGGTCATCATTGCAGTGGGCGCCTTCCTCTTCCTGGTGGCCTTTGTGGGCTGCTGTGGGGCCTGCAAGGAGAACTACTGTCTCATGATTACAGTGAGTGGGGTGTGGGAGCTCTTGGGACTACCAGAAGGCATTTCTGTGGTGAGGTGGGTGGATGGAGAACACCAGGAAAGTCTCTGGAATCGACTGGGTCAGAGCAAGCCTTTTAAATCCAGACTTCAAACTCAACTCCTGTCCTGTCCTCCTGCAGTTTGCCATCTTCCTGACTCTTATCATGCTTGTGGAGGTGGCTGTAGCCATTGCTGGCTATGTGTTTAGAGACCAGGTAAGCAGGGAACAAGGGGAACCGGTCTCAGGTTGCTCTGGGAATCCGGGGCCTGAAGTCTGTTCTCATCGACACACATCTCTACTCTTAGGTGAAGTCGGAGTTTAATATGAGCTTCCAGCACCAGATGCAGAATTACCTTAAAGACAACAAAACAGCCGCTATTTTGGACAAATTGCAGAAAGACGTGAGTGGGATGGCCGGGAAGGGGTTAGCTGGGATAGAAGTGGCGGTTTGGACGATTTCCCTCACATCTCTCCTCCCTTCCTAGAATAAGTGCTGTGGAGCTTCTAACTACACAGATTGGGAGAGCATCCCTGGTATGAAGGACAGAGTCCCCGATTCTTGCTGCATCAACATCACTGAGAACTGTGGGCACGATTTCAATAAATCCACCATCCATACCCAGGTAGGGGGAAGACATTGCCCGAGGGAAATGTTTCAGGAGGCAGGAGATGCTAACGGGTCAGAGTTGGGGATGAGATCTGGGGATAGGGGTTGGGAGAAAGGGACAGGGGGAGGGAGGGAGGGAGGGAGGTAGAAGTTTCTGTTGGTCTGTCTTCATCCTGCCTCTTCCCTTCAGGGCTGCGTGGAGACTATAGCAACATGGCTGAGGAAGAATGTACTGCTTGTGGCTGCAGTACCCCTGGGCATTGCTTTTGTGGAGGTGAGGAATTCTGGGGGCTCCGAATTAGCCCAGGGCATCTGGGGAGCAGGCGGTCCTAGCCTGGGAACAGTGGCTGTCGGATGGGTTTGGGGAAGCTTGCCCCGCCTCCTCTCCACCCTCATTTCCATCTTTCCTTTCAGGTCTTGGGAATTCTCTTCTCCTGCTGTCTGGTGAAGAGTATCCGAAGTGGCTATGAAGTAATGTAGGGGGCGGAGGTGGGGTCTGGTCTCTTCTGTTTTTTCGTGGAGTGGATTCTCCAGGGTTTTTTTCAATTAAACGGATTATTTTTTCAGACCTAAAAAAGGAGATGGTCTCAGTTTATCTTAGAGTAGTGGATGGCCCCTCCCTGTCCCTGTCCCTGCCCTGAGAATAGGCAGGCGTATTTAGGGGTGGTGGTTGGGCTGGCAGTGGTAGAGGCGACTGAATGCTGTCTTCTCCTGGTTTTGTGTTACCTGCTTGGCCATCAAACAGGGTTCCCGCAGCGAGGAGAGGCTATCTCCTGTGTAAGTCAAAGGGATATACAAAGGTCCTACATGGTAAAGCCTGCATATGTCTATTTTGGACAACTTTTTTGGCTTTCTGATGCTTTGAGGGCCAGCAAACTCCTCCCTCAACCCTCAAGGAGAATGTTTAAGCTGCTTGCTGCCTGTGTGGCATGTCCCTGATTTTTGACTTAGATAATAGAGGAGTTTAAGTATCTTCTTACGTCAGGGAAGCCACCCAATCTGGCTATGATCATTTTTCATCACTTTCCCTTCTATCCCCGGGAAAATTAGACAATGCTGTGCCAGGTGCCAACAACGAATTCTCATTTCCCTGCTGAGAAAAGCGCCCTCTGGTGGCCATCTTTCCAAGTGCAGCACCAAAAAGTATCTTTAAGTGCAACGTTAGCTCCTTACACCACCCAGTGTACAACAGAAGTTTCGCGGGCACTAAAGAGGCAAGAGAGTTTGCTCCCTAGGCAGCTTAGGGATTTTAGATACTTAAATCTTGTCAGGTTCTGACGGGTACCTTCATTTCTGTACACCCGCTTTTTGATTTAAAGAAATGCATATTTATTGAGAGTCTAATTTGTGTCAGAAACCAGGCAACACCGGGTCCAGACATCAGTAGATGCCTTGCCTTTCAAAATCAGCCTCTTGCTATAAAGCTGGAATCAGTAGATTGCCTGGGCAGGCTGGGGAAGGACCCAGGTGAGCACAGCATCCACTACCCTGGCTGGAAGGTAGGAAGCAGGCAGCCAGAGCAACTTGGCATCCCAGCCTGGGCTGTAGCGTGTCCGGGGGTGGCGGGCAGTCAGGGCATGCTCCAGGCAGCTGGTCACCTTCCTTAGGTCTGGGTCGCAGATCAGGTTCATGATGCGGCGCTGTATTCGAAGATCTGTAACTTGGAAGATGCTGTGGTTAGCGTGCACGCTCACACTGCCTCTCCTCCATCTCATGCTAGATCCTTGGGCTGGTTGTCAGGTTCAGGAAGTGATGATACCCCCTCTGCCTGCCCTTTTCTTCCCTGTGAGGTCTGACCTTTCTGACCCTCTCTTTTTCCCATCATGCATCCAATATGGGCACAGCTACTCACAAGCAGTGAGGAAGGCTTCCCCGTACTGGGCCTGTGTAGCTGGAGGTAGCCGGGCCCAACAGGCCTTCAGGGTGTTTTCCAGACTCTCCAGGTTGGTCACAGGGGTTCGGAAGAAGCCAGGCTCCACAACGGAGACTTGCACTCCGAACGGAGCCACGTCCCGCCTGGAAGGTGGGCAGAGAGGTTCCTGTGTTTTAATCTAGGTTTCCAGGAGTGTGGGATCTAAGATGGAAAGGTGTCACAGTGTAGGGACGTGTCTCCTGACAGGAAAGGCTATTGTTGGTTGGTCTGGGATGGGAACACAGGAGTTTTTTTGTTTTTACTTCCTGGTGCTGAGGATAAAACCCAGGGCCTGTGTATGGTAGACAAAGCAACTGAATCACATCAATACCAGCCCAGGGTGAGGTATTGTTGAGCATGTTTTCCTTGTATTTTCTTTTTAAAGATGTGTTGGGTATTTATATGTGTGTGGCTGCATGGGTTCCTGTGTATCGTGTGTGCAGGAGCCATCATTGGTCAGAAGTCATTGCTGGAGTTATAGGCTATTGTGAGCCACCTTGTAGGTGCTGGAAACCAAACCTGGGTCCTCTGCAAGAGCAGTAATCATTTATCCTGGGTCATGTCTCTGGCCCCTTGTTTTTGTTTTTTGAGACAAGGTCTCATGTAGCTCAGGCTAGCTCTGAACTTTACGTAGCCAAGGATCACCTTGAACTCTTGGTAACCTTTTTTTTTTCTTCGAGACAGGGTTTCTCTGTGTAGCCCTGGCTGTCCTGGAACTCACTCTGTAGACCAGGCTGGCCTTGAACTCAGAAATCCATCTGCCTCTGCCTCCCAAGTGCTGGGATTAAAGGCGTGCGCCACCATGCCTGACTTCTCTCTTTTAAAATTTTTTTTTATGAAACAGGGTTTCACTGTGTAGTCTAGGCTAATCTTGAGATTTTCTTTTACTTAAAAAAATTGTATTTACTATGTATGTGTGTGTGCCACTGGCCATGTGTGGATTTCAGAGGATAAGTTCTCCTATCAAGTAAGTCCACCGAATTCAGGATGTCAGGCTTGGAAGCAAGTGCTCTTAAGTGCTTGGCTATTTTGCCAGTTCTTGTGTAGCTATGTAGTAGAAGCTGGCCTTGAAAGTGGTAACGACAGGGCTGGGGAGATGGCTCAGCGGTTAAGAGCACTGACTGCTCTTCTGAAGGTCCTGAGTTCAAATTCCATCAACCACGTGGTGGCTCATAACCATCCGAAATGAAATCTGATGCACTCTTCTGGTGTGTCTGAAGACAGCTACAGTGTACTTATACATAATAAATAAATAAATCATATAAATCATCTTTTAAAAAAAAGTGGTAACTATAGCTGTGTGACCACCATACTTGGAGTGCATGTGTGAGACAAGATCTTGTTGGAGTGTGTGAATGTGCATGTGTTTGTGTGTGAGATAAGATCTCGTTATGTAGCCTAGGCTGGCACCAACCCCCTGCTTCAACTTCTGTAGTTTTGGGATTACTGGTGGGTGTTACCGTACATATCTCTCCTAGATATGTGGTCTAGATTAATGGCTAGCAAGCTTTTTGGGGTTGTGGTGTTCAGGATCAAGCCTAAAACCTCATGCTGCTAAAGTAGCCCAGATTAACTTAGAATTCAGGATTCTTCTCCCTTAGCATCCTGTACCCTTACTTCTTCGGAAAGATTCATGTTAAGTGTGTGTGCACATGTGCATGAAGGCCAGAAGAGGGCATTGTGTTGCTTGGGTGTGGGTCATTATTACACAGCGAGCAGTCTCCCTACCTACCCTGTCCCCTACTTTTTCTCTCTCTCTCTCTTTTATTTAATATTTATTTATGTTTGTATGTGAGTGTTCTATTGAATTGTATTGAATTGTATACAGTATTGACTGTATACCTGCATGACAGAAGAGGGCATTAGATCCTGTTATAGATGATTGTGAACAATATGTGGGTGCTCGGAATTGAACTCAGGACCTCTGGGAAAGCAGCTAGTGTTCTTACCTGCTGAGCCATCTCTCCAGCCCCTTCTCTTTTCTTTTTTAAAATGGGATTTATTTTATGTATGTGAGTACACTCTTGCTCTCTTCAGACACACCAGAAGAGGGCATCAGACCCCATTACAGATGGTTGTGAGGCACCATGTGGTTGCTGGGAATTGAACTCAGGACCTCTGGAAGAGCTGTCAGTGCTCTTAACTGATGAGCCATCTCTCCAGCTTTTTTTTTTTTTTTTTGGGTTTTCGAGACAGGGTTTCTCTGTATAGCCCTGGTTGTCCTGGAACTCACTCTGTAGACCAGGCTGGCCTCGAACTCAGAAATCTACCTGCCTCTGCCTCCTAAGTGCTGGGATTAAAGGCCAACTGCCCAACTTTTTTTTTTTTTAAATAGTAAATTTTGAGGTACTACAGGCCAGACAAAATGAATGTTTTTGTTTTGAGATGGGGTTTCAACATGTAACCCTGGCTGGACTAGGACTTGCTATGTAGACCAGACTTGCCTGGAACTCACAGAATTACTGCCTCGCCCCAAGTGGTGGGATTAAAGGTGTGTGCCACAATGCCTGGCAAAATTAATGTGCTTTTTGTTGTTGTTGTTGCTTTGTGTTTTTGAGACAGGGTTTCTCTGTGTAACAGCCTTGGCTGTCCTGAAACTCAATGTGTAGACCAGGCTGGCCTTGAACTCATATAGCTCTACCTGCCTCTGCCTCACTGAGTACTGTGATTAAAGGTCTGGGAATGTACTAATATAACCATTTACAATGTAACTATTTAAATATCTTAAGAACCATTATTAGCCTGAAGGCAGCTGAGCCCATCTCTGGTTGGTAACTGCCAGTTCTTGATCGAGAGTCCCATTCTAAGTCCCCGAAAGAAAAGATTGAGTCTTGAGCACTAGAATGGAGGGATCTAGATTGGTATCAGCTGGTAGGTGACTTGGTGGGTGAAGTGGGCGTACATTCCACTGGCCTGCGCTGAGATCCAAGTGTTAAAGCTGTGTCCCACGATGCTGACTGGGAGATAAAGAGAGGGAAGGGGCCAAAGGAGACACTTGGGATTATCCGTCCAGTAAGGTGATGAGGGCAGCCTTCCTCACTAGCGGGGTTCCACTGGGCCCGCCTGGGCTTCTGCCGCAGATTCAGACTCTACTGCTCCCACCATCCTCCTCGGCTCCTTTCTGTTCTCACCAGCTTTGAGTATTACTGTTTAAAATGTTATGCAAGCCGGGCGGTGGTGGCGCACGCCTTTAATCCTAGCACTTGGGAGGCAGAGGCAGGCGGATTTCTGAGTTCGAGGCCAGCCTGGTCTACAGAGCGAGTTCCAGGACAGCCAGGGCTATACAGAGAAACCCTGTCTCGAAAAACCAAAAAAAAAAAAAATGTTATGCAAGCCCTCAGTGGAGGCATATGTCTGTGATCCCCGCACTTGGATAGTGAGTTTGAGGCCAGTCTGGGCTACGTGGTGACACCGTGTGTCATAAAACAGAAAAATAAGGGGCATGTCTCAGTGCTCCTCTTAAGGAGCCCTATAGTAATATTATTTATATAGAATGGTTGAGAGGATGAGAAATATTAGTTTTCCTACTATAAATGGTGATATGCAGGTCTGGTGAGGTGGTTCATAGAACAAGGCCTCTTGTCATCAACCCATAACCTCAGGAGGGAACAGACTCCTGTAAGTTTACTTCGGCATATATACCACGGTGCCCATGCATATGTGCGCACACAGCAAACATGGATGTGTGAGTAAATACCTGTCAAGGCTTCCCCTAACATCTAAGCACTGCTGGGTGCTTGCACGATGCTCGCTTCACTCTGAACCCCCATAAGGCAAGTCTCACTCTGATTTAACAGGTTTGGAAGGAAAACAAACAACAAAACCAAAACACCAGAGAAGTAACCTAGTTGGGTGTGTGGTGGCTCAGTTGGCTGAGGAGGGAGGATTGTCCAGTATTCCAGGACAGCCTGGGTTACGGAGTGCAACCCAGGCTGGTTTCTGTGAGTTCCAGGCCAGTCAGGATGACACAGTGAGACACACACACACACACACACACACACACACTCATGTAAATTAAGGACACAAGTTTGTATCTGATAAAGCTTGGGGCTTCACCTACGACCCTGTCTGCTCTTCCATGTCTCCTCTGTTGTCCCACTCCTGTCTTCTAGTTTGTGTCAACAACTGATGTATCTGTTTGAGTGGTATCCCTGCCCCTCTCCGGGCTAGGTAGGCCTAGAGCTGCGCACCCTCACCTCAGGCTGTCAGAGAAGGCTTCCAGGCCAAACTTGGAGACACAGTAGGCCCCGCCATTGGCTGCTATGCGGCCCAAGACACTGGTGACGTTGACTACCCGACCCCTGGCCTGCTGTAGCAGGGGCAGCAGGGCAAGGGTGACTCCGATGGGGCCCAGTGTGTTCACATTCAGCACTCTCTGGAAATCATCCTGTGTGAGCCATGGTGTGGGGCCGATGATACCAGCTACACCAGCGTTATTCACCAGGCCAAAGAGCCCTGTGGGAAGATGACAGACACGGGGAGGGGCTTTGGGGAGTATTTGAACCCTGCTCCTCTCCCACTGCCTCAGTGAGTCCGGGGATTGCTGTATAGACCAGGTTCCTGGGGACTCTGCTACACTTACCAGTTTCCCCAACACGTGTCTTCACCCACTTGGCAACTTGCTGGACATTCTGGGGATCAGTGATGTCCAGCAGTATTGTGTGGAGACGGGAGGAGGCCATCTGCTGTAGGTCTTCTGCCCCAGAGGGGGTCAGGCAGCCAGCCAGGACTTGGAAGCCCTTCTGGTCAAGTTGCAGTGCCAGAAGGCGTCCAAAGCCGGAGTCACAGCCAGTGATGAAGATGAAAGCGTCGCTGGCCGGCAGGGTCTGCCTGTCTCTGAGCAACCACAGCACTGCCCACAGCAAGGCACCCAGAAGCAGAGGCAGCCACATGATGGGACGAGATGCCCTGCTGAGGGCAGCCTAGGCTGGGCAGGAAGACTTGCTGTTTCCTCTACTCCTTTAGCCTTGACTCTTAACGTTTACTTAGCTGGAAGTGTCTGGTCTGAGCAGACAGATTGAGAAACTATATGCTTGGCAGAGGATTGGCAAGCTAACTATAAAACAGATGTGGGTAAGCACTTTCTTTGTAGCTGATGAAATAAACCTGAGCTGGTCCTGTGGGCAGACCTATTCCTGTGTGAGAGCAGAGGGACCCGAGTTACCATTCTCCTACTAAACCTGGAATATCAAAACCCTCTAAATGCATCCTTGCCTTGCTTTTGGAACCGAGAGCCCTCCATTTCAGTCCTCACAATTACTGTGCGAGGCTGGACATCTTCAGTCTATCTTGGAACCTGTTTTTCATTTTGGTAAACTGGGCTGCAATACCCAGCAGGCCCATCTCCGTGTTGTGGAGATCAACGGGGGATGGCATGTGAAGACAATTGTTTGAAGCCTAAAGCCTGAACAACCACTATACTCCATCCTTAGCTAGTCTTTTTTTTATAGCATTCCCATTCCCACCACCACTTACCTCTGGGGAAAGCTAGTAGGCAACACAATGTGTGAGGCGGTAGCTTTTCCGTCCGCTTAAGAGACTTTGCTCCTAGACTTCCCAGGCTCCCACACTAGCTAGAGCTGAGGCCAAAGTCTGGAGTGGGTGGCCTCTTGCTGTGGACCAGGCGTGTTAAGCAGCTCTGTGTTTGAGGGACGAGGGCAGCAATGAGGAGGAGGAGCTAAGAGGCTGAGACCTGCCTGGCAGAAGTTAGGGTTTGGCAGAGGGTAGTTCTGCCCAGGCCCCACCCCCAACCCCCAGGCTGTCTTTCTCAGCCTGGGCTCCTGACCGTCTGTGCCATTGCCTCCTAGGTGGTGGGAACTACCAAGGAGGGCAGCTGCCCCTCTCTGTGGGTGTCCCCGGATCTCTCATTTTCCTTCCTTCTCAGCCCTAAAGTATCCCCAAGAATTAATCTCCAACCTGGCCCAGCCTCATGACACTGCTTAGTAACAGCCTGGAAGAGCACATGAGCATGTGATGAGGCGGAGAGCCAGAGCTGAGGACCCCCTGGGCCTGCTTCTCACTCAAAGGCACCTGCACTGGTCCCAAGGAAGAGTAGGGGTACCTGCCACCAAAAGGCACTTGACCCCCAGGGAAGCCACCTCAGAATTCCCACTGCCTTACGGGGGTGGGGTGGGGGGAGGGGGGCGCTAGTGACTCCTTCAAACACACCACATAGAATAGAAGCTTGTGTTTTTATTCATGGCTTACCAGTCTCCCTCCTGTCCAGGAGGGTGAGGTAAGAGGGGCGGGTTTTAGTCTAGGACGGTGCAGACTGCAGCTGCCCTTTGTAGACGTATTCCAGCGCAGTGGCAATGGTGCGCATGTCCAGCTCGATGCTCCGAGCCCAGTTCTCCACATCCCCAATTTCCTGGGAAAGGGGAGAAGAGGTTGAGGCCAGGGATCAGGGTGGGTAGATTTTTACCTCCCAGCTGACGTGCCTTACTCAGACCCACCAACTGTTTCTCTGTCTGTCTGCCTTGCTTTTGAGGTGAATCACTGCAGTGTTGCTCAGGTTGGCGTAATTCCTGGGCTTAAGCTGTCTCTCCTGCATCAGCCTCCGGACCAGCTGGTCGTACTAGTCCATGTAGCACACTCAGGTTTTTCTGAGTAATTTTATTTTACAGTGCTAGGGATTGAACCCAGACATGTCTTAGGGCCCTAAACACGTCACCGAGCTATATCCTGAGATCCTGCCTTTTTTTTTCTTTCTAGCTTTTCTGATACCACAGCCATAGAAGGGATATCTGGGACTATCCCTACTGCCTCATTAGCCCTAGGTCTGGGATACTTATGAGTCTGGAGACAGTCAGTGGGGTTTCAGTTCAAGGCAGTGATGCGCTGAGCGCTGCCTACCTTAAGTGCCTGGTTGAAGTTCTCCACCATTCCGATCCACTGGCCTGTCTGCTTGGCAAACTGAGCAGCCTGGACCTGGAGGGCCTTCACCTCATGGTCCAGCTTTCTCTGGTTCATGTAGGCCTGGGCCACACTAAGGATTGGAGGAGGGGTTATGTCAGCTCCTCCAACTCAGATGGGGTGGTTTTCAGGGGTAACAGCCTATTACAGAGGTAGGAGACCAGCCAGGAGGGAGGACTGGGGACTGTGGCCTTTTCTGGATGTGACCCAAATGAAGCAGGCTCCTTCCTCCAATCCCAGTGTTTCCCAGGAAAAGCCAAGTTGGGAGCTGACTAGAAACATACCATTTCCTAAGCTCTCAAGAAGTTTCTGCAGCTGAGATGGGGCAGGGAAGGTTAACCTGGGGGGGGAGGATATCCCTGAGGAAGAGGCTGGGAGGGAAAAGGGAGCGTGGGAAAATCCAGTAGCAGGGACACATCTGGCAGTGATTTGAAGCCCAGTGAGCTCTGCAAGAAGTTGCAAAGGAAATCAGGCCCCTCCCTGAATCTGGGGTGGGATGGGAGACCACACCCCCTCCTCAGGAACCCTGAGTCAAATGAGCCTACCCCCAAGAGATGTTTCTTGGCTCTTCCCAGCCCCATTTTTGAGACAGGTCTTATGTAGCCCAGGATGACCCCAAACTCGCTATGTGGAGGAAGCTGACCTTGATCTAATCCTCCCGCCTCTACAGTCCGAGTGCTGGGATTACAGCTGTCACACCCTGCTCTCCCTTCCAGCGACACAGATGAGTGAGCGCTGCCCCACCCACACAGCCCGGTGCTTATACTTCTTTTCAGCTCGGTCAAGGTGCCGGCTTTGGTAACCATTACTACAAAGGTTCTCCATCCTCCACCAGTGTTTTTTCACTTCCCCCTTTATGTAACCAGTGTTCTCTCTTACTAGCAGATGACCTTTTGATTCCCTACTCCAAAGCTCTAGGTCAGTAAGGAGACTCCACATCCGGTGCCCTCGGTGCCCTCACCCAACTGGAATGTGTGGAGGCATAGAGGGCAAAGGTCAAGAAAGTGGGCAGGGCACCTGACAAGGGTTGAGACAAACTGAGCCTTTGTTTTATTTTCTGGAGAATAGGAACTGTGGGGAGCAACATAAAATCCTTTCTAATCAGGATTTGGCTTAGCTGCCCTGTGAGCTTCGAATGTGGGGTGGCATCAAGCAAGTAAACAGAAAGAGAGAAGTCTGGCCAGCCTCACAAATGTAGCAAGGGATGTGCCAGTGTGGGAACACCAGAGAAGAGAGCTGTCTAGAGACAAAAGAGACCAGAGGCCCCAACCACAGCCATTCTTTCCCCTAATCTCCCTTCAAGATGAGTAATGGAGATGACCCCAACCCCTGCATGACTCCCTTGGGTGACTCAGTCTCTGGATCTGCAACCAAGCCTGTCACTCGCCCGGAGCGGAAGGCATAGTACATGCCTCCTTTCTTCCCATAGACTATCAGATCACCATCTCTGCACTCTTATGAGTCATGCAGGGTCAGGAAATCTTCCCAAGTCTTTGGATACCACAGGTCTTCTCATTGAGGGTTGAGATTGGGGGCAGGGTCCCTAAAGACCCAGAAGGAGAGGAAGAGACAGACTGGTTTTGTCATAACTCTACCAGCTGTGCCATCTTGTTCCTGCCATTTGCTTCGTAGGCTTGCCAGGGAGTAGGAGGTGAGGTAGGAAAGAGGGTATGTGGTGGAAGAGGTTGTCCTTCCCTCCCACCCAAGTGACAGCTGGATGAAAAGGGTTAGCCGAGTTTGCCAGATGGCATCAAGTTGTGCCAGGGAAGTTAGTGTGGGGAGGGGAATTCTGTTTTTTTTTTTTTTTGAGACAGGGTTTCTCTGTGAAGGGGAGGGGAAATCTGACTGTTTCCCTAACCGCTGCAGCTGTCAACCCCATCAGTGTTAGCGAGTCAAAGCTGATTCAAGCCTCCATAAAGTTACAGTAGGGGGAGGGGACAAATCAGGGGACACCTGGATCTTTCCGAAGGATGGCCCAGACCCTGTCTAACCAGGGTGGATGGAGGAAACCGGAGTTGAGGGAAGAGGCTCATACCCCACGTTGAGGTGATCCACCAACGCTTCGGTCAGGCAGGTCGCTGCAGTGATAGCTTCTCTCCTCCTCTTCTCTGGGGAAGGGGGAAAGGGATTGGAGCGGACTTTGTATTTGAAGGATGGTGCTAATGGGTCCTCATGCACTTATGACTGTTCTAGAAACTGCCAACTAATGTCAGATCTCTTAAAATGAACCTCCCATACATAAACAAAACAAAACAAACCCCCTTTATTTTGGAGGCAAGGAAACTGGGGCCCTGAGAAGGGTATGGACACTCCATCAGGTACGCCCAGGACTCTTCCAAGACACCCTTTCTCCACTACTTTGGGCAACTCCAGGATTCGCAGTCTAGGCCTGGGGAAAGACACGCTTCATTGCCTTAGCTGTGTGGCGGACTCATTGGAAACTAGCCACTCACTGGGCGGTCCTCAATTCCTCCCACTTCCGGGGTGAGGAGATGGCTGGGCCAATTGGCAACGCGAGTCACGAGTCAGGGGCGGGGCTTAGACGCCTCCTGGGCAGGATTCAGGGAGGAGGCGAAAGGACCCGAGAGGTGTCCAGGGCGGGTTCGCAAGGGGACGGAGTTTCCAAGAGTGCCGCCCCCAATTCCCTGCCCCGCACTCGGGTCGCCCGCTAGCCGGCGCCCTCTCCTTGATCTGGGAGGTTACCCGAGGTCCAGGCTTCCGGAAGAAGCTAGGCCGCGACCGGGAGCGGCCGACCGGACACTGAGCTAGCTCACCCTGCAGCTCCTTGCGTTCGTTCTGCTTGGCCTGGTGTTCTTTGAGCAGGCGGGACAGCATGGTCGATTGTGGCTGGGTGTGAGCACGACGAGCCCCTCCCCAAGGTAGCGGGAGCCGGACTAAGCTTTGGCTCGCCCGGAACGGAGTCACATGACTGCGGTGTCACGTGACGCAGGAACCTCCCTCTCCTTTTGGCGTCTGGTGGTTTGCTATTGAGCTGAAGGAGGGAAGTGAAGGCTTGGTGGGTGGGTGGGTGAGCTGTTCTCTAATGGGGCTCAGCTTTCGGAGTTGGGAACGCTTTTCGTATTTAACATACTGAAGAGTCGGTTTTCACATGCTCTGGCTGTCGGGTTTTGAGAGGATTGGTGTCCTCATGCTGTCCACTACACTTGTGTTACTAGGGTAGCAGAAGCTCTCTGAACTCATTGAAATTCTTTTCCTTCCCTCACCTTACTTCCTGGCAGAGCCGGCCGGTTCTCAGTGGATTTCCAGCTTCCTCTCTCTAGAAGAGAATGCTTTTGCACCCCTCTTGTCTTCTCACCTCTCTACCGAGGTTCCCTCAGCTCTGGGTGATCACTGTAGAGCAAGCAGCATTTTAGGCACCTCAAGCAGCCTTCTAGGGAGTTTTGCTGCTGTTGCGGGCAGCGAGTGATGAACGCGCAAATCCATCCCTGTCCTTTTGTGGTCAGGGAATGCGAACCCATTTTAGTCGTGGCAGAAGCCTAAGTGCTACTGCCAAAGTGAAAGGTAAATTATACAGTGCCTCTCCGACCAAGGAGGAATGCTTCCAGGACTAATTCCAACGAGAAAAATTATAAACACCATCAATTTATTGCTGTTGTTACAATCTCTCTCTCTCTCTCTCTCTCTCTCTCTCTCTCTCTCTCTCTGTGTGTCTGTGTTTCTGTCTGTCTCTCTCTAGGCTCCTTTTCATGGTGGCCTGGAATCCACCAGCCCCACAAGTAGCCGGGGCTACGGCGTGCATTACAAGTGTGCAGACATACCCCAGCATGGTGGCCCACACCTTTGATCCTAGCAGACCTGAGGTAGAAGTAGGAGCATGTCTGTGGATTTGAGGCCATCCTGGTCTACAGAACTTCAGGACAGCTAGGATTACGTAGAGAGACCTTGTCTCAAAGCAGAAACACACAAACCACACACACACACACACACACACACACACACACACACACACACACCTAATGTGGAGACATGCTGGCCAAATTTTGGTCAATTTTCTTACCCATTCTGAACTTTAGTTGTATTGTTAATATTAGACTAATATTTAGCTCTGGCTAAAGATTGGAACCACATTGAAGAGTTTGTAAAAATACTGTCATCTGTGGTATACTGGTGCAAACCAGTCAGGGGGCTGAGGTGGAAGAATGGGCTAGATTAGCTTGGGCTACATAGCAAGGCCCTAACCCTACTTTCAATTTGACCCCAAATTTATTAAATAGATTCTCTGAAGGATCTATTTATCTATTGATCGATCCACCCATCTATCTAACAAACTAGGTGATCCCAAATTGCTTCCAAAGTTGAGGAACGTGGGGCTAATCCATATCTAAGATTGTTCACAGCTTTGTTATTTACTCAGCCACTTTCGAGTTATGGAGCAGATGAAGTTGATAGCTTGCACCTACTAGCAGGGCAAATGGATGTGGAACAACTTAGAATATTTTTTGGTTTTTTTTGGCTTTTTGAACAGGGTTTCTCTGAATAGCCCTGGCTGTCCTGGAACTCACTCTGTAGACCGTGCTGACTTTGAACTCACAGAGATCCACCTGCCTCTGCCTCTGGAGTACTGGGATTAAAGGTATGAGCCACCATGCCTGACTCAGGCTAATTCTAAAGCTTAAATCTGCATCGCATAAATCACAGAGAGACTCTAGGAGAGGGGCCCCAAACACTCTTCATGGGACCCAGTTGGATGTAAGCTAAAGGGAACCCTGGCAGTCTCTCATGGGATAGGTCCCAGGTTGGACCAGTCATTGGTTGGCCATTTTCTCAATTTCTGCTCTGTCTTTGTCCTTGCACACCTTGTAGGCAGAATAAATTCTGGGTCGAAGGTTTTGTGGCTGGATTGGTGTACCCATCCCTCCATTGGAAGGTTACAGGAGGTGGCCATTTCCGGTTTCATGTCCCCTATTACTAGGAGTCTTAGCTAGGGTCACTCTCATAGATTCCTGGGAGTTTCTATTGTCCTAGGTTTCTAGCTCTTCCCAGAGATTCCACCCCACTGATTTCAGTTCTCTGTCCCTCTGTCCTTCCAACACTTGATCCTTCTCCAACACTTGATCCTTCTCCAACACTTGATCCTTCTCCACCCTCCTTCCCACCCTATTCTCTCCCTCCTTCCACCTCTGACGTCTGTTCTATTTCCCCTTCTCAGTGAGATTCAAGCATCCACCAGTAGGCCCTCATTATTTAGTTTCTTTTAGTTTGTGGATTATAGCATGGTCATCCTGTACTTTATGGCTAATATCCACTTATAAGTGAGTACATGTTTGTGTTTCTGGGTCTGGGTTTCTTCACTCAGGATGATCCAGTTCTGTCCATTTGCCAACAAATTTCATGATGTCATTGTTTTTAATAGTTAAGTAATATTCCATTGTGTAAATGTACCACATTTTCTTTATCCTTTCTTTGGTCGATGGACATCTAGGTTGTCTTCAGTTTTCCGGCTATTATGAATAAAAGCTGCTATGAACATAGTTGAGCAAGTGTCCTTGTGGGGTGGTGGAGCATCTTTTGGGTATATGCCCAGGAGTGGTATGGTATAACTGGGTCTTCAGGTAGAACTATTCCCAATTTTTCTGAGAAACTGACAAATTGATTTCCAGAATAGTCATACAAGTTTGCACTCCTACCAGCAATGGAGGAGTGAGTGTTCCTCTTGCTTCCCTTTCTCTCCAGCATGTGCTGTCACTTGAGTTTTCGATCTTAGTCATTCTCACTCCTGACACTATTAATGATATCATGCTATACTTGCAGACAGGAGCCTAGCATAACCGTCATCAGAGAAGCTTCACCCAGCAATTGATGGAAACAGATGCAGAGACCCACAGCCAAACAGTAGGCAGAGCTCAGGGAATCTTGTGGAAGAGAGGGATGAAGAACTGAAGGAGTCAGAGAGGTCAAGGACACCACAAGAAGACCTAAAGAATTGGGGCTGGAGAGATGGCTTGGCGGTTAAGAGCACTGACTGTTCTTCTAGAGGTCCTGAGTTCAATTCCCAGCAACCACATGGTGGCTCACGACCATCTGTAATGGGATCCGATGCCCTCTTCTGGAGTGTCTGAAGACAGCTACAGTGTACTCATATACATAAAATAAAAAAAAAACAAACACCTTATATATAAAAAAAGAAAACCTACAGAATCAACTGACCTGGGTCCACAAGGGCTCACAGAGACTGAACCACCAACCAGAGAGCATGCATGGGATGCACTTAGGCCCCCTACACATATGTAACAGATGTGTGGCTTGGTCTTCATGTGGACCCCCTCACAGCAGGAGCAGGGGCTGTTTCTGACTCTGTTCCCTCCTTTTGGATCCTTTTCCCCTCACTGGGTTGCCTTGTTTAGCCTCAATCTGAAAAGATGCACCTAGTCCTACTGCAACTTAATATATTAAGGTGGGTTGATATCCATGGGAGGATTTCTCTGAGGAGAAAGGGAGGAGAAGAGTGAAGGGGAACTGTGATCAGGATGTAAATAAATATGTTAATTAATTAATGGAAACAGCAACAGCAACAACAACAACGGGAAATCTGGCAGGGAAGGAGCTTTTGGGAAAGGGTGCACTATAGAAGGGCTGATCAATAGGAGTGGGAAGAGTGAGAACATCCCAGGGCAGTGTGCGTGGCCCTGGCCTCCCCACCCCCTCTCGCGCTGGCTTTCCTCCTAACTGCAGTGAGCAAGCAAAACAGAGGCAGGATAGAAGCTGCCTGCTGCTTTACTCCCAACGCTTAGGCTAGAAGAAGGGTTAGAGAGAAGGGTTTGGGTTGGCGGGGGTGGGGGGTGGGGGTGCTGGAACAGAGGCATGGATTAAGTGATATGGAAGGTGGGGGTTGATACTAGGAATTTCAGGAGTGACTCAGACAAAGCGTCAGGATCATCTTGTATTCCCCTCACCCGCCTTGGCACAACTTCCTGACATTTTCATAATAGACACCTCCGGGATTCTGCAGAAATCAGTCTCTGCCCTTCTTTCTCACATACTGGCTGTTCCTCTGCCCTAGAGCTGGGCAGCAGACATGGGGTATCTATACCTGAGAACCCCAACTGATCTCTGCAGGGTTATCTTTCAACTGATTTTGGCCAGGTCCTTATTTATGGTGTGGCTCCAGTTTCTGTTGTAACTGAAGCTCATTGGCTTCACCTGACTTTGGTAACAGTGGACACAAGACGCATGCATCTGCAGAGGATGACTCCTCTATGTAAAATTTCCCCTCTCTCTTCCCCACTCCATCCCTCTTTCCCTCCAATTCCCTCTCTCTTCATAACATGCATGTACATGCTTGGATCTGAGTGTTTGTGACAGTTCATGAGCATGTGTGTATGCAGGCTGGAAGTTGACAGTGAGTGCCTTCTTCAGTAATTCTCCACTTTGTGTACTGAGGAATGATCTCTTGCTGAACCCCAAGCTCACCAATTTTGGTTAGTCTAGCTAGCCAGCTTGCCCCAGAGACCCCCACTCTCCCTCTTGAGTGCTGGGGTTACAGGATTCTTCCATGCAGCACATGATCCTGGGCCACCTTTCTGGATAAATACCCTGAAGTTTTAAATTTGGGAGTGTGTTTCACACTTGTAATCCCAGTTCTTTGGAGACTAAGGCAGGATGCTTGCCACAAGTTCAAGGCCAGCATGGCCTACAGAAGGAGTTCCAGGTCATCTTGGGTTACAATGCGTGACCCTGGTTCCAAAAAAATAAAAA
This sequence comes from Tokudaia tokunoshimensis, assembly GCA_036184795.1. Classification (NCBI taxonomy): domain Eukaryota; kingdom Metazoa; phylum Chordata; class Mammalia; order Rodentia; family Muridae; genus Tokudaia; species Tokudaia tokunoshimensis. Next base: position 51,388,069 of record BTHU01000007.1, read on the forward strand.
CAAAACAAAACAAATAAAGCAAACAAATAGAACCCACAACAACCAACCAATCAAATCCCCCCCCAAATCACCCTAAGTAAACAAAGTAAAAAAAAAATTGACATTTCATTCTACTCTTTTCTCTCTATGATTTTACGCCTGGCTTGTTTTCCCTTAGAATGAGCGACTGCAGTTCCACACTCCTCTTTTCTCACTATTCCCTTGTTTCTTTGAGGTCTCTCTCAGAGTGAGCTTTGGTGAACAAACTCCAAATGGAGTATGTAGGCCAAACCTTAGTGCTGGGAACTGCTCAGTGTTTAGAGGTTGGATGAGGACTGAGGGAGGACGAGGAGGGAGTGGAGAATGCTTGCACGCTTCACATACTGGGAAGTCTGGCTGGGTTTCAAGAGAGGGGGCTGTTGGCAGTGTGGCCAAATTCCAAATGTTGGCCTAAAGCCAGGGCTCAAAGAAAAGGGCCCCTTAAGATGGGTCTAAATGGCTTCCCTGTGGGAAATGACCCCTGGGCCCTCTCTCCAAGATGCAAGAGTTTCTCTTGGGTCCTCAAAGACCAGAATGGTCAAGCCATTTCCCTATGGACTTCACTCAATCACATTTATGTTCTTTCTTTCCCAGCCACTCCCACAGTATGGGCTTTGGCCACAGCCAGAATTCAGAGGCTGGCAAAGGCCTCCAGTGCTGGAGAGGTGGGCGGAGTGAGTGAGAAAGTCCTCAAGATGTGTGCTAGGGAGAGAAAGGGTGACCCTTGACACACACTCCAAGCCCTTGTTGCCAGAACAGATGGAGGGAGAAGTGACCTGTGGAGTGGGTCTTCTGGAAGGTCTTGCTTAGAAGTTAGAGATAACAACAGGAAAAAGTGTGTACTGGGGTGCTGGGGAAAAAAGAGTATCCCAGACGCAGGTGAAGAATGTGTTCAGGGAATAGCGACAGGAGAAAATGGCTACTGTCTTCCCTGGGCATGGACATTTCTCAATTAAAATGTTTTTTTTTTTGAAATAATTTTAGACTGAGAGAAAAATTTCAAAAGTAGTGTGCAAAGGCCTGGGGGTCTTTCGTTCAGTTTCCTAGAATGGTGGTGTTGTATGTAATGGCAGTGTGATATCAGGACCAGGAAGCAACATTGGTACAATACCACTAACAACCTGCAAGCCTCGTCCATTTTAAAAACATCATTCCCCTGTGTCTTCACTCATGATTGTAGTGGTGTGTGGTTTTGCCCCACGTACACATTTAACCACCACCACCACAACACAGAGCCTGTTATTCTGAAAGAGCTTTCTTGAGCCTTTTCTTAAAACTTAGATTTGCCCCTTTGTCTTTGTCTTCAGGCAAACACTATAAAGTTTTGTCATTTTGATAGTGTTATGTCAATGTTATAATGCAATATTGTTGCTTATGTGGTGTTGGGAATCATAATCCATGACTTCATGTATGCTAGGAAGGTATTCTTCCACTGGGCTATGCCCCAGCCCTGAGCTCTTCTGAATTTGGTTGTGTAGTTCGTTCAGTGACACTGAAGATCTCGCCTATGAGGGTTTGGCGTGAAGGAGTGCAGCTTTGAACACAGCTTATTAATTTTACTAATTTCTAAACTCCACTCAACTGGAAGACGTTTCCTGACCTGATGTTTATTATGGGCCTTCCCCAACTCTCTGGGTTTCTCTAGTTTCTTCACATCAGTTCACCTAGTGTAGTTCAACACTGCAACATTTTGTTCAGGATCATCCCTTAGGGAAATATATTTGTCTTCATTACTAAGCTGGTTTAGTAGTCTTGTGTGTTCTTTCCCTCCCTTGCCCCACTATTTATAGCCAGGCTAATTTTGGGTGACCAATCTCTCTTATTTTCTGCTTCTTCCTCCTGTGGCGGGTGAGGTGACTTCTCAAATATTTGGGCAGAGGAGGTCAGAAGCAGATTCTTGGCATCTGATTTCAGCCTTGGATTTATGGGAAGCTGGTGGAGTGCAGACAGAGGCAAGCCAAACTGCAGGTGCAGAAAGGAAGGCAGCTGGAACCAGCTCCATAGACATTTTGACCTGAGTCAGAGGCCTGGGGAGGAGTCATAAGTCCTGGGTCCATCCCAGTTGTGCCCTTCTGAGTTTTCACATGGTCTCCTTCCTGGGGCTCTGAGACACAGACACACTGGAGAGGGACACTGGGAGACACTAAAGGTAGAATCCTATTGCCTGTCGTACATATGCATCTCTTTTATAACACCTGTTTAGAGGCATGCTATAGCCCTGCAGAGCAAAATGGCCAAACTATCATATGCATTTTAACTGTCCTGGGAGCAAAGACTGTCCTATGATCAGAGCAAGAGCCAAAGAATAATCCTTAGCAGAGAAAAGAGATAAGGGGACACGGGAGAAGCAGCTTTTAAGAAAGGGAAGAAGAGAGATCACAAGAATATGGGATATTTGGAGGGTAGAGACACTGAGAAATAGTCTGGGAAAGATCTCTAGAGTGGCATGCTTAAGGTGGGGGTGTGTAAAAATAGAACTTCAGGCGAAGCCGTCAGAGAGGGCTGCACACAAGACCAATGCCTAGTAAGAAAGAGAAGCCAGAAGGCAAAGTGGAAGGCTGTAAGACTCTATTTTGCCAAATTATTCCCCATCTCTTCTCCTGGCCTCATTTCTTGATTAGAGTTATAAATAGCAAAGAGATGGAAAACAATGTCCCCTCCCTTTGCTACTACACCAGAGTGGGGGAAGGGAAGGGAAGTTGGGTAGGCCCTTGGGTCTCTGTGGAAAACTATTTTATTTATTTTTTGAGATAGGGTCTGGCTATTGGAGATCACCCAACTCCTGCCTGAAGTAGCCCTAAACTCTGCATGCCCCTTTCTGTTGATTCATTCAGAGACAAATTCACTACGTAGCTTTGTAGACCTGGCTGACTTCCGCCTTGTTTACTGCTGAGGTTGTAGGTGTGAGTCGCCGAGCCTGGCTTCCCATCCCCCTCTTAGGTTTCGAGACAGGGTCGCACTCTGTAGCCTGGAACTCTCCCTGTAGACCAAGTTGGCCTCGAGATGACAGAGATCTTCCTGGCTCTGCCTATTGAGTGCTGGGAATATAAGCGTGTCCCACCACACCCAGTTTGCTATCCTTATTTTGTTGTGTTGGAAATGCCCAGTCCCCGGAAGGACCTGATAACGGTATACACCCTTTCTATGTCTTTGTTTCTTAGGCCCAGTGTCTTTCATTTTTGCCCCCTTTTAGCTCTCTCTTCCCTCTCCACAGTTTAATTTGCATTTCTTATTTTACTCTCTCTTCTTTCTTCACTGCAGACTTTGAGCTAACTCTTGACCTTCCTCCTGTTCTTCGTTCCCTTCTTCTCTCCATTTGCTCCAGTCTCCGCAACTGCTGAGTGTTTTCTGAAATACTTCTTTCTGGCCCTCTGAATGCTGACGTAGTTTGTGACTTGCTAACATTGCCTTCATTATTTGTGGGCTGTATGACATGGGAAACATGTTTGATTCTTGCAGCCTAGGAGGTGCGCTCGAGGGGAAGCGAAGTCAGTAAAGGACCACTCCAGATTGAGGCCCAGGAACTTTCCCGTCCTCTGTTTTTTCAGCATATCTGTCTTCTCAGCCTCATCCCAATTCTCTGTGATTCTTTTTTCTACTGTACTCTCTCTTTCTGCATTTCTGGACTCAACCTACACTTTTGGGGGTGAGGGTGGGGGAAGGAAGGAGTGCGCAGTGCAAGGGTGCGGTGGCAGGGCGCAAGGCAATGGGTGCGGCAGGTGCTAGACCGGATCCGCGGGACTGGGCATCCCCCGACCCAGGGTCTTGCGCCTGAGTCTCTTAACTGCTGCTGGGGACAGGGGTGGGCAGGGGGCGGGATCTGGGGCGGTGTCCCAGAGAGGAGGCGGAGCCGGAGCGGGCGCCAGAATGCAAGCCGGTGCTCCCACAGCGTGCAGTAGTTGTACTTAGCTGGTCCTGGGGCAGCGCGGAGTGGAGGACTGAAGAGGGGTGCTGAGGTGAAAGATTGGAAGATCCGGAAAGATCAGCTATATTTCGGAAACCAGAGACACCCCCGGGGAGACCTGGGTCTCCGGGCGCGCAACGATTTCCTCACATTAGCAGGGAGAGTGCGGAGCGTTGATCCCATGGCCAGAATTCCGGGGTGCGATTTCCTCCGGACCCCCGGAATTTGCTACCTTCTTAGTTCCTTGCTCGCTGGACTGCTCTTACCACGGGCCATCGCCTTCAATCTGGATGTGATGGGTGCCATACGCAAGGAGGGAGAACCTGGCAGCCTATTCGGCTTTTCGGTGGCCCTGCACCGACAATTACAGCCCCGACCCCAGAGCTGGTGAGTCACCGTACCCGCCCAGAGTCCCCAGGCTGAAGCCTTGGGCTATCCTTCTCCTTATTCCTCACCTACCCATCTCTCAGGCTTTCAACGTTACTCTGCCCACAGGCACACTGTAACTTGAAGCCTTGCCTGGTCTCGTCCTGGTCCCTAGACCCGGGGTCTTGCCTTGGGGGGGGGATGAGTTAGAGAGCAACATTCTTGCCAAAAGCTTCTTCCTTCTGCCTTTCCCCTCAGTTTGCATTCTTGCTTCAGCCTTGCATTTCTGGCTCCTTTTCTACCTCAGAGGGGTCAACTGTTCCAGGAAGGGAGGGTGAGCATTCTACCTCCGCGTAGGGTGGAAGGAGTGGGCAAGGGCAGAGTGGATGAGGGTGCCCCGGGAGGCAAAGGGGGAGAGAAAACAGAAATAGCTACGGTCAAAGCATCACCGTGATAGTGTGAGGACTGCAGGGCATGGGAGGCAGGAGTAATGTGGCTTAACCCAGCAGGGAGACTAGAGGAAGAGCTGAGAAGGCCTGACAGTCCTCAGTGATGATCCGGTCACAGCCAGTGGCAGAAAAATAAAGACTGAGCAGTAGCAAGAAATGGTGGCAGCTGTCATCACCATTGCCAGAAACAGCAGCAGCAGCAAGATCCAGTAAAGATGCCGTGCTGCATCCTTTCCTCCTCAGGAAATTTCCAACTCCAGAAATCTCAGCAGTAGGGAAAGACAAGGAAGCATGAGAGACTGGAGGATAACTGTCATTTTTTTTTTCAGGACCCCTTTGCAGCTGGTTGTGTTTTCATACCCTTGGTTCTTACTACATGTGGTAGGAAGAAAGCTTCCCACCCCCTCCCGCCAAAGGGCTTTTTCGCCCATGGCCAATGCATAAGCCACATTTAAGTGTCCATTATGGGGATCGATGCTGTCCTTGGGGACTGTCTTTTCCTTGGTCTGGGGGCAGGAGACAGACGAGAGTTTATTTCTCCTCACTCACTGGAGGTGGGGGTAGCCTTAATCTTTCTCCTTCCATTACTCTTGTCATCTGGGAGGAGGGTCTGCTCTCTAAACCTTTGGGAAAGACAGAAAACCAATGTCTCTGGCCAGTAGCAGGCTTCATCTTCGTCTCTTCCTCCCTCTCCCCGTCCTTCCCCCATCTGTTAGAGTTCCAGGCCTGGAGGCCTTTTTAGGACATGCCAAACTCTCTGAGTTATTTCCAGGCAAATTCTAGGTTATTTTTAATAGCATGGTCTCTTGTCATTCCCCCCCCCCCCCCCCGTCTCTAAAGGTGGCCCCTGATTCTGTCTCCCAGAGCCAAGCTTGAGGTATTCCCAGAAGGGCCTGACTGTCTGGCCCCATTTTTCTCCAGCAGGGGGCATTCTGCTGACTGTGGGGAGCACAGAGAAGCTGCCACCTTGTTTGGTCCCTCTCTCGAGTTGTAGCCCTCTTGAGCACTGATGGGAAGACTCGTTTGTTTCCAGTTCTAACTTAGATAAGATTTTGAGTTCTAACATTCTTACTTTACTCTGTGTTTATCATCTATTCCTACCAACCGTAAAATGGAAGCAAACAATATCACGATCCCATCGGATCGTTCGATAGCACAAGGCCTGCAGTGAGTGAAAGTGCTCGCCGTGCTGGAGTCCTTGTGTTGGGAGACACAGAGCCCGAGAACAGCTTTACAGCATCTTGGATCCAGAGGCTTGGCTGGAGGGGCCCCAGGCTAAGCCAGCCTTTCTGGACATGCAGTTTTCCCAGAGGACCACTCACACTGCACTAGGTCAGGAAGGGGCTGGTCTGGGACTGAAGTTCTGGTTGGATACAGTAGTAGTGTGCTACTGAAGCTTTGGTGACTGTTCTGTCTGAAGGCCTGGGGTTGTTGGGCTCCTGGGGTGATGTCATGAAGCAGAGCGTGACTGGGGCCGAGGTGAAGGGGTGCCCTTATTCCAGGAGGACCTGGCTGGGTTCTTTCTCCCAGGAGTAAGATTGGTCCCTTAGCTTCTCTGCTCAGGTGAGCATCTCCTTCCTGCACTTGGCCTTTAGGGGAGGTGTGAACTTTGAACACACCCACTTCTGCTTCTTTGATGTGCATCTGGGCACTGGGTGTCTCTGTGACCCCACAAAAGGCTCAGCAAACTGGCACTTCCTATGGGGTAAGCACAAAGACAGATTAGGCAGCACCCACTCCGCAGACCCCCGTAACAGAAGATGTTCTCTGCGTTTGCAGGTTGGCACACTGCGGACTGTGAGGGCTGGGTTTGTTTGCTCAGGGCTCATCACCTAGATTTCCTAGGGTGTCATTTTCTCCTCCTCTTCTTCCTCTTTGGGCAACAGGCCAGGCAATGACTGACCAAGTAATTAGGCAGATGTGGTTGTAAATGGGGGCAGGCTGCTTAAAGTCTGTGACTAAGGATGCTCCTCTGGGAGATAAGAGTTCTTATCTTATAGGATTGTGGGAGAATGCTCGTGGCTCCTCCCCTAGGGATCCAAGCGGAGAGTGCTAAAAGGTAATTCCTCCACCTCCACGTCTAGCCCAGGGCCTGACCTATCATAGGTGGTGAATAAATATCACTTTCTTGTCTTACCAGTGCCTGACTTAGAGCTTGATGCATAATGGGGCATCGGTAAATGATTGTGAAATGAATGATGAATATACGCCATCTTTCTTCCTGCTTCCCTCCAGTTTTAAAAGATTTTATTTTGCTTTATACGTAGGCATATTTTGCCAATGCATGTTTGTGTATTGCATGAGTGTGCATGGTGTCTCTGAAGTCCAGAAGAGGGTGTCAGATCCCCTGGAACTGGGCTTAAGTATTGTTGTGAGCCAACATGTGGTGCTGGGAACAAAACCCAGTCCTCTGCAGGAGCAACAAATGTTTTGTTTATTTATTTATTTTATCGATCTATCATCTATCATTTGTTCATTTATTTTTTTTAAAAAAAATTTGAATTTTTTTTAGAGATTTCTTTATTTATTTTATGTATATGAGTAAACCATCGCTGTCTTCAGACACACCAGACAAGGTCATCGGATCCTGTTACAGATGGTTGTGAGCCACCATGTAGTTGCTGGGAATTGAACTCAGGACCTCTGGAAGAGCAGTCGGTGCTCTTAACCGCTGAGCCATCCCTCCAACCCTATCATTTATTTTTTTAAGGCAGGGTTTTTCTGTGTAGCTCTCGACGTTCTGGAACTTTCTTTGTAGAACAGGCTGGCCTTGAACTCACGGAGATCCAACTGCCTCAGCCTGCAGAGTGCTGGGATTAACATGTGCACTACCACATATGGCCTACAACTGCGCTTGACTATTGTCTCTATAGTCCTTCATCCCTCCTATTAAAAGATCTATTTTTAATTTTTTTATTTATGTGTTTGTGTGTGTGTGTGTTCCTTGTGCCCGTATAGAATTATGTGCACAGAGGTCATAAGAAGGTGTTGAATCTTCTGCAACTGACATTACAGGCAGTTGTGAACTACCTGGGGTGGGTGCTGGGAATGGAACCCAGGTCCTCTGCAAAAGCAGCAGGTTTTGAATGCTGATCCGTGCTTCCAGCCGCGTGCTCCCCTGACCCCTGCTTGACACTGGCTCTGATACAGGATGACAGCTGCTAAGAGACAGCAGGAGTTGTGGGAAACTTTCCCTTCACCCTACACTGTCTGGCTCAGTGCCCCACAGATGCCTGTCGGTAATACTGTCTGACAGTTGTGGGCTTCACCCCCAGGATGGGACATGGAAGACTGTGGGAGAGAGACCTTGAGGCTCGTCCTGCTGCCTGCCATTCTTGAACCTTTTCCTGAAGAGAGAGGATCTCTGTAGCCATCTGGGTCTCAGTTACTTCATTTTATTTCCCAGTCACTCCTGGCTTTGGGGTCCAGTCCTGGGGGACCCAGGCAGCCACCATTCCCAGCACATTCTCCCTCTGGGGAAGACGCTTTGGCTGTAATCGTGGAAAATTGTTCTGCCAAGAAAGTTGTAGCTGAGAAAAAGGCTGAGGGAGAAGACTGGGTAGGGATGGAGGGAGAGGGAAAGAAAAAGCTGAGGATGGAGGGAAATGTCGGATGGGAAAGGGAATTCTGGATGTGGGGAGGAACTCAGGTGAGGTTAGAGGCTATGAGAAACCCTTCTCCGCTTCTATGCCAGTGCGCATGACTGAGCTTGGGTCACGTGGCGAAGGGGAAAAGTAGATCCATTTCTAGACTCTCGCCTGGGCTCCGGAGCTGTCCCCGAGCCACTGTGGTGACAGTCTGTGTGTCCGTGGCTCTTGTTCCAGGCATTCTTGCCATTCTGGCAGAGTTTCAACTGGACTAGGGTTAGGGAGGAGGGCCGAGTCTGAGGCTGGGGCCAAGTAGGGGGTGGGGGAGTCTGTCGGGAACAGGTGCTGGGCATGGCAGTTCTCAGACTGGCAACGTTGGCAGGCTGCTCTGGCTGGCATGTGTGTTCCTGTGTGTATCCACCCATTCTGTTGGTTATTTTTTAAAAAATTTATTTATTTAATGTATGTGAGCACACTGTAGCTGTCTTCAGACACTCCAGAAGGGGGCATCGGACCCCATTACAGATGGTCGTGAGCCACCTTGTGGTTGCTGGGAATTGAACTCAGGACCTCTGGTAGTCAGTTTTCTTAACTGCTGAGCCATCTCTCCAGCCCCTGTTGGTTCTTTATGAAGAAAGTATGCATGGGACTAGATTGTAGGCTTAGGTCCGTTAACCTGTCTTTGCCAGAACTTGAGGAAAATGACTTTTACTTAATTATTTTTCTTTAGTACTGACCACTCTGCTTGGCCCTGAGGAGTTGGGGCCATGGAAGCTCCAGGGTAATTTGAACACTCTGAGTCTAGCCCTTGTCCCGTCCTACAGGCTGCTGGTGGGCGCTCCCCAGGCCCTGGCTCTTCCTGGTCAGCAGGCAAATCGCACCGGAGGCCTCTTTGCTTGTCCCCTGAGCCTGGAGGAGACAGATTGCTACAGAGTGGATATCGACAGAGGAGGTGTGGCCTTGGGAGGGTGGAGTGGGGGCAGCGGGTGAAGAGGGGAGGGCAGGACTTTGTCTCCTGTTCCCTCCCCTGATTCCCAGTGTCTCGCCTCAGCCAATGTGCAGAAGGAAAGCAAGGAAAACCAGTGGCTGGGAGTCAGTGTCCGGAGCCAGGGACCCGGGGGCAAGATTGTTGTGAGTACTCCTCCCTGCGGCAATGCAGAAATGATGATGATTGTGTTCATATGCATAGGAGTATCTTCAGAATACCAACTGGGCACATGGTATGGTTCCTAGAACCACTGGGTGATACACAAAAGTGTAAGAGACGGTCCCGTTCCTTATCCATCTAAAAATATTCATCTATGACTTAATCTAATCACCTACACATTTGTCATAGCACCGCAGACCATTTTCTTATTTTCAGGCATTATGCTAATTTCTGAGAGAGGACTCGTGAATACAGTGGAGGTCTGGGCCTTGCCAAACAGCTATGGAAATTCCTTCTGGCCTGGAACTCAAAGATATCCTCCTGCCTCTGCTTCCTGAGGGCTGTGATTTAAGTTGTATGGCATCATACCTTTTAGTCATGATTTCTCTCTCTTTCTTTTTCTTTGTGTCTCTAACTAACATTCACAGAAACACAACTATCAATAGAAGTCAACATGAGGCTGAATATAACTAACGTTGACTAAATGGTCTAGTCTCTAGTCCACAAGTCCAAAGGAAGAGTAGGAAAAGGGACTTCTGCAGGCATGATAGCTTGAGCCGTGCTTCTGAAAATTGGTAGTGCTCAGAGGAGAGGTATTAGGGTATGTCCTTTTCAGAGGTGATATCTTACAAAGGTCTAGGGACAAAGGCTGGGAACATGACTCAGCAACGTGTTTGCTTTGTAAGCATGGGCATCTTAGTTGGATTCCTAGAATCCACATAAGAAAGCAATGTATGGAGGTTGTGTTCATAACCCCTATAATAGGGAGGCAGAGCCAGGAGGATCCCTGGGGATTACTGGTCAGCCAATCTAGCCCAATTGCCAGTGAGAGACTGTGGACAGCTTTTGAAGAATGACACCTAAGGTTGTCTCCTAATTTCCATAAGCACCTGGCATATGTCTGTACACTGATATTGCAAACATGTACACATGCACATATCTGAATGAACACACACACACACACACAGCAAATTTCCACACCAAACTTAGCATGTTGCAAAATTGTTACACGATCAGGGAAGCACAGGTTTTATGTGCTGTTAGTTATGTGTTTGAGAGTATCCAGGAAGAATGTGGGACAAAGCCGTCTTCCTTTAAGGGGCTACAGATGGGATACTAGATAAGGACTTCACACTGACTGGGGATGGTGAGTCAGTGATACTGGCAGGGTGTGTGTGTGTGTGTGTGTGTGTGTGTGTGTGTGTGTGTATGCGTACACGCTCGCATGGTTGTGTCTACCATAAGTCTGCATATGCACAGCATCTAGGTCCCTGGTAAACAGGAAATGACCCGTTCTTCCACTCTCTCATAGACGTGTGCACACCGTTATGAATCTCGACAGAGAGTGGACCAGGTTTTGGAGACCCGGGATGTGATTGGTCGCTGCTTTGTGCTAAGCCAGGACCTGGCCATCCGTGATGAGCTGGATGGTGGGGAGTGGAAGTTCTGTGAGGGGCGTCCCCAGGGCCATGAACAGTTTGGGTTCTGCCAGCAGGGCACAGCTGCCACCTTCTCCCCCGACAGCCACTACCTCATCTTTGGGGCTCCAGGAACCTACAACTGGAAGGGTGAGTCACTCGCTGGGGAGGGTGGAGAGGAGACCAAACCTCCTCTTACCTCAGAGATGGGATCCCATCTCATGGGATGCCATTCATTGCTGGCAGCAACGGGCCAAGCATGACCACAAGTTGACCTGGGGCATTGCCTGTCATGCCTTCCACTCCCATTATGCTAGCACGTAAATGAACGGGGGTACTTGTTCTCTGTCGCATGGCCATGTGTTTATCTACATGTTGGCATGAGCTCCCACACACACGGCTGGCCCCGGGTCTGCATGCTCCAACACAGCAGCCCACACCTCAACACTGCCATCCCCGTCTCTGCACGCTGCCACTGGCTGAGCTGACACTCGGTGAGTGTGATGTTTGGGGGACCCCTAGAAGCTTGGGCTAGGGAGATGGTGGAGGTGGGACTGAAGAGGGGGGCTGCCCATGTGCCTGTTCAGCAGAGAATCTGGCCCGAGGGGGTGCACCTTACTCCCACCTTGAATACTAACAGGACTGTCCTTGCAGGCACGGCCAGGGTGGAGCTCTGTGCGCAGGGCTCGTCGGACCTGGCACACCTGGATGACGGGCCCTACGAGGTGGGGGGCGAGAAGGAGCAAGACCCCCGCCTCATCCCGGTCCCTGCCAACAGCTACCTTGGTAGGGACTTCTCCCTGGCCCAGGATCACTCTAACCCTCTGTTCCTTTCTCTTGCCCTCTCTCCATGCGCCCATCCTTCTGTCTCTGTCTCTGTCACTGTGTCTCTGGCTTCTTGGTTTCTCCCACTTTCTTCCTCTCCTTTGTCCCCTTGTATTGTCTTCTGGCCTTTCTCCCTGGCTCTGTCTGTACCCCGTGTCCTCTTCTCTTGCTGTCCCTTTCCCTGGTGTCTCTCCCCGACCTGCCCCCCACAGGGTTGCTTTTTGTGACCAACATTGATAGCTCAGACCCTGACCAGCTGGTGTATAAAACTTTGGACCCTGCTGACCGGCTCACAGGACCAGCTGGAGACTTGACCTTGAATAGCTATTTAGGTTTGTAAGCTCCTGTGTCCTGGGCCCTGGGGTTTGGCCCTGGGCTTCCCACTTCCCCTTTAGGGAGTATCCTTTCCTTCCCTGCTCTCCCCCAATACATGTTCAGGGAATCATGTATCGGGCACAAACTGCAGAAGAGAATTAGGTCCATCAACAGGCCTGAGAAGAATAGGTCTCAAAGATGATAGTCTTGGGGGCTGTAAGCGAAGGGTCTCCAAGGAGGAAGACCCAGGTGGAGTGAGAGGACCAGGGTCAACCTTGCTTGGAAAGATAGTATTGACCTCTAGGGAAGTTCCTCTGAGGGGTGGCTAGTGACTTAGGTTGGAGAAAGCTCTAGCCTTTCGAGTAAGCCCCTCATAACCATTTATATCCTATTCTGTATATCAACAAGGAGGAAAACAAGGTCTAGGAGACATTTGGGTAAAGCAAGCTCTTCTTTGACCCCATATATGGCAAGATTGCCTTCCCCTTGGCAGGGTGGGAAAGATCGGGGAGGGGATGCATTGGATGTCAATGGACCTTCTGGGTGTGTGAGATGGGAGGAGTCTCCCTCTTCTTCAATTCCGCAGGTTGGGCATGAATTGTTGACTCTGGTAGCTATGCCCAGCCCCTCTCACCAAGTCACCAAGACGTTTCCATCAGTGCCTTTCTCTCTGTTCCGTGACACCTGTGTCATATCCTGTGTCTCTGACCAGGAGGGCTACAAGGATTTCCAGGCCCTGGCTGGGGAAGAGGAATAGTCTAGCTTTAGTGGTGGAGACAGGAGAGGCAACTCTTCCTTGTGGCTTCAGAGGCTCACCTGCCTTTTGAGTGTTGGAGAATCACTCACAGTAAGCGATTCCCTCACCTAGGTTTCTCCATTGATTCTGGGAAGGGTCTCATGCGCTCAGAAGAGCTGAGTTTTGTGGCAGGGGCCCCCCGTGCAAACCACAAAGGGGCTGTGGTCATTCTGCGCAAGGATAGCGCCAGCCGCTTGATACCTGAGGTTGTGCTGTCTGGAGAGCGCCTGACCTCTGGCTTCGGCTACTCACTGGCTGTGACTGATCTCAACAATGATGGGTGAGAGGGGACGGGATAATGTCCCTGGGTCCAGGAGTGCCTTTTGAACTTTGTCTCGGGTCCTTTGGTTTAGAGGGCTCCATACTGTCTCCTTCCTCCACAGCTGGGCAGACCTGATTGTGGGTGCCCCCTACTTCTTTGAACGCCAAGAGGAGTTGGGAGGTGCTGTGTATGTGTACATGAACCAGGGTGGCCATTGGGCAGATATCTCTCCTCTTCGACTCTGTGGCTCTCCTGACTCCATGTTTGGGGTCAGTTTGGCTGTACTGGGGGACCTCAACCAAGATGGCTTCCCAGGTATGACTGGGATTAGGGAAGCTCGATATGGGGAGGGGCTGAGAAGGTAATGGTATCCCTCAGAGATTAGGAGATTTTTTTTTTAACTCAGGCAAGTTGAGCTAGTGTTATCTGGAGAAAGTGACTAAGAGGATTTTAAAAATGATGTATGTAGCATCTCGATGAAACTGGAAACATATTCTACAGGATTGAACAAGAGAAATTGGGGATGGATCCTGTCTATCATCCTCCACAGCCCATAAACCCTTTTCTCATGTCCCCAGACATTGCCGTGGGAGCTCCCTTTGACGGAGATGGGAAAGTCTTTATCTACCATGGGAGCAGCCTGGGGGTGGTCGTCAGACCTTCACAGGTGAGGGGCGAGTGGCGCCGTTGTTGTGAGGAGATGGTCCCGGGCGCAGTAAGAGCTGCAGAGGCAGGGGAGAGAGGATTGGGAAAGATGGGACTCATCGAGGCTGACTGCCTGTCTCCAGGTGCTGGAGGGCGAGGCAGTGGGTATCAAGAGCTTTGGTTACTCCCTGTCGGGTGGCCTGGATATGGACGGAAATCACTACCCAGACCTGCTTGTGGGCTCCCTGACCGATGCTGTGGCTCTGTTCAGGTGAGCCTCCAGGCTATCAACCCCCGCCCCCTTGCAGGTGTGGCCTCATTCCAGTCTCACACCAGATCCTGCAGAGTGTGCCCAGCTTCACATTTTCTCCTTTCTCACCCAATGAACTCTCTATATCCAGGGCCAGACCTGTTCTACATGTCTCCCAAGAGATCTTCATCGATCCAAGAGCCATCGATCTGGAACAGCCCAACTGTGACGATGGACGCCTGGTCTGGTGAGGGGAGATTAGAAGGGAGAGCCGAGGAGGCTGCCCGTGGTCTCTTTCCTTGCCTCTCTTTGCTCGTTTGCGTCTGGGCAGGGACAGAAGTGGGGTTTGGGGTTTTGTTTGCTCAGGAGTCTCTCTTTGCCCCACAGCGTGACCGTAAAGATCTGTTTCAGCTATGTTGCTGTGCCCAGCAGCTACAGCCCTAGTGTGGGTGAGTAGAGACCCCACCCACTGCTCACTCAGGTGGCCTCCAGGGTGGAGTGGAGGGCACTGTGGGAACACAGTCTTCAGCCCACTCTCTTCCCTCTTCTCCCTCCATGCCTCAGTCCTAGATTATATGTTAGATGGGGACACAGACCGGAGGCTCCGGGGCCAGGTTCCACGTGTGACTTTCCTGAGCCGAGGCCCGGACGACCTCAAGCATCAGACCTCGGGCACCGTGTGGTTGAAGCACCAACATGACCGAGTCTGTGGAGACACTGTGTTCCAGCTGCAGGTAGCCGCTGACTTCTAGTCCTTACTCTTCTGTAGCACACCCACACCTCGCTGAGAGCTCTGGGTTCCCAGGGGCTGAAGAGATGCTCAGTAGTTAAGAGATCGGGCTGCTCTTGCAGGCGACCCAGGTTTGGGTCCCGGTACCCACCTTGGCTGGCTAGTGGTGCCCTGTAACTCGAGCGTCAGGAGACCGGATATGCTCTTCTGTCTCCTTCAGATACCCACATTCATGTGTTTATATTTATGCACGCATATGCACGCGAGCACGTGTGTGCACGTGGACACACAATTAAAAAAGTAAAAATTCTTTGTATTTGGAAGCACATATACTAAGATTGGAATGACAGATAAGACTAGCAGGGTTGCTTGCTGGAGAGATTGGCTCAGTGGTTAAGAGCACCGACTACTCTTCCAAAGGTCCTGAGTTCAATTCCCAGCAACCACATGGTAACTCACAACCATCTGTCATGGGATCTGACACCTCTTCTGGTGTCTGCAGACAACTACAGTGTACTTCCATATCATAAATAAATGAATCTTAAAAAAAAAAAGACTAGCAGGGTTTCTTCATGAAGATGCCACCTAAATTAGTGAAGAATTCCATATTTTTTGAAAAAAAATAGGCATTAAACAGTTTTCCTTTTGAGCTCCTTTCTACCCACTTTTTGCCTCAATGCCTGATTTATGATTTTTTTTTTTAATGGAGTGTCCTGGAACTTTTTAATACAGGCCAGGCTGGCCTAATAAGGAGATCCTACTTCCGTAGCTTAGCTTTTTGTTTTAAAGATTTATTTATTATGATATTTAAGTACACTGTAGCTGTCTTCAGACACACCAGAAGAGGGAGTCAGATCTCATTACGGATGGTTGTGAACCACCATGTGGTTGCTGGGATTTTAACTCGGGACCTTCGGAAGGGCAGTCAGTGCTCTTAAGCACTGAGCCATCTCTCTAGCCCCTTAGCCTAACTTTGAGAGCTGCCTTCATACATCTGTGAAGGGAAGTCTGCCATTTCACAGGAGTGGTGGGGGTCTGGTCTCCAAGGAAGGTTTTTTACTGCCATGGCCTCTCTTTCTTATCCCCACATGCATTCCTATCTGTGTCTCTGTCTCTCTCAATTTCTTTAAGCTTGGTCTTTAGTGTACTGGTGTGGGGCCTTGGTCAGGGCTGGGACTTGCGGGTTGTATAAGTGAGAAACAATCTTTCCCTTCCAGGAAAACGTCAAAGATAAACTACGGGCCATTGTGGTGACCCTGTCATATGGTCTGCAAACCCCTCGGTTACGGAGGCAAGCGCCTGGCCAGGGGCTACCCCCTGTGACTCCCATCCTCAATGCTCACCAACCCAGCACCCAGAGGACTGAGGTGAACATGAGGGAAATGGGGCTGGGAGGGACAATGGTCCTGATAGCTCCACTGTGACACCCACTCACAGCTCGCAAAGCTCTTTCACACGTAGTACAACCCAATATATGAGGGTGATGTGATTCCTCAAAGGCAAAATGGCTCAAATGACCACGTGCTCCTAGTGTGAGAGGACAGTGCTCCTAGTGTAAGAGGACAGCACTCTTAGTGTGAGAGAACAGCACTCCTAGTGTAAGAAGACAGTGCTCCTAGTGGGAGAGAACAGTGCTCCCAGTGTGAGAGGACAGCACTCCTAGTGTGAGAGGACAGCACTCCTAGTGTAAGAGGACAATGCTCCCAGTGTGAGAGAACTGTGCTCCCAGTGTAAGAAGACAGCTCTCCCAGTGTGAGAGAACAGCACTCCCAGTGTGAGAGGACAGCGCTCCCAGTGTGAGAGGACAGTCCTCCCAGTGTGAGAGGACAGTCCTCCCAGTGTGAGAGGACAGTCCTCCCAGTGTGAGAGGACAGTCCTCCCAGTGTGAGAGGACAGTCCTCCCAGTGTGAGAGGACAGTGCTCCTAGTGGAAGAGGACAACACTCTTAGTGTGAGAGAACAACGCTCCTAGTGTAAGAGGACAGTGCTCCTAGTGGGAGAGAACAGTGCTCCCAGTGTGAGAGGACAGCACTCCTAGTGTAAGAGGACAATGCTCCCAGTGTGAGAGGACAGTGCTCCCAGTGTAAGAAGACATCTCTCCTAGTGTGAGAGTACAGTGCTCCCAGTGTGAGAGATCAGAGCTCCCAGTGTGAGAGGACAGTCCTCCCAGTGTGAGAGGACAGCGCTCCCAGTGTGAGAGGACAGCTCTCCTAGTGTGAGAGAACAGCACTCCCAGTGTGAGAGGACAGCGCTCCCAGTGTGAGAGGACAGTGCTCCTAGTGGGAGAGAACAGTGCTCCCAGTGTGAGAGGACAGCACTCCTAGTGTGAGAGGACAGCACTCCTAGTGTAAGAGGACAATGCTCCCAGTGTGAGAGAACTGTGCTCCCAGTGTAAGAAGACAGCTCTCCTAGTGTGAGAGGACAGCACTCCTAGTGTAAGAGGACAGTCCTCCCAGTGTGAGAGGACAGTCCTCCCAGTGTGAGAGGACAGTGCTCCTGCTCCTCCACTCCCTGTAGTCACTCAGGTCTTAGGATGATAAAGGCTGTTGTCTTCTGAGATGGACATCAAGGCTCTTAAACTACCTTGCATTAGATCATTCAGCAGGACGCGGCAGCACGCAGCTCCTTGCATGGTTCTCTCGGCAGCTCAGTGATGGTACCCCTCACTGTTTCAGTCTCTGGGGTATAGTTTGTATAGTCTGGCTGGAAAATCTGGTCTGCCTATGGACCAGCCTGCTAATTCATACAGCAGTATGGCAGTACTCCCTTTTACAACTCAGAGAGGTTAAGAGGCCAGCCCAGTGTCACACAGTTACTAAGTGCCAGTTCTGGAGTTGTTTAATTCCATGTTTCCCCAAGCCACCATATATATAATGTTAGAGATGATCTTCTCCTGAATGCTCTCCTAGATCCACTTCTTGAAGCAAGGCTGTGGTGAAGACAAGATCTGTCAGAGCCACCTCCGGCTCCAGCGGGTCCAGTTCTGTTCCCGGATCAGCGACACAGAGTTCCAGGCTCTGCCCTTGTGAGAAGGGAGGGTGGAGAGGCCATTTGTGGAGGAGGAGGGGACCAGGGAGTGGCCAGGCAGAGGCCCTGACAGGGAAGACTGAGGGTCAGGGACAGGGATGGGACTATAGTGTCCTGAGCAGAGATAAGGATTCTCCTAGTCTGTATAATATCGCTTTTTTGTTTGTTTTTGTTTTTTGAGACAGGGTTTTCCCTGTGTAGCCCTGGCTGTCCTGGATCTCACTCTGTAGACCAGGCTGGCCTCGAACTCAGAAATCTGCCTGCCTCTGCCTCCCAAGTGCTGGGATTAAAGGCGTGCGCCACCACTGCCCGGCAATGCGGTATGTTTTGTGGACACTTTTGTTACACTCTGCTGTGCGGTAGGGCTGGCAGGCTCCATGTTATGAATGGGGAGCAGAGGCCCAGAGATCTTGCTGTTTATACAAGGTCAGAAAGTGGTGGAGTTAGCGTCAGGAACGTAAGGATGGAGGTGCACCGAAAGCTGGCTTGTGGTTTGGGGGGACCCTGGAGTGGGAGAAGAGGCAGTGTGTGCTTGACTGAGGACTGGGAAGAGAGAGTTGGTGAGGGGCCCAGACTCTACAGCGAGTTGCGTCTCGACCTCCAGGGATGTGGATGGAAGGACCGCCCTGTTTGCGCTGAGTGGGCAGCCATTCATAGTCCTGGAGCTGACAGTCACCAACCTGCCCTCTGACCCGGCCCGGCCTCAGGCGGATGGGGACGACGCCCACGAAGCCCAGCTCCTGGTCACCCTCCCAGCTTCTCTGCACTACTCAGGGGTTCGTGCTCTGGACTCTGTGGTAAGAGCCTGGATCAGGGCACGGTGGGCAGGGCCCTTTAATGTTTTTGCTTTCGTTATTTCTTTTGTGAGGATTTTTTTTTGGTAGTTATGAGTCCTATTATAATGTTTTCAAACCTGTATTTCAGTGTGCTTATCTGGTCATAATCACTCCCAATACTCTATCTTAGCTATCGTTCCATTGCTGTGAAGAGACACTGTGACCATGGCAACTCCCCCCTCTTCCCCCCCCGCCCCCCCCGCCCCCCCCCGCCCCCAGAGACAGGGTTTCTGTGTAACAGTTCTGGATGTAATAGAACTCAATTTGTAGATGAGACTGGCCTTGAACTCACAGAGATCCATCTGCCTCTGTCTCCAAATCGCTGAGATTAAAGGCCTGTGCTAATACACCCGGCCCTCGTCATGGGTAACTCTTATATAGGAAAGCACTTAATTGGGACTGGCTTACAGGCTTGGTGATTTAGGCCATTATTGTCATAGTGGGAAGCATGATAGTATGTGGGAAGATGTGCTGGAAAGGTAGAAGAGAGTCTACATTCTGACTGGCAGGCAGCAGGAAGAGAGAAAGAGAGACTGGGCCTAGATTGAGCATTTGAAACCCCAAAGCCCACTCCCAATGGCGCACTTACTCCAACAAGGCCACACCCACTCCGGCTAGGCCACACCCACACCAACAAGGCCACACCCACTTCAGTTAGGCCACACCCACTCCAACAAGGCAACACCTTCTAATAGTGCCACTCCCTCATGACTAAACATTCAAATCTATTAGCCTATGGGAGACATTCTTATTCAAACCACTACACTCTTTTCTCCTCCCCCTAGATAGTTCCCCCCATGCTTACGTATATTCTTAGAGAAAACATATTTGTCTTTCTGTATCCAGTATTAACCTATCTTGTTCCCACTTTCCTCTTTAGACTGCTTTTTCCTCCCAACATAGTCTCTGGTGTGTGTGTGTGTGTGTGTGTGTGTGTGTGTGTATGTTTGAGACAAGGTCATATTATGTAGCCTTGGCTGGCCTGGAACTTGCTATATAGAGCAGGCTGGTCTCAGTTGACAGAGATCCACCTGCTTCTGCCTTCGGAGTGGTAGAATTAAAGACATGCACCACCAAGTACCAAACTAGGTCCATATGTATATTTGAGACAAGGTCTCTCTCTATGTAGCCCAAGCTGACCTTGAATTTACGACAGTCCTCCTGCCTCGGCCTCCCAAGGGCTGGAGTTATAGGCATATGCCACTACACACACACACACACACACACACACACACACACACACACACACAGAGTTCACATATAGGTTTATATATATTTAGATTCCACATACGAAAGAAAAATATGCAATATTTATTTTTTCCTATTTTTTCTCTTGTGCTCCCTCACTCCCAGTTTAGAACCCTTCTTCTCCCCATACAGTTCCCTCACCCCCATACAGTTCCTCTTCCACTTTTATACCATGTATATATTGAAGCTAAATTTCTTATAGGAGAGGAAATGTGATGTTTGTCTTTCTGAGTCTGGCTTGTTTTGCTTAACCTGGTGATCTCCAGTTCCACCTGTTTTCCTGAAGATGACAGTTTTACTCTTCTTCATGGCTGAGTAAAACTCCATTGTATGTTCACGTGAGGTGAGATCTTGAGAGCTTCAGTAACCCAAACTGACCTATCCTTCCCTCCCTGATCCAGGAGAAACCGCTCTGCCTGTCCAATGAGAATGCCTCTCATGTCGAGTGTGAGCTGGGAAACCCTATGAAGAGAGGCGCTCAGGTTGGCATATCTGACTTGTCCCTTGAGTGTCCCATGCTTAAGACCCAGCCCTCCCCTGACTTACCTGTCATTCCGCACTGCGCAGGTCACTTTTTACCTCATCCTCAGCACCTCTGGAATTAATATTGAGACCACAGAGCTGGAGGTGGAATTGCTGTTAGCCACGTAAGCCTGGGGGCAGGTCGGGTCACTTAGAAAGGCTTCGAGCGCCTCACGGTGGTTCCTGTGCCAACTGCCCACACATGTCTATGCTCACATGTCAGGATCAGTGAGCAGGAGCTGCATCCGATCTCCGTTCGGGCTCATGTCTTCATTGAATTGCCGCTGTCCATTTCAGGGTAAGTGTTGCTTGGGTGTGGCCCCTCTGCTACTCCCGATCCCCGGTTTGCTTTGCGCTCTCCCTCACCTGGCCTTACCCTCCTGACTCCATTCAGCTGGACCCCAGGCCTCTTTATCCCTTCCTCTTGTTCCTCAACAACCAGGGTGGCCACTCCCCAGCAACTCTTCTTCTCTGGCAAAGTGAAGGGCGAGAGCGCCATGCGGTCTGAGAGGGACATAGGCAGCAAGGTCAAGTATGAGGTCACGGTAAGCGTCCTGTCGTGTGTCCCCTCCTCAGTTTCCTTTCTTCTTGGTACAGAGAACAGGCTGTGGAAATGTGTCTCGAGGTATGGGCTCTTTCCCACATGGTGGTCCTGGGGTTCCGATGCTTCTGCACTGGGTAGACAGCACTCTCTGTAGCCTCTCCTGGCTCCTCTACATCCTGTGGATCCCCGTCGCTCCTCCCCTAAAGTCTCAGCTCCTCCCCCTTCCTCCTGCCCAATCATTGGCTCAAGCCTTTATTTGAAAAGTTAAGGTGAGCGGGGCGGTGGTGGCGCACGCCTTTAATCCCAGCACTTGGGAGGCAGAGGCAGGTGGATTTCTGAGTTCGAGGCCAGCCTGGACTAGAGAGTGAGTTCCAGGACAGCCAGGGCTACACAGAGAAACCCTGTCTCGAAAAAGGGGAGATCACAAGGCAACTCCTCATCTGTAGCCCCTCTGAGGAGTGGAATTAGCATCAAAATACTAGCCCAGGGCTATCCACAACAGACCTCCATGGAAGCTCCCGGACATCCTGTGATGAGCCTATGATGATCCCTATGATCCTATGATGGTCCTTCTACCAAACACCTAGCACCCCACAGTGGCTGCTCTGCTCCATGATGATGGTGCAGGGGTCTTAATGAGTCCTCTGGATGGGCCAGCTCTCCTGCAGTTCCGAGAGATCCTGGGAACTCAGGGAAGTCCCTCTGGAATGAGGTCTTGGGCAGAGTTTATATCTTTCCTTAATACTTCACCCTGGCTTGACCTAGACCCTCTCACATACGCTCAGCTCCTAGACCCTCTCACATACACTCAGCTCTGCCTAGGTTTGGTATGAGGAGGGAATGACACCTGATCTAGATTGTGCACCTTTGGTGACCCTGTGTTTCCTGAGCTCCTCCCCTCTCTCTGTGATGTAGCTGAGCTTCATTTCCTAACACTGTTTTGGGCCCGTAGGTCTCCAACCAAGGCCAGTCTCTCAGTACTCTGGGCTCTGCCTTCCTCAACATCATGTGGCCCCACGAAATCGCCAATGGAAAGTGGTTGCTGTACCCCATGCGGGTGGAGCTGGAGGGCGGACAGGGGCCTGAGAAGAGGGGGATCTGTTCCCCAAGACCCAACATTCTCTACCTGGTGAGGCTTAGAGGCAGGGTGGGTGGGGGTCTGGGGTGGGGGTGGGGGCAGAATTGGGAGGAGTCTGTGTGGGTGGTGGCGCGGAGATGCCGTCTCATGGATGCAGTATTTGGAGGGACCCTTTCTTCTCCTTCATCTTCCCTGTCCAGGATGTGGATAGTAGGGACAGGAGGCGGCGAGAGCTGGGGCAGCCGGAGCCACAGGAGCCTCCAGAGAAGGTGGAGTCTAGCACATCCTGGTGGCCAGTGTCCTCTGCTGAGAAGAGAAATGTTACTCTGGTGAGTCAGGGCGAGCGGAGCAGCCACTGTGGGGTGCTAGGTGTGTGGTCGAGGGACCATCATAGGTGCACAGGATGTCCGGGAGCTTCCATGAAGTCTGTTGTGGATAACCCTGGGCTTGTATTTTGATGCTAATTCCACTCCTCAGAGGGGCTACAGATGAGGAGTTGCCTTGTGAACCTTTTCCCCACCTTAACTTTTCAAATAAAGGCTAGAGCCAATGATTGGGCAGGAGGAAGGGGGAGGAGCTGAGAGTTTAGGGAAGGAGCCACCGGGATCATCAGGATGGAGAGTAGCCACGAGAAGCTACAGAAAGAGGATCTCGTGGCCTGGAGAAACCTGAAGTTATATGGGATAATATAGACAGAAAGGAGTAGTGTAGTGGGAGATCTGCCCAATCTAGGCTTATAGCTTGTTTTGTTACTGATTGAGTTGAGATTTCTTTTACCGGGGAATTAGGTTGAAAACAGAGGTCAGCCTGACAAGGTGCTCAGACACCAGGAATGAGTCAGCCAGATAGTCTGTATCCCAGCTGGAGGGAGAGAGTGCCGGTGAGGTGAGGCCGGTCCTGACACCTCAGACTCTGCAACTCCCAGTGCCTACTCCAGGGCCGGCTAGGTAGCCAAGCAAGTGATCCTGCTCATTTATATAAAGCATCACATGTTATAAGGGCTGGGATAGACTCAGCCTCTCGCTTGTACTTTCTAACTGCTGGGATTGCAGGCGTGTGCCAACGGGCTCAGCATTCCGTCATCATAATTAAGGTTATGGTATACACGTGAGGTATACCATATAAGCTGTCCAGGCATGACCATGTGGGCAGTACAACCCTGGTGTTCTCTGTAAGCAGTCGGTGTACTCTCTCACATCCTGTCCTTCTTCTGGGCAGAAGCCTACCAGTGCCTCTTTGATACCTGAGGCTAAAGAACACAGGCAGCTGTGCATCTGGAACTAGCTGCTACTATAGTATACGTCTAGTTCCACCTTTTCCACAGGGCTGGCAGCTCTGGGAGACTCCCGGTTAACAAGCACTTTGAAACAGTTGCTTTTATTTCTTTATTTAAAAAACAAGAGTTTTCTCTCTCTTTGATTTTACTAGTCAGGGTTTTCTCTGTGTAGCCTTGGCCGTCCTGGAATTTGCTCTGTAAACCAGGCTGGCCTTGAACTCACAGAGATCCTCCTGTCTCTGCCTCCTGAGCACTGGGATTAAAAGCATGTGTCACTCTGCCTAGCTTAGAAACAGTCTTGAACTCAGGGCAAACCTAACTTAGCCTTCCCAGCACTAGGATTATGAACATGTGCCACCAGACCTAGTTATCAATTAATTGTATTTATTTTTATTTCAGAACCAAGGCATTATTCCATAAAATACAGTGTGTTCCTTCTTTACTTAGAAAGACTGGAGATCAAACTAGGGCCTTGTATATGCCAGGCAAGCACTCTACTACTGAACTACAGCCGAGGTCCTCATTCTCTTGAGAGGGGAAGGGATGTCTTGTTACGAAACCCAGGCGCTCCTTCAATCTGAACCCTTTGATTTCCTCTACTATTTTTATGTGTATTTTTGCCTGCATATATATATACATATATGTATATAATAATATATATGTATATATACATATATACATACATATATGTATGTATATATGTATATGTATATGTGACCCACATGCACACAGTGCCTTCTTTTAGAAGCCACATGGGCAACCGTGTGACATTTTTCTACCTGTTCCTGGCTCATTTCACCTCATGGATTATCTCAGATTCTTTTTTTTAAAAGATTTATTTATTATTATATGTAAGTACACAGTAGCTGTCCTCAGACACTCCAGAAGAGGGAGTCAGATCTCATTATGGATGGTTGTGAGCCACCATGTGGTTTCTGGGATTTGAACTCAGGATCTTTGGAAGAGCAGTCAGTGCTCTTAACCGCTGAGCCATCTTTCCAGCCCCTCAGATTCTTTAAAAATATTTTTAGAAGATTTATCTTATGTTCATGAGTGTTTTGCCCACATACTGTATGTGCATCATGTGTGTACCTTGTGCCTATGGAGGTTGGAAGGAGGCTTTGGATTTCCTAGAACTGGAATCATGGATGGTTGTGAGCTGCTATGTGGCTTCTAGGAACTGAACACAGGCTCTCTGCAAGCATAGCCAGTGCTCTTATCTGCTGAGCCACCTCTCCATCTCCATCCCTTGGATTCTTTTTATATAAAATAAAGGCAGGAGATAGCCTTGCCTTTCAACAAGCTGACCAAAGAGTTTCGAATTACTAAAAGTAGGAAAATAAAGGAAAACTGAGAAATTTCAAAGAGGGGCTAGGAGATGGCTCAGTGAGTCAGGGTGCTTGATGCCAAGATGGAAGACTTGAGTTCCATCCCTAGAACCCACATGGTGGAAGGAGAGACCCAGCTCCTGAAAGTTGTCCTCTGACTTTCATATGTGTGCAGCAGCATGCACCCTCCCCACTTAGAACATGTTTTTAAAAGAAGGACTCCAAATACTCTCAAGTCATTGTCGTGTGTGTGTGTGTATGTGTGTATGTATGTATGTATGTGTGTATGTGTATGTATATGTGTGTATGTGTGTGTATGTATGCATGTATGTGTGTACATATGTGTGTATGTATGTATATGTGTGTATATGTGTATCTATATGTGTGTATGTGTGTGTACGTACGTGTGTATATGTGTGTATGTATGTGTGTATGTGTGTGTATGCATGTGTGTATGTGTAAATATGTGTATGTGTGTATGTATGTGTACATGTGTGTATGTGTGTGTATGTATATGTGTGTATGTGTGTGTATGTATGTATGTATGTATGTATTGTGAATGCCAACTAAAGCTAACTTTTAGGCAAGTAGGTTGAAGTCAGGCTTGGAAGGAAGAGTACGAGTGCTCTGGCCCCAGTAACTCATCACAACCTCTCCCTCAATAAGTTTAAGTTTAGAGTGGGCTTTGCCAAATATGAGTCTGACTTCAAACATCTGTTCCACTACTAGATTGGCTCTTTCTCTCCCCTCTCCTCCCCTCCCCTCTCCCTCCCCTCCTCTTCTTTTCCCCTCCCCTCTCCTTCCCCTCCTCTTCTTTTCCTGTCCCCTCTCCTCCCCTCTTTCCTCCCCTTCCCCCTTTTTTGAGACAGAGTCTCATTATGTAGTCTTAGTTGTCCTGGAATGTCCCATATCGACCAGGCTGGCCTCAAACTCACAGAGCTCCATCTCCCTCTGCTTCTTGAGTGCTGGGATTAAAGTTGTGCGCCACCATGCCTGGCACCACTGAATAGCTTTACTAGCTCTGAAGTAGGCTGGTGGTGGTCTTCCTTAAGCTTCAGTTTCTTCTATTGAGAAACACTGGTGTGGGCCACAGTGGTCTACATCAGAGCAGTCTCAGCACATAGAGGCCAAGGTAGAAGGATAAGTCTGGGGCTAGCTTGGGCTAGTGAGACCCTGTCTCAAAATTTGGAGCTTAACTGAGGTAAGTGCTTGGTAGTTACTGGATGCTTAATAACTGAGACAATAGGTTGAGTAGGTATCACCTTAGGAAGCCGCTCTGCCTGTTGCTAGGAAGTGAAAGACCCCCCCCCCCGCTCCAATATGTTTCAAAGCCAAATAGTCTAGAGTTGAGATAGGTACTATTTTGGGCCAGATGGTTGACTTGGGAAGACTTTCTGGAGATTGAGGTCAGATGAGAGAGCATGGGAGAGACTCATGGGCTTGCTGTCTCAGGGTTCTGCCTATCCTTGTTCCTAGGACTGCGCCCAGGGCACAGCCAAGTGTGTGGTATTCAGCTGCCCACTCTACAGCTTCGATCGTGCAGCCGTGCTTCACGTCTGGGGCCGCCTCTGGAACAGCACCTTTCTGGAGGTGAGGGCACCACTGGGGTTCCAGGCTGGGTGTCTTCTGCAAAAGCCCCATTGGAGTTTGCTTCTTCCCCTTTCCTGTCCAAATGCAGCACTCTGTAGAGTCAAGTTTACCCTCGGCCTCGGCACCATCCTGTTTGTGATCTCAATGGCTGGGGAGGGTTGAGGGAACACGGTCATTGAGAAGGAGTCTTTTCCCCTATCCTGTTAGGAGTACATGGCTGTGAAATCCCTGGAAGTGATCGTCCGAGCCAACATCACAGTGAAATCCTCCATTAAGAACTTGTTGCTCAGAGATGCATCGACGGTGGTCAGCTGCCAGGCTGGTGGAGGTGGTGGGCCGGTGGGGACTCTCCTCTTTCCCACTTATTCCAGCTTTTGAGCTTCTTGTTTCTCAGATCCCAGTGATGGTGTACTTGGACCCCATGGCCGTGGTTGTAGAAGGAGTCCCCTGGTGGGTCATCCTCCTGGCAGTGCTGGCTGGGCTGCTAGTACTGGCCCTGCTGGTACTACTGCTGTGGAAGGTGAGGCTTGGAGAGAGAGGCAACCAGTGTGAACTAGAATTATAGTAAGGTGGATAGCCTCTCACCCACACATGCACTCATCCCTGTGTGGGTGCCATTTGCCAAAGGCCAGCTTAGACAGGTCAGGTACACTGTTGAGGAGGGGTGTGGAGTCAGCGATTAATCACTTAGTAGACTTTTCTCTGAGGGAGTAAAACAATCCTCTGAGGCTATGAGAAAACATACATACACACACACACACACACACACATATATACAGACACATACATACATACATGTACACATATAACACACATACATACATATACACATACATACACATATATATATACACACATAACACACATGCACACATATATACACACATACATACACGCATACATACATATACACATATAATACACACAACACACATACATACATGCACACATACATACACATATACATACACACATAATACACATGCACACACATATACACACATACATACATATACATACACACATACATACACACACACATAGATACATACATATACACATACATGCATACATATACATACATAACACACACATTCACTTACTTGGTGACTGAAGCAAGGCTCCAATAAGCTTCAACAACTTTATTTTTTTTCCCTATAGCTTATATATCCCAGCAAAATCTTTCAAGCAATATACAAACTACCCTGTGGTTACATTTTATTTTTTCTTTAAGTGAATAATTACAATCTGTTATATGTTAAAAAAAACCAAAAACATGTTCCTGATACCCTTCCATGATTAAATGTTTTACATATTACAGGTGAAAAAGCAAATTATCCCCAAAGACCTATGTATATTCATGTTTAAGTAACTTGTTATAGATTAACAAAGGGTAAACAAGAAAAATATTTTTATTAGCCAGCTCTCTCACAGGGAGGCTACAATTTGTGGTTACAAAAAATAAGTATCAATTATTTTATTATTTATCTTCAAAAGTAATCTTATAAAAAATCTTAAAAGAACCACAAATCTAAACTTTTTATATTAAAAAACAATCAGCCATTACCACTTTAAATCCTCAGAGTGTACACCCACTCGTCAACAATTAGCAAGAAAGGCACATCAGCTAGTACTAGTCTGGCTGTCACTGTTCTGACTTTTTGACCTTAAAAAAAAACCCAAAAAGTCCCTCACTCAATTACTAAGAGTGTGACTTTCTGAACTTTTAAATCGTTCCCCAAGATTTTCTGTGTCAAAGCCACTAACAAAAACATCTTAGCCTAACTTCACCAATAATCTACATTTCTAAATTCTTTCTAAGGGTAGTGGTTGAGTCATTAATCTGCTCCAGCAGCAATACTTGGAAAAGATAAATTACTATTATTGTTAATGCCAATGATACTGCCCAGTGAGGAGCTGGAGACCCCCATAGAGTTTTTGTACAATCAGAGATCATGACCAGGATGGCGACAAGCAGAGCAAAACTCCAAAACAGCGTAAAGTCTTCAGGACACATAGTTCTTGGGGCTCTGCCTCTCTAAGGCACACCCATGGCGATTGTGCTAACCATTGGGCTTCATTCTGTGAGTTCTAAAGCTGTTCCTCTTGCATGGCCCCCCTGCAATCTAGCGACTCTATGGAACACTTACCCCGTATACACCAGGAACTGCATCTGCCCTGGATGTTTTGGAGATGTCTCTGGTACAGACCTTATCCTCAAGGATTGTGTAGTCCAGTGGGAGTTGGGGAGCCTTGTAGTTGAGGGCAAGGTGGAAGGTGTTGAGTTGAGATAATGGGAACTTGGAGGTGGGAGCACTTTAGAGGGCTAGGCCTTAGAAGAGGGTGAAGTGGTAGGATCAGGATGTGGGCAGATAGGAGTGGGATGTGAGACTTCCAGAAGAACTATGATGGATAAACCCACAGGAGTAGGGAAGTGTGGTCTGATTTAACTGTGGCAGCAAAGGCTGGGAAGGAAGCTGTGATCAAGGCCACTGCTTGGAGCTGAATGGTAGCCGCATACCGGGCTGCACATGGAACCATTCTTGTTTGAACAGAGCTGTGACAGAATCCTATTGGCTCAACGTAAAAGCACACACATGCATGTATCGGTGCAGGGGATCTCATGCTCCACCAGGGCTCATCCCTGAGCCACATGCCACATGTGGGGCTGGTGCATAAGCAAGCACCCTGGGTTTTGTGGACTGCCTTGCCCACCCACTATTTGACAAGCATGCGTCATCAGTGAGCCAAGCTCTGGCGTGGTACCTACGCTGTTGAGAATGTGCCCCAGTCTTAGGGATGATTAATGCCTTCAGGATTGGCCTCAGGATGCCTGTCCCATGCACTACTCCCACAGAACAGATATAAAGGTCCACTTCCTCCTCAGTCTTCCCATCCTCTGCCTCTTTCCCCTTATCATTCAACATCCCAGTGTGGCTTCTTCCGTCGGAACAGTCCAAGCTCATCGTTTCCAACCAACTATCACCGAGCCCATCTGGCTGTGCAGCCCTCAGCTATGGAGGCTGGGGGTCCAGGGACTGTGGGGTAACTGTTGTGTGTGCATGCGTGTATGCAAACATGTGTATATCTATGTGCTTATGTGTGTGAGTCTATGTACAGATCCCAGAATTGGGGTGTGGGGGTCATGAATGTGCAGGGGTGTGTACGTCGGGAATGTACAGAATAGAGAGAGAAGCTTGTACAAGGGAGATGCAGGTCTTAGTGTCTGAGGTAAGGAGTAATTAGAAAGGTGAGGTTTTAAGTGTGAGCATACATAGCTCAGCATGCACAGACAGTGGGTAGGCTAGGAGTGTGAGCATGTGGGCATGTGGGGTGGCTCCATGCTTGTCTTTTCTGTGGGAATGAGTGTGCAGAGGTGATTGTGCAAGGAGACCTGTGCAGTCTGAGCATGCAGGAGTCTTGGCTATTCTGAGTTTTAGTATGCAAGGGGTCTAACACCACCTTGGTAGGTGAGGGGTTAAGCTACTGTATTCATGGATACAAGGGCCCTGGCTTAAGGGGATGCATACAAGCACACAGGTAGGTATATACATATGAGGTTGGAGGAGCGGGAGGTCTAGAAGGCTATTTATTCCTCAGATCTTGTATTCTGGGAGACACTACTGAGGTTTTTAAAGATTAGGTAGGAGAGGAAGGCTTGGGAGGTCCTGATACTTAGTTTCAAGCCTCTCTTTCAGGGACCAAGGGAGATTTCTTTGGTTTTTGCTCCTTGGGTTTCCTTCTTGTTTTCCTCTTGCTGTGAGTGAGAACCTTTGATCTTGGTACTGATAGCAGCTAGCTGGGGGACTGCCCACTGTACTGGAAGCTGACAAGCCTACTTCACTTTTGCTTTGGCTGATTCTTTCTAGCCCAGGAATGGTGAGGGGCTTCAAGGGGCCTCAGTTCTCCAGTCTTCTCATGGTCTGACTTGGTGTCCTTATAGCTGGGATTCTTCAAGCGGGCAAAGCACCCCGAGGCCGCTGTCCCCCAGTACCATGCAGTGAAGATCCTTCGGGAAGACCGACAGCAGTTCAAGGAGGAGAAGACAGGCACCATCCAGAGGAGTAACTGGGGCAACTCCCAGTGGGAAGGCTCTGATGCACACCCCATCCTAGCTGCCGACTGGCACCCTGAGCTGGGTCCTGATGGACATCCCGTGCCAGTCACTGCCTAACTTCTCCTGTCCTAGGCCCAGCCTGTGGGTTCCTTCCTCCCTTTTCCCTAGAATGGGAATGGGATTTTCCCAAGAATTTCCTTGGGATGGAGATAGTGGAGTAGGTTGCTGACGTCACGTTGAAATATGTCAGGCTCTGCCTTCTCAGGGGCACAGATCTCTCCCACCGTGAGAACCCCCCCTCCATCTTCCCCATACAATGCTGTGAGATAAGGGGGTATGACTGGAAGGGCAGGCATGTCCTGATGCAGGATGGGGAGAAGGGGTCCCTCTCTCACCCACCCTGTAAAAACCTGTCTTCCCCAAAGTGCCTTAGACAGAGGGTCAGGGAAGAGATTGTGTCACTGTCTCAGGGCCCTCCCCTCCTAAGTCTTCCCTGCCCTCTGGCCTTAGTGTACTGTACCAGTCCAGTGGTTTTGTCTATTTATTAAAAAAATATTTGACAATAAAACTCTGGATGCTTTATTGAGTGCTGCTTTCTCATCCTGAGGTTTCTCTGGATAGAGTGGGTAGTGGGGAGGGAGGTAGAGACAGCCTGGTAGGGGGATACATGGATTGACTTGGGACTGGTTTGAAGGGGCACATGGTGTAGACTCAGAAGGACGCCAGGGAGAACTCTACCACAGGTTCAAGAGAGAGGGAGAATAGGGGTCCTAGAAGGGGGTGGGCAAAGTCCAGGGCTTTGCACTATAGTTTTCTGCCTCTGGGGAAAGCAGGAAGAAAGCCTCACTGTGGAGAAAGGTGAAGCTTGTTAATGATCACCCTGGCAGCCGCAGCGGTGCTGAGAGTCTCATGCTTTACCTGATCCCTCCTTAGAATTACTGGGGTGGCTTCTGGCTGCAGATGGGGAGATCAGATGGCCTCCACGGGGAGAGTTATTTCACAGCTTTTCCCATGATGTGGGGCCCAACAGGTAACCACTTGTAGGGAGGGGGTTGCCATTCCAGCTGGACTTCGGAGAACTGTGCCCTCTTGATGTCTTTCTCGGTCTCTCTGGTGAGGTGGCAGCCATCTGTGAGGTGTTTCCAGGTGGGCTCAAGAACTCGCTGCCACCGGAAGGCTTGGCTTCCCTGAGGCTCAGCCACATGCTCCCAGAAGAACAGCAGGCCTCCCTGGGAGGGAGGGAGGGAAGGAGGGAGGGAGGGAGGAGTTAAGATCATTTATCTGTTTCATCTCGCTCTTTTTGTTTCAATTCTCTCCCTTCTCTCAGACCCAGCTTGTCAGATCTCTCTGAAGTAAGAGCTTCTGCTCTAAGAGTTTATGAAACAGTTCCAGACATTATTTGTATGTCTAGCTCCTGTCCTCCTCACAGTGCATATAAGGAGCTTCTGGTAACTTGGTGGCCATGACAGGTGAAAGGTCTGAATAGAGTTACAAGGAAGACTATACAGTAGGGAACAAGAGTAACGGAGAGGACTTCCAGGTGTGCATAACCTTCAAGTATTGTGACATGATACTTCTTGTCTACCTGTTCGTGCTCAAGAAATCTGTGATTAAGCTTGTTTTATGTTTTTTTTTTTTTGGACAGGGTTTCTCTGTGTAGCTCTGTCTGTCCTGGAACTCACTCTGAAGACCAGGCTGGCCTTCAACTTAGAGATCTGTCTGCCTCTGCCTCCCAAGTGCTGAGATTAAAGGTATGCACCCAGCTATTTTGTAGTCAAGTTACAAAAAGTCACAAAAAAAGTCTTATTGTATTTTAAATAAATTTACAAATTTGTGTTGGGCCACTTTCATAGCCTACCTGGGGCCATGGGTTAGATACACCTGCTAGATAGAGATGTGATCCCAGCCTCTCCTGAATTTCTGGTGTCCAGCATAACTCAGACATTCCAGGGCTTCTGACTACAACAGGACTTCATCAAACCCTTTCCCCCAGTGACCTCTTCCTAGGGAATTTGTCCACTGTCATACTGAATTACCATTGAAAAATCACCTAGTCCAGAGCTCATTCTCTAGACCACATCTTGCCCTGTGAATCCACATCCAGACCTGAACTCCTAATGACCCCTGTGTCTCCTCTGCATGGACGTCTTAGCGGATCCTGAGACCCGGCATGTCTAGAACGGTTTTTCCATTTCAGCCAGCAGACGATTCATCCACACCCTGTTCAGTTGTGCAAGCCAGAAACTTCGGAAATTATCCTAAATTCCTCTCTTTCCACACCCTGCTCAAACTCTCACAGACGAGACTCCCCTAACACTTCTACTTGAAGAGTTATTTTCTCCACCGCACCCTTCACTAGAACACCTTTATCCTCCTTCCACCTCCTCCACACCATGATAACTTCTCAGACATCAATTTAAACTTCACTGCCTTTGGTGCCTTCCCTAGCTTTCCTCACGCCCCTGTGTTTCCATAGCAACCTACTGTGCCCCTTCATAGTCAGATCTCCCATCTGTCCGCAGGTGCACAGGCCTAATAGGACATTCTGACGGTGTAGTCAGATGTCCGATGGTGGGCTACATCAGCTTCCTCTGGAGTTGCCTATGCTATGTTTTACCTGCTCCAGGCCTGCACCCCTCCTAGTCTACTCACCGGTCTCAGGATTCTCTGGACTTCCTGCAGGACCTTTTTGGGGCTCTGCACAGAGCACAGCACCAGGGTACAAACCACCACATCCATGGAGCCATCAGCCAGTTGTTTCATGTTCTCTCCGTAAGCCACGATGAAGCGCTCGTATTGGAGGTGCTGGTTCTCAGCCATGCTCTTTGTCAGGAACTTCTCAAAGTTGGGGTTTGGGTCCACACAGGTGACCTTGCAGCCGGGTGGGTAGAACTGGAAGTTGGCGCCGGTGCCGCAGCCCAGATCCAGCAGGGTCAAGTTGCTGGATGTCCCCTTAAGATCTTTTATCTGGTTAAATAGTTCCCGTTTCTTGCTTTCAATCTTTTTGTAGGACTTGGCTGTTAGCATGGCCATCAAGTAGGGGAAGTAGGTTTTGCATAGCGGCTGCCAGACGCCCAGCAGAGCCAGTAGGTGCAGAGGTAGAGTCAGGAGCAGCACCAGCAGCTGCAGAAACGGAACCAGGGCGTCCATGACACCGGATGGTGTGTCTCATGGAACACTGGAGTTTTTGCCTCTGTCCAGGCTGGCAGATGTAAGTCTCCCCTCCTCCTCTGACAGGACTTTGCTCTTTGCCTCTAACCTGGTAATTCTTTTACTGGGCGGAGAATGTGCACCGTATGGGATTCCTCCAGAAGCATGGGTCGCACAGTGGTACCGGCTGTTCAACAAGTTTTGTGTCGGTGAAGGATCAAGGTAGTGCCTATGTTACTGTGTTGTAGAAGATGGTTGGGTATGCTGGCTTGCCTCAGAGGGAGCAGGAAGGGGGCCAGGTGTGGGGGCGTGTTTCAGATCACAGCCCTGTGAGGGCCAAAGGCAGGGAGCAGAGCTGACTCACTCGCTGTTCTCAGATCTGCTCGGGTTGTGCAAGCTAGAAACACCCTCTGGTCTGTTATAATCAGCAAAATGCCTTTGTCCTAAATGACGGCCAAACAGAATGTACAGCGTTAGGCCTGATGGTTATGAGAAGGAGGGAGGTTACTGGTCAGAAGAAAGGCTCTGGGGATGGAAACAGGCCTTAGCAACAGAGTGCTGGTCTGCTGTGCTCGAGGCCCTGAACTGAAAGAGGCCACTTAAAAAAAAAAGTTAAATATTATATTTAAAAATTTATGTATGTTTGCATGTGTGCATTGCATGTATGCTCTTGAGTGTATGTGTGCTATGGTGTAGTTGTGGAGGTCAAATGACAACTTGTGGGAGTGGGTTCTGTCTGTTTACCACATGAGTACTAAAGATTGAATTTAGGTTGTCAGCAAACACCTTTACCTGCTGATTCATCTCAACAGACTCTGATTTTAATGTTATGAGTGTGCGTGCATGTGTGCCTGTGTGTGTGTGTGTGTGTGTGTGTGTGTGTGTGTGCATGTGTACATGTGGAGGTCAGAGGACAACTTTGTGGAGTCGGTTCTTTCCTTGCACCTTTACGTAGGCTCAGGGTGGGGGGAGGGTCAAACCCAGGTCTGCAGACTTGCACAGAAAGCACTTTCGCTAGCTCAACCACCTCACTGGCTCTAAGAAGACACTCCAGGCTCCATAAATAGAAGAAAAAGAGGAGACAAGGAAGGAAAGGGGCAAAAAAGGCAGGCAGGGAGCCAAAGAGTCTAGAGACCTGAGATTAGTCCTGGCTTGGCTATGAGCTCTGTGACCTGTTGAGAATGTTCTTACGTGTCAAACAAGGAGAAAGAAGAGGTGGGAGGTCCTCATATGACTTCCAACGCCCTGACTTGCTCCTGCATTTGTATGACCTATAGAGAGTTGGGGTAAGATCAAGAAGATGTCCCAAGAGTCCTTGGGAACCTGATGACAACTCAGTACAGTAAAGCTTCAGGACCAGGGCTGGCATTGACGCAAGGGGTCTCACAGCATCCTAGTACAAACCCCTAGGTTGTTAAAGTACTGATTTCTTTTTTTTTTATTAGATATTTTCTTTATTTACATCTCAAATGTTATCCCCTTTCCTCGTTTCCCCTCCGAAAACCCCCTCTCCCCGCCCCCTTCCCCCTGCTCACCAACCTACCTACTCTAGCTTCCCTGTCCTGGCATTCCCCTACACTGGGGCATCGAGCCTTCACAGGACCAAGGGCCTCTCCTCTCATTGATGTCTGACCAGGTCACCTGCTCTGCCAGTGCCTGACAAATACAGAAGTGGATGCTCACAGCCAATCAATGGACTGAGCACAGGGTCTCCAATCGAGGAGCTAGAGAAAGGACCCAGGGAGCCGAAAGTACTAATTTCTCTTTTTCAGCAAGTCCTCATTGATAGTCTTTTTTTTTTCTCCCTTCCCTTTTTTTTTCTCTCATGGACAGTCTTGAGGGCTTCATAGTAATGCCAGTGGCTCTTTTCTTTTTTCTTTTCTTTTCTTATTTTCTTCTCCCTCCCCATCTCTTTCTTTCTTGTTGTTGTGCTGGTCTGGGGTGTGGTTCAGTCTTTTGCTAGGCAACTGCTCCACCACTGAGTTATATTCTCAGTCCCAAAGAAAGTGGTTTGAATATATGTTCATATAAGTATTGGACGTGGCTGGGGTTCAATGGTCAGAGTGCTCACTCGGCAAGTGGAGGCCCTGCTTCTAGAACCCAAGAAACTAGGTGACACATGTCCCTCATCCCAATAACAATCTATCTATCTATCTATCTATCTATCTATCTATCTATCTATCTATCTATCTATCTACCTACCTACCTATCCATCCATACTGGCTGGTTTTGTGTGTCAACTTGACACAGGCTGGGGTTATCACAGAGAAGGGAGCTTCAGTTGGGGAAGGGCCTCCATGAGATCCAGCTGCGGAGCATTTTCTCAATTAGTGATCAAGGGGGGAGGGCCCCTTGTGGGTGGTACCACCTCTGGGCTGGTAGTCTTGGGTTCTATAAGAGAGCAGGCTGAGCAAGCCAGGAGAAGCAAGCCAGTAAGGAACATCCCTCTATGGCCTCTGCATCAGCTCCTGCTTCCTGACCTGCTTGAGTTCCAGTCCTGACTCCCTTTGGTGATGAACAGCAATGCAGAAAGTGTAAACTGAATAAACTCTTTCCTCCCCAACTTGCTTCTTGGTCATGATGTTTGTATAGGAATACAAATCCTGACTAAGACTCTATCTATCTATCTATCTATCTATCTATCTATCTATCTATCTATCTATCTATCTACCTACCTATCTATATCTATCTATCTCTTTCACTGAAGATAGATTCTTTTCCCATACAGACCATCCTGACCACTTTCCCCTCCATCCACTCCTTCCAAAGCCCCATTGACCTCCCCACTTCCCTGGACAGTCCCTCCATCTCCCATTAGAAAAGAGCAGGTCTTCAAGAGACGACAAGCTAACATGAAAAAAAATATTTAATAAGGTAAGGCAAGGGCCCTCACACTGAACCGTTAGGAGTCCTACAAAAATGCCAAGCTAAGTGCCGCAACATTTATACAGAGGACCTGGTATAGAGAGACCTGTGCACCTCATTTCTCTGTGTAGCCCTGCCTGTCCTGGAACTTGCTCTGTAGCCAAGGCTGGCCTTGAATTTAGAGATTAGCCTGCCTCTGCCTCCTGAGTGCTTGGCCGCCATGCCAGGTTTATAATTTTTGTTGCTTATTATAAAAGTCTGTTTTTTTTTTGTTTCCTATAACTGATTGTTGCTTCATTTATCATCACTTTTGGGTTTTATATACCTGTTTTTAATGTAGTCACCTTACTAAATTCTCTCTCTCTTCTATCTCTCTCTCTCTCTCTAAATTTAGGGTTTCTCTATGTAGCCCTGGCTGTCCTGGAACCCCCTCTCTCTAGACCAGGTTGGCTTTGACCTCAGAGATACACTTGTCCCTGCTACCAAGTGTTGGAAATAAAGGTGCGTACCACCATGCTGGGCTACATAGATTATTTTAAAAGACAGTCTTACAATAATAGCAAAGTCAAGAGAAAGAATCTTCCTGCTTAGGTCTGCTCCACATGTGTCTCCACTCAAAATCCAGTGGCTACATCATGCCTGCAGAGCGGTTCACAACCACATCCTCAACATCTTGCCATTTTACCGACACATCTCTTTTCTCCCCTCAAACTTTACTCTTTATTACCTTTTTAAAAAATGATTACCAGTTAGTTTTGTTCTTTCATTTATTATTATTTTATTTATTTGCATTCTAGTCATTGTCCCCCTCCCTCAGTTCCTCATCCCATTCCTCCTCCCCCCTGCCTCTGAGAGGGTGCTCCTTCCCACAAGGTTTCCCCCCTTCCCTGGGTCCTCAAGTCTCTTGAGGATTAAGCACATCTTTTCTTTATTACATTTTTTAAAATTAAAATTTTTTTTAAAGAGTTATTTATTTCATGTATATGAGTACACTGTAGCTGTTTTCAGACACACCAGAAGAGGGCATCCGATCTCATTACAGAGGGTTGTGAGCCACCATGTGGTTGCTGGGATTTGAA
This sequence comes from Tokudaia tokunoshimensis, assembly GCA_036184795.1. NCBI lineage: Eukaryota > Metazoa > Chordata > Mammalia > Rodentia > Muridae > Tokudaia > Tokudaia tokunoshimensis. The sequence continues at coordinate 51,425,380 of BTHU01000007.1, forward strand.
CTCAGGACCTCTGGAAGAGCAGTCGGTGCTCTTAACCACTGAGCCATCTCTCTAGCCCAAAATTAATTTTTTTAAACAAATCACATTTTGTGCATGTGTGCACATGCATATGCCAAGGTACAACTGTGGAGGTCAAAGGACAACTTGTGGGGGTTAGTTCTTCTACCATGTGGTTCTGGGTGTTGAATACAGGTTGTCAGTTTTGGCGGTGGGAACCTTTACTGGCTGAGTCATCTCATCAGGCCTCTTTCTCTTTTTAAAGGACATGTGATTAGAACTCAGATATAGTATTTTTCTGAGGATGTGGCTCAGTTGTAGAGTGCTTGCTTAGTTAGAATGCACAAAACTCTGTGTTTTAATCTCAGTCCTATATAAACTGTGTACAGTGTGGTACACACTTATAGCCCGATACTCCATCAGGACTCTTTCCACAGGTATGAGCTGTCCCTAAACCCTGTGTACTGTCTGGTTTTGTGTGTCAACTTGACACAAACTGGAGTTATCATGGAGAAAAGAGCTTCAGTTGAGGAAATGCCTCCATGAGATCCAGCTGTTGGGTATTTTCTCAATTAGTCATCAATGGTAAAGGGCCTAGTCCCTTGTGGGTGGAGCCATCCCTAGGCTGGTAGTCTTGGGTTCTATAAGAAAGCAAGCTGAGCAAGCCAGGAGAAGCAAGCCAGTAAGGAACATCCCTCCATGGCTTCTGCATCAGCTCCTGCTTCCTGACCTGCTTGAGTTCCAGTCCTGACTTCCTTTGGTGATGAACAGCAATGTGGAAGTGTAAGCTGAATAAACCCTTTCCTCCCCATCTTGCTTCCTGGTCATGATGTTTGTGCAGGAATAGAAACCCTGACTAAGACATCCTGACAGCTCTGTTTCTTGATTTGGTAGTGTTATCTTTCATCACCACTGACACAGTCTTACCAGACCATCACCCACCCTTGGCTGGCCCTCTGTAACTGCCTGGTGACTGACTTTTTCATTTCCACTCTCTCTTCTATCCACTCTCTAATAGATTCCTGTCTTGAACACAAAACCTAACACAAAACCTGCGTTCCTTGCTGCTCCTCATAAAGCCCAGCACTCACTGTTGGCCTCTGCCCATGTCTCCTGCTACCGCCCATCACCGTTCAGATGGAAACATCCTTCAGTTCCTCATACTCTCATTCCTTTCAGCTTTGGGGTTCGCGTAAAGTCTAGCCAAGAGTAGGCAGGCTAGGATTGGCAGATTTCTAGACAGAATGGTAGAAAGGGCCTGGTCAGTGAGCACAGGTCAGGCCAGGAATTTCACAAGGTGTGGACTTGGGGTTGGGTTGGGACTGGGACTGGAACTAAGGCGGAGCCATCATCTCCGAGGGTCAGGGATCAGTGACCATCCGGAATGGGGCAAGGCTTAGGAGTGGGATAAAGGTCAGGATAGTGAACACCCAGAGCAAATATCATTCTTGTAATCCAAGGTAATACTTGCACATTTTGAAGGGATGGGTGTTTCCTCTGGTTGTGAGGACACTCACAGGACCATGAGAAAGAGTGGCTGAAGAACTCACGGCTTCCCAGCATCTTGTGTGTTTCTCATGTTAAATATATTTGTGTGTAGTGTGTGACTCCTGCCTGTTGCTCTTTTGAGTTCTAAGATGATGTTTTATTATTCCCAGCAAAAATAATTGAAGTAACTAGATATGAATTTCGACAGGATGTACTATATGTGTTAGGACATGCTGTAAGTCCATTTTCCCTTTTGTCAGAGAGAAGGATCCAGTGTGGATCAGAGTTTGGAGTTTGCACTTATGGTCTGCAAGCCCCCGAGAGACCTACAATATTAAATCAAGCAGCTCAACCTTAATTCAGTGACATTAGGGTTGGTATCCTGCTAGGAATAGGGTGCATAGCTTAACATTTGGAATGATACAGGATTTCTAGAGCTGGGCAGTGGTGGCACACACCTTTAATCCCAGCACTCAGGAGGCAGGGGCAGGAGGATCTCTGAGTTTGAAGTCAGTGTGGTCTATAAAGTGAGATCAAGGATAGCCAGGGCTACACAGAGAAACCCTATCTCAAGTAACAAAATCAGAGATAAAATGATACATGATTTCTTAATATGAAACTAGGTTTTATTGACTTGGGTGAAAAATTAATCCATGCTATGATGAAGTGTGTTTGCTTCTTGGGTGGCCTGGCTGCAACACACAACATCTATCTATGTCAAATGTGGAACTGGAGATAGCTCCTCTCCACTTAGGATCTGATGAAATGCGTTCAGGGGGAGTTCTGGTAAGATCTGACAAAAATATGGAGCTTGAACATGAATTGAGAGAGAGAAAAGGTCTATACGAAACCCTGTTCTTAAAAAAGCCCATATGTGCACGGGCTCCTCTGTGTGCATGATGTATGATGCAGAGAGCAGGTTATGTAGGGAAAGCCACAACTTCTAGTTTCATTTTGGAGTGCTCTGTAGTTGTTCCCTGGGCCAGACAAGAAAGGAGCAGTATACAGGGATAACTTATTCTGGGCAGGATACCAATAGGAGTGTGATACAGACAGTGTGGGGAGGACACACTTCCCCACTCCCCACAAGTTTGCTGGGAAGATCCAACATTCTACCATTGAGCTGAACTATCCTGGCAGGAAGGAATGAGGCTAATTCATCTGAATTCTTACCCCTTTCCCAAAGAGCTCCCTAGTGAGGCAGAAAGGAGCAGTCATCTTAGCATGAAGAGATGAGAAGGATGGCCTGGGTCTTTCTTCATGAAGGGCCTCAAGCAACTTTGCTAATGTTAACAGAGGCACATTACCATTGAGTTTTGTATTAGCCGTCTTTCTCATCATGACAAAATGCCCAAGAGAAGCAGTTTAAGGAAGGAGGAATTGATTCTGGCTCAGTTTAAGAAAGAAAGGATTTGTTGTATCATGATTCAACGCAGGCACGATACTATAAGTACTAGGTGGTCAGTCAGGAAGCAGAGTTGGGTGCTGGTGTTCAGTACCCTCCTTCTCCTTTTTATTCAATCAGGGACCCCAGCTCATGGGATGATGGCACCTATATGCAGGGTGGATCCTCCTTCTCTAGTTAAACTTTCCTGGAAATTCTCCAAGAGACACGTTAGAGGTGTGTTTTACAGATTCTGAAGTCAATAAAGTTGGTAGTGAAGATTCATCATTGTGTATTTATCATCTGCATTAAAAATTTTGGCCAGCTGTGGTGACTCACACCTTCAAGCTTAGTATTCTCGTCCCAGGCAGCAGAAGACAGTCTGGTCCATATAGAGTTCCAGGCCAGTCAGGGTTAAAGGGTAAGACCATATCTCAAAAAACGAAACAAAACAAAGTTTGGTTAGGGATCTGGAGAGATGGCTCAACAGAGGATCCTACTTTGGTTACCAGCAGCCACACAGGGCAGCTCACAACCATCTGTAACTCTATGGAATCCAGCATTCTCTTCTGGCCTCTGTGGGCATCTGTACATATGTGGCATTCACACACACACACACACACACACACACACACACAATACACACACATGGGTATGTACACATAAAATAAGAAATTTAAGAGGCAGAAGTATCTCTGTGAGTTTGAGACCAGCCTGGTCTAGATAGGTAGGCTAGCCTGGTCTACATAGTTAAAATCAGGCTGGCCAGGGCTAGCTAGTGAGACTCTGCCTAAACAAACAAAAAAATTTTTTTTGGTTGGAAATAAACATCTAAACTACAACATAACTGAGTGACTCCCTGCTGACATTACTTCATTTTAAATACAACCCCAGCACGAAAATATAAGACTTTTATCTCTTTCTCTCCAAAGTCCGATCGGCCTGCCTGCCACAGCCAGTTTGTGGATGGAATGTGAAATCAGCTACGGCAGTTGCAAATGTTGCTCATGATTCTGTATGTTCTGAAACAAAACCGTGTTTCCCCTTTCAAGACAGGCATGCACTGCGTTAAGAGCAGCAAGCAACAAACTCAGGGATCAGTTTACCAACAGCACAAGAGTTTTTCACCTTGCGCTGTATTCCAGGCTAGCTCTGGCTCTGAGGCAGTCCTTAGAGCTGACTCTGGCCTCAGGATGTAACTGCTGTACTTCATTGCCCCTGATCCCCCAGCTCTGGGGAGATTGGGACATGCTAAGGCCTCTTAGCTCTGTAGTCTGATGGAGGCTGACTGAATCCTTGATGAGAGCTTTTCTTTGGGGGTTGATTCTCTTGTCTCTCTAATTCATAATGTAAACTTTATTGTGTATATTAAGCATATCGTATGTGGTGTATCTCGAGAGTAACATGGCTACTGTACTGTAGCAAATTGACCTGACATTACTTCATTTTAAATACATCCCCAGCACGAAAATATAAGACATTCCTTATCTCGAGAGTAACATGGCTACTGTACTTTGGTTTCCTTTTGGTGTGATAAGAGCAGCTGAAATCTATCATTTGGTAAAGTCCGTGAATATGGTATTATATTAACTATAGACTTCATGTTGGGTATTGGATCTCCAAATTAGTAGAACTAGTCTGTTACTTTGTAGTCTTTGACTTACACATCCTCATTTCCTTCCTCCTACTCCACTGGGCTTACGGATGTTTTAAAAAGTTTTGAGTGCTGGAGGCTCATGCCTTTGATACTAGCACTCCGGAGGCAGAAGCAAGAACATCTCTGTGAGTGCCAGTCTAGTCTGGTTTACATAGCAAGGTCCAGGACAGCCAGGACTACAAAGAGAGACCCTGTTTTTTTTTGTTTTGTTTTGTTTTTTTTTTAAAGTTTTGAGGTCTGTGTTGGGAGTGCACTTGGGTAGCAAAGGCAGGGGGATTTCTGTGAGTCTGAGGTTAGCCTGTTTATATAGCAAGTGTATAGCCCAGCTAGGGCGACACAGTAAGACCCTGTTTCAACAAAGAAACAAACAAGGTCCCGTGTGTGTGTGTGTGTGTGTGTGTGTGTGTGTGTGTATACGTGTGCATGTGCATTTGTGCAGATGGGTGTGTTGAAGCCAGGGTGTGTGTGTGTGTGTGTGTGTGTGTGTGTGTGTGTGTATACGTGTGCATGTGCATTTGTGCAGATGGGTGTGTTGAAGCCAGGGTGTGTGTGTGTGTGCTTGTGCAGATGGGTGTATTGAAGCCAGGGGTTGGTGCTGGGTGTTGTTTTCTATTACTTGATCTCCATCTTATTCTTTCAGACAGTGTCTCTCACTGATAGGATGACTGGTAATTGATGCCCAGGGATTTGCCTATTCTGTGATGAGTTACAGGTATATACGCTCAGCTTTTCATGGGTGCTGGAGACCCAGGTTCAGGCTTTCATGCTTATTCAGCAGGTATCTTAATGACTAAATCATTTCCCCAGTCCCTGTAAACACTATTTTATCCTTTATCTCTGTGAAAAATGATAGATTCTACACAGAAGTGAGTGAGGTCAAGCAGTCTTTTTATCTTTTTATTTTATTTTTTCAAGACAGGGTTTCTCTGTGTAGACCTGGCTATCCTGGAACTTGTTCTGTAGACCAGGCTAGCCTCAAACTCAGAGGTTCACCTGCCTCTGCCTCCTGAGGGCTGAGATTAAGACCACTTCTGGCTGGTTGTTGTTATTTTGAAACAGGGTCTCGCTATACAGTCTTGGCTGTCCTGAGACATACAATGTAGACAAACTGGTTTCAAATCTGCCTGCCTCTGCCTCCTAAGTGCTGGGATTAAAGGTATTTACCACCATACCCAGCTAATATTTTTATCTTTGTGTTACACGTTTTTCTCAGCATGCTGTGTTCTGATTTCATCCATGTTGCTTCACATTCAGGTGGGTCATGTCTTACTGTGTATACATATGGCGGTTTCATTATGCATCGTTGGTTGGTTGTTGGACACTTGTTTTCACTGCATGAACAATGCTTCCCTTAAGGTGGATGAACAGGGGTCTCCTTTCCTTTAGGTGGTACCTGGAGGTTAAATTGCTGGATCTCGTAGTTCAGTTTTTAATTTCCTTAGGCAATGTCATCCCAGTTCCACAGTGGCTGCATTCCCATGTTGGGTTATTTCTCTTCCAGAGCCCCAGGGGACTAGTAAAGAAATGTGACAAGAATATCAGAGCAGAAGGAAGTACTTCCTGGATGGTGGAGTAAAACAAGAAGCCTTTAGCAAAAAATGTTCAAAAAAGTTTTCCAGAACTCTAGAAATAAACCAAAGATATATCAATCCAACAAGTGATTCCCCCCGCCTGTCTCCTAGAGAAATGGCTGACTGTTGTAGGAGCTGTGAGTGTTGTGGTATTTAATGAGTCTTATTTTTACCCTTTTCCACTTCCAGCCATGAAACCTGATACCCACTATAATGGGTCTGCAGTAAGCTGCTGATAGGCAGGGTTCATGATTCGTTTTTTGTTTGTTTATGTGTTTGTTTTTCTTTTATTAGATATTTTCTTTATTTGCATTTCAAATGTTATCCCTTTCCAGGTGTCCCCCCCCCCGAAACCCTCTACCCCCTCCTCTCTCCCCCTCCCTCTCTGAGTGTGCCCCCCCACACACCCACCCACTCCCACCTTCCTGCCTTTGCATTCCCCTACACTGGGGCATCGAACCCCCACAGGACCCATGACCGCTCTTCCCACTGACGTCCAACAAGGTTATCCTCTGCTACATATACGGCCTGTGCACTCTTTGGTTGGTGGTCCAGTCCCCAGGAGCTGGGAGTGGGGGGTAGATCCTGTATGCAAATCAATGGGACAGCTTCAGACAGTCAGTGGTAATTTTAAGTTGCAGTTGCAATAGGAGGAGAGGCCCTTGGTCTTGTGAAGGCTCAGTGGAGGGGAATGCCAGGACAGGGAAGCAGGAGTGGGTGGGTTAGTGAGCAGGGGGATGGGGGAGTGGGACCAGGAAAGAGGATAACATTTGAAATGTAAATAAAGAAGATATCTAATTAAAAAATATATATATTAAAAAAAAGTTGCAGATGCCTTGTGGTGCTATTCATTTAAGCAAAGACAGACTGGCCAAAATTTATGAAGAAGATTTAGGGATGCCCAGAGGGGTATTTTAGCAGTTCTTATGCAGTGGTCTCCTGGCAACACACTTAACCAGTTGAGTATCTTTCACCTCTTGGTTCTCCTTGAGGCTCTGCTCAAGCAGGAAGTGAATTCTAGGTTAGAGGGCTAGCTTGTTAGTGTGCTGAAGGCAATAGGCGCAGCACCCTCTCAGCAAAGGTGAGGCACCTAACAGGAAGGGAAAGATCCCCAGGGAAATCTCTGTTTTGTTATTTGACTGTGAAGCTAGCCAGAGACTTCAGAGGTCATACATGCGGAAGGATAAAGATTTCAAAATCAGTTTGGGAAAGAGACTGGCAACAAATATAGCAGCAGCTGCGGCCACAAAAACAAACAGCAGCAACAAATCCTGTCTCTAGAACTGCCAGAGACATTTTTTAACTCACCCACTTTCCAGTGAGAAATTTAAAGAGATACAAAGAAACGCAACGGTGTAGATCATACCGGAAGCTTGGCAGAGAGACAAGCTTTCCCCTCAAAAACTTAGTATCTAAGTTACTAGAAAGATATTACCTGGGAATTCTTATTTCTGTAAGGTAAGTAGTGATGTCTCTTCCTTCCTTCCTGATTTTAGTAACCTGACTATTTTTCTTGTTTTTATCTATTTGTTTAGTTTTGGTCAGTTTAGCTACAGCTTAATTTTATTAACTAATTTTATTATCTTTTCAAAGAAGAACCTTTTTGTTTTGTTGATTTTGTTTCTATTGCTTCATTTATTTAAGCTTAAATCTTTTTCTTTCTTTCAGAATAGACTAAACCTCTACCTCTCATCATTTAAAAGTGTTCCAAACTGGGTGTGGTGGTGGTGCATGCATGCCCATCATCTCTCCACACAGGAGACAGGGGCAAGGGCAGAGGCAAAAGCAGAGGAGGCAGAGGCAGGAGGATGGCTACAAGTTTAAGGACAGCCTGGGCATATAGTGAGTTCCTGGGCAGCCAGAGCTACATACTGAGACTTTGTCACAAAATACCAAACCAAACCAACCAACTAACCAACCAACCAACCAAAAAAAAAACCAACAATAAAGTTCTTTAACTGTAGTAATATCTTTTTTCTTAAAAAAGATTTATTTATTTATTTATTTATTTATATGAGTGCTCTGTCTGTCTGTATGCCTGCATGCAGGAGAGGACATTAGATACCATTATATATAGTTGTGAGATGCCATGTGATTGCTGGGATTTTACCTCAGAACCTCTGGAAGAGCAGTCTATACTCTTAACTATTGAGCCATTTCTCCAGTGCTCTAGTAATAATTTTATCCTACTGTTTTTGCTTACTAGTACAGGTACTTAATCATAGACCCCTAAATATATTAAGTAAAACCCAATAGAGTTGAAGAGACAAATAGGCAATCTAACAAAATTAGTCGGAGATTTCTTAATTTCCCCATAACACTTTGAGACAGTGTCTTCTGTACTCCTACTGATATTAACCTTGCTATGTAGCCAAGGATAACTTTGAATTTCTTTCTTTCTTTCTTTCTTTCTTTCTTTCTTTCTTTCTTTCTTTCTTTCTTTCTTTCTTTCTTCTTCTTTTTTGGTTTTTGAGACAGGGTTTTTCTGTGTAGCCCTGGTTGTCCTGGAACTCACTCTGTAGACCAGGCTGGCCTTGAACTCAGAAATCTGCCTGTTTCTGCCTCCCAAGTGCTGGGATTAAATGTGTGCGCCACCACTGCCAGGCAACCTTGAATTTCTGATCCTCCTGCTTTTATGTTCCTGGAACTAGGGATACTGGTATGTACCAAGGTTTAGCTTTATGTAGTGATGAGGGAATCTAAGCCAGGGCTTTGCCTATGTTGTAGAGTTACTCTGCTAACTGTGCTATATCCCAACCCTACATTCCACTTTTAATGGATAGAACAAGTAGGCAGAAGATAAACTGGGACCTAGAAGATGTGACTAGAAGTATAGACACAACTGCAGGATATGCCTGATCTTTTCTGCACTGGGAACAAACCTGGAACCTTAGACACACTCCTAAGCAACAGCTGAACCACAACCCTGGTCCTATACAGACTGTTTTCAATATGAAACATTCTTCATGATAGATCACATGCTATGTCATAAAATAAGGCCCAAAAGATTTAAAATTATTGAAATCATACAAAATAGACCCTCTGACCACGTGACATAAATAATAAAAACAGTCGAGGACAGAGGGAAATTTGGGATGTTCTCTGTGGTTATTTAAGTGAGAATGGCTCTTAGATTTGAATGCTTGATCACCAGGAAGTGGCACTATTTGAAAGGATTAAGAGGCATGACTTTGATGGAGGAAGTGAGTCACTAGAGGAGGGTTTTGAGGTTTCGAAAGCCCAAAACAGGCCCAGAGGCTCTGACTTACTCTTGCCTGTTGATCTGCTGTAGAACTCTCATCTACATCTCCAGCACCATGCTCCCCACCATGATGACAATGGAATAAACCTCCGAAACTCTAAGCCAGTCTCAATTAGATGTTTTCCTTTATAAGAGTTATGGTCATGGTGTCTCTTCACAGCAATGCAATACCGATTAAGACAAGTACCGTGCTGGGTAGTTCTGTGTCAACTTGACACAAACTAAAGTCATCTGAGGGGAGGGGAATATCAATTAGAAGATGTCACCATAAGATTGGGCTATAGGCAAGCTTGTAGACCATTTTTTAAATTAGTGATTGGTGAGGGAGGGTCCAGGCCATTGTGGGTAGTGCTATCCCTGGCTGGTGGTTCTAGGTTCTGTAAGAAACACATTGAGCAAGCCAGTAAGCAGCACCCCTCCACAGCCTCTGCATTAGCTTCTGCCTCCCGGTTCCTGCCTTGTTTAAGTATCTGTCCTCAATTCCCTTGATAATGAGCTGTGATATGGAAGTGCAACCCAAATAATCCCTTTCCTCCCCAAGTTTCTTTTTGGTCATGGTGATTCATTTATGCAGCAATAAAATTCCTAGCTAAGACATTCATAATATGTAGATGTTAGGTGATAAATTCCTAAATAACTGATGGGTCAGGGAAAAAATTTTTATAGTTGTAAACATCAAAACTAAATGTTCTCATGTTTTTAATGGCATCATCCTTAAAGTGAAAAGACAATCCACAGAGCAAAATTTATATGAAAATTATAACTTAGAAGAGACTCGTGTCCAGAACATACAATGCTGTCTTACAGGTCAATAATAAAATGAGAAATACCTTAATTAAAAATGGGGGAAGGGGGCTGGGGAGATGGCTCAGCGGTTTAGAGCGCCAACTGCTCTTCCAAAGGTCCCTGAGTTCAAATTCCAACAACCACATGACAGCTCACAACCATCAATAATGAGATCTGATGCCTTCTTCCGGGGTGTCTGAGGACAGCTACAGCAAACAAGTGGGGCCGGAGTGAGAAGAAAAGTATATGAAGACAGCTACAGTGGTGTACTTACATATAATAAATAAATTTAAAAAAATGGGGGAAGGGGACTGGGAAGATGGCTCAGTGGTTAGGAGGACCCACTACTCTTATAGTAAAATCCCACTGGACAATCCAGTGGCTCTCAACTGTCTGTGATATCAGCTCCGGAGGATCTGCTACTCTGCCCTCCATGTGTATTTGCACTCAGAATTAAAAAATGGAGGAGGGGGTTTGTGCAGATATTTCTCCAGGGGAGATACATAAATAGCCTTAAGCACACGAAGGATAATCAACACTATCTTCTAGTGGGGAATGAAGATAACTGTGGTGATATGCCACCCACATTCACTACGATGATCAAAATAACAAAGTAAGATAGATGATAAGGACATGGGACCATTAGAAGCTTCATTCGAAGCTTCATTCACTGTCAGTGGGAATGTAAAAAGCTGTAGTCTTTGTGGAAAACTGTTTGGGAGTTGCTTAATACACTAAACATAGAGTTATTGCATGACTCAGTGATCTTATTCCCAGGCATGTATCCAAGAAATTTGAAAACATTGGTTCACACAAAAATTTGTATGTGGATGTTCACAGTTGCTCATAAAAGTCCCATGTGTAAACAGTTCAAATGCCCAGGAATGCATGAAAGGATACATTCTCCATATAGTGGAATGTATCCACATAGTGGAGAATGTATCCACATAGTGGAGAATGTATCTATATAGTGGAGTATTATTTGGCAATAAAGACTGAAGGACTCATACACGCTATGTTGATGAACCTTGGAAACTAGCATGAAAAAAAAAAACCCTAAAATAAATCTAACGCAGGGCCCAGCTATTCCACTTGCTGGCCTGTGCCCAAAGGACTCAACATCCTACTCCACTGACACTCAGTCAGCCATGCTCATTGCTGCCCTGGTCACAACAGCTGGGAAACTGAAACAACCCAATTGTCCTTCAAAATATGAAGGATTAATGAGAATGTAAAATGTGTACACAGTGTTATTCTACCTAACTTCAAAGAAAATAAAATTATGAAAGTTGCAAGTAATTGGACAGACTGAGAAACGATTATATTGAAAGAGGTAGCTCAGGCCTGGGTGGCGGGTGTGAAAGTCTCACATTTTTTCTCAACTGTGGATTCTAGCTTCAAATCTTCAGGGTGAGTATACAGTGTGGAGTAACTGAAGAAACCAAGAAAATATGACTGTGTCGTGGTGGGGTACTAGAGAGGAGAATGGAAGGATACAGGAGATATTCTGTAGGAAGCTTAAAAAATGGGGAGGGGGCTCCAAAAGGGAGGGAGGGAGGACAATACACAAAAAGGAGGGTCGAAGGACAAATCATTCCCTGGTTGTTTGAAAAAGCCTCAAGGAATAATATTATAATTACCCCAAATCACACACAATACATACAATTTATACACATAAATTGTATACACCTATGAGCACATATATTAATTTATATTAAATTATATTTGTATCAACATATTTAATATAATGTATAATGCATAATGTATGGTGTGTAATGTATAATGTGTAATGTTTAATGTATTATCTAATGTATAATATATAATGTAATATATAATGTATAGGGTTTAATATATAATGTAATGCATAATGTATAATGTATAGGGTTTAATGTATACTATGTAATACATAATATGATATATAACACATAATGTATTATGCATAATATATAATGTAATGAATAGCACATAATATGATATATGATATGATATATGATATATGATATATGATATGCTATGGGTTAAAATGGTGGCTCACATCCGGTCAGGGCTCGGGCCACTGGGTGAGGCAGATGCGGGAGTTTGACTGTGGGCACCTCACGCTGCTGCTAGGCGGGCGTTGGGCTGTGGGAAGCCACAGGACCCCGCTCCAGGGGTGGAGAAGTGCAGTCTGAGGTTCCAAGGAATAGGCGGAAGCTGGCCATGGGTCCCCGGGCTGCATGGACACTGCAGATCCCATGGGGATGAGAGTCCTTGGTTTGTTCTGTCAGGTGACATGTCTGGGAGTGCAGGGAGGCCTCCTATGTGAGACTAGAGGAAGACCTGCTCCATTGCTCCTGCACAGCTGATCTAGATGAGAAGAGGCAGTCCATGATTTTAAAGCATTTGTTGTCATGGTGGAGAGTTGTGGTGAGTGAAACCATACCCCACTTTCTCAGGGCGGGGCCTGAGGTTAAATATCTTTTGCAGGGAGGAGTGTCTGGGAAGGAGAGCTCAATTGGCTAAACCCTTCAGGCCTTTAGGTACCTCATTAAAATGGAGATCTGTCTGTGGTCACGTCCTCTGTGGAGGGGCTTGGGGCGTTGCCCTACGTGACTGATGACCACAGGATTATGGAGAGCTGAGGCCTTGTGTCAGGAGTCTAATGTCTGGGAGTGTGGAAAACGGCCTCTGGCCCTTGCAGGAACACCTGCTGGGTCACTGGGTTTAAACCTAGCTCAACCAGAACACAGGCTGCCTTTCACGGTCCCACAATATATGATATACAATTTATGACATATGACATACAACACATAACATACAACATATAACATATAGTATATTTAATACATAATATTTAATGTAATATATAAAATATATAAAATATGTAACATAAATATATTAGTATATTATATATACTAAATGACATTAATTAAATTAGGCTGACAATACTCCCCATAAGGACTATAGGTGAATGTAGGCTCCAGTATTAGGCATGAGAAGTCTTTCAAATCATTGGCCAGGGTAGTTCGGATGATGCCCAAGGCAATATAGACTTTGTTACCTCTCAGAGATTAAATGTGATTGCTGAAGACACCACATATTTAGGACCAGGACTTGGATTACTGAAGTTCTGGATCTAACCTGAAAGCTGTCCTGTGGTCTCACCTACATGGTACCAGAAATACTATTCAAGCTGTAACACCTATGACCAGTGACCAGCACAGCAAGCTATCCCTGAAGATGCAATAAGGTCACTCCTATGTCGGTGTCTAATTTGGCTTAAGGCATACTCAGTGGGAGGGAAATCATGCTTGGTACTAGAAACCTATTGAACTATGCCAGCGAGCGAGATCCTGAACCTTAGCAAAGGATTTTCCTGCCACTTTCCTAGACCAGCACACTTCCTTTCTACATTCTAAAGCTTATCTTTATACCCACAGTATAAGCTACCACCCCTCATCAAAAAAGCATCTCTCTTACAGCGAATGGAGACCACAAAATCCCACAATTGGACACCACACAACGACCAACAGATTGTGGAAAGTCCAGGCCCAAAAGATACGTCTACATCATCACAGTCCCTGTATCTGCAACTCAGGGAACATGGTGGTAGAGGGAACAGACAGATTATAAGAGACAGAGTACCAGGAAGTCTGCTGTGAAAAGTCTCTCCTAGAATGGTTGTACTAATAAGACATAAACAATGTAATATCAGTGGACATGTTAACATAGAAAGGAGAAAATTTTATGGGGTCCTAACCCCTAGACAAAGAACTGAAGGCAACTAGTGAATGCTTGAAGGGGAAAATTAGCTTCTAGAGTGGTCAGTCTTGAGAACATACGCACACAGACAACAAACTCAGCAGATTGTAGTTATGTATTTGTTCACACACACACACACACACACACACAATGTATATGTATATGCAACACTAATAAAGAGAAAGAGACTATCAATTTGAGGGAGGTATGGGAGGAGTTGGGAGGGGTATACCTGGAGGAGAAAAAGGAAAGGGAAAGTGATGTATTTATATTTTAATTTAAAACTGAATAAAATGTAAAGGTATTACATTCTAAGAAAAATTATTTTATGTGTATGAATGGTTTGCCTGCATGTATGTCTGTGTCACTTGCATGACTGGTAACTGTAGAGGCCAGGAGAGCCACTGAATCCTCTGGAACTGGAATCATGGATGGTTTGAGCAGCTATGTGGATGCTGGGACTCAAACCAGGTTCCCTGGAAGATCAGTCACACTCTTAAGTGTAGAATCATCTTTCTAGTCCCATACCCCAAATCAGAACAATCCTTTTATGTAAGATTTCCTGAATATATGTCTATAGAGAGACATCAGGTTAGTAATTGCCAGTCAAGGCATGGGGTGAGGGAAGGAAGTGGGATGGCTGCTATGTGTACACAGTTTCCTTTTGTCATCATGAAAGTATTTCTAAAATTGGTTAGTGGTAATGGTTGGATAGCCCTGCGAATCTTCTAAAAAACCACTGACTTGAATATGTTAAAGGAGTGGATTTTATGGTTCTCGTATTACGCCTCAATAAAACAGTTAAAAAGTAATAAAAATAAAATGAGAGTCCTTCTGTTGCCTCTCTCCATCCAAAAAGAAATAGGAACAGCAGTTTCTATTCTGGTTTTCAACTGGTGGCAGAGGTTGTCCCCCAGGAGATGCTTGGTGGCATCTGGTGGGAAGGCTGCTACTGACATCTAGTGGATAGAGTATGTGTAGAACAGCTCTATGGCTCCAATGAACTTCTGACTTTAGTCAAGCTCCATCAAGGATAGATGGCTCAGTGGGTTAAGAGCAACGACTGCTCTTCCGAAAGTCATGAGTTCAAATTCCAGCAACCACATGGTGGCTCACAACCATCATGTAATGAGATCTGATGTCCTCTTCTGGAGTGTCTGAAGACAGCTACAGTGTACTATATATAATTAATAAATAAATAATAAGAAGAAGAAGCAGGAGAGCACAGGATGATCCGGCCCCTCCCACAGCTGTGGAGGGCCTTTGCAGCAATGGCACATGCTCTGCTGAGGACAGCTGTTAGATTGACCCCCAGAAAATTCACTGTCAAGTCTGAGACATCTTTCCAGAACTGTCCTTGGGAGAACCTTCTGTCTGGTTTTAGTTCCAAAGTTAACTCCTCTTTATTTTAACTCTGGAACAGATGATAATGTCCTTTTGGAGTTGTCTGTTAAACAACTGTGAACCAAACTTGGGACCCACACATACGAAGGTCTTAGGATGTTTTTTAGTTTTCTTCTTGACTCTATTTTATTATATATAATATATATATATTATATATATATAGCTACAGTGAGATATATATATATATATATCACTGTAGCTATCTTCAGACACCCCAGAAGAGGGCATGAGATCTCATTATGGATGGTTGTGAGCCGCCATGTGGTTGCTGGGATTTGAATTCACGACCCTCGGAAGAGCAGTCCTTAACCCCTGAGCCATCTCTCCAATCCCTGACTCCATTTTATATCACTACCTTTAAAAAAATGTTTTTCTTTCTCTTTTGTTTCCATCTTTGGATCTTTGCCATATTGCTCTTTTGTTCGATACGTTGCACATTCGGACTGTGTAATTAAATGTAAATAGTGAGGATTGGTATAGCTGGGTCCTCAGGTAGTGCTATGTTTAATTTTCTGAGGAACCGCCAAACTGATTTCCAGAGTGGTTTTACCAGCTTGCAATTCCACCAGCAATGGAAGAGTGTTCTTCTTTCTCTACATCCTCTCCAGCATTTGCTGTCCCCTGAGTTTTTGATCTTGGCCATTCTGACTGGTGTGAGGTGGAATCTCAGGGTTATTTTGATTTGCATTTCCCTGATGATTAAGGATGTTGAACATTTCTTTAGGTGTTTCTCAGCCATCTGAGGACCCAACTATACCACTCCTGGGCATATACCCAGAGGATGCTCCAACATCTAATAAGGACACACGATCCACTATGTTCATAGCAGTCCTATTTATAATAGCCAGAAGCTGGAAAGAACCCAGATGTCCCTCAAAAGAGGAATGGATACAGAAAATGCGGTACATTTACACATTTAATAGCTGGGTGGAGTACTACCCAGCTATTAAAAACAATGAATTCATGAAATTCTTAGGCAAATGGATGGAGCTAGAAAATATCATCCTGAGTGAGGTAACCCAGTCACAAAAGAACACACATGGTATGCAATCGTTGATAAGTGGATATTAGCCTAAAAGCTCAGAACACCCAAGATACAACTCACAGACTACACGAAGCTCAAGAAGAAGGAAGACCAAAGTGTGGATACTTTGATCCTTATTGGAAAGTGGATCAAAATACCCATGGCTCACAGCCAACCAATAGAATGAGCATAGGGTCCCCAATGGAGCAGCTAGAGAGAGGACCCAAGGAGCTGAAGAGGTTTGCAGCCCTGCAGGAGGACCAATAATATGTACCAACCAGTACCCCCAGAGCTCCCAGGGACTAAACCACCAACCAAAGAGTACACATGGAGTGACCCATGGCTCCAGCCACATATGTAGCAAAAGATGGCTTTTTCAGACATCAGTGAGAGGAGAGGCCACAGGTCCTGTGAAGGCTCAATTCCCCAGAATAGGGGAATGCAAGTCAGGAAATTGGGGAAGGGGGTAAGCAGGGGGAGGGGGGAGTGGGATAGGGGGTTTTTGGAGGGGTAACTCGGAAAGGGGATACCATTTGAAATGTAAATAAAGCAAATATCTACTAATTAAAAACATAATGAGGATCAGTGCTGTGGCATGGAGGTGAATAGAGTCTGTTAGAGCGCTGGGTAATGAGACGGGGTGTGTGTGTGTGTGTGTGTGTGTGTGTGTGTGTGATAGCGGGTGGGGCATGAGGACTGTCTCTGGAATCAATAACCTTCCGACAGCCCTGTTCTCTCCAGCTCCCAGAGCCTGGCTGTTGGTTGCAAGGCAGATGTGAGGGAGCAAGTAGTAGGCGTTTAAAGGCTGTGTAGGACAACGGTCTCCTGATGTTGGAAGAATCTAGGTGTTCAGAGGACAAGCAGCAGATGTGGGCTCAGATCTAGTGAGAGAAGAGAGAACCTGAATGTGATCAGGGCAGAGCATACTATTAGGGAGTGTCCTGTACTGGGAGCTAGGTATTTGGCCTCTGGATTTCAAGTCTCAGTTCCATCTATATGGACCACACAGCTGTGCAGTCACTTGGCTCTTATCTTTCCCACTACTGAAAAAAGGCAGTGATAAACCTTCAAGGCTCAACGCCAGGCGGACTCAAGGACCAAACTGGGTGTTACTCAAATGCCCCATTCATTGCTTTTCCCCTTTTTTTTTTTAACTGTAGAGGGACAAAAATAATTATGAAGTTACTGTGGCAGTAATTACTGATGCCCTGTGTGGAGATGCCCTCATTTACAGCAGGTAATTACTGTTGCGGAGGCCCTGGGGGCCATGAAGCTGGGGAACAGGCCCGAAGGAGACAGGAAGCCGAGGGTGACCCCAGGGAATTAATTAAAACTTAACTCAGCAGCTTTAGGGATAAAGTATTTGCTAATCGTTAAGTTGCATTTGGACGGAGGCAAGTTAGGAGTAAATAAGATCTAGGGTGGAGAGGCATGTGGAGAGCGTGTAGAGAGGTGCGTGGAGAGGCTAGTGGTTCTCTTAGGAGCTCTTATTAGACAATAATGAGTCAAATCCATTTTCATTAACAAACAACAAACAAACACACAAAAAAGCCAAACTAACTCAGCCTGGGAAAGGAAGGAATGGACCCAGGATCAATGGCTTTTCCAGTTGTGTGTGTGTGTGTGTGTGTGTGTGTGTGTGTGTGTGTGTGTTGTGTGTATGTGTGTGTGTGTGTTGTGTGTGTGTGTGTATGTGTGTGTTTTATGGTCTCTTGGGAAAAGTCCAGCACAATAGCATATTTTAGACTCTTTTAGGTCATCGTAAGGAAAATTTCAGTTTTCGAATCATGTTTACTGAAGTATGAACTTATGTGCAGTAAAATTGTCACTTAACAGTTTAGAGTTTCACAAATGCATAGTAATGTAACCATAGCCAATATGTAACCACCATAGTCCCTCGTGCCCCTTTATAGTCAACCCTTTTCTGATCTGTTAAAATCAGAGATCTGCTTTCTGTCAGAAGGGTCACATCCCATCACTAAATGGTTTCTTGTAGGAAATTGCGGATTCATATAAAGTAATCCCAAATCAAGTTGTGAAAGTCAGATAAATTTAAATAAGTTTTCTTTAATGTGCCAATGAAATGAAGCCTGCTTTAAATTATATATATGCCTCAACAGCAATATATAAGAGCACGTTTGTAAAGGGATACATACACATACATACATATCTCCAAAAATATTTACATTACAATTTATAACAGTAGTAAAATCATAGTTATAAAGTGGCAATGAAAATAATTCCATTGTTGGGGGGGGTCCCCACAGCATGAGGAACTGTATTAAAGGGTCGTAGCATTAGGAAAAGAATCAAAAGAATGAAATCTTACACAACTTTTGTAAATTAAAGCAGCTTACTCACAAAGTTGTCTTAAGATAGATACAAAATAGCTAGTCTAGTTAGAGGGAATTGTTTTAAACTGACCTTGAACTGAATCTTGGTCACCTTTGTAGAGCTTGAGACAAGACTGAAGATGGCCTTTGGTGTTATTACTAAGGCAAGCTTTGGCTAATGGCTAGCTCACAGAAAGCACAGAAATATTTGAATATTGGAATCAAATCCTTTTAAATAATGGGTCAGAATACTACAGAACTTCTCTAAGGGATCAACTCAGCTACTAGGTAGAGGCACAGGATTCTCACTGAGAATGCAACTGGGACTGACTCAAATCTACCCTCATTACTGCTATGGAAAGCTAAGAAAATCCCAAGCCACAATTCTGTATGCAGGCACATACTTGTGTTTCCTCAAGAGTGGCACCAATTCTTTTCAGGCATCAACCTTATGTTCATCAGCATCTTGGACTCTGCACCAGGGAGTGAGCTGTGGCTGAGATCACACACAGCCCCACTGCACCAGGGAGTGAGCTGTGGCTGAGATCACACACAGCCCCACTCTACCAGGGACTGAGCTGTGGCTGAGATCACACACAGCCCCACTGCACCAGGGGGGCGAGCTGTGGTTGACATCTCACACAGCCCCACTGCACCAGGGACTGAGCTGTGGCTGACATTGCATTCATTTCTAACCTCTGTGATGTTGGTCAATAGCTGCTGGTCCCATCTGTTTTCGCATTGCTCTTCAGTTCCTGCTCCACGACTCTTGCCATATGCCCCCCACCAGTTCACATTCCACACAGAGTAGGTGTGCGGAAACATCCCACTTGAGGTGAGAGTAAATCTCTTTTGAGTGAGTAAATAGTGCCCGGGGCCTGGTCCTGTGTTTCCTCACACCCTGTTCTTGCTCTCTGGCACTCAGGGAATGCTTGCCTTGGGTGCATCAGGAAAGCATTGCCTAACTCTTGCCTAGTGTAATCATTCTAAGAGCAGACTCTGGTGTCCGTCCCTCAGGCTACTGGACTAGTAAGACAATGATTCCCCACAGGTTGACTTTTCCCCTAGGAATCTCAGGATGAGTGATGGAAAAGCAGAGACCTGGTACCCGGCAGAGAGGGAGTTTGTCTCCCAGATGTTCAAGGCAATTCTGACACTTCTTAGGCCACCCTGTAAGAGGTTGGAGCTGAAGCCCTGGTGGTGAGGGACCACATCTTGACCAGCACTGCTTAGTTGCACATGCCCCTCCCCTTCTATTTAACCCTCACCTCAGAATCTCAACCACAGACTTGATCTCTTTGCTCCTCTCCCCATTGTGGTCATATTGGTTTCCTTTTTTGAATTTTCTCCATTACTTGTCTGCCTAATTGGCCTACAGAAGATGGGTGGCTTGTGGGGGAGGGGGCAGGTTTTGACTCTAACTCAGTAATAATGCTTTTCTCCCTCCTCATGCAGCCACTGCCTGTGTCATCATCTTCTTCTTCTTCTTCTTCTTCTTTCTTTTTTTTTTTTTTTTTTTTGGTTTTTCGGGACAGGGCTTCTCTGTGTAGCCCTGGCTGTCCTGGAACTCACTCTGTAGACCAGGCTGGCCTCGAACTCAGAAATTCGCCTGCCTCTGCCTCCCAAGTGCTGGGATTAAAGGCATGTGCCATCACTGCCCTGCGTGCCTGTGTCTTCTTCAGTTCTCCAACACAATCTCATGTGGAGCAATGAGTCCTGTGCCTGAGGCCTCTGTCCTGCAGGGGCTTGTGGCTTGAACTCTGCTCATTTGTATGATGCCTGGGTCTCTCTCTCTCTCTCTCTCTGTGTGTGTGTGTGTGTGTGTGTGTGTGCATGTGTGCGTGTGTGTGTGTATGCTCATGTGGCCCTCTGATTCTTGCATTCTGGACATTCAAGAGTATGTTCCAGGGATCCTGCATTGGATGAAGCACCCTCAGACTCTTGGGGTCCCAGTAGTAATGTATACCACTCACTCCCCATCACTCCTCCTAAACTTTGATCCGGTCTTCAACCTCAAACTCTTCGATAGGACTGGGGCTGACTGGAGAGGCTACTGTTTCTGGTGGGAATTTCTCTGGGGCTTCCTGTGAGGCTGTGTGACCTCAGACAAGGTATTTCATTTCCATCTCCCCAGCTTCTGAATCAGTACAGTGGGCCTATTTACATTGCACTAGTCTTGTATGATGTGAATTATGCTATGTGCCTATGTCTTATACATGACAGGAATTACTGGTCTTAGCTGTGTAATTAAGGAATGTCCTAGCAAAGACACATGTATGCATGTGCACATGCACATCTATGTTTCATTACTTGCATGTTGACACACATCCATATACAGAGTTATAGTAGGTGGGAAAGAGGAATGGAATCTTACAGACGGCATTAGCCCAGAAACCTAGAGACTTGGTTCCAGCTCTAGCCCTCACATTGGAGACTGAGGATAAACATGGCCCTTGTCCATAGGTCTGTCCTCTTCTTTAAGATGATGCTGTTAGAGCAGTTGTCTCTGAGGCATTTTATTTCTGTGATTTAGGTGCAGACTCATGACAGAGCCTGTAAGGCTAAACACTGGGTTTGGAGGCTGGATTTGCAAATTTCACTTACACTGACTTTGGGGACAGATGGATGGAGTTTGCTCTTTGATTCTGCATGTGTTAAGCTGTGTGACCTCAGACACAGACCTTCATCTTCATCACCCTGATTCCTTATCTTCCCAGTAGGAGTATTTATAGTGTACTAGGCTAGTGTGAGGCAACTTAGCTGTGTGCCCATGCCTCACACTTGACAGGGGTATTGGTGTTAGATCACTGCATAATAATTGGAGAACGAAATGAGTTTTTTTTTTCTTTATTCCAGTTCCCACTGTGGAGTTGGAAGTCATTGGGCAGGACATGTTTGCAGCCCCTTAATCTGCCATCTTTTCGTCGTACACAGTTCAGGGAGAAGAAGAGTGAGAAGGTACTCGGAGGTTCGGAGTGATGTGGTTTCATTTTCTTGGACTTTCAAATGTGCTGCACCAGAATTTTGCAGATTTTTTTTCAGGAACCTCCACTCCTGTAACAAAATAAACCAGAACAAATCATCTCCATTTTTTTTTTTGAGACAGGGACTTACTATGTAATCCTTGTCTATCCAGGAACTTTCTATGTAGATCAGGCTAGGCTGGCATGGAACCTCACAGATCTACCTGCCTCTTCTCTTAAGCGATGGGATCAAAGCCATGCACCACCACACTTGGCTACACCTCCCCTTTTGACTAAGTTTTCAGGATCTAACCCTTGTTTTTTATTTATAGCTAATTTTAATTAGCAGTTACAGAAATGTTGAACGTCATCAAGGTGAACAACACAAGCAGTGGACACTCTGGGTTTTACCAGGCTGCAGTGAACACCATTCGAGGATCAGGAAGGCTACTGAGTTTGATTCTCAGCACCCACATAGAGGTTTACAACCTTCCATAATTCCAGTTGCAGTGAATCCAATGTGCCCTCTTCTGACCCCTGTATGCATGGTGTACAGACATACATGCAGGCAAAACACTCATACACATAAAAATAAAAAAAGACAAGAAATACTATATTGTGGTAATATTTTATGTACTATTTTCACTACTGTATGATCAATGTATCAAATATATATCCAAACATTAAAGGTTTATGCACTTATGTATATGAGTGCTCTATCTGCAGGTATATCTATGTGCCAGAAGAGGACATCAAATCCTGTTATTGATCGCTGTGAGCAACCACGTGGTTGCTAGGACTTGAACTCAGGACCTCTGGAAGAGCAGCTGGTGCTCTTAACCTCTGAGCCACAAAACCAATGGAAACAAGAACAATTCTTCAAATTCATCCTGCTCAGTCTGTCATTGTTGATCTTCTGGTTTGTATGTATCTCTCTACCAGAAGACATTTTATATCGGAAATTCAATGCTTTCATTATCTAGCAACGTATCCCAAATTTCTTTCCGTGTTAGTAAATAAACTTTTAAGCCAGATGTTGTGACGTGACTGCAATCTCAGCATTCCAGATGCTCAGACAGGGGGATCATGCGTTAGAGGCCAGCATGGGCTATCTCAACAAACAAACAAACAAACAACACCAAAAACATAAATATTCTCTCCTAAGGAAAAAAAAAATCAAACATAAAAATCCTTAAAAAAAGTGCGGAGTGTGTGTGTGTGTGTGTGTGTGTGTGTGTGTGTGTGCGTGCGCGCACACACATTTAGAAGTCAGCACTGGATGCTTTTTTCAGTTGCTTTTCAACTTGTTTTTTTGAGACAGGTTCTCTCGCTGAACTTGGGCACATAGATTTGGCTCTGCTGACTGGCCAGCAGGCTCCTGGAATTCACCTATCTCTGCCTTCTCAATGCTGAAATTACAGGTGTACCACTGTCTTGCTTCTTCTAGTTTTCCCCTTTCTTCTATATGTGTGCTGGGGATTTGAACTCAGAGTCCATCATGATTGCAAGGCAAACACTTTACTGACCGAGTTTATCTGCAAATGTTCCCTGTCATACGCCATATCACATTGACCCCAGGAAACCTTTTGAAGAGCAACATTTCATTTTAGAATAGTTTTTCCAACATATTTTTATTGATTATTTGGGAATTTCACATAACACACTCCAATCATACTTTCTGGTTCTCCTAGGTCCACTCTCCCCTTATGACCTCCTCCCAGAAAAAAAAAAGAAAAAGGCAAGAAAAAAAATATCTAGTCCATTTTGTGTTGCCTATATACTCACCGGAGCATGATCAAACTTCCAGTGGCCAGTCTCTTAAAGAGAACTGAATCCTTCCTCACTCCCATGACCCAGAAGCCAGCAACTGTGAAGGGCTACACTTCAGTTTCCCTATCTTGTGATATCACTCAAGATTAAGAGTTCTTTTCAATGGCTTCCTGTCTAGACTACTTTTTTTAAAAAAAAAGATTTATTTATTTATTTATCACTGTCTTTAGACACACCAGAAGAGGGCATCAGATCCAATTACAGTTGTGAGCCACCCATGTAGTTGCTGGGAATTGAACTCAGGACCTCTGGAAGAGCAGTCAGTGCTCTTAACCTCTGAGCTCTTAATCTCTCCAGCCCCTGTCTAGACTACTTTTCTCCCTCCTTCGTGTGTGTGTGTGTGTGTGTGTGTGTGTGTGTGTGTGTGTGTGAAGGGTGATGGGGGGAGAGGTTGTTACAGAAACCTTTGAAACCTATATCTCCCACGAAATAGTTTTTAACTCACAGGAAAACTGTTAAGATAGCCAGCTAGAATTCCCGTTTATTAAACCCTTTTTTTAACTCTATTAGTGACACTTGAAATTAATGTGGCATGTTTGTCCCTATTAATAAACTAACACATAAGGTCTAACCAAAGTCCACATTTTGTTTAGATTTCCTAAGTTTAAGGACTTATTTTATGTTTTGTGTGCACGGGTGCTTTGCCTTCGAATATGTCTGTGCACCATGTTCATGGCTGGTGGTGCACTCAGAAGCCAAAGGAGGGCATTAGATTCCCCTGGGACTGGAGTTACAGATGGTTGTGAGCTGTCATGTGGCTGCTGGGAATCAAGCCCAGCCCTTTGGAAGAGCAGCCTGTGCTCTTAACCACAGATCCATCTCTCCAGACCCCAAGATTTCTTACTTCTCAGTTAATATCCAAGACTCAACCCAAGAAAACACATTCCATTTAGCGGTCACGTTTCCTTAGTTTCTCAGATTGTCTTTTTTGGTGACCTTGACAGCTGTGAGAAACACTGCGTAGGCACCCTGAGGGTATCTGTGCCTTCCATCAGGGTCTGTGTGACATTTTCCTCATGGTTGGTGGAGGCTATGAAGAAAGGCTCAGAGATGATGTTTTCATCATACTCTATTAAAGGTATGAACTTGGGGGCTGGAGAGATGGCTCAGAGGTTAAGATCACTGACTATTATGGTAGCTCACAACTATCTGTAATGAGATCTGATGCCCTCTTTTGGTGTGTCTGGAGACAGTTGAAGTGTACTTATATATAATAAATAAATAAATCTTTTGAAAAAATAAAGGTATGAACTTCAGACTTTTACCAGTGTTGATGTTGACCTTGGTCACTTGACTGAGGTGGTGTTTGCCAAGTTGTTCTATAGTGTAAAGTCCTTTTCTCTCTTTTACTGGAAATTTGGCATACAAACCCCATACCTAAGGAGTACAGACTTATTCTCCATTTTGAGGTAGAGACCAGAAGTCAGTTTTGGATATTTTCCTCGGTTGCTAGGTAGTTTTTTGTTTGTTTGTTTGTTAACTTGACACAAGCTAGAATTGTCTGAGAAGAAGAAACTGTAATTGAGAAAATGACTCCATGACTTCATGGCTTGTATGCTGTGGAAGACACACGTGGACATTATGAGTGACACAGTGGACACTGTGGAAGACATATGTGGACATTATGAGTGACACACATGGACACTGTGGAAGACATATGTGGACATTATGAGTGACACAGTGGACACTGTGGAAGACATATGTGGACATTATGAGTGACACACATGGACACTATGAATGACACACATGGGCACTGCGCCATCACAACCCAGATGTCATGACAGAATGTGCTTTGTAAAGACACAACTGAACATTACCATGTAGGAGAAGTTAAAGCTTCATCTTAGTTTTAATTAGGTGTTTGTATGTAGGTAGTGGGAATTGTCTGCACACAACATGTGTGCAGTGCATGAGGAGGCAAGAAGAGTATGCTGGATCCCTTGAACTGACTGTCCATGGGTCGCCATATGGGTGCTGGGAATGCAACTCCAGTCCTCTGCAGGAACAACAAACACTCGTAACTGCAAAGCCATCTCTTTAGCCCTCCACTTGGAATCCTTCACAAACCTTCACTCCATAAAGAAGGAAACAACTCAAACAGATAACAGAGTAAAACTTCATTAGAAAGGATCTTTATGGATTATCCAACTGGACTCCAAGCTGTAGCAATGAAGAACAACCTTTCTTAACTAACTGGCATATTGAAAGCACTTGTTACGTTCCTCTAGCCTTTACTCAATGGGCATCCTCTCAGATCACCTCTGTCATGTGCCCTGGGGAATGCCATCTCCTCCAGCTGAGATTGCAAGAGTATTTTCCTATTTTTTAATACTCAGAGACATTCAGATACTGTTTCTTTCAACAGGTGGAAGGTGAGTCAAAAACCTCAGTTGGTTTGGGAATTCTCCCAGAATCAGATTGCTATTTCAATAGTTATTTTCGTTGGGAATAAGTTCTGTCTACAAAAGGGTTTACAAATGCTTGACAGGACTGGGGAGCGCTATAAGTACAGTCTGCTGGAAGAAGCAGACCAGCATCTACAAGGTCTCCAGCCCTGGGAGAAAAGGCATTTTCCAGATGGAAAAGGAATGCTAGGCACCAATTCTGAGAGTGGGGAGGCAGAAGGCAATCCCTGGGGCAATGGCTGCCTTTCAGGCAATAGTCCCACCTAGAGAAATGGGTTAGAGCATCTGGTTTCTGAGCCCAGTTCCATTAGTGTTTAGAGGGAGGACTTACATACAACAACCTTTCCACATGTGGGTGTGAGGAGGATCTTCCAGACCCAGGCCCAACAGCAGTGAACTTATAGTGAGGCACAAAGAAAGGAAGCCAGTTCCTCCATTTTCTCAGTCTCCCCCGACTTTCCTCCCTCCACACTTGGTGAGAATCAGCTCTGCAGGGAATTGAACTGCTGTGATGTGCTCCAGGGAGAGGAACCCTGAGGACTGTGGGGATCCATCTGCAGGTAAAAACTCCAGGGCCCTCTGGTCCTTAATTCTGTGTTCCTGTCTCTTCGTCTTGCATTTCCCCCACCCAATTTCTGCCTCTGGGTGAACGCGCTTTTCTTCTGGCAGATTCTTTGTTTTTGTCTGCTCACCCACTTTCTTGAAGGAAGCTGCTTTTGTCTCCAGTCTCTGCTCCTATTCCCTGGGCGAGTGGAACAAAGCTTGTCTGAAGAAACCCAAAAGAGCAGGAAGATCTTTCAGTGCCTGGCTTTTCTTCCTCTTCCCGAGGTGTGTTTACTGGGGAGCAGGAGCAGCAGAGATTCTCAGCATCCTCTTCAGCATCTTCTTCAGCATCCTTAGCATCATCTTCCTCCACAAGCTGGGCTGCTCTCATGGACAGCTCTTCATCCTTACTGTTGGAGCCTTTGTCTACAGCCGGCTACCCGTCTCTGGCTCCCTTTTCTAATTTTTTTATTCCTGGTCTGCTTTGGGGAAATGGGGGATGATAATGATACTGACGTAAGAGAGTTTATTTTATTGGGGTTCTCGGGTTTTGGCTTTCTCCAGGGCCATCTGTTCTGGGGTGTGCTGTGTATCTATGTTGTTACCCTGCTGGGCAACTCTCTGATTGTCCTCCTTACTCTGGTGGACTCTGCGCTCCGCTCCCCCATGTACTTCTTCCTGCGTCACTTCTCCGTGGTGGAGATCCTCTACACCACTACCATTGTGCCTCGGATGTTGACTGACCTCCGGTCTTCCTGCCCCACCATCCTCCTTGCCAGCTGCTTCACTCAGTTATATTTCTTTGCCCTTTTTGGAGTTGCTGAGTGTTGCTTGCTCACCGCCATGGCCTACGACCGCTATGCTGCCATCTGCTGTCCGCTGCATTACACTACACTGATGAGCCCGGGAACCTGTACAGGCTTGGTGGGGGCCTCTTATCTTGCGGGTGTCATCTCAGGCACTACTCACTCCATCTTCATCTTCACGTTGCCTTTCCGTGGGGCCAACACCATCCATCACTTCATGTGTGATATCCTGCCTGTGCTGAGACTGGCTAGTGCAAGCACTTTCTGGGGTGAAGTGGGGAACCTCTTTGTCACAATAACTTTTATCTTCACCCCTTTCTTGTTGATTGTGACTTCATATGCCTGTATTCTTGCTACCATCCTCGGGGTTGCAACCTCCCAGGGTCGTCAAAAACTCTTTTCTACGTGCTCCTCCCACTTGTTTGTGGTCATACTTTTTTTTGGGACTGGAACTGTTGCCTATATGAGGCCTCAGGAAGATTCCTTTGGGGACACAGACCAGATTCTCACCTTGTTCTACACAGTTGTCACCCCCATGTGCAACCCTTTTGTTTACAGTCTGAGAAACAAGGAGGTCACAGGGGCCATGAGGCGACTCATGAAGAGATACCTTTGGGGTCCTTGACCACACTCCAGTTTCTTCCCAAGATCTTAGAGCTCAGAGCCTGATTCCTGGAATTCACAAGGAAAAAGAAAATCTGAGACCGGTAGTGCACAGGGTGCATGCATCCTGTGCATTCGGTGTGTTTCATCCAGGTTTGAATGTCCAAGACACAGATATTATTGTTCAGAGCTCTGTTTCTGGGACCTGGTCTCAAGTCTTGACTGTGCTGTAGTCTAAGAGAAGAGCTGAGCAAACACACAACGGAACAGAGGTCATGAGAAGGCAGCTGAGAAGACCCTGTGCTGTGTTGTAATTCCTAATGAAGGCTGCGGTTCCTGTGCCTTCCTGTGTCTATGTTCTTGAGACATTTGCCTTCCTGCTTCTCCCAGTGAGTCCTTATTGTAAGCCTTTCTCCCTGACATCATTTCTACCTGCTAGGGGCAAAGGGGCCGGGGTGGCTGGCTTGGCTTGCAAGTTCAGCTCCTGAGTCTTGCTTGGTGCTGTGCTTGGTCTGTCAAGTTTGTTGACTCCTGACTGACCTAACACCTGGGACTCTTGAGGTGTTGGTGCTCCTTACTTGACTTCTTCCCTGACTGCCTTCAAAGACATAATTTGCATTCCCTCCTTTGTCTTAGGTAGAGCACACATCTCTCTATCCCCTGGACTTTTTCTGAATCCTGATGTAGCCCTAGATACTTGAAACCAGCTCTTCACTCTTTTCACCCGGTGTCCATGTTGGTTCTTGGTTGGATGGATCCAGCACATCTCCCTTTTCTTGGGAAGCCAGCTGTTGCTTGTTCATGAACTCCCTTCAGCTGTTATTCACACACAGGAGAAGCAGAGGCAGGTGTTGAAGGGACTCTAAATGAAGGCCTGGACACAGCATCGAGTTTCCCAGTTTGTACAAAGTAGCACTGACAGTTGCAAGAAATTTATATATAGAGGAAAATATAACTATCGACAAAATGTTAATAATGTCTGTGAGAAATTACTGTTACTTGCCTCTGTTCCACATTTGGGTACATCCTTGAAAAATAAAAATAAGATTATATTATGTAAACAGTGTTTTAAGAGTTTCTACTTTTTTGATCTGCATTGGAACATTGTGCCATGACTCCTTGAGTGTACCTTCAAGGTCTCTGTCATATCCTTCAGTGTGGGTATACTGTAATCTTAAGAATCGCCCTGCCATTCTGTCATGGACATTGACCTGAATGTTCTCATACATTGCTGTGTATTTACCCACACTTTCTTCAGTATACCTTCCAGAAACAGGATTGCTGAGTAAAATATTTTTTTAATATTAAAAAAATTAAAAAATACTTTGTCAAATTACCCTCCACAAGACCTTTTATTATGTTTTATAGTCCGATTGAGAGCTTTTCCCTACAAATTTCAGGGCATTGAAGTCATGTAAGAGTCAGGACGGACTTGAGATTAAATGAACCAGGAAATGGAAGTAGGAGTAAGTTATAGACAGATGCTTTGGTATTTATTTATTTATATGTTTGTTTGTTTAATGTATGTTAGTACACTGAAACACTCTTCAGACACACCAGAAGAGGGTATTGAATCCCACCCACAGATGGTTGTGAGTCACCATGTGGTTGCTGAATTCAGGATCTCTGGAACAGCAGTCAGTGTTCCCAACGTCTGAGATATCCTCTGGTCCCTTGATAATTTTTTTAAAGTGGGAAGAATAAGAGAAATGTGAGTCATGGGAGTTACTTTTCTTCAGTTGACCCAGGATAAGGTGGGACATGTGGATTAGCAATGCACCAAGATGCATGAAAATTTCACCCAAAGATGTACTTTCAGAGAGAGTCAATGTCTGATCAGTAAGAACATGGAGCAATCTTAAAGTGAGGAGTTCAGATATTGGAGGTGTTGAGCCCCTGGGCTTTCCTGAGGGCTCACCTTTCTCTGGAGATCAACAGCTTCTGTTCTTTTGTTCATAGATATAATTTTCTTTTATCTGCTGTCGTGTCCCAGTCAAGTATCTAAGCTGACAGACACAGTGATTCATGCATACACATTCTAGACTTTCTGGCATTTATTCCTCTGCAATAATTGACACTAAGAACGTATGATTGGATATGAAACACTTTTCATCATTAATCAAGAATTTCCAACATTATCAATTTTTGTTGTTACCGCTTTGAGACAGGGTCTTGCCATGTAGCCTTGGCTGGTCTGAAATTTGCTATGGAGATCAGGCTATCCATGAACTCACAGAGAATTCACCTGCCTGTTCCTCTCCAGTCCTGAGATTAAAGTTATGCCTTCCAATTAGCTATTTTTCAGGTATAAAACCTAATGTACAAATTATGTTTACAGACACAAGCTTTATTTGGTAAGTATTACATAAATCAATACTTAAACACTTCTTTAGTGGCATACATTTTAGTTTCCTTATAATTATGTTTTAAAATTTGCAATGAAGTTTTCTATGCAAATAATTTTCCAAGCACAATCCCAAATTAACTGCGGTGTACCCTGATGTATAGCCCAAATGTTAGTCATGATACGAGTAAGGCTGGAGGTCCATCTTTGATCTGTGTCTCCCAGGAAGCATTTCAGGAACACCCCACACTCATCAACCTTCAACCTTCAACACATATTTCAACACACATTTTCAAGTCTTCATAATTATATATATTTCTGTTGGTTTGTTTCTCCTTTCCTCCATTCTTCCACTACATCCTGTACTGAATCCCAAGAGCACAGGGACCTTTACCAGTGCTGATATTGAAGTATTAGCAATGCCAGGCTCCCCGGCCCTGTGAGAAGAGAGGTGCTATCTGAAGTGGCCTAGACTTTCCTCTGAATCTTTGGTGCCATGTAGTCGGGCATTAACGTGTAGCTGGACAATTGCTGTTACTTTTTCCCTGACAGGGTCTTGCTCTGTGGCTATGTAGCCTAGGATGGTCTTGAATTTGTGTCAGTCCTCTTGCTTTAGTCTCCCCAGTGCTAGAATCATAGGAATGGACACTGCATCAGGAGGTCTTTCTCTTATCTCCAGTTTTCTTTATTGGTTCCCAGTATTTTCTTCACTCATCCCTCTTGCTCCAAATTTTTAACATCATCATGTTGTGAAGCACAGTGTTCAATTTTTAGTCTTTGTGGTTCTCAATATCTCAGCATTATTAATATCATCTGATCCTTTGCCCATCCTGGATACTTTCCTTAGCATTGGTGACTTTTAAACACACAACTTTGGACTTGACCTCTTTTTGTAGTTTTAAGTATTTCCCTTTAGATACTATAGCCCGAATTCTACCTTATCATGACTAAGGAGAATTGTGATGTCATATCACAGTGTCTTACAATGGAACTGTGATATCAGAATGCACCACTGTGATGGTTCAATGGATCAGTGGGTCAGTGCTGTATAAAAACGGAGCATTGTGATGCCATACACGCTAAATATCTCGATGGCCCTTATTTTATAGTCTTAACACTAACTTATTTTGATGTACAATCATGCATATTTTGGGATATGGTGTGACATTTCAGAACTCGTGTGTAAAGCCTGAAGATTATGTTAAGGTAACTGATATTTCCAGAACCTCAGACATTTGTCATCTGTTTCCCAGGAGACTTTTTCCTGACACATCACTGGTTTTATTTTTGTTTTTGTAGATTTACTGTTTTGTTCCAATTAAGTTTTGGTGGATAGTACATTTTTAGGTGTGTATTAATTTCTTCTAGTTTAGTCAATTAGTTGGTATATAATAATTTACAACAAGCTCTTGCAATGGCTCACACTTTTGTGGTATCAGTTGTAATATATCTTTACCTTTCACTTATGATTTTGCTTATTTAAATTTTTTACTTGGTAGTCTCATTAAAGATTATCACCTTTGCGTATCATTTCTCAAAACTAACTTTCAGTCTTGTCGGTCATTTCTATTTGACTTTTTACTTTTCCAGTCCATTTGACTATTTCCTATTCTGTTTCCTGAAACTACCCATTGTTAATGCATGTTGTTAATTTTTTTTTAAAAATTCTTTTTTATTGACTCATTGTGAATTTCACATCATACTCCTGGTCTTGCTCATCTCTCTGTCCACCTCATATCCACCCTTTGCCCTTGCAAATTCCCTCTCAAAATAAAACACACACACACACACACACTCATACATGCAAACACACACACACACTCACACATACAAACACACACTCACACATACAAACACACACACACTCACACATAGAAACACACACACACACTCACACATACATACACACACACACTCACACATACAAACACACACACACACATTCACACATACAAACAGACACACTCACACACACACAAACACACACACACTCATACATACAAACACACACAACACACACACACACACACACACACACACACACACACACACACAGACACCCTACCACCACCAGCAGCACCACCACCACGATAATCACTACCACCACCACCAACGCACCCCAATCATAGAAAAGCATTCATTTTGGAAGCTGTAGTATATCACAATGTGTTCCACAGTATATCCGTCTGTCCACACTTCTTTACTTGCAAATGTTCATTGCAATGGGTCATTGGTCTGGTTTGAGATCTCTGTCTTCTGCCACAGTATCAATACCGGATCCTCACTGGGACTCCTGTTGATTATCCTGATGGTGCCCTGTGTCATGGAGATCCTGACA
The DNA here is from genome assembly GCA_036184795.1 of Tokudaia tokunoshimensis. Taxonomy (NCBI): domain Eukaryota; kingdom Metazoa; phylum Chordata; class Mammalia; order Rodentia; family Muridae; genus Tokudaia; species Tokudaia tokunoshimensis. The sequence goes on from BTHU01000007.1 coordinate 51,457,859, forward strand.
TTTTGGATTGTCAGGACTGGTTCTTTCACATGCCCTCACAGTTGAGAGATGATGTAGGTTTTGGGGTGCCCTGGATCTGGGCCTGTGTGGAAGCTGAGCTGGTCTGTGTCCCAGCTCTCCCTTATCTCCACCACCAGGGGATGCACTGCTCTGGCAAGGCCCCCCAATGCTGCCATTAGCAGGAGGCAGGGTCAGCTCTCCTCTCATGCCCTTGGGGCTGGGTTGCCTGCATCTTTGCCTCCACAGCCAGCTCCACTGTGCTGTCCAGTCAAGGTGTTGTCTCCACTCTCCCAAGTGCTTCAGCCTGCCAGGGGCTAGGACAGCTTTCCTGCTCTTGTGACCCGAAGGCCAGTTCTCCACACTGGTGCAGGTATCGAGACAGGAGGGCATCATCCCTGTAATCTCACCACCTCAGGAAAGATGAGTGGCAGGGCCAGGTCTCCTGTACTTTTGCCCTAGGATTGCCTTACCTATGCCCTCTCCACTAGAGCCAACCCCACTGTGCCACCCAGGCGAGGTGCAGGGCACACTCTCCTGTGTGCTGCAGGCATTGAGGGGCTGGACCAGCTTGGTCATTTCCATGACTCCATGGCAACCTCTCCCAACTGCCACAGGTTGTGAGGGGCAAGTGAGGGAGGGCATTACCCCTGCACCCATGCTACCTCATGGAAGAAGATTGACAGAGCCAGCTCTCCCACCTTCTTGGTCTCGGGGTTAGCACACCTGTGCCCCTGCCACAATGGTCAACTCTGCTGTGATGTCCACCTCCAGTGGAGCCAGCACCATTTGTTGAAAAGCCTATCTTTTTTCCACTGGATGGTTTTAGCTCCTTTGTCAAAGATCAAGTGACCATAGGAGTGTGGATTCATTTCTGGGTCTTCAATTCTGTTTCATTGATCTACATGCCTGTCACTGTACCAATACCATGCGGTTTTTAACACTATTGCTCTGTAGTACAGCTTGAGGTCCGGGATACTGATTCCCCCAGAGGTTCTTTTACTCTTGAGAATAGTTTTAGCTATCCTGGGTTTTCTGTTATTCCAGATGAATTTTTGAATTGCTCTTTCTAACTCTACGAAGAATTGAGTTGGGATTTTGATGGGGATTGCATTGAATCTGTATATTGCTTTTGGCAAGATGGTCATTTTTACTATATTAATCCTGCCAATCCATGAGCATGGCAGATTTTTCCATCTTCTGAGGTCTTCTTCAATTTCTTTCTTCAGAGACTTGAAGTTCTTGTCATACAGATCTTTCACTTGTTTGGTTAGAGTCACACCAAGATACTTTATATGGTTAGTGGCTATCGTGAAGGGTATCATTTCTCTTACTTCTTTCTCAGCCTGCTTATCCTTTGAGTATAGGAAGGCTACTGACTTGCTTGAGTTGATTTTATATCTGGCCACTTTGCTGAAGTTGTTTATCAGCTGTAGGAGTTCTCTGGTGGAGTTCTTTGGGTTGCTTAAGTATACTATCATATAGTCTGCAAATAGTGATAGTTTGACTTCTTCCTTTCCTATTTGTATCCCTTTGACCTCCTTTTGTTGTCTAATTGCTCTAGCTAGAACTTCAAGTACTATATTGAAAAGATATGGAGAGAGAGGGCAGCCTTGTCTAGTTCCTGATTTTCGTGGGATTGCTTCAAGTTTCTCTCCATTTAGATTGATGTTGGCTACCGGTTTGCTGTAAATTGCTTTTACTATGTTTAGATATGGGCCTCGAATTCCTGATCTTTCCAAGACCTTTAACATGAAAGGATGCTGAATTTTGTCAAATGCTTTCTCAGCATCTAATGAAATGACCATGTGGTTTTTTTTCTTTGAGATTGTTTATGTAGTGGATTACATTGATGAACTTCCTTATATTGAACCATCCCTGCATCCCTGGGATGAAGCCTACTTGATCGTGGTGAATGATCGTTTTGATGTGTTCTTGGATTCGGTTGGCAAGAATTTTATTGAGTATTTTTGCATCAATATTCATAAGAGAGATTGGCCTGAGATTCTCTTTCTTTGTCGGATCTTTGTGTGCTTTTGGTATTAGCGTAATTGTGGCTTCATAGAACGAGTTGAGTAGTGTTCCTTCTGTTTCTATTTTGTGGAACAGTTTGAAGAGTATTGGTGTTAGGTCTTCTTTGAAGGTCTGATAGAATTCTGCACTAAAACCATCTGGACCTGTGCTTTGTTGGAAGACTTCCAATGATGACTTCTATTTCTTCAGGGGTTATAGGACGGTTTAAATGGTCTATTTGATCCTGATTTAATTTTGGTATTTGCTATCTGTCTAGGAAATTGTCCATTTCCTCCAGATTTTCTAGTTGTGTTGAATACAGGCTTTTGTAGTAGGATCTGATGTTTTTTTGAACTTCCTCAGTTTCTGTTGTTATCTCTCCCTTTTCGTTTCTGATTTTGTTAATTTGGATACTGTCTCCGTGCCCTCTGGCTAGTCTGGCTAAGGGTTTATCTATCTTGTTGATTTTCTCAAAGAACCAACTGCTAGTTTTGTTGATTCTTTGTATGGTTTCATTTGTTTCTACTTGATTGATTTCAGCCCTGAGTTTGATGATTTCCTGCCTTCTACTCCTCTTGAGTGTATTTGCTTCTTTTTTTTCCAGGACTTTCAGGTGTGCCATTAAGCTGCTAGTGTATGCTCTCTCCTGTTTCTTTTTTGAGGCACTCAGGGCTATGAATTTTCCTCTTAGCACCGCTTTCATTGTGTCCCATAAATTAGGGTATGTTGTGCCTTCATTTTCATTAAATTTTAAAAAGTCTTTGATTTCTTTCTTTATTTCCTCCTTGACCAAGTTATCATTGAGTAGAGCATTGTTCAGCCTCCATGTGTGAATTATTTTGTTTGATTCTGGGATCTAAGACTTTCTGGTACCTGATCCTGAGCTAATAAAAGCAGAAAAGACAGAGTAAATGACACCTCAAAAGAGTAAGAGACAATTTATTTGAGCCAAATATGGGTGGCCATGGCCCAGGAACCTGGATTCAGGTTGCTCTGTGAAAGTGGTTACATGAGCTTTTAGAGTAACAGAACAAAACATAGTCATAAATCAAGCTATTTACCAAATATGCTCGTAAGGACAGTCAGTGAACAGCTTCCAGTCAAACATAGGGGGGGCTCTGCCGTAGGTTTCAGATGCTGTCGTTAACATTCAGCTTTTGGACAGGTGTCCAATGATCTGCTAAGAATACATTTCAAAGGTTCTACTTGCTAGTCATAGGATTTTAGGCCAGACAGAGTTGGGCATGGATGGTTATTAAGGGACCCAAAGAGAGGCCAAGACAATGTGACTCTGGTCTGCAATATTCCACAATAGCAAAGTTTTAGTCCATCATCCTTGAAGAATCTTCAAAAGAAGTGGGACTTTGTTCTAGGAGTTCAATTTACAGGAAGGTGATGGAAATGAATTATTTCAAGATTCACTTTGCTTTTATTTTATGTGTCCATGTGTCTGTTTATACATATGCATGTGGGTACCCACGGAAGTCAGAAAATAGTGTCAGATTACCTAGAACTGGAATTACAGAGGTCTGTGAGCTGATGTGGGTTCTGGAAACTTAACATAGGTCCTCTGCAAGAACTGCAAGTGTTCTTAACCACTGAGGCAACTGTTCAGCCCCTGGGCATTAAATTTTTGAGGCAGAAGAGAAGATGAGAAAACGAATGAATTAAAATGGACAACCAATTTTTTTTCCTGAATAACTGAGTGGCAATTGGTCACGTAATGGAGGGCTTGGGAGAAGAACAAGAATCATTAGTCATGATAAGGGGGAATTCAGTCTACAGTATCTAAAGGGAAATAGTTAAAAATACAAAAAGAGGTCAAGTCCAAAGTTATGTGTTCAAAAGTCATGGATGTGAAAAAAAGTTTCCAGGATGGGCAAGGAATCTGATTATATCAATAATGCTGAGAAATTGGATAAAATGAAGACTGAAAATTGATCACTATGTTTCACAGCATGGTGATGATGATGATTTGGAGAGAGAGGGATGAGTAAAGAGAATAATAGGGACCAATGGAGAAAACTGAAGTTAAGAGAAAGAAACACCTTCTGATGCAGTGCCCATCCCTATAATTCTAGCACTTGGAAGACTAAAGCAGGAGGACTGACAAAAGTTCAAGACCATCCTAGGCTACTTAGCAAGACCCTGTCAGGGAAAAAGTAACAGCAATTGTGCAGTTACACTTTAATGCCCAACTACAAGGCACCAAAGATTCAGAGGAAAGTCTAGGCCACTTTAGATAGCACCTCTCTTCTCACAGGGCCAGGGAGCCTGGCATTGCTAATACTTCCAATGTCAGCACTGGTAAAGGTCCTTGTGTTCTTGGGATTCAGTGCAGGATGTAGTAGAGGAATGGAGGAAAGAAGAAACAAACCAAAAGAAGTATATATTGTGAATAATTATGAAGACTTGAAAATGTGTGTTGAAATGTGTGTTGAAGGTTGAAGGTTGATGAGTGTGGGGTGTTCCTGAAATGCTTCCTGGGAGACACAACTCAAGGCAGGACCTCCAGCCTTCCTCATATCATGACTAACAATTGGGATGTACATCAGCTTAAACCAAAGTTAATTTGGGATGATGGTTGGAAAATTAACTGCATAGAAAACTTTGCTGTGATTTTTACTACATCATTATAAGGAGACTAAAATATATGCCACTAGAGACATGTTTTAATGTTGATATGTATAATTTAAGTATTGAATTATGTAATATTTCCCAAACAAAGCTTGTGTCTGTAAACATAATTTGTACATTAGGTTTTATACCTGAAAAATAGCTAATTAGAAGGCATGTAAGGCACACCTTTAATCTCAGTACTTGAGAGGAACAGGCAGGTGAATTCTCTGTGAGGTCATGGATAGCCTGATCTCCATGGCAAGTTCCAGGCCAGTCAAGGCTACATGGCGAGAACCTGTCTCAAAACATCAACAACAAAAACTGATAATGTTGGAAATTCTTGATTAATGATGAAAAGTGTTTCATATCCAATCATATGTTCTTAGTGTCAATTATTGCAGAGGAATAAATGCCAGAAAGTCTAGAATGTGTATGCATGAATCACTGTGTCTGTCAGCTTAGCTACTTGACTGGGACACGACAGCAGATAAAAGAAAATTATATCTATGAACAAAAGAACAGAAACTGTTGATCTCCAGAGAAAGGTGAGCCCTCAGGAAAGCCCAGGGGCTCAACACCTCCAATATCTGAACTCCTCACTGTAAGATTGCACCATGTTCTTACTGATCAGACATTGACTCTCTCTGAAAGTACATCGTTGGGTGAAATTTTCATGTATCTTGGTGCATTGCTAATCCACATGTCCCACCTTGTCCTGGGTCAACTGAAGAAAAGTAACTCCCATGACTCACGTTTATCTTAATCTTCCCATGTTAAAAAAATTATCAAGGGACCAGAGGATATCTCAGACATTGGGAACACTAACTGCTCTTCCAGAGATCCTGAGTTCAGCAACCACATGGTGACTCACAACCATCTGTGGTGGGATTCAATACCCTCTTCTGGTGTGTCTGAAGAGTGTTTCAGTGTACTAATATACATTAAACAAACAAACATATAAATAAATAAATATCAAAGCATCTGTCTATAACTTCCTCCTACTTCCATTTCCTGGTTCATTTAATCTCAAGTCCGTCCTGACTCTTACATGACTTCAATGCCCTGAAATTTGTAGGGAAAAGCTCTCAATCGGACTATAAAACATAATAAAAGGTCTTGTGGAGGGTAATTTGACAGAGTATTTTTTTTATTTTTTTTAGTATCAAAAAAATACTTAAAAAATATTTTACTCAGCAATCCTGTTTCTGGAAGGTATACTGGAGAAAGTGTAGGTAAATACACAGCAATGTATGAGAACATTCAGGTCAATGTCCATGACAGAATGGCAGGGCGATTCTTAAGATTATAGTATACCCACACTGAAGGATATGACAGAGACCTTGAAGGTACACTCAAGGGGTCATGGCACAATGTTAAAATGTAGATCAAAAAAGTAGAAACTCTAAAAACACTGTTTACACAATATAATCTTATTTTTATTTTTCAAGGATGTACCCAAATGTGGAACAGAGGCAAGTAACAGTAATTTCTCACAGACATTATTAACATTTTGTCGATAGTTATATTTTCCTCTATATATAAATTTCTTGCAACTGTCAGTGCTACTTTGTACAAACTGGGAAACTCGATGCTGTGTCCAGGCCTTCATTTAGAGTCCCTTCAACACCTGCCTCTGCTTCTCCTGTGTGTGAATAACAGCTGAAGGGAGTTCATGAACAAGCAACAGCTGGCTTCCCAAGAAAAGGGAGATGTGCTGGATCCATCCAACCAAGAACCAACATGGACACCGGGTGAAAAGAGTGAAGAGCTGGTTTCAAGTATCTAGGGCTACATCAGGATTCAGAAAAAGTCCAGGGGATAGAGAGATGTGTGCTCTACCTAAGACAAAGGAGGGAATGCAAATTATGTCTTTGAAGGCAGTCAGGGAAGAAGTCAAGTAAGGAGCACCAACACCTCAAGAGTCCCAGGTGTTAGGTCAGTCAGGAGTCAACAAACTTGACAGACCAAGCACAGCACCAAGCAAGACTCAGGAGCTGAACTTGCAAGCCAAGCCAGCCACCCCGGCCCCTTTGCCCCTAGCAGGTAGAAATGATGTCAGGGAGAAAGGCTTACAATAAGGACTCACTGGGAGAAGCAGGAAGGCAAATGTCTCAAGAACATAGACACAGGAAGGCACAGGAACCGCAGCCTTCATTAGGAATTACAACACAGCACAGGGTCTTCTCAGCTGCCTTCTCATGACCTCTGTTCCGTTGTGTGTTTGCTCAGCTCTTCTCTTAGACTACAGCACAGTCAAGACTTGAGACCAGGTCCCAGAAACAGAGCTCTGAACAATAATATCTGTGTCTTGGACATTCAAACCTGGATGAAACACACCGAATGCACAGGATGCATGCACCCTGTGCACTACCGGTCTCAGATTTTCTTTTTCCTTGTGAATTCCAGGAATCAGGCTCTGAGCTCCAAGATCTTGGGAAGAAACTGGAGTGTGGTCAAGGACCCCAAAGGTATCTCTTCATGAGTCGCCTCATGGCCCCTGTGACCTCCTTGTTTCTCAGACTGTAAACAAAAGGGTTGCACATGGGGGTGACAACTGTGTAGAACAAGGTGAGAATCTGGTCTGTGTCCCCAAAGGAATCTTCCTGAGGCCTCATATAGGCAACAGTTGCAGTCCCAAAAAAGAGTATGACCACAAACAAGTGGGAGGAGCACGTAGAAAAGAGTTTTTGACGACCCTGGGAGGTTGCAACCCCGAGGATGGTAGCAAGAATACAGGCATAAGAAGTCACAATCAACAAGAAAGGGGTGAAGACAAAAGTTATTGTGACAAAGAGGTTCCCCACTTCACCCCAGAAAGTGCTTGCACTAGCCAGTCTCAGCACAGGCAGGATATCACACATGAAGTGATGGATGGTGTTGGCCCCACGGAAAGGCAACGTGAAGATGAAGATGGAGTGAGTAGTGCCTGAGATGACACCCGCAAGATAAGAGGCCCCCACCAAGCCTGTACAGGTTCCCGGGCTCATCAGTGTAGTGTAATGCAGCGGACAGCAGATGGCAGCATAGCGGTCGTAGGCCATGGCGGTGAGCAAGCAACACTCAGCAACTCCAAAAAGGGCAAAGAAATATAACTGAGTGAAGCAGCTGGCAAGGAGGATGGTGGGGCAGGAAGACCGGAGGTCAGTCAACATCCGAGGCACAATGGTAGTGGTGTAGAGGATCTCCACCACGGAGAAGTGACGCAGGAAGAAGTACATGGGGGAGCGGAGCGCAGAGTCCACCAGAGTAAGGAGGACAATCAGAGAGTTGCCCAGCAGGGTAACAACATAGATACACAGCACACCCCAGAACAGATGGCCCTGGAGAAAGCCAAAACCCGAGAACCCCAATAAAATAAACTCTCTTACGTCAGTATCATTATCATCCCCCATTTCCCCAAAGCAGACTAGGAATAAAAAAATTAGAAAAGGGAGCCAGAGACGGGTAGCCGGCTGTAGACAAAGGCTCCAACAGTAAGGATGAAGAGCTGTCCATGAGAGCAGCCCAGCTTGTGGAGGAAGATGATGCTAAGGATGCTGAAGAGGATGCTGAGAATCTCTGCTGCTCCTGCTCCCCAGTAAACACACCTCAGGAAGAGGAAGAAAAGCCAGGCACTGAAAGATCTTCCTGCTCTTTTGGGTTTCTTCAGACAAGCTTTGTTCCACTCGCCCAGGGAATAGGAGCAGAGACTGGAGACAAAAGCAGCTTCCTTCAAGAAAGTGGGTGAGCAGACAAAAACAGAGAATCTGCCAGAAGAAAAGCGCGTTCACCCAGAGGCAGAAATTGGGTGGGGGAAATGCAAGACGAAGAGACAGGAACACAGAATTAAGGACCAGAGGGCCCTGGAGTTTTTACCTGCAGATGGATCCCCACAGTCCTCAGGGTTCCTCTCCCTGGAGCACATCACAGCAGTTCAATTCCCTGCAGAGCTGATTCTCACCAAGTGTGGAGGGAGGAAAGTCAGGGGAGACTGAGAAAATGGAGGAACTGGCTTCCTTTCTTTGTGCCTAACTATAAGCTCCCTGCTGTTGGGCCTGGGTCTGGAAGGTCCTCCTCACACCCACTCACAAAGGAGGAACCACGTGTGGAGGAGGCTGCCATATATAGAGCTCTTCCTCTAAGCACAAAGCTAGCTGAGCTCAGAAGCCCAGTGCTCTAACCTGTTTCTCTAGGTGGGACTAACAGCCATTGCCCCAGGGGCTGCCTTCTGCCTTTCACTCTCTCAGAATTGGAGTCTCGCATTCTTCTGTTCCTGAAATGCCTTTTCCCACCTCCCAGGGAATCCAACATACACTTCTTATCTCCTCATGCACTGCATACATGCTGTGCACAGGCATTGATGCAGACAAATAACAGAATTCCAAGTAAGACTTGTGGTAGGCACTACAGAGAGAGAGAGAGAGAGAGAGAGAGAGAGAGAGAGAGAGAGAGATAGATCATCTTTAAAGTGTGGGAACTAGGGAACTAGACAGATGCCTCAGCAATTAACAGCATAAAAATTAACAGCATAAACTGCTCTTGGAAAAGACCCACTAGGTTCCTGGCACCCATGTCAGATGGCTCATAACCACCTGTAATTTCAACACCAGGAGATCCAATACCCTCTTCTGGTTTCTACAGGCAGCTCACTCATGCTGGAGGTGTTGTTCAGCAGTTAAGAGCACTGGCTACTATTCCAGAGAACCCAGGTTCAATTCCCTCTACCTACACATAAACACATAATTTAAGCTGAAAGGAAACTTTAACTTCTCTTACAATGTTCAACTGTGTCTTTTCAAAGCACATGTTGAGTGGATATCTGGGTGGTGATAGCACAGGGTCCACATGTGTCATTCACAGTCTACAGGTATGTCATCCACAGTGTCCACATGTGTAATCCACAGTGTCAACGTGTGTGATCCACACTGTCCACATATATCATCCACACTGTCCCCATGTGTCTACAGTGTCCACATATGCCATCCACCGTGTCCACATGAGTCATCCACAATAACCACATGTGTCATCCACAGTGTTCACGTGTGTCATCCACAGTGACCACATGTGTCATCTACAGTGTCCACGTGTGCCATCCACAGTGTTCACGTGTGTCATCCACAGTGACCACGTGTATCATTCACAGGGACCATGTGTGTCATGCACAGTGACCACGTGTGTCATCCACAGTGTCCATGTGTGTCATCCACAGTGTGCATGTGTGTCATCCACAGTGTCCATGTGTATCAACCATGGTGTCCACATTTGTCATCCACAGTATCCATGTTTATCATCCACAGTGTCCACGTGTGCCATCCCAATGCTGTATTGTGCCAGCACAGTGCCCCAGTGTATCGTCACTGTGTTTCAGTGTCTGGTCACATGTGACTACACGACGTTCCCTGTGACATCACTGTGATCAACTTGATGTTCACAGTGCATCATAAGCTCCAGGGGAACCAAACAATGCCTCTATCTGACTGACAAGAGTTCCTGAACACGCATACCCATACTCTCACAAGACATACACATATACGCACAATTAAAAATAAAGAGAGAGAAATCGACTTTTTAATTTTATTTTATTTTTGACAGTATCTTAATATGCATGCTGCCTTAGATGCCCTAGAATTCAGTATGGAGGCTCTCTCCTGGCCTCCACCAGCATTGCATGCATGTGACATGCAGACATACATGTGGGCCAAACATAACTTTTTTAAGTTTCAAAGTTGTCAGGAAAGCTGCCCAAAGGATCATAAGCTTGGGCAAAGCTATCCCTGCCCCTCACCACCTGCAGCACTTGGAAGAGCAAATCCTATACCTCACCTGGACATCACAGCAGAGTTGACCATTGTGGCAGGGGCACAGGTGTGCCAACCCCGAGACCAAGAAGGTGGGAGAGCTGGCTCTGTCAATCTTCTTCCATGAGGTAGCATGGGTGCAGGGGTAATGCCCTCCCTCACTTGCCCCTCACAACCTGTGGCAGTTGGGAGAGGTTGCCATGGAGTCATGGAAATGACCAAGCTGGTCCAGCCCCTCAATGCCTGCAGCACACAGGAGAGTGTGCCCTGCACCTCGCCTGGGTGGCACAGTGGGGTTGGCTCTAGTGGAGAGGGCATAGGTAAGGCAATCCTAGGGCAAAAGTACAGGAGACCTGGCCCTGCCACTCATCTTTCCTGAGGTGGTGAGATTACAGGGATGATGCCCTCCTGTCTCGATACCTGCACCAGTGTGGAGAACTGGCCTTCGGGTCACAAGAGCAGGAAAGCTGTCCTAGCCCCTGGCAGGCTGAAGCACTTGGGAGAGTAGAGACAACACCTTGACTGGACAGCACAGTGGAGCTGGCTGTGGAGGCAAAGATGCAGGCAACCCAGCCCCAAGGGCATGAGAGGAGAGCTGACCCTGCCTCCTGCCAATGGCAGCATTGGGGGGCCTTGCCAGAGCAGTGCATCCCCTGGTGGTGGAGATAAGGGAGAGCTGGGACACAGACCAGCTCAGCTTCCACACAGGCCCAGATCCAGGGCACCCCAAAACCTACATCATCTCTCAACTGTGAGGGCATGTGAAAGAACCAGTCCTGACAATCCAAAATGTCAGGATCTCCATGACACAGGGCACCATCAGGATAATCAACAGGAGTCCCAGTGAGGATCCGGTATTGATACTGTGGCAGAAGACAGAGATCTCAAACCAGACCAATGACCCATTGCAATGAACATTTGCAAGTAAAGAAGTGTGGACAGACGGATATACTGTGGAACACATTGTGATATACTACAGCTTCCAAAATGAATGCTTTTCTATGATTGGGGTGCGTTGGTGGTGGTGGTAGTGATTATCGTGGTGGTGGTGCTGCTGGTGGTGGTAGGGTGTCTCTGTGTGTGTGTGTGTGTGTGTGTGTGTGTGTTGTGTGTGTGTGTTTGTATGTATGAGTGTGTGTGTGTTTGTGTGTGTGTTCTTGTCATACAGATCTTTCACTTGTTTGGTTAGAGTCACGCCAAGATACTTAATATGGTTTGTGGCTATTGTGAAGGGTATTATTTCTCTTACTTCTTTCTCAGCCTGCTTATCCTTTGAGTATAGGAAGGCTACTGACTTGCTTGAGTTGATTTTATATCCGGCCACTTTGCTGAAGTCGTTTATCAGCTGTAGGAGTTCTCTGGTGGAGTTCTTTGGGTCGCTTAAGTATACTATCATATCGTCTGCAAATAGTGATAGTTTGACTTCTTCCTTTCCAATTTGTATCCCTTTGACCTCTTTTTGTTGTCTAATTGCTCTAGCTAGAACTTCAAGTACTATATTGAAAAGATATGGAGAGAGAGGGCAGCCTTGTCTAGTCCCTGATTTTAGTGGGATTGCTTCAAGTTTCTCTCCATTTAGATTGATGCTGGCTACTGGTTTGCTGTAAATTGCTTTTACTATGTTTAGATATGGGCCTTGAATTCCTGATCCTTCCAAGACCTTTAGCATGAAAGGATGCTGAATTTTGTCAAATGCTTTCTCAGCATCTAATGAGATGACCATGTGGTTTTTTTCTTTGAGATTGTTTATGTAGTGGATTACATTGATGGATTTCCTTATATTGAACCATCCCTGCATCCCTGGGATGAAGCCTACTTGATCGTGGTGAATGATCATTTTGATGTGTTCTTGGATTCGGTTGGCAAGAATTTTATTGAGTATCTTTGCATCGATATTCATAAGAGAGATTGGCCTGAGATTCTCTTTCTTTGTCGGATCTTTGTATGCTTTTGATATTAGTGTAATTGTGGCTTCATAGAACGAGTTGGGTAGTGTTCCTTCTGTTTCTATTTTGTGGAACAGTTTGAAGAGTATTGGTGTTAGGTCTTCTTTGAAGGTCTGATAGAATTCTGCACTAAAACCATCTGGACCTGTGCTTTTTTTGGTTGGAAGACTTCCAATGACAACTTCTATTTCTTCAGGGGTTATAGGACGGTTTAGATGGTCTATTTGATCCTGACTTAATTTTGGTACTTGGTATCTGTCAAGGAAATTGTCCATTTCCTCAAGATTTTCTAGTTGTGTTGAATACAGGTTTTTGTAGTAGGATCTGATGATTTTTTGAATTTCCTCAGTTTCTGTTGTTATCTCTCCCTTTTTGTTTCTGATTTTATTAATTTGGATACTATCTCTGTGCCCTCTGGTTAGTCTGGCTAAGGGCTTATCTATCTTGTTGATTTTTTCAAAGAACCAACTCCTCGTTTTGTTGATTCTTTGTATGGTTTTATTTGTTTCTACTTGATTGATTTCAGCCCTGAGTTTGATGATTTCCTGCCTTCTACTCCTCTTTGGTGTATTTGCTTCTTTTTGTTCCAGGGTTTTCAGGTGTGCCATTAAGCTGTTAGTGTATGCTGTCTCCTGTTTCTTTTTGGCGGCACTCAGGGCTATGAATTTTCCTCTTAGCACTGCTTTCATTGTGTCCCATAAATTAGGGTATGTTGTGCCTTCATTTTCATTAACTTTCAAAAAGTCTTTGATTTCTTTCTTTATTTCCACCTTGACCAAGTTATCATTGAGTAGAGCATTGTTCAGCCTCCATGTGTACGTGGGTTTTCTTTTGTTTTTGTTGCCATTGAAGACCACCCTTATTCCATAGTGATCTGATAGGAGGCATGGGATTATGTCTATCTTCTTATATCTGTTGAGGTCTGATTTGTTACCAATTATATGAAATTGACCCATTCTTATCTCCTTGCACTAAGCTCAATTCCAAGTGAATCAAGGACCTCCACATAAAACCAGACACACAGAAACTAATAGAAAGGAAACTAGGGAAGAACCTTGAACATATGGGCACAAGGGAGAATTTCCTGAATAGAACTCCAATAGCTTATGCTCTAAGATCAAGAATTGACAAATGGGACCTCATTAAATTACAAAGTTTTCGCAATGCAAAAGACACTGTCAAAAAGACAAATCGGCAACCAACTAACTGGGAAATGATCTTTACCAACCCTACATCCGACAGAGGGCTAATATCCAATATATACAAAGAACTCAAGAAGTTAAACTCCAGAGAGGCAAGTAACCCTATTAAAAATGGGGTACAGAGCTAAACGAAGAGTTCTCACCTGAAGAATATCTAATGGCTGAGAAGCACCTAAAGAGATGTTCATCATCCTTAGTCATTAGGGAAATGCAAATCAAAACAACCCTGAGATTCCATCTCACACCAGTCAGAATGGCTAAGATCAAAAACACAGGAGACAGCAGTTGTTGGCAAGGATGTGGAGAAAGAGGAACACTCCTCCACTGCTGGTGGGATTGCAAGCTGGTACAACCACTCTGGAAAACAGTCTGGCAGTTTCTCAGAAAACTGGGCATGACACTCCCGGAGGATCCAGCTATTCCACTCCTGGGCATATACCCAGAGGCTTCCCCTGCATCCAATAAGGACACATGCTCCACTATGTTCATAGCAGCCTTATTTATAATAGCCAGAAGCTGGAAAGAATCCAGATGTCCCTCAATGGAGGAATGGATTCAGAAGATGTGGTATATCTACACAATGGAATACTACTCTGCAATTAAAAACAATGAATTCACGAAATTCCTAGGCAAATGGTCAGAACTTGAAAATATCCTTAGTGAGGTAACCCAATCACAAAAGAACACACATGGTATGCAGTCACTGATAAGGGGATATTAACCCAGAATCTCGGGATACCCTAGACACAATTCACATATCAATAGATTTCCAAGAAGATGGAAGGAGAGACACCTGGTCCTGGAAAGACTGGATGTAGGGGAATGCCAGGACAGAGAAGCGAGAGGGTGTTGAATGGGGAAAAGAGGGAGGGAAGGGGGCTTATGGGACTTTCGGGGAGGGAGGAAACGGGAAAGGGGAAATGATTTGGAATGTCAATAAAAACTTAGAAAATAAAAAAAAAACAAAATATTTCAAGGTAATCAAATATTCAACCTGCATAGCCTGCTGACTCCTCCTTGCCCATCTTCTCCCATGAGAACTGTTGTAAAACACTGGACTTGCTAGTTTTACGTCAGCTTGACATATTTGGGAAGAGAGAACCTTAGCTGAGAAATTTCCCCTACCACACTGACTGCTGGGCAGGTCTTATGGGGGAGAGCCCAGCCCATGGTGGGTGGTGTCATCCCTGGGTTGGTGGTTCTGGGTTCTATAAGAGAGCAGGCTGAACAAATCATGAGGAGCAAGCCGAACAAATCATGAGGAGCAAGCCAGTGAGCAGCGTCCCCCCATGGCTTCTGCATCAGTTCCTGCCTCCAGGTCTTCACCCTGTTTGAGTTCCTGCCCTGATTTCTTTTAATGGATGGACTGTGCTGTGGAAGTGGAAGCTGAAATTAACCCTTTCCTTTCCTGTTGTTTTTGGCCACAGTATTTATCACAGCAACAGAAACCCTGAGTCAAACATTTCCCCACATTCCCCTCTTCCTCTGTGTCTCTACATAGTCCCTGATACTTTTCCTGCCCAGCCTGGTATGGTCCAGCACAGTGTTGCATGGTTTTCTTCCTGGGGTCTGTGAGTAGCAGATTATCTTCAGAGACAGTTATTCTCTGACCCAAACCCCTTACACATTTGAATAATAATACCTACATTTAGAAAGCATTGTTACTGTCTTTCCACGCTACCCCTTTGTCCTCTTTAGACTTTAGGCTCTTCGCAAATATTGCTTTCTCTGCCTGCAAGTTCCTTTCCCTCCCCCCCTTATTTTTGTGAATTAAGATAAGCTTTATTGTTCCTGAAAACAATTTCTTTATTTTTAAATTAGCATACAAAAGAATGGGTTTCATGATGCAGTTTTCAGATACATGTTGTTCCACTTTGCTCATGTTGTTCACAAGTTCACATTTAAAGCTTCCTGCAGGTAACTTGACATTATTCAAGTCTCATGTCACATTCTACCTTGTCAGAAAGAGTTTCTTGAATATCCCTCAAATTGGACCACACGGTGACCACTCTTTTGTATACCTCATTGTAGGCATAATGTTACTGTGCTCTGTGTAAAGATTGTCCTTGTATTATTCAAATGCTGACTTCTGTGCCCTCATGTCTGGTTACAATCCTTATTCTAAGAATCTCCTTTCTCATATTGCTCCCCAATTATTCCCTGATTGGTTAATAAAGCTAGCTGATCAGCCAATGACTGAGCAGGGGGACTGAATAGGGCTCTACTTCCAGTCAAGAGATAGAGAAAGATAGGGAGCAAGTGGGGATTCTCCATGGGGAGAGAGTCCAAGAGACACCAAGAAAAAACATGTGGATCCCAGAGAGCCAAATCAGTACTAAAATGTAAGTATCACAGGGATTTTGACTAAGAAGTAGCCAGATTAGCTTAAAGGATTAAAATACAGCAATACTGCTCAATTGTTATGCCCTTAAGGCTTGTTAAGTCAGTCAGTATAGTATAGTAGTTCGGTTTGAATTACTTGGGAGCCAGCTGAGTTAAGAGGAAAACCGCAACATACTTTATAAAAAAAATGACGCCAACACCTCATGGCATATACCTCCTTTGCTCTTTTGTTGGAGTGGGTGTTTAGTTCAGGTCTTTTCTACTGGAAGGTATATTCTGTAAAGCCGGAGGCTTTGCTTTGCTCAGAGCTGTGGCTTTAGGGCTTGGAAGGGAGTGGCACACAGTTTAGAAGAGATGTTTTGACACACATTGCAGACTGTTCCTTCAGTCTAGTCAAAGGGACAAGGAAGATAAAACATGCTTGCCTTACTATTCCGCAGAGTCTAGACAGCTGAATATTACCTCCCCTAAACTCCCCTACAGCTCAAGTTCTGCTCATGGCCTAACTCCTGCCAAGGTGAGGCACCTCTGGGAGACATGGATGCAGAAGAGATGAGGCAGAGGGTTCCCTTGCTTCACCTGTTCCCTCTGACAAGTTTAGTTGTGACTTTTATGGTAGAAGAGGTCTCAGCACTGTGGGGGAGAGGCAGGGTCTGGGGCATGGAGAGAGGTAGAAGTCAAATGATTTGGGGCACAGCAGTTGTGGCAGTGGCTTCATAATGTCCCACTTTCTTCCTCTTGACTGATTACTTGGTAGGCGTTGTCAAGAGCGATGCTCCAACACTCATCCCCAGAAACTTAACTGAGAATGTACCCTTCCCATCTGTGAATTGATATTATCAGTTGTGATTGATATTATCAGCTTCATAGGATCTGGAGTCACCTAGGAGACAAGCTGTTGGTATGCCTGTGAGGGATTATCTCAATTACGTTAATTGAGGGAGAAGAGACACTCTATTTTTTTTTAGATATTTTTTTAATTTACATTTCGTTTTACAATATTTTATTTACATTTCAAGTGTTATCCCCTTACCCGGTTTCCCTCTCTCCCGGAGACCCCCCTCTCCTATCCTCTATCCACCTTCTTCTATGAGGGTGCTTCTCCACTTATCCACCCACCCACCCACTCCTACCTCCCTGCCCAAGGTTCCCCTACACTGGGGCATCTATCAAACCTTCATAGGATTGAGGCTCTCTCCTCCCATTGATGCCTGACAAGGCTGTCTTCTGCTACATATGCAGCTGGAGCCATGTGTACTCCTTGGTTGATGACTTAGTCCCTAGGAGATCTGCGGGGGGTGGGGGGGCAGGGAGGGATCTGGTTGGTTGATATTGTTGTTCTTCCTATGGGGTTGCAAACCTCTTCAGCTCAGAAGAGACACTCTAAAAGTGGGTGTCACCATTCCTTGGGCTTTGGTTCTGGACTGCATGGAAAGGAGAAAGGGGGTTGAGTATGAGCATTCGCTGTTTCCTGCTTCCCGACTGTGATGTAATGGAATCAGTGACCAGCTGCTTCAGGACGTCTCAGCCACAATTGATGGGACCTTTGAACTGCAAGCCAAAAGGAATCCTTTGTCCTTTAAGTTGCTTTTGTCAGGGTATTTTATCATAACAACGTAACAAAGGCAGGAAACCGGCAACAATAAGTACCAATAAGACTACTACTGGGATATAGCTGGCCATGCAGTTCTTAGGCTCGTGGAACTCTGGGTGACAAAATGCTTTGAATGGCTCATGTAGAGTTTAATGAGCCATCCTGGTGGAAGTTTAGAAAACACTAGTGGAAAGAGCCATACAACAATGGAGAAACAGCTCAGGAGGTTTCATAGGGGAACAAGGACTCTGTTCTAGTTTGTTTTCTATTGCTTTGATTAAAGACGGTGATCAAAAGCAACTTGGGAGGGAAAGGGTTTACAGGTCATCATGAAAGGAAGTCCGGGCGAAACTCAAGGCAGGGACCTGGAGGCAAAAACTGAAGCAGAACTGTGACTGCCTAGTGGTTTTGCTTCTATGAGTTGCTCAGTTTGGGTTCTTATGCAACCCAAGGTCACCTGCTCAGGGTGACACCACTCCCATTTGACTGGGTCATGCCAGCCATAAATCATTAATCCAGAAAATGCTTCCATTGACTGGTGGAGGATTTCCTTAACTCTGGTTTCTTCTCCCAGATAACCACATAGCTTGTTTCATTTGGATAAAACAACAACAACAACAACAGGAAACACAACCAGCACAAACTCTATGGAAACTGGGATAGGGACCATGGGTATGATTGGGAAAGACTCTGTCTCCATTCTGCCAGTGTTCTGAGAACTTGAGTGAGGAATGAATTGAAAGGTGATGGATTGCCGGGTGGTGGTGGCCCATGCCTTTAATCTCAGCACTTGGAAGGCAGAGGCAGGCAGATCTCTGGGAGTTCGAGGCCAGCCTCATCTCCAGAGCTAGTTCCAGGATACCCAAGGGTACACAAAGAAACCCTGTCTTAAAAAACTGATGAATGAATGAATGAATAAATAAATAAATAAATATGAAAGAGTAATTTGTTTGGAGGAGAAAAATGTCAACATAGGAGAGTGTCCAGGCTGGCATGACTACTGTTTACAGTAAGAGAACAAAATGTGAGGAAAGATATTAAGTGGCTCTTAGATATCTGCCATACCTCTAGAATCTAGATGGTTCTTTGCAGGGTTAGGTCACAGATGCTGGTCCCATCTTTGAGCCATCCTTCATGAAATCAGGTCACACATGCTGGTCACACCTCAGGGTTGCCCTTCAGGAATCATTTGTAAATGTTCCTTGAAGCCTTTTGGGTGCCTGGAATTCTTGTGTCTGCTGCCCTGCAGAGTTTGACCCTGACTAGGTTGCCAGTTCACCGAATACTGTGTGATTCGGGGATTCCGACTCAGTTTCTCTCCCTTATTTAGAGGTTTTCTGTTGACCTGGTTTCAGCCTGGAGTCTTGTGACACGTGCTCTGAGTTCCCCTAGCGTGTGACTCATGGAGCTGTGGTGACCAAGCGCCTGCCTCTGCTCCTGTGAGAGAAGGTTTTCCAACGTTGGTTTTCCTGTTGCTCCTGTTCCGCATAACTTTTGCCTCTTTTCTTTCCTCTTTATTAAAGTATCTGTTACTTAGGGTGCTGTATTGATTTTCTGAAGCTCTCTGCCCTAACCATGCCTCCAGTCACTCTCTCTTACTGGGAGAGACCAGGTGGGCCCATCAACCCCCCGGGACAAATTTGATTTCCCCATTCCGCTTGCTTTGTAAAGTTTCCTATTCTACTAAACTAGATCATGAGCTACTACCCACCTCTTCTGTCTGTTAGTCAACTTTCCTCAATTTATTCCTTGGAGATTGTAGCAGATCGTAACTGCCTATTGTCTGTGCCATCGTCCCTGACAGGTAGCGATGGTGTAATGGTGTGTTGTGATTCAGCAGTGGAGCACTGTACTGTCACAGTGCTGCCATGATGACACCCTGCAGCATTCAACTGGGACAAAGGTAACATCACAGTAGAGCATTGCCAGGGCATCCGTAACTTTATCATGGCAGAAAAGCGGCATCTCTGGCAGGATTGAGCCTTGTGGTTTCACGTAGAAACTTTGATGGCATGGTGTGTCAATGTCAAAGCTAATTGAACAATGTGATGTCACGATGCAGCATTGTGTTGTGACAGAAGAGCTGAAGCGAACTACTATGATGGCCGTGGGTTATGAAAACATGGAGCATTATGATGTGATAATGGTTCTGTGATGTCATAATGCACCCCTGCAGTGGCACACCTGAGCACATTAATATAATCATGGAACATTGTGATGTCATTGTGGAGCATCATGATGTCACGGTAAAGTGTGATGTCACAAGGTGGCTTCACGTCAGCACAATTGACCATTGAGGCATCACAGTGCAATCAGCGATGCCACAGTGGAGCATTGTAATGTTAGAGTGGAGCTGTGATGTCACAACGCACTATGTGAAGACATAAGTGAGCTTTGCCATGTAAAGTGGGGAATTGTGATGGTCCAGTGGGCCCTTGTGATATAGCATTAGAACCAATAACATCACAAAGCAGCATTATGGTATTATAATGGAACATTGTAATGTCACAATGCAATATGGTAATGGCCCACTGAGGCACTGTGATGGCACGCTGGAGCTGCGATACCACAATGACAGCACAACATGGTGAAGACAAAGTTGAGCTCTGTAATCCAGAACGCAGCATTGTGACGTCACAACGGAGCTGTGATTTCCATGCTTTGTCGTGGCTTAATGGGACACTGTTATGTAAGAATGGGGCATTCAGTCTTACAATGGAGCACTGTGAAGACAAAATGAATACTGTATTACAGTTGAGCTGGGCCATCACAGTGCATCTTTGTGACAGCAAATTGAACACATTGTTGTGTAATAAAAATGATGGAGCATCGTGATGACAGAACACAGCACTGTGGAGGCAGATCTGTCAACTGTGATGTCACTAGGGAGCACCGTGTTAGCGTGTGTGCACAGGAGAGCAGTCACCTGCAGAGGGTTCCTTGGAGCTGGAGTTACAGGCAGTTGTAACCTACTTGATGTGGGTCCTGGGAACCAAACTTAATCACAATTGTCATGCAATTGTCACACAATTGTGATGTCACAGCATATTACAGTGTGTTACAGTGAAGCTGTGATATCAGAATGTACCACTGTGATGGTTCAATGGATTATTGCTATATAAAAATGGAGCGTTGTGATGACATACAGGTTGAGCATCTCCATGGCCCTTATTTTACAGTCTTAACATTAAGTTAATACTTTTGATGTACAATCAGACATAGCTTGAGATACAGTGTGACATTTCAGAACTCGTGTGTGAAGCCTGAAGATCATGTTAAGGTAACCGACATTTCCGACATTTGTCATTTTGTCTCCCAGAGACTTTGCATCACTGATTTCGTTTTTGTATTTTGTAGATTCACTGTTTTGCTCCACGTCAGTTTTGGTGGATGGTACATTTTTAGGAGTCTATTAATTTCTTCTAGGTTATTCAATTAGTTGATATGTAATAATAATACAACAAGGTCTTCCAATGGCTCACACTTCTGTGGTATCAGCTATACTGTTTTCTTTACCTTTTACTTAGGATTTTGCTTATTTAAATTTTTTACTTGATAGTCTCATTAGAGATTATCACCTTTGTGCATCTTTTCTTAAAACCAGTTTTCAGTCTTGCCAGTCTTTTCTATTTGACTTTTTACTTTTCCAGTCAATTTGACTATTTCCTATCCTGTTTCCTGAAACCGTCCCTTATTAATGCATGTCACTGATTTTTAAAACATTTTTTTATTGACTCGTTGTGAATTTCACATCATGCACACCAGTCTTGCTCATTTCCCTGTCCCTTCATATCTGCCCTTTGAGTTGCAAATTCCCTCTCAAAATAAAACACACACAGGCACAGACACACACACACAGAGGCACACAACACACATAGGCACACATAGGCACAGGCATGTGTATGCATGCTCCTGCACATACACACACACACACACACATACACACACATACACACACACACAGACACACACACACACATATGCATGCACATGCACTTTCAACTAAAAATTTTACATGTGAGAGACATGCCCTATACCTGTCTTTTTGAATGTGGATGGATTATTTAGCATAATAATGATTTCCAGTCCCATTTATTTTCTTTCAAATGTCATGATTTCATTGTGGTTTATGATTAAATAAAATTCCATGTGTACATGTAGCACATTTCCTTTTTCCCTGCCTCTGGTGATAGACAGCTAGGCCGTTTCCATTTCTTGGTTATTGTGAACAGTGCAGTCAAAAACATGGATATGCCGATGTCTCTGTGGTATCTTGGCTGAGAGTCCCCCAGTATCTTTAAGAGTTATGCAGTTGGACAATATGATGGCTCTAATTTTATTTATTTATTTATTGTCTCTGTGTTAGTATTGATTGTGAACTTGTCCCACAGGAGACAAGCCTCTGGGTATGTATGTGAGGAAGCTTCTAGATTGGGTTGATGTGGTGGCCCATTCAATGGTTGTGGTCCTTGATGGTATAAAAGGAGGAGTGAGAGGAAGTGAGGGTGGAAAGATTGTAAGAGCCCAAGGTCCAGGAAATCTGCTGTGAGGTTGTGTCTCCTAGAAATGGGATGCTTCACTTGCAATACTGCAGCAGTCTGGCTGCCTTCGTAAGACCTGAAGAAATACAACACCAATGGACATGCTAATGCCGAAGAAAAATCAAAGGGGCCCACCTGTGGACAAGGAATTGTAGGCAATTAATGAATGCTGAGAGCAGGAGAAATCATTTTCCCTAGGGGGTAAGCTCCACTGATTGGTTATCAATACTACGTGGTCACCCCTGAGATCACATATATACAAGCAACACTAAATGAACTGAGTGAGTTAAGAAAAAGAGACCATGGTTTTGAGAGGGAACAAGAGGGGGCTGTGAATGGGAGGGACAGGAGGGAGGAAAGGGAAGGGATGTAATTATGCCTTAATTTAAAATATAAAAAAATAGTAAAAAGAGACATTAAAAAAAAAAAGCAGAAATCAAGCTAAGCATCACCGTTTACCTCTCCTGCCTCCTGACTGTGAGTCTGTGGTCAACTATGGTATATTCCTGTCACCGTGGCCCCTGCCATGGTAGACTGTTGTCTGGGACTGTAAGCTGACATAGACCTTCCCTTCTTCACACTGTCCTTTGCCAGTCAGAGATGTAACTCACACAGCCCCATGCTGATTCACGGTGGCCAATGGTGGCTGCATCGGCTTACATTCTCACCTGCGGAGAGTGAAGTTCTTCTTTCTGAAAACTTTGACAGGATTTGCCATTGTTTGCTTTCCTGATACATTCTGATCAGGGTGAGACAAAATTTCAAAACAGTTTCGATTTGTATTTCCTTGATGGCTGAGGACGCTGAGCTGAAGGTATGTCAAGCATCTCTTGGCCATTTGTATTTCTTCTTTTGAGAACTATATACTTCATTAGTCTATCGATTGTATGATTTTTTGTGGTATTTGATTTTTGTACTTATTTACATATACTAGACATTAATTTTCTCCAATGAAAAGTTCATTTAAAAATCTCATGTTTTCTTTGTTGTTTGGAATTACTTTAATCTATTGCCATCTGTCAGTTTTTGAGATCATTTCCTGTGCTATTGGAGTACTTTTAAGGGTATGTGCCCATGTCTATATATTGAAGAACGTTAGCTACTTTTCACCTCTAACATTTTCAAAATTTTAGGTTGTACGTTAAGGTTTCTGATCCCCTCTGGGGAGGGCAAGAGTTATGGCAGAGTTTGACATTTTCTAAAAAAAAAATGAAACAGTCTGCAATTGAGGGCAATGCTTGCTTAGATAATTCCTCAAGCAGTGGTTTAATCGTAAGACAGTTTTAAATTCTTTTCTCTCTTTATTTAAAATATCTTATAATAATAATACTTTTTAAAAGTTAAGTGTATAGCAAGGGGTGTGTAATAGTGCAAGAATGAGATATACCACTAGAGGGTGCCACTCAACCACTTACCTGTATCTAGACTATTGGTGCTGTAACCACTTAGCCCATCTGTCTCTCCTTTGTCCTATTTGGATTTTGCACTGGAATTACTGTCACATTATAAGCATTTTGGAATGGAAGGTGGACTGAATCTGCTAGCTGCTTGTGCTGTCAGTGTCCACACTGAGAACTGTCAAGTAGTGGCACAAACAACCCTGTTCAACCTAGTTCAGCAATTTTGTTACTGGGTTCGGGGAAAGGAAAACATGCTGGAAGAGAATGAGAGCAAGAGACAGACAGAGAGACAGAGGCAGATTGGGCAGCCCTCGGCACCCTGCTGTAGAGTATCTCTCCTCCATAGTAGGATTTTATAGTTCCTGGGAAAGATGTCCAGGAATTCCGATCAGAGTGTGAAACCTTTGGGCCAAAAGAGGTTCTGAACATTTCTGGGTGTTTTTTAAAGTTTCATTCCACATAGAAAAATACAGAGGCCAGATGTCTGTCCATTGAGGAGAACATTGAATGTTCCAGGAAAAAGGTAAAACATTTAGCCTTAGAATACTTCCTGTCAGGGTTTGTTTCATTAGTAACTTCATCTACGGTATCTTTTCTCATGAGAAAGGTGAATTTCTCTCCCCCTGGGCAGATGAAACCAACTTCAGCTCACATGAAGAGCTCACACCCTGAACTCAGCCTCTTATTGTAGGTTTGTAGTCAGGCCACAGTGTACTTGCTCCTGTCACTGTGCTGGTCACTCCTGATGACAAGAAGTAGGATCACCTAGGAGACGAGTCTCTGGCAAGCCTGTGAGGGATTAGCTAGACTAGGCTAATGGTGGTGGGAGACTCATCTAAACCATGGATGGGTTTGGGCTGAATGAAAAAAGGAAAGTGACCAGCAATACTTTCTCTCCATATTATATATAGATGCTGTGTCCAGCTGCCTCACACCCTCTCCTTCCTCATTATAGATTCTGTGTCCAGCTGCCTGAAGTTCTCTCCTTCCTCATTATAGATGCTGTGTCCAGCTGCCTCACACCCTCTCCTTCCTCATTATAGATTCTGTGTCCAGCTGCCTGAAGTTCTCTCCTTCCTCGTTATAGATGCTGTGTCCAGCTGCCTTACACCCTCTCCTTCCTCGTTATAGATGCTGTGTCCAGCTGCCTCACACCCTCTCCTTCCTCATTATAGATTCTGTGTCCAGCTGCCTGAAGTTCTCTCCTTCCTCGTTATAGATGCTGTGTCCAGCTGCCTCATGCTCTTTTCACCATGATTCTCTTGTCAGCATGGACTGTAACTTTTTTTGGAGACATGTTCTCACTATGTAGCCCTGGCTGGTCAGGAACTCACTGTGTAAACCACACTGGCCTTGAACTCACCTGCCTCTGCTCCCCAAGCACTGGGATTGAAGGCAGGATGGCAATCTTTTCCCGTGAGTCTAAGAAGCTTTCGTACGAGTTTTATTACAGTGATGAGAAGAGTAACTTATGTAGATCACAGATTCTGATGTAGTGCCAAAGAAGTGTTAGTGATCCCCCCAAAACAGACAGGAGCTGGTCTGATGCAGTTCACAGCAAGGTCTTTATTTTATTCAAGCTAGCTTAGACCCCCCCTCCAGAAAACTGACATCACACAGGATGGTTTTGGTGGTGGGGGAGTCTGAATGTCTGTCGGGGCAAGACTTTATAGTAAGCAGCAAGCAGGGGGTGAGTGTGCAAGCATCTAATTGGGAAGTTACTATGCCCTTTAACATAATTGGCTGGTGCTGGGAATCATAAACTTAATTTCTGTGCCCCTCTGCATTGGTGGTCGTTAGGCAGGGGGTGGGCTTGTAGCCTGGGGGTGCAGGTATGTTGGGGGAATAACCTGGAAATGTTGGTCTTGTTGGGGATTAGCCTACAGACTGGAGCTAGGCTCTGGTTTTGTTGGGGAGCAACTTGGAAACTAATGTTAGGTACCAGCCTGTTCAAACTTAGGTTAGGTTCTCTAAAATGGAGTCTGAACTTAAGAGATTTGGCCTCTCATTGACACTAGACAACCTGAACACTGATGTATATTATCACAAAAGGTTAATAAAAGCAGAGTCATGGCCACACCAGGGGCCAGAAACATTAAATTTACTGCAGAGGGGAGGGAGGAGGAAGGCCTGGCTTTGACAATCCAGGATATATGTCTTAGAAAATGGTGTATGGGAGGTCTGATAATCTAGTGTGCTGTTACATGGAGTGCTGGAAGATTCCTAAGGAAAGGATCAAGACTCCTGCTGACTTCTAGATGAAAATTCAATCGGAAGTAACCAGCTTGAACTCCCAAAATCTCTGCGTGACTAAACTCACTGTTCTAGTCAGTGTTACTATTGCTGTGATGAAACACCATGATCAAAAGCAACTTGGGGAGGAAAGGGCTTATTAGCTTAAACTTCTGCATCACTGTTGATCATCAGAGGAAGTCAAGCAGGGCAGAAACCTGGAGGCAGGAGGTGATGTAGAGGTCATGGAAAGGCGCTGCTTACTGGCTTGTTTCTCATGGCCTGCTCAGCCTGCTTTCTTATGGAACCCAGGACAACCAGCTGAAGAGAGACATCATCAATAATTGGTTGGGCCCTCACACATCAATCACTGATTAAGGAAAAGCCTTACAAGCTCCTTCCTCTCTGATGTCTCTAGCTGGTGTCAAGTTGACATAAAACTAGCCAGAACACTCACTAGTCAGTTTTATCTGTAGACACAAACAGCATGTCTCCTAGCACCACATTTTGCTTCATCAGACAGTACAGAAAGAGACAACATCCATTACAGCAAGGAAGAGATACTGACAGATTCTGTAATAGTTTTAAATTGCATTTTTACTTATTCTTGAGAATTCCATACATCATACACGTATACAATGATGCATATCAGATCCACCCTATTTCCCCTCTTCCAGCTTCCCCACATACCTCTAATATTGCAGAATATTTGATCACATTGTGAACCCTAAGATTGTCAACTGGAAAATCCTGTTTCTTATTGTGGTGTGGCTCAGTCCTAGCAAACACTTTTAACTCAAGAACTTTCTGTAAACAAGAGCTAAATAAAGTCAACAATGGGTCAAGAGTTGGAAAGGGGAGGTGGCAGGGAGGAGGATCTGGGGGGAGGTGAGGAAGAGGAAGCTAAAGTTGAGATGTAATATATGAGAGAAGATTAAATAAAAAGGAAAAAAGAGAAAAGAACAGACTTCTAAGAGATAATAACAAAACATAAGAATAAAATACAATATACATTTTTAGATATTGTTTGAGAATTTTATACATGTATATACTACATTCTTATAAGAGAGGACACAGTGAAACCATCCAACACTGGACCATCTGTTTATAGAAAGAAAGGTTTATTGGGGATCAAACTGCCAAGGCTGTCTCTCAGGGTGGGGACAGGAATGGAGGGACAGAGAGAAGAGCAAAATGGTAGAAAAGCAAGCAAATTTTGTATGACAGTCAGCAGGATGGGGTCTTTGAACATGATACAGGATGTTCAGATTGACTAGGAGCTAGATGCCATTGTCTAAGGTAGTTGACTTTCAGGGCAAGATTAAGGGAGGTTACTGGTAGCTTAAGGGAAGATTTTAGGCCTCTGCTTAGCCAATAATAATCCTTCTGTTTGCCTGGCTCAAGTCCTTCTGTTTAGAACACTGTCACTAGCATGGCCATCTTGGAGGGCCATTTTGAATCTAACAGTTCTGATCATATTCACCCACCACTTTATTCTCCAAATCCTCCTGGACTCCATCCCTCCACATTCCCCTCCCAACTCCTTGTTCTCTGTTTCATTTTTATAATGCACTGAGTTCAGTCAATGCTGACTGTATGCACAGGAGTGTGGGAATCATCCAATAGGTCAGGGTCATCCTACTAGGTGCTACAACCCTAACTCTCCCTTTTCCAGCATTCAACAACTGCCACATATATAATATTTTTCTTTCTTTCTAAAAGAAGCTTATAAAATAGTAGACTTTCATGTAGGTTTCCCAGATATCCTCAGTGTTACTTATCCCTGTCTCCACCCCTTTTCTGACTTGCTCTAACTTCTTCACTTGGTGTTCACCCATTAGTCTCCTTTCTTCCATTATACCTCTTGTGTTCTACCAACCACAGCCTTGAGGGCTCCATTCTCCCCTGATGGTCACACTCCAGTAATCTGACTTCCATAGGGGCTCTGAAGTAAACACAGATGTCTAAGGATTTGAAGGAACAGAGAAAATATTCAGAGATTCTCTTTCTGGGTCTGGGTCATCTCACTCAGTGCAGTTTTTCTAGTTCTACGCACTGAACTGAAAATTCCATACTTCAGTGCTCACATTCCCTAGACAGTCAGTCTGGAGATGGCATAATGAGAGGTTTGACTTGCAATGGTGTCTGAGAGACTTTACTCTCATATTCATCTCAGGGTTGTGGAAAATTATAAATAGACAAGTCTATTGATGTAGGACCTATGTATGCCTGGATGTTGGACTGTTAAAGGCAGTCTGTGTTTTAATTGAGCAAGGCTTAACTTCCAGAGACCCAGTAGATTAATCTACAAGGGAGGGGCCCCATTAGCTATGCTAATGCCTAGGCTCCTGACACCACGAGGCCCTCAACTCCATAATTCTGTGGTCATCAGTCATGTAGAGCCACGCCCCAAATCCCTAGTATTCTGGCTGGGTTCCACCCCCATAGTCACCTGGCAACAGCCAGGTATTCCCCTCCCCACAGTTACCTGGCAACAGCCAGGTAGGCCCAACCCACTATAAAAGGGGATGTTTGCCCACTCCCCTCTCTCTTATTCTCTCATCCTCTTACTTTCCTGTCTTTCTCTCTTGTCTCTTGCTCCCCCTCTCTCCCATTCCCCTTCCCCCTCTCTCCACGTGGCCATGGCTGGCTTCTACTTCTCTACCTTCTGTCTCTCACTTTACTCTTCTACAATAAAGTGCTAAAACCAATAGATTGCCTCCCAGCGTTTCCAGCTGCCAGGCTGGATGGAGGATTCACCTGTGTGGGAACTGTCCCAGCATGCCTTTCCCTGACTGAGCTGTCCCTGGGCCCAAGTTCTCGGATCTTCCGTCCAGCGGAGTCCTGCTATGCCCGAGAACTAGAACCTGTTGTCTCTGGCTTCCATAAGGCCTAGGGGTCCCAAGACAGCTCCCTCCCCACCCCTGTGGATTGGGGTCCTGTGACTTCTCACAGTCAGACACCCACTTGGTGGTGTGGGGGCGTGTTACAGTCAGAGCCGGGACATGCTCTGGGAGGACGTGGTTTTATTCCCCTTCCCCCTTTCCCCACGCTGTGTGCCCTACAAACCGCTACAGTGCCCTACACCTGGACTTTGGAATTTTCTTCTAATTCCAAGTATTAGGCCATAGGAAGCCCCTCTCCTCTGTCAATGTGAACATGTTTTGGTACAGAATCTGGAAAACTGCAAGTGCCCGAGAACTAGATATATTTGTTGTTTGGCCTTTTGCTTTTTGTTCTCTCCCCTGAACTCTCAGTTTCTTGTCACTGCTTCAGATAATGATTGTGTCAGGACATGTGCTATAAGGATAAGGCACAGCCAGGTGGCTGGCACACCGAGTGGCCACGGTTCTCAGTTGCTGACTTTCATGGTTTATCCTGATGGCACTTACTTTGTCTCTAGTTCATCTGACAAAAACATAATAAATAAATTAATTAATTAAAAATTAATTAATAAATAAATTAATGTTTAAATGTTTAGAATGTCACAACAAGGTCTTACGTTTACACATCTGAACACTAGGTGCAGGTTTAGGGGAGTAAAGTGTCATAAAGAGCCAAATACTGTGTCTGTTGGGAACTAGCAGGAAGTTCACATGTATGATTGTCCATATTATCTGTATTTTTCTTCTACTATGTAGCCTTGGTTGGCTTGGAATTCACTATGTAGACCAGGCTGGTCTTGAACTTATAGAGTTCCATTTGCCACTGCCTCCTGCATGTTTGGATTAGGAGTGTACCACTCCTCCATGTAGACATAGGCACTCTCAGGGCTAAGGCAACAAAGAGGGTACAGATTGATCTGACACCCCTTACCTTTTCAGGTGCACTTAAAGAAACATAGGGTCTGGAGATGTCTCAGAGGATAAAGGCACTTTAGGCCAAGTCCTGTGACTTCTTTCCCATACCTGGGACTCACTTTGTGGAAGAAGAGAACTGAGTCCTGCAACTTATCCTTTAATGTTCACATATTCTCTGTGGTATGTATGTGCCTCCTCCCCAACACACATACACACACACACACACACACACACACACACGCACACGCACATGCACACGCACACACGCACACAAAGATATACACACAGATGTAGTGATGTAGTGAAACAGATAGAGTAAATAAATATGTAAATAACATGTGATAGAATAAGAAAATTAAAGATAAGGAAATAGCTAAAATCTGAAGCTACTGCATACAGTTTTCACATTTTATTATAAATACTGTTCATAGTTGAACAAAAATAATGTGTTGCTAATATAAAAAACTAAGAAATTACTTTTTTATATTTATTTTGCATGTATGTGTAGTGTGTATGTGTATGTGTTTGCATGTGTTGAGTATAGGTGTTTTTATGTTTGTATGTGTGTGTATGTGTGTGTATATGCTCATATGTAACATCTTGTGAGTGGAAGTCTCAGAACACTTTGCAGGAGTCTTTCTATCATGTTTGTACCAGACGTGGCACTCAGATTGTCATGTTTGATGGCTAGTGCCTTTAGTCACTAGCTCCTAAACTGATAATCAATTAAGCTATATTATATTTGTTTAAAATACCTGCAGCAAGCATATTCAACAACAAATAATGAATTTCTCTATTAAATAGATATAATATGAGAGACATGAGGACAACACTATTCATTTGTGCAAATATTTTTAAATATCTGTAGGCATACTTTTTAATCTATTTTATTTTTCTTTTACCTCTACCTCCCTTCCAACCCTTATTCTTTCCAATACTCCAACACTAGGTAGGAGAGAAAGGTTATAGAGAAAAGGGGACACAGGTCTCTTTAATCTACTTCCTGATGAATAGGGGTGTTAAGTTCCTTGAGGCAAGTCCAACTTTCATAGTCAGGATATCTCTAACTTTTTGTTTATTTCTCTGGACCACCAGCAAGATCAGTAGCAGGAGCAGGAACCAGTAGGAAGAACAACCATGCCTCCCCCTTCTCCTCTTCCTCCCTTCTCCTCCTCTTCCTCCTCCTCTTCCTCCCCTTCTCTTCTTCCTCCTCTTCTCCTCTTCCTCCTCCTCCACCTCATTCTCCTCCTCTTCCTCCTCTTCCTCCCCCTTCTCCTCCTCTTCCTCCTCTCCTCCTCCTCCTTCTCCTCCTGCTCCTCCACCTCCTCCTCCTTCTCCTCCTCTTCCTCTCCCTTCTCCTTCTCTGCCTCCTCCTCCTCCTCCTCCTCTTCCTTCAGAGTGCTGCTTCTCTGGGCTCTGGACTCTGGCATTTTACTCTGGCATTTTTACTCTGAAGTCTCCAGAGTCTTCAGAATTAAACTATCTGCAGCTGGAAGAATCACACCCCTGCCAAAGCACCACACGAGGCAAATAGTCAGCTGCTGTGGATAATCTGAAGCAACCTCATATCCCACACCTGGAATTAAAACAAAAACATGTTTATATAACATAGCTGTTCTTTCTTTCTTTTTTTTTTTTATACAAAACTCTCATTTCTTGCTCAAAAGTCATGGGAAGTCTAAAATGTAAAGTTGAAATGTCTTATGGTAAATTCATCTCTGATGCTTTAACTGGGAGGAGAGGCTGGCCTTGAGTTTCTGTGGGGATGGACTCGATGACTATTGTCCAGAATTCCCCTTTAGTCTGGGGTTATCTGATTCATTGGAGATTTATAATCTTCCTAGTGATCTCCTTGAAGCTTTGTTTCACCTGCTTATTTCTTAGAGTGTAAATGAATGGGTTCAGTAAAGGGGCAACTGAGGTATTGAGTACAGCTACACCTTTATTGAAGGCAACCCCTTCTGTGGCTGAAGGCTTTATGTACATGAAGATACAGCTTCCATAAGAGAGGGAGATGACAACCATGTGGGAGGAACATGTGGAAAATGCCTTCTTCCTCTGCTGTGCAGATGGGATCTTTAGAATGGTCCTGATGATAAATGTATAGGAGAGAATCACCAGTACCAGGGTGACAATCAAGGTGATGACTGCTAAGACAAAGTCAAAGAGTTCCAGCAGCCTTGTGTCTGAACAAGCTATTTCTATGAGAGGCCCGTAGTCACAGTAATAATGATTGAGCACATTGGATGCACAGAAATCCAGTTGGCTGGTCAGGATGATTGGGAATAAGATGATTAGGAACGCACTCATCCAAGAGCAGAGGACCAGCAGGGTGCAGACCCTGTTGCTCATGATGGTGGTGTAGTGCAGGGGCTTGCAGATGGCCACATAGCGGTCATAGGACATGGCAGTCAGAAGGTAAAACTCAGTGGCTCCAAAGAAGATGGCAAAGAAGTACTGAGTGAAGCACCCAGCAAAACTGATGGTCTTAATTCCTGTGGAGATGCTGAAGAGCATGCGAGGAGTAAAAGTGGATGTGAATGAGATTTCGAGGAAGGAGAAGTTTCTGAGGAAGAAGTACATGGGTGTCTGGAGGTGGGAATCCAGCAGAGTGAGGACAATGATGGTCAGGTTCCCCAGAACACTGAGTATGTATGTGAGGAGGAGAAATAGGAAAACACAGAGTTGAAGCTCTGGGGCATCTGTGAGTCCCAGCAGAATGAATTCAGTCGAGGTTCGGTTTTTAATGACTAACACTGGCTGCCTGTGAATACACAGAGGAGTTGAGTCAGTGACAGGACAGGAGTCCAGAATATTTAAGATTTAATCTTTTTTTTCCCCTGTAGAATTACAGCAAACTTCTCCCACTCAGGCTGCACGAGCTATCTTACTAGCTTGAGAATTTTTCTATGTTGCTTTACTTTAAAAAAAATTTTTTTTAGTTATAATTTATGCATGCTTTTCTTTTAAACAAACACCCAAATTATCTTCTGTCTTTAAGTTTCATTTGAACAAGCCTCTACTTAAAAACAATTCAGCTATTTTTTTGACAATTTCATTTATGTTTATAATGCATTCTGGTTATTGTCTTTCCCCCACCCTCCTTTATCACCCACTCCTCCTCCTGACCTGTCCCTTTCCCATGACTTCTAGTTTTGTCCTGTGACCAATCCACTCAGTTTAACCAGGGCCAATTGTTTGATGTTGGATTGGACCTATTCATCGGAACCTGGTAAGGTTACCAGCGAATACACAACAGAAGCCTCCTTGTACTTTTGATATTTTATTATGTTAATTAATTCTGTAATGATGTCTTGTTTATATTCCTCACTTGGCTTCAGTGGGAGAAGAAATGAGGTTACCTCATTTGAATTGTAGCTGTCTTCAGACATACCAGAAGAGGGCATCAGATCCCATTACAGATGGTTGTGAGCCACCATGTGGTTGCTGGGAACCTTTTAGTAGGCAAATGATTTCATTAAAATTAGAGTAACTGAAAAGTCCTCACCTTCCATTTGAGTTTTGGAATTTGTGGTCCATCATTACCAGTATCTTTTCTGTTTATTGGCTTTGGGGATCTTCTTGTCAGATCCCATTTCTTCCATCCTAGATGGTATCAGCAAAAGAACAGATGATGCATATCCTGTTAGATTATTGTTCCCACATTTCTTCTTCACTTAAATTTATTGATAAGTGTGTGATTTTATTGTGGCTAGAAAACAAAATTTCAAGTCAAAAGATACAAACCTCATTTAGGGGTTTCTGATGAAAACTTTAGATAGCTGGGGGCTTTTTACATTCTACCTTGAGAACTTGAGGAATTAACTTTTGTTTAGAGGAGGAGTATGTTTCTGAATATTTACAGAACTACTCTAAGAGCCTCATTTAGTTATCTTTTCCTAGAGTCTTCTCCACAGCTCTGAAGTTCTAAGTTCCTTATCAAAGATATATGCAGTAGAAAACACAATATATAATTTGCCAAAATCCTCCTCATTCACCATTTCTCTTAAGATATTTCTGCTAGAGACTTATAAATAAGA
This sequence comes from Tokudaia tokunoshimensis, assembly GCA_036184795.1. Lineage (NCBI taxonomy): Eukaryota > Metazoa > Chordata > Mammalia > Rodentia > Muridae > Tokudaia > Tokudaia tokunoshimensis. The sequence goes on from BTHU01000007.1 coordinate 51,491,363, forward strand.
TGATGCGCCAGAAGCTGCCTCTCTGTGACCCAGTGAAGAAGCTCAGAATAAGAAAGATAAAAACCTCTGAAGAAGAAAAAGAAGAGCTTTGAAAATTGTGCACAGTAGTGATAGAGTCACTAAATGATCAGAGAAAAAGACTGTTGATACATGGGAAAGAAAACACTGGATGAATGAAGCTCCACCCTGGAGGCTCCATGACATTGGACAGGGGTGGGGGGAGCAGATTCTTATCTAAAAGGCAAGTCAAATGAAACCACTCTGGAAGTCCTGACCTCAGGATTAGCTCAAAGCCCTCAACAGCTTTGATTGCAGCTGTCCATTTTGGTGAGATGGTAATTACTCTGGCATTCAGGGTCATCAATGGCCATTCTGTATGATTTAGAGGGCAGTGGAAGGGTGGTGTCTTAGTTAGGGTTTTATTGTTGTGAAGAGACACTATGACCGAGGCAACTTTTATAAAGGCAAAGATTTAATTGGGGCTGGCTTATAGTTTCAGAGGTTTAGTCCATTATCATCATGGTGGGAAGCATGGCAGCATGCAGATAGACTTGGTGATGGAGGAGCCAAGAGTCAAGATCAAGATCAGCTGCCTCTTGATCTGAAGGCAGCCTGGAGGAGACTGTCTTCCGAAGGTTGCCAGGAAGAGGCTCTGGATCATACTGTCCAGACTTGAGCACAAATATGAGACCTCAAAGCCCCAACAGTGACACACTTCCTCCAATAAGGCCACACCTCCTAATAGTGCTACTTCCCATGGGCCAAGCATATCCAAACCACCACAAATGCCATTTTTAGAGGAAACCTATTACTCAAAACTGAACTACTGTAGGTGTTTGAGAACCAAGAATCACCAGAAATCAGAGAATCTGAATTGAACCAGCCACAGCCTCAGAGGGAGACACAGCCTAAGGGAGCAAGAGTGGAGAGCAGGAGGGCCAGGTGCTGCTGACAAACTGCAGGAGGCTTGGCTCAGATAGTGAAGTGAATAACTCCACCCTTAGGGAGGGAACAGACCTTAGTTGAGATTAACCCTGGAGTTTGATAGCCTCAAGTCTGAGCTCAGTAGTTCAATCAACTTCTGAGCCACCTACCTGCCCTTCAGTGTTGTAGAGCCTCCAAATTCTGAAGCTCCAGATGAATACTTGACAACTAGACAAAGTCAGGCTCTTCACCTGTGCAAGTCTCCGTAGTCTGGCTGCTTCTCGCTATCTTAATACAATGAAAGGCACCTGGGCTAAAACATAGATGAAAGATCAGAGAGAGAATCCAGAGTCCATTTTTAACAGGATCAAGGACACTGTAGAGGACTCAAACCCATTAACAAAATAAGAAAATCCATTCAAAACCTAGACAAGAAAGTTACCAAAGTTAAAAAAAAAAAGGTCAATAACTTGGAGGAGAAATTCAACAAAACAAAGGAGAAGTTGAGCAAGGATATCGAAAAACTAAACAGAACTGAGAAAGAACTAAACAGAAAATTTAGAAATGAAAGAATCAAACAAAATCAGAATAGCAGAAAACATTAATAAAATCTCATCTAGAAGAATGAATTTTAAGAATGGAGGACAAAGTTGTGATGATAATATATTCAGACACATATAAAGAAAAAAAAAGGAATGAATGTGATTCAAACTTCTAAGTCTGGCACATTCAAGAGCCCAAAATTAAGGACCCATTGATGTGGAAGAGGGAGCTGATATGGTCACTAGGCATAGATATTTTATCCAATGAAATTATAGTAGAAAAATTCTAAACCTAGAGAAAAAGAATAGACATCTAAACACAGAGAACGATTGGGACCTTAAATAGACAAGACCAGAACAGAATCTTCCCATAGCATATCACAGTGAAGATGTCAAGAGTTAAAAAGCAAAGAAACTTTACCAAAATATGTAAGGGACAGAAGTCCAACTCACACAGACAGGCAGGAACAATAGAGTAGAATCAGATCTCTTATTCTAAATGTTGAAAACAGAATGATGTATACTCAGAAAAAAAAACTCTCTAAAATTTGATGGGTAAATAAGGATATTTCAAGACAAACGCAAAGTAAACATGGAAACAGGAGAGTATTGCAAATGTTTCCTAAAGGGGTGTTACAGTGGAGAGAGAACAGTTTCACGTATGAGAACATAGCAAAGAATATATTGTGTGAGAGGAACGGATGAACGGAGGAGACCTGGGGGTGGGATATCAATTCTGTCCTACACAACATTGGAAACTGGCTAGAAAGACAGTGTGTATACAGCTTATTTTGTTACAGAATTATCCCTTGTGTTTAGTTTTCAGGGCACCAAGTGATCTGTTAGGGAAAGAAAGAGATCAAATAATTTCAGGAGGGACTTTCAGGTACTGTTTTGCTTTCTCCTCACTGTCAGGGGAGGTGCTTGTCAGTGCCTGGAACTTGCTCCCATATTCATTCAGCTTCTTGGGTGAGTGCTGTCTCTTTCCTTCTCATATAGACATAGACTCAGCACAGAAACAGAAAAGGTCCTCCAGGTCACCGGTCATATTACTCTTTTCCAGAAAGGTTAGTGTTCCACCCAGAAGCTTTGAATATCAAGAATCTTTTGTAATTTATATTGTTTTGATTTTTAAGATTACTGTAATAAGGAACCCCCCCTCACCTATTCCTGAGCATATCTGAAACTTCAGAGACCTATCCTCTTTGTTGGCCCCAAGAATGTACAATTAACAAGACATATGGTTCAATCTTCTTGAAATTCCAGGCTCTGGCATCTCCTGGTAGTTATTATTATTTTTGTAAAGTGTTCCATGTTGTCATTTGAAACACTACGTGCATATTCCATATAGTTTTGCATTAGTAATTTTACAAAGGTATTTGTTTTGGCTTTGTAAATAATAAAATTTGAAAAAAATTGAGTCAGAATCTTGCTGCGTAGCTCAGGCTGGGTTCAATCACCCTCTAGCTCCTGCATCAGTCTCCTAAGAATCTAAGTACTGAGCTGAGATGTATGCACCATCCTGCCTGGCTAAAAGTTGGAAACAATGTGAATTTCCATTAATATAACATTTTTGCTATCTAGGAATTACAAAATGCAGTATAGAGTAATAGAAATGAATGGAAAAACATTTATCTGAACTCATTTGGAAAGATGTACTTGATACACTGCTTTGAACATAAGTCACACAGATCTGAAAGCAGAAATCATTAACCATAGCCATTTTGTTTTATAGCTGTCATCATTGTAAAAAAAAAAGCATGTGTTTTAATAAAAAAGAGGTACAACTTCATGACTCAGCATCACAAAAAGTAAAGATAACATAGCTATAAACTCAGACTATACATACCTTTGGCTTGTAGAACAAATTCTGTGTGATTCTAATTATTAATGTCCATGAGAAGCATTGTGACTTAAGGCCAGGAATGGATGGAAAGTGGCATAAAGCTTAACTTGCTTCCTTGTCCATCACTGCTTTTTAATGAAATAATTATTCACAATAATTCACAAATTTAAGAAATTTAATAGGACAAGCCTACTCATCTTTCTAGGTATCAATTTAACATTCATTTGTCACCTCCTCCCATGTTAACATGGATGAATTAATTTACTGACAACTGGCCACCAAAGCATCTCTGAAATGTGACTTGTTCAAGTTATGAATTAATACAATGTTAATAAACACCCCATAACAGGAGTATGTTTTCAAAGCCTCACGTTCTCTGTTCTAATTGACCTGGTTATGTGCTTCCTCTCTCATTAGCAGATCTGAGCATCTTTAGTGCAGCAGTCACATTAATTTGCTTATTTATTTGAAACAGGGTCTTGCTCTTTTTCTGGCTTGCTTGAGCTCAAGTGATCTTGTCTTAGTCCTCTGAATAACTCAGACTACTAGGGCATTTCACTAGAGCATCTCTAAAGCATATTTAAACAACTCAATTCAGAGGAGACCCCAGGCATGTCAGTTGAGGGAAGAAGCGAAAAATCCCTGGAGACCCACATCTAGAGTGTGCTAATGAACACTACTATTTGCCGAGAATTATTTAACTTGAACTTTTGATAGGAGAGTGGTGAAGAAGTTCAAAAAGGCTCTGAGGAATCTAACAAGAGGCCTTTAGCAAATGAGGGAAGAGGTGTCATTTTCTTTAGTCACGTAGCTACTGCCAAGATGTCCAAGATCCTGCAAATAATGCTCCTGTATGTTCATGCATGAAGTCCTAATTATTCCAGTGGGGTGCTCGGAACAAGGAGGGCCTTGAGACTCTGGTAGTGGTTCTGTGAAGATGGAGTTTCCCAGAGGAAACAATAATTGTCTGATAATCACTGAGCTCTTGTACCTCCTTCCTGACAGAAGCTAAGACACATTATAACACCATGCTTAGATGATAAAGAACTTGAACTCCCATCTCTCTCCTTGGATTCTCATCTCTTATTCGCTACCTCAGATGTAGTTTGTTACTTTGATGACCTGGTAGACTTCTTGTTTTTATAGGAGATCGAAGTTTTCTGGCCCAATATGGAATTCATACATTGGCTATACCTGGGGCATGACCAAACCTCTGTGGAGGAAGGTGGAAGGCTTCTGAGTTGGGTCTTGACTGTGGTAAGGGGCAAGACAGTTGCAGATTCATCCATACTCATAGGAATAATCAAGATTTGCTTGAAAAAAAATCCTACTTAAATTCAATGGGAAACACAAAAGAAGAAAACAAACCCAAACCAATCTACCACACTAACAACAACAACAACAACAACAGCAGCAGCAGCAGCAGCAGCAGCAGCAGCAGCAGCAGCAGCAGCAGCACAAGAAAGTGGAGGGGTTTTCTTGGAAGAAGAAGGGTTTGTTGGGTGAAGGAGAGTGTTGAGATAGGCCAGAGAGAGGTGAAAATGACCAAATTCATTATATAGCTCTATGAAATGATAAAAGATAAAAAATTAGCAAAATACAAAAGGTTTAAGGAAATAACAGTGACAACAATGATTAAAAATTATAGCAAGAAATAGGAAATAGGGTTTTCTGTGCAGCTGATTATGTATTGGGCATAATATTTTTGCTTTGTGTTGCTGTGGTGAACTCACACATTGGTCAAGGAGCATGGGTGATGGACAGATTGTAGCACCTGGTCTTGCGGTTCTTTCCCAATATCACTTTTTTTTTTTTGGGGGGGGATCAATTTTTCTTTTTTTTTCTTTTGTTAATTTACATTCCAAATCACTTCCCCTTTCCCGTTTCTTCCCTCCCCGAAAGTCCCATAAGCCCCCTTCCCTCCCTCTGTTCCCCATTCAACCCCCTCTCGTTTCTCTGTCCTGGCGTTCCCCTACATCCAGTCTTTCCAGGACCAGGGGTCTCTCCTTCCATCTTCTTAGAAATCTATTGATATGCGGATTGTGTCTTGGGTATTCCAAGATTCTGGGTCAATATCCCCTTATCAGTGACTGCATACCATGTGTGTTCTTTTGTGATTGGGTTACCTCACTAAGGATGATATTTTCAAGTTCTGACCATTTGCCTAGGAATTTCGTGAATTCATTGTTTTTAATTGCACAGTAGTATTCCATTGTGTAGATATACCACATCTTCTGAATCCATTCCTCCATTGAGGAATATCACTTGTACCTTGATAATAGTCTTGTGATGGGAGATTAGAGATCCTGTGTCTTTCCTTTATTTCCTCCAGAAGACTGTCCTTCCATGTACTTATTGGCATTCTTGCTTAATCATTTTTAACATTAAAAAATCCATGAAGTCCCAGTCTGTAGATTTGTATGTGGAGATGATTGGCATGTGACTCTCCCAAAAGAAAATAAATGTACCCTTGACAAGAGGATTTTCAGGACTACTGATGGAGAGGTACAAGGTCTTGGAAAGGTCAGTGCCTCTTTGGCGAAAGACCTATGTAACAGCAATTTTAGCTTCTATTTGCTGATTTGAGGCTGCTTATTGACAACCAATCTGCTTTTACCTTGTGAAGCTTTACCCCCAACTTCCATTTGACTTTAGACAGGGGGATCTAATGCATAGATGTGGCAATCATAAATATTTGAGGAAGCTAATGTTATATATAATTATAGCATACAGAAGTCTTTAGAGAGACATAATGCTGAGATGTTACTGGAGGGCAAAAACATACACACTATTACAGTAGGAATAAAAAAATCAGAGATTTAATAATATAGCAAGAACAGTATGATAAGGAAGAAAGGCTTGTGAAAGCTACTACAGAGCTTTGGGTAGCATTTCTTTGTGGGTAATACTTGACCTAGGAGACTAGAAAGAGATTGTTTTATAATAGATATTGTGGGTCAGCTCATCCAAACTCACACTTCATTTTGGGAAAATCAGAGAATGATGAGCTAGACCAGAGAAACAAGAACTAGGCATAGACTGGAGACCAATTCAAAGAATTATGATCTCTTTCTCAGGAATTTAGAGTTAGAAATGGACCTTAGATTGGAAAATTGTGTGTGGTCAAGTTACATACCACCTCAGGGTAAATAGGCAGTAATGATATTCTAAGCAAATAGAACTAAAAATCAAGCATTAGATCTTCTAATATCTTGCAAAATAGACTTCAAAGCTAAAAATATTCAGAAGACACAAAGAAGGTCACTTTACATACAATAGTGAAACACTATACTAAGAGGATATTACATACTAAACATATTCGCCCCAAATACAGGCACATTTATTTTCATGCTACAAATATCACTAGATGTTAATCCAAGAAATTGATCAAAACACAGTAATTGTGGATGACTTCAATACTTTATTCTTACCAATAGACAAGTCATCTGGACAACCCTCCAGCTCTTGAAAACAAAAACAACCCCCTTCCCCAGAAATATTGGATTTATGTTCTTATAAATCAAATGTCTTTAGCAGATATCTGTAGAACATTCTATCCACTACAGAATACAAATAAGCAGCCCATGGAACTTTCTAAAAAAAATTGCTCAAGTTTTCAACAAACATGAAAAAAAATTACACCCTATAATCTATTTGACCATAACAAAATAAAACAGGATATTAACTGCTATAAAAATTACAAGAAGTCACTGAGAAAAAAAGAACACAGTGAAGACTAGATGGCAGTCCTAAGAGGAAAGGTTGCAGTAATAAGTGCCACAAAAAGACAAGTGATTGCCAGAATGAGGATACCTCATTCCCACTTGGGAGGGAGAAGAAAGCAATCACAAGTGGGGAGGGAAGGAGGGACCTGGGAGGGAAAGTGGTTGGGGTGAGGAGTGGGGAGGGAGAGGGGAACCTGATCTGACATTGGGGGAGGGAAAAGGACTGAAGCCCTGAGGGCCAGCAGAAAGAATGGAAACAAGCAACCTTGGGAGCTAGGAGGTTGGGGGGACCCTACAGAATGCACCAGAGACCTGGGAGGTGAGAGACTCACAGAACTAAAGGGAGGGACCTTAGATGAAATGCCTGACAGTAGGGAGAAGGAACATATAGAGTCTACTCCAGCAGGAAGACAGGGCTTCAAATGAGGGATAGGGGGGCCATCCCACAGTTACAACTCTGACCCATAATTGTTCTTGTCTGAAAGAATTACAGGGATGGAAATGGAGAGGAACTTGAGGAAAAGAAGGTCCTGCGACAGGCCCAAAGTGGGATCCAGTTCATGAAGAGGTCCCAAGGCCTGACACTATTACTGAGGCTATGAAGCGCTCACAAAAAGGGACCACAGCGCCACAGGAGGAACAACAATATGGGTCACCCAGTACTCCCAGAGCTCCCAGAGACAAAACTATCAACCAAAGAGTATACATAGAGTTACCCATGGCTCCAGACACATAGGCAGCAGAGAATGGTCTTGTTAGACACCAAAGGGAGGAGAGGCCCTTCATCCTGGAAAGACTTGATGCCATAGTATAGAGGAATACGGGGACAGGGAAGCGGGGGAGGGTTGACTGGGGAAGGGGAGATGGTTTATGGGATTTTCGGGGGAGGGGGGAACCAGGAAATGGAACAACATTTGAAATGTAAATAGAGAATATACCTAATTAAAAAAAAAGGGGACCTAGCATGACAGCACTCCAGAAGACCCAAGAAGCAGCTGAAAGAGTCAGATGCAGATATTTGCATCCAACCAATGGACAGAAGCAGCTGACTCCTACTGTTGAATTAGGGAAGGCTGAATGAAGAGAGAGCGACCCTCCAGGAGGACCAGCAGTCTCAATTAATCTGGACCACTGGGATTTCTCAAACACTGGACCACCAATCAGGCAGCATATATTAGCTGACATGAGGCCCCTAGCACACATACAATAGAGGACTGCAGGGTCTGTGTTCATTCAGAGATGATGCACCTAACCCTCAAGAGACTGGAGGCCCCAGGGAGTTTAGAGGTCAGGTGGGGTAGGGAGTAGGGACATCCACGTGGAGACAGGGGGAGGGGAGGAAGTATGGAATGTGGAATAGTCAGAGGGTGGGCAGGGGTTGGTGGGGTGGGGAATAAAATATGGAGTGTATAAAAAAATTAATAAAAAAATGCAAGTGATTTCAGACAAACAAATGATATGTGTTAAGGTTTTGGAAAACAAGAACAAACCAAACTCTAAAACAGTAGTTGGGAAAAAATAATCAAGATCAGGGCAGAAATTAATAAGACAGAAATGAAAAAGAAAGAAAGAAAGAAAGAATTAACCAAGAGCCAGTTCTTTGAAAAGATAAACATGCCAAATGGAAAACCACTACTTTGTAAGCTAATTTTAAAATGTAACTTTAAAAACAAAGAGTTCTGACTTCCATGGGCACCAGGAACTTATGTGCCTACATACATACATTCAGTAAAATGCTCATAAAACCAAATAAGTAAACATAAAAAGCATCTTGAGGTAACACAATGGTAAAAATGATGTCAAGTTTTTCAGTTGGGTGATAATACTGGTCTGAGAAATGAAAGTCATATTCAGAATAAGCCAATTTCAGTGAAGACAGTTCCTGATCCTGTGTTCAGTTTAGGGACCTTGATTCAGATATAACTGGATCCTTGCCTTTGACACAGAAAAGAATTTCAGGACTAACCAGTATGAAAATGAGTTGGTGTTTATTAAAAGATATTTAAATATACAGTTTAAATACAAGGGTTAACAATACTAGAGATGATCAGGAAGAAAGAAGACACACCTGAGGGTACGGGTTCCATAATGAGGCTCAGTGCTAAAATGATGAGACAGCTTTTGGATATGGAGGAATGTAACAAGAGACATTACTGTATTAAATGTTCATAGTATTCTCCAGATGCCAGGCAATAAAGATGGTTGATCCAAATGGACACAGTTTTGGTCCATTAGGTTTCTAATGGTGTTACATAGTGAATATATATGTATTTGGGAAGGAATTAGGTCCATGATGCCAGGAAGTCCACAGATAGGAAGTCAGAAAAGTTGTAACACTTGTCTGTGTAGAAAGAATGCTGTCATGTAAACATATAAAAAGCTCTAAAATTTCTCTGCATCTTTATTTTGCATAGAATTGTTCATTAAAAGTTGAGTTCAATAATTATTTCAGTTATTGCCGATTCAGTCACAGTTGATACCAACTCTTCCCGTTGGATATTTAACACATACAGTCATTATTCTTGAAAGTTTTAGCAAAGAAGAAAATAGAGAACCGACATTGGGAACCACCATTACCCTGTTTCTCAGGCTGGTCTGGTACTTGGAATCTCTTTCTGCAACTACTTCCTGAGTTCTAGAATTGTAATCATGGGCCACCATGAAGGAAACATCTTGAGAGAAGTCAAGAAGTAAAGGTTGAAGTAAGGCAGACTTTTGTGTGCTTCAAATTTCCTAGAGTTTTACACTGAGCACACAGAGAAGAGGGAGATAGGACAAAAGCCAGTAATACAACACTTAACAACATTGAGAGTAATGACGTTAAACCAGTTAGGGTGGCTGGATGGTGTAGTCCTTACCAGGTGGGCTTTGGCACTGTATGGATTTGGCTTTGGACTCTGTGTCATGTATAAACTGTTTTACTGTGTAAGCTTCACTTGCTTCATTTATAGTACAGGGTGGAATTTTCAGACAGATCTAAGAAGTCTATATAAAGCACTCCTTCCTGATTCATTATTGCCAGAATATAAATTCTTAAATGGTCAAGCTCTTTACTTAAATTCTATTTGGGTTCTAGAATTCATTGGTTCATTCATGATCTCAACAGCTTTTCAGTAGGTCTTGCTTTGGGGATGGAATTGTGATAAAAACAGATTATCCTTGCATTCCTTAGCCTTAGATAGCCTGATACCTTAAATGTATCATCACAGTTATGGTGTACTGTGAATAAGAGAGTAAAGGGACCATGAGGTTGTTGTTTTATCCATCTTTTTTGAAGCTCAATTTAATCACTCTCTTACTTTTTAGCTCACAATCACCAGAAATCCACATACAGACTCTGCTTACAATGTCCACATTTGAAGATGGCTAAGATCAAATAAATGCATACTTTTTCATGGTGCTCACTCTATATAGCATTTTACGTTTCCAGCAACCTATATTTCTTTTATAAATTTTAATGAAAAAAATTTTTTTGAGACAGGGTTTCTCTGTGTACCCTTAGTTATTCTGGGACTCACTCTGTAGACCAGACTAACCTAAAATTTAGAGATCTGAGTGCCTCGCTTCCTGAGTGCTGAGATTAAAGGCATGCGCATCTGCCACCCAGAACAACCTATGCAATCTATGTTTCTTGATACTGTCATGTGTGTGTGTGTGTGTGTGTGTGTGTGTTTGCTTGCTTATTTATTTATTTATTTATTTATTTATTTATTTATTGTCTTGCTTTGTTGCTCTGGCTGGCCTGGAACTCATTATGTAGATCAGGCTGGTTTTGAACTTACAGAGATCAGTCTGCCTGTACCTTTCAAGTGCTGGGACTAAACATGTATGCCACCATACTCAGCTACTCTCCACATGAATTTTTACTGCTTTTCTAATTATTCCTTTTCCCCTTTACTATTTAAATTTGGAAGGATCTTAACCATTTAATGTTTGACTCTACCAGAGTGTTTCCCTCTACAGTCTCCTCTATTTCTACATAATCAGTTATCTACAGTGTAGCCTCTGCATGACTGTGATTGCTAAAAATTAATAGATCTGATCCAATTTCAGGTGCCTGAACACCATGGACGTTTAATTTATTTAAGTGAGAATTTAATTTAGTTCAAAACCAAAATAGTTCCTCTTATTTTTCCTTATTGAGTTTGGTCTGAGTGAAATTAATGATATTTTTCTTCCATTCCTTGGATTGAAATTTTGCATGTCAATTTGCAATATTCCTTTGATCTTTTTTATTTTTTATTAATTTTATTTTATTAGATATTTTCTTTATTTACATTTCAAATATTGTTCCCTTCCTTCGATCTTAATTCCTCTTTTTTTTTACTTTGTTTTATTCCTACTTGTCAAGACTCAGATTAAATGTCATTCCTTATGATGGTATTTATTGGTTCTAATTCAGACAACTGAGTAACTTAATTACCTTTCAGTTTTAAAATCTTATTCAGATCATTACATTAACACTTAACAGGCTGAAATATATCTTCAACTTTCACAGTGGAGTTGATCTCTTAATTGGGTACTTAGCAAGTGAAAGAGCTTGGCACACAGTAGGAACTCATTCATTAAGAGTTCAATTCTTTTTTTTTTTAATTTTCTAAGTTTTTTTTTTTTTTTTTCTTAACATGTTTACTTTTTTTTTTTTTTTTTTTTTTTTTAATTTAATTTTATTTTATTTTTTTAATTTACATTCCAAATCACTTCCCCTTTCCCGTTTCCTCCCTCCCCGAAAGTCCCATAAGCCCCCTTCCCTCCCTCTTTTCTCCGTTCAACCCCCTCTCATTACTCTGTCCTGGCGTTCCCCTACATCCAGTCTTTCCAGGACCAGGGGTCTCTCCTTCCATCTTTTTAGAAATCTATTGATATGCTGATTGTGTCTAGGGTATTCTGAGATTCTGGGTCAATATCCCCTTATCAGTGACTTCATACCATGTGTGATCTTTTGTGATTGGGTTACCTCACTAAGGATGATATTTTCAAGTTCTGACCATTTGCCTAGGAATTTCGTGAATTCATTGTTTTTAATTGCAGAGTAGTATTCCATTGTGTAAATATACCACATCTTCTGAATCCATTCCTCCGTTGAGGGACATCTGGGTTCTTTCCAGCTTCTGGCTATTATAAATAAGGCTGCTATGAATATAGTGGAGCATGTGTCCTTATTGCATGCAGGTAAAGTCTCTGGGTATATGCCCAGGAGTGGTATAGCCGGATCCTCCGGAAGTGTCATGCCCAGTTTTCTGAGGAGCCGCCAGACTGCTTTCCAGAGTGGTTGTACCAGCCTGCAATTCCACCAGCAGTGGAGGAGTGTTCCTCTTTCTCCACATCCTCGCCAACAACTGCTGTCTCCTGTGTTTTTGATCTTAGCCATCCTGACTGGTGTGAGATGGAATCTCAGGGTTGTTTTGATTTGCATTTCCCTAATGACTAAGGATGATGAACATCTCTTTAGGTGCTTCTCAGCCATTAGATATTCTTCAGGTGAGAACTCTTTGTGGAGCTCTGTACCCCATTTTTTAATAGGGTTACTTGCCTCTCTGGAGTTTAACTTCTTGAGTTCTTTGTATATCTTGGATATTAGCCCTCTGTCGGATGTAAGGTTGGTAAAGATCATTTCCCAGTTAGTTGGTTGCCGCTTTGTCTTTTTGACGGTGTCTTTTGCCTTGCAAAAACTTTGTAATTTAATGAGGTCCCATTTGTCTATTCTTGATCTTAGAGCATAAGCTATTGGAGTTCTGTTCAGGAAATTCTCCCCTGTGCCCATATGTTCAAGGTTCTTCCCTAGTTTCCCTTCTATTAGTTTCAGTGTGTCTGGTTTTATGTGGAGATCTTTGATCCACTTAGAATTGAGCTTAGTGCAAGGAGATAAGGATGGGTCAATTTGCATTCTTCTGCATGTTGACCTCCAGCTGAGCCAGCACCATTTGTTGAAAAGGCTATCTTTTTTCCACTGGATGGTTTTAGCTCCTTTGTCAAAGATCAAGTGACCATAGGAGTGTGGATTCATTTCTGGGTCTTCAATTCTGTTCCATTGATCTACATGTCTGTTACTGTACCAATACCATGCGGTTTTTAACACTATTGCTCTGTAGTACAGCTTGAGGTCCGGGATACTGATTCCCCCAGAGGTTCTTTTACTCTTGAGAATAGTTTTAGCTATTCTGGGTTTTCTGTTATTCCAGATGAATTTTTGAATTGCTCTTTCTAACTCTATGAAGAATTGAGTTGGGATTTTGATGGGGATTGCATTGAATCTGTGTATTACTTTTGGTAAGATGCTCATTTTTACTATATTAATCCTGCCAATCCATGAGCATGGCAGATTTTTCCATCTTCCGAGGTCTTCTTCAATTTCTTTCTTCAGAGACTTGAAGTTCTTGTCATACAGATCTTTCACTTGTTTGGTTAGCGTCACGCCAAGATACTTAATATGGTTTGTGGCTATCGTAAAGGGTATTATTTCTCTTACTTCTTTCTCAGCCTGCTTATCCTTTGAGTATAGGAAGGCTTCTGACTTGCTTGAGTTGATTTTATATCCGGCCACTTTGCTGAAGTCGTTTATCAGCTGTAGGAGTTCTCTGGTGGAGTTCTTTGGGTCGCTTATGTATACTATCATATCGTCTGCAAATAGTGATAGTTTGACTTCTTCCTTTCCAATTTGTATCCCTTTGACCTCTTTTTCTTGTCTAATTGCTCTAGCTAGAACTTCAAGTACTATATTGAAAAGATATGGAGAGAGAGGGCAGCCTTGTCTAGTCCCTGATTTTAGTGGGATTGCTTCAAGTTTCTCTCCGTTTAGATTGATGCTGGCTACTGGTTTGCTGTAAATTGCTTTTACTATGTTTAGATATGGGCCTTGAATTCCTGATCTTTCCAAGACCTTTAGCATGAAAGGATGCTGAATTTTGTCAAATGCTTTCTCAGCATCTAATGAGATGACCATGTGGTTTTTTTCTTTGAGATTGTTTATGTAGTGGATTACATTGATGGATTTCCTTATATTGAACCATCCCTGCATCCCTGGGATGAAGCCTACTTGATCGTGGTGAATGATCGTTTTGATGTGTTCTTGGATTCGGTTGGCAAGAATTTTATTGAGTATTTTTGCATCGATATTCATAAGAGAGATTGGCCTGAGATTCTCTTTCTTTGTCGGATCTTTGTGTGCTTTTGGTATTAGTGTAATTGTGGCTTCATAGAACGAGTTGGGTAGTGTTCCTTCTGTTTCTATTTTGTGGAACAGTTTGAAGAGTATTGGTGTTAGGTCTTCTTTGAAGGTCTGATAGAATTCTGCACTAAAACCATCTGGACCTGTGCTTTTTTTGGTTGGAAGACTTCCAATGACAACTTCTATTTCTTCAGGGGTTATAGGACGGTTTAGATGGTCTATTTGATCCTGATTTAATTTTGGTACTTGGTATCTGTCAAGGAAATTGTCCATTTCCTCAAGATTTTCTAGTTGTGTTGAATACAGGTTTTTGTAGTAGGATCTGATGATTTTTTGAATTTCCTCAGTTTCTGTTGTTATCTCTCCCTTTTCGTTTCTGATTTTATTAATTTGGATACTATCTCTGTGCCCTCTGGTTAGTCTGGCTAAGGGCTTATCTATCTTGTTGATTTTCTCAAAGAACCAACTCCTCGTTTTGTTGATTCTTTGTATGGTTTTATTTGTTTCTACTTGATTGATTTCAGCCCTGAGTTTGATGATTTCCTGCCTTCTACTCCTCTTTGGTGTATTTGCTTCTTTTTGTTCCAGGGCTTTCAGGTGTGCCATTAAGCTGTTAGTGTATGCTGTCTCCCGTTTCTTTTTGGCGGCACTCAGGGCTATGAATTTTCCTCTTAGCACTGCTTTCATTGTGTCCCATAAGTTAGGGTATGTTGTGCCTTCATTTTCATTAACTTTCAAAAAGTCTTTGATTTCTTTCTTTATTTCCACCTTGACCAAGTTATCATTGAGTAGAGCATTGTTCAGCCTCCATGTGTACGTGGGTTTTCTTTTGTTTTTGTTGCCATTGAAGACCACCCTTATTCCATAGTGATCTGATAGGAGGCATGGGATTATTTCTATCTTCTTGTATCTGTTGAGGTCTGATTTGTGACCAATTATATGGTCAATTTTGGAGAAGGTACCATGAGGAGCTGAGAAGAAGGTGTATTCTTTAGCTCTAGGATGAAATGTTCTATATATATCAGTTAGTTCCATTTGGTCCAAGGCTTCAATTAGATTCACTGTGTCCCTGTTTAGTTTCTGCTTTCCTGAACGATCCCTTTCAGAGAGCGGGGTGTTGAAGTCACCCACTATTATTGTGTGCGGTGCGATGTGTGCTTTGAGTTTTAGTAAAGTTTCTTTTACGAATGAGGGTGCCCTTGCATTTGGAGCATAGATATTCAGGATTGAGAGTTCTTGATGGTGGATTTTTCCCTTGATCAGTATGTAGTGTCCTTCTGTGTCTTTTTTGATGACTTTGGGTTGAAAATCAATTTTATCCGATATTAGGATGGCTACTCCACCTCGTTTCTTGGGGCCATTTGCTTGTAAAATTGTTTTCCAGCCTTTTACTCTGAGGTAGTGTTTGTCTTTGACACTGAGGTGCGTTTCCTGCATGCAGCAAAAAGCTGGGTCCTGTTTACGTATCCAGTCTGCTAGTCTATGTCTTTTAATTGGGGAATTGAGACCATTGATATTAAGAGAGATTAAGGCATAGTGATTATTGCCATCTGCCATTCTTGACGCTATCTTTATGTTTGAGTGGTTATCTACTTTTGGGTTTGATTCAAGAAGGTTATTATCTCATTTTTTCCAGGGTGTTGTTTCTCTCCCTGTATTGGAGGTTTCCACCTATTATCCGTTGCAGGGCTGGATTTGTGGAAAGATATTGTGAAAATTTGGTTTTATCATGGAATATCTTGGTCTCTCCATCTATGGTGATTGAGAGTTTTGCTGGGTATAGTAGTCTAGGCTGGCATTTGTGCTGTCTTAGTGTCTGCATGAGATCTGCCCAGGATCTTCTGGCTTTCATAGTCTCTGGTGAGAAGTCTGATGTGATTCGGATAGGTCTTCCTTTGTATGTTACTTGGCCCTTTTCTCTTACTGCATTTAGTATTCTTTCTTTGTTTAGAACATTCGGTGTTTTGATTATTATGTGACGGGAGGTATTTCTGTTCTGGTCCAGTCTGTTTGGAGTTCTGTAGGCTTCTTGTATGTTCATCGGCATCTCTCTCTTTAAGTTAGGGAAGTTTTCCTCCATAATTTTGTTGAAGATGTTTACTGGCCCTTTAAGTTGCAAATCTTCACTCTCATCTATACCTATAATCCTTAGGTTTGGTCTTCTCATTGTGTCCTGGATTTCCTGGATGTTTTGGGTTACGCGTTTTTTGCATTTTGCATTTTCTTTGACTGTTGAGTCGATGCTTTCTATGGAATCTTCAGCACCTGAGATTCTTTCTTCCATCTCTTGTATTCTATTGTTGATGTTTGCATCTATGACTCCTGATTTCTTCCCAAGGTTTTCTATCTCCAAAGTTGTCTCCCTTTGTGATTTCTTAGTTGTTTCTACTTCCTTTTTTAGTTCCTGGATGGATTTGCTGAGATCCTTCACTTGTTTGTTTGTATTTTCCTGTATTTCTTTAAGGTAATTTTGCATTACCTCTTTCAGGATTTCTTCCTGATGACCCACGTTCTCCTGCATTTCTCTGAGCGATTTTTGTGTTTCCTCCTCATGGGATTCCATCTGTTGGTCCATCGTCTCCTGCATTTCTTTAAGCAGTTCTCGTGTTTCCTTTGTAAGGGCATCTAACCGTTGATTCATTTCTTTAAGCAATTTTTGTGTTGCCTCCTTATGGGCATCCGTCTGTTGACCCATATTCTTCTGCATTTCTTTATGCAAATTTTGTGATTCCTTTGTGAGTGCATCTACCCGTTGATTCATCTCGTTAAGCGATTTTTGTGTTGTCTCCTTGTGCGCCTCCATCTTTTGATCCATGTTCTCCCGCATTTCTCTAAGCGATTTTTGTGTTTCCTTTGTAAGGGCTTCTAACCGTTGATTCATGGTCTCCTGTAACTCTTTATGAGATTTATTTGTGTCCTTCTTGTGATCCTCTAATAGCATCATGAGAAGTGATTTTAAATCCAGATCTTGTCTTTCGGGTGTGGTGGGGTATCCAGGACTTGCTGCTGTTGGAGAGTTGGGTTCGGATGGTCCTACATTACTTTGATTACTGTTAGTAACATTCCTACGTTTGCCTTTTGCCATCTGGATACCTCTGGTGTTAGTTGGTCCTGCTGCCACTGGCTGTTGGTTGGACCTCCTGTGAGCCTGCAAAGCTATTTCTGCCCCCCCCTGGATTACCAGGATTCCCCTGGCACCGATTTCTGGGGCCTGCCTGCTCCTGAGTGACTTTGGAGCCCTAATGTGCTTTGCCCCAAGTGATCTTATATTGGGGAGGCCTTGCACATCTAAAGGCTCAGCCTAGTGGATTCCTGGAGCAGAGGTCGCCAAAGGGAGGCTGGCAGGCTCCTGCCCTGTGCAGGGGTGTGTGATCTCTCCTGGGGGGGGGAGGGGGCGTCCCTCTGCCAGGCAGAAGTCCCACAGCAGATCTGGCGCGCTGGTCACTGCAGATCAGCCCAGCACCTGGGAGCAGGTTACACACAAGCTGCCTGAACCCGAAGCGATATTATGCCTGTCTGTCTCTGAGCCTGGTGGTCCCAACTACCTGGTCACTGGAGCAAAGATGGCGGAGGGCACTCTCCGTGGCGCCGCTCACCCTGTGGTCACGATGGCCCGCCGATCTGGCACCCAGACGACCACAGCGCCAACCCGCCCTCGGGCACAGAAGGAAGCCCCAACAGGCCGTGTCCCAAGTGATGTTATATTGGGGGGAGAGCCTGGGTACCGGTCTCTCCAGCGCAGTCCGCGGGAACAGAGGTCGCGGAAGGGAAGCTGGCGGGCTCCCTCCCTGCGCAGGGTCCCTCCACCAGGCAGAAGGTCCCACCGCGGAACTGGCGCGCTGGTTACTGCAGATCAGCCCAGCACCTGGGAGCAGGTTACACCCAAGCTGCCTGAAACTGAAGCGATATTATGCCTGTCTGTCTCTGAGCCTGGCGGTCCCAACTACCTGGTCACTGGAGCAAAGATGGCGGAGGGCAGTCTCCGTGGCGCCGCTCACCCTGTGGTCACGATGGCCCGCCGATCTGGCGCCCAGACGACTACAGCGCCAACCCGCCCTCGGGCACAGACGGAAGCCCCAACAGGCCGTGTCCCAAGTGATGTTATATCGGGGGGGAGAGCCTGGGTACCGGTCTCTCCAGCGCAGTCCGCGGGAACAGAGGTCGCGGAAGGGAAGCTGGCGGGCTCCCTCCCTGCGCGGGGTCCCTCCAGCAGGCAGAAGGTCCCACCGCGGAACTGGCGCGCTGGTTACTGCAGATCAGCCCAGCACCTGGGAGCAGGTTACACCCAAGCTGCCTGAAACCGAAGCGATATTATGCCTGTCTGTCTCTGAGCCTGGCGGTCCCAACTACCTGGTCACTGGAGCAAAGATGGCGGAGGGCAGTCTCCGTGGCGCCGCTCACCCTGTGGTCACGATGGCCCGCCGATCTGGCGCCCAGACGACTACAGCGCCAACCCGCCCTCGGGCACAGACGGAAGCCCCAACAGGCCGTGTCCCAAGTGATGTTATATCGGGGGGAGAGCCTGGGTACCGGTCTCTCCAGCGCAGTCCGCGGGAACAGAGGTCGCGGAAGGGAAGCTGGCGGGCTCCCTCCCTGCGCGGGGTCCCTCCAGCAGGCAGAAGGTCCCACCGCGGAACTGGCGCGCTGGTTACTGCAGATCAGCCCAGCACCTGGGAGCAGGTTACACCCAAGCTGCCTGAAACCGAAGCGATATTATGCCTGTCTGTCTCTGAGCCTGGCGGTCCCAACTACCTGGTCACTGGAGCAAAGATGGCGGAGGGCAGTCTCCGTGGCGCCGCTCACCCTGTGGTCACGATGGCCCGCCGATCTGGCGCCCAGACGACTACAGCGCCAACCCGCCCTCGGGCACAGACGGAAGCCCCAACAGGCCGTGTCCCAAGTGATGTTATATCGGGGGGAGAGCCTGGGTACCGGTCTCTCCAGCGCAGTCCGCGGGAACAGAGGTCGCGGAAGGGAAGCTGGCGGGCTCCCTCCCTGCGCGGGGTCCCTTTGTATGAAGTTTTGAATATTTTATTTATACTTGGGTTATAATAACCAAAGAGTTTATTATTTTTTTTTAGCTAAATTGTTACAGCTCTTTCATTTGGCTTCTTTATTTCTTCAATATAGCTTGTCAGTGTCATTACATTTTCTCTCCTAAGAGGTTCAAACTTGAATAATAGTTCTAGAGACCAAGAGAAGGAATACTGTAAGACACTCTACTTGAGTGATAAGAATCCTCTTTTTTTTTCCTTTCTGAAAGTGAAACAAATTCCACATAACTAAAAACCATGTCCTGTTTCTGTTTGTTCAATGTTGTCTTCTTACTGGATGAAATAATGCCTGGCATGCAGTAGTAATTCAACAAATAGTTGTTGAATGAATAAATGGAAGAACAATGACAAGTATTAGGTAGAAATATTTTCATGTTTGTCTTAAGTATACTGTATAATGTTTACATTTATTCCTGCTCTCTAATCATGTATCTTCATGGCTCTTAAAAGTTATACTCCAGTTTCTATAATCATTCCACTAGCAATAGCAAGTGTAATATGAGGTATATGTGATGCAAAACTGGACTATATACTTAAGAAAGGGGAGCTGGGTGTGGTGGTGTATGTCTTTAATCTCAGCACTGAGAGGCAGAGGCAGGCAGATCTCTTGTGAGTTCAAGTACATGTTGATCTACATTTCAAGTTCTAGGTTAGCGAAGTCTACACACACTGAGAATCCATCTCAAAAGTCAAATCAATCCAAGCCAAGCAAGCAGATAACAAACCAAACCAAGAAGGAGGAATGTAGTCTCATTAAACTGTTGGAAAAGTTATGAAGTATGATGAGGGAATATGTATAAGTATTGAGAGCATATATAATTTTATATTATCAAATGATACAGGTTTTCTTTTGAAAAGATTTCAGTTCATGTCAAATCTGACAACTATATAGAGAGATGAAGTTTTGACTATTTCTTCTGTCAATAGGATTTATGCAAGATTAGTGCATACAAAGTGAATCTGATTCACGATCTTACTTACTACTTCATGACAGACACATAAGTCTCAGCTGAGAGGTTGAAGTGATCCTCATAATGAAAAGGTTAATGCACACAGATCATAGGCAATGCCAACTGAGAAGGGGGTGATGTCAGAAAACAAGGGCTAAGCATTAGTTTACACGGGGATTTATGAAATGAAAAATGATTTTGGGCAAAAGGGAGGCAGAGGTTCAATATGGCTCTGGAAAATGCCTTGGCATTTAAATGGGGACCAGAGAACCATAAAGGGCACTTCAGTTAGGTGACTAACCAGGCAGCAAAGCTTAGATTTTGGATTAGGCCATTGCTGAAAACTGTAGTAAATGTTTTTTATTGGTGAGACTGAATTCAGACTTTGGTAAACTTCTAATTGCTTAGTGAATGTTTCAAACTTGGAAGCTAGAAGGTTCTGGAAGATTTTAAGAAAATAGTACTTTAGGATGATATACCCCATGTATCAGGGGTATGAGAAGAAATTAGAAGCAGGATATCTTTCAAGAGAATTGTAACTGAGAGATTCTGATTTTAGGTTAGTACTCTAACAGAGTTGACAGGAGTATGAGAGGTGGTTGAGAAGGTTTTATTTCTTCATGGATCAACCACCTTCAAGGAAGAACTATTGTTTAAAATTTTATTTCTTTTCTTTTCTTTTCTTTTTGAGATCATACTATTAATCGCATCATTCTACCTCTTTCAAATTCATGGCCTCTTTTTTCATTAGTTGTTGGTACATAAATATATGTGTATACATATACATTCCTAAATATAACACGCTAAGTCTGTATAATGGTACTTGTATGTATGTTTTCAGGGATGATCACTTTATATTGATAACCAGTTGGTGTGCTCTTCCCTGGGGAAGACCATTTCTCCCATTCTCAGTATTCTTTAAGTTGCCCTAGCAGAAAAACTTTTTGATGGAAGAAACTGGTAATTCTGAGGGAATATAGAAGGAAAGGTTGAGATCAAGGTTGTGTAGACACATACCTTTGGAGGTATGTGTGGAAAAAAAATTAACTATTTCCATGTGAAAATCTAATCTATATGCAAAAGTAAATGGTACAAAGTTCTGAATATTTTGGTTGATCAAACTTAGTAAAGTCAGTTTCAGTAGTGGCAGGAAATGATGCAAGAATGACCTTAGTTCTTGACGTTCTGCCTGTATCCCCTCTCCCTCCAAAAGTGCTCTGTGTTAAGGTTCTAAAGACTCAGCACAATGTGACCTGATTTTCATTTTCTCTTATTGACTGGGTGAGCAGGAGGAGAATGCTCCATTTTCTAGAACACAGGCAGTTGCCTTTTCTGAACCTAATTAACTTCAAGTATTTATCCTATCCAAATATACTTGGTTTTTGAATAGTAAATTGGACGGAATTAAAAAAAATCTTAAACATTTTCTTTTTCTGTTTTGAGAGAGAGTTTCTATGTTCAGGATGGTCTTAAACTTGCTAACTACTAGCCTTCAGCTCCTGACCTTCCTCCATCTGCTTTCCAAGTGCCAAGATTACAGGTGTACCACCATACCTAGCTAAACGATTCTTTAGGATATTCTTAGCTTTCACCATTGTACAAAGCAAATAAGGAGATTAACCTGTATAAACTCTGCTTACTATGGAGTCACACTTCAGGAGAAATCATTAGCATAGCAGTATGCTTAATTATCAGAAAGGAAGCCTGAGGACATTAGTTATGTTTTGTTGATGTTTTAGAAAATGTAAATAAGAAATGAAGAAATTCTTTGGAGAATATTCTTATTTCCTATGAATATTTTTGTAGTATAAAGGAGGATTATATAATAATAATATAAACTATATTATATAGTATATTATATATATTATATATAGTATATTATATAATTTATATATACGATATATATCTTTAATTTGACCATGCTCTTATTTTGAATATACCTGAGCAATGATAGAAGATGTTTGATAGAAATAAATAATAGCTATGTACACAGTAAAGGCATAAAACTTTATTTTCCCAATTACAAAACATGAAAACAATGAAAAGACCTTATCACTTAATAGCATTTCAATAATTTGGTCCAAGTTACTTTTATGATTACTGGATGATTCTTATTCAACCTCCCCAAACCCATCCATGATTTTCACAGTTTCCCTAGAAAAAGTTAAAAATGAGGGCTGGAGAGATGGCTCAGTGGGTAAGAGCACTGACTGCTCTTTCAAAAGTCCTGAGTTCAAATCCCAGCAACCACATGGTAGCTCACAACCATCTCTACGGCTACAGTGTACTGATATACATAAAATAAAATAAATCTTTAAAAAAGATAAAAAAGAATATTCCAACACAGAAAAGTACTTACACATGGTACGAGCTCCATAAATGAAAGACAGGAACATAGCATGTTGTTTTCTTTGTAGACCTTTTAGTACATATCTGTGATGATGCAATATTCTGAAAATACCTGGAACTTTCACTACACTTCATAGGTGGAGTTAATAATATACCTTGAAGTCACTTAAGACTGCTATCCTACTGTGTACCCAAACTGTTTGATTAAACTGCCTTTTAAGAGGAAAAATGTAAAAACCAACCTTACTTGCCTTGAATTTTCCATATATTTAACTTTTACAACCTAAGTTAATGCATAGTTACAATTGCAAACTATGTACTCTCCAATGCCCCTGACCCAGGTAACATACGTATATCATTTGCTGAAAGCAGCAAAAATAAGTTGTAAACTACTTTCTGAAAACTACCATACAGGTTGAAAGCAACAATTTATGGATATTGGTTGACAAACAATGTTTGTTATCTGGGTTGATTGGGATGAACTGGAACCAGTTACTCAATCCCTTTAAAACTTCGTTAAAGTTTTCTGTAAAGTATGGCCTTTCTTCCCGTGTGATGCTTGTGAGTTGTTCAATAAAGACAGAGGGAAGTCTGTTAGGAGCAGATAGACATGCAGGTAGTCACAGACACAGAAAACACATACAGGAGCACACCGCTTATATGATGTGTGTTGTGTGTGCACAAATCACGCAGACACAGAGACACATAGAAAGAAACTGACATGTACAATCACACAGTCAGACAGACATACACAGGGACAGATTGATACTGATAGAGGCATAGATTCAAACTAATTCAACAGACAGAGGATGGAAGACACAGGAAGCATGATGTGGAAAGTTCAAATTCGAACTCACCGTTGGTTAAATGACACCAAGGGAAAGTGCTTTTCTTTCTTTCCTTAATGCAACACCAATACATTACTGGTAACTCGGAGTTAATTGCTAACACATGCGATCTGTGCACATATCTAAGCAATTACCCCGATCTTGCACCTTTCTTCCCTTGTAGTCACCAAGAAAATTCACATATCAGTTCCATCTCAGAGGAATGTTCAGTTCCCAATTTCACCCTTATCTATAAATTTTCAAGAAAACTAACTGAATAGTCTCATTTTCCTTTTGCTTTTTAATAAGGTATTTAGATTACAAACACTGCCTTGCACAGTGGGGCTCTTCAGAAGATCATATCACACAGATGCACTTGAACTTCTCAGATACTGTTATATTGATGGCACTGGATAAAACCATCCCCAAAATGCCTGAATTAGCAACTGCAAGGTGAGTTGAACTTTGATTCTTTGATTTTTTGATTATGGCAAGATTGTTATACAGGACAGAATAGGAGGGGAAGATGTTTAGTCTTCAGAGAATGGACAACACAGGTGTACACCAAGCAATAGTAGGCTTGTAAAGATCCCCATCATCATGTGTGTTCTGAGATGAACCAGTGAAATATCAGTACTGAAGGTTGTTGCTGCTTAGCATTGGAACTTTGATCATATTAAAGTGTAGTATAGGTTTTTAAAAATGTCTTTAAGTACTCTTGATGAGTCAGGGGAAGAGATTGAAGTATTCCCAAGAAGTGAGACATGATTTAGCGAGGGAAACATGGGTATTGAGAGTCCACATCTTGAGAAGGCCATATGACCAGAGACACAACTGTTATTTGCATGTCTTTTGTATGACATTAGAAGTGTATGTAATCTAATCTTTGACGAACACAATAATCGAAGAAACAATTCTAAATAAAATAAACTTGAAAGAAAGTGAAACAACTTACTTGATTTTCATTTTTGGATTATGAGAGAAAACTGTTCTTAGGAAAAAATTGGTTTGAATCTATGTGATAGGAGGAAATCACAGCTTGTCAAGTCTGTGGAGTGGATTGCTGCTCATGGCGACTTAGACTTAAATTTAAGTCATCCTGAAAACCTTACTTCCTAGTGAGAAAGACAATTCGTTTTATGGTATCTTTGAAAGCCTCTTTCACTTGCTTGTTTCGCAGTGTATAAATGAATGGGTTGAGCAAAGGGGCAACTGATGTTGTGAGCACAGACACAACCTTATTGATGGCTACCCCTTCCTTTGCTGAAGGTTTGATGTAGATGAAGATGCAGCTGCCATAGGTGATGGAAACCACAATCATGTGAGAAGAACAGGTAGAAAAGGCCTTTTTCCTTTGTTGGGCAGAAGGAAACTTTAAAATGGTCTTGATGATGTATGTGTAGGAGAGAACAACACACACCAGAGTAATAATGAGTGTCAGTATGGCAAAAACCAAGACAATTTTCTCTATAAAGACTGTGTCTGAGCAGGTTATCTGTAGAATGGGAGAGGCATCACAGCCAAAATGATCAATCACATTGGAGTCACAGAACTCCAGCTGGAGGCCTAGGCCAAGAGGCGGGAGGATTATCAACAGGCCAGCGAACCAACAGGAGAGGACAAGAACTGTGCACACTCGGTTGTTCATGATAGTGGTATAGTGCAGGGGCTTGCAGATGGCTACGTAGCGATCGTAGGACATGGCGGCCAGGAGGAAAAATTCTGTTGCTCCAAAGAAGACAACGAAAAACAACTGAGTGGCACAAGCATTGTAAGTAACGGTATTATCCCCTGTAGCCATCGTGTATAGGAATCTGGGAATACATACAGTGGTGAATGAGACTTCTAAGAAAGAGAAGTTTCGGAGAAAAAAATACATGGGTGTTTTAAGATGGGGATCCAAAAGTGTCAGAGTGATAATGGTGAGGTTTCCAGTCACACTCAACATGTAAGTGAGAAACAAAAATAGAAAAATTAGAACCTGTAGTTTTGAATCATCTGTCAGCCCCAGCAGGATGAATGTTGTTATTGCTGTATGATTTCTCATCCCTGTCTTGTGCAGAAGTCATGAGTGTTTGGACCTGACGATAGAAGTGTCAGAAGAACCTGGCAATGTAACCTGAATGAAGACATCTCAGCCAGGGAGCCTGTATGCATACAGCATTCTTTCACTTGACCATCAATTTGTTAATACAGCTATATCGTCGGTGTCCCTGTTGGTGGCTTCTATGGAAATATCTGTATATTTCTTATGTATATAATTCTTTGATATTTCTACATTACCTACATTTCAAATGAAAACCAAACCAAACATAAGTTGTTTGTGTCACATACAATTGTCTCTGCTCGTTTGCCTTAAGGTATAGATTGTACTTTACTCTTCCTAAAAGAACTCCTGATAATTCTGGAATTCTTAACTCCACATTCATCTTTTTAAAATTTTCTTCATTCCCACCATTCTGTAATGCTCTATTTCTAAAACCAAGAAATATTTGCTAGTTACGATTTTATGTTGATCAACTTGTGCTATTGCCATTAATTTTAACAGTGACAACTTTGTTATTTAAATTCAGACTAGCTCTAAATAAGGAGGTGAGAAGTGTAAAATAGTGTTGCGTCTTTGGTTTTTCATTCCTGTATTTGGCAGTAAAAAGCATCTTTTTTTAAGTAAGTTTTTTGAGATCTCTGAAGAGGTGGTGTAAGGAAACATCCTAGAATTTGCATATAAATATGATGTAGTCCTGTTGTGGTAGTTTAGGTAAAGGATCGAACCAGGATGGTCTACAGGGCTGCCTACCTCATAGCCCTTCCCTCTTAGTCACACATATTCTTCAGTGTCTGTCTCTTACTTATGGGAACAATTTCTGCTGTTTCCTTACATGAGTCATTCTTCCCACCACCCCTTCAATCATCTCCTTATCTTTTTGTTGTTTTCAGGTTTTAAAAAAATCTATATCCATATCTGTCTGTCTGCCTATCTATCTATCTATCTTCTATCATTTATCATCTATCTCTCTATCATCTATCATTCCTCTATCTATCTATCTATCTATCTATCTATCTATCTATCTATCTATCTATCTATCATCTTTCATCATATCTCTTTCAATCTATTATCTCTGTCTCTATCTATCTATCTATCTATCTATCTATCTATCTATCTATCTATCTATCATCTATCTATCTGTCTTTCATCATATCTCTATCAATCTATTATCCCTATCTATCTATCTATCTATCTATCTATCTATCTATCTATCTATCTATTTATCTATCTATCTATCTATCTATTTATCTATCTATTTATCTATCATCTATCTATCTATCATCTGTCATCTTTCATCATATCTCTATCAATCTATTATCTCTATCATCTATCTTTCTCTATCCATCATCTAGCATCTGTTATCACATTTCTATCTGTCTATCTATCTATCATCTATCTATCTATCTATCTATCTATCTATCTATCTATCTATCTATCTATCTATCTATCTGTCTATCTATCATCTTTCTATCTATCATTTCCCATCTATCAATCTGCTTACCTACTTACCTATTCACCCAAACATATAGGAACCCTGGGCCCATATAAATTAGTAAACAAATTGCAAAAACACATTACCTTTGTCTCTGGCATTTGTACCTCCAAGCATTCAAGGGTTTCTCTACTCAATTTTATATTTTTCAGGAACCACAGTATGATATTGGCTCAGTCACATCTCCTTTTAAGCTTGTTGAGACTTAACCTCATCGAAAGTTGTTTTAAAGCAGCTTTTCTCAGAAGTTTATCCTGTAAAAGAAAATGTAATAAATTTATTCTCATAAGGAAAACAGTAGTTTATAATAAATAATATATTAGTCCAGTGGTTCTCAATATTCCAAATGCTGTGACCTTTTAATACAGTTGTAATGACTCCCAACCATAAAATTATTTTCATTGCTATTTCATAACTGTAATTTTCTATTGTTATTAATTATAATGTAAATATCTGTGTTTTCCAGAGGACTTAGGTGATCACTGTGAAAAGGTTGTTTGACCCCAAAGGAGGCATGACTCATATGTTGAGAACCACGGCACTAGTCTGTAAATTTTTTTGTATTGTTAGTAGAAATTAATTATTCAATCAGCAACATTAGGCTAATGCAAGGACTTATTAAGTTCTGCAAAATTCTATATTAGAAGATAAAATAGAAAGTTTATTAAGTTTTGAAATATTCATCTCAGTTGTACCAGATGTGTGTCTTTCCAGGTAAGCATAAAAGATATCATAGATCTTTATCAAAGATTTTATTTTTCTTATTGTTCAAATAAATAACCAACCTCTATTCACTCATATAAATAATTCACAAGTATCCACTATTTACAGAGCATAACACTGAGACTAGGAATAAGTTATCCCCAAAAGGATCTTGCAGGCTACAACAGTTTTAAATTTTTTTCTGTGATATTTCCTTTTCTGTGAGTTAGCAATATAAGATTGCAGTGAAAATGTGGTTTTAAATTTAAGGTAACAAATGATTAAGTGATTCCATTCTTGCTGTTTGACACTTGTTCTTAGTTACCTTGGCTGCTGGACAAAATTTCTTCTATTTGTTCAGACAGATTTCCTCCCAAAGTTGGCAATCAGAACTGTCATCAAAACCTGAGTTAGCAGGGCTCAGTGCTCAGTGTTTACTGGTGTGATTTTGGAACAGGAGAACAGCCCCTCTACTTGGCTAATGGGAGGGAGAGAGAGAGAGAGAGAGAGAGAGAGAGAGAGAGAGAGAGAGAGAGAGAGAGAGAGAGAGAGAGAGAGAGAGAGAGAGAATCTTGCCATGTATTTGCTAGAGGAAGACTGACAGACAGTTCTAGATCAGATTCATTTATAATTTTATTCCCCCTCTTCTTTTCTTCTTCCTTTCTTTTCTTCATTTAATTATAGAATATTTAAAAACTTTATATCAGTCATTGGCACTCCAATTTCTGTCCCTACTACAATATACCTTCCTTCTTATCAGAACTTTTATTTTTCTATTTGCTAGGAATAATCTTCATTCATCACACACACACACACACATAAAGAAATTTAACATTTAAAGTGTTTGACACAGTAGTGTGTCAGATTTCAGGGACTTGTGTTTTAACACAAGTTAAACTGATACCACTTCTAATAACGCTGCTAAACCTGTGGCAGCAGATCTTTTGGCTGTACCCCCACTTTATATACACTAGCAAGCACACCCAGGGTTTATGTTATGCTAGGAAAAAATTCCTGGGAGATGGAGAGTTATTTATTTTTGTAGTTTGGACCAAATAGAGCTTGAAACAATTTCATTCAATGAATAATAATCTTTGTCTCTCCCCTGTAAATACTTCTTCAATTAATATTAACAGACATTCCCTAGTGATTTAATCAATGAAAAGTCACATAGTCAATTTGGGAGTTCTAAGAGTGTTTAAGATTCAGTTTCTTTTCTTCATAGAGCCTCTAATTATTGAATTTTAAAATATATTTATGATATTTTGATCTTACTCATGCTTAGAATGGATGTTTAGGCTCAAGAAGAGTTTGGATGCTGCATCTCTTCCAAAAAGTGCTGAAAAGATTTCAGTACCTGCTCGGGATGGGAGAGGTCTTCTAATACTTTCTGAAACAGATACTGTTTGTATTCTTTTAGAATAATGGTATTTTTTTGGTAGGTGGCATTTTCCATAGTTCATTATTTCTATTAAGTAGGAACTGTCTTTATCCAACTTAAAGTTATGAAAAAGAAAGAGTGACCACTATACAATAATTTCAGCTTTGTTTCCCCTCAGACTAACAGTTTATCAGAAAGGATTGACAATTTCCTCTCTCTCCTTTCTGAAATGTCAGTTGTAATGAAGTAAATTCCAAAATTTAAATATGTTTGCTCTCTGTCTGCATTTTGAGAATATGGTAAAAATATATCACAATCATACTTGCTGTTTGACAGTCATTATTCATTGGAGGTCCTTGAGAGAAGCACAATTTGTGGAGCACTAGCTGGTGAGGAGACTTGTGTGTGTTCTGTCCCCAGTCACACTTCACCGTCTCACCACAGACCCCAGTCTTCACATAAGCATACAACTCTCTCCTCTCCTCACAATAATCAATTGTAAGTT
This sequence comes from Tokudaia tokunoshimensis, assembly GCA_036184795.1. NCBI lineage: Eukaryota > Metazoa > Chordata > Mammalia > Rodentia > Muridae > Tokudaia > Tokudaia tokunoshimensis. The sequence goes on from BTHU01000007.1 coordinate 51,520,875, forward strand.
AGACTTTCATTGCTCCTTCTCCAATGAGGTCAGTCTTAATACCCTTCCCTCTTGCCACATCTAAAATTACATCTTATACTAGATTTCTTAGCACCCTTTCTGTTGAAAGAGTGGGTAATATGAAGGATCAGAAAATTTCCGGTCCATCAAAGATGTTTATCCATCTTCTAGGGTTAGGAGTGGGATGGGAGGGAGCAGAGGCAGGCTTCCCTGTAGTTTCTGTGACTTCAGCGTTCGTTTTATGTTGCTATAAGCACACGCAGAGTGACTGCATGAACAACAAGAGTCCTTGGTGATTCAATTTCAGAAGTTACTAACAAGTTGATGGTGGCCTAATCCACCTCGTGGAAATTTGTAGAGCAAAGGGAAAATGTCCTCGGAGACCTTGAGGGTGGTTTAATGTCATCTGAATTTTGTTTGGATTTCTTCATTGTGTACACATTTATCTTTGGATTGTGTAGCTAAGGATGACCTCAGACTTCTGGTTCTACCTCCATTTCTGAGTACGGGGATTAGAGGCTGGCTCTGCCGTGCCCCAGTTGTATTATATATCATTTATATTTGACACAAATCTCATGCAAAATGAAATATTTACTCTCAAATAAAATAAAGGTGTTTAATAGATGTAAATTCTGAAAATCAGAAAACTGACCAGTCAGAACGCCTCACAACTCTCATGCAGAATAAAAGCTTATCTTAATTTAAAGATTTCATTTCCTTGGCAAGCCACATTATAGTTTTTCCCCAGTAAGAGGCCTATCAACATTTAAACTTCAAACTTGGTGACTTCCTCATGCAACCCTGACTAAATCTTCACAATGTAATTTTCTGACTGCAGTTTTTAAAAAGACAAGCAACAAAACTGCTTTATATATTTGAAGCCAACAGAGCCTTTTTTTTTTCAAGCACTGAGAAAAAAATTGCTTGGTGTCTGGGTGTTTGCCCTGACCTATTACTACACAATGAAGGTTAATACAGTTTATTTGATTGTCTCTCTTTCTCACATTGGTCTTTGTGTCAAAGGATGGAACAGCTGCCTATAGGTATGCTACTGTTGCCCTCACTGGAGGAGCTTCTCTTCTGTCTACCTTAGTCCACTCAGTGCTCTTCAACTGAGGGTTTTTGCTTGAACCAATTACGTCATATCACTCCTGACTTCCTGTGTTGGGAAGATGTTGACTGACTTTTTTTTTTTTCTGGAGAAAGGGATAGGTTGTAAAAAGAAAAATGCAATACTTGTTCATTGAACAACATTTTATAGAATATTTTGATGGGCTATAGCTGAGACTAATAATTTTCTGAATCGCATTCTTTGACTTAAACCGGTTACTGGATGCTAACTTTATTGATTGTGGTGAAGTGTCGAGGTAAAACACTATCCATCTCCATTATAGATGGTGTTGTTGCGTGACTAAGATTAATACTAAAGGACATCTCTATAATTATTTTAATTATCATCTTGTAGAGACCTACACATCTCTATAAAGACTACTTTAGACTACCAAAAATTCTGGTGATTTTCTGAATATGCTTCATAGAAATCCATTTTTTTCTAGAAACTTATCAAATAATTTTAGTATGTGTATAAAGTATTGGGTTTCCTTATGATGTTTCATACATGTGTGTCATTGTGAATTGAAGATATTTGCTGCACATCAGTCCCTCCCTTATCCTTCTGGTCTCTGAAGTAGAAATTTCTGCTCTTTTTGGAAACTCAGTTATGCCATATGATGCTTTGCTGAAGCAGACACAGGTGAAAAGGAAATTTTAGTAAAGCAGACACATGAGAGATGCATGATGTTGAGAAAGAATATAAATATGTCCCCATAGACAGTGGGAGGAGGCTCTGGCATTGCTTTGTCTTGCTCTGCCTCACTAATTTTCACTGACTAAGCTCTTGTATTGGTTCTTCTTGCATCACATTGCTGATCTTCGCTTGTCATGACTTTATAGAGAATAACTTGCCAAAGAACTTCTTGTGATATTCCTGCAGCTTCTTGCCACTTCCATGGGTTTGGGCAGATTGGCAGAGCCTTACACGTTACTCTGGATCGAACTGCCATTACTGATTTATGAGTGGTGATTGCTGAGTGGACTGGACTTCAGCTGCTGATTTGTGTTGGTGTTTTGCTAGAGGACTGGACTTCTGAATAACCCCAAAGAGCTATTTCTAAACAGGTTCACAACCCCCATTTCCTACTAACCTTCCCTCCACCCACTACCTCTGGTGGTTAACAGGTTGGAAGGGAGGTTGAAGCATTCAAAAACACTGATTAAAATAGGTTTTGAAAAATCTTAGCCTACAGGTCTTCTCATCCAAATAGTCCCACTTCTGATTTCATATCATAAATCTTTTAAAACTGACTTTCAGTTTAATTTCAACTGGTTAGAGAACATCCTTTCAATAGTTCTAATTCTTTCAAATTTGTCAAGACTTGTTACAGGCCTTCAAACATTGTCTGTAATGGTAATAGTGTCTGTGGACTTTGGAATATTTCTGCTCTCATTTGTTCTATGAATAATTAAGTTGGATCCTGTTGATGGATACTATTGCTTAATTCTTGTCTACTTATAGAATTTTTGGACATTGATTTAATTATTTATTAACATAAATGTATTGAAATTTCTGACAACAATAAAAATGTTGTCCTTTGATTCTTGTGGCTTTACCAGTTTCTACTTTATGTATTTTAAACTCTTTTATGCACAATGCTTAGCATAGTTTTAATTTTTTAACAAATACAGACCTTGGGCTGGGGAGATAACTTAGTCAGTAAAGTGCTTGCTGGATAAGCATGAGGATCTGAGTTCAGTTCCCCAGCACTCACATAAAGCCTGGCTTTCTGTACATATTTGTGGTGTGCATACTTGTCTGAGTTGGGGAAATGAGGATAGAAAGCATCCCGAGGATTGCTTTACAGATATTCTAGTTAACTGGTAAGTTCCTGGCTCAATGAGAGATTCTATCTCAAAAAATAATGTGGCAGGTTATTGAAGAGTATACCTGATGTTGACATTGAGACCTCATATTTATTACTGTTAGATATATCACGATAATAAAGACGAGAGAATGAACACACACACACACACACACACACACACACACACACACACACACACCCATACCCTATTGAGTCCATATCTATGTATGTGTCTAGGGATGACTACTTGGGATTGCATAACTTATCAGGGGGCCATCCACTGAGAATACTGATTTTCATTCTCCCATCAGCCATTAATATTGCCACAGCTCCTTATCTAGGGGTGGGAGTATCTTGTTTATTTAACTTAGTATGTTATCCTTCAGTTTTATTCAATTCATACTGACAAAATGAGCAAGATTTCTTTTATAAAAGAAATCTTATTTACAGAGTATTCCTATTATCTATCTATCTATCATCTATGTTGGGAGTTGGTCTGGTGCTACTTGTATTCATATAAAAAATTCTGTATCTCAATATCTGGTTGCCCCAAGATGAGCAAATTCCCATGTGCACTAGCCTTTGTTGTGCAAACCTTACTCTTCAATTTGAAACTGTTGGTTTAATAAAATTGGCAACAGCCAATTAGTAGGAGGAATAGAAAGAGGTGGAGTTTCAGTTACTGGGCTGGGGGCAGGTCACAGGTAGAGACCATGGGGGGAGAAGGAGAAAGGAGAGAGAGGGAGAAGGAGCATGGAGAAGGAGAGGATGGAGAGAACAGAAAGTCTCCATTGTCTATGTTGGACCAGCAACATGTTCTAGAATGAAATGCCTCACCAGAACACCAGACTGATGGAACAGAAGTAACCCAGGAAGCCTGCTGGAAAAGAAATAACTGAGGAAGATTCAAGCAGCAAGTAATTGAGGAATTCAGTTGGAGAAGTAGCTAGTCTAGCACTAGAGAATTAGATTAGGGGTACTCCCCCAATAATTGTGTAGAACCTAATAAATAAATCATAGGTTGAGTCTCATTCATTTGGAAGCTAGATGGGGATAAGCCTAATTCATATTAATTTAAAAATCTGTGTATGTGTGTGTGTATGTATGTATGTATCTAAATTTGTCTATCATCACCATCATTTCTATCTATCATCTATCATTATCATCTATCATCTAACTTTATCATCTACCATTTTTCTACTATGTTTTTCATTTTTTTATTTATTTTCTTTCTTTTTTTTATTTAGCAATATAATAGTTTTTCTTTTTTTCTTGTTTTTTTTCTTTTATTTTCTAAGTTTTTTTATTTACATTCAAAATCATTTCCCCTTTCCCGTTTCCTCCCTCCCCGAAAGTCCCATAAGCCCCCTTCCCTCCCTCTTTTCCCCATTCAATCCCCTCTCGCTTCTCTGTACTGGTATTCCCCTACATCCAGTCTTTCCAGGACCAAGGGTCTCTCCTTCCATCTTCTTGGAAATCTATTGATATGCGAATTGTGTCTAGGGTATTCCGAGATTCTGGGTTAATATCCCCTATCAGTGCTTGCATACCATGTGTGTTCTTTTGTGATTGGGTTACCTCACTAAGGATGATATTTTCAAGTTCTGACCATTTGCCTAGGAATTTCGTGAATTCATTGTTTTTAATTGCAGAGTAGTATTCCATTGTGTAAATATACCACCTCTTCTGAATCCATTCCTCCGTTGAGGGACATCTGGATTCTTTCCAGCTTCTGGCTATTATAAATAAGGCTGCTATGAACATAGTGGAGCATGTGTCCTTATTGCATGCAGGTAAAGCCTCTGGTATATGCCCAGGAGTGGTATAGCCAGATCCTCCGGGAGTGTCATGCCCAGTTTTCTGAGGAACCGCCAGACAGCTTTCCAGAGTGGTTGTACCAGCTTGCAATCCCACCAGCAGTGGAGGAGTGTTCCTCTTTCTCCACATCCTCACCAACAACTGTTGTCTCCTGTGTTTTTGATCTTAGCCATTCTGACTGGTGTGAGATGGAATCTCAGGGTTGTTTTGATTTGCATTTCCCTAATGACTAAGGATGATGAACATCTCTTTAGGTGCTTCTCAGCCATTAGATATTCTTCAGGAGAGAACTCTTTGTTTAGCTCTGTACCCCATTTTTCAATAGGGTTACTTGCCTCTCTGGAGTTTAACTTCTTGAGTTCTTTGTATATCTTGGATATTAGCCCTCTGTCGGATGTAAGGTTGGTAAAGATCATTTCCCAGTTAGTTGGTTGCCGATTTGTCTTTTTGACAGTGTCTTTTGCCTTGCAAAAACTTTGTAATTTAATAAGGTCCCATTTGTCTATTCTTGATCTTAGAGCATAAGCTATTGGAGTTCTGTTCAGGAAATTCTCCCCTGTGCCCATATGTTCAAGGTTCTTCCCTAGTTTCCTTTCTATTAGTTTCAGTGTGTCTGGTTTTATGTGGAGGTCCTTGATCCACTTGGAATTGATCTTAGTGCAAGGAGATAAGAATGGGTCAATTTGCATTCTTCTGCATGTTGATCTCCAGTTGAGCCAGCACCATTTGTTGAAAAGGCTATCTTATTTCCACTGGATGGTTTTAGCTTCTTTGTCAAAGATCAAGTGACCATAGGAGTGTGGATTCATTTCTGGGTCTTCAATTCTGTTCCATTGATCTACATGTCTGTCACTGTACCAATACCATGCGGTTTTTAACACTATTGCTCTGTAGTACAGCTTGAGGTCCGGGATACTGATTCCCCCAGAGGTTCTTTTACTCTTGAGAATAGTTTTAGCTATCCTGGGTTTTCTGTTATTCCAGATGAATTTTTGAATTGCTCTTTCTAATTCTATGAAGAATTGAGTTGGGATTTTGATGGGGATTGCATTGAATCTGTATATTGCTTTTGGCAAGATGGTCATTTTTACTATATTAATCCTGCCAATCCATGAGCATGGCAGATTTTTCCATCTTCTGAGGTCTTCTTCAATTTCTTTCTTCAGAGACTTGAAGTTCTTGTCATACAGATCTTTCACTTGTTTGGTTAGAGTCACACCAAGATACTTTATATGGTTTGTGGCTATCGTGAAGGGTATCATTTCTCTTACTTCTTTCTCAGCATGCTTATCCTTTGAGTATAGGAAGGCTACTGACTTGCTTGAGTTGATTTTATATCTGACCACTTTGCTGAAGTCGTTTATCAGCTGTAGGAGTTCTCTGGTGGAGTTCTTTGGGTTGCTTAATTATATTATCATATCGTCTGCAAATAGTGATAGTTTGACTTCTTCCTTTCCAATTTGTATCCCTTTGACCTCTTTTTGTTGTCTAATTGCTCTAGCTAGAACTTCAAGTACTATATTGAAAAGATATGGAGAGAGAGGGCAGCCTTGTCTAGTCCCTGATTTCAGTGGGATTGCTTCAAGTTTCTCTCCATTTAGATTGATGTTGGCTACCGGTTTGCTGTAAATTGCTTTTACTATGTTTAGATATGGGCCTCGAATTCCTGATCTTTCCAAGACCTTTAACATGAAAGGATGCTGAATTTTGTCAAATGCTTTCTCAGCATCTAATGAGATGACCATGTGGTTTTTTTCTTTGAGATTGTTTATATAGTGGATTACATTGATGGATTTTCTTATATTGAACCATCCCTGCATCCCTGGGATGAAGCCTACTTGATCGTGCTGAATGATCGTTTTGATGTGTTCTTGGATTCGGTTGGCAAGAATTTTTTGAGTATTTTTGCATCGATATTCATAAGAGAGATTGGCCTGAGATTCTCTTTCTTTGTTGGATATTTGTGTGCTTTTGGTATTAGCATAATTGTGGCTTCATAGAACGAGTTGGGTAGTGTTCCTTCTGTTTCTATTTTGTGGAACAGTTTGAAGAGTATTGGTGTTAGGTCTTCTTTGAAGGTCTGATAGAATTCTGCACTAAAACCATCTGGACCTGTCCCTTTTTTTGGTTGGAAGACTTTCAATGATGACTTCTATTTCTTCAGGGGTTATAGGACAGTTTAGATGGTCTATTTGATCATGATTTAATTTTGGTATTTGGTATCTGTCAAGGAAATTGTCCATTTCCTCGAGATTTTCTAGTTGTGTTGAATACAGGCTTTTGTAGTAGGATCTGATGATTTTTTGAATTTCCTCAATTTCTTCTCCTCTTTGGTGTATTTGCTTCTTTTTGTTCCAGGGCTTTCAGGTGTGCCATTAAGCTGCTATTGTGTGCTGTCTCCCGTTTCTTTTTGGCGGCACTCAGGGCTATGAATTTTCCTCTTAGCACTGCTTTCATTGTGCCCCATAAATTAGGGTATGTTGTGCCTTCATTTTCATTAAATTTCAAGAAGTCGTTGATTTCTTTCTTTATTTCCACCTTGACCAAGTTATCATTGAATAGAGCATTGTTCAGCCTCCATGTGTACGTGGGTTTTCTTTTGTTTTTGTTGCCATTGAAGACCACCCTTATTCCATAGTGATCTGATAGGAGGCATGGGATTAGTTCTATTTTCTTATATCTGTTGAGGTCTGATTTGTGACCAATTATATGGTCGATTTTGGAGAAGGTACCATGAGGTGCTGAGAAGAAGGTGTATTCTTTAGCTCTAGGATGAAATGTTCTATATATATCTGTTAGTTCCATTTGGTTCAAGGCTTCAATTAGATTCACTGTGTCCCTGTTTAGTTTCTGCTTTCCTGAACGATCCATTTCAGAGAGCGGGGTGTTGAAGTCACCCACTATTATTGTGTGCGGTGCGATGTGTACTTTGAGCTTTAGTAAAGTTTCTTTTACGAATGAGGGTGCCCTTGCATTTGGAGTATAGATATTCAGAATTGAGAGTTCTTGATGGTGGATTTTTCCCTTGATCAGTATGTAATGCCCTTCTGTGTCTTTTTTGATGACTTTAGGTTGAAAATCAATTTTATCTGATATTAGGATGGCTACTCCGGCTCGTTTCTTGGGACCCTTTGCTTGTAAAATTGTTTTCCAGCCTTTTACTCTGAGGTAGTGTTTGTCTTTGACACTGAGGTGCGTTTCCTGCATGCAGCAAAATGCCGGGTCCTGTTTACCTATTCAGTCTGTTAGTCTATGTCTTTTTATTGGGGAATTGAGACCATTGATATTAAGAGAGATTAAGGAATAGTGATTATTGCCACCTGCCGTTCTTGATGCTATCTTTATGTTTGAGTGGTTATCTACTTTCGGGTTTGAAGCAAGAAGGTTACTATCTCATTTTTTCCAGGGTGTTGTTTCTCTCCTTGTATTGGAGGTTTCCACCTATTATCCGTTGCAGGGCTGGGTTTGTGGAAAGATATTGTGAAAATTTGGTTTTATCATGGATATCTTGGTCTCTCCATCTATGGTGATTGGGAGTTTTGCTGGGTAGAGTAGTCTAGGCTGGCATTTGTGCTCTCTTAGTGTCTGCATGAGATCTGCCCAGGATCTTCTGGCTTTCATAGTCTCTGGAGAGAAGTCTGATGTGATTCGGATAGGTCTTCCTTTGTATGCTACTTGGCCCTTTTACTGCTTTTAATATTCTTTCTTTGTTTAATACATTTGATGTTTTGATTATTATGTGATGGGAGGTATTTCTGTTCTGGTCCAGTCTGTTCGCAGTTCTGTAGGCTTCTTGTACGTTCATCGGCATCTCTCTCTTTAGGTTAGGGAAGTTTTCCTCCATAATTTTGTTGAAGATGTTTACTGGCCCTTTAAGTTGCAAATCTTCACTCTCATCTATACCTATAATCCTTAGGTTTGGTCTTCTCATTGTGTCCTGGATTTCCTGGATGTTTTGGGTTACACGTTTTTTGCATTTTGCATTTTCTTTGACTGTTGAGTCGATGTTTTCTATGGTATCTTCAGCACCTGAGATTCTTTCTTCCATCTCTTGTATTCTACTGTTGATGTTTGCATCTATGACTCCTGATTTCTTCCCAAGGTTTTCTATCTCCAAAGTTGTCTCCTTTTGTGATTTCTTAGTTGTTTCTACTTCCTTTTTTAGATACTGGATGGATTTGCTGAGATCCTTCTCTTGTTTGATTGTATTTTCCTGTATTTCTTTAAGGTAATTTTGCAGTTCTTCTTTCAGGATTTCTGCCTGTTGACCCAAGTTCTCCTGTATTTCTCTTAGCGATTTTTGTGTTTCCTCCTCATGGGCTTCCATCTGTTGATCCATCGCCTCCTGCATTTCTTTAAGCAGTTCTCATGTTTCCTTTGTAAGGGCATCTATCCATTGATTCATTTCTTTAAGCAAATTTTGTGTTGCCTCCCTATGGGCATCCATCTGTTGACCCATATTCTTCTGCATTTCTTTATGCAATTTTTGTGAGTCCTTTGAAAGTGCATCTACCCGTTGATTCATTTCTTTAAGCGATTTTTGTGTTGTCTCCTTGTGGGCCTCCATCTGTTGATCCATGTTCTCCTGCATTTCTCTAAGCAATTTTTGTGTTTCCTTTGTAAGTGCTTCTAACCGTTGATTCATGGTCTCCTGTAATTCTTTATTAGATTTATTTGTGTCCTTCTTGTGATCCTCTAATAGCATCATGAGAAGTAATTTTAAATCCAGATCTTGTCTTTCGGGTGTGGTGGGGTATCCAGGACTTGCTGCTGTTGGAGAGTTGGATTTGGATGGTGCCATATTACTTTGACTTCTGTTAGTAACGTTCCTACGTTTGCCTTTTGCCATCTGGTTACCTCTGGTGTTAGTTGGTCCTGCTGTCACTGGCTGTTGGTTGGACCTCCTGTGAGCCTGCAAAGCTATTTCTGGCCCTCCTGGATTACCAGGATTCCCCTGGCACCGATTTCTGGGGCCTGCCCTGCTCCTGTGTGACTTTGGAGCCCTGATGTGCCTTGCCCCAAGAGATGTTATATTGGGGAGTCCCTGCACATCCAAAGGCTCAGTGTAGTGGATTCCAGTAGCAGATGTCACCAAAGGGAGGCTGGTAGGCTCCCGCTCTGTGCAGGGGTGTGTGATCTCTCGGGTGGGGGCGAAGGGGCGTCCCTCTGCAGGGCAGAAGTCCCATAGCAGAGCTGGCACGCTGGTTACTGCAGATCTGCCCAGCTCTTGGAGAAGGTTACACACAAGCTACCTGAGACCGAAGCGATATTATGCCTGTCTGTCTCTGAGCCTGGCTGTCCCAACTACCTGGACACTGGAGCAAAGATGGCGGCGTGCACTCTGCACTCTCTTGGCGGCGCAGGTCACCCTGCAGGGGGATGGTCCACCGCAGAGCTGGCGCCCAGACGACCACAGCACTGTCCCGTTCTTGAGAGCAAATGGAAGCCCCAACAGGCCGTGTCTCAAGCAATGTTATATTGGGAAGAACCTGGGTACCTGTCTCCTCAGTGTGGTAGATCCCGGAACAGAGGTCGCCAAAGGGAAGCTGGTAGGCTCCCGCCCCTGAGGAAGTAGACTTATTTATTTCCTAAGTTTTTTTATTTACATTCCAAATCATTTCCCCTTTCCCGTTTCCTCCCTCCCCGAAAGTCCCATAAGCCCCCTTCCCTCCTTATTTTCCCCATTCAACCCCCTCTTGCTTCTCTGTCCTGGCATTATCTATCTCGACCTATCACCTATCTATCATTATCATCCATCTATCATCTGTCTCAATCAATCGACCTCTCCATCATCTATTGAAGTGGTAATTTATGGTTTCTTAGGAAACTCAGTTGTGTCATGTGATGTTTTTATGGAAGCTGTCTTGTGAGAGGATGTTTTCCTGAAGCAGATGCTTGGGAGGGCACGTGATGTTTGGAAAGAGTTTAAAGGGAACCCAATAAACAGTGAGAGAATGTTCTTAGATTACTATGCCTTACAATGCTTTGCTAGTCTTTGCGGGTTGTGCAGTGCTTCACTGGTCTTCGCTTGTCATGACTTTGTGGAGAGAAATGTGCCAAAGAACTTCTTGTGGTATTCTGGCTGCTTCTTTCTGTTTCCTCTGACTCATGCTGATTCAGTGGAGCCTTGAAGTTTCTGCTGGATTGTGCTGTTTTGCTATTGATAAAACATTTGATGTTTGCTGCTGGACTGGACTGCTGATATCCTGATAATGAAGATTGGAATATCCCCAAAGAACTAATTCTAAACAGGTCCACAACTCCCCTTGTCCTATTAAACATCTTTCTACCCTACCTTTGGTAGTTGAGCTAGAAAGGAGTTTGAAACATTAAAGTAGTGTACTAAATAAAGTAGGTTTTGAAAAATCTAAGCCTAGAATCTATCTATCTATCTATCTATCTATCTATCTATCTATCTATCTATCTATCTATCTATCATCTATCTATCTATCTATCTATCTATCTATCTATCTATCTATCATCTATCTATCTATCATCTATCTGTCATCTTTCTATCATCTATCTATTTATGTATCATTTATCTATCATCTATCTACCTACCAATCATCTATCATCTATCTATTATACCATAACATAAGGGAGCAGTTGAAAGTCTTAAGAAAAAAACAAACCAAAATTGTCCAAAGGGGAAGAAATTCTGCCTACAGATTGCCATTTAATCAAGAATGTACCTTCATCTTCTGCCAGAATTTTGACATTTTCTATTAGATATTTTCTTTACTTACATTTCAAATGTTATCCCCTTTCCTGGTTTCCCCTCCAAAAATACCCTATCCCATCCTTCCCTACCCCTGTTCACCAACCCACCCATTCCCACTTCCCTGTCTTGGTATTCCCTTACACTAGGACATCAAGCCTTCTCAGGACCTCTTCTCCCTTTGATGTCCAACAAGACCATCCTCTGCTACATATGTAGCTGGGGCCATGGGTCCCTCCATGTGTACTATTTGGTTGGTGGTTTAGTCCCTGGGAGCTCTGGAGGAACTGGTTGGTTCATATGGTTGTTCCTCCTATGGGGCGGCAAGCTCCTTCAGCTCCTTGGGTCCTTTTTTCTAGTTTCTCCATTGGTGACCTTGTGCTCAGTCCAATGATTGACTGAGACTGTTCCTCTCTGTATTTGCCAGATACTGGCAGAATCTCTCAGGAGACAGTTATATCAGGCTCCTGTCAGCAAGTGGTTGTTGGCATCCACAATAGTGTCTGGGTTAGGTGACTGTATATGGGATGGATTCCCAGGTGGGCAGTCTATGGATGGTCTTTCCTTCTGTCTCTGCTCCACACTTTGTTACTGTATGTCCTCCCATGGGTATTTTGTTCCCCCTTCTAAGAAGGACCAAAATATCCACACTTTGGTCTTCCTTCTTCTTGAGCTTCGAATTGTATCTTGGATATTCCAAGCTTCTGGGCTAATATCCACTTATCAGTGAATGAATACTTTGTGTGTTCTTTTGTGATTAGGTTGCCTCACTCAGGATGATATTTTCTAGTTACATCCATTTGCCTAAGAATTTCATGAATTCATTGTTCTGTTTTTCTTGTTGCATTTTAAAATTTATCTTTTCTTTTTTTTAAATTTTATTAGATATTTGCTTTATTAACATTTCAAATGGTATCTCCTTTCCTTCTTACCCCTCCGAAACTCCCTATCCCATCCCCCCTCCCCCTGCTTACCAATCCACCCCCCCCTTTCCTGACCTGGCATTCCCCTATATTGGGGCATTGAGCCTTCACAGGACCAATGGCCTCTCCTCTCATTAAAAAGGCCATCCTCTGCTACATAAGTAGCTGGAGTCATGGGTCCCCCTATGTGTACTCTTTGGTTGGTGGTTTAGTCCCTGGGAACTCTGGGGATACAGGTTGGTACATATTATTGTTCCTCCTATGGGGCTGCAAATCTCTTCAGCTCCTTGGGTCTTTTCTCTAGCTACTCCACTGGGTATCTTATGCTCAGTCTATTGGTTGACTGTGAGTCATGGGTATTTTGATCCTACTTCTAAGAAGGATCAAAGTATTCACACTTTGGTCTTCCTTCTTGAGCTTTATGAGATCTATGAGTTGTATCTTGGGTATTTAGCGTAATGTGTGTGTTCTTTTGTGATTGGATTACCTCATTCAGGATGATATATTCTAGTTCCATCCATTTGCCTAAGAATTTCATGAATTCATTGTTTTTAATAGCTGAGTAGTACTCCATTGTGTAAATGTACTACATTTTCTGTAGCATTCTTCTGTTGAGGAATATCTGGGTTCTTTCCAGCTTCTGGCTATTATAAATAAGGCTGCTATGAACATAGTGGAGCATGTGTCCTTATTACATGTTGGAGCATCTTCTGGGTATATGCCCAGGAGTGGTATACCTGGGTCCTCAGGTAGTACTATGTTCAATTTTTTGAGGAGCTGCCAAACTGATTTCCAGAGTGGTTGTATCAACTTGCAGTCCTACCAGCAATGGAGGAGTGTTCCTCTTTCTGCACATCCTCTCCAGCATCTGCTGTCCCCTGAGTTTTTGATCTTAGCCATTCTGACTGGTGTAAGGTGGAATCTTAGGGTTGTTTTGATTTGCATTTCTCTGATGATTAAGGATGTTGAACATTTCTTTAGGTGTTTCTCAGCCATTTGGTATTCCTCAGTTAAGAATTCTTTGTTTAGCACTGTGCCCCATTTTTTTAAATAGGATTATTTGGTTCTCTGGAGCCTAACTTCTTGAGTTCTTTGTATATATTGGATATTAGCCCTCTATTAGATGTAGGATTGGTAAGGTTCTTTTCCCAATCTGTTGGTTGCTATTTTGCCCTATTGACAGTGTCCTTTGCCTTATAGAAGCTTTGCAATTTTATTATAAAAGAAAAATAATGTCTTATAAAAGAAAGTTCATTTTGACTTATGGTTCCAGAAGAAGGGTTTGGAGCAGGAAGCAGAGAGATCCCATCTTTAACCACAAACCTGAGACAGAGAGCATTAATTGTAAGTAGTGTGATACAGTAAATTCTCAAAAGTGGACCTCCAGTGACCTTTGTATTTCTTGTAAGACTCCATGACATAAACATTTCATAATCTCCCCAAATAGCACCAGCAAATGTTCAAACACAGGATTCTGTGTGGATAGTTCCTACTGTATGTGTGTGTGTGTGTGTGTGTGTGTGTGTGTGTGTGGAGAGAGAGAGAGAGAGAGAGAGAGAGAAAGAGAGAGAGAGAGAGAGAGAGAGAGAGAGAGAGAGAGAGAGAGAGAGAGAGAGAGAGAGAGTTTGTGTGCGACTTCCTTGGCTTTGGTGTTATGTAATTACTTATTTTCTGTGTTTTCTCGGGTGTAGTTAACTTCCTTGGGTTGGAGTTGTCCTTCTAGTGTCTTCTGTAGGTCTGTATTTGTGGTTAGGTGTTGTTTAAAATTGGTTTTGTCATGGAATACCTTGTTTGCTTCATCTATAGTGATTGAAAGTTTTGTTGGGTAGGCTGGCATTTGTGGTTTCTTTGATTCTGTAAAACATTTGTCCAGGGTCTTTCTGTCTTTTAGAGACTCTGTTGAGAAAAGTCAGGCATAATTCTTTTTTTTTTTATTTTATTTTTTTAATTTACATTCCAAATCACTTCCCCTTTCCCGTTTCCTCCCTCCCCGAAAGTCCCATAAGCCCCCTTCCCTCCCTCTTTTCTCCATTCAACCCCCTCTCATTACTCTGTCCTGGCGTTCCCCTACATCCAGTCTTTCCAGGACCAGGGGTCTCTCCTTCCATCTTTTTAGAAATCTATTGATATGCTGATTGTGTCTAGGGTATTCTGAGACTCTGGGTCAATATCCCCTTATCAGTGACTGCATACCATGTGTGATCTTTTGTGATTGGGTTACCTCACTAAGGATGATATTTTCAAGTTCTGACCATTTGCCTAGGAATTTCGTGAATTCATTGTTTTTAATTGCAGAGTAGTATTCCATTGTGTAAATATACCACATCTTCTGAATCCATTCCTCCGTTGAGGGACATCTGGGTTCTTTCCAGCTTCTGGCTATTATAAATAAGGCTGCTATGAATATAGTGGAGCATGTGTCCTTATTGCATGCAGGTAAAGTCTCTGGGTATATGCCCAGGAGTGGTATAGCCGGATCCTCCGGAAGTGTCATGCCCAGTTTTCTGAGGAGCCGCCAGACTGCTTTCCAGAGTGGTTGTACCAGCCTGCAATTCCACCAGCAGTGGAGGAGTGTTCCTCTTTCTCCACATCCTCGCCAACAACTGCTGTCTCCTGTGTTTTTGATCTTAGCCATCCTGACTGGTGTGAGATGGAATCTCAGGGTTGTTTTGATTTGCATTTCCCTAATGACTAAGGATGATGAACATCTCTTTAGGTGCTTCTCAGCCATTAGATATTCTTCAGGTGAGAACTCTTTGTGTAGCTCTGTACCCCATTTTTTAATAGGGTTACTTGCCTCTCTGGAGTTTAACTTCTTGAGTTCTTTGTATATCTTGGATATTAGCCCTCTGTCGGATGTAAGGTTGGTAAAGATCATTTCCCAGTTAGTTGGTTGCCGCTTTGTCTTTTTGACGGTGTCTTTTGCCTTGCAAAAACTTTGTAATTTAATGAGGTCCCATTTGTCTATTCTTGATCTTAGAGCATAAGCTATTGGAGTTCTGTTCAGGAAATTCTCCCCTGTGCCCATATGTTCAAGGTTCTTTCCTAGTTTCCCTTCTATTAGTTTCAGTGTGTCTGGTTTTATGTGGAGATCTTTGATCCACTTAGAATTGAGCTTAGTGCAAGGAGATAAGGATGGGTCAATTTGCATTCTTCTGCATGTTGACCTCCAGCTGAGCCAGCACCATTTGTTGAAAAGGCTATCTTTTTTCCACTGGATGGTTTTAGCTCCTTTGTCAAAGATCAAGTGACCATAGGAGTGTGGATTCATTTCTGGGTCTTCAATTCTGTTCCATTGATCTACATGTCTGTTACTGTACCAATACCATGCAGTTTTTAACACTATTGCTCTGTAGTACAGCTTGAGGTCCGGGATACTGATTCCCACAGAGGTTCTTTTACTCTTTTTTTTTTATTTTATTTTTTTAATTTACATTCCAGATCACTTCCCTTTTCCCGTTTCCTCCCTCCCCGAAAGTCCCATAAGCCCCCTTCCCTCCCTCTTTTCTCTGTTCAACCCCCTCTCATTATTCTGTCCTGGCGTTCCCCTACATCCAGTCTTTCCAGGACCAGGGGTCTCTCCTTCCATCTTTTTAGAAATCTATTGATATGCTGATTGTGTCTAGGGTATTCTGAGATTCTGGGTCAATATCCCCTTATCAGTGACTGCATACCATGTGTGATCTTTTGTGATTGGGTTCCCTCACTAAGGATGATATTTTCAAGTTCTGACCATTTGCCTAGGAATTTCGTGAATTCATTGTTTTTAATTGCAGAGTAGTATTCCATTGTGTAAATATACCACATCTTCTGAATCCATTCCTCTGTTGAGGGACATCTGGGTTCTTTCCAGCTTCTGGCTATTATAAATAAGGCTGCTATGAATATAGTGGAGCATGTGTCCTTATTGCATGCAGGTAAAGTCTCTGGGTATATGCCCAGGAGTGGTATAGCCGGATCCTCCGGAAGTGTCATGCCCAGTTTTCTGAGGAGCCGCCAGACTGCTTTCCAGAGTGGTTGTACCAGCCTGCAATTCCACCAGCAGTGGAGGAGTGTTCCTCTTTCTCCACATCCTCGCCAACAACTGCTGTCTCCTGTGTTTTTGATCTTAGCCATCCTGACTGGTGTGAGATGGAATCTCAGGGTTGTTTTGATTTGCATTTCCCTAATGACTAAGGATGATGAACATCTCTTTAGGTGCTTCTCAGCCATTAGATATTCTTCAGGTGAGAACTCTTTGTGGAGCTCTGTACCCCATTTTTTAATAGGGTTACTTGCCTCTCTGGAGTTTAACTTCTTGAGTTCTTTGTATATCTTGGATATTAGCCCTCTGTCGGATGTAAGGTTGGTAAAGATCATTTCCCAGTTAGTTGGTTGCCGCTTTGTCTTTTTGACGGTGTCTTTTGCCTTGCAAAAACTTTGTAATTTGATGAGGTCCCATTTGTCTATTCTTGATCTTAGAGTATAAGCTATTGGAGTTCTGTTCAGGAAATTCTCCCCTGTGCCCATATGTTCAAGGTTCTTCCCTAGATTCCCTTCTATTAGTTTCAGTGTGTCTGGTTTTATGTGGAGATTTTTGATCCACTTAGAATTGAGCTTAGTGCAAGGAGATAAGGATGGGTCAATTTGCATTCTTCTGCATGTTGACCTCCAGCTGAGCCAGCACCATTTGTTGAAAAGGCTATCTTTTTTCCACTGGATGGTTTTAGCTCCTTTGTCAAAGATCAAGTGACCATAGGAGTGTGGATTCATTTCTGGGTCTTCAATTCTGTTCCATTGATCTACATGTCTGTTACTGTACCAATACCATGCAGTTTTTAACACTATTGCTCTGTAGTACAGCTTGAGGTCCGGGATACTGATTCCCCCAGAGGTTCTTTTACTCTTGAGAATAGTTTTAGCTATTCTGGGTTTTCTGTTATTCCAGATGAATTTTTGAATTGCTCTTTCTAACTCTATGAAGAATTGAGTTGGGATTTTGATGGGGATTGCATTGAATCTGTGTATTACTTTTGGTAAGATGCTCATTTTTACTATATTAATCCTGCCAATCCATGAGCATGGCAGATTTTTCCATCTTCTGAGGTCTTCTTCAATTTCTTTCTTCAGAGACTTGAAGTTCTTGTCATACAGATCTTTCACTTGTTTGGTTAGCTTCACGCCAAGATACTTAATATGGTTTGTGGCTATCGTAAAGGGTATTATTTCTCTTACTTCTTTCTCAGCCTGCTTATCCTTTGAGTATAGGAAGGCTTCTGACTTGCTTGAGTTGATTTTATATCCGGCCACTTTGCTGAAGTCGTTTATCAGCTGTAGGAGTTCTCTGGTGGAGTTCTTTGGGTCGCTTATGTATACTATCATATCGTCTGCAAATAGTGATAGTTTGACTTCTTCCTTTCCAATTTGTATCCCTTTGACCTCTTTTTGTTGTCTAATTGCTCTAGCTAGAACTTCAAGTACTATATTGAAAAGATATGGAGAGAGAGGGCAGCCTTGTCTAGTCCCTGATTTTAGTGGGATTGCTTCAAGTTTCTCTCCGTTTAGATTGATGCTGGCTACTGGTTTTCTGTAAATTGCTTTTACTATGTTTAGATATGGGCCTTGAATTCCTGATCTTTCCAAGACCTTTAGCATGAAAGGATGCTGAATTTTGTCAAATGCTTTCTCAGCATCTAATGAGATGACCATGTGGTTTTTTTCTTTGAGATTGTTTATGTAGTGGATTACATTGATGGATTTCCTTATATTGAACCGTCCCTGCATCCCTGGGATGAAGCCTACTTGATCGTGGTAAATGATTGTTTTGATGTGTTCTTGGATTCGGTTGGCAAGAATTTTATTGAGTATTTTTGCATCGATATTCATAAGAGAGATTGGCCTGAGATTCTCTTTCTTTGTCGGATCTTTGTGTGCTTTTGGTATTAGTGTAATTGTGGCTTCATAGAACGAGTTGGGTAGTGTTCCTTCTGTTTCTATTTTGTGGAACAGTTTGAAGAGTATTGGTGTTAGGTCTTCTTTGAAGGTCTGATAGAATTCTGCACTAAAACCATCTGGACCTGTGCTTTTTTTGGTTGGAAGACTTCCAATGACAACTTCTATTTCTTCAGGGGTTATAGGACGGTTTAGATGGTCTATTTGATCCTGATTTAATTTTGGTACTTGGTATCTGTCAAGGAAATTGTCCATTTCCTCAAGATTTTCTAGTTGTGTTGAATACAGGTTTTTGTAGTAGGATCTGATGATTTTTTGAATTTCCTCAGTTTCTGTTGTTATCTCTCCCTTTTCGTTTCTGATTTTATTAATTTGGATACTATCTCTGTGCCCTCTGGTTAGTCTGGCTAAGGGCTTATCTATCTTGTTGATTTTCTCAAAGAACCAACTCCTCGTTTTGTTGATTCTTTGTATGGTTTTATTTGTTTCTACTTGATTGATTTCAGCCCTGAGTTTGATGATTTCCTGCCTTCTACTCCTCTTTGGTGTATTTGCTTCTTTATGTTCCAGGGCTTTCAGGTGTGCCATTAAGCTGTTAGTGTATGCTGTCTCCCGTTTCTTTTTGGCGGCACTCAGGGCTATGAATTTTCCTCTTAGCACTGCTTTCATTGTGTCCCATAAGTTAGGGTATGTTGTGCCTTCATTTTCATTAACTTTCAAAAAGTCTTTGATTTCTTTCTTTATTTCCACCTTGACCAAGTTATCATTGAGTAGAGCATTGTTCAGCCTCCATGTGTACGTGGGTTTTCTTTTGTTTTTGTTGCCATTGAAGACCACCCTTATTCCATAGTGATCTGATAGGAGGCATGGGATTATTTCTATCTTCTTGTATCTGTTGAGGTCTGATTTGTGACCAATTATATGGTCAATTTTGGAGAAGGTACCATGAGGAGCTGAGAAGAAGGTGTATTCTTTAGCTCTAGGATGAAATGTTCTATATATATCAGTTAGTTCCATTTGGTCCAAGGCTTCAATTAGATTCACTGTGTCCCTGTTTAGTTTCTGCTTTCCTGAACGATCCATTTCAGAGAGCGGGGTGTTGAAGTCACCCACTATTATTGTGTGCGGTGCGATGTGTGCTTTGAGTTTTAGTAAAGTTTCTTTTACGAATGAGGGTGCCCTTGCATTTGGAGCATAGATATTCAGGATTGAGAGTTCTTGATGGTGGATTTTTCCCTTGATCAGTATGTAGTGTCCTTCTGTGTCTTTTTTGATGACTGTAGGTTGAAAATCAATTTTATCCGATATTAGGATGGCTACTCCACCTCGTTTCTTGGGGCCATTTGCTTGTAAAATTGTTTTCCAGCCTTTTACTCTGAGGTAGTGTTTGTCTTTGACACTGAGGTGCGTTTCCTGCATGCAGCAAAATGCTGGGTCCTGTTTACGTATCCAGTCTGCTAGTCTATGTCTTTTAATTGGGGAATTGAGACCATTGATATTAAGAGAGATTAAGGCATAGTGATTATTGCCATCTGCCATTCTTGACGCTATCTTTATGTTTGAGTGGTTATCTACTTTTGGGTTTGATTCAAGAAGGTTATTATCTCATTTTTTCCAGGGTGTTGTTTCTCTCCCTGTATTGGAGGTTTCCACCTATTATCCGTTGCAGGGCTGGATTTGTGGAAAGATATTGTGAAAATTTGGTTTTATCATGGAATATCTTGGTCTCTCCATCTATGGTGATTGGGAGTTTTGCTGGGTAGAGTAGTCTAGGCTGGCATTTGTGCTCTCTTAGTGTCTGCATGAGATCTGCCCAGGATCTTCTGGCTTTCATAGTCTCTGGTGAGAAGTCTGATGTGATTCGGATAGGTCTTCCTTTGTATGTTACTTGGCCCTTTTCTCTTACTGCATTTAGTATTCTTTCTTTGTTTAGAACATTCGGTGTTTTGATTATTATGTGACGGGAGGTATTTCTGTTCTGGTCCAGTCTGTTTGGAGTTCTGTAGGCTTCTTGTACGTTCATCGGCATCTCTCTCTTTAAGTTAGGGAAGTTTTCCTCCATAATTTTGTTGAAGATGTTTACTGGCCCTTTAAGTTGCAAATCTTCACTCTCATCTATACCTATAATCCTTAGGTTTGGTCTTCTCATTGTGTCCTGGATTTCCTGGATGTTTTGGGTTACGCGTTTTTTGCATTTTGCATTTTCTTTGACTGTTGAGTCGATGCTTTCTATGGAATCTTCAGCACCTGAGATTCTTTCTTCCATCTCTTGTATTCTATTGTTGATGTTTGCATCTATGACTCCTGATTTCTTCCCAAGGTTTTCTATCTCCAAAGTTGTCTCCCTTTGTGATTTCTTAGTTGTTTCTACTTCCTTTTTTAGTTCCTGGATGGATTTGCTGAGATCCTTCACTTGTTTGTTTGTATTTTCCTGTATTTCTTTAAGGTATTTTTGCATTACCTCTTTCAGGATTTCTTCCTGATGACCCATGTTCTCCTGCATTTCTCTGAGCGATTTTTGTGTTTCCTCCTCATGGGATTCCATCTGTTGATCCATCGTCTCCTGCATTTCTTTAAGCAGTTCTCGTGTTTCCTTTGTAAGGGCATCTAACCGTTGATTCATTTCTTTAAGCAATTTTTGTGTTGCCTCCTTATGGGCATCCATCTGTTGACCCATATTCTTCTGCATTTCTTTATGCAAATTTTGTGATTCCTTTGTGAGTGCATCTACCCGTTGATTCATCTCGTTAAGCGATTTCTGTGTTGTCTCCTTGTGCGCCTCCATCTTTTGATCCATGTTCTCCCGCATTTCTCTAAGCGATTTTTGTGTTTCCTTTGTAAGGGCTTCTAACCGTTGATTCATGGTCTCCTGTAACTCTTTATGAGATTTATTTGTGTCCTTCTTGTGATCCTCTAATAGCATCATGAGAAGTGATTTTAAATCCAGATCTTGTCTTTCGGGTGTGGTGGGGTATCCAGGACTTGCTGCTGTTGGAGAGTTGGGTTCGGATGGTCCCACATTACTTTGCTTACTGTTAGTAACATTCCTACGTTTGCCTTTTGCCATCTGGATACCTCTGGTGTTAGTTGGTCCTGCTGCCACTGGCTGTTGGTTGGACCTCCTGTGAGCCTGCAAAGCTATTTCTGCCCCCCCTGGATTACCAGGATTCCCCTGGCACCGATTTCTGGGGCCTGCCTGCTCCTGAGTGACTTTGGAGCCCTAATGTGCTTTGCCCCAAGTGATCTTATATTGGGGAGGCCTTGCACATCTAAAGGCTCAGCCTAGTGGATTCCTGGAGCAGAGGTCGCCAAAGGGAGGCTGGCAGGCTCCTGCCCTGTGCAGGGGTGTGTGATCTCTCCTGGGGGGGGAGGGGGCGTCCCTCTGCCAGGCAGAAGTCCCACAGCAGATCTGGCGCGCTGGTCACTGCAGATCAGCCCAGCACCTGGGAGCAAGTTACACACAAGCTGCCTGAGACCGAAGTGATATTATGCCTGTCTGTCTCTGAGCCTGGCGGTCCCAACTACCTGGTCACTGGAGCAAAGATGGCGGAGGGCACTCTCCGTGGCGCCGCTCACCCTGTGGTCACGATGGCCCGCCGATCTGGCACCCAGACGACCACAGCGCCAACCCGCCCTCGGGCACAGACGGAAGCCCCAACAGGCCGCGTCCCAAGTGATGTTATATTGGTGGGAGAGCCTGGGTACCCGTCTCTCCAGCGCAGTCCGCGGGAACAGAGGTCGCGGAAGGAAAGCTGGCAGGCTCCCTCCCAGCGCGGGGTCCCTCCAACAGGCAGAAGGTCCCACCGCAGAGCTGGCGCGCTGGTCACTGCAGATCAGCCCAGCACCTGGGAGCAGGTTACACACAAGCTGCCTGAGACCGAAGCGATATTATGCCTGTCAGTCTCTGAGCCTGGCGGTCCCAACTCCAGGCATAATTCTGATAAGTCTGCCTTTATATGTTACTTGGCCTTTTTCCCTTGAAGCTTTTAATATTCTTTATTTGCCATTGAGTTCAAGAATATTCCATATTTTTCTTCTGTTAGACTCTAATAGTTCATCTTATATCAGTCAGATGGCCAAGATTAATAAAGTAAATGGCAGCTCAGGCTGGCAAGAATGTGAGCAAGGAGTTGCTAGTAGGTGAGGTTTTTTTTTTCACATTTGCAAGATTTTATTGTTCTCAAAACAATGCCAATATGATTTATTCATGTAATTTAGGAAAGAAATCTCAATTTTTCTGTATTTGCATATGTAAACATAATAAAGGCAACTTACAGCAAGCCTATAGACCACATCAAATTAAATGGAAAGAAACTTAAAGGAATTCTACTCAAATTAGGGACAAGAAAAGTCTGTTCTCTCTGTATCTATTCAATATAGTTCTTGAAGTTTTCACGAGAACAATAAGACAACTAAGAAATCAAGGTGATACAAATTGGAAAGGAAGGAGTCAAAGTATTGCTATTTGCAGAGGATATGATGGTGTACATAATTAACCCCAAAAATTCTACCAGAGATCTCCTACAGCTGATAAACACCTTCAGGAAAGTAGCTGGATACAAAATTAGCTAAAAACAAAACCAAACCAAACCAGTAGCCCTCCTTTATACAATAGATACATGAGCTGAGAAGGAAATCAGGAAACAGCATCCTTCACAATAGCTACAATAATATGAAATATTTTGGTGTCACTTTAACCAAGCAAGTGAAAGACCTGTGCTGGGAACCACTCTCTTTGCAACTCATAGCCCGTTACCTTCCTTGACTTACATATTTGCTAAATTGGAAAACTACTGCTATAAGCCTTAGCCAAACAGGATACACGCTTGCAGAACAAATGTAGCTCTCTTACAGTTGGGTTGCATAGCAACACAGCATGCACCTGGGCCTTTTGATGTCCAATATCCCACAGCCGTGGCCAACTTTCTCCTTAGATTCTGGGAACATGTCATAGCAACCCCTCTGAAACAATGGCTGCCCCCTCCCAATGCTCTGTAGCTATTGCTTAGGACCCTTGAAGCATTAAGAACTAGTTAGAACATATTCTAACTCCTCACCCACTCCCCCTCCCCATTCCGTGCTTGCTACCTTTTATAATCCTGTATGTGAAAAAATAAAATTTGACAACTTGATCAGGATAATAGACTTGCTGTCTGTTTTTCTGTGTCTCCTGCCTTCATTCTTTCCCAGGTGATTCTGGGACCTCCTGTGGACTGTACCGTGGGTTCAGGGCAGACCTGTATGACTTCATGTCTCAGAAGAAAGAAATTGAAGAAGATATCAGAAGATGGAAAGATTTCCCATGTTCATGGATTGGTAAGATTAACAAAGTAAAAATGGCCATCTTAGCAATATATATATATATATATATATATATATATATATATATATATATATATATATACAGATTCAGTGCAATTTCCATCAAAATTCCAACACAATTTTTTATAGACCTTGAACTTTATATGGAAAAACAAACAAACAAAAACCCAGGATAGCTAAAGCTATCCTGTGCAATAAAAGAACTTCTAGAGGTATCATCATCCCTGATTCAAACTGTACTAAGAGTAATAAGAGCATTAAAAACAGAAATGCTGATCTAGAATGGAATTGAATTGAATACTCAGAAGTAAATTGATACCGGTATGGACACTTGATTTTTAGAAGAAGAAGTCAAAAGTATACAGTGGAAAAAAAAAAGAAAGCATCTTCAACTGGTCTAACTGGATGAAGTAGAATGCAAATAGATCCGTATCTATAACCCTGTACAAAACTCAAGTTCAAGTGGATCAAAGGCATTAACAAATAACCAGATATACTAAATCTGATAGCAGAGAAAGTGGGGATAGCCTTGAGATAAGAGTAGCATTGGCACAAGAGACAACTTCCTGAACAGATCACCAACAGCTCAGGCACTAAGACCAACAATTGATAAATGGGACCTTATGAACTGAAAAGCTTCTGTAAGGCAAAGGATACCCTCAATAGGACAAAATGGCAGACTACAGATTGGGAAAAAATTTCACCAACCTTACATTTGACAGAAGGCTGATATCCAAAATGTATAAGGAACCTCTAGAAATTAGACATCAACAAATCAAATAATCCAATTAAAAAAATCAGGTACAGGGCTAAACAGAATTCTCAACAAAGGACTCTTTAGTGGCTGGGAATCACTTGAAGAAATGTTCAGCATCCTTAGCCACCAGGGAAATGGTGAAATTACTGAAATTCCATTACCCACCAGAATGACTAAGATAAAAAACTCAAGAGACAGCTCATTTAGCTGAGCATATGAAGCAAGGGACCACTCCTACATTGCTAGTGGGAGTGTAAACTTGTATAACCACTTTGGAAATCAATTTGTCAATTTCTCAGAAAATTGGGCATAATTCCTCCTCAAGACCCAGCTATATACCACTCCAGGGTATATACCCAAAAGATGCTCTACCATATCACAAAGACATTTACTGAACTTTGTTCATAGCAGCCTTGTTTATAATAGATAGAATCTGGGAACAACCTAGATGCCTTTCAATGGAAGAATGAATAAAGAAAATGTGGTGCATTTACACAATGGAATACTACTCAGTCATTAAAAACAAAGACATCATGAAATTTGTGGGCAAATGGATGGCACTAAAAAGATCATCCTGAGTGAGGTAACCCAAACCCACAAAGACACACATGGCCTTTAGTCATTTATAAGTGGATATTAGCCATAAAGTACATGATAACCATGCTACAATCCATGGACCCAAAGAAGCTAAGTAACAAGGAGTGCTGATGGTAGGATGCTTGAATCTCACTGATAAAGGGAAATAAAATAGACATTGTGGTGGGATGGATGGATGGAACTGGGTGGGAAAGAATGTGGGAAGGGGAACAGGAGGGATCAAGTGTGGAGAGGATGAAGGGAGTGAGTACTGGGAGAGAGAACTGAAATCGGTAGAGGCCATCTCTGTGATGTATAACCCTAACTAAGACTCCTAGCAATAGGGGATATGGAACCAAAATGTCCACCTCCCATAACCAAGCAAGACTTCCAATGGAGGAATGGGGAGACCAACCCAGGCACAAAACCTTCAATCCATATTTTTCCAGCCTACAAGATGTGCAGGGATAAAGAGAGAGCAAAGATTGAGAGGATGAGTAACTAATGACTGGCCCACCTTGAGACCCATGTCATGAGAGAGCCTACCCTTGACACTATTAATGACATTCTGCTATACTTGCAGATAGGCACTTAGCACAACTGTCATCTGAGAGGATTCAACCAGCAACTGATTAAAACAAATGCTGAAACCCACAGCCAATCATCAGGAAGAATTTGGGGAGTCTTGTGGAAGAGGGGGAGGATTGAAGGAGCCAGAGTTGTGAAGGACACAAGAAAACCTATACAGTTAAATAACCTGGGTCAAGACTGGACCACCAACCAAAGGGCATGCATATGACAGACCCAGGCCCCTAAACATATGCAAGTATTTAAATACCACTGCTTTGACTGTAAGTAGTTTTTGGTTATTTGATGAATAATAGTTGCTGCTTCTATGTGTTTTTCAGGTGTTTTGAGTAGTAATCTGTATCTTAATTTTTTGCACAAGCAGATTGTTTTGTTGCTTTTCACTTAAACGTTGCCAGTGATGATGATATAGTTTGACATTTTAGTTATACATTTATTTTATGAATTCTTGTTACATAAGTGCCAGGTTATTGTTTTTTTATTTTCTATATTTTTTTTATTTACATTCCCAATTCCCGGTTCCTCCCTCCCCGAAAGTCCTATAAGCCCTCTTCCTTCCCCCTGTTCCCCATTCAACCCAGGTTATTGTTTTTTTGTGTTTTATTTTGATCATCCATTTGATCATGGATAAGATAATGAATGCATATATAATAAGTCAAGGATTTAGTTGTGGGTAGTTATAGATAGAATAAAACTATTGCTACTTTTTTTTATAAGCATAATATTTTTTATCAATATTCACATTCTGATTTAAAATTTTTATTTGGCATATACTTTTTATTAGTAGTATATATTCATTGTACCAGATAGTGTGTTTTCATGGCTAGTGAAGGCTTGGGCCACTAATATGTTATGAAGTCATGAATCATCCATTTCGGCATTCTAAGGCAATTTTTTTGATGGAATCATTGAAAGCCTGCTTAACTTGCTTGTTCCTCAAGGTGTAAATGAATGGGTTCAACATGGGAGCAATGGAGGTAGTTAGTACTATTACCCCCTTGTTGATAGCCACGGAGTCCTTTGCTGATGGTTTGACGTAGATGAAGATGCAGCTGCCATAAGTGATGGAAACTACAATCATGTGGGAAGAACAGGTAGAAAAGGCCTTTTTCCTTTGCTGGGCGGAAGGGAATCTTAGAATGGTCTTGATTATGTACACGTAGGAAAGGACCACACACAAAAGGGTTGTAATGAAGGTCAGCACAGCACAGCCTATAACCATCTGCTCAATGACCCATGTGTCTGAGCAGGAAATCTTCAAGAAGGGAGACACATCACAAAGAAAGCTATCAATGACGTTAGAATCGCAGAATTGCAGATTTTGGCTTAGGCTAAAAGGTGGCAGTATAATGATTACCCCAGCCATCCAACAGCAAAGAAGGAGTCTTCTGCAGGCAGTGCTCATGATGGTGGTGTAATGCAAAGGTTTGCAGATGGCCACATAGCGGTCGTAGGACATGGTCGCCAGGAGAAAAAATTCAGTTACTCCAAAAAGGTCGGTGAAAAATGCTTGGCTGGCACAGGCACCATAGGTAATGGTCTTGTCACCTGTTGCTAGGTTATACAAGTATCTAGGAATACAAACTGATGTGAACAAGATTTCTAAGAAGGAAAAGTTTTGCAGGAAAAAGTACATTGGGGTTTTCAGGTGAGGGTCTATTAATGTAAGTAAGATAATTGCCAAGTTGCCAGTTATATTCAACAAGTAGGTAAAAAGCAGAAAAATCAAAAGCAGGCTCTGAATTTGTGGATCCTCTGTTAGTCCCAGGAGAATGAATGTGGTTACTGTACGGTTCCTCATAGCTGACTCTGGATTTTTATCTTGTCTCTTGAAAATAAAAAAGATACTCTATCAGAATGTATGGAGACTACAGTTCTACAGTTGTTAGCCATGAGAAAGCAAATCCAAACATCTGGTTCATATGAAATGCCTTTCTTGTTTTGGTAGTTAATATTTCTCCTATTCTCCAAAGCTTGTAAGTTTCCACGTTTTGTAATTTTTGAAGCAATATTTCTCACAGATCGATTTAATAGTTACAACATAATAATTTAAGATTCTCTACCTCTCTGTCGCATTATTCAAGTATATTTAATTTTTTGTCTAATTTTGAATGGGTTTTTAATTGATGATAACATCAGCACTAAGATTTAATTTATTTTTGTGCACTTCTTCTGTTTTGAAATGAGTGTTTGCTAGAAGCTTCCTGTCTTGCTAGGATCTTTGTCCCTAAGAAAACACAGTTATATAACAAATTACTTGGACTTTCTATAGAGGTTCTCTAAAATCTGTCACCAGTTATAATTTTAAGCCCACCATGTGTAAAACTTATATGCTTATTTTGTGTATACTTGGTGTGGTTTGTGGTAGCTATATATAGCAAGTCTTATGATTTTAAGTGAAATTTAGCTTCTGACTTTTGTTTGTAGGGTTGGGAATTGACCTGGAACCCTGAGCATGCTAGGCAAGCGTTTTATCCTTGGGTTACATCTCAGTCCTTTCAAATAGAATCTATATGCAATAATACATCTATGTATATCTAGCAGTGATCTCTCTTTAAATTCAGATCATATACAATCATATTTGACAGACATAAATTTCATTTCATAGATTCTGTTTTCTTCTCTTCTTCTCATGTGTTCCCTATAATAAAGCTAGGCATTGAACTCACGTGCAATACCAGGTGTTAAGCAAGTTATCAATTTAAGGAAAACACATGTTGGAAACACTGTATCCTCCAATCACTTCTCCTTTCTGCTACATCTTTCTTTTAGGGTCATTGAATCAAGCTCAAGGGTAACAATATCTCTTTGGTTTTCAGCCTAAGCTTTGTTTATTTCTGGAAATCATGTTGACCCATATAGAAAAGCTGGGCTAAATTATGTCCCATACCTGTAATCCCAGAGATGGAGATGTAGAGGCAGGAGGACACCTATGCCAGCCAGCATAGGTGAACCAGTGAACACTAGGTTTCCAGAGTCTGTTTCAAAAAATAAAGCAGAGAGTGATTGGAGAAGATGCCTAATACCACCCTCTGGCCTTTACCTGCACGTGCCTACACACATATGATCACTCACACTTGTACATGTTTACAAGCACACAAACATCACAAACATATCATAAATTAATAGGTGAGCTTTGTGATACTGGGTTTGGGTCAATAGATCCTTTGTAATGTTTTACTCTTATCACAGTTCAGTTATAATATCTATTATTCAAATAGTTTTTGGTCAGTATTTTTAGGGCTTGTTATTTTTCTTACCAATGAATGTAAGACTTTTCTGGAGACTCTAACGAAATAGAAGCAAGAGTAGATTGAAAGAACTGACCGATGAAAATATTCCTTTCTGGGCTGGCAAGATAGCCCAACTGGTAAATGAACCTGATGACCTGAGTTTGATCCTAGGATCACATGATGCAAGGATAGACTTGACTCCTGCAAAATGTCCTTGGACTCCTACATATACACTGTGGCTCATTTGCGCCCTCCCCAACATAAAATAAATACAGCCAATTAAAAAAAATCCCTTATTACTAAGATAAGTACAATGTCAACTCCAATTATAATCAAGACTCTCACATTTGCATCTCAGAGAAGCACCTTTAACCAGGGTCTGGTTTTCATGGGAGCTGGAAGTATAAAGGACAGTAGAGACACACAGGGAATAATATTAATGGGACACTTGAAGATACAGTGACAACCTCTTCAGGAATCTGCCTACCTTCTCTGAATCTCATTCTTGTCACCTTATAGACATCAAGTGCTTCATCAAGGTGCTAAACTCAACCCTTCACAATTTGGGAACATTAGAGTCTAGGAATATGATTACTTTACAGTAATCATAAATGACATCATT
The DNA here is from genome assembly GCA_036184795.1 of Tokudaia tokunoshimensis. NCBI lineage: Eukaryota > Metazoa > Chordata > Mammalia > Rodentia > Muridae > Tokudaia > Tokudaia tokunoshimensis. Next base: position 51,550,284 of record BTHU01000007.1, read on the forward strand.
TTAAGAGAAACCATTTTTTTTTCTGTACAGTTAGTTTCAAGTTTTGGCAGCACATAAGTGACTCTTAAGATGTGACAGATTGGGGGCTGGAGAGATGGTTCAGAGGTTAAGAGCACTGACTGCTCTTCCAAAGGTCCTGAGTTCAAATCCCAGCACCACCACTGCCCAGCAATTATTTTTGAAGTTGAAAAATTGGGGTTGTTATAGAAAAATAATGTAAAATAAAGTAACAAAGTAGTCTATATCTGGTATACATTATTTTTCTGAAAAATATAACTAGATATTATGATTAACATAGAAATATAAGTATCATTCACAGAACTTTTACAATCGAGCATGTAACTTGCCATATGCTACTTACTTTAAAATATCTCATGAATACATTTGATGTCTGTTTGACATCTGCCCAGCTGATCATAATTCCCCAACCAAATGATCTAATAATACCCTTTGCTCTCTGTAGCTGTTTATATTTTTTCAATCAGTCTCCTAGTGACAAATTTATGCTTAAGGACCTTATGCTCTTTCTCTCAGCAATCAATTAATTATATTATAATCCAAAATATTTTAAATCCTGAGCCAGCACCTGTAAGTTCTGAGATTTGCTTATATAAGTGAGTAGAAAAGAACACACATGGTATGCAGTTACTGATAAGGGGATATTAACCCAGAATCTTGGAATACCCTAGACACAATTTGCATATCAAAAGATTTCCAAGAAGATGGAAGGAGAGACCCCGGTCCTGAAAACACTGGATGTAGGGGAATGCCAGGACAGAGAAGCGAGAGGGGGTTGAATGGGGAAAAGAGGGAGGGAAGGGGGCTTATGGGACTTTCGGGGAGGGAGGAAACAGGAAAGGGGAAATGATTTGGAATGTAAATAAAAAAAACTTAGAAAATAAAAAAAAAAGAAAGAACATTCACTAAAGGCCTCAAGTAGACTGTGATGTGGACAGTTTTCTTTGTTTAATTTTTTTTTAACCACCTGGGCATAGTGATGCATGCTTTTAATTCCAACACCTGGGAGGCAGAGATTGGTTAATCTCTCTGAGTTTGAGGGCAACCTGGTTTATATAGTGAGTTCCAGAACATCAAGGCTACATAGAAAGATCCTGTCTCAGAACAAAACAAAACAAAATAAAACAAAAAGCAAAACACTCAAACCCAATCCAACCAACCAACCAGACAAAAAACAAAAACAAAAACAAAGAAAAAGAACTTTCAAGTTTCCTTCCTTTAGAATTGAGAGCAAGGTCAGCTACCCCCAGGTATCTAGTCTCCAATAAAGACACAAATCTATAGTGGCCATCACAGAGGAAGGGAGTTCCAGGGACTCTGGTGTTCCATGACATTCCCAAGGATTTCAGGGAAAAGTAGACAAAGTCTGGAGGTTCTGGAAGATTGTCTGTGCAGACCACCTGCCTCCTGCCAAGTCCTCAGCCTTGTTCTTCAGCATTTAGATCAGTCTGCAGACTCCTAGCTCTGGCCACTTGGAATAGAACCCCTTGTTCTGAAACACCTATCTTTGCTTCCAATCCTTGAGACTCTCCTCTTCTATGAAATAATAAGAGACAAAGTTTGAAAAAAAATATTATTGGAACTGAGGCTTGTTATTTTCTATGTATTTGGAAGATTCAAAAGAAAAAAGTGTTAACTGTAGTGGCCATTCAGTGTATCACCTTTTAGGTAACCAGTCATATTTAGAGATGATTTTTAAGTGACCATGTTTTTGCAGTGAGAGTGGGCTCATGCCAGATTACTGAGGAAACACTATAGACAACGTCCATCATGTGCTGTGCTGACAGGGTGTTTACTGAATTTATGGTCTCTATAAAAGCGACAACTCCTATTTAAACTTCTTTTGTAATACTTCATACGTGCATGAATGATATTGATAAGTGTGTATCAAGTATGCATCTCTGAAACATTTTTTCCTAATCTTTCATAAAGAAAAATAAGTACAACTAGGAAGTTTTACTCACGATTTGGAGAGCCAATCACAGCTTCCACTGGATATCATAACAGATTCCATGCATCGGATGTGGGGCAGATGTTTCCAGTGAAGACTTGAGTTTGAATTTCTGGCTTGTACACATGCACTTCTACTTACCTTAGGATGCTTCAATCATTATGTTGCTGAGATTCTCATGCCTAACTTGATGCACCAGACAAGCTTTAGGGATTTAAACTTCTTTAGAATGGTCCAAGTTTGAACATACTATGGGATTCTTTCTCTCTCTTTTTTGTCTTTTTTTTGGACATTAAGAACTTTCTCTGGTTTTGAAAAAGAAAGTATTTTGATCCTCATCTCTTGGCAAGAAGGTTTGGATGTTAATAGGTCAATTATTTGTTTTATTTGCCAAAGCTGGAGTGAAATAGCCACAAGGGACCTTGGTGACCCAATTTTAAGTCACTAATGAATTTCCTGTGTAATGAACTTGGCAGAAATCCCAAAAACAAAAAAAAAGTAACAGTGAGGACAGTGTCCTCAGAGAAAGGGACATGTAACAGTTGCCAGGAGTACAGGCTAACATAGCATTGAAGACCAAAAGACATATTTGTTTCCAACTCCTGGAGTGGACACAAGATCATCAGACTTACTTTACTCTCATTTTAAAATTATAACTGAATGGCGGAGGAGACCAGCTCCAGCAGAGGACAGGGTTTGAGAAGGATGGATGTAGCAGACAATGTAGAGATCAATTACGCTAGACAGCAGCTTGAATTTTCTCTGAGTCTCTGAAGATATTTTGTCTGTGTCTGCACTGGGGAGGCAGATCACAGAGTAGGAAGCACTGCTTTTTCAGGGCCAGAGGGTTTACTTACATTTCCTACAGTAGTAATTATATAATTCCATACTTGCACTTCAAAGAATTTCTAATACATAATTATACAAGGAGACTAAAAGAAAACTTAAAGAATGATTATAGTCTAAATGTCAATAATCACATTTCTTGTGCCAAAGTTTAGCTAAGCCTGGGAGGAAAGGACTTGATCTCCCTATGAAAGCTTTTCTGTTTCAGGTACTTGACAGTTTGAAGTCTGAAAAAGTTAATCTTTTGCAGGTGATTATAACAAGCAAAGCGAAAACTTTTTTCTTTTTCTTTTTTATTAATCATTTTATTCATTTATATTTCAACTGATATCGCCCTTCCTGGTACCCCCTCTACAATCCCCCATCTCATACTCCTCCTGTTTGCCTATATGTCTCTCCAATATGCTCTTTATATTCATTTTATCATTGTGTATGAGAAGTGTCAATGGGAGACATTTGCCTCTTTCTAAAAGCAGAGTAAAAGTTTGCCTGTTTCTCTGAAGCAGAGAGAGAGAGAGAGAGAGAGAGAGGAAGAAGAAGAAGGAAGAAGAAGAAGGAAGAAGAAGAAGAAGGAAGAAGAAGAAGGAAGAAGAAGAAGAAGAGAAGAAGAAAAGAGAAGAAAAGAAAAGAAAAGAGAAGTCTGCTAGGCAGAGTCAAGGTAAGTCAGTGTCTGTTGGCAGATTTCCCTGCCTGATGAGGCATAAGAGAAGGTGCACTTGAGGCTCAAGGCCAGGGGCTGAAGATTCTATTGACCTTGATGAACAGGGAGGCTTTTGGATGGGAACAGATATCTTATATGTATATTTCAGCAATTGTTTCTGTTAGCTTGTGGCTTTGTTTCACATGGTTTACTGTGTAATATAAAAGGTTATAAAAAAGACAGTCACTGCTGGCATGGTACTGACCTGCAGCCCTCTTATATCGGTCTCTTGAATCTTCTTTCTGCCTTTCCTATAGTCATCCTCACTCTTACCTCAGGGTACTGTTTGACTTCTTGCTGGTAGGGTGGTACAGAGAAGAGTTTCAATTCTAGTCTCTACTAAGTTCTATCCCTATTGTTTTCATATCCTCCCATAAAATGCAGTAGGTCTTCTAATGATTAACCTAGGTTCTTTGATTTTTGGCTTCCTAGACTCTTTTGCATAGTTTCTTTTTATAAACTTACTCAAATTGATAGTATCACTATAGAATTAGCAGGAAATGTTCCCAATTTTATTTGTGGGTTTTCTGCATGTCTAGAGTCTTAGCCTCCAGGGGCAAGGTGAAGACATCTTCCTTGATGATTTTATTAAGTTTATTTTTAATCCAGATAATTTCTTTCTGTTTTGTTTCTCTCCCCAAGACCATCTCAGAGCACCAAATGCTTTCAAAGGCAAGAGGCAAATAGGGAACACTAGAAACAGTTGTGCAGGTAATTTTATTCAAAAAAACAGCCTGAGTCAGACATCTCTCTTCTGAAAGCTGGAACTTTGTCAAGCAGTCTCATTAGAGCTGGAACTGTGGTATGCAGTCTCATTAGCATTTTGGTTAGTGGCTCCGCCAATTGAAAGAAACAAAAATTCAGATATCATGGCAAGAAAAAGTATGAACAATTGCCATTTGGGGGCTAATTACATCTACTAATTTTATAGTTAATGCTGTCACTTAGATCATGCACAAATATCTACCTTTGTAAATACATTTAACACTACCTAAATACTCCTTATATAGTTCTGGTAAAGGGTAAAAAGAATGTAGTAGACAAGAAGAAAGGCTGAAGAGAGTCATTCTCTAGGTACCACACAATCATTGAAATAATGAACCCACAGTAACTGTAGTTACTTGCCTTGGTCCTGCACAAGAGAAAGGCTCTTGGGACCCTACCACAATATCCATTAGAGAACAGATAGTCTCTTCAACAAATAGTACTGGCAAAACTGGATAGTCTCTGTGATGACATCAGCCTATACACTCCCTTGCACTCCACAGGTATGAGACAGTGTTTTTTCATGTCATGCATTGCCCTAGGAGATTCACATTAAAAACAGCTTTTAACTCCATTTATGGATTAATACACTGTACCATTTGTCAGGTACCAACCATCCAGCACAAACTGATTTATTCTTGGAAATAGAAAGGGAGCCATTCTATAAATTTATTGGGGGGTAGACTGGGACTTTAGGAACACATTGATATATTAAAATTATACCAGAGAAAACAGACCCAAGAATTTACAAGACACACCAGACTGAGAAAATGAAATAAATCCCTTATTTGGATGCAATAAAATGATAGACATCAAACACTGCAATGGACTCATTCCAACCTATCATCTGATACCTGGTGTCTAGATCAAGAAGTAATAGATGACTTTCTGTGGAGCTTGGGTTGAACTCTCTACCTACTGTTGATGTTCCCTACATGACTGCTGGCATAGACACCTGTTTGTCTTGTTGAGATCTACACTTTGAATTTGCTGTTTCATCCTCCTGGACCCCAGTTGAACCTCCCCACTCATGGCTGGATTCTGCAGCTTTGATGTCAATCCTTGATCCCAGTCAACTATAGCAGTAGCTCCTTCCTAGGACTTATCTGCTTCCTTCCCTTTTGAGACGTCATCTAGGGCTTCAGGAACAGATTCTTTTCCTCTGCTGACTTTATTTTATTTTTCATATATTAAATATATTATCAAACCATCATTTTAGAATATATTTGAAATTAAAGTATGACATCACTTTTTCTTTTCCATTTTCTCTTTCTAGCTCCTCCTATGTTCCATCTCTCCTACTTTCTCTTGTCCCCCATCACTCTAAAATTGATAGCCTCTTTTTCTTTATTATTGTTATACACTCATATGTATATATGCACAAATATGTAAATAAAACTCATTGAGTACATTTTTGTGGTTTGCGTGTATATGGTTTTAGGTCTGACAAGTTTGCAAAGGATAACCATCTAGGGGGTTCATCCCTGGGAGAAGTTAATCCTTTTCTCAGCAGTCATAAGAAATTTCTTTGTTGAAGGGTGAGAGCTACATTTATCTGTGGGTATACAGTCATAGTTAGAATTAATGCTGTCTAGCAGAGCTGCAGTAGTAAATTCTCTTCTACCATCCATGATGTCACTGGACCATATAAGTTGGTTGGGTTTCAAGAACCAGGCAAGATTTTCCTTCTGTTGAATGTTTGTTAGGCCCACTTAGCTATTGCTTACCACCAACATGTGAGTGCCACTATTGCACTTTTATTGTTATCTTGTCATGCTAACCATGGTTGTGGTTTATCATCTGGGTAAGACTATTAATTGCGTCTCTTGGAAGCTTGCAAGGTACTTTCTGGAACTATAGAAACTAGACTACAAAAAGGAGGCTTTTATGTTAGATAAAGATCAAATAATATAAGTCCTCTGTTCTAAAGTGTGAGGTATCTTCAGTAATAAAAACTTCAATGACAACAACCATAGATTTTATTGTTCCTGGGAGTCACTTGAACTACTCTAACCAACCACTGGGAATGTGTCTCATGATTGGAACTGTGGTTTTTGTTAGTGTATAGTTCTTGTGGGGAGAATTGTCAGCCTAAGTGGCATATATAACATATAATATATATAAAAAGATTTTAAATTAGGTTTAGGAGTTCTCTGGTGGAATTTTTGAGGTCACTTGTTGTTGGTGGGAGTGCAAGCTGGTACAACCACTCTGGAAATCAGACAGGCGGTTCCTCAGAAAATTGGACATAGTATTACCTGAGGACCCAGATATACCACTCCTGGGCATATACCCAAAAGATGCCCTAACATATAACAAGGACACATGCTCCAATATGTTCATAGCAGCCTTATTCATAATAGGAAGAAGCTCGAAAGAACCCAGATGTCCTTCGACAGAGGAATGGATACAGAAAATGTAGTACATTTACACAATGGAATACTACTCATCTATTAAAAGCAATGAATTCTTAGGCAAATGGATGGAACTAGAAAATATCATCCTGAGTGAGGTAACTCAATCACAAAAGAAGACACATGTTATGCACTCACTGATAAGTGGATATTAGCCCAAAATCTCGGAATACCCCCGATACAATTCACAGACCACATGAAGCTCAAGAAGAAGGAAGACCAAAGTGTGGATGCTTCAGTCCTTCTTAGAAGGGGGAGCAAATTACTCATGGAAGCAAATATGGAGACAAAATGTTGAGCAGAGACTGAAGGAAAGGCCATTCAGAGACTGCCCCACTTGGGGGTCCATCCCATACACAGTCACCAAACTCAGACACTATTGTGGATGCCAAGAAATGCATGCTGACAGGAGCCTGATATAGCTGTCTTCTGAAAGGCTCTGCTAGAACCTGGCAAATACAGAGGTGGATGTTTGCAACGAACGATTGGACTGAGCAAGGGGTCCCCAATGGAGGAGTTAGAGAAAGGACTAAAGGAGCTGAAGAGGTTTGCAACCCCATAGGAAGAACAATAGCAACCAACCAGATCCCACAGAGCTCCCAAAGACTAAACCACCTACCAAAGAGTACACATGGAAGGACCCATGGCTCCAGCTGCATATGTAGCAGAGGATGGCATTGTTGGGCATCAATGAGAGAAGAGGCCCTTGGTCCTGTGAAGGCTCAATGCTCCAGTGTAGGGAAATGCTAGGGTGGGTAAGTGGGAGTGGGTGGGTGGGGGAACACCCTCATAGAGGCAGGGGGAGGGGGAATAGGATAGGGAGTTTTGAGGGGGGGACGGGTAAAGGGGATAACATTTGAAATGTAAGTAAAGAAAATATCCAATAAAAAATTAAAAAAGTTTTGTAGGTGTATATATCAACACAAAATTATGTATACATGTATACATCTATGTACACATATATACACTTATAGTATTGTGTATAATTTAAAGTAAGTATAAAATAACATGTTTTTTTGAGGCTTTATCCAACCACCTTGGTGTTATTTGTTCCTCTTGCATTCTCCATAGAGGCCATCACAGATTTTATTTTTATTTTATGTATATGAGTGTTCTACTTGCATATATGTATACATACCTACCACATACATGCTTAGTCCCCTTCAAGATCAGAAGAGGGTTCTTGATCCCCTGGAAATGGAGCTTCAGACAGTTGTCAGTCACCATGTGGGTGCTGGGAACGACATGTGGGTTCTCTGCAAGACTAGAGAGTGTTCTTAATTGATGAGCCACTTTCTACCTTGTTTTCCTATGATTCTGGCATAGGAAATTCATGACACACATGTTAAGAATGATACAAATTTCCCACATCTCACTCTGCACAAAAATCAGTCCCAAATAGACAGAACACCTTATTAATGTAAGGTGTTCTGAAACTTTAATACAAAAAAAAAACCAAACAAACAAACAAAAAAACAACCCAAAAAAACCCAAAACAAAAAAACCACCACAACCTCCAACCCAAGAGGAAAACATCCCATATCTAAGAGTGCTCAGGGCCATTCCTGCCTTCTTTATTCCTGACACTGGGATTTTTTTTCTTAAACAGGACACTTGTGTAACAGCTGACTTTAACAAGAGAGCAACCCTTACAGAAGGCTCCCATCAGCTTCCTTACCAGAATGCAGGGTCTCGTGCATTCTGGGATCCTTGACTAAGATCAGTTGCCATCTCCTCAGTTTTCCCTTGAGGGGCTGTTGTGCTTTCATCTGCTCATCTGTTCCCAATTTCACTTATTTAACTTTGTCTTTTTTTTAAAGATATCTGAAGTGATTTTACCTTTATTTCCTTCACTTTAAGACAATCATTAGGTCACCATTTGCACCAGGGAGCTAGGCTGTCCCACAGCATTCTGTGCACAGCCTGTAGGCAGAGAGAGATCTCCCAGCAGAGCCTCCACTTCTGAGCGCTGTGAAAGCTCCACTTTCTTTCCAGTATCTCTCTGGAGAGGAACAGCTAGGAGCACACAGGACATAAGATCAGTGGAGCAGCAGGGACAGGAGCCTTTGGTTGCCATTTGCACCAGAGAGCCACGCAGCTCCACAGTCTCCTGTGTACAGACCCTGCCAGAAGACAGTTGGTCTCCCAGGAGTAGGGCCACAACCTTACAGGCCCACAGGAGGGATAAGTGCCAGCCAGAGATAGCAAGACCAACTAACAGGAGAAATAACCAGATGGTGAAAGGCAAGTGCCAAAAACCCTACCAACAGAAACCAAGGCTAATTGGCAACATCAGAACCTAGTTCTTTCACCACAGCAAGTCCCAGATACCCCAACACACCGGAAAGGCAAGAGTTGGATTTAAAAGCACAATTTGTGATGCTGATAGAGGACTTCAAGAAGGACATAACTCCCTTAAAGAAATACAGGAGAACATGGGTCAACAGGTAAAAGCCTGTAAAGAGGAAACACAAAAATCACGTAAAGAATTTCAGGAAAACACAAACAAACAAGTGAAGGAACTGAACAAAACCATCCAGGAGCAAAAAATGGAAGTAGAAACAATAAAGAAATCACAAAGGAATATAATTCTGGAGATAGAAAACCTTGGAAAGAAATCGGGAGTCAGAGATGCAAGCATCAACAACAGAATACAAGAGATAGAAGAAAGAATCTCAGGTGCTGAAGATACCATAGAAAACATCGACTCAACAGTCAAAGAAAATGGAAATTGCAAAAAAATCCTGAGCCAAAACATCCAGGAAATCCAGGACACAATGAGAAGGCCAAACCTAAGGATTATAGGTATAGAAGAGAGCGAAGATTTCTAGCTTATAGGGCCAGCAAATATCTTCAACAAAACTATAGAAGAAAACTTCCCTAACCTAAAGAAAGAGATGCCCATGATCATACAAGAAGCCTACAGAACCCCAAACAGACTGGACCAGATCAGAAAGTCCTCCCAGCACATAATAATCAAAACATCAAATTCACTAAAGAAAGAAAGAATATTAAAAGCAGTAAGGGAAAAAGGTCAAGCAACTTATAAAGGCAGACCTATCAGAATTACACCAGACATCTCACCAGAGAAGATGAAAGCTAGAAGATCCTCGGCAGATCTCATACAAACCCTAAGAGAACACAAATGCCATCCCAAACTACTATACCCAGCAAACTCTCAATCACCATAGATGGAGAAAACAAGATATTCCATGATAAAACCAAATTTACACAATATCTTTCCACATATCCAACCCTACAAAAGATAATAGATGGAAAATGCCAACACAAGGAGGGAAACTACACTCTAGAAAAATTAAGAAAGTAATCTTCTTTCAACAAACCCAAAAGAATATAACCACACAAACATAAAAATAACATCAAAATAACAGGAAGCAACAATCACTATTCCTTAATATTTCTTAACATCAATGGACTCAATTCCCCAATAAAAAGACATAGACTAACAGACTGGATATGTAAACAGGACCCAGCATTTTGCTGCATACAGGAAACACACCTCAGTGTCGAAGACAAACACTACCTCAGAGTAAAAGGCTGGAAAACAGTTTTCCAAGCAAATGGTCCCAGGAAACAAACTGGAGTAGCCATTCTAAGATCAGATAAATTGACTTTCAACCAAAAGTCATAAAAAAAGATAAGGAAGGACACTTCATACTCATCAAAGGACAAATCTACCAAGAAGAACTCTCAATTCTGAACATCTATGCTCCAAATGGAAGGGCACCCACAATTGTAAAAGACACTTTACTAAAGCTCAAAGCATATATTATACCTCATACAATAATTGTGGGTGACTTCAACATCCCACTCTCATCAATGGGCAGATCAGGGAAACACAAACTAAACAGACACACAGTGAAACTAGCAGAAGTCATGGACCAAATGGATTTAACAGATATTTATAGAACATTTCATCCTAAATCAAAAGAATATACCTTCTTCTCAGTACCTCATGGAACCTTCTCGAAAATTGACCATATAATTGGTCACAAACCACAGCTCAACAGATATGAGAAGATTGAAATAACCCCATGCCTCCCATCAGATTACTACAGATTAAGGCTGGCCTTCAATAGCAACAAAAACAGCAGAAAGCCACATACACATGGAAGCTGAACGATGCTCTACTCAATGATACCTTGGTCAAGGAAGAAATAAGGAAAGAAATCAAAGACTTTTTAGAATTTAATGAAAATGAAGGCACAACATACCCAAATTTATGGGACACAATGAAAGCGGTGCTAAGAGGAAAACTCATAACTCTGAGTGCCTCAAAAAAGAAGCTGGAGAGAGCATTTTTAGAATTTAATGAAAATGAAGGCACAACATACCCAAATTTATGGAGTTCTCTGGTGGAACTTTTGGGGTCACTTAAGTATACTATTATATCTGCAAATAGTGATAGTTTGACTTCTTCCTTTCCAATTTGTATCCCTTTGACCTCCTTTTGTTGTCTAATTGCTCTGGCTAGGACATCGAGTACTGTATTGAACAGGTAGGGAGAGAGTGGACAACCTTGTCTAGTCCCTGATTTCAGTGGAATTGCTTCAAGTTTCTCTCTATTTAGTGTGATGTTGGCTACTGGTTTGCTGTATATTGCTTTTACTATGTTTAGGTACGGGCCTTGAATTCCTGATCTTTCCAAAATTTTTATCATGAAGGGGTGCTGGACTTTTTCAAATGCTTTCTCAACATCTAATGATATGATCAGATGGGTTTTTTTCCTTTGAGTTTGTTTATGTAGTGGATTACGTTGATAGATTTCTATATATTGAACCATCCCTGCATCCCTTGGATGAAGCCTAGTTGACCATGGCAGATGATCATTTGATGTGTTCGTGAACTCAGTTGGCAAGAATTTTATTGAGTATTTTTGCATTGATATTCATAAGGGAAATTGATCTGAAATTCTCTTTCTTTTTTGGGTCTTTGTGTGGTTTAGGTATCAGGGTAATTGTGGCTTCATGGGACGAATTGGGTGGTGTTCCTTCTGTTTCTATTTTGTGGAATAGTTTGAAGAGTATTAGTATTTGGTCTTCTTTGAAGGTCTGATAGAACTCTGCATTAAACCCGTCTAGTCCTGGGCTTTTGCTTTTTTTTTTTTTTGGTGGGGAGACTATTAATGACTGCTTCTATTTCTTTTTTTTTTATTTTCTAAGTTTTTTTTATTTACATTCAAAAATCATTTCCCCTTTCCCGTTTCCTCCCTCCCCGAAAGTCCCATAAACCCCCTTCCCTCCCTCTTTTCCCCATTCAACCCCCTCTCGCTTCTCTGTCCTGGCATTCCCCTACATCCAGTCTTTCCAGGACCAGGGGTCTCTCCTTCCATCTTCTTGGAAATCTATTGATATGCCAATTGTGTCTAGGGTATTCTGAGATTCTGGGTTAATATCCCCTTATCAGTGACTGCATACCATGTGTGTTCTTTTGTGATTGGGTTACCTCACTAAGGATGATATTTTCAAGTTCTGACCATTTGCCTAGGAATTTCGTGAATTCATTGTTTTTAATTGCAGAGTAGTATTCCATTGTGTAAATATACCACATCTTCTGAATCCATTCCTCCTTTGAGGGATATCTGCTTCTATTTCTTTAGGGGTTATGGATTTGTTTAGATAAGGTATCTGATCCTGATTTAGCTTTAGCACCTGGTATCTGTCTAGAAAATTGTCCATTTCATCTAAATTTTCCCCTTTTGTTAAGTATTGGCTTTTGTAGTAGGATCTGGTGATTTTTTTAGATTTTCTCAGTATCTGTTGTTATGTCTCCCTTTTCACTTCTGATTTTGTTGATTTGGATACTGTCTCTGTGCCCTTTGGTTAGTTTGGCTAAGGGCTTATCTATCTTGTTGATTTTTCAAAGAACCAACTCTTGATTTGGTTGATTCTTTGTATAGTTCTCTTTTTTTCTACTTGGTCGATTTCAGCCTGGAGTTTGATGATTTCCTGCCATCTACTCCTCTTGGGTGTACTTGCTTCTTTTTTTTTTTCCTAGACCCTTCAGATACGCTATCAAGCTGTTAGTGTATGCTCTTTTCAGTTTCTCTTTGGAGGCACTCAGAGTTATGACTTTTCCTCTTAGCACTGCTTTCATTTTGTCCCATAAGTTTGGGTATTTTGTGCCTTCATTTTCATTAAATCTGAAAAAGTCTTAATTTCTTCATTTCTTCCTTAATAAAGTTATGGTTGAGTGGAATGTTGTTCAATTTCCATGTGTATGTAGCCTTTCTGTTGTTTTTATTGTTAGTGGAGACCAATCTTAGTTTGTGGTGATCTGATAGGGTGCATGGGATTATTTCAATCTTCTTATATCTGTTGAGGTCTGTTTTGTGACCGAGTATATGGTCAGTTTTCGAGAAGCTACTGTGAGGTGCTGAGAAGAAGGTATATTCTTTTGTTTTAGGATAAAATGTTCTATAGATATCTGTTAAATCAGTTTGGTTCATAACTTCTTTTAGTGTCACTGTGTCTCTGTTTATTTTCTGTTTACATGATCTGTCCATTGATGAGAGCAGGGTGTTGAAGTCACCCACAATTATTGTGTGAGGTACAATTGACCTTTGTGTGTGTTTTGAGCTTTAGTAAAGTTTCTTTTGTGAATGTGGGTGTCCTTGCATTTGGAGCATGGATGTTCAGAATTGAGAGTTCATCTTGGTAGATTTTTTCCTTTGATGAGTACGAGGTGTCCTTCCTTATCTTTTTTGATTACTTTAGGTTGAAATTCGATTTTATTCGATATTAGAATGGCTACACCAGTTTGGTGAGAATTGTTCTTGGGACCATTAGAATGGTTCTTGGGACCATTGGCTTGGAAAATTGTTTTCTAGCCTTTTACTCTGAGGTAGTGTCTGAGGTAATTTCCAGTATGCAGCAAAATGTTGGGTCCTGTTTATGTATCCAGTCTGTTAGTCTATGTCTTTTTATTGGGGAATTGAATTTGATATTAAGAGATATAAAAGGAAAGTGATTGTTATTTTTGTTATTAGAGGTGGAGTTATGTTTGTGTGGCTCTCTTCTTTTTGGTTTGTTAAAAGAAGATTATTTTCTTGTTTTTTCTAGGGTTTCATTTCCCTCCTTTTGTTGGGGTTTTCCATTCATTATCCTTTGAAGGGCTGGATTTATGGAAAGATATTGTGTAAATTTGGTTTTGTCATGGAATACCTTGGTTTCTTCATCTATGGTAATTGAGAGTTTTGCTGGGTATAGTAGCCTGGGTTGGCATTTGTGTTCCTTTAGGGTCTGTATGACATCTGCCCAGGGTTTTCTGGCTTTTGTAGTCTCTGGCAAGAAGTCTGGTGTAATTCTGATAGGTCTGCCTTTGTATGTTTCTTGACCTTTTCCCCTTACTGCTTTTAATAATCTTTCTTTATTTAGTGCATTTGATGTTTTGATTAGTATGTGCCGGGAGGACTTTCTGTTCTGGTCCAGTCTGTTTTGGGTTATGTAGGCATCTTGTATGATCATGGGCATTTCTTTCTTTAGGTTAGGGAAGTTTTCTTTAATAATTTTGTTGAAGACATTTACTGGCCCTTTAAGCTGGACATCTTCACTCTCTTCTATACCTATAGTCCTTAGGTTTGGTCTTCTTATTGTGTCCTGGATTTCCTGGATGTTTTGGTTCGCAACCTTTTTGCAATTTCCATTTTCTTTGACTGTTGAGTCAATGTTTTCTATGGTATCTTCAGCACCTGAGATTCTCTCTTCTATCTCTTGTATTCTGTTGTTGATGCTTTTATCTATGACTCCTGACTTCTTTCCTAGGTTTTCTATCTCCAGAGTTGTTTCCCTTTGTGATTTCTTTATTGTTTCTATTTCCCTTTTTAGATCCTGGATGGTTTTGTTCAATTCCTTCATCTGTTTGGTTGTATTTTTCTGTATTTCTTTAAGGGAGTTATTTATGTCTTTCTTGAAGTCCTCTATCAGCATCATGAGCTGTTATTTTAAATCCAATCTTGCTTTTCCGGTGTGTTGGGGTATTCAGTACTGGCTTTGGTGGGAGAACTGGGTTCAGATGGTGTCATGTCACCTTGGTTTCTGTTGGTAATGTTCTTGTGTTTGCTTTTTGCCATCTGGTTATCTCTGGTGTTAGTTTGTCCCACTGTCTCTGGCTGGAGCTTGTCCCTCCTATGGGCCTTCAAGCCTTTCTCAGCACCCCTGGGAGACCAGCTCTCCCCTGGCACAGAGAGTTGTAGCTCCACCCAGCTCTTGGGTGCAGATGGAGTCCAGAAGGACCCTGTCCCAGCTGCTCTGCCCAGGTCCTGCTGTGTTACCTGTGTTCCCAGCTGTACCTGCCTTGCACAATCACAGGAGAGAAAATGGTGGTCTCACTTTCAAACCCGGGAGTCAAAGCACTCCCTGGACACCAGTTCTCTCCTGGTAGGACCGGTGCACAGACAGGTGTGGAACAGGCCAGCTCCTGGGTTCAGATCTACAGTAAATCTTAAATTTAACAAAGTTGAGTTCTGAATTGATGTTTAACTTTTAGCGTCTTCCACTTCCCTCTTCATGATCAGCTTACCTGTGATTACATACAGCTTCTCAGAACAGCTAGAAGAGTGGATGCATCATCCATTGCTATTTCTTTAAAAACTCCCTCCCCCAGGGAATGATTTGGGGATGCATTGTAAATGTTTTCTTGTATGTTTCCTCAAGTTATCCAAAGTGAGTTTATTCCTTTGATTCCTGAGAGATAAGAAAGAATGAAGGTGGACAAAGAAACCGTTTCAGGAGATGTTTTAAAATAATCATGCTTTATTCATTATCTTATGTCATAATGAATACTTAGAATTTTATCTGCAACTGGCTCAAGGGACCAGTTCACTGAATCAAAATTGCCAGCAAGGGAATGCACACAAAACACAAGGAAATATTAACCATAATTGCATTAGTATCAAAACAAAAGAAAGAAGCTCGGTAACACTGTCCAGTGAAGCAGAGTAAGATCACTCAGAAAAAAGAAAATCATGTTGATTTTTCATGCAGTTTAAAATTAGCCTACCTTTAAATTTTTGACTGCATTAAAACTCCTTACACTTTATGTTCCTTTTCTCTGTTCACTCAATTACAAAATGACAATGAGTTAATGTTATAATTTATATGTCAAATATATTAGGACCATCTTCCTTGGGGAGACTATACTTATACTGTTATGCCAAAGTTGAACTGTTCTTAAGGTCCAACAATATTGTTCAAGACTTTAGCAAATGGTTTCCAAAATATTGAAGTAGAACATGAATAGGGGATTATGATTGGTTTTTTTGCTTGCTTTTTTATTTGATTTTTACATTATTTCTTTTAGTTTTGATATCATAATATAATTATATGATTTTCCCCCTTTACTTTCCTCCCTCCAAAACCAACCATATGCCCCTGCTTGTTCTCTTTCAAATTTATGGCCTCATTTTTCATTAGTTGTTGTTATAAACATATAAGTATAAGAATATATATGAATATATTCCTAGAGACATAAATGCAACCTGTTCAGTCTACATAATGCTACTTGTATGTATGCCTTCAGAGATGATCATTTGGTATTGACTAAACAATTGGCATGCTCTTCCCTGGGGAAAACTATTTCTCTTTTGCTTGTTTTTTATTATTTATTTTTTAATGTTTTAATTTCAAACTAATTTTATACAATATAGTCATGATTTCTGTTTTCCCATTTCTTCTTAGCTCCTCCTCATGTTCTCACCTACCGAACCACAAGCCATCTTTCTCTCAAGAGCATAAACTATAATTATAGTGTAGTTTTCCATACTTATTTTCTCTTTTAATAAAATATACTGATGAGCAAGAGACCAAGAGTTGATTTAATTGGGTATCATTGAGATTGTATATATTGACATTACCATCTCCAACAAAATGGATGACTTCCTTTTCTTGCAAGAATTGCTACATGTACATTTGCTGTCCTTCATCTAACATTTTGGAAATCAGTATTGTTTTCCTTTATAAATAGGTATAGATGTCATTAATTTATCATCAAAGCATGAAGGTCAAAGAGAATAATTGTTCATTACTATTGAAATAGAGACCATATATTCATTGAAAAGGGAAATATACATATTAATCTTCATTTAAAATTCCCTTATTAATATTTTTATATGAAACCTCACATGTGTAATACAATGTTGAAAGACAGATGGCTCCATGGTAATTATTAACTTTACCTGTAATTTGAATACTCCCATGAAATATCTGCCTGGAAAGCACATATATTGCTTTCCAATTTCTGAAAGCATCTGCTTTTAGAACTGAAATATCTAGTATTTAAATTCTGATGCCATTTGAAACTTACAGGATTTATTGATAGAATTCAAAGAACAAATTCATAATAGATAGTACTGTAAAAATATTTCATTCTTACAAAAATCCTTTTTAGGTATAATAACAAGTACCTGTGCGCTTGCAACTAAAGGTGTAGAACTATCATTGTGTTGATTATTAGAAGAGTAATATTAATCAGAGAGCTAAAAGACAGAAACATAATACTATAATAAATGAAGCATTTATAAGATTTTCATATGTAATAGTTGCACTGTGGGATGTTCTGTAGGAGCTTGGAAGATAATGCAAATGACGGAGGCCTGGCTTGTGAAATTTCAGAGGGAAGACTAAAGAATCTTATCAGAATCATTGCTGTTTTTGATTGTGAAGATTCTATGGATTTAGTTAACTGGGGTTGAAGAACCATTAATAATATCTGTGATTAACAAGATACCAGAACTACTAAAATGAAACCTTTGCATTACTGGAACTAATGATGCTGGTTAGATGGAGCTAAGAAATTAGTGGTGATTAAGAAGAGACTACTGTCATTGAGGTGAGTTCTTCTGGGAAGTGTTTTCTGGATAGCCAAGGTTGTACCTTTTGATGCAGCTGGACTTGGTAATATTTAAGAGTTGCCCAGATGTTACTGGTTTTGAAGGCTTGAAGGGGTCATGAAGAACAGCTGAGGCTCAGCACAGTAAATGGTCATAGAAGGCCATTGGTGAAGGTGCAGACTCAGTTGTAGTTGATGGCCAAGGACTGAAGAGGTCATGCAAAGGACTTGAGGCCTGTCACCGTGAAGAGAGCCTATGGTCTATTGGTAAAGCCTAGTTGCAGCAGAAGACAGCAGTGTTTTGGAAATGCCAGTACCATGAATGACCACCAAGAATAGCAGCAGCAGTGGAGTAAAGGCAGTTGGAGTCTACAAGACAAGCTGTGTGCTACAAAGGGCAGAGCTGGAGAAGTGACCCAACCCTTGGAGGAGCCCAGAAGGTTGTGAATGGATCCCATACATTAGATGGTTCAAGTTTGGTTTTGCTTTTGATTGTGACTGTCCACTGACATTTTAGTGGAGCCAACAGTTAAGAGACTTTGAATTGTTAAAAGACTTATAATTTTAAAAGAGAATGGATATTTTAAAGGGATTGAAATTTTAATATGTAAAGACTGCGGAACTTTTAAAGTTATCTAGATCTTGGGGATGAATAAAAAAGTAAGGGTTAAGGTTTAATAGTGATGTATTTGTGTGTCAAGTTAACAAGGTGTCAATTGTACAGGCTGGTTTTGTGTGTCAACTTGACACAAGCTGGAGTTATCACAGAGAAAGAAGCCTTCCTTGAAGAAATGCCTTCATGAGATCCAGCTGTAGGGCATTTTCTCAATTAGTGATCAAGTGGGGAGGACCCATTGTGGGTAGTGCATCCATGGGCTGGTAGTCCTGGGTTCTATAAGAAAGCAAGCTGAGCAAGCCAGGGGAAGCAAGCCAGTAAGTAACATCCCTCCTTGGCTTCTGTATCAGCTCCTACTTCCTGACCTGCTTGAGTTCCAGTCCTAACTTACTTTGGCGATGAACAGCCATGTGGAAGTTTAAACTGAATAAATCCTTTCCTCCCCAACTTGCTTCTTGGTTATGATGTTTGTGCAAGAATAGAAAACCTGACTAAGACAATATTTTAATTAAAAATGAACTTTATAATATTTGCTTTGTGTTTTCATCCTTACTCTTCTGAAAATTAAATGGAATTTATGAGGAATTTTTTTTCCTTTTTTTTTGTTTTTTACAAAAGTATAGCATTGCTTACCTACTGGAAGACTAACTATTCAGATTAAATAAAAAATTGTTAGATTTACTTTATTGAAGTTATAACGGGTAAGCTACATGACTTCTATCTGTCCTGTTTAATACTAAAACCCAGTAAAGAACATAATGTCTGTGGCATAAGTTCTCCTTTATTATGTGATATTCCTGTATGTCTATAACAGAAACTGGACATCTTGGCTAGAGGTAACTATTAAAAATGATAATGGACACCCCTCTTCCATATAATGTTTTTGATAATCAGTACTGTATTTCTTTACAGTATATGTAATTGTCAATAATTTATAATCAAATATGCAAGTCAAAAGCCAACTTATTATTTGAGAAATTATTGACCTATATCAAATGTGTAACTACTAAGAATAATTGTTAAAACAATTATTGGAAGAATTCTCCAATTCTTTGCATTAATAAAGTTTTAAATAACAGACATGAGTTTATTCAAAACATAAAATATTCTTTTTTATATTGTATAATTATACATTAAAATTGTATAAACCCATTAGAAATGTAATTTTAAATTTTCCCAAAATATGAAATATTTTATGACATTCTTCAGATTATTTTTGGTATTCAATTTGTCCTCGTATCTATATATTACATAAGATCCCCTCATATAGATTAAGCACATGCTTAACTGCAAGAAAGATCTCTAGTAGTTTCACATAGAAGTAAAATAAATTGCTATATATATATGTGTGTGTGTATGTATCTATAATATGTATATGTATATGTATATGTATATGTTTGTATGTATATTGGGAGGGTCTTACTACGTACTTCTTGCTGGCCTGGAATTCACTATGTAGACCAAAACTGGCCTTGATCTAATGGAGATATGCCTGCCTCTCTGTATAATATTCAAAATCCTTCCATATGAACAGAAATATGACTAGGAACTGTACTATAAAAACTTCTGTCTACTAAGTCACCAACCAGGCAGCATATACTAGCTGTTATGAGGCCCCCAACACTTATACAGCAGAGAACTGCCTGGTCTGGCCTCAGTGAGAGAAGATGTACCTAACCCTCAAGAGACTTGAGACCCCAGGGAGGTAGAGGTCTCAAATCTCTTGAGGGTTGGTAGAGTGAAGGAGGTAAAGGCCTGGTAGAGTGAAGGAGGCGAGGGGAACATTCTCTTGGAGACAGAGGGGAAGAGGATTGGGATGAGGAGTGGTCAGAGGGGTAGACCAGATGGAGATAAGGACGGATTGTACAAAAAAAGGGGGATAATAAAAAAAAATCTATCTTGAATCACAGTAATTCTTTAATTTCCAGAGAAACGTGTATGGTGAAACATTTTTTTTTTGAGGACCATCAGACACACCACCAGATCTTTTATTATCCCTTGAGCTACTGAGGTAGGGTTCTCCACTTATCAAATTTTCACAGGTTACACCATAAAGTCAGATGCAAGTACCAGACATGACAGTAATCCACAAGAATGAACCATTCCACTGTGAACCAGTCCTTCCTTCCGTAGATAGGCAAGGCTGAGGATTCTCCTGGCACTGAGAGATTTAACTAAAAACATTGTAAGGTAATGTCTTATAGAAATGGTTTGTAAATAAATACAATTTCAATTATTGAGTTATTGTATTTCAATTTAATGCATAATGATGTTTTATGCCTTAAAAAACTTCGAGACTGTTAAAAATAAATAGTGCAATCAATAGTGGTAAGATAAATAGTACTGAGTCTGACAAAGTGCTCCAATGTCTAAGAGGAAAGATAATACCTCAGGTAAGGGAGGAAATCATCACTGTTGCTGTGGGCAAACCAGCCACAGAAATGAACATCATGTCTCCCCAGCATCATGTCTCTGAGAATTGATGGCCAGTTTAGTTATAATGAAAGGGCTTTTACATGTTGACGGGGCATCTTCCTTCCTAACTCAGGTGGAGAACAGTGAGGGAAGCGGACGCGGTGCATGCTGACTTTTGGATTTTACAATAAAGAGGAAAATAAAAGGAACAGTCTAGATTAAATAGTCAGCCCTTCTCACAGTCACAGTATAAGCATTTAACATGTTGCACGCCTTCAACGTCACCATAAGTTATGAAAACAAGGTGGGAAACTATGGTCATATGTCCTTAAGAGCCCAACAAGAAAAACTACATCACGGCAAGGAAGAACTCATGCGGTGTGTATGGTTTAGGATCCCAAAAACTGACTCCAAAAGCCTCTGTAAGCAGACTACTCCCTGGTCAGAACGTTCTCTGCTTGGCTTCTGCGTGGCACAGATTGTATGAACACACCCAGGCCACACTCGAGAGATCTGCGCTTCCAGACTGTTGTAGAGTCAAGAAAGAACATGGTCAGCTATGCCTAAGGAAGCAACAGCTCAGAATGTCCATTGCGTATTTCAAGAAATGACTAGTTCAGAATCTTATCTGGATACCAAATATTAAGATTCAAAAGGACCACAAAAGTTTTATTTTATCCGTTTACAAAAAAAAAAAAAGTGATTCACACATGAAACTGGGCTTCGGTGGGCTGACACATGGAGACTTAATCCAATCCTATCCAGGCATCATTATTAGAAACCCAGCATACCTAGATTCATCTGGGCCATCCCGATGGACGTCAGAAAAAATTAAATGCCTATTGGTGTTCCTAAATCTTCTAAAAATAAAAAAATTAACAGACACCATGGTTCTGATGAATGTCTGTTTCACATATTGCAGCCAGACTAAGAAACAGCCTTCACTAAGCATCGGAATAGGCTTCATCCTCTCCATCCTCGGTTCTCAGGCCTCACACGTCCGCTGCTGCTTCTGCCACAGCTGTTGGGACTTTGGAGGGCGTACATTTTAAGCTTCTGTAAGGAACTTTGTGCTGAATATTCTTCAAGAGGGCTTTATAAATAATACAGTACTTAAATTCTTCAGTTCCCTTGTTGTTATATCATATTGTTGCTTTCTCCAACTTTGTCTGCAAAAGATCTGATTCCAGATAGATTTAGGAGGGATCCGAGGACAGGCACTCTTCTGATAAAGCCAACGACCACTGGAGAAAAGCCCCTGAACAAGAGAAAGAATTCTTAAATTTCGAAGATCTTGCCTATCAAAGGCCAACCAATAAGGACCACAAACACACCACCCAGGAAAAATCCAGAGGCTTTCACTTTGTGCTTCTGGAAGAAGAATCTGAATGTTCTTTCTAGACCAATTACAAAAACCAAACCAGCCACAAACAGAATATTTCCAATAGTCAGCAGTGCTTTGTCAAAAAAAGAGAATCATTCCGAAGAACAGGAAAAGCACTCCAAATTCTGTTAAGCCCGTGCCAGTTTTCTGCGTATCCGTGAGGGAGATCATGGCAATGGCGGTGAAGACCATGGTGCCTTGGGGCCCACGCTGCAAAGCCTTGCCCAAAGAAGAGTCTTGGTCACGCAGCCCGATCCCCATCTGAATCCCAAGCCCGAGTCCTAGCCACCACGTCTTCCGGCAAACATGGTGACACATTTTAAAGTTCTCTGCAGACGGTAAAGAATGAATATTACATAAGGATGAGACAACTTTACCTTCTGTGATAACTACAAATCCCAGAAAGTCTAGCTTGAAGAAAGGAAGCAAGCAAGCAGAGGTTAATTCAGGAGATGTGATGCAGTCATGCCATACCTGTTTGGAAATCACAGCAATATAGGAAGATAAAAACATTGTAAGCCAATGAGCTGACACAATGAACTCACTTTCCCTTCAGCCAAACTTAACTTTCCTAATAAACACATATGCTCTACACTCAGGACATAATTTATTCTTAATTATCTGTGGGATTGATTAAATCTGAGTGAACTATTCTGCAAAGGATGCTTTGTTAAGAGTAGTATCTTAATTTTATTCTTCTGCACATCTCAAGGGCACAGAGAAGTTGAATAATTAAAGCATTTTAATATCTTTACATATCAGCAAACCATAGGTGTACACAAAATACATTTCCTTCTTTCAACAAAAGATGCAAATGTCTATCACTGGAATCCTGGATGCATGTTTATAGTATGTTAAGTAAAATCCTAAATGCAATTGCATATATATATATATATATATATATATATATATATGTGTGTGTGTGTGTGTGTGTGTGTGTGTGTGTGTGTGTATGTGTATACACACACACACATATACACATCTCACATATACACATTCATACACACATGCACACAAACACACATCCATACACATGCATGCACACATATACATATATACACAAATATGAACACATGCATACACACATGCACACACATGCATGCACATATACACACACATATACACATACATGAATACACACATGCATGCACATATACCCACATACATACACATATACACACACATGCATACACACATGTACACACATGCATGCACGACACATACACACATACACACACACATACACACACACATACTGCATCTTTGTGTCCTCTTTATTTTTGTACTGAACATGTGCTTGTTTTTATGGCCTCCTCTCTAGGGTCACCAATACACCAGAAGCCATATCTTTATATTGTTTCCTTGTAGTCAGACAATACCTCTGGCTCTTACAATCTTTCCTCCCTGTCTTCCACAATGATCTCTGAGCCTTGCAAAGATAGTATGTCATACAGATTTTCTGTTCAAAAATAAGCATTTGGCAGTCTCCTATTATCTGCACCTTGAACAGCTGTGGGTCTCTGTGTTGATCACTATCTCTTGCAAAATGAAATTTCTTTGATGAGAATTTATTATTTCACTACTGTATGGTTATTATGATCTCACTAGGAGTAAATTTGCTGTTCTGTTCATTTAGCAGAATCATAGTACTTGTTTCTACTCTGAGGCCTAATTAGAGATTCTTGACAATCAAAGTGGTACCTGATATGATTTTAACTTGTGGAGCAGGATTTAAATCCAATCAGAAAGTGTTTGGTTATTTCCGTGATATTTATGATTTTGTCACATAAATGAACATGCCTTGCCAAGGTGGTAATTGTTATAACTTACAGGGTTCACAACAAGATAGGACTGGTAATTAATTTTTCCCCCAGTACTGTGATTAGCACCATACAGAAAGCTATCCAATGTGTATGAAGCTTACAGGTGAGAATAAACTTGGCTTCTTTATATTTTGTGACTCAAACAAGTGGTGTTTGCATCAATAGGGATTACAACTGTGTAAGGCATAGATAATGAACAGGACAGCTGTGAAAGGCATGGATGATGCACACTAGGACAGTTGTATAAGGTACAGATGATGCATACTAAGACAGATGTGTAAGGTGAGGATGAAGCACATGAGGGTGTTTTAGGAGATTATATGACAGCCTATGTCTGTAAATGTGAAAACATCATTTAAGGAATGAGCAAAGGCATCCATATAGGTGGAGAAAGCCACTCTAAGAAGCCACATCCTAATTAAATGAGCATCCCAGTGCTAGAAGTAGATTGTCCCCTGTGAGTCATTGGTGAAAGGGTCCCTGGAGCATCCCTGACATGATATAGTGTCATAACTGTTAGTTGCATGTTAGAACTAAATTGTAAGAGCTATTTCTCAAGACAAAGCACAGTTTGGTTTCAGAAACTAGAGAAACCAAGATGGACTGGCCCAGAAACATTCCCTCCCTGTTTAACATCTTTCACAATGATGGAAAAAACTATGCAAGCTGTTGGAAAGAATGATAACCCACATTTCTATTCAGCTATTGACCTGTATGCTATATTGTAGAAGTGCCAAGCAAGGTATACTAGCTATTAGCAACAGTGACATGGTCAAAATCTCATGGTGGACGAAGTCATAGGCACCAGTGAGAAAATAACTGCTATTGGTTTGTTAATTAATACAATGCATCTATCACACTACTTTCTGAATATTTATGTTTTTTCACATTGATTATTACTCCTGTTTTGATGTTGAAAAGGTGGATATACACAAAGAAAAAAGTTAATATATACTTGCTTTATACCACAACAAAAAATCAACTTTAAGTGAATAATATAAATATTATACCTGATATTTTTAAAGTCTTGAAAAAAACTTGGAGATCAATTTGACATTTATCTTTTTTATTTAAAAATATTTCTTTTATTTTCCTTACATGTATGTCTGTATACCACATGTGTGTCCTGCTTGTAGAGACCAGAAGAAGGTGTTGTACTTCTTGGAATGGGAGATACATATTATTGTGATATCATATGGGTGTTAAGATTCTAATCCAGGTCCTCTGGAAGAACAGCTAGTACATTTACCCATAGAACCATCTTTCTAATCCCAATGGCTTTGATTTGAAAAATATAATACAGGAACAAAAACAAAAATAAGATGATACCAAAGTAAAAAAAAAAAACGAAACCAAACCAAACAAAACAAAACAAAAAACCCAACAGAATTAAAAGATAGTCTATATAAGCATAAAATGTTTATAAACCATAAAACCCAATAGAGGAGGCTAATTTTGAAAATACAGAGCAACTTCAGTGAACTCTTGATGTTTCTGATAAGCATTTTTCTGACTTTTCTAAGTCATTTATAACACTCCTCTGGGATACTTTTTCTAAAGCTCTGATACACACCATGGTAACTTTTATTAAAAGTAGTGAGTAATTGGTAGCGGTGATTCCCCAGAGAAGTCTGCCGCCGTAATTTCCATAGGATTCCCCTGGAAGTAGAAAGCAGTGGAATTGGAGCATTTATAAGTACACAGTTGGCTAAGAGGCATCTCTTTGATCTAAGAGTTGGGTATGTTTCAGCAATGAGTTCATATTGTTCTCATTAATCCTGATTTTTACTTCATCTTCAAGAATGGCATCTAATTGGAGGATTGGAGTGACAGCAATCTCAATGCTAAGAACTGAATTTCATAAAATTCAGCCTATCAGGTGATACATGTTAAAATTATCATCATAATCTCAAGATTCCAGAGTAAATGTGAATTTGAAGGAATGTGGAAATTCCTTATTGAAGTATACTATGCATTGTGTTTTGCTCTTACAAAAATGTTAGTAATGAATATTTCTACTCAATGGTAAAAAAATGATCACCCAAACAATTGAAATTATCTTAAACAAAGCAGAGTGGTTAACTGACACAAAAATGTGAGTCCATTTTGATTTTAAATTAATTTTATAATGTGAAACTTTATAATGTGAAATGTCCATGCTGATTTTACATTAATTTATAATGTAAAACTAAGGCAAATACATATAAATCCAATTAAGGGGATTGTGTTTGGAAAACTGAATTTCTATTTAATAAAATGTAAGTGGTAGATATTTTGAGGTTCTATTTTAACTGATTAACTAATATTTTATTATATTTATACTACTAAATCTACATTTGTTTCTCTTTGACTGCTTTATAAATTCATGTGAAAATGCTGTAGCAAGCAATTCTTGTGATGTGGTGATACCATAATTTTAGGTCTGTTAAACCCACATCTTTCAGAAATGACTAATATCTAGCCATTTTTTCAAATTGAGAATTATAGGTAACAGGAAAATAGTAAATATGTTCATGTGATGAAAGCTTGTAAGTACTTAGTAACTAATGCCTGAACATCTTAAGAAGTCAACCTTAAAATTAGTTTTGTAATACTGATTTTTGTAAAATTTTGTTATGTTTGTAGAGCATTGGGTTTTTTCCAAATTGGTTTATAAAATAGCTTATGGAAAGGAAAAGAATATTAATAAGATAAATGAAAAAGGAATAAATATAGGAAAGAAGGAACGCCAGTAAACAGTAAGCTGGTTTAAAGGGAAGAGAGCACCAGCTAGTTATTCAACACCAAACTGTCAGCCTTGAAACCATACACAAGTAACACTATACAGCCTGAGCAGGTTAAACTTATGTATTTAGGAATACATGCAAATGCATGTATTTAAGGGGAAAAGACTATGAATCTGAAAGAGAGCAAGAGAACAGCGTACATCGGAAAGTTGAGAGAGAGGAAAGGGAAGGAAGCAATGCTATAATAAAACTATAATTTCCAAATAAGAAATTTTTCTTAAGCTCACAACAAAGCAATAACCAGTGGTACAGTAGTCCAGACTGATTCAGAGTCTCAAGAAGGGGATCTGAAGCTTGTGGCCTGCATGAAGGTAGAGGCCATTTGGAAGTAAATGTGTTCATTTGCATTTGCAAATTAATGAAAAATAAGATTCTGGTTTTTTTGGGGGGGGAGGGACACAGTGAGGGAGCATATTTTGAGAAGAATGTTGAGAAGAACCAGACTAGGACAAGTTTATAATCAACCTATGGCATATAATTATGTGTCAACTGAAATTTCATGCTTGAAAACTGATTTTACAACAAATCCTCCAAATGGGTGATAACATAAAGTCAATCTTCAAATGTTTTCTAACCAGAAATTTCAGGGGGCCAAGAGAAGGGCAGCATTAGGGATGTAATAAGTAGCAAAACAAAACAATTCTAATTCACATAAAATATTTTGTTTTTAGTTTCCTATGTTTGTTTGCTATGGCTCACACATGAGGATGAAAAATCAGTCAATGGAACTTGACTTCATCCTTTTGGGATTGACAGATGACCCACGGTTACAAATTGTGGTTTTTCTGTTTCTCTTTCTCAATTATATGATGAGCCTGTTGGGGAACTTAATCATTGTTCTCCTCACTCTGCTGGACCCTCGCCTCAAAACTCCAATGTATTTCTTTCTCCGTAATTTCTCCTTTTTGGAAATCATGTTCATAACAGTGTGTATTCCCAGATTCTTGACAACCATTGTGACTGGAGACAAAACTATTTCCTATAATAATTGTGCATCTCAGTTGTTTTTCATTCTTTTGCTGGGAGTCACAGAATTTTATCTCCTGGCTGCCATGTCCTATGACCGATATGTTGCCATCTGCAGACCATTGCACTACCCCATCATCATGAACAGCAGAGTGTGCCACCAACTCGTCCTCAGCTCCTGGGTGACTGGGTTCTTGATCATCTTTCCCCCATTAGCCATGGGTCTGAAGCTGGATTTCTGTGATTCCAGGATAATTGATCATTTTATGTGTGAAACTTCTCCAATTTTACAGATCTCCTGCACGGACACTCATGTCCTAGAAATGATGTCCTTTGTCTTAGCAGTGGTGACACTTGCAGTCACACTGGTACTAGTGAGTCTCTCTTACTCTTTCATCATTAAGACTATTATTAATTTCCCTTCTGCACAGCAAAGAAACAAAGCCTTCTCCACCTGCACTTCCCACATGATTGTTGTCTCCATAACATATGGAAGTTGCATCTTCATGTATATTAAGCCATCTGCAAGGGAGAGAGTGACTGTGTCTAAAGGAGTAGCTTTGCTGTATACTTCCATCGCCCCTCTCCTGAACTCCTTCATTTATACACTAAGAAACCAGCAGGTGAAAGAAGTCTTCTGGGATGTATTACAAAAGACTTTGGGCTTTTCAAAACACAAAGTTTAAAATTGTTTTCAAAACACAGAGTTTAAAACAGATGGGAAACTTTTGTGGAATTTCATTGAAAAATATCTTTCAAGAGAACAAAATCATTCTGAGGTTTAAAAACACACTAATATATCAAGTAATGTAAAAAAGTATGAGAATTTGAAAGAGAGCAAGGATGGGTATATGAGAAGGCTTGGAAGTAGGAAAAAAGAGGAGACAAATGGTTATAAACTACAACCATACATTAAAAATGAAACTCTACTTCATCTACTTTTATAATTGTTTTCTTATGTCAGCAATTATTTCATATACGGGATTTTTTTTTTTGAAGAACCTGTAACTCCGTTCCACATTAAATTCTACTTTGTAATGAAAGGTTGGACTCTGCAAGAACTAACTTCCTCTAATTCCCTTCTAAAATACCTCTATGGATGTATGTTATTGTTTGTTACCTCTATGCGCATATGTTATTGTTTATTGCATACACATTTCCAGAAATTGAATAAAATAGACTTTGTATAGTAGCAGTTTTCTTTTTGTGATTTGTTATTTGACTGAACAGCAATGCAATCTATTCTATGTATCATTCTATTCATTGGGAGAAACTCATTACTTTCATCTCAGTAGTCTTTAATATCTTTAAAGGGCACAAACACACCAAATGTTATGTGGTGCTAAATTGTCATTATTTTAAATGTCCCAAGCATATTGTGGAGCAGATGGGTGACTTTTGTGGAATTTCAAGCAAAAAAATCTTTCAAGATGTCAGGAGCTGACTGAACAAGGTAGTAAGTAGCAGGTGATCTTCCTGAGATGGTCTGCCTGGAATTAAAATAATTCATGACATATTTGTTCCTATAGGCAAGGTCCAGGAGACAATTCTTTTAGGAAAGATTCCTGCTATTAGTATGCTTTTCCTGTTATTATTAAACATATGTAAAAATCACAAGGTATTAGCCCAGTCTTTTGAGCAGACAGATGACTTCTCAATTCTTCATGATGATCCTATAGGAATCCCTAAATTTATATCAGTGTTTATTAAGTTCTTTTATAGTAGGACTGTTATTAGGACCCTTCTGATAGGCAAAACTGCAATGGGAACTCTGCCAGTCTCCCATGTGTCACTAGTTAGTTGCTTCTGATAGTAAGCAGACTTTCTACTACCCAGGGCACATTCGAAGAGGTTGTAAAACCATTAACCAAATGTCATAAAAAGGGAACTAATGATTTATTATAGGTGCTAGGACAGAAGATAAAATATTGACTGAGTTTATCTCTTCAACTCTTCACTAATAACTTAGTTATGATTTTTAACTCTTGATGAACCTATGGAGCTGTGATAGGTGATGAAGATTAGCTAGATAATTACTTCTTTTTTTTTAAATTTTATTTTATTTTCTAAGTTTTTTTTATTTACATTCAAAATCATTTCCCCTTTCCCATTTCCTCCCTCCCCGAAAGTCCCATAAGCCCCCTTCCATCCCTCTTTTCCCCCCATTCAACCCTCTCTCGCTTATCTGTCCTGGCATTCCCCTACATCCAGTCTTTCCAGGACCAGAAGTCTCTCCTTCCATCTTCTTGGAAATCTATTGATATGCGAATTGTGTCTAGGGTATTCTGAGATTCTGGGTTAATATCCCCTTATCAGTGACTGCATACCATGTGTGTTCTTTTGTGATTGGGTTACCTCACTAAGGATGATATTTTCAAGTTCTGACCATTTGCCTAGGAATTTCGTGAATTCATTGTTTTTAATTGCAGAGTAGTATTCCATTGTGTAGATATACCACATCTTCTGAATCCATTCCTCAGGTGAGGGACATCTGGGTTCTTTCCAGCTTCTGGCTATTATAAATAAGGCTACTATGAACATAGTGGAGCATGTGTCCTTATTGCATGCAGGTAAAGCCTCTGGGTATATGCCCAGGAGTGGTATAGCCAGATCCTCCGGGAGTGTCATGCCCAGTTTTCTGAGAAACTGCCAGACTGTTTTCCAGAGTGGTTGTACCAGCTTGCAATTCCACCAGCAGTGGAGGAGTGTTCCTCTTTCTCCACATCCTTGCCAACAACTGCTGTCTCCTGTGTTTTTGATCTTAGCCATTCTGACTGGTGTGAGATGGAATCTCAGGGTTGTTTTGATTTGCATCCTAATGACTAGGGATGATGAACATCTATTTAGGTGCTTCTCAGCCATTAGATATTCTTCAGGTGAGAACTCTTTGTTTAGCTCTGTACCCCATTTTTTAATAGGGTTACTTGCCTCTCTGGAGTTTAACTTCTTGAGTTCTTTGTATATATTGGATATTAGCCCTCTGTCTGATGTAGGGTTGGTAAAGATCATTTCCCAGTTAGTTGGTTGCCGCTTTGTCTTTTTGACAGTGTCTTTTGCCTTGCAAAAACTTTGTAATTTAATGAGGTTCCATTTGTCAATTCTTGATCTTAGAACATAAGCTACTGGAGTTCTATTCAGGAAATTCTCCCCTGTGCCCATATATTCAAGGTTCTTCCCTAGTTTCCCTTCTATTAGTTTCAGTGTGTCTGGTTTGATGTGGAGGTCCTTGATCCACTTGGAATTGATCTTAGTGCAAGGAGATAAGAATGGGTCAATTTGCATTCTTCTGCATGTTGACCTCCAGTTGAGCCAGCACCATTTGTTGAAAAGGCTATCTTATTTCCACTGGATGGTTTTAGCTTCTTTGTCAAAGATCAAGTGACCATAGGAGTGTGGATTCATTTCTGGGTCTTCAATTCTGTTCCATTGATCTACATGTCTGTCACTGTACCAATACCATGCGGTTTTTAACACTATTGCTCTGTAGTACAGCTTGAGGTCCGGGATACTGATTCCCCCAGAGGTTCTTTTACTCTTGAGAATAGTTTTAGCTATTCTGGGTTTTCTGTTATTCCAGATGAATTTTTGAATTGCTCTTTCTAACTCTATGAAGAATTGAGTTGGGATTTTGATGGGGATTGCATTGAATCTGTGTATTACTTTTGGTAAGATGCTCATTTTTACTATATTAATCCTGCCAATCCATGAGCATGGCAGATTTTTCCATCTTCTGAGGTCTTCTTCAATTTCTTTCTTCAGAGACTTGAAGTTCTTGTCATACAGATCTTTCACTTGTTTGGTTAGCGTCACGCCAAGATACTTAATATGGTTTGTGGCTATCGTAAAGGGTATTATTTCTCTTACTTCTTTCTCAGCCTGCTTATCCTTTGAGTATAGGAAGGCTTCTGACTTGCTTGAGTTGATTTTATATCCGGCCACTTTGCTGAAGTCGTTTATCAGCTGTAGGAGTTCTCTGGTGGAGTTCTTTGGGTCGCTTATGTATACTATCATATCGTCTGCAAATAGTGATAGTTTGACTTCTTCCTTTCCAATTTGTATCCCTTTGACCTCTTTTTGTTGTCTAATTGCTCTAGCTAGAACTTCAAGTACTATATTGAAAAGATATGGAGAGAGAGGGCAGCCTTGTCTAGTCCCTGATTTTAGTGGGATTGCTTCAAGTTTCTCTCCATTTAGATTGATGCTGGCTACCGGTTTGCTGTAAATTGCTTTTACTATGTTTAGATATGGGCCTCGAATTCCTGATCTTTCCAAGACCTTTAGCATGAAAGGATGCTGAATTTTGTCAAATGCTTTCTCAGCATCTAATGAGATGACCATGTGGTTTTTTTCTTTGAGATTGTTTATGTAGTGGATTACATTGATGGATTTCCTTATATTGAACCATCCCTGCATCCCTGGGATGAAGCCTACTTGATCGTGGTGAATGATCGTTTTGATGTGTTCTTGGATTCGGTTGGCAAGAATTTTATTGAGTATTTTTGCATCGATATTCATAAGAGAGATTGGCCTGAGATTCTCTTTCTTTGACGGATCTTTTTGTGCTTTTGGTATTAGTGTAATTGTGGCTTCATTGAATGAGTTGGGTAGTGTTCCTTCTATTTCTATTTTGTGGAATAGTTTGAAGAGTATTGGTGTTAGGTCTTCTTTGAAGGTCTGATAGAATTCTGCACTAAAACTATCTGGACCTGTGCTTTTATTGGTTGGAAGACTTCCAATGACGACTTCTATTTCTTCAGGGGTTATAGGACGGTTTAGATGGTCTATTTGATCCTGATTTAATTTTGGTACTTGGTATCTGTCAAGGAAGTTTTCCATTTCCTCAAGATTTTCTAGTTGTGTTGAATACAGGTTTTTGTAGTAGGATCTGATGATTTTTTGAATTTCCTCAGTTTCTGTTGTTATCTCTCCCTTTTCGTGTCTGATTTTATTAATTTTGATACTATCTCTGTGCCCTCTGGTTAGTCTGGCTAAGGGCTTATCTATCTTGTTGATTTTCTCAAAGAACCAACTCCTCATTTTGTTGATTCTTTGTATGGTTTTATTTGATTCTACTTGATTGATTTCAGCCCTGAGTTTGATGATTTCCTGCCTTCTACTGCTCTTTGGTGTATTTGCTTCTTTTTGTTCCAGGGCTTTCAGGTGTGCCATTAAGCTGTTAGTGTATGCTGTCTCCCATTTCTTTTTGGCGGCACTCAGGGCTATGAATTTTCCTCTTAGCACTGCTTTCATTGTGTCCCATAAATTATGGTGTGTTGTGCCTTCATTTTCATTAACTTTCAAAAAGTCTTTGATTTCTTTCTTTATTTCCACCTTGACCAAGTTATCATTGAGTAGAGCATTGTTCAGCCTCCATGTGTATGTGGGTTTTCTTTTGTTTTTGTTGCCATTGAAGACCACCCTTATTCCATAGTGATCTGATAGGAGGCATGGGATTAGTTCTATCTTCTTATATCTGTTGAGGTCTGATTTGTGACCAATTATATGGTCAATTTTGGAGAAGGTACCATGAGGTGCTGAGAAGAAGGTGTATTCTTTAGCTTTAGGATGAAATGTTCTATATATATCTGTTAGTTCCATTTGGTCCAAGGCTTCAATTAGATTCACTGTGTCCCTGTTTAGTTTCTGCTTTCCTGAACGATCCATTTCAGAGAGTGGGGTGTTGAAGTCACCCACTATTATTGTGTGCGGTGCGATATGTGCTTTGAGCTTTAGTAAATTTCTTTTACGAATGAGGGTGCCCTTGCATTTGGAGCATAGATATTCAGAATTGAGAGTTCTTCTTGGTGGATTTTTCCCTTGATCAGTATGTAGTGTCCTTCTGTGTCTTTTTTGATGACTTTAGGTTGAAAATCTATTTTATCTGATATTAGGATGGCTACTCCGGCTCGTTTCTTGGGGCCATTTGCTTGTAAAAATGTTTTCCAGCCTTTTACTCTGAGGTAGTGTTCGTCTTTGCCACTGAGGTGCGTTTCCTGCATGCAGCAAAATGCTGGGTCCTGTTTACATATCCAGTCTGCTAGTCTATGTCTTTTTATTGGGGAATTGAGACCATTGATATTAAGAGTGATTAAGGCATAGTGATTATTGCCATCTGCCATTCTTGACGCTATCTTTATGTTTGAGTGGTTATCTACTTTTGGGTTTGATTCAAGAAGGTTATTATCTCATTTTTTCCAGGGTGTTGTTTCCCTGTATTGGCGGTTTCCACCTATTATCAGTTGCAGGGCTGGATTTGTGGAAAGATATTGTGAAAATTTGGTTTTATCATGGAATATCTTGGTTTCTCCATCTATGGTGATTGAGAGTTTTGCTGGGTATAGTAGTCTAGGCTGGCATTTGTTCTCTCATAGTGTCTGCATGAGATTTGCCCAGGATCTTCTGACTTTCATAGTCTCTGGTGAGAAGTCTGATGTGATTCGGATAGGTCTTCCTTTGTATGTTACTTGGCCCTTTTCTCTTACTGCTTTTAATATTCTTTTTTTGTTCAGAACATTTGGTGTTTTCATTATTATGTGACAGGAGGTATTTCTGTTCTGGTCCAGTCTGTTTGGAGTTCTGTAGGCTTCTTTTATGTTCATCGGAATCTCTCTCTTTAGGTTAGGGAAGTTTTCCTCCATAATTTTTTTGAAGATGTTTACTGGCCCTTTAAGTTGCAAATCTTCACTCTCATCTATACCTATAATCCTTAAGTTTGGTCTTCTCATTGTGTCCTGGATTTCCTGGATGTTTTGGGTTACACGTTTTTTGCATTTTGCATTTTCTTTCTTTTTTTTTTAATTTAATTTAATTTTATTTTTTTTTAATTTACATTCCAAATCACTTCCCCTTTCCCGTTTCCTCCCTCCCCGAAAGTCCCATAAGCCCCCTTCCCTCCCTCTTTTCTCTGTTCAACCCCCTCTCATTACTCTGTCCTGGCGTTCCCCTACATCCAGTCTTTCCAGGACCAGGGGTCTCTCCTTCCATCTTTTTAGAAATCTATTGATATGCTGATTGTGTCTAGGGTATTCTGAGATTCTGGGTCAATATCCCCTTATCAGTGACTGCATACCATGTGTGATCTTTTGTGATTGGGTTACCTCACTAAGGATGATATTTTCAAGTTCTGACCATTTGCCTAGGAATTTCGTGAATTCATTGTTTTTAATTGCAGAGTAGTATTCCATTGTGTAAATATACCACATCTTCTGAATCCATTCCTCCGTTGAGGGACATCTGGGTTCTTTCCAGCTTCTGGCTATTATAAATAAGGCTGCTATGAATATAGTGGAGCATGTGTCCTTATTGCATGCAGGTAAAGCCTCTGGGTATATGCCCAGGAGTGGTATAGCCGGATCCTCCGGAAGTGTCATGCCCAGTTTTCTGAGGAGCCGCCAGACTGCTTTCCAGAGTGGTTGTACCAGCCTGCAATTCCACCAGCAGTGGAGGAGTGTTCCTCTTTCTCCACATCCTCGCCAACAACTGCTGTCTCCTGTGTTTTTGATCTTAGCCATCCTGACTGGTGTGAGATGGAATCTCAGGGTTGTTTTGATTTGCATTTCCCTAATGACTAAGGATGATGAACATCTCTTTAGGTGCTTCTCAGCCATTAGATATTCTTCAGGTGAGAACTCTTTGTGTAGCTCTGTACCCCATTTTTTAATAGGGTTACTTGCCTCTCTGGAGTTTAACTTCTTGAGTTCTTTGTATATCTTGGATATTAGCCCTCTGTCGGATGTAAGGTTGGTAAAGATCATTTCCCAGTTAGTTGGTTGCCGCTTTGTCTTTTTGACGGTGTCTTTTGCCTTGCAAAAACTTTGTAATTTAATGAGGTCCCATTTGTCTATTCTTGATCTTAGAGTATAAGCTATTGGAGTTCTGTTCAGGAAATTCTCCCCTGTGCCCATATGTTCAAGGTTCTTCCCTAGTTTCCCTTCTATTAGTTTCAGTGTGTCTGGTTTTATGTGGAGATTTTTGATCCACTTAGAATTGAGCTTAGTGCAAGGAGATAAGGATGGGTCAATTTGCATTCTTCTGCATGTTGACCTCCAGCTGAGCCAGCACCATTTGTTGAAAAGGCTATCTTTTTTCCACTGGATGGTTTTAGCTCCTTTGTCAAAGATCAAGTGACCATAGGAGTGTGGATTCATTTCTGGGTCTTCAATTCTGTTCCATTGATCTACATGTCTGTTACTGTACCAATACCATGCAGTTTTTAACACTATTGCTCTGTAGTACAGCTTGAGGTCCGGGATACTGATTCCCCCAGAGGTTCTTTTACTCTTGAGAATAGTTTTAGCTATTCTGGGTTTTCTGTTATTCCAGATGAATTTGCATTTTGCATTTTCTTTGACTGTTGAGTCGATGCTTTCTATGGAATCTTCAGCACCTGAGATTCTTTCTTCCATGTCTTGTATTCTATTGTTGCTGTTTGCATCTATGACTCCTGATTTCTTCCCAAGGTTTTCTATGTCCAAAGTTGTCTCCCTTTGTGATTTCTTAGTTGTTTCTACTTCCTTTTTTAGTTCCTGGATGGATTTGCTGAGATCCTTCACTTGTTTGTTTGTATTTTCCTGTATTTCTTTAAGGTATTTTTGCATTACCTCTTTCAGGTTTTCTGCCTGTTGACCCACGTTCTCCTGAATTTCTGTGAGTGATTTTTGTGTTTCCTCCTCATGGGAATCCATCTGTTGATCCATTGTCTCCTACATTTCTTTTTTTTTTTTTTTTTTTTTTTTAGTTACCAAATGAAATTTTATTTCTGGAAATATTTCCATTATAAAGAAAACCATAAAAGTTTAAAATTGAATTAGCCATATTAGTAAATGACACTTAAAATTTTTAATTAGGTTTTTTAAACTCATTTTTAAAAGATCAAAGTAGACATTATTCACTAAAAGAAAAGGGCTGAAGGATATAAAAATATAAAGTAATGTTCTTGACAAATGGCTGCAAAGTTATGTTGAAAAGCAGAATTATGACAGAGGTAAGAAGAAGTGTGGAAACTAGACAAAATAAAGGATAGAGAGGTAACAAAGTAAGATTGGAATAAAAAATATAAGAAAAGAGGAAAGAGGAAAAAAGGAAAAAACTTAGGAATGAGAAAGAATTCCAATTCAGTGTTATGAGATTAGAAATTGCCAAGGGTTGTAAGGCTTGGACTCACTCTTCCAAACTCCCCAGTGCTCACACTTAGTCAGATCTTCAGGAATTCATAATCACACAGAGTCTATCTTGCTGTGCTGCAATGAAAATCACCTACTGCCATGATGCACACAACTTGTCTTCATTATGTCCAAGTCAACACTCCAGGTCCAGGATCTTCTTTACAACCTCTGAACTCCATCAAAGCAAAGCCCATTAGAGTATAATCAGGGGTATATCTTCCACAATAGATAATAAGCTGCTTGAAAACAATCATAATTTCATATATAGCCTTAGATGAAACATAGGCTGTCCTCATTTTTCACAATTCTTTCATAACTGAAGAAAATTGAAGCACATAAGAAAGGCATTATTCAGCTAAGCATGAGCTTCAGGTAACACAAAACTGTGTCAAGCAAGGATTGTCTGAACACATTAGAGTTGAGTAATTTTATATACTAAACACTCATGAAGAGGAGAATGAGTTTTCCATAGTATGATACCCATAGACTTAAAATTGAATAGAATATTTTAAAATGAAAGAAATAATTCTGAAAAAAGAGTAAGGGCAATGTGTTGTTATGAGGACACTCTCACCCGAGCTCTGTTCCTTGTTCTGCCTGATTCTGTTCTAAACAGTCCTGCATCTCATTCCACTTGAACACACTCAAAACGTTTCCCTACTCTGTCATCACTGCTAAAGCTTACTCCCTGGCCTCTGCTCCAGCCTGGACTATTAAAGAAGCCTAACTAGTCATCCTCCATCCAGTTAACATATCACTTGGACTCGTAAACAAAAATATTTCAAGTAGAGAAAGACCAAAAACCTGTTTTAAAAACTCTGCCTTTAATCCTAGCACTCTGAGGCAAAGGCAGGCAGATCTTGAAAGTTCAAGGCCAGTCTGGTCTACAGAGTGAGTTCCAGGATAGCCACGGCTATATAAAGAAACCCTATCTAAAAAAAAAAAAAAAAGAAAAAAGAAAAAAAGAAAAAGAAAGAAAGAAAGAAAGAAGAAAGATAATGAGAGAGAGATAGACAGAGACAGAGGAAGGGAGAGAGGGAAGAAGGAAGGAAAGAAGGAAGGAAGGAAGGGAGGGAGGGAGGGAGGGACGGAGGGACGGAGGGACGGAGGGAGGGAAAAAAGAAAAGAAAAGATAAGAAAAGAAAAGAAACTTGTAGCAAACGTTAAACTAGAGAACATTTAAAACAAAACCATAAGAACTCTAGCCCTTCTACTAAAATCCAGAGACCCAGAGAGGAATTGAAATCATTAAGCAGTAGGATTTCAAATAATACTCATAATTTAAATTTGATTTAAATCAGAACACAGAATATCTATGATTTATAGCATGTATAATTTGAGAAATATTAAAAAAAGAACCAAAGATCTTTCCCTTAAGGTAAAATTGAAAAAGAATGTTACTAAAATTGAAAACAGAAAAGGCTGTATATGTGTAACCATTTAGGTTGAAATATTTAGATATTTCAACATCAAAATATTAGAATTTTTAAGTCACCAATAAAATGGAATTGATCTGAGGTACAGTAGAAATAAAAAGTATCTCATCTATGTCATCTAATGGTTCATTAACAGAAGCCAATTGAACTTTCAAATACAGTAACAGTAAGTACCAAAAAAAGAATGAAAAAGAAAGAAAGAAAGAAAGAAAGAAAGGAAGGAAGGAAGGAAGGAAAAAAGGAAGGAAGAAAGAAAGTAAAGAAAAAAAGAAAGTAAAGAAAAGAAACCAAAGAATTCAGTGCCTCCATATGGTTGTACAGCTTGGTGTTCTTGTGGGACTCCTAACAGTGGAAGTGAGGGAGGGTGTCTCTCATTTTTCTGCCTGTGCTTGGGACCCTTTTCCTCCTACTGGGTTACATGTCCAGCCCTGATGATGAGGGTTTGTGCCTAGTCTTACTGTAACTTGCTATGCTGTGTTCAGTTGATATTCCTGGGAGGCCTGCTCTTTCCTGAAAGGAAACAGAAAAGTAGACTAGGAGAGAGGGAAGGTGGGTGTAGGGGACAGGGAGGAGTGTAAGGAGAGGAACTTTCAGTAGGGAAGTAGGAAAGAATAATAAAAAAAATCAATGTCTGTAATAGATAAGTAATTAGTAACTATAAAACAGAAGTCCAACACAGAGCTGTTTGTGCAGTGTGACTACATTTTCAAAACACTGTAGGAAACACATAATGAAGATGACAAACGCATATGATATCTTTATATGATGAGGAATGTATCCTCTATCTTGATTGTGCCTTTTTGTCACTGTGACAAATGGTGATGGTTAGTTTTAATTGTCAACATCATGCAACCTTAAAAGATAATCTCGATAAGTGGTTGTCTGGATCAAATTGACCAGTAGGCATGTCCATGGATGATTATTCTGATTGTATTAACTGAGGTGGTATACTGGCCTGGCTGATACTAAGTCCAGCAGTCCTCTGAGGGGGCAGAGGGGGGGGAGGGAATGAGGATTGTTGAAAAAAAAAAACCAGAAAAGAAGGCTGAGAGACAAATTGGGAGGAACTGTCCAGTCAGTACAGAGGCAATCTCAAGTTTAATTCTCTTAGTCTTATATACTTTACAGTATCATGGGAAATAAAGTCACAAGTCAGCGGAGACAATGGTTGACATACTTTCGATATCTGTATCCCTCTGGAGGCCTCCCTATTCCTTCTCCCTTCCTCCATGATTAACAGAACATTCAGCCCCTCATCTTGAGCTTCAAGGGTATCCCCTCTCATCGTTCCATGCATCAGCAGGCCAGGAAATTTGCCAGATGACCCTCTACCTGACAGGCAGGCTGTCACAGAAGCAGGCAAAATGGCTCTGGACAAGGTTAGAAGAAACTCCTGCTGTGTGTGGTATCCCCCAAGCCAGGGACACTGAACTGTGTAAGGGTGAAGAAGGCAAGAACACAGTGCAGCATACATTCTCTCTCTCTCTCTCTCTCTCTCTCTCTCTCTCTCTCTCTCTCTCTGTCTCTCTGTCTCTCTCTTTCTGTCTCTGTCTCTCTCTGTGTCTCTCTCTCTGTCTCTGTCTCTCTCTGTCTCTGTCTCTCTCTCTGTCTCTATCTCTATCTCTCTCTGTGTGTCTCTCTCTTTCTTTTTTTTGTGGTTTTTTTGTTTTTTGTTTTTTTTTAATTTAATTTTATTTTTTTAATTTACATTCCAAATCACTTCCCCTTTCCCGTTTCCTCCCTCCCCGAAAGTCCCATAAGCCCCCTTCCCTCCCTCTTTTCTCCGTTCAACCCCCTCTCATTACTCTGTCCTGGCGTTCCCCTACATCCAGTCTTTCCAGGACCAGGGGTCTCTCCTTCCATCTTTTTAGAAATCTATTGATATGCTGATTGTGTCTAGGGTATTCTGAGATTCTGGGTCAATATCCCCTTATCAGTGACTGCATACCATGTGTGATCTTTTGTGATTGGGTTACCTCACTAAGGATGATATTTTCAAGTTCTGACCATTTGCCTAGGAATTTCGTGAATTCATTGTTTTTAATTGAAGAGTAGTATTCCATTGTGTAAATATACCACATCTTCTGAATCCATTCCTCCGTTGAGGGACATCTGGGTTCTTTCCAGCTTCTGGCTATTATAAATAAGGCTGCTATGAATATAGTGGAGCGTGTGTCCTTATTGCATGCAGGTAAAGCCTCTGGGTATATGCCCAGGAGTGGTATAGCCGGATCCTCCGGAAGTGTCATGCCCAGTTTTCTGAGGAGCCGCCAGACTGCTTTCCAGAGTGGTTGTACCAGCCTGCAATTCCACCAGCAGTGGAGGAGTGTTCCTCTTTCTCCACATCCTCGCCAACAACTGCTGTCTCCTGTGTTTTTGATCTTAGCCATCCTGACTGGTGTGAGATGGAATCTCAGGGTTGTTTTGATTTGCATTTCCCTAATGACTAAGGATGATGAACATCTCTTTAGGTGCTTCTCAGCCATTAGATATTCTTCAGGTGAGAACTCTTTGTGTAGCTCTGTACCCCATTTTTTAATAGGGTTACTTGCCTCTCTGGAGTTTAACTTCTTGAGTTATTTGTATATCTTGGATATTAGCCCTCTGTCGGATGTAAGGTTGGTAAAGATCATTTCCCAGTTAGTTGGTTGCCGCTTTGTCTTTTTGACAGTGTCTTTTGCCTTGCAAAAACTTTGTAATTTAATGAGGTCCCATTTGTCTATTCTTGATCTTAGAGTATAAGCTATTGGAGTTCTGTTCAGGAAATTCTCCCCTGTGCCCATATATTCAAGGTTCTTCCCTAGTTTCCCTTCTATTAGTTTCAGTGTGTCTGGTTTTATGTGGAGATCTTTGATCCACTTAGAATTGAGCTTAGTGCAAGGAGATAAGGATGGGTCAATTTGCATTCTTCTGCATGTTGACCTCCAGCTGAGCCAGCACCATTTGTTGAAAAG
Organism: Tokudaia tokunoshimensis; assembly: GCA_036184795.1. NCBI lineage: Eukaryota > Metazoa > Chordata > Mammalia > Rodentia > Muridae > Tokudaia > Tokudaia tokunoshimensis. The sequence continues at coordinate 51,591,370 of BTHU01000007.1, forward strand.
GCTATCTTTTTTCCACTGGATGGTTTTAGCTCCTTTGTCAAAGATCAAGTGACCATAGGAGTGTGGATTCATTTCTGGGTCTTCAATTCTGTTCCATTGATCTACATGTCTGTTACTGTACCAATACCATGCAGTTTTTAACACTATTGCTCTGTAGTACAGCTTGAGGTCCGGGATACTGATTCCCCCAGAGGTTCTTTTACTCTTGAGAATAGTTTTAGCTATTCTGGGTTTCCTGTTATTCCAGATGAATTTTTGAATTGCTCTTTCTAACTCTATGAAGAATTGAGTTGGGATTTTGATGGGGATTGCATTGAATCTGTGTATTACTTTTGGTAAGATGCTAATTTTTACTATATTAATCCTGCCAATCCATGAGCATGGCAGATTTTTCCATCTTCCGAGGTCTTCTTCAATTTCTTTCTTCAGAGACTTGAAGTTCTTGTCATACAGATCTTTCACTTGTTTGGTTAGCGTCACGCCAAGATACTTAATATGATTTGTGGCTATCGTAAAGGGTATTATTTCTCTTACTTCTTTCTCAGCCTGCTTATCCTTTGAGTATAGGAAGGCTTCTGACTTGCTTGAGTTGATTTTATATCCGGCCACTTTGCTGAAGTCGTTTATCAGCTGTAGGAGTTCTCTGGTGGAGTTATTTGGGTCGCTTATGTATACTATCATATCGTCTGCAAATAGTGATAGTTTGACTTCTTCCTTTCCAATTTGTATCCCTTTGACCTCTTTTTCTTGTCTAATTGCTCTAGCTAGAACTTCAAGTACTATATTGAAAAGATATGGAGAGAGAGGGCAGCCTTGTCTAGTCCCTGATTTTAGTGGGATTGCTTCAAGTTTCTCTCCGTTTAGATTGATGCTGGCTACTGGTTTGCTGTAAATTGCTTTTACTATGTTTAGATATGGGCCTTGAATTCCTGATCTTTCCAAGACCTTTAGCATGAAAGGATGCTGAATTTTGTCAAATGCTTTCTCAGCATCTAATGAGATGACCATGTGGTTTTTTTCTTTGAGATTGTTTATGTAGTGGATTACATTGATGGATTTCCTTATATTGAACCATCCCTGCATCCCTGGGATGAAGCCTACTTGATCGTGGTGAATGATCGTTTTGATGTGTTCTTGGATTCGGTTGGCAAGAATTTTATTGAGTATTTTTGCATCGATATTCATAAGAGAGATTGGCCTGAGATTCTCTTTCTTCGTCGGATCTTTGTGTGCTTTTGGTATTAGTGTAATTGTGGCTTCATAGAACGAGTTGGGTAGTGTTCCTTCTGTTTCTATTTTGTGGAACAGTTTGAAGAGTATTGGTGTTAGGTCTTCTTTGAAGGTCTGATAGAATTCTGCACTAAAACCATCTGGACCTGTGCTTTTTTTGGTTGGAAGACTTCCAATGACAACTTCTATTTCTTCAGGGGTTATAGGACGGTTTAGATGGTCTATTTGATCCTGATTTAATTTTGGTACTTGGTATCTGTCAAGGAAATTGTCCATTTCCTCAAGATTTTCTAGTTGTGTTGAATACAGGTTTTTGTAGTAGGATCTGATGATTTTTTGAATTTCCTCAGTTTCTGTTGTTATCTCTCCCTTTTCGTTTCTGATTTTATTAATTTGGATACTATCTCTGTGCCCTCTGGTTAGTCTGGCTAAGGGCTTATCTATCTTGTTGATTTTCTCAAAGAACCAACTCCTCGTTTTGTTGATTCTTTGTATGGTTTTATTTGTTTCTACTTGATTGATTTCAGCCCTGAGTTTGATGATTTCCTGCCTTCTACTCCTCTTTGGTGTATTTGCTTCTTTATGTTCCAGGGCTTTCTGGTGTGCCATTAAGCTGTTAGTGTATGCTGTCTCCCGTTTCTTTTTGGCGGCACTCAGGGCTATGAATTTTCCTCTTAGCACTGCTTTCATTGTGTCCCATAAGTTAGGGTATGTTGTGCCTTCATTTTCATTAACTTTCAAAAAGTCTTTGATTTCTTTCTTTATTTCCACCTTGACCAAGTTATCATTGAGTAGAGCATTGTTCAGCCTCCATGTGTACGTGGGTTTTCTTTTGTTTTTGTTGCCATTGAAGACCACCCTTATTCCATAGTGATCTGATAGGAGGCATGGGATTATTTCTATCTTCTTGTATCTGTTGAGGTCTGATTTGTGACCAATTATATGGTCAATTTTGGAGAAGGTACCATGAGGAGCTGAGAAGAAGGTGTATTCTTTAGCTCTAGGATGAAATGTTCTATATGTATCAGTTAGTTCCGTTTGGTCCAAGGCTTCAATTAGATTCACTGTGTCCCTGTTTAGTTTCTGCTTTCCTGAACGGTCCATTTCAGAGAGCGGGGTGTTGAAGTCACCCACTATTATTGTGTGCGGTGCGATGTGTGCTTTGAGTTTTAGTAAAGTTTCTTTTACGAATGAGGGTGCCCTTGCATTTGGAGCATAGATATTCAGGATTGAGAGTTCTTGATGGTGGATTTTTCCCTTGATCAGTATGTAGTGTCCTTCTGTGTCTGTTTTGATGACTTTAGGTTGAAAATCAATTTTATCCGATATTAGGATGGCTACTCCACCTCGTTTCTTGGGGCCATTTGCTTGTAAAATTGTTTTCCAGCCTTTTACTCTGAGGTAGTGTTTGTCTTTGACACTGAGGTGCGTTTCCTGCATGCAGCAAAATGCTGGGTCCTGTTTACGTATCCAGTCTGCTAGTCTATGTCTTTTTTTTTTTTTTTTGTTTAGACAATATTTTATTTACGTAAGCAGGAAAGAAGAATAGGAATGGTGAGATATATTTATATTTGGTTTTAGTTTGAATGTAAAGACAATTATATTTAGTGATACAATAAATTAGATTCTTATAAGAAAGGGGATAAAACTTTGATGAATACACAGATCTGCACATGGATGATTCTGATGAAGATCACATAGAGACTAACAGATGTTTCATAAGGATTCAGTGTGAGAAAAGTTAAGGATGATTTGGTGTGCTTCATCAGCTTTTGGTGAAATCTCAATCTTACATTATGAATTATTGAATGAGGAGAACAGAAAGTATTTCACTCTACATCTCCAGGCTACACTTAACATTGGGAAATGAGAGAAGTGAGGAAATATCTGCAAAACAGTCTGAGAAAAACACACTAGGGAGTAAAATAAACAAAGATTTGTTTATGTAGAGAAAACAATGAGAACAATAAAAATAAATGCAAAGTGAATATGAGGCAGCTGAAAAAAGCAGTTTAAGGAACTAGGAGTCAAGATCTGTGTCAAAATATGTCTGATCTCTAACCAATTATAGATAATTGGCAATTTATATAGGCAACCAAATGATTTGTAAAATTTGCAACCCAGTAAATTTATTTTAAAATAAATCTAAAGTAAATATTTTGCAATTCTTTTCCAAATTAGAGCCTTATGTTTACATAAAATCTGAACATTAAGTATTGATTTTTATACATATACTTGAACACTTATTAGACTCACCATAGTATGTCATTTTACCAGCATGTCGTATTTAGGTGTAACCTTAATTAGCATGACAAAACAATATTTGTACATTAGTCATAATCACAGTCTACTTATTACAGTAGGGTTCAATGTTAGGCTGTGCATTCTCTGGATATGTTAAGTCTGTAATGACATTGATCAACCATTACACTGTATAACAGAATAGTTTCTGTTCCAAAGAAGTCACCTGTACTCCAAATGTCAATGCTCCCATCTGTTCTCTTGGTTCTTCCAACTCACTGACTCTTTACTATCCCCAAATTTGGTTGTTTTAAATAAAACCTTGGCTAGAGTCATGTAATATACTTTTTCATATTAATTCCTTTCAAATTGCTTTTAAGATTTATCCAGGGTGTCTAGCATGCTAGATTATTTCCTCTTATGACTAGAAAAGACCTCAATGTATGGATGCATTTCAGTTTCTTTTAATTCACCTCTTTTTTTTTCTTTTCTTTTTTTTTTAATTTAATTTAATTTTATTTTTTTAATTTACATTCCAAATCACTTCCCCTTTCCCGTTTCCTCCCTCCCCGAAAGTCCCATAAGCCCCCTTCCCTCCCTCTTTTCTCCGTTCAACCCCCTCTCATTACTCTGTCCTGGCGTTCCCCTACATCCAGTATTTCCAGGACCAGGGGTCTCTCCTTCCATCTTTTTAGAAATCTATTGATATGCTGATTGTGTCTAGGGTATTCTGAGATTCTGGGTCAATATCCCCTTATCAGTGACTTCATACCATGTGTGATCTTTTGTGATTGGGTTACCTCACTAAGGATGATATTTTCAAGTTCTGACCATTTGCCTAGGAATTTCGTGAATTCATTGTTTTTAATTGCAGAGTAGTATTCCATTGTGTAAATATACCACATCTTCTGAATCCATTCCTCCGTTGAGGGACATCTGGGTTCTTTCCAGCTTCTGGCTATTATAAATAAGGCTGCTATGAATATAGTGGAGCATGTGTCCTTATTGCATGCAGGTAAAGTCTCTGGGTATATGCCCAGGAGTGGTATAGCCGGATCCTCCGGAAGTGTCATGCCCAGTTTTCTGAGGAGCCGCCAGACTGCTTTCCAGAGTGGTTGTACCAGCCTGCAATTCCACCAGCAGTGGAGGAGTGTTCCTCTTTCTCCACATCCTCGCCAACAACTGCTGTCTCCTGTGTTTTTGATCTTAGCCATCCTGACTGGTGTGAGATGGAATCTCAGGGTTGTTTTGATTTGCATTTCCCTAATGACTAAGGATGATGAACATCTCTTTAGGTGCTTCTCAGCCATTAGATATTCTTCAGGTGAGAACTCTTTGTGGAGCTCTGTACCCCATTTTTTAATAGGGTTACTTGCCTCTCTGGAGTTTAACTTCTTGAGTTCTTTGTATATCTTGGATATTAGCCCTCTGTCGGATGTAAGGTTGGTAAAGATCATTTCCCAGTTAGTTGGTTGCCGCTTTGTCTTTTTGACGGTGTCTTTTGCCTTGCAAAAACTTTGTAATTTAATGAGGTCCCATTTGTCTATTCTTGATCTTAGAGTATAAGCTATTGGAGTTCTGTTCAGGAAATTCTCCCCTGTGCCCATATGTTCAAGGTTCTTCCCTAGTTTCCCTTCTATTAGTTTCAGTGTGTCTGGTTTTATGTGGAGATCTTTGATCCACTTAGAATTGAGCTTAGTGCAAGGAGATAAGGATGGGTCAATTTGCATTCTTCTGCATGTTGACCTCCAGCTGAGCCAGCACCATTTGTTGAAAAGGCTATCTTTTTTCCACTGGATGGTTTTAGCTCCTTTGTCAAAGATCAAGTGACCATAGGAGTGTGGATTCATTTCTGGGTCTTCAATTCTGTTCCATTGATCTACATGTCTGTTACTGTACCAATACCATGCAGTTTTTAACACTATTGCTCTGTAGTACAGCTTGAGGTCCGGGATACTGATTCCCCCAGAGGTTCTTTTACTCTTGAGAATAGTTTTAGCTATTCTGGGTTTCCTGTTATTCCAGATGAATTTTTGAATTGCTCTTTCTAACTCTATGAAGAATTGAGTTGGGATTTTGATGGGGATTGCATTGAATCTGTGTATTACTTTTGGTAAGATGCTCATTTTTACTATATTAATCCTGCCAATCCATGAGCATGGCAGATTTTTCCATCTTCCGAGGTCTTCTTCAATTTCTTTCTTCAGAGACTTGAAGTTCTTGTCATACAGATCTTTCACTTGTTTGGTTAGCGTCACGCCAAGATACTTAATATGGTTTGTGGCTATCGTAAAGGGTATTATTTCTCTTACTTCTTTCTCAGCCTGCTTATCCTTTGAGTATAGGAAGGCTTCTGACTTGCTTGAGTTGATTTTATATCCGGCCACTTTGCTGAAGTCGTTTATCAGCTGTAGGAGTTCTCTGGTGGAGTTCTTTGGGTCGCTTATGTATACTATCATATCGTCTGCAAATAGTGATAGTTTGACTTCTTCCTTTCCAATTTGTATCCCTTTGACCTCTTTTTCTTGTCTAATTGCTCTAGCTAGAACTTCAAGTACTATATTGAAAAGATATGGAGAGAGAGGGCAGCCTTGTCTAGTCCCTGATTTTAGTGGGATTGCTTCAAGTTTCTCTCCGTTTAGATTGATGCTGGCTACTGGTTTGCTGTAAATTGCTTTTACTATGTTTAGATATGGGCCTTGAATTCCTGATCTTTCCAAGACCTTTAGCATGAAAGGATGCTGAATTTTGTCAAATGCTTTCTCAGCATCTAATGAGATGACCATGTGGTTTTTTTCTTTGAGATTGTTTATGTAGTGGATTACATTGATGGATTTCCTTATATTGAACCATCCCTGCATCCCTGGGATGAAGCCTACTTGATCGTGGTGAATGATCGTTTTGATGTGTTCTTGGATTCGGTTGGCAAGAATTTTATTGAGTATTTTTGCATCGATATTCATAAGAGAGATTGGCCTGAGATTCTCTTTCTTCGTCGGATCTTTGTGTGCTTTTGGTATTAGTGTAATTGTGGCTTCATAGAACGAGTTGGGTAGTGTTCCTTCTGTTTCTATTTTGTGGAACAGTTTGAAGAGTATTGGTGTTAGGTCTTCTTTGAAGGTCTGATAGAATTCTGCACTAAAACCATCTGGACCTGTGCTTTTTTTGGTTGGAAGACTTCCAATGACAACTTCTATTTCTTCAGGGGTTATAGGACGGTTTAGATGGTCTATTTGATCCTGATTTAATTTTGGTACTTGGTATCTGTCAAGGAAATTGTCCATTTCCTCAAGATTTTCTAGTTGTGTTGAATACAGGTTTTTGTAGTAGGATCTGATGATTTTTTGAATTTCCTCAGTTTCTGTTGTTATCTCTCCCTTTTCGTTTCTGATTTTATTAATTTGGATACTATCTCTGTGCCCTCTGGTTAGTCTGGCTAAGGGCTTATCTATCTTGTTGATTTTCTCAAAGAACCAACTCCTCGTTTTGTTGATTCTTTGTATGGTTTTATTTGTTTCTACTTGATTGATTTCAGCCCTGAGTTTGATGATTTCCTGCCTTCTACTCCTCTTTGGTGTATTTGCTTCTTTATGTTCCAGGGCTTTCCGGTGTGCCATTAAGCTGTTAGTGTATGCTGTCTCCCGTTTCTTTTTGGCGGCACTCAGGGCTATGAATTTTCCTCTTAGCACTGCTTTCATTGTGTCCCATAAGTTAGGGTATGTTGTGCCTTCATTTTCATTAACTTTCAAAAAGTCTTTGATTTCTTTCTTTATTTCCACCTTGACCAAGTTATCATTGAGTAGAGCATTGTTCAGCCTCCATGTGTACGTGGGTTTTCTTTTGTTTTTGTTGCCATTGAAGACCACCCTTATTCCATAGTGATCTGATAGGAGGCATGGGATTATTTCTATCTTCTTGTATCTGTTGAGGTCTGATTTGTGACCAATTATATGGTCAATTTTGGAGAAGGTACCATGAGGAGCTGAGAAGAAGGTGTATTCTTTAGCTCTAGGATGAAATGTTCTATATATATCAGTTAGTTCCATTTGGTCCAAGGCTTCAATTAGATTCACTGTGTCCCTGTTTAGTTTCTGCTTTCCTGAACGATCCATTTCAGAGAGCGGGGTGTTGAAGTCACCCACTATTATTGTGTGCGGTGCGATGTGTGCTTTGAGTTTTAGTAAAGTTTCTTTTACGAATGAGGGTGCCCTTGCATTTGGAGCATAGATATTCAGGATTGAGAGTTCTTGATGGTGGATTTTTCCCTTGATCAGTATGTAGTGTCCTTCTGTGTCTTTTTTGATGACTTTGGGTTGAAAATCAATTTTATCCGATATTAGGATGGCTACTCCACCTCGTTTCTTGGGGCCATTTGCTTGTAAAATTGTTTTCCAGCCTTTTACTCTGAGGTAGTGTTTGTCTTTGACACTGAGGTGCGTTTCCTGCATGCAGCAAAATGCTGGGTCCTGTTTACGTATCCAGTCTGCTAGTCTATGTCTTTTAATTGGGGAATTGAGACCATTGATATTAAGAGAGATTAAGGCATAGTGATTATTGCCATCTGCCATTCTTGACGCTATCTTTATGTTTGAGTGGTTATCTACTTTTGGGTTTGATTCAAGAAGGTTATTATCTCATTTTTTCCAGGGTGTTGTTTCTCTCCCTGTATTGGAGGTTTCCACCTATTATCCGTTGCAGGGCTGGATTTGTGGAAAGATATTGTGAAAATTTGGTTTTATCATGGAATATCTTGGTCTCTCCATCTATGGTGATTGAGAGTTTTGCTGGGTATAGTAGTCTAGGCTGGCATTTGTGCTGTCTTAGTGTCTGCATGAGATCTGCCCAGGATCTTCTGGCTTTCATAGTCTCTGGTGAGAAGTCTGATGTGATTCGGATAGGTCTTCCTTTGTATGTTACTTGGCCCTTTTCTCTTACTGCATTTAGTATTCTTTCTTTGTTTAGAATATTCGGTGTTTTGATTATTATGTGACGGGAGGTATTTCTGTTCTGGTCCAGTCTGTTTGGGGTTCTGTAGGCTTCTTGTACGTTCATCGGCATCTCTCTCTTTAAGTTAGGGAAGTTTTCCTCCATAATTTTGTTGAAGATGTTTACTGGCCCTTTAAGTTGCAAATCTTCACTCTCATCTATACCTATAATCCTTAGGTTTGGTCTTCTCATTGTGTCCTGGATTTCCTGGATGTTTTGGGTTACGCGTTTTTTTGCATTTTGCATTTTCTTTGACTGTTGAGTCGATGCTTTCTATGGAATCTTCAGCACCTGAGATTCTTTCTTCCATCTCTTGTATTCTATTGTTGATGTTTGCATCTATGACTCCTGATTTCTTCCCAAGGTTTTCTATCTCCAAAGTTGTCTCCCTTTGTGATTTCTTAGTTGTTTCTACTTCCTTTTTTAGTTCCTGGATGGATTTGCTGAGATCCTTCACTTGTTTGTTTGTATTTTCCTGTATTTCTTTAAGGTATTTTTGCATTACCTCTTTCAGGATTTCTTCCTGATGACCCACGTTCTCCTGCATTTCTCTGAGTGATTTTTGTGTTTCCTCCTCATGGGATTCCATCTGTTGATCCATCGTCTCCTGCATTTCTTTAAGCAGTTCTCGTGTTTCCTTTGTAAGGGCATCTAACCGTTGATTCATTTCTTTAAGCAATTTTTGTGTTGCCTCCTTATGGGCATCCATCTGTTGACTCATATTCTTCTGCATTTCTTTATGCAAATTTCGTGATTCCTTTGTGAGTGTATCTACCCGTTGATTCATCTCGTTAAGCGATTTTTGTGTTGTCTCCTTGTGCGCCTCCATCTTTTGATCCATGTTCTCCCGCATTTCTCTAAGCGATTTTTGTGTTTCCTTTGTAAGGGCTTCTAACCGTTGATTCATGGTCTCCTGTAACTCTTTATGAGATTTATTTGTGTCCTTCTTGTGATCCTCTAATAGCATCATGAGAAGTGATTTTAAATCCAGATCTTGTCTTTCGGGTGTGGTGGGGTATCCAGGACTTGCTGCTGTTGGAGAGTTGGGTTCGGATGGTCCCACATTACTTTGCTTACTGTTAGTAACATTCCTACGTTTGCCTTTTGCCATCTGGATACCTCTGGTGTTAGTTGGTCCTGCTGCCACTGGCTGTTGGTTGGACCTCCTGTGAGCCTGCAAAGCTATTTCTGCCCCCCCTGGATTACCAGGATTCCCCTGGCACCGATTTCTGGGGCCTGCCTGCTCCTGAGTGACTTTGGAGCCCTAATGTGCTTTGCCCCAAGTGATCTTATATTGGGGAGGCCTTGCACATCTAAAGGCTCAGCCTAGTGGATTCCTGGAGCAGAGGTCGCCAAAGGGAGGCTGGCAGGCTCCTGCCCTGTGCAGGGGTGTGTGATCTCTCCTGGGGGGGGGAGGGGGCGTCCCTCTGCCAGGCAGAAGTCCCACAGCAGATCTGGTGCGCTGGTCACTGCAGATCAGCCCAGCACCTGGGAGCAGGTTACACACAAGCTGCCTGAACCCGAAGCGATATTATGCCTGTCTGTCTCTGAGCCTGGCAGTCCCAACTACCTGGTCACTGGAGCAAAGATGGCGGAGGGCACTCTCCGTGGCGCCGCTCACCCTGTGGTCACGATGGCCCGCCCATCTGGCACCCAGACGACCACAGCGCCAACCCGCCCTCGGGCACAGACGGAAGCCCCAACAGGCCGTGTCCCAAGTGATGTTATATTGGGGGGAGAGCCTGGGTACCGGTCTCTCCAGCGCAGTCCGCGGGAACAGAGGTCGCGGAAGGGAAGCTGGCAGGCTCCCTCCCTGCGCGGGGTCCCTCTCTCTTTCTTTCTTTCTCTCTCTCTGTCTCTTTCTTTCTTTCTCTCTCTCTCTCTCTGTCTCTCTGTCTCTCTCTCTCTGTCTCTCTCTCTGTCTCTCTCTCTCTGTCTCTCTCTCTCCGTCTCCTACATTTCTTTAAACAGTTCTCGTGTTTCCTTTGTAAGGGCATCTATCCGTTGATTCATTTCTTTAAGCAATTTTTGTATTGCCTCCTTATGGGCATTCGTCTGTTGACCCATATTCTTCTGCAATTTTTGTGATTCCTTTGTGAGTGCCGTTTATTCATCTTGTTAAGCGATTTTCATGTTGTCTCCTTGTGGGCCTCCATCTTTTGATCCATGTTCTCTTGCATTTCTCTAAGCGATTTTTGTGTTTCCTTTGTAAGTGCTTCTAACCGTTGATTCATGGTCTCCTGTAACTCTTTATGAGATTTATTTGTGTCCTTCTTGTGATCCTCTAATAGCATCATGAGAAGTGATTTTAAATCCAGATCTTGTCTTTCGGGTGTGGTGGGGTATCCAGGACTTGCTGCTATTGGAGAGTTGTGTTCGGATCGTGCCATATTTCTTTGATTTCTGTTAGTAACGTTCCTACGTTTGCCTTTTGCCATCTGGTTACCTCTGATGTTAGTTGGTCCTGCTGTCACTGGCTTTTGGTTGGACCTCCTGTGAGCCTGCAAAGCTATTTCTGCCCCCCCTGGTTTACCAGGATTCCCCTGGCACAGATTTCTGGGTCCTGCCCTGCTCCTGAGTGACTTTGGAGCCCTGATGTGCCTTGCCCCAAGTGATGTTATATTCGGGAGTCCTTGCATATCCAAAGGCTCAGCGTAGTGGATTCCTGGAGCAGAGGTTGCCAAAGGGAGTCTGGTAGGCTCCTGCTCTGTGCAGGGGTGTGTGATCTCTCCTAGAGTGGGGGGCGAGGGGGCGTCCCTCTGCCAGGCAGAAGTCCCACAGCAGAGCTGGCACGCTGGTTACTGCAGATCTGCCTAGCTCTTGGGAGCCGTGTACACACAAGCCGCCGGAGACCCAAGCGATATTATGCCTGTCTGTCTCTGAGCCTGGCAGTCCCAACTTCCTGGCCATTGGAGCAAAGATGGTGGAGTGCACTCTGCACTCTCTCCGTGGCGCTGGTCACCCTGCAGAGGCGATAGCCTACAGCAGATCTGGCACCCAGACGACCACCGCGCTGTCCCGTTCGTGGGAGCAGGCGGAAGCCCCAACAGGCCGTGTCCCAAGCGATGTTATATTGGGAAGGACCTGGGTACCTGTCTCTTCAGTGCAGTCTACCAGAATAGAGGTGGCGCAGGGGAAGCTGGTAGACTCCCGCCCAGTGCGGGGTCCCTCTGCCAGGCAGAAGTCCCACAGCAGAGCTGGCGCGCTGGTTACTGCAGATCTGCCCAGCTCTTGGGAGCCGCATACACACAAGCCGCCCGAGACCCAAGCGATATTATGCCTGTCTGTCTCCGAGCCTGGCAGTCCCAACTTCCCGGCCACTGGAGCAAACATGGCGGAGTGCACTCTGCACTCTCTCTGTGGCGCAGGTCACTGATTCATTTCTTTAAACGATTTTTGTGTTGCCTCCTTATGGGCCTCCATCAGTTGACCCATGTTCTCCTGTGTTTCTGTAAGCGATTTTTGTGTTTCCTTTGTCAGGGCTTCTACCCATTGATTCATGTTCTCCTGTATTTCTCTATGAGATTTATTTGTGTCCTTCTTAAAATCCTCTAATAGCATCATGAGAAGTTATTTTAAATCCAGATCTTGCCTTTCAGGTGTGATGGAGTATCCAGGACTTGCTGTTGTTGGAGAGTTGGTTTCGGATGGTGCCATATTGCCTTGATTTCTGTTAGTAACATTCCTATGTTTGCCTTTTGCCATCTGGTTACCTCTGGTGTTAGTTGGTCCTGCTGTCACTGGCTTTTGTTTTGACCTCCTGTGAGCCTTCAAGGCTATTTCTGCCCCCTCCCCCCCATGACTTGGATTCCTCTGGCACCAATTGCTGGGGCCTGCCCTGCTACTGAGTTACTTTGGAGCCCTGATGTGCCTTGCCCCAAGTGATGTTATATTGGGGAATCCCTGCACATCCAAAGGCTCAGCTTAGTTGATCCTTGGAGCAGAGGTCACCAAGGGGAGGTTGGTGCGCTCCTGCCCTGTGCGGGTGTGTTCTCTTCCAGTGCAGGTTCCTCTGCAGGGCAGATGTCCCACAGCAGAGCTGGCGTGTAGGTGACTGCAGAACTGCCCAGTTCTTGGGAGCAGGGAGCACACAAGCTTGATGAGACCAAAGCGATATCATGCTTGATTGTCCCTGTATCTGGAGGTCCCAGTTGCCCTGTTGCCAGAGCAAAGCACTCTCTCCGTGTAGGTCACTCTGCAGGGCAGAGCAAGCACCCAGAGGACCGCAGATCTGCCCCGCTCTTGGGCGCAGATGGAAGCCCAACAGGCTGTGTCCCATGCGATGTTATACTGGGGAGTCCGTGGGTTCCTGAATGCTCAGTGCAGTCGATCCCAGGACCAGAGGTTGCCAAGGGGAGGCTGGTGTGCTCCTGCCCTGTGCGGTTCGCTCTCTCCCCGTGCGGGGGGGGGGTCCCTCTCCAGGGCAGAAGTCCCACAGCAAAGCTGGCTCATAGGTTACCACAGACCTGCCCAGCTCTTGGGAGCAGGGAGCACACAAGCTAGCTGATACCCAAGTGATATTATGCTTGATTGTCCCTGTGTCTGGAGGTCCCAATTGTCCTGTTGCCAGAGCAAAGATGTAGGAGTGCACTCTGCACTCTCTCAGAGTGCACTCACTCCCTGGGTGAGTCCATGGGTACCTGGATGCTCAGTGCAGTCCCCGGAGCAGAGGTCGCCAAGGGGAGGCTGGTGGGCTCACGCCCTGTGCCTCTTTTTTACTTCTAAGATTTCAAAAACTTTTCCTCAATTTATTTGAGCAGTTATCCGAGACTCTTCCTCCTATTGGTTCCCTTGGGTTGAAAAAAGTGATATTTGACAGCTGAATTTTTATCAAGAATATGGGATAACAGGTATCTCCTTTTATCAATTAAAATCTACTGTTTAGCAATTTTTCAAGTACCTACAATGCAGTCTGATTACTCATGTTTTCTACCTTCTCATATCCCTTTCTTCACACCCCAATCAATCTTCCTGACCTCTACAGATATTTTGCCAATGTTCATGTCTTTTGGTTTTCTTCAGGGATCAGGGGAAAATAAAGGTAAAGAGAAAGCCAATGAGAAGGATATTTTAATATAAAACCTGATACAATATATATATACTTTATATATATATATATATATATATACACACATATATATATCGAAAAGTATTTATACTTTGATACTGCCTTTGAATATATTGACATTTTATTACCAATGTGTTAATTCAGATTTTTTTTGAAAATTCTGAATTGTCAATCAGTTATTGATTTGTACTTAGAACATGGCTAATAAAACTGTTGCGTCTTATTGTCCCCAAGGACAAAGTCCCAAGGTTGCTGCTGTTTGGTATTCTGCCAAAAATTAGTGACTATTACATTCATTAATCACGTTTGAGTTTGGCCACAGAGGACTCATCTCTTTATCATCTATATAACCGTTAAAGATGAGCATAATAAAACAACCACCTTTCTTCACAATTTAAAATTCTTTTTGATCCAGAGGAGTTGGAAATTATCTACCAAAATACTCTGAAGATCATTTTATATGTGTTTATTTCAGTTTTAAGACATAATAAATTGGTTACTGAGTTTAGAGTAAAATATAAACTTACGTGAACCTGTTAACCAAAAAGAGCATTATCTTTTGCAAAATAATTCTCTACAGCCATGTACATCTTCGTAAGGTTTGTGAACACCTTTGATCACTCACTTTCAGCTTCACCTTTGGAAAAACCAAGATTATAGCCCAACTAAATCATGATTGCCTTCCGGCAGAGTAAGTATCCCTTAGTTTGATGACTTCCATTTATTTCTCTGTCCATCATTCTATTTTCTTAGCCTCCTCAGTAGTCACACTTACTCATTTAAAAATCAGAGGTAGAAAAATTCAAGATCAGCATTGCTAGACAAGAAAACATATATTTATGATGCCATTTTCTGTTCCACAAAAATTAAAAATGAAGGAACATGATTCATTGGAAATAATTTATACATGCATCCTCAGGAAGAATATAGTTATATCTTGTTCACTCCATCTGTCTTAATTATTTAATCTATACCAACCACATAATAGATTTCCAAAAATAAAATCCTCTAATAAATTCATGATTACTCTTGCAGACAGAGTAATTTTAGAAGCAAACAGAAGTGGTCCACGACGACATTTTCACCAACCTGTATACAAATGGAAATTGTGATATCCTTCATGAAATTTCCAAAATATTTGCAATATTGTCACTTGTGACTACTGAGCTCATAACAAGTGAACTTGAAATCCTCAAACACTGAAAATATACCTAACATGAATTGATTGATCAGAACACTCATTCTATATATGGGTTCAAAGAGGAAAAGACCTTACTCATCGGACTAGAAAGATGGATTTCAAGTCTGTGCATCTTCTGTAAGTTAGGATACACCATGAAAAGCTAAGAGCAGAATTTTCATGTTTGGTCTAAATTCCCAAATGATCTTGTCTGAAAGGATACTATCTCGATCCTATTGAAGCATATCTGATTTTCAACTAATTATTTCTTCCCCTGTGCCTGAATTATTTATCTTCTTCTGTAGGGCCTTCACTTGTAACAAGCCTTAATCCAACAACTTTAAGAAAATAGATTTCTTCCAGAGTATATTTCATAAGAAATAAGAGTGCCCATTGTGCCAGAGCAACTATGTTTTAGAAATGTTTTCAAGCTTGAAGTAAAGAGAAAGAGAACTCTTTTTGTTTTTTAGAATAGAGTTTATTCAGGGCATGGGGAGGGGCACTCAGAGGTTAGTAGAGACAGAGAAAGGCAGAAAGAGAGAGTAGAGAAGTAGAGGCTGGCCATGAGCACATGGAGAAAGAGTAGGGAGAGGAATGGGGAGAGAGGTGGAAGGGGTGAGAGAACAGAGGGAAAGGAAGAAAGCAAGAGTGAAAAGAAATCTTTTTATTTACAAAATAAATTTAATAGACTATTTTTTTCTCATTACACATTTCGAGAGGTTAATCATAATGCTTGGACTTAAGATGAAGTGTTTCTGATTGCACTGATGAAATAAGTGAAAGACATTGAAAACATGTTTTGAGAAGTAAATATATAATCCTATTGACACAAGCCCTAAATTGCAGAAGCCTGGCTCCTCCTCTTGTTAATTCAATAGCAGATCATAGGTTATCAGAGGCACCAAATTGTCTCATCTTTTATCATGATTACAAAAACTAAAACAGTATGCACAGTGGCCACTGACTTCATACATTATCATAAATGTTAGAGCAAATTTCAGAGCATAGGAATAAAAGCAGAAGGAAGCAGAATACAAACGAAGAAAAGAATTTGAGATATTGGACTAAATTACTATCAAAGAATTGTATTAATATTGAAGCCATTTCTGAACTCCCATGTTCATCTTGCTATAGTGAGTTGGCCTAATGCTGCTTGTATTCTAATGTGAATTTGGGGCCCCCAAGACTAGTTACCCCAAAGACAAGAGAGTTTGCACTTAAGACACTGAGTGACCCAGCTTCCAGCTAATTGTGATTGGTAAATAAACAGCCAATAGCTAGGCAGAAGAGCCATTCTGATTGGTGTAAGGTGGTATCTCAGGGTCATTTTGATTTGTATTTTTCTCATCACTAAAGATTTAAACATTTATTTAGGTGGTTCTCAGCCATTCGAGATTCCTCTGTTGTTAATTTTCAGTTTAGTTCTATAGCCCATTTTTTGATTGGGCTGTTAGGTTTTTTCGTAGTTAGCTTCTTGAGCTCTTTATATATTTTGAATATTAGCCCTCTATTGAACGTAGGGTTAGTGAAACTTTTTTCTCAATCTGTATGTTGCTGATTTGTCTTATTGACTATATACTTTGACTAACAGAAGCTTTCCAGTTTCATGAAGTCCCATATATCAATTCTTGGTCTTAGAATCTGAGTCAATGGAGTTCTGTTTAGGAAATTCTCCCCTGTGCCAATGAATTCAAGGCTCTTTCCTTCTTTCTCTTCTATTAGATTCAGTGTATCTGGTTTTGTGTTGAGGTCCTTGATTCACTTGGACTTGAGCTTTGTGCAAGTTGACAAATATGGGTCTATTTTCATTTTTCTGCATACAGTCAGTTAGACCAGCACCATTTATCAAAGATGCTTTCTTTTTTCCATTGTATATTTTTGGCTTCATTGTCAAAGATCAAGTGTCCATAAGTGTATGGTTTTCCTTCTGGGTCTTCAATTCTATTCCATTGATCAATGTGTCTGTCTCTGTACCAATATCATGCAGTTTTTATCACTATTGCTCTGTAGTATAGCTTGAGGTCAGAGATACTGATTCCCCAGAAGCTCTTTTATTGTTAAGAATTATTTTTGCTATTCTGGGTTTTTTCTTTTTGAGATGAATTTGAGAATCACTGTTTCCAAGTCTTTGAAGTATTGTGTTGGGATTTTGATGGGGATTACATTGAATCAGTAGATTGTTTTTGGTAGGATGGTCATTTTTACTAGGTTAATTCTCCCAATCCATGAGCATGAGAGATCTCTCCATTTTCTGAGCTCTTCTTCAATTTCATTCTTGAGATACTTGAAGTTATTGTCATACAGATCTTTCACATATTTGGTTAGAGTTACCCACAATATATTTTATATTTTTGTGGCGATTGTGAAGGGTTTTGTCATTTATAATAAAGAATTAAGACCATCTCAAATGAAAACAAGGTTGATCCAAAACAACATGACAAGGATATGGCTCTTTAATTATGTGAGCATACTCCTAATTACCTGAATCAAAATTATCACAACATAATGGATACAAAGAGGAAATATGCTATTATTCTATGTGTTTAAAAATGAATAAAGGCAACTTCACTTTATAATTTGAATATCAAAAAGATACATTTTATTGAAATTATTGTAGAAATAATGGAAAAAATCTTCAATGTCTAGAGAACATTAAATGTGCAGCTAGTTGGAGGGAACTAGAATTTTCATCACAAAAATCAACTAATGAGATGATTCTGTTTCACATTTTCACTTGAAAGCTGGGAAAACAATTCTTTGTAGGAGCCTCTCTTAGAAATCACAAAATGATACTACATAGATATCCTATTGCGACACTCAGAGGAAATTATAATCAACACTAATTATAACATATTGAAAATATATTAATATATATGAAAATATACATCAATCTGTCAAAAAACATTCGAACTGCAACACATCTAAATGAAGCCATTTGTGAGGGAGTATTGAGACAGACCTGTTTTGTACATAGGCATGGTTGCCCTGAAACTCATTATGTAGCCTAGGCTGGAATCTAAATTACAGAGATCTACCTACCTCTGCCTCCCAACTGCTAGGATGGTATGTGCCACCACACCCCATGACTTAAATGAATTTTAATAAGCCACAGTAAAAGTACTTTAATCAAAGTAAGTAGACTGCACCTGCATAACTATTTATCAGCTAATAACTAATATTAAAGATGAAAATAATGTCAAGACTATCTTAGCAGAATACTTTTCTTTTTTATTATTTCTCTTATAAAATCTTCTCTGGGAAAAGAAATTAGGGAAAGACAGAGTGTTGGACCAAAAGCAATTAATTTAAAGGGACATTTTTTTAAATTTTTTTTATTTTATTTTATTTTTTTAATTTACATTCCAAATCACTTCCCCTTTCCTGTTTCCTCCCTCCCTGAAAGTCCCATAAGCCCCCTTCCCTCCCTCTTTTCTCCATTCAACCCCCTCTCGTTACTCTGTCCTGGCGTTCCCCTACATCCAGTCTTTCCAGGACCAGGGGTCTCTCCTTCCATCTTTTTAGAAATCTATTGATATGCGGATTGTGTCTAGGGTATTCCGAGATTCTGGGTCAATATCCCCTTATCAGTGACTGCATACCATGTGTGTTCTTTTGTGATTGGGTTGCCTCACTAAGGATGATATTTTCAAGTTCTGACCATTTGTAAAGGGACATTTTTGTGAAATGATATTTATAAGATTCTATGTTAAACTGATATTAATTACAGCTAGATTGTAGGCACATAAGAATAGCAGTATGGAATGTGTGATTCAAATACAAGCTATTATGTGACACAAAGAAACGTTCAAATATCAGCTTATACTGTGTATTTGCTTCTTCACTAACCAATGGTAATATGAGAATGACACTCAGGTTGACATGTCTCAAGATTGCACCTGATTCAACTCTGAGATTCTATGAAATCTTGGTTATTTTCAACCAGGTTGATCAAAAGACAATAATAAAGAATGAGAAACCGAACAGTAACAACCTTCATTTTGCTGGGTCTCACAGATGATACTCACCTGAAAATTCTGCTTTTTATATTTCTGTTCCTTTCTTACATGTTGAGTTTATCTGGCAACCTAACCATCATCACCCTTACTCTGATTAACCCCCATCTTAAGACACCTATGTATATTTTCCTCAAAAATTTCTCCTTCTTGGAAATTTCACTCACCACTGCTTGTATTCCAAGATTTCTATACAGCATATCATCTGGGGACAAGTCCATTACCTATGTCGCTTGTGTCAGTCAACTGTTGTTTATAGATCTATTCGCAGTTACAGAATTTTTTCTTCTGGCTATCATGTCCTATGATCGCTATGTGGCCATCTGTAAACCTCTGCACTACATGACCATCATGAATAGCAGAGTCTGCAAGAACTTCATCTTCTTCTGTTGGGTAGCAGCACTGATCATCATTCTCCCACCAATTAGTCTAGGCTTGGGTCTGGAATTCTGTGACTCACATATTGTTGATCATTTTTGTTGTGATGCAGCTCCTCTCCTGAAAATCTCTTGTTCAGACACATGGTTGATAGAACAAATGGTGATAGTTGGTGCTGTGTTGACATTCATCATCACTTTTGTGTGTGTTGTCCTTTCCTATGTTTATATCATCAAGACCATTCTGAGATTTCCCTCTGTCAAGGAAAGGAAAAAGGCCTTTTCAACCTGTTCTTCCCACATGATTGTCGTTTCTATCACTTACGGTAGCTGCATCTTCATTTATGTCAAACCTTCATCTAAGGATGATGTAGCTATCAATAAAGGGATTTCACTTATTATCATATCAATTTCACCAATGTTGAATCCCTTTATTTATGCACTGAGAAACAAGCAAGTAAAGCAAGCTTTCAATTACTCAATTAAAAAAATTACATTCCTCTCAAAGATGTAAAAAAATTAAAGAATATTAAATTTAAAGAAAAATGAATAAATGCAAAACCTGAAGCTTTATTATAGATTTATGCTATCCTTGTTTTTTAATCTTTTTATACTCAAATTTTCTTCGTAAACTTGCACACTATAAACATGACTCTCTTTCCTGACTCAAACCAAACTTTTTGAATATGTTTAGTCTTACAGTCAACCTAAAATTCCTGTATGACTGTTATCACTGTAAATACAATAGATTGTGGTTTTCTACCATACTTTCCACACTTTCAGGTGTGCCTTCTTATTTTACACTGTAGCTAATCAAATGAGTGTGGAAATGATATGTACCAGTGATTGGCATGGCCTATTAAATTATTCATTAACGATTTGTCACTTAGAAAAAAGATGGCAATTTGTAAATTACTTTCTATGCTTTGTGCTGGTTATGAATGATCTTATTAATATTTCCTCTATAAAACGGTCTTGGAAGAACTTTCCAATCACTACCAAGTCAAAACCTCCATTAACCATTTAGGTGAGTGAACAAGAAACTGACTTAAGTTTGATCAAGTTTTCATGAAATTTTTCAGTGAACAGTTAGTATAGTTAAAACACTCATACACAATGAGAAAATGAATGGCAAACGAAAAACATGAAAATTTATGCAAAGTAGTAGAAAAAATGGTAACACAGTTGCTTGATTCCCTGAAAACCTGAGAGCCATGAAAGCCAAGAAATGATGCAGGCAATCTTCACCATCCTTCATCTCTTCCAAATGCAATTCTCCAAGGTCGTTCCAACTTACTCTGGCCACTTCTGCTTCTCTATTCCAATTCCCAGGGGTCTATGAAGACCCTGGTTGCACTCAGTGCTTTATTCCCTCCTCTGAACATGCTTAAACCCCACACCTTTGTTCATTCCCATTCCTTAGTGTCCGTTCCCAATACCTAGAAACACATTCTACCAAGGACAACCCAGTAGTCACATATCATAGAATCTCAAAAGCATTCTCTACTTGGCAACCCACAGCCACCACATTCTCCTAAGAGACAGCAAAAGAAATCCACCCAACAAACACAATCAGATATCAGCACCTAGAATTACAATTAGCCTAATCCCAAATACCTAGATGATAGCATTAAAACACAATAACAACCAGAACAATATGGCACCTATAGAGTGCAGCTGCCTTTTTACTATAGGCCCTGAGAAAAGCAATATAGATGAGGAACAAGACAAGAACTTCAAATAGGCTTTAAAAATATGTCAGAGGTCCTCAAAGAGTATATGCAAAACATCCACCAATGGAATTTATGAAAACACAAACAGAATGAAGTGAAGAAAATGGTTCAAGACAGGAAAGTGCAAATAGGGGCGCTCCCACTCCCCTGAGCATCATTGTCTAGCCCGGGCCTTCTCCTTGTTCCAAAGAAGTGTGCAGGACCCCAAGAGCATGCTGATTCTCCATGGAATATTTTGGGGCCCCAAAACTAACCAACTTGGAACTCTGCATGAGCACCCATCCTAATTGGATCCACCTCTCACCCCAACTGTGTCTGACTTGGGCACAGCCTGCAAAATAGGATCCATCTGTGACACAGACTTCACAGTGGGGTCTGCCTGGAGCACAGCCAACAGTAAAGGGTACCCTGACCTCCACTGTCTAGCCCATATCTCCCCCACCATCCTGAGAAGTCCTGCTGCCATCAGGATCATTCAGTCAACACCAGGGAAAAACAGATGCCTAAAGGACAACATAAGAACACAATCAACAAGACCCAAAGCAATATGGTAGCACCAGAGCCCAGCTCTCATGCTATAACAAACCCTGTATATCCTAATGAAACTGAAGCACAACAAGAGGACTCTAAATCCAATCTTATTTTTTTTATTGAATATATTCTTCATTTACATTTCAAATATTACACCCCTTCCCTGTTTGCTCCCTCCCTGAAAACCTCCAACCTATCCTCCCAACACATACCTCCAACAATATGCTCCTCCACCCATCCCACTCCAATGACCTCCACTAGATTTCCCCACACTGGGGCCTCTATTGAGCCTTCACAGGACCAAGGACCTCTCCTCCCACAGATGCCCAACAAGGCATTCCTCTGCCACTCTTATGACTGGAACCATGTGTACCCCTTGGTTGATGGCTTAGTCCCTGTGAGCCCTGGGGTATCTGTCTGGTTGACCAATATCATCATTCTTCCCATGGGGTTGCAACCCCCCCTCCTCCATTCTGTCCTTCAAATCCTCCAATGTTCACTCTGTCCAATGGTTGGTTGCTAATATTCGCCTCTGTATCTGTAAGGCTCTGGCAGGGCCCCTCCAAAAGACAACCATAGCAGGCTCCTTTTGGTACGCACTTCTTGCCATTCATAGTAGTTTTGGGCTTTAGTGACTGTTTATAGGATGAATCCCCAGGTAGGACAGTCTCTGGGTGACCTTTACTTCAATCTCTGCTCCACTTTGTCTCCATAATTGTTCCTGTGAGTATTTTGTTCCCTTTCTCAGAAGATCCAAAGCATGCCCTCCTTGGTCTTCCTTCTTCTTAAACTTCCTGTGGTCTGTGAATTGTAACATGTTTATTTTGAGCTTTTGGGCTAATGTCCACTTATCAGTGAGTGTATACCGTGTGTATTCTTTTGTGATTGGGTTACTTCACTCAGGTTTTCTTTCCCTAGCTCTCCGTCCAGAGAACCCGATAACGTGTTTGTATGTAGTCGCAGGTGGCAACAAAGGATATAAATAAAGCTTCCTAAGACCTAAAGAGAGAAAGGAAATCAATAATGAAAACACAGAATTGGGACCTCCAGGCGCAGGGATAATCAAGCATAATTTCGCTTGGAACTCAGCCAGCTTGTGTGCTCCCTGCTCCCAAGAGATGGGCAGTTCTGTAGTCACCTATGCGCAAGCTCTGCTGTGGGACATCAGTCCTGCAGAGGGACCCGCACTGGGAGAGAGCGCACCCGCACAGGGAGTGAGTGCACTAGTCTCTCCTTGGCAACCTCTGCTCCAGGTATTGACTATGCTGAGCCTTCAGGTATGCAGGGTGTCCCCAATATAACATTGCTTGGGACACAGCCTGTTGGGCTTCCATCTGCGCTCAAGAGCAGTGCAGCTCTGTGGTCCTCTGGGCACCAGCTCTGCTGTTGGCCATCTGCCTTGCAGAGTGATCTGTGCCAAGAGGGTGCACAGTGCACTCTGCCTTCTTTGCTCCCGCAACAGAGCAATTGGGACCTCCAGGCGCAGGGATAATCAAGTATAATATTGCTTGGGACTCTGACAGCTTTTGTGCTCACTGCTCCCAAGAGCTGGTCAGCTCTGTGGTCTCCTACACGCCAGCTCTGCTGTGGGACATCTGCCCTGCAGAAGGACCTGCACCAGGAGAGAGCACACCGGGAGAGAGCACACTAGCCTCCCCTTAGCCACCTCGGCTCCGGGGATTGACTACTCTGAGTCTCCAGGTATGCAGGGATTCCCCGAAGTATAACATCACTTGGGGCAAGGCACATCAGGGCTCCAAAGTCACTCAGGAGCAGGGCAGCCCCTCAGCAATCCGTGCCAGGGGAATCCCGGAAATCCGGGGGGCGGGGGAGGGCAGAAATAGCCTTGCAGGCTCACAGGAGGTCTAACCAACAGCCAGTGACAGCAGACCAACTAACACCAGAGGTAACCAGATGGCAAAAGGCAAACGTAGGAACGTTACTAAAAGATATCAAGACAATATGGCTCCATCTAAACCCAAAACTCCAACAGCAGCAAGCCCTGGATACCCCATCACATCAGAAAGGCAAGATCTAGATTAAAATCACTTCTCATGATGCCATTAGAGGATTTCAAGAAGGACACAAATAATTCTCATGAAGAAATACAGGAGATCATGAATCAACGGGTAGAAGCCCTTACAAAGGAAACACAAGAATCGCTTAGAGAAATGCAGGATAATATGGTTCAACTGATGGAGGCCCATAAAGAGGCAACACAAAAATATCTTAAAGAAATACAGGAAAACACAAACAATTGAAGGATCTGAGCAAATCCATCCAGGATCTAAAAAAGGAAGTAGAAGCAACTAAGAAATCACAAAGGGAGACAACTTTGGACATAGAAAACCTTGGGAAGAAATCAGGAGTCATAGATGCAAACATCAACAATAAAATACAAGAGATGGAAGAAAGAATCTCAGGTGCTGAAGATACCATAGAAAGCATCGACTCAACAGTCAAAGAAAAATGCAAAATGCAAAAAAGGTGTAACCCAAAACATCCAGGAAATCCAGGACACAATGAGAAGACCAAACCTAAGGATTATAGGTATAGATGAGAGTGAAGATTTGCAACTTAAAGGGCCAGTAAATATCTTCAACAAAATTATGGAGGAAAACTTCCCTAACCTAAAGAGAGAGAGATGCCAATGAACGTACAAGAAGCCTACAGAACTGCAAACAGACTGGACCAGAAGAGAAATACCTCCCGTCACATAACAATCAAAACACCAAATGTACTAAACAAAGAAAGAATATTAAAAGCAGTAAGAGAAAAAGGCCAAGTAACATATAAAGGAAGGCCTATCCGAATCACATCAGACTTCTCACCAGAGACTATGAAAACCAGAATATCCTGGGCAGATCTCATACAGACTCTAAGAGAACATAAATACCAGCCTAGACTACTATACCCAGCAAAACTCTCAATCACCATACATGGAGAGACCAAGACATTCCATGATAAAACCAAATTTACACAATATCTGTCCACAAACCCAGCCCTGCAAAGGATAATAGGTGGAAATCGACAATACAAGGAGAGAAACTACACCCTGGAAAAAATGTGATAGTAACCTTCTTGCTTCAAACCCAAAAGTAGATAACCACTCAGACATAAAGATAGCATTAAGAATAGCAGGTGGCAATAATCACTATTCCTTAATCTCTCTTAATATCAATGGTCTCAACTCTCCAATAAAAAGACATATACTAACAGACTAGATACATAAACAGGATCCAGCATTTTGCTGTGTGCAGGAAACGCACCTCAGTGTCAAAGACAAACACTACCTCAGAGTAAAAGGCTGGAAAACAATTTTACAAGCAAATGCTCCCAGAAAACGAGCCAGAGTAGCCATCCTAATATCAGATTAAATTGACTTTCAACCTAAAGTCATCAAAAAAGACACAGAAGGACACTACATACTGGTCAAAGGAATCCAACAAGAAGAACTCTCAATTCTGAACATCAATGCTCCAAATACAAGGGCACCCTCATACATAAAAGAAACTTTACTAAAGCTCAAAGCACACATAGCACCTCACACAATAATAGTGGGTGACTTCAACATCCCACTCTCTGAAATGGACCATTCAGGAAAGAAGAAACTAAACAGGGACACAGTGAAACTAATTGAAGCCTTGGACCAAATGGAACAAACAGATATATATACAGAACATTTCATCCTAAAGCAAAAAGAATATACCTTCTTCTCAGCACCTCATGGTATCTTCTCCAAAATCAACCATATAATTGGTCACAAAACAGACCTCAACATATATAAGATGATTGAACTAATACCATGCCTCCTATCAGATCACTATGGAATAAGGGTGGTCTTCAATAACAACAAAAACAACAGAAAGCCCACATACTCGTGGAAGCTGAACAGTGCTCTACTCAATGATACCTTGGTCAAGGAAGAAATAAAAAAAGAAATTAAAGACTTTTTAAAATTTAATGAAAATGAAGGCACAACATACCCTAATTTATGGGACACAATGAAAGCGGCACTAAGAGGTAAATTCATAGCCCTGAGTGCCTCCAAAAAGAAAAGGGAGAGAGCATACACTAGCAGCTTAATGGCACACCTGAAAGCCCTGAAACAAAAACAAGCAAATACAGCCAAGAGGAGTAGATGTCAGGAAATCATCAAGCTCAGGGCAGAAATCAATCAAGTAGAAACAAATAAAACCACACAAAGAATCAACAAAACGAGGAGTTGGTTCTTTGAGAAAATCAACAAGATAGATAAGCCCTTAGCCAGACTAGCCAGAGGGCATAGAGACAGTATCCAAATTAACAAAATAAGAAACAAAAAGGGAGATATAACAACAGAAACTGAGGAAATTCAAAAAATCATCAGATCATACGACAAAAGTCTGTATTCAACACAACTAGAAAATCTGGAGGAAATGGACAATTTCCTAGACAGATACCAAATACCAAAATTAAATCAGGATCAAATAGACCATCTAAACCATGCTATAACCCCTGACAAAATAGAAGTCGTCATTGGAAGTCTTCCAACCAAAAAAAGCACAGGTCCAGATGGTTTTAGTGCAGAATTCTATCAGACCTTCAAAGAAGACCTAACACCAATATTCTTCAAACTATTCCCCAAAATAGAAACAGAAGGAACACTACCCAACTCGTTCTATGAAGCCACAATTACACTAATACCAAAATCACACAAAGATCCAACAAAGAAAGAGAGTCTCAGGCCAATATCTCTTATGAATATCGATGCAGAAATACTCAATAATATCCTTGCCAACCGAATCCAAGAAAACATCAGAATGATTCACCAGGATCAAGTAGGCTTCATCCCAGGGACGTAGGAATGGTTCAATATAAGGAAGTTCATCAATGTAATCCACTATATAAACAATCTCAAAGAAAATAAACCACATGGTCATTTCATTAGATGCTGAGAAAGCTTTTGACAAAATTCAGCATCCTTTCATGTTAAAGGTCTTGGAAATATCAGGAATTTGAGGCCCATATCTAAACATAGTAAAAGCAATTTACATCAAACTGGTAGCCAACACCAAACTAAATGGAGAGAAACTTGAAGCAATCCCACTAAAATCAGGGACTAGACAAGGCTGCCCTCTCTCTCCATATTTATTCAATATAGTACTTGAAGTTCTAGCTAGAGCAATTAGACAACAAAAGGAGGTCAAAGGGATACAAATTGGAAAGGAAGAATTCAAACTATCACTATTTGCAGATAATATGGTCATATACTTAAGCGACCCAAAAACTCCACCAGAGAACTCCTACAGCTGATAAACAACTTCAGCAAAGTGGCTGGATATAAAATCAACTCAAGCAAATCAGTAGCCTTCCTATACTCAAAGGATAAACAGGCTGAGAAGAAATTAGGGAAATGTCACCCTTCACAAAGGCCACAAACAATATAAAGTATCTTGGTGTGACTCTAACCAAACAAGTGAAAGATCTGTATGACCAGAACTTCAAGTCTCTGAAGAAAGAAATTGAAGAAGACCTCAGAAGATGGAAAAATCTTCCATGCTCATGGATTGGCAGGATTAATATAGTAAAAATGACCATCTTGACAAAAGCAATATACAAATTCAATGCAATCCCCATCAAAATCGCAATGCAATTCTTCATAGAGTTAGAAAGAGCTTTGAGAATGGAGCTACAACCACCCAGTGGAAAAAAGAGCCTTTTCAACAAATGGTGTTGGTTCAACTGCAGGTCAACATGCAGAAGAATGCAAATCGATCCATTCTTATCTCCTTGTACTAAGCTCAATTCCAAGTGGATCAAGGACCTCCACATAAAACCATACACACTGAAACTAATAGAAAGGAAACTAGGGAAGAACCTTGAACATATGGGCACAGGGGAGAATTTCCTGAATAGAACTCCAGTAGCTTATGTTCTAAGATCAAGAATTGACAAATGGAACCTCATTAAATTACAAAGTTTTTGCAAGGCAAAAGACACTGTCAAAAAGACAAAGCGGCAACCAACTAACTGGGAAATGATCTTTACCAACCCTACATCAGACAGAGGGCTAATATCCAATATATACAAAGAAGTCAAGAAGTTAAACTCCAGAGAGGCAAGTAACCCTATTAAAAAATGGGGTACAGAGCTAAACAAAGAGTTCTCACCTGAAGAATATCTAATGGCTGAGAAGCACCTAAATAGATGTTCATCATCCCTAGTCATTAGGATGCAAATCAAAACAACCCTGAGATTCCATCTCACACCAGTCAGAATGGCTAAGATCAAAAACACAGGAGACAGCAGTTGTTGGCAAGGATGTGGAGAAAGAGGAACACTCCTCCACTGCTGGTGGAATTGCAAGCTGGTACAACCACTCTGGAAAACAGTCTGGCAGTTTCTCAGAAAACTGGGCATGACACTCCCGGAGGATCTGGCTATACCACTCCTGGGCATATACCCAGAGGCTTTACCTGCATGCAATAAGGACACATGCTCCACTATGTTCATAGTAGCCTTATTTATAATAGCCAGAAGCTGGAAAGAACCCAGATGTCCCTCAATGGAGGAATGGATTCAGATGTGGTATATTTGCACAATGGAATACTACTCTGCAATTAAAAACAATGAATTCACGAAATTCCTAGGCAAATGGTCAGAATTTGAAAATATCCTTAGTGAGGTAATCCAATCACAAAAGTACACACATGGTATGCAGTCACTGATAAGGGGATATTAACCCAGAATCTCGGAATATCCTAGACACAATTCGCATATCAATAGATTTCCAAGAAGATGGAAGGAGAGACCCCTGGTCCTGGAAATACTGGATGTAGGGGAATGCCAGGAAAGAGAAGTGAGAGGGGGTTGAATGGGGAAAAGAGGGAGGGAAGGGAGCTTATGGGACTTTCGGGGAGGGAGGAAACGGGAAAGGGGAAATGAATTTGAATGTAAATAAAAATATAAAAAATAAATTAAAAAAAAAAAGAAAACTGGGCATGAAACTCCCGGAGCATCATGCTATACCACCTATGGGATTTTTGGGGAGGGTGGGAACCAGTAAGAGAGAAATCATTTGAAATGTAAATAAAAAATATACCTAATAAAAAATTAAAAAAAAAAAAGAAAAGCCTATCTTTTTCCACTGGGTGGTTGTAGCTCCTTTGTCAAAGATCAAGTGACCATAGGTGTGTGGGTTCATTTCTGGGTCTTCAATTCTGTTCCATTGATCTACCTGCCTGTCACTGTACCAATACCACGCAGTTTTTAACACTATTGCTCTGTAGTACTGCTTGAGGTCAGGGATACTGATTCCCCTAGAAGTTCTTTTACTGTTGAGAATAGTTTTAGGTATCCTGGGTTTTTTGTTATTCCAGATGAATTTGATAATTGCTCTTTCTAACTCTATGAAGAATGGAGTTGGGATTTTGATGGGGATTGCATTGAATCTGTATATTGCTTTTGGCAGATAGCCATTTTTACTATATTAATCCTGCCAATCCATGAGCATGGCAGATTTTTCCATCTTCTGAGGTCTTCTTCAATTTCTTTCTTCAGAGACTTGAAGTTCTTGTCATACAGATCTTTCACTTGTTTGGTTAGAGTCACACCAAGATACTTTATATTGTTTGTGGCCTTTGTGAAGGGTGTCATTTCCCTAATTTCTTCTCAGCCTGTTTATCCTTTGAGTATAGGAAGGCTACTGATTTGCTTGAGTTAATTTTATATCTGGCCACTTTGCTGAAGTTGTTTATCAACTGTAGGAGTTCTCTAGTGGAGTTCTTTGGGTCGCTTAAGTATACTATCATATCATCTGCAAATAGTGATAGTTTGACTTCTTCCTTTCCAATTTGTATCCCTTTGACCTCCTTTTGTTGTCTAATTGCTCTAGCTAGAACTTCAAGTACTATATTGAATAAATATGGAGAGAGAGGGCAGCCTTGTCTAGTCCCTGATTTTAGTGGGATTGCTTAAATTTTCTCTCCATTTAGTTTGGTGTTGGCTACTGGTTTGCTGTATATTGCTTTTATTATGTTTAGGTGGGGGCCTTGCATTCCTGTTCTTTCCAAGACCTTTAACATGAAAGGATGCTGAATTTTGTCAAATGCTTTTTCAGCATCTAATGAAATGTCCATGTGCTTTTTTAATTTGAGTTTGTTTATGTAGTGGATTACATTGATGCACTTTGTTATATTGAACCACCCTTGCATTCCTGGGATGAAGCCTACTTGATCATGATGTATGATCGTTTTGATGAGTTCCTGGATTCTGTTGTCATGAATTTTATTGAGTATTTCTGCATCAATATTCATAAGGGAAATTGGTCTGAAGTTCTCTTTCTTTGTTGTATCTTTGTGTGATTTTGGTATTAGTGTAATTGTGGCTTCATAGAACGAGTTGGGTAGTGTTCCTTCTGTTTCTATTTTGTGGAATAGTTTGAAGAGTATTGGTGTTAGGTCTTCTTTGAAGGTCTGATTGAATTCTGCACTAAAACCATCTGGACCTGTGCTTTTTTTGGTTGGAAGACTGTCATTGACCACTTCTATTTCTTCAGAGGTTATGGGACCATTTAGATAGTCTATCTGATCCTGATTAAACTTTGGTAGTTGGTATCTGTCTAGGAAATTGTCCATTTCCTTCAGATTTTCCAGTTGTGTTGAGTATAGGCTCTTGTAGTAGGATCTGATGATTTTTTGAATTTCCTCAGTTTCTCTTGTTATTTCTCCCTTTTCATTTCTGATTTTGTTAATCTGGATACTGTCTTTGTGCCCTCTGGTTAGTCTGACTAAAGGTTTATCTATCTTGTTGATTTTCTCAAAGAACCAACTCCTGGTTTTGTTGATTCTTTGAATAGTTCCTTTTGTTTCTACTTGGTTAATTTCAGCCCTGAGTTTGATGATTTCCTGCCTTCTGCTCCTCTTGGCTGTATTTGCTTCTTTCTCTTTTAAAGCTTTCAGGTGTGCTGTTAGCTGCTAGTGTATGCTCTCTCCAGCTTCCTTTTGGTGGCACTCAGAACTATGAGTTTTCCTTTTAGCACTGCTTTCAATGTGTCGCATAAATTTGGGTATGTTGTGCCTTCATTTTCATTAAACTCTAAAAGGTTTTGATTTCTTTCCTTATTTCTTCCTTGACCAAGGTATCATTGAGTAGAGCATTGTTCAGGTTCCATATGTATGTGGGCTTTCTGTTGTTTTTGTTGCTGTTGAAGACCACCCTTACTCCATAGTGATCTGATAGTAGGCATGGAATAGTTTGGTTTTTTTTTGTTTCTGTTGAGGTCTGTTTTGTGACCCTTTATATTGTCTGTTTTGGAGAGGGTACCATGAGGTGCTGAGAAGAAGGTATATTCTTTTGATTTAGGATGAAATGTTCTATAGATATCTATTAACTCCATTTGGTCCAAAGCTTCTGTTAGTTTTGCTGTGTCTCTGTTTAGTTTGTGTTTCCCTGATCGGTCCACAATTATTGTGTGGGGTGCAATGTGTGCTTTCAGCTTTAGTAAGGTTTCTTTTACGAATGATGGTGCCCTTGTATTTGGAGCATAGGTGTTCAGAATTGAGAGTTCTTCCTGGTAGATTTTTCCTTTGATGTGTATAAAGTGTCCTTCCATGTCTTTTTTTGCTGACTTTTGGTTGAAAGTCAATTTTATCAGATATTAGAATGGCTACCCCAGCTTGTTTCCTGGGACCATTTGATTGGAAAACTCTTTTCCAGCCCTTTACTCTGAGGTAGTGTTTGTCTTTGACTCTGGGATGCGTTTCCTGTAAGCAGCAAAATGTTGGGTCTTGTTTAAGTATCCAGTCTGTTAGTCTATGTCTTTTTATTCGGGAATTGAGTCCATCGATGTTAAGAGATATTAAGGAAAAGTGATTGTTGCTTCCTGGTATTTTTGATGTAATTTTTATTTTTGTGTGGTTATGCTTTTTTGGGTTTGTTGGAATAGGATTAATTTCTTGCTTTTTCTAGTGTGTAGTTTCTCTGCCTTTGTTGGTGTTTTCCATTCATCATCCTTTGAAGGGCTGGATTTGTGGAAAGATATTGTGTAAATTTGTTTCTGTCATGAAATACCTTGGTTTCTCCAGCTATGGTAATTGAGTGATTTGCTGGATATAGCAGTCCGGGTTGGCATTTCTGTTCTCTTAGGGTTTGTATGACATCTGCTCAGGCTCTTCTGGCTTTCATAGTCTCTGGTGAGAAGTCCAGTGTAATTCTGATAGGTCTACCTTTATATGTTACTTGACCTTTTTCCCTTACTGCTTTTAATATTCTTTCTTTGTTTAGTACATTTAGTGTTTTAATTATTATGTGACGGCAGGAGTTTCTTTTCTGGTCAAATCTATTTGGAGTTCTGTAGGCTTCCTGTCTGTTCATCAGCATATCTTTCTTTATGTTAGGGAAGTTTTCTTCTATAATTTTGTTGAAGACATTTTCTGGCCCCTTAAGTTGTAAATGTTCACTCTTCTATATCTATAATTCTTAGGTTTGGTCTTCTCATTTTGTCCTGGATTTCCTGGATGTTTTGGGTTACATGTTTTTTTTGCATTTTTCATTTTCTTTGACTGTTGTATCAATGCTTTCCATGGTATCTTCTGCATTTGAGATTCTCTTTTCTATCTCTTGTATTCTGTTTTTGATGCTTGGATCCATGACTCCTGACTTCTTTCCTAGGTTTTCTATGTTTAGAGTTGTTTCCTTTTGTGATTTCTTTATTGTTTCTACCTCCATCTTTAGCTCTCGGATGGCTTTGTTCAATTCATTCACCTGTTTTGTTGTGTTTTCCCTTAGTTCTTCAAGGGCTTCTCCCTGTTTACTTGTGCTCTCCTGTATTTCTTTAATGGAGTTATTTTATGTCCCTCTTCAAGCCCTCCATCAGCATCATGAGCAGTGATTTTAACACCAGTTCTTGCTTTCTGGTGTGTTGGAGTATCCAGGTCTTGCTGTTGTTGGAGAACTTGGTTCCGATGGAGCCATGTGGCTTTGGTTTCTTTTGGTGGTGTTCTTGCATTTGCCTTTTGCCATCTGGTTATCTCTGGTGTTAGCTGGTGTTGCTGTCTCTGGCTGTGGTTTCTCTGTGCTCTGACCTGTTCTCTCTGTGTACACTGATATGTAAGTATTTCTGGAAGACCCGCTCTCTTATAGTTGTATTTGCGTATGTACCTCTGTGGCCCAGATCAACTCTGGGTGCAGGTGGTAATCAGAAGACTCCTGTCCCAGTCTGTTCCTAGTCTGCATGAACAAATTCTACAAGGGTGCTAAATAACTCTTTACATTGCAAAGTGCTTATAATAGTTAAAAAGTCCTTTAAGAATTTATCTTGAGAGGAGTCAGGATGATTTAATGATAAATACACTTTCCATGTCAGGGTGAGCACTTCAGTTTGGTTCCCAGAAACCATGGTAAGAACTTTCCCCAGGAGTTTTCCTCCAACTTCTATACATGGGCGCACATGCACTTCACATCTCTGCATCACAGATTCCACCCCTCCTTACCTTAGCAGACACTAAGTACAGATTAGACAAGTGTTTCTGCCCTAGCTTCTCCATGTATTACATAGGAGAAATGCAGCCCACAGAGTTGTTCAGTGAGTACTCTCTATTTGGACTATGGATCACTCAGTAAAGATAACACCCAAACATCTAAAGACATATGGATGCCTGTCTCACAGTTGTCTAACACCTGAGCATCTAAAGACACACAGACACCTGTCTCACAGTTCCCTTAATGTGAAAATGAAGGTGAAAGCAATAAGACAAGAGAGAAGTGGACAGATCAAATCCTGACAGGATCTGTTATTCAGAAAAGAACGTGGACTTGGACCTATCATGTCAATAATTTGCACATATACTTGTAAAAGAATTTACCAAAAAAGTTAAAATATTTTTGTTTTGCTTTTAATTTGTGAATTGTATTGCATATATTTTTTTGATACAAATGTGATATTAAGTACATGCACATATTGTCACGTAACCAAATCATATATCTATTACCTCACACATTTTCCATTTCTTTGTGACATTCTAAGTTCTCATTTCTAATTTTTCTTAGTTGACATGTCTGGAACATAATTGGTATACGTATATTTTATGTGTTCCTTGTGTTTTGAAGCATATTCTGCCAGCAAGAACGACACGCGGCAACAGGATTCTTCTGCGAACAAGCCTTTATTGTACAGCTCTCTTGAACAGGGACCCCGAGGGAGGAAAAGGCACTGCTTATATATGCTTAGAAGACCCGTGTCGCTACCCGATTGGTGCAGGCCTCAATGCCCAATTTGCATGCCCCGAGAGCGGGCTGTGATGTACTTGGTTCATGCGCACTGCGTCCTTCGGGGTGGACAACAGCTGTGCCTTGTTGACTCAACTACAGGAAATCGGTGCCATCTTTGGGCGCGGTACGGGCGGCTACCAACAATATTCTGTATCAAGTTTTTCCAATTAGAGAGGCCATTGAAAGTGTGTGCAAGATGAACACTTCAGTATTAACTCTTTAATCTAGAGGGATTGCTCTTTTTTATATGTATGTACAAACAATTTATAAAGCATAAAATATTCAAAAATGTTTACATATTTTCTTTTATGTGGTATCATAGAAAGTACTCAAAAGTGAAATAAAAAATTTTTTCGAGTTGGGACCGCCAGGCTCAGAGACAGACAGGCATAATATCGCTTCGGTTTCAGGCAGCTTGTGTGTAACCTGCTCCCAGGTGCTGGGCTGATCTGCAGTAACCAGCACGCCAGTTCCGCGGTGGGACCTTCTGCCTGGTGGAGGGACCCCGCGCAGGGAGGGAGCCTGCCAGCTTCCCTTCCGCGACCTCTGTTCCCGCGGACTGCGCTGGAGAGACCGGTACCCAGGCTCTCCCCCCAATATAACATCACTTGGGACACGGCCTGTTGGGGCTTCCTTCTGTGCCCGAGGGCGGGTTGGCGCTGTGGTCGTCTGGGTGCCAGATCGGCGGGCCATCGTGACCACAGGGTGAGCAGCGCCACGGAGAGTGCCCTCCGCCATCTTTGCTCCAGTGACCAGGTAGTTGGGACCACCAGGCTCAGAGACAGACAGGCATAATATCGCTTCGGGTTCAGGCAGCTTGTGTGTAACCTGCTCCCAGGTGCTGGGCTGATCTGCAGTGACCAGCGCGCCAGATCTGCTGTGGGACTTCTGCCTGGCAGAGGGACGCCCCCTCCCCCCCCCCAGGAGAGATCACACACCCCTGCACAGGGCAGGAGCCTGCCAGCCTCCCTTTGGCGACCTCTGCTCCAGGAATCCACTAGGCTGAGCCTTTAGATGTGCAAGGCCTCCCCAATATAAGATCACTTGGGGCAAAGCACATTAGGGCTCCAAAGTCACTCAGGAGCAGGCAGGCCCCAGAAATCGGTGCCAGGGGAATCCTGGTAATCCAGGGGGGGCAGAAATAGCTTTGCAAGCTCACAGGAGGTCCAACCAACAGCCAGTGGCAGCAGGACCAACTAACACCAGAGGTATCCAGATGGCAAAAGGCAAACGTAGGAATGTTACTAACAGTAATCAAAGTAATGTGGGACCATCCGAACCCAACTCTCCAACAGCAGCAAGTCCTGGATACCCCACCACACCCGAAAGACAAGATCTGGATTTAAAATCACTTCTCATGATGCTATTAGAGGATCACAAGAAGGACACAAATAAATCTCATAAAGAGTTACAGGAGACCATGAATCAACGGTTAGAAGCCCTTACAAAGGAAACACAAAAATCGCTTAGAGAAATGCGGGAGAACATGGATCAAAAGATGGAGGCGCACAAGGAGACAACACAAAAATCACTTAACGAGATGAATCAACGGGTAGATGCACTCACAAAGGAATCACAAAATTTGCATAAAGAAATGCAGAAGAATATGGGTCAACAGACGGATGCCCATAAGGAGGCAACACAAAAATTGCTTAAAGAAATGAATCAACGGTTAGATGCCCTTACAAAGGAAACACGAGAACTGCTTAAAGAAATGCAGGAGACGATGGATCAACAGATGGAATCCCATGAGGAGGAAACACAAAAATCGCTCAGAGAAATGCAGGAGAACGTGGGTCATCAGGAAGAAATCCTGAAAGAGGTAATGCAAAAATACCTTAAAGAAATACAGGAAAATACAAACAAACAAGTGAAGGATCTCAGCAAATCCATCCAGGAACTAAAAAAGGAAGTAGAAACAACTAAGAAATCACAAAGGGAGACAACTTTGGAGATAGAAAACCTTGGGAAGAAATCAGGAGTCATAGATGCAAACATCAACAATAGAATACAAGAGATGGAAGAAAGAATCTCAGGTGCTGAAGATTCCATAGAAAGCATCGACTCAACAGTCAAAGAAAATGCAAAATGCAAAAAACGCGTAACCCAAAACATCCAGGAAATCCAGGACACAATGAGAAGACCAAACCTAAGGATTATAGGTATAGATGAGAGTGAAGATTTGCAACTTAAAGGGCCAGTAAACATCTTCAACAAAATTATGGAGGAAAACTTCCCTAACTTAAAGAGAGAGATGCCGATGAACATACAAGAAGCCTACAGAACTCCAAACAGACTGGACCAGAACAGAAATACCTCCCGTCACATAATAATCAAAACACCGAATGTTCTAAACAAAGAAAGAATACTAAATGCAGTAAGAGAAAAGGGCCAAGTAACATACAAAGGAAGACCTATCCGAATCACATCAGACTTCTCACCAGAGACTATGAAAGCCAGAAGATCCTGGGCAGATCTCATGCAGACACTAAGACAGCACAAATGCCAGCCTAGACTACTATACCCAGCAAAACTCTCAATCACCATAGATGGAGAGACCAAGATATTCCATGATAAAACCAAATTTTCACAATATCTTTCCACAAATCCAGCCCTGCAACGGATAATAGGTGGAAACCTCCAATACAGGGAGAGAAACAACACCCTGGAAAAAATGAGATAATAACCTTCTTGAATCAAACCCAAAAGTAGATAACCACTCAAACATAAAGATAGCGTCAAGAATGGCAGATGGCAATAATCACTATGCCTTAATCTCTCTTAATATCAATGGTCTCAACTCCCCAATTAAAAGACATAGACTAGCAGACTGGATACGTAAACAGGACCCAGCTTTTTGCTGCATGCAGGAAACGCACCTCAGTGTCAAAGACAAACACTACCTCAGAGTAAAAGGCTGGAAAACAATTTTACAAGCAAATGGCCCCAAGAAACGAGGTGGAGTAGCCATCCTAATATCGGATAAAATTGATTTTCAACCCAAAGTCATCAAAAAAGACACAGAAGGACACTACATACTGATCAAGGGAAAAATCCACCATCAAGAACTCTCAATCCTGAATATCTATGCTCCAAATGCAAGGGCACCCTCATTCGTAAAAGAAACTTTACTAAAACTCAAAGCACACATCGCACCGCACACAATAATAGTGGGTGACTTCAACACCCCGCTCTCTGAAATGGATCGTTCAGGAAAGCAGAAACTAAACAGGGACACAGTGAATCTAATTGAAGCCTTGGACCAAATGGAACTAACTGATATATATAGAACATTTCATCCTAGAGCTAAAGAATACACCTTCTTCTCAGCTCCTCATGGTACCTTCTCCAAAATTGACCATATAATTGGTCACAAATCAGACCTCAACAGATACAAGAAGATAGAAATAATCCCATGCCTCCTATCAGATCACTATGGAATAAGGGTGGTCTTCAATGGCAACAAAAACAAAAGAAAACCCACGTACACATGGAGGCTGAACAATGCTCTACTCAATGATAACTTGGTCAAGGTGGAAATAAAGAAAGAAATCAAAGACTTTTTGAAAGTTAATGAAAATGAAGGCACAACATACCCTAACTTATGGGACACAATGAAAGCAGTGCTAAGAGGAAAATTCATAGCCCTGAGTGCCGCCAAAAAGAAACGGGAGACAGCATACACTAACAGCTTAATGGCACACCTGAAAGCCCTGGAACAAAAAGAAGCAAATACACCAAAGAGGAGTAGAAGGCAGGAAATCATCAAACTCAGGGCTGAAATCAATCAAGTAGAAACAAATAAAACCATACAAAGAATCAACAAAACGAGGAGTTGGTTCTTTGAGAAAATCAACAAGATAGATAAGCCCTTAGCCAGACTAACCAGAGGGCACAGAGATAGTATCCAAATTAATAAAATCAGAAACGAAAAGGGAGAGATAACAACAGAAACTGAGGAAATTCAAAAAATCATCAGATCCTACTACAAAAACCTGTATTCAACACAACTAGAAAATCTTGAGGAAATGGACAATTTCCTTGACAGATACCAAGTACCAAAATTAAATCAGGATCAAATAGACCATCTAAACCGTCCTATAACCCCTGAAGAAATAGAAGTTGTCATTGGAAGTCTTCCAACCAAAAAAAGCACAGGTCCAGATGGTTTTAGTGCAGAATTCTATCAGACCTTCAAAGAAGACCTAACACCAATACTCTTCAAACTGTTCCACAAAATAGAAACAGAAGGAACACTACCCAACTCGTTCTATGAAGCCACAATTACACTAATACCAAAAGCACACAAAGATCCGACAAAGAAAGAGAATCTCAGGCCAATCTCTCTTATGAATATCGATGCAAAAATACTCAATAAAATTCTTGCCAACCGAATCCAAGAACACATCAAAACGATCATTCACCACGATCAAGTAGGCTTCATCCCAGGGATGCAGGGATGGTTCAATATAAGGAAATCCATCAATGTAATCCACTACATAAACAATCTCAAAGAAAAAAACCACATGGTCATCTCATTAGATGCTGAGAAAGCATTTGACAAAATTCAGCATCCTTTCATGCTAAAGGTCTTGGAAAGATCAGGAATTCAAGGCCCATATCTAAACATAGTAAAAGCAATTTACAGCAAACCAGTAGCCAGCATCAATCTAAACGGAGAGAAACTTGAAGCAATCCCACTAAAATCAGGGACTAGACAAGGCTGCCCTCTCTCTCCATATCTTTTCAATATAGTACTTGAAGTTCTAGCTAGAGCAATTAGACAAGAAAAAGAGGTCAAAGGGATACAAATTGGAAAGGAAGAAGTCAAACTATCACTATTTGCAGACGATATGATAGTATACATAAGCGACCCAAAGAACTCCACCAGAGAACTCCTACAGCTGATAAACGACTTCAGCAAAGTGGCCGGATATAAAATCAACTCAAGCAAGTCAGAAGCCTTCCTATACTCAAAGGATAAGCAGGCTGAGAAAGAAGTAAGAGAAATAATACCCTTTACGATAGCCACAAACCATATTAAGTATCTTGGCGTGACGCTAACCAAACAAGTGAAAGATCTGTATGACAAGAACTTCAAGTCTCTGAAGAAAGAAATTGAAGAAGACCTCGGAAGATGGAAAAATCTGCCATGCTCATGGATTGGCAGGATTAATATAGTAAAAATGAGCATCTTACCAAAAGTAATACACAGATTCAATGCAATCCCCATCAAAATCCCAACTCAATTCTTCATAGAGTTAGAAAGAGCAATTCAAAAATTCATCTGGAATAACAGAAAACCCAGAATAGCTAAAACTATTCTCAAGAGTAAAAGAACCTCTGGGGGAATCAGTATCCCGGACCTCAAGCTGTACTACAGAGCAATAGTGTTAAAAACTGCATGGTATTGGTACAGTAACAGACATGTAGATCAATGGAACAGAATTGAAGACCCAGAAATGAATCCACACTCCTATGGTCACTTGATCTTTGACAAAGGAGCTAAAACCATCCAGTGGAAAAAAGATAGCCTTTTCAACAAATGGTGCTGGCTCAGCTGGAGGTCAACATGCAGAAGAATGCAAATTGACCCATCCTTATCTCCTTGCACTAAGCTCAATTCTAAGTGGATCAAAGATCTCCACATAAAACCAGACACACTGAAAC
Source organism: Tokudaia tokunoshimensis (assembly GCA_036184795.1). Taxonomy (NCBI): domain Eukaryota; kingdom Metazoa; phylum Chordata; class Mammalia; order Rodentia; family Muridae; genus Tokudaia; species Tokudaia tokunoshimensis. The sequence goes on from BTHU01000007.1 coordinate 51,630,651, forward strand.
TAATAGAAGGGAAACTAGGGAAGAACCTTGAACATATGGGCACAGGGGAGAATTTCCTGAACAGAACTCCAATAGCTTATACTCTAAGATCAAGAATAGACAAATGGGACCTCATTAAATTACAAAGTTTTTGCAAGGCAAAAGACACTGTCAAAAAGACAAAGCGGCAACCAACTAACTGGGAAATGATCTTTACCAACCTTACATCCGACAGAGGGCTAATATCCAAGATATACAAAGAACTCAAGAAGTTAAACTCCAGAGAGGCAAGTAACCCTATTAAAAAATGGGGTACAGAGCTAAACAAAGAGTTCTCACCTGAAGAATATCTAATGGCTGAGAAGCACCTAAAGAGATGTTCATCATCCTTAGTCATTAGGGAAATGCAAATCAAAACAACCCTGAGATTCCATCTCACACCAGTCAGGATGGCTAAGATCAAAAACACAGGAGACAGCAGTTGTTGGCGAGGATGTGGAGAAAGAGGAACACTCCTCCACTGCTGGTGGAATTGCAGGCTGGTACAACCACTCTGGAAAGCAGTCTGGCGGCTCCTCAGAAAACTGGGCATGACACTTCCGGAGGATCCGGCTATACCACTCCTGGGCATATACCCAGAGACTTTACCTGCATGCAATAAGGACACATGCTCCACTATATTCATAGCAGCCTTATTTATAATAGCCAGAAGCTGGAAAGAACCCAGATGTCCCTCAACGGAGGAATGGATTCAGAAGATGTGGTATATTTACACAATGGAATACTACTCTGCAATTAAAAACAATGAATTCACGAAATTCCTAGGCAAATGGTCAGAACTTGAAAATATCATCCTTAGTGAGGTAACCCAATCACAAAAGATCACACATGGTATGAAGTCACTGATAAGGGGATATTGACCCAGAATCTCAGAATACCCTAGACACAATCAGCATATCAATAGATTTCTAAAAAGATGGAAGGAGAGACCCCTGGTCCTGGAAAGACTGGATGTAGGGGAACGCCAGGACAGAGTAATGAGAGGGGGTTGAACGGAGAAAAGAGGGAGGGAAGGGGGCTTATGGGACTTTCGGGGAGGGAGGAAACGGGAAAGGGGAAGTGATTTGGAATGTAAATTAAAAAAATAAAATAAAATAAAATTAAAAAAAAAATAGTACACAAAAATGTTCATAGCAACATCATTCTTAATAACTAAAAAAAAAAAAAAAAATTTTTTTCATAATGAAATCTTTTAATTATAAGCTTATTCATGAAGAACTTCTAGTAACTTCAATCTAACATTTTATGATAATGATTAATATGAGTTACATAGTAAAGCAGATAACTGAAAATCCAAATATATACAAGTGGGTGGATTTTCATATCACTAAGTTTTTTTTAAAAAAAGACCTTGAATTAATTCTAAAATAATTCATCTTTCCAGTTTAAATAAAGCATTGATAATGCTGAAAGTAATGACTAACTCTGCTCAGGCTTTATGTTGTATTTATTGATGCAATGATTATTACACAACACCAATGATGACATGTGCCAGGATGACTGCCAGTGATTACATGTACCAGTGTGATCACTAGTGTTCACATGTGCCAGGATAATCTCCAGTGATCACATGTGCCACGATGGTCACCAAGGATTACATGTGCCAGGATGGTCACCAGTGATGACATGTGCCAAGATGGTCACATAAAACCTTGAGGAGGTAAGCTATTGCAAAGAAGCAATGCTGACAAGTATTGAAACTGACAGCACTCATTACAAATATGATAATAAAACATAAAATCTGTCATACACAATGATATCCAACAGATTTTTCAAATTTCCTCACCTAATCGTTGCGTGTTATCTCTCTTTTGTTGTTTGGGGGGTTTTGTTTTGTATTGGTTTTGTTTTTGTTTTTGTTTTGTTTTGTTTTTGCCTTTTGTTTCCTTTTATTATAAAAGTTTTATAATGTCCACAAGTTATTTTGTAAGGATAGAATGATCTTATACCAGCTTCATTACTGTGGACAATTCAGGGAAACCTTTAAATAATATTGTTTGAGTCCCGCTGTCCAGAACCAATAGTGTGTCTAATATTTTCTCATCCCCTGGGCTTTTCCCTATTGCCTGTGAGGAGTTGATTGCCAAAAAATTATTATCTTGATTCCTAAGTGACTTTTAAACATGAGGCTCCAAGGATTCTTTTGTTTCTTGTCTCTTTTCTATTATAGTTGAAATATATAAAATAATAATAACAGTCTTTAGTGCTAAATATATCCAGAAACTCAACTCTTCTTAATTAAATGATTGCCCATCAAAAAAAAAGCAATTTATTTACTTATTTACTGTATTTATTTATTTACTGTATTGTAGCTCATAAAAAAGCAGGAACACATCTGTGTTTTAAATGGCAGATGCTCTCTCATGGAAAAAGTATCTGTCAGGGGCTCAGATACTTCAGAGACTTTTCAGGATCAGTGTGTTTCCCTGAGAAAACGTGGTGTTTACATCTCTGATGCAGTATCACTGTTCTACTTGGGCTTCTCTGTTAGCACCTACAGAAAAACTGCCAACAGATGCCGTGCAATGACCTCCAGACATATGGTAAGTATAAACACATTTTATTCCGCTTATGTTCGTGTGTATTCTTGTAAGTATTATATACACACTTGCAGGATAGTGACATATTTTTCCCTTTAATAATCAACAAATTGTTTAATAAACCAACAACATTGAATACTTGTGCTAGCATTTCATAGAAAAATTCTACAATGACTTATGAAATTATGAGCATGCCTGATTTAAAAAGATTCATAAATAAAATTCCTCACAAACAAACATATATACATATTTGAAAAGATTTTTTAAAGCCGGGCAGTGGTGGTGCATGATTTTAATTCCAGCACTTGGGAGGCAGAGGCAGACTGATTTCTGAGTTCGAGGCCAGCCTGGTCTACAGAGTGAGTTCCAGGACAGCCAGGGCTATACAGAGAAATGCTGTATAAAAAAAAAAAAACAAAAAGACAAAAAAAATTTTTTTTTAAATTAAATATATGTGCTGTGTTGTGGTAGTGCATGCCTTTAGTCCCAGCGATCAGGAGGCAGGGTCAGGCAGATTTCTAAGTTTGAGGTCTACAAAGCAAGTTCCAGGGCAGCCAAGGCTACACAAAATAACCCTATCTCAAAACACCAAAAATAAATAAATAAATAAATAAATAAAAATATCAGTAAAATGACATTTTTCTGAGATTTTATTATTCATTTTTTTGTTCTCTGAAAATTAAACATTCAAAGCATCACTTAATCAAGATGAATATTTTCGGAGTATTAACTTTTACACATTTGTTCAAGTCTGAATTTAGGAAAAGCCACATATTTATGATTCAAGACTAAAGGTAGTCTCAATACCTAAGTAAAGCTGAGTTTAATACCAAATAAGCTACTGGGTGATGAATTGAGACTGAGAAAAGAGGAAGATGTAACCTGATGTGGCACTCTGTAGTTTCCATAACTTGGGATGTAGTGGCAATAGTATAGCAAGCTTGAGTTAGCACTGGCTAGACAGTGAACACCTGTAGAGAGCCTTATTGGGATGCTGAGCTGCTTGGCAGGAATCTGACATCAGGTCATGACAAAGAAGTCCAGGCAGGAATCTGACATTAGGGTGGGACAAAGAAGCAGGCTTCAGTCACAATTATGACTTTAGGCTAGGATAAAGAAATAGGTTCAGACATCTTGATTATCCTGAGAATCAGGAGTGATCATGGATCATGGGGCTTTGTGTTTATTGTCTTGCTTGTTCCTTGACTATTGTATTGCTTAGGTCCTCATTGTACTACTCTCCCTTAATACCTGCATGTAATTTAAATGGTATAAAAGTGGGTTGGAAAAAAATAAACCTGCCTTCAATCTCAGAATTGACTGAGGCTATGTTGTAGTTTTGTCTAATTGTCTTTTTCTTTTCAATCCTCACTCCTGTGCTGGAGACTGACTGACTGAGCTGGTTTGGTCAAACACCTATACAGTATACAAAAATATATTATATGTAATATAAATAGATGGATGGATGGGTGGATACATAGAGAATGAATAGATAGATGGATAGATAGATAGACAGACAGATAAACAGATAGACCAATAGGTAGACAGATAGATATACAGACAGATATTGGGAAAGGCCAGAGAGAGGTTCTGAGAGTGTGAGATGTAGTCATCTGATGACAATGGACTTCTCAAGTGGGTTTAAGCTACCACATTTTTCCTATGATCATAGACTGGGGTCCCACTCCAATGGTGCTACTCAGTATCTGTAGGACCAGTAGTATCAGAAGGCAATACTCACTCAGAAAAAAAAAACCAGAAAGTAGAAAGACACTATTCAAAGGTCTACAAGTACATGAAACAAGACTTTCTGAAGTCAATAAATTTAGCAGTACAGATGATGAGAAGAATAATACCTAATGTTCTGTAAGCTGCAATTCATTGAAATTTCTGTGAAAGTTCATATAAACTTTTGAAGTTTCTAAGATAAAGAAATGATCCTTAAAGTGTTAGACATGCCACACATTGCATACAGGACTGAAATGTTCCACTAAATCCCATAAATGTCAATAGTTACTATGTTTCAGTTGAATATGTAACTATATTTTATGAATAACTCTCTAATGAAAATGTTTCAAAACCATAGGAAAATAGTTTATTCTCAAAATATTTTACTTTTAGACAAGTAAAAGAAATATAAGTCCTGAAAACATAGTGTATAGGCTAAAATCCCGTTAATATCTATCAATATAATTGGGGAAACTTTATCTTAGCTTGGCTGATGATTTTAACAAATAAAATGTCCTCAGTTTCTGATCTTAACTGTTCATGGAACAAAATATTGAACAAAGGGAGTAATCAACAGGGGAAATTAGTTGTATTTAGTGTTTTTAATCTCTCTCATATTATACGTGAAGTAAACAAATAATTGCACAGAATATTCATTTGGTTTTTTTTTTTTTGCCCATATCTAGCATTCTTTTACACCAGAAGTAACAACATAACATCTAATTGTGCCTCCTTTTTATTTCTCAACCATTTTGATTTGAACAATAAATAAGACTAACTCTGCCTTTGTTTTGACAGCCAGTAAATAAAAACCCTGTTTGTAAAAATGAAGGAGTCAGTCAAGTATAGTCCAAAAACAAGAGGACAGTGACTAAGACACAAAACCCTGAAGACTGACTTGCCGCTGATTTAGGAGAGAGTGGGCACATACTTTACCTCTTACTGCCTCAGACTTCCCATTTTCAAGTACATATAGGGCCAGTAAAATGTCTCTATGCCTTTGCTGTACTTTTTCTCTCTCTTTTTTTCTGTTTGTTGTTTATTTTCTCCTTTTCTGGTTTGCTTTTGTTATTATATCATTATTATTAGTTATTTTAGATGATTGTTTGTATTATAATGAAAGAGAGAACAGGTGTAGATTTGAATGGGTGAAAACAGGAAGTATATGGGAGGAGTGGGGAGGGAAAACTGTTTTCAGAATATATTGTATGAAAAAATCTATTTTAATTAAAATATTTTAAAAAGATGTCTCAGTGGGTTAAAGGTCCTTGCCACCATGCCTGAAATACTGAGTTAAATACTTGTTGCTCACATGGTGGAGGTAGAGAATTAAGCACCACTAGTTGTCTTCGAACCTCTGTATACATGTACTGTGGCATGCGTGTACATTCATACACACAAATAAATGCATACACATACAAATTTAAAAATAAATATTGTGGAGATAATAGACCTCCATAATTTTCAGGTTAATGTGAGGATTGTGGTAGCACATATGTGGTGTAGTAAGAATACTGCTTGATGCATGTCAAAAGATTTGTATTTGTTTAATTGTTTATGAGTTAAGTCACTGAAAGATATGCAATGGTACATTTTGAGTGAACAAGATTAGAAGCTAAAAAATAACAATTTAAAAACTAAACAGCTGAAGTAAATAAGAAAGGAAGGGTGTAGTTTGTAGTGAGAATATTTTTGGAGCTTTTTTTTAGTTTTCTTCATAATGTGTTTCATAAACATGCTATCACCTGCATACCTAACTGAAACCATAAATACATCTGGACATATAAAAACATACCCTCTCACTCTGAAATTCTTCATATTAATAAAATGACACATAGACACATAGACACACAATCGAATACTTATGATAATGCTCATCAATAATGATTTGTCATTGTGTTCTACAGTCCAAGTCTCCCTGACATTAACATTTAGGTTTGGAAATTTTCTGGTGTTGACAATGAGAAACCACACTTCAATTACAACATTCATCCTCCTGGGACTCACTGACGATCCTCACCTGCAGGTCTTGCTTTTTATTTTTCTATTTATCACCTACCTACTGAGTGTAACTGGTAATTTAACTATCATTACCCTCACTACAGTGAATCCCTACCTTAAAACTCCCATGTATTTCTTCCTCCAAAATTTCTCTTTCCTAGAAATCTCATTTACAAGTGCCTGTATCCCAAGATTCTTATACAGTATTTCAACTGGAGACAGAACAATTACATACGATGCATGTGCAACTCAACTATTTTTTACAGATCTCTTTGGAGTGACTGAATTTTTTCTCCTGGCTATCATGTCATACGACCGCTATGTGGCCATCTGTAAACCTTTGCATTATATGACCATCATGAACAACAAGGTGTGCAGAATAATGGTTGTTTCTTGTTGGATGGCAGCATTCATGATTATCCTCCCACCCCTTAGTTTAAGTTTTAACCTGGAATTCTGTGACTCTAATATCATTGATCATTTTGGATGTGATGCAAATCCTATTCTGAAAATATCATGCTCAGACACGTGGCTAATCGAGCAGATGGTAATAGGCTCTGCAGTATTGACCTTCATCATTACTCTTCTGTGTGTAGTTTTCTCATACATATACATCATAAGGACAGTTCTAAAATTCCCTTCTGTTCAACAAAAGAGAAAAGCCTTCTCAACTTGTTCTTCTCACATGATTGTGGTTTCCATCACCTATGGCAGTTGCATCTTTATCTATATCAAGCCATCTGCAAAACAAGAGGTAACCATTAATAAAGGTGTGTTCTTGCTTATTTCTTCCATATCACCCATGCTGAATCCTTTCATATATACTCTAAGGAACAAGCAAGTTAAACAAGCTTCTCATGACTTACTTAAGAAAATTGCGTTTCTCTTAAAGAAGTGAATGAAGTGTGCCTAAGTTGAGTAATCAAAGCACCATCTCTCCTAATTTTTTTTTATTACAAATAAGCTTTATACTTTCTTAGACTACAGGTAATCATGTTGACCTCTTATGGTTTTTGTTGGTTGTGGTGTTTTTGATGATGTTGCTGATGCTGCTATTTGTTTTAGATGTTTGTTTGTTTAATTGTCTAATTGTTTTGAGACAGAATCTCACTATGTTGCCTTGGTTGACTTTGAACTCAACAGTGATCTGCCTGACTCTGCCTCCAGAATGGTGGAATTAAAGACATATACCACTGTACCGTGCCCCTTTTAGTCATTAATTTTCCACTCATTCAATTACTAAGAAGCTAAATACTGAGTAATGTGATACATAAAAATGTGTCACTTTAATTCTTTTATTTTTTTTAAATTTTGTAATTATATTTATTTACAGAAAACTTAGTGTACATTTAACCCAATTTAGTGGCCAGTTCTTTAGCCTTTGCCTTTTCCAACTTGGCAATGTGAGCAACAAACTTAGAACACTGACGATGATAGTGGATCTTGTCATATATGTCATTATAATTGGTTCTAATAGCTTCCACCAGCTTAACCAGAGCACCCTTGTCTTTGAGTTAACCTGTGTGAAGGCAACAGTGGTACATTTCTTCCTGTGAACCAGGCAACCCAGTCTGACCTTCCCCTTGATAATGCAGTAGGGCACTCCCATCTTTCGACACATGGCAGGCAGGAAAACCACCTGATCAGTGGGATCTGCATCATGGGCAATCAACACCAGCTGAGCCTTCTTGTTCTCCACCAAGGTGGTGACTGTATTAACTCTGCTGAGGACAGGCAGTCTCTTAGTTGGGACGTCCCCTTTGCCAGCGGCTTTTATTCTCTGAAGGGGCCAGTAGCCTTTCCTGCTTCTCTGGCTTTGTCTCTGGCCTGTACTTGTGGGCAGGCTTAGGCAGCTGAGTAGCTGTTTGCCTGTCCAGGGCCTGGGTGAACTGGTTAATGGCAGGAGGTACTTTGAGACATTTATAGAGTGGCTCTTTGCCGCTGCAGCCTGTTGTAGCGGGGCCATTTGATGAAGTGTGTTAGGTCTATTTTGGCCTGGATGTCCTGCCCAATGCTGAAGTTCTTTGGTCTTTTCTCAAATAAAGTATTGACCTCATCCTTGGCTTGCTGTTTCTTTACGACAGCGAGGGCCGGGGCCACCTTCTTCCCCTTCACCTTCCTTGCCTATGGGCATCTTGGTTGAGAGCCACTTTTAATTCTTAACCAGAAATTATCACAGCAAAATCACATTTTCTTTCTTTCCAGATGATTTTCCTTTCCCATCTGTGATAAGGAATAAAGGAATTCATTTACACAGTTTCTTTGAGAAGTCATTTTTAAGCAAGACATGAGTTATTCCCCCACTTTAAAATATGACAGATTTAACTAACATACTTTTAAACATCTATAGCAGAATGAGAAATTTTAAATAAAAATATTAAAGAGGAAATGTAAATAAAAAGTTAACTTTCTTGCACATTTAACCTGAAAGGATTTCTCTCATGACTATGTAGGAAGTTTCTATAATCTATTAAAAACAGCTTATTATAAGTTACAAGAACAACAGAAATTAACTTTAACTAACATGAAACACACACAATCACATTATTAAACATAGTTTACAAATAAAAATCTATGATATATACTGTATCTATCATGTTTTGTGAACTTTTTATTATATTTAAAGATAGAAAGTATTCTAACATTTAAAGTAAATCAGAAAGTATAATACACAATTTGTTTGAATACCTCAAAATAAATATCAAGTGATATATAACCACTTACCGACTCGGCAAAGTCTAAGTCAATGAGAGAATTGGACTGAGGGTGTGGCCTAATAAGAGATCACTTGACTAGCAGAATTAACATATTGAGCAATATAAGTTTAGAATATTTATATGAAGGGCTTCAGAAATAACTCATTAATTAGGAGTACTTATTGCTTTTCTTGAGAACCAAGGTGGCTCACAAACATCTGTGATTCAAGTTTTAGGGGATCAAACACCTTCTTCTTCTTCTTCTTCTTCTTCTTCTTCTTCTTCTTCTTCTTCTTCTTCTTCTTCTTCTTCTTCTTCTGTCTCTCTCTCTGTTTCTCTCTCTCAGTCTCTCTCTCTCTCTCTCTCTCTCTCTCTCTCTTTCTCTCTCTCACACACACACACACATACACACACACACACACTAAAAATAAATAAATCTGTAAAGAAAAGCAAACTTTACTGTTAAAAAGGATGGAGCTAGTAGTGAGGCATCCCAGAGTCAGAAAGATAAATATTGCATTTCTTTATTGTATGTGGATGCTAACTTTAAATCTTTAGGGTGTGTGTATGTGTGTGTGTGTGTGTGTGTGTGTGTTTAAATTGGAATACACATAGAAGTCCTGAAAGTGATAAGGGTCATGGGACCCATGAGTTTTTAACAAAGAAGATATACAGTTCAGATGTATGGAGGGAGAGTTGAGCAAAACAAAACAAGGAAGGTTAAGAGTGGAGGGATATGGGGAGACAAGGTAGAAGAGATCATGTGGAAAGACATAATCAACACTAAAAATCTTCTGAAAAATGTCAACCTATATTTAGAAGCTTATTAATACACATACATACACATACAAACAAACACACACATGTTTAAATTATATCAACAATGGGGCAACAGTGCTCCTACTACATACCACAGGCTATCAAAACTTCCAATGGCAGGTATGGAATACCTCTTTTGTTACTGTTGGTCTCATAGACCCCAAATATTGCAGACTGTTATCAATGCTTTGGCTTCCTGCCAGAGGTAATACCCTATTATTGAACATACAACATAGTTGAATCAGAGAATATGGAGAAATGAAACTGGTGCTCACTTGGAAACTTCAACACTTTTGCCCAGCTGTCATAGTTCTTGAAGGTGCCATGATTGCTACGGTAATCATCACTCTATATTCAGCTGTTATCCTTGAAAGCTACCATAACTTGAAAAGATACGAGCACTAGTGTAATAGTGGCATGAATGTTATGAGTAACCAACCATTTTCTGGTTGGATTTAAGGCCACTCCACAAAATGGAACTCATGCCCAGTATTAATGAGTTTGGGTAGGTCATAGGTCCCATTACTATTACTATTATGCTAAATACATATAATATTTAATACATAAAATATTAAATCAACTACTAAAGTATTAAGCTGAATCCTAAAGACTTATTAATTATACCCATAGATAAAATTGTTTCTCAATCCTCATCTGAGAAGCTTGATTTTGTGGCAGATGATGAATAACAAGAGACCCAGATTGTGAAGTGCTCAGTCCTAAAAAGTGCATCTACATCATGCCTCCTCGTCTCAGAATTCAAAGATCATCATTGAAGAATAAACAGAAAAATTATAAGAACCAATGGATGATGATAACAAACCAATGTTGTTGAACTCTGTTATGATCCTTGACATACGCGTTGTACATATGAACTGACAGTGGCTGTGACTGCATGCTCAAGACCTGCACAAGATCAAGCCAGACAAAAATCACAGCATGGTAGTGGAGGGGGTATCAGGAATTCTTAGCACTAGTTGGGAAACTATTGCCAACTGGTGGTTCCAAAAAAGAACATTAGTTTTGTTCAGGGATGTGGCCCCTAAAAGACCACTCAAACTTCAGTAGATGGCCCTACACCCATGCTCATTCTGTGAGCACTAAGCCATATAAATGAACTCTAAGTCATAAATCACACAATCATCTCAATATATGCAGAAAAGAATTTTGACAAAAATCAGCATACCTTCATGACAAAGTCTTTTGATTACTAGGGGTGGACAGAACATATCTCAACATAATAGAAGGTATATATGATAAACATTTAGCTAACATGCTAAATGTAGAAAAATATCTAAACTCAAAGCAAAAAAATCAGGGCAAAGAAAACATTGTCCACTCTCTCCACTCCTTCTCAATACAGTACTTGAACTCTCAGCTAGACAAATATGAAGAATTGTGGAGACCAATCCCAATGGATGGCTACATCTACAAAACCCTCCCATGCCTAAGGATCAGGGAACCTTGCAGAAGGGGACTGAAAAGATGATAAGAGCCAAAGATCAGGGAGTTTTCTGTGAGAATATGTATCCTAGTAACATCAGAAGCTACACCCATCAAGTCACAACTAGACTTGCCTAAAAAGTAACTGAAGAAGGATGACACTATTGAATGTTACATGTAACACAGGGAAAATCACAACAGGCCTCACTCCTACACAAAGAACTATAGGCAACTCTGCAAAGCTGGGAGTGGGAGAGGTGGCCCTCACCAGGGAGAAACACACCAATTGGTTGCCCAATGCAAACTGGGCAGCCCTAAAAATACATATGCAAGTAACATTATATGGACTCAACAAGTCATATTTGGTAAGATAGATAGATAGATAGATAGACAGATAGATAGATGATGGATAGATGGATGGATAGATAGATAGATGATGGATAGATGGATAGATAGATGATGGATGTATGGATAGATGGATAGATAGATGGATGATGGACAGATGGATTGATAAATAGATGATGGATAAATGGTTAGATGAATGGATATATGGATAGATAGATGATAGATAGGTGATAGATAGGTGATATATATGTATATATGTATATATATATGTATATATAAAATGGACAGAGGGGTAGATAGATATGAAACACATATACATATGCAATAACAATTGGTATAAAAAGAGGCCATGAATTTGAAGAAGAGTTGAGAAGTATATATGGGAGGGTTTGAAGGGAGGAAAGGGAAAGAAGAAATGTTGTGTTTAAATTATAATCTCAAAAATTTAAAAATAAGAATAAATTAAATTTTGGATCATGGGATGTGTTTTATTTCATTTAGAATGAAGAAGGGCACAAGCATTTTATTTTATAATTTATTGCTATGACTTATTTCTAAAAATTCTATAATGGAAAACCTCTCAAATAGAAAAAAAACCTGTCAATTTGAGATTTCTCTACATTGTACAATTCCATTGCTGTGTACGTAGTTTGATATCAAATTGTCTGTTATTCCACACCTAGGTGAACCAAAATTGGAAAAATATTAGGTCAATGGGGCAGGGTAGGGCATGGCCAAATGTGGGGTTCCAAGCTACCCACAGGTTCAATCCAGTTCATTTAAGAAAAAGATTCTTGAGTTCTCACATTGGCATTTAGGCATCTGGATTTGGAATGATTACAGGTCTAGGTGCTGGTTTTCTGAGTTTGTCTGATGTCAGCAAAAAATTGTCTCTGCCCCTCCACTGTTTGTTGTTGTTGATGATTTGATTGTTTTGTTGTTGTTGTTTCTTTTTTATTTTGTTTTGTTTTTTGGCCTGAGTTGAAACTCCTTGAAATTCATGAGAATTCTTTTTTGAAAGGGATACTTTTCCATGGGGCAGATATAAAATAAGGGCATGTCCAGATGGATAATAAGAATTCAGCGGGTTGGGGATTTAGCTCAGTGGTAGAGTACTTGCCTAGCAAGCGCAAGGCCCTGGGTTCGGTCCTCAGCTCTGGAAATAAAAAAACAAAACAAAACAAAAAATAAAAAAAGAATTCAGCGTAGGTCATGTTTATCTACCATGTAACATTTTCTCCTCTACCATATAAATATAGTTTCTAAAACCACAAATACCACAAATGCTTAGATCCCAGACTTGTAAACAGATTTGATCTCCTTCCATTGTCTTCCTGTCTCATCCCTATTACATTCAGCTGGCTTTGATGTCTTTCCATGTTGTTAAAGAAATGAAATAGTTGATCTGAATGAAGAGCCGTCATGTGTTTGAGAAGATCAACCCAGAAACAGCAGAAAAGTGAATTGTTTCCAGTGAATCTGTGACAGAGTCAATGGGAATTGAATGAGTAAATAAAACAACTGGTAGTTTCATCGTAAAAACGGAAAAAGATTCTGACAAATATCACTAAGACATATGTATTCTCTACTCTTGCTATTTCTTTCTACGTGGATATCCATTCCATTACAGTATAATTTTTTTAAACAAGCCAAAATGTCATTTGTACAAATAGAATATGCGGTTGACACAAATATTACATTTTGCTAAATTAATTTTTCCAGTGACACCGGGTGACATTGGGCGGCAAAGATGTTTTAAAAAAGAATTCAGGTTATATATGCTATATGATTATTCATCTATCCACATAATTTCCTAACATATGTTAAACTACTTAATGACCTCCACAGTTTTGGTGATTATCTTTTCATTTACAAACTATGCATAAGGTCATACATTCCATACACTAGGCAGAAAGTAACATTAAGAACACACACAGTTTTCTGTAAATTTCAATATCTTTCTGACGACCTGTTAAACAGTGGCTTTATAAAGTCGTAAAGCTTATTTTTTTCTTTTTTTTGGCTTTATAACATGTAGTTTTATTTTTATGTTACTCTGCTGTTACATAGGGCATAACATTTTCACAAGGCTTTTTTGGGACTACAGTCAATGATTAGCAAATACACAATATAGTGGTCCAACTCTCTGAAGAACAATCACTGGACAAACCGGTTACCCTCTCACACGTGCATAAATCTGCATGGAAAAGTACTGAAGTTTAGACCTGGACTTGTGTACTTTATTTCTCCTTTCTAGTGTATTAGGAAAGGACATGCATTTTAATTTGCCCAAAGCAATGCTTGTATTCTGCTACTTCTATCACAAGGTAAAGTGAATACCAGAGCTACGAAGGCAGGAGGTATAAGTGAATTTTTATTGGGAAGGAAGTTGTCAACTTAAACAGCAGCAAATGAAGAATGCATAAGGAAACTCCCTGTTGTCACAGACGGACGTAACCTCCAGAATATGTGACACGGGAGACATTTCAACCTGTGACCCCAAGCCCGGATGCACTAAGCGCTTTCCCATTCAATCTAACACTTCTGGATTCCTACTAAAAAGGAATTTGTAATGAGAGCATGGAAAAGTTGCTTCTGCAAGGAATCCTCCAAGAAGGTTCAGAAAAGGAAAGTAGAAATCATGAAGTTATTATTACAATCACTTTAAATTGTAATGCACTACATTTCCATCTTCACAGTAATGCAAAACACAGTCACTTGCAGAACTGGTTCAGATTACTTAAATACCAAATGTGCTGTCAGTCCTCTACACAAGTGTCTGGAAGTTACTCGTGTTTATATGAAATGAAGCTATTGATACTTTTCTACAGCAGTAACTGCACACCAGGAAGGCAGAGACAACACAAACCGAGGGATGGGGATTTCCCAAAGTTGCAGTGTGAAAAAACTATAAACAGATGATCCCATACACACGGATGGGCTTCCTTGCTAGAGGAAATCGAAGTGGAATAAGGAATGGAGATGTAAAAAGGTTTTCTTGAGGGGAAGCAGGTTGGCGCCCTGGATGCCTTTAGGTCTCGGCCCCCTCCGCTGCATCACATTCTTCTCCTGCACTGTCTGATGTCCATAATGTTAAGTTGTCTCTAAGCAACTGCATGATGAGGGCGCTGTCTTTGCAGGAGTCTTCGTTCAGTGTTATCAAGGTTTGAGATGGCCTCATCAAAAACCGTTTTAGCCAGTGTGCAGGCAAGCTCGGGATTGTTAAGGATCTCATAGTAAAATACAGAAAAGTTAAGAGCCAGCCCCAGGCGGATTGGATTTGTAGGCTGCATCTCTTTCTTGTTTATATCAAATGCCTCTTGGTAGGCTCCTTGGAATTTTCTATCGTTCGTTTTCGATCATCGTCACAAGCTACTTCAGCAAGATACCAGAAATAATCTCCCTTCATTTTCAGATAGACGACCCTACTCTCTGGATTAGTTGCATTGGCTATTAAATACTTATCCAACAATTCCAGGACCCTGGTGCAGATGAACCTCAGCTCTGACTCCACCTTCTCACGAAAGTCCTTGATTAGCTGCAACTTCTTGTCGGAGGTGTCGGTCTTCTGCTCAATGCTCCAGATGACCCTCCAGGCAGACCTGCGGCCCCGGACCACGTTCTTGTAGGCCACCGACAGCAGGTTGCACTCCTCCTTGGACAGCTCGGCGTCCTGCTCCATCATGGCTTTCACGCAGGTGGTCACGTCGTCTTAGCGCTCAGCTAAGGCCAGCGTGGCCTTCTGGATCAGCCCGGTCTCCTCCATGGCGAGTGCCGAGCCAGATCTGGAGTCCTCCTTCTAATCTCCATGGCTGCGACGTGAGTCCCACCACTTTGATCTGCTTTGGGCTTTTAGATTTCTTTTTTACTTCTAAGATTTCAAAACCTTTTCCTCAATTTATTTGAACAGTTATCCTGAACTCTTCCTCCTATAGGTTCCCTTGGGTTGAAAAAAGTGATATTTGACAGCTGTATTTTTATCAAGAATATGGGATAACTTAGGTATTTCCTTTTATCAATTAAAATCTATTATTTAACAATTTTTCAAGTACACACTATGCAGTCAGATTACTCCCATCCTCCACCCTCTCATATCCCTTTCTTCACACCCCAGTCAAACTTCCTGACCTCTACAGATGTTTTGCCAGTGTTTATGTCTTTTGGTTTTCTGCAGGGAACAGGGAAAAGGAAAGTCAAAGAGAAAGCCAATGAGGAGGATATTTTAGTATAAAGCCTGACAATATATATATATATATATATATATATATATATATATATATATATATATCAAAAAGTATTTACACTTAGTTACTGCCTTTGAATACATTGATACTTTATTACCAATGAGATAAGTTAATACAGATTTATTTTTTGAAAATTCTGAATTGTCACAGTTATTGATTTGTCCTTAGAACATGGCTAATAAAACTGTTGCATCTTATTGTCCCCAAGGACAAAGTCCCAAGGTTGCTGCTGTTTGGTATTCTGCCAAAAATTAGTGACTATTACATTCATTAATCACATTTGAGTTTGGCCACAAAGGACTCTTCTCTTTATCATCTATATAACCATTAAAGATGAGCATACTAAAACAACCACCTTTCTTCACAATTTAAAATTCTTTTTGGTCCAGAAGACTTGGAAATTATCTACCAAAATACTCTGAAAATCATTTTATATGTCTTTATTTCAGTTTTAAGACATAATAAATTGGCTATTGAGTTTAGAGTAAAATATAAACTTATGTGAACCTGTTAACCAAAAAGAGCATTATCTTTTGCAAAATAATTCTCTACAGCCATGTACATCTTCGTAAGGTTTGTGAATACCTTTGATCACTCACTTTCAGCTTCACCTTTGGGAAAACCAAGATTATAGCACAACTAAATCATGATTGCCTTCTGGCAGAGTAAGTATCCCTTAGTTTGATTACTTCCATTTATTTCTCTGTCCATCATTCTATTTTCTTAGCCTCTACACTAGTCACACATACTCATTTAAAAATAAGAGGTAGAAAAATTCAAGATCAGCAATGCTAGACAAGAAAACATATATTTATGATGCCATTTTCTCTTCCACAAAAATTAAAAATAAAGGAACATAATTCTTGGAAATAATTTATACACACATCCTCAGGAAGAATATAGTTATATCTTGTTCACTCCATCTGTCTTAATTATTTACTCTATAACTACCAATAATAGATTTCCAAAAATTCCTCTAATAAATTCATGATTACTCTTGCAGATAGGGTAATTTTAGAAGCAAACAGAAGTGGTCCACGACGACATTTTCACCAACCTGTATACAAATGGAAATTGTGATATCCTTCATGAAATTTCCAAAATATTTGCAATATTGTCACGTGTGACTACTGAGCTCATAACAAGTGAACTTGGAATCCTCAACACTGAATTCATTGATCAGAACACTCATTCTATATATAGGTTCAAAGAGGAAAAGACTCTATTCATCGGACTAGGAAGATGGATTTCAAGTCTGTGCGTCTTCTGTAAGTTAGGATACACCATGAAAAGCTAAGAGCAGAATTTTCATGTTTGGTCTAAATTTCCAAATGATCTTGTCTGAAAGGATACTATCTCGATCCTATTGAAGTATATCTGATTTTCAACTAATTATTTCTTCCCCTATGCCTGAATTATTTATCTTCTTCTGTAGGGCCTTCACTTGTAACAAGCCTTAGTTCAACAACTTTAAGAAAATAGATTTCTTCCAGAGTATATTTCATAAGAATTAAGAGTGCCCATTGTGCAGGAGCAACTATTTTTATTAAAAACATTTTCAAGTTTGAAGTAGAGAGAAAGAGAACTCTTTTTGTTTTTTAGAATAGAGTTTATTCAGGGCATGGGGAGGGGAGCTCAGAGGGTAGTAGAGACAGAGAAAAACAGAGAGAGAGAGAAGAAAGTATAGGCTGGCCTTGAGCACATGGAGAGAGAGAGTAGGGAGAAGAATGGGGAGAGAGGGAGAAGGGGCGAGAGAACAGAGGGAAAGGAAGAAGGCAAGAGTGAAAAATCTTTATTTACAAAATAAATTTAAGAAGACTAATTTTTTCTCATTACACATTTGGAAAGGTTAATCATAATGCTTGGAATTAAGATGAAGTGTTTCTGTTTGCACTGATGAAAAAAGTGAAAGAAATTGAAAACATGTTTTGAGAAGTAAATATATAATCCTACTGACACAAGTCCTAAATTGCAGAAGCCTGGCTCCTCCTCTTGTTAATTCAATAGCAGATCATAGGTTATCAGAGGCACCAAATTGTCTCATCTTTTATCATGATTACAAAAAACTAAGACAGTATGCACAGTGGCCATTGGTTACTGACTTCATACATTATCATAAATGTTAGAGCAAGTTTCAGAGCATAGGAAGAAAAGCAGAAGGAAGCAGAATACAAATGAAGAAAGGAATTTGAGATATTGGACTAACTTACTATCAAAGAATTGTATTAATATTGAAGCCATTTCTGAACTCCCATGTTCATCGTGCTATAGTGAGTTGGCCTAATGCTGCTCGTATTCTAATGCGAATTTGGGGCCTCCAAGACTAGTTACCCCAAAGACAAGAGAGTTTGCACTTAAGACACTGAGTGACCCCGCTTCCAGTTAATTGTGATTGGTAAATAAACAGCCAATAGCTAGGCAGAAGAGCCATTCTGATTGGTGTAAGGTGGAATCTCAGGGTCATTTTGATTTGTAATTTTCTCATCACTAAAGACTTTAAACATTTATTTAGGTGCTTCTCAGCCATTCGAGATTTCTCTGTTGTTAATTTTCAGTTTAGTTCTATAGCCCATTTTTTGATTGGGCTGTTAGGTTTTTTCGTAGTTAGCTTCTTGAGCTCTTTATATATTTTGAATATTAGCCCTCTATTGAATGTAGGGTTAGTGAAACTTTTTTCTCAATCTGTAGGTTGCCGATTCGTCTTATTGACTATATCCTTTGACCAACAGAAGCTTTCCAGTTTCATGAAGTCCCATATATCAATTCCCGGTCTTAGAATCTGAGTCAATGGAGTTCTGTTTAGGAAATTCTCCCCTGTGCCAATGAATTCAAGACTCTTTCCTTCTTTCTCTTCTATTAGATTCAGTGTATCTGGTTTTGTGTTGAGGTCCTTGATTCACTTGGACTTGAGCTTTGTGCAAGGTGACCAATATGGGTCTATTTTCATTTTTCTGCATACAGTCAGTTAGACCAGCACCATTTATCAAAGATACTTTCTTTTTTCCATTGTATATTTTTGGCTTCATTGTCAAAGATCAAGTGTCTATAAGTGTATGGTTTTCCTTCTGGGTCTTCAATTCTATTCCATTGATCAACGTGGCTGTCTCTGTACCAGTATCATGCAGCTTTTATCACTATTACTCTGTAGTATAGCTTGAGGTCAGAGATACTGATTCTCCAGAAGTTATTTTATTGTTAAGAATTATTTTTGCTATTCTGGGTTTTTTGTTTTTCCAGATGAATTTGAGAATCACTGTTTCCAAGTCTTTGAAGTATTGTGTTGGGATTTTGATGGGGATTACATTGAATCTGTAGATTGGTTTTGATAGGATGATCATTTTTACTATGTTAATTCTCCCAATCCATGAGCATGAGAGATCTCTCCATTTTCTGAGCTCTTCTTCAATTTCATTCTTGAGAGACTTGAAATTATTGTCATACAGATCTTTCACTTGTTTGGTTAGAGTTACCCCAAGACATTTTATATTTTTGTGGCTATTGTGAAGGGTTTTGTCATTTATTAAAGAATTAAGACCATCTCAAATGAAAATAAGGTTGATCCAAAACAACATGACAAGGATATGGCTCTTTAATTATGTGAGCATACTCCTAATTACCTAAATTAAAATTATCACAACATAATGAATACAAAGAGGAAATATGCTATTATTGAATGTGTTTAAAAATGAATACAGGCAACTTCACTTTAGAATTTGAATATCAAAAAGATACATTTTATTGAAATTCTTGTGGTAGAAATAAAGGAAAAAATCTTCAATGTCTAGAGAACATTAAATGTGCAGCTAGTTGGAGGGAGCTAGAGTTTTCATCACAAAAATCAACTAATGAGTTGATTCTGTTTCACACTTCCACTTAAAAGCTGGGAAAACAATTCTTTGTAGGAGCCTGTCTTATAAGCAGGCTGAGAAAGAAGTAAGAGAAATAATACCCTTCACGATAGCCACAAACCATATTAAGTATCTTGGCGTGACTCTAACCAAACAAGTGAAAGATCTGTATGACAAGAACTTCAAGTCTCTGAAGAAAGAAATTGAAGAAGACCTCAAAGATGGAAAAATCTGCCATGCTCATGGATTGGCAGGATTAATATAGTAAAAATGAGCATCTTACCAAAAGTAATACACAGATTCAATGCAATCCCCATCAAAATCCCAACTCAATTCTTCATAGAGTTAGAAAGAACAATTCAAAAATTCATCTGGAATAACAGAAAACCCAGAATAGCTAAAACTATTCTCAAGAGTAAAAGAACCTCTGGGGGAATCAGTAGCCCGGACCTCAAGCTGTACTACAGAACAATAGTGTTAAAAACCGCATGGTATTGGTACAGTGACAGGCATGTAGATCAATGGAACAGAATTGAAGACCCAGAAATGAATCCACACTCCTATGGTCACTTGATCTTTGACAAAGGAGCTAAAACCATCCAGTGGAAAAAAGATAGCCTTTTCAACAAATGGTGCTGGGGAAGGAGAGACCCCTGGTCCTGGAAAGACTAGATGTAGGGGAACGCCAGGACAGAGTAACGAGAGGGGGTTGAATGGAGAAAAGAGGGAGGGAAGGGGGCTTATGGGACTTTCGGGGAGGGAGGAAACGGGAAAGGGGAAGTGATTTGGAATGTAAATTAAAAAAATAAAAAAAAAAAAGAAATCACAAAATGGTACTACATAGATATCCTATTGCGACACTCAGAGGAAAATAAAATCAACACTAATTATAACATATAGAAAATATATTAATATATATGAAAATATACATCAATCTGTCAAAAAACATTCGAACTTCAACACATCTAAATGAAGCCATTTGTGAGGAAGTATTGAGACAGACCTGTTTCGTACATAGGCATGGTTGTCCTGAAACTCACTATGTAGCCTAGCCTGGCCTCTAAATGACAGAGATCTACCTACCTCTGCTTCCCAACTGCTAGGATGGTATGTGCCACCACACCCTATGACCTAAATGAATCTTTAATAAGCCACAGTAAAAAGTACTTTAAACATAGTAAGTAGACTGCACCTGCATAACTATTTATCAGCTAATAACTAGTATTAAAGATGAACATAATGTCAAGATTATCTTAACAGAATACTTTTTTTTATTATTTCTCTTTTAAAAACTTTTCTGGAAAAAGAAATTAGGGAAAGGCAGAGTGGGGGACCAAAAGCAACTAATTTAAAGGGACATTTTTCGGAATGATATTTATAAGATTATATGTTAAAATGATATTAATTATAGCTAGATTGTAGGCACATAATAGCAGTATGGAATGTGTGATTCAAATACAAGCTATTATGTGACACAAAGAAATGTTCAAACATCAGTTTGTACTGTGTATTTGCTTCTTCACTAACCAATGGTAATATGGGAATGACACTCAGGTTGACATGTCTCAAGATTGGCACCTGATTCAACTCTAAGGTTCTATGAAATCTTTGTTATTTTTCAACCAGGTTGGGCAAGAGACAATAATAAAGAATGAGAAACCGAACAGTAACAACCTTCATTTTGCTGGGTCTCACAGATGATATTCAACTGCAAATTCTGCTTTTTATCTTTCTGTTCCTTTCTTACATGTTGAGTTTATCTGGCAACCTAACCATCATCACCCTCACTCTGATTGACCCCCATCTTAAAACACCTATGTATATTTTCCTCAAAAATTTCTCCTTCTTGGAAATTTCACTCACCACTGCTTGTATTCCCAGATTTCTATACAGCATATCATCTGGGGACAAGTCCATTACCTATATTGCTTGTATCAGTCAACTGTTGTTTATAGATCTATTCGCAGTTACAGAATTTTTTCTTCTGGCTATCATGTCCTATGATCGCTATGTGGCCATCTGTAAACCTCTGCACTACATGACCATCATGAATAGCAGAGTCTGCAAGAACTTCATCTTCTTCTGTTGGGTAGCAGCACTGATCATCATTCTCCCACCAATTAGTCTAGGCTTGGGCCTGGAATTCTGTGACTCAGATGTTGTTGATCATTTTTGTTGTGATGCAGCTCCTCTCCTGAAAATCTCTTGTTCAGACACATGGTTGATAGAACAAATGGTGATAGTTGCTGCTGTGTTGACATTCATCATCACTTTTGTGTGTGTTGTCCTTTCCTATGTTTATATCATCAAGACCATTCTGAGATTTCCCTCTGTCAAGCAAAGGAAAAAGGCCTTTTCAACCTGTTCTTCCCACATGATTGTTGTTTCTATTACTTATGGTAGCTGCATCTTCATTTATGTCAAACCTTCATCCAAGGATGATGTAGCTATCAATAAAGGGATTTCACTTATTATCATATCAATTTCACCAATGATGAATCCCTTTATTTATGCGCTGAGAAACAAGCAAGTAAAGCAAGCTTTCAATTACTCAATTAAAAAAATTACATTCCTCTCAAAGATGTAAAAAAATTAAAGAATATTAAATTTAAAGAAAAATGAATAAATGCAAAACCTGAAGCTTTATTATAGATTTATGCTATCCTTGTTTTTTAATCTTTTTATACTCAAATTTTCTTCGTAAACTTGCACACTATAAACATGACTATCTATCCTGATTCAAACCAAACTTTTTGAATATGTTTAGTCTTACAGTCAACCTAAAATTACTGTATGACTGTTATCACTGGAAATACAATAGATTGTGGTTTTCTACCATACTTTCCACACTTTCAGGTGTGCCTTCTTATTTTACACTGTAGCTAATCAAATGAGTGTGGAAATGATATGTACCACTGATAGGCATGGCCTATTAAAGCATTCATTAACCATTTGTCACTTAGAAAAAAGATAGCAATTTGTAAATTAATTTCTATGTTTTGTGCTGGTTATGAATGATCTTATTAATATTTCCTCTATAAAATGCTCTTGGAAGACCTTCCCAATCACTACCAAGTCAAAACCTCCATTATCCATTTAGGTGAAAAGAAACTGTCTTAAGTCTGTCCATTGATCAAGTTTTCATGAAATTTTTCAGTGAGCAGTTAGTTGTTATAGTTAAAACCTAAGATGTGACACACATACATACTGAGAAAATGAATGGCAAACTAAAAACATGAAAATTTATGCAAAGTAGTACATAAATGGTAACACAGTTGCTTGATTCCCTGAAAACCTGAGAGCCATGAAAGCCAAGGAATGATGCAGGCTATCTTCACCATCCTTCATCTCTTCCAAATGCGATTCTCCAAGGTTGTTCCAACTTACTCTGGCCACTCCTGCTTCTCTATTTCAATTCCCAGGGGTCTATGAAGACCCTGGTTGCACTCAGTGCTTTATTCCCTCCTCTGAACATGCTTAAACCCCACACCTTTGTTCTTTCCCATTTCTTAGTGTCAGTTCCCAATACCTAGAAACACATTCTACCAGTAGTCACACATCATAGAATCTCAAAAGCATTCTCTACTAGGCAACCCACAGCCACCACATTCTAATAAGAGACAGCAAAAGAAATCCACCCAACAAACACAATCAGATATTAGCACCTAGAATTATAATTAGCCTAATCCCAAATACCTAGATGATAGCATTAAAACACAATAACAACCAGAATAATATTGCACCTATAGAGTGCAGTTGCCTTTTTACTATAGGCCCTGAGAAATGCAATATAGATGAGAAACAAGACAAGAACTTCAAATAGGCTTTAAAAATATGTTAGAGGTCCTCAAAGAGTATATGCAAAACATCCATCAATGGAATTTATGAAAACACAAACAGAATGAAATGAAGAAACTGGTTCAAGACAGGAAAGTGCAAAAAGGGGCGTTCCCACTCCCCTGAGCATCATTGTCTAGCCCGGGCCTTCTCCTTGGTCCAAAGAAGATTGCAGGACCCCAAGAGCATGCTCATTCTCCATGGAAACTTTTGGGGCCCCAAAACTAACCAACTTGGAACTCTGCATGACCACCCATCCTAATTGGATCCACCTTTCACTCCAACTGGGTCTGACTTGGGCACAGCCTGCAAAAGAGGATCCATCTGTGACACAGACTTCACAGTGGGGTCTGCCTGGAACACAGTCAACAGTATAGGGTACCCTGACCTTCACTGTCTAGCCCATATCTCCCCCACCATCCTGAGAAGTCCTGCTGCCATCAGGATCATTCAGTCAACACCAGGGAAAAACAGATGCCTAAAGGACAACATAAGAACCCAATCAACAAGACCCAAAGCAATATGGTACCACCAGAGCCCAGCTCTCATGCTATAACAAACCCTGTATATCCTAATGAAACTGAAGCACAACAGGAGGACTTTAAATCCAATCTTATTTTTTTTATTGAATATATTCTTCATTTACATTTCAAATGTTATACCCCTTCCCTGTTTGCCCCCTCCCCGAAAACCCCCAACCTATCCTCCCAACACCTACCTCCAAGAATATGCTCCTCCACCCAACCCACTCAAATGACCCCCACTAGATTTCCCCACACTGGGGTCTCTATTGAGCCTTTACAGGATCAAGGACCTCTCCTCCCACAGATGCCCAACAAGGCCTTCCTCCACCACTCTTATGGCTGGAACCATGTGTTCCCCTTGGTTGATGGCTTAGTCCCTGGGAGCCCTGGGGTATCTGTCTGATTGGCCGACATTGTCATTCTTCCCATGGGGCTGCAAACTCCCCCTCCTCCAGTCTGTCCTTCAAATCCTCCAATGTTCACTCTGTCCAATGGTTGGTTGCTAATATTCACCTCTGTGTCTCTAAGGCTCTGGCAGGGCACCTCCAAAAGACAACCATAGCAGGCTCCTTTTGGTACGCATTTCTTGCCATTCATAGCAGTTTTGGAGTTTAGTGACTGTTTATAGGATGAATCCCCAGGTAGGACAGTCTCTTGGTGGACTTTCCTTCAATCTCTGCTCCACTTTGTCTCCATAATTGTTCCTGTGAATATTTTGCTCCCTTTCTCAGAAGAACCAAAGCATGCCCTCCTTGGTCTTCCTTCTTCTTAAACTTCCTGTGGTCTGTGAATTGTAACATGTTTATTTTGAGCTTTTGGGCTAATGTCCACTTATCAGTGAGTATATACCATGTGTATTCTTTTGTGATTGGGTTACTTCACTCAGGTTTTCTTTCCCTAGCTCTCAGTCCAGAGAACCCAATAACACGTTTGTATGTAGCCTCAGGCGGCAACAAAGGATATAAATAAAGCTTCCCAAGACCTAAAGAGAGAAATGAAATCAATAAAGAAAACACAGAATTGGGACCTCCAGGCACAGGGATAATCAAGCATAATATCGCTTGGGACTCAGCCAGCTTGTGTGCTCCCTGCTCCCAAGAGATGGGCAGTTCTGTGGACACCTACATGCCACCTCTGCTGTGGGACATCAGCCCTGCAGAGGGACCCGCATTGGGAGAGAGTGCACCCACACAGGGCGGGAGCATACCAGCCTCCCCTTGGTGACCTCTGCTTTCTGAGGTCTTCTTCAATTTCTTTCTTCAGAGACTTGAAGTCCTTGTCATACAGATCTTTCACTTCTTTGGTTAGAGTCACACCAAGATACTTTATATTGTTTGTGGCCTTTGTGAAGGGTGTCATTTCCTTAATTTCTTTCTCAGTCTGTTTATCCTTTGAGTATAGGAAGGCTACTGATTTGCTTGAGTTGATTTTATATCCGGCCACTTTGCTGAAGTTGTTTATCAGCTGTAGGAGTTCTCTGGTGGAGTTTTTTGGGTCGCTTAAGTATACTACCATATCACCTGCAAATAGTGATAGTTTGAATTCTTCCTTTCCAATTTGTATCCCTTTAACCTCCTTTTGTTGTCTAATTGCTCTAGCTAGAACTTCAAGTGCTATATTGAATAAATATGGAGAGAGAGGGCAGCCTTGTCTAGTCCCTGATTTTAGTGGGATTGCTTCAAGTTTCTCTCCATTTAGTTTGATGCTGGCTACCGGTTTGCTGTAAATTGCTTTTACTATGTTTAGATATGGGCCTCGAATTCTTGATCTTTCCAAGACCTTTAACATGAAAGGATGCTGAATTTTGTCAAAAGCTTTCTCAGCATCTAATGAGATGACCATGTGGTTTTTTTCTTTGAGATTGTTTATGTAGTGGATTACATTGATGGATTTCCTTATATTGAATCATTCCTACATCCCTGGGATGAAGCCTACTTGATTGCGGTGAATGATCGTTTTGATGTTTTCTTGGATTCGGTTGGCAAGGATTTTATTGAGTATTTTTGCATCGATATTCATAAGAGAAATTGGCCTGAGATTCTCTTTCTTTGTCAGATCTTGTGTGATTTTGGTATTAGCGTAATTGTGACTTCACAGAATGAGTTGGGTAGTGTTTCTTCTGTTTCTATTTTGTGGACTAGATTGAAGAGTATTGGTGTTAGGTCTTCTTTGAAGAACTGATAGAATTCTGCACTAAAACCGTCTGGACCTGTGCTTTATTTGGTTGGAAGACTTCCAATGACCACTTCTATATCTTCAGGGGTTATAGGACAGTTTAGATGGTCTATTTGATCCTGATTTAATTTTGCTATTTGGTATCTGTCTAGGAAATTGTCCATTTCCTCCAGATTTTCTAGTTGTATTGAATACAGGCTTTTGTCGTAGGATCTGATATTTTTTTGAATTTCCTCTGATTCTGTTGTTATATCTCCCTTTTCGTTTCTGATTTTGTTAATTTGGATATTGTCTCTGTCTGGAGGGAGGATATTGTCTCAGCTAGTCTGGCTGAGGGCTTACCTATCTTATTGATTTTCTCAAAGAACCAACTTCTAGTTTTGTTGATTCCTTGTATGGTTTTATTTGTTTCTACTTGATTGATTTCAGCCCTGAGTTTGATGACTTCCTGCCTTCTGCTCCTCTTGGCTGTATTAGATTCTTTCTCTTCTAAAGCTTTCAGGTGCGCTGTTAGCCGCTGGTGTATGGTCTCTCCAGCTTCCTTTTGGCGGCACTCAGAGCTATGAATTTTCCTCTTAGCACTGCTTTCAATGTGTCCCATAAATTTGGGTATGTTGTGCCTTCATTTTCATTAAACTCTAAAAATGTTTTGATTTCTTTCCTTATTTCTTCCTTGACCAAGGTATCATTGAGTAGAGCACTGTTCAGGTTCCATATGTATGTGGGCTTTCTGTTGTTTTTGTTGCTGTTGAAGACCACCGTTACTCCATAGAGATTTGATAGGAGGCATGGAATTAGTTCGATTTTTTTTGTATCTGTTGAGGTCTGTTTTGTGACCCATTATATGGTCAGTTTTGGAGAAGGTACCATGAGGTGCTGAGAAGAAGGTATTGTCTTTTGTTTTAGGATGAAATGTTTTATAGCTATCTATTAAATCCATTTGGTCCAAAACTTCTGTTAGTTTTACTCTGTATCTGTTTAGTTTGTGTTTCCCTGATCTGTCCATTAAGGAGAGTGGGGTGTTGAAGTCACCCACAATTATTGTGTGGGTTGCAATGTGTGCTTTCAGCTTTAGTAAGGTTTCTTTTACGAATGATGGTCCCCTTGTATTTGGAGCATAGATGTTCAGAATTGAGAGTTCTTCCTGGTAGATTTTTCCTTTGATGTATGTAAAGTCTCCTTCCATGTCCTTTTTGATGACTTTTGGTTGAAAGTCAATTTTATCAGATATTAGAATGGCTACTCCAGCTTGTTTCCTGGGACCATTGGCTTGGAAAACTGTTTTCCAGCCCTTTACTCTGAGGTAGTGTTTGTCTTTGACACTGAGATGCATTTCCTGTAAGCAGCAAAATGTTGGGCCTTGTTTACATATCCAGTCTGTTAGTCTATGTCTTTTTATTGGGGAATTGAGCCCATTAATGTTAGGAGATATTAAGGAAAAGTGATTGTTACTTCCTGCTATTTTTGATATAATTTGTATGTTTGTGTGGTTATCTTTTTGGGGTTTGTTGGAATAGGATTAATTTCTTGCTTTTTCTAGTGTATAGTTTCTCTCCCTTTGTTGGTGTTTTCCTTTCATTATCCTTTGAAGAGCTGGATTTGTGGAAAGATACTGTGTAAATTTGTTTTTGTCATGAAATACCTTGGTTTCTCCATCTATGGTAATTGAGAGATTTGCTGGATATAGCAGTCCGGGTTAGCATTTCTGTTCTCTTAGGGTTTGTATGACATCTGCCCAGGCTCTTCTGGCTTTCATAGTCTCTGGTGAGAAGTCCAGTGTAATTCTGATAGGTCTACCTTTATATGTTACTTGACCTTTTTCCCTTACTGCTTTTAATATTCTTTCTTTGTTTAGTACATTTAATGTTTTAATTATTATGTGATGGGAGGAATTTCTTTTCTGGTCAAATCTATTTGGAGTTCTGTAGGCTTCCTGTCTGTTCATCGGCATCTCTTTCTTTAGGTTAGGGAAGTTTTCTTCTATAATTTTGTTGAAGACATTTACTGACCCCTTAAGTTGGAAATCTTCACTCTTCTATACCTATAATCCTTAAGTTTGGTCTTCTCATTTTGTCCTGGATTTCCTGGATGTTTTGGGTTACATGTTTTTTTTTTTTGCATTTTTCATTTTCTTTGACTGTTGTATCAATGCTTTCCATGGTATCTTCTGCATCTGAGATTCTCTCTTCTATCTCTTGTATTCTGTTTTTGATGCTTTGATCCATGACTCCTGACTTCTTTCCTAGGTTTTCTATGTCCCGAGTTGTTTCCCTTTGTGATTTCTTTATTAAGTCTACCTCCATCTTTAGCTCTTGGATGGCTTTGTTCAATTCCTTCACCTGTTTTGTTATGTTTTCCCTTAGTTCTTCAAGGGCTTCTCCCTGTTTACTTGTGGTCTCTTGTATTTCTTTAAGGGAGTTATTTATGTCCTTCTTGAAACCCTCCATCAGCATCATGAGCAGTGCTTTTCAATCCAGTTCTTGCTTTTCTGGTTGGGGTATCCAGGACTTGCTGTTGTTGGAGAACTTGGTTCCGATGGAGCCATGTTGCCTTGGTTTGTATTGGTGGTATTCTTGTGTTTGCCTTTTGCCATTTGGTTATCTCTGGTGTTAGCTGGTGTTGCTGTCTCTGACTGTGGTTTCTCTGTGCTCCTGGGAGACCTGTTCTCTCTGTGTACACTGATATATAAGTACTTCTGCAAGACCCACTCCCTTATAGTTGTATTTAGGTATGTACCCTCTGTGGCCCAGATCAACTCTGGGTGCGGGTGGTAATCAGAAGACTCCTGTCCCAGTCTGTTCCTAGGTTCTTGTGTCCTCAGGGTTTCAGGCTGATTCCTGTTAGCAGCAGGGGTAGTCCTATTGTACCACTGTGCCTCTCTGCATTCTTTAATGGTTAGTTACCTCCTTGTATCCCTTGGATATGGTACCCAGTAGCAGAAGAAGGCTCCTCTGCTCTGAAAAGCAGGTCTCTTCTGTGCTACCTGACTCCTCCTTGCAGCTGGGTAGATGGCTGGCTTCCTGTGCCGCTTGGAGATGGTGTGCTGGAGTCCCTGTCTGGTCTATCACCAGAGCAAAGATGGCAGAGGCTGCGGCGCTCCCTCCAGGTGCTGATCACTCTGCAGGGCAAATGTCCCACAGCAAAGCTGGCACACAGATCACCACAGAGCTGCCCCACTCTTGGGCGCAGGTAGAACCCTGGCTGGCTGAGTCCCGAGATGTTATACTGGAGATATCTCTGTGTACCTGAAGTTTCTGTCTGTTCTGTCACCGAAGCAAAGATGGTGGAGGCTGATGCACTCCCTCCAGGCGCGGGTCACTCTGCAGGGCAGATGTCCCACAGCAGAGCTGGCACACAAATGACCACAGAGCTGCCCAGCTCTTGGGTGCAGGCAGCACCTTGGCTGGCTGTGTCCCAAGCAATGTTATACTCGGGATATCTCTGAACCTGGAGTCCCTGTCTGCTCTGCGGGAGCAAAAATGGTGGAGGCTGCTGAACTACCCGCCCTCATATTTTCAGATCAAGCACTTTTCTCTCTGCACTGAACCTTCTCCTCAGATCCTTAGTTTCACTTGCAAAAACAATATTATAAGCCTGTAAACTTGAATTTGATCTCCAGAATCTACATAAAGGTGGAAGGAGAGAAACAACTCCACAAATTTGTCCTCTGACATCCACATGTCACTGAGGCACACACATTGTATGCAAACACGCACATCAAGTACACATAAACACACTGATTAACTTTTTAAATAAAATTAAAACATTAGTCATATAGAATAAAGCTTAGTACTGTTTTAAACCTATTTAATTTATTTGCCTCATAACTAATTGATAATACAGAAAATGAGAGTTAATCTTTTACAGTCAACATAATAAGCATTAATTATAAGAAACAGGACTAAGTTATCTTTTAATTATATTCTATATTTTCCTTGCAGTTTCTTGTAAGTGATTTTGATGCTCTAAGTCTCCAAAGGTCCTCTTCCCACAAATGATTCATTAGTTATTTCTGAGCCTGGGTCACCAAGGACTTGTGTGTTTATTTGCTGTAGATCTGGCAAATTAATAAAAAATATCAATCTTGATAACAGAAAACTCTCTCTCTGAGCAAAGAGTTCAGGACCTCAGCTTGTCCCAAAGTAGCAGACATTCCTTTGAACCTATTTTTCAGGGCTTGAAAAAGTAATAAAGTTATTTTCTTAGGATGGTACTGCATCATCAATGAGAAAGTCAATCTGAATGATTAAAAACAGAAAATGTGAACCCCTATGAATCCCAAGGCTATTATTTTTGTACACATGACTAGAATTAATCAATGGTCACCAGAAATAATACTTTTACATTGTATTACATTATATTTACAAGAATCATGTGGTTAAATAACTAAGAGAGGAAGGCTGTGAAGAACTGCCAGAAATGTGAGTATGATAAATTCCGTCCTTTCAACTATAGGTACTTTATTGATACTCAGGTTCCACATTCCTCAGTTAAAAAGTCTTCACAGACTGTATTAAAATTACAGATGGAGAATACAATATAGTAGTAATTTAAACAGCACTTTAGAGGATTTTGTTATTGGATATGTCATAAGCATTAATAAGGTTATATTAAACATCAATGAAAACTGAGGCCGTATCTCAGTGATTCTTGCATAATCTATGCAGACCCTGGTTAACAACAACAAAAAAATGCAACAAGGAATGAGATCGTCTACAAATTGGACAATTTGAGAACTATAGAAAAATATCTGCATGCAGTTCTCTAGAAATTTGTGAAATTGTGGACTGAGGAACAGGAATAGATGTGGAAAGAAAGAGCATTGGGGGAAGATTATTCCTGATAGGTGAGCCAAGTGCTTGTCTCAGAATGAAACCTGTAGTAAAGATTTAGCAATCATAACGTACTGGCTTGATTAAAAGATATGAAATGAAATAGAATTAGGTATGGACATCAAGTATTTTGTTTTTAGACTTGTGTTCCGGGTTTACTCAGTTTCATGATTGATAAGAGGAGTAATCATTTCTAGAGATTAAAAGTTCAAGAAAGTAGAGTTACATTGACAAATAATAATACAAAGGACTACATAAAGGCATCAGCAAGTGTCTCAAAATTACAAAGAAAGGTGACAGATAAAACACATGTGGGTCCTCAAGGTAAGCTGTGAAAGAGTGCTATGACTGTTGTGTGGTTAGAAACTCACATTCTACTTACAAATTCCCTAAATTTAAACAGAAATTTCATACTGTTTGAATAATTTTGCTATCAGTTTGAAACATAAATAATGGAGAAAATGTGACTTTGGTATATTAACAACTGAACATAGTAACAGGAAAAAGAAAACACTGTGGATCAACTGAAATAATTCAAATGTGTCTGCTAACCACAAACACTGAATATTTGGTGTTTCAGTGTGGAATATGTATGAACAGTAACATCACTTCCATATAAAGACAAAATTAAAAGACAGTGAAGTTGAGATAGCTCTGAAGACAGGCTTAACAGTTAAATATGACATTTTTTAACTTAATATATTAGTAGTGCCATTTCGAGTGCATTCCAAAATTAAACACTAAAAGCAGTTGTGATGATTTTTTTCAAATGCATGTCTTATATATAACATTATCTTACTATACAACAAACCTTCCCTCAATACATTTTTCCTTTATCCCATGATAGAATAATAATGTAATTTTTAACTGAAAATTAATAATATGAAATGAGGTAATGATTAAAGGAGCTGTTTAAAGAAAATGTGGATGTCTGTAATTATAATACTAGACTCTAGCATATTAGGCCACAAATATAAAGCTTATAACAACCTGAAACTGAACCTGAAAATATTTGTGATTTTTATAGATAAACTCAAGAAACACATGAATAGAGCAAAGATGGTGAAAGATTTCACTTCAGGATTCAGACTCTAAGGAGGAACTCAGTCTCAGAAATCATTAGCAGCCAAGTCAAACTGCTTGGAAAAACATGAACCCAAAGAGCAATTGAATAAAAATAATAATAATTTGAGACTCAAATGCAAAGAGAAGGAAGCACACATAACATTTTGAAATGTGCAGACAAGCTAATTTGATTTTCTAAATCTACCCAGAAAAGATCAAACATTGTAAGGTATAATCAACCAGTGTGTTTATGTTTGCAAACAGAACATATATGCGCACATGAGTTGGGCTTCATAATATTTTCCCTGTAAATCACTACTCCTGGACAGGTATCTCTGAATTTTAAATGCAGACTGGATAGAGGTAACAATTCAATTATGAGAAACCACACAATAACAACATTCATCCTACTGGGACTGACAGATGACCCACAACTGAAAACTCTGATCTTTGTCTTTCTGTTCCTCACCTACATGCTGAGTGTGACTGGGAACCTCACGATCATTTCCCTCACCTTTATTGATTCACACCTAAAGACTGCTATGTACTTTTTCCTACAAAATTTCTCCTTCCTAGAAATCTCATTTACAACTGCTTGCATTCCCAGATACTTATACAACATCTCAACAGGTGACAAGATAATTACATATAACAACTGTGTCATTCAAATATTTTGTACTGATCTTTTTGGTGTGATAGAATTTTTTCTGCTGGCCATCATGTCCTATGACCGATATGTAGCTATCTGCAAACCCTTGCATTATATCACCATCATGAGCAGCAGGATCTGTACAAGACTTATCTTCTGTTGTTGGGCAGCTGGCTTGTTTGTGATCCTGCCACCACTTAGTCTGGGCCTCAATCTGGAATTCTGTGACTCTGTTATTGACCATTTTGTTTGTGATGCATACCCCCTCCTAAAGATCTCATGCACAGAAACATGGTTCATAGAGCAGATAGTGATAGTTTCTGCAGTATTGACATTTATCATGACCCTTCTGTGTGTAAGCCTTTCCTATATATACATAATCAGGACCATTCTAAGATTTCCTTCTGCCCAGCAAAGGAAAAAAGGCCTTTTCTACCTGTTATTCCCACATGATTGTGGTTTCCATCACCTATGGCAGCTGCATCTTCATCTACATCAAACCTTCAGCAAAGGACTCAGTGGCTATCAACAAGGGTGTGATGGTTCTCACCACTTCCATTGCTCCCATGTTGAACCCATTCATTTATACCTTGAGGAACAAGCAAGTCAAACAGGCCTTCAATGACTCAGTTAAAAGAATTGCACTGTTTTTCCAGAAGTAGGGAAAGTTTCTACTCTAGAGAGAGACAACATTTTATGAAAAAAAAATATATGACATCATAAACTGTACTTTAAAATTTTTTATCTTCAGCTTTCTAACTGGGAAACTTCATCACATTTAAATGTCTCAATAATTATGTATGAAACACCTTCAGGAAATAAAAATATGCCTTCACATAGAAAAAAGGTAGAATAACAATGATGGAGAAGTATCAATGAAATACTGTGTTTATTGTCTATTCTAACTTCAGCTTTCATGAGGATCATGGTACCAGGCACCATGATAAGTTCTGTCTCTTCCCTGATATCCTCAGGAACCCCCACAAGAATGTTAAAATATTTGTATGCACAGATTCCTTACATTAAATGGCTCAGTATTCTCATATACCTGTGTACACTCTCTTGTGTACTTTAAATATTCTCCATATTACTGAAAGTGCAGAACACAAGTTAATTTCTATGTAAATAGCTATAATGTTTAGGGAATTATGACAAGAGATTCAGCATGTTCACTATATATGCAAATTGGTTCAAATGTTCCCCATTTTTCAGTTGACTCCTGTATAACCCATAGTTATCTAGGGGACCCCTGGTACTTTACTATTTACTCTAAACAATAAAGTAAGAAAAATGAATGGATTTAGAACAATATATTTAATATTACAAATAATATTAAATCTTGATTTAATAATATTGTTAATGCTTTCACCTTTACACTATAGTGAAAATTGTTATTATATAATCCTATTCTATGATTTATAAGTATGAATTATGCTTTATCTTGTATTTTATATAGAATTTAATGCCTTACTAAACTATAAAGATATTCTAAAGATGTAACTATATTCTAAAGATATACCATAAAGATATTCTAAAGTATAACTTAAGAAAACTATAAATACCTCATAGAAATATTGATTCATTCGTGAAAACTGAGAGAGAGAGAGAGAGAATGAGGTTTATAAAATGGGCTGGGAAGAAGGATTGACAATTAAGAGCACTGACTACTCTTCCAGAAACCCCAAATTTTATTTTTTTTAATTTTTTATAATGCTTTTTTTAAAAAAATTATTTATTTATTGTATGTATGTGAGTACTCAGTACACTGTCACTTTCTTCAGACATACCAGAAGAAGGTGTCGGATCTTGTTACAGATCATTGTGTGCCATTATGTGGTTGCTGGGAATTGTGCTCATGACCTCTAGAAGAGCAGTCAATAGTCTTAACTTCTGTGCCACCTCTCCAGCCCCCAAATTTGTTTTTAAATGTGTGTGTGTGTGTGTGTGTGTGTGTGTGTAGCCACTGACACTGGACTCTAACAATTGACTGATCTATTCCTTTTGATCAGTTGTGAGTTTTCTATAATGTTCTCCACTTCTTGCAAAAAGAAGTTTACTTGGTAAGTAGTAAAAGCTACATTTACCTATGAGGATGGGGGAAAGTACATACTTCATAAAAGTACATTTATTTAATAAAAATAAAGCTATAAATAAATTATGCTTGTCTAGTAAACTGGGGATAGTGAGTTCTTCACAAGGATCCATGACCTTACTAACCGTACCAAATTGGCTAGATTTCCAGACTCAGGCATGACTTCCCTCAAGCTAAGCAGTCCACAAGTCCAGTTAGATAGTTCTTAGTTACAGACAAGACAAGTGCTGCTACCACTTGCTCATCCAGGAATATCGTGCCACATTGGTGATTGTTAGGATTTCTAGGTGTCACATCTGTAGAGGATTATTAAGTACTGATAAATTTAATTGCTTATTCATAAAATAATTAAAATTAAAGACAATGTATAAAATACACTAAGGTGTTTTATCCTCATTTTATTAGGTTTTTTCTCCAGAATCCTTTTGTTTTAATTTTATTGAATATATTTTTCATTTACATTTCAAATGTTATACCCCTTTCCAGTTTCCCTCTTCCCCGAAAACCCCCAACCCATCCTCCCACCTCCTGCCTCCAAGAATATGCTCCTCCACCCAACCCACTCCCATGACCCCCACTTGATTTCTCCACACTGGGGCCTCTATTGAGCCTTCACAGGACCAAGGACCTCTCCTCCTACTGATGCCCAACAAGGCATTCCTCTGCCATTCTTTTGGCTGGACCAGGTGTACCTCTTGGTTGATGACTTAGTCCCTGGGAGCCCTGGGGTATCTGTCTGGTTGGCTAACATTGTCGTTCTTCCTATGGGACTGCAACTCCCCCCACCCCCAGCTCCTCCAGCTTTCCCTCCAACTCCCCTATAGTGAACCCCAAACTCAGACCAATGGTTGACTGCTAGTATTCACCTCTGTATCTGTAAGGCTCTGGCAGGGGCCCCTCCAAAAGACAACCATAACAGGCTCCTTTTAGTACACACTTCTTGTCATCCATAGTAGTTTCAGGGTTTGGTGACAGTTTATATGATGAATTCCCAGGTAGGACACTCTTTGGGTGGCCTTTCCTTCAGTCTCTGTTCCACTCTTTGTCTCCATAGTTGTCCCTGTGATTATTTTGTTCCCTTTCTCAGAAGAAACAGCTCACCCATACTTTGGTCTACCTTCTTCTTGAGCTTCCTGTGGTCTGTGAATTGTAACATGTTTATTTTGAGCTTTTGGGCTAATATCCACTTATCAGTGAGTACATACCATGTGTGTTCTTTTGTGATTGGATTACTTCACTCAGGATGATACTTTCTAGTTCCACCATTTGCCTAAGAATTTCATGAATTCATTATTTTTAATACCTGAATAGTACTCCATTGTGTATATAAACCACAATTTCTGTATCCATTCCTCTGTTGAAGGACATATGGGTTCTTTCCAGCTTCTGGCTATTATAAATAAGGCTGCTATGAACATAATGGAGCATGTGTCCTTATTGCATTTTGGAGCATCTTCTAGATATATGCCCAGGAGTGGTATAGCTGGATCCTCAGGTAGTACTAAGTCCAGTTTTCTGAGGAACCGCCATACTGATTTCCAGAGCAGTTTTACTAGCTTGCAATCACAACGGCAATGGAGAAGTGTTCTTCTTTCTCCACATCCTCTCCAGCACCTGCTGTTCCCTGAGCTTTACATCTTAGCCATTCTGACTGGTGTGAGGTGGAATCTCAGGATTGTTTTGATTTGCATTTCCCTAATAACTAAGGATGCTGCACATTTCTTTAGGCGCTTCAGAGCCATTCGAGTATCCTCTGTTGAAAATTTCCTGTTTAACTCTGCACCCCATTTTTAATAGGGTTATTTGACACTCTGGAGTCTAACTTCTTGAGTTGTTTGTATACATTGGATATTAGCCCTCTATCAGATGTAGAATTGGTAAAGATCTTTTACCAATCTGTTGGTTGCCGTTTTATCCTATTGACAGTGTCCTTTGCCTTACAGAAGCTTTGCAGTTTTATGAGGTCCCATTTGTCAATCCTTGTTCTTAGAGCATAAGCCATTGGTGTTCTGTTCAGGAATTTTTCTCTGTGCCCATGTGTTCAAGGTTCTTCCCCACTTTCTCCTCTATGAGCTTCAGTGTATCTGGTTTTATGTGGAGGTCCTTGATCCACTTGGACTTGAGCTTTGTACAAGGAGAAAAGAATGGGTCGATTTGCATTTTTCTGCATGCTGACCTCCAGTTTATCCAGCACAATTTGTTTAAAATGCTGTCTTTTTTCCAGTGGTTGTTTTTAAGCTCCTTTGTCAAATATCAAGTGACCGTAGGAGTGTGGATTCTTATCTGGGTCTTCAATTCTACTCCATTGATCTTCCTGCCTGTTTCCGTACCAATACCACACAATTTTTATCACTATTGCTCTGTAATAGAGCTTGAGGTCAGGGATGGTGATTCCCCTAGTAGATCTTTTGTTTTGGAGAATAGTTTTCACTATCCTGGGGTTTTTTGTTATTCCAAATGAATTTGCAGATTGCTCTTTCTAGCTCTATGAAGAATTGATTCAGAATTTGATGGAGATTGTATTGAATCTGTAGATTGCTTTTGGAAAGATGGACATTTTACTATGTTAATCCTGCCAATCCATGAGCATGGGAGATCCTTCCATCTTCTGAGATATTCTATGATTTCTTTCTTCAGAGGCTTGAAGATCTTGTCATACAGATCTTTCACTTGCTTGGTTAGAGTCACACCAAGGTATGTAATATTATTTGTGACTATTGTGAAGAGTGTCATTTCCCTAATTTCTTTCTCAGCTTGTTTATCCTTTGAGTAGAGGAAGGGTAGTGATTTGTTTGAGTTAATTTTATATCCAGCCACTTTGCTGAAGCTGTTTATCAGCTTTAGGAGTTCTCTGGTGGAATTTTTGGGGTCGCTTAAGTATATGATCATATCATCTGCAAATAGTGATACTTTGACTTCTTCCCTTCCAATTTGTATACCCTTGACCTCCTTTTGTTGTCTATTGCTCTGGCTAGGACTTTGAGTACTATATTGAATAGATAGGGAGAGAGTGGGCAACCTTGTCTGGTCCCCGATTTTAGTGGGATTGCTTCAAGTTTCTCTCCATTTAATTTGACGTTAGCTACTGGTTTACAGCATATTGCTTTCACTATGTTTAAGTATGGGCCCTGAGTTCCTGATCTCTCCAAGAATTTTATCATGAAGGGATGCTGAATTTTGTCAAAAACTTTTTCAGCATCTAATGAAATGACCATGTGTTTTTTTTCCTTTGAGTTTGTTAATGTAGTGGATTACACTGATGGATTTCCTTATATTGAACCATCCCTGTATCCCTGGGATGAAGCCTACTTGATCATGGTGAATTATTGTTTTGATGCATTCTTGGATTCGGTTGACTAGAATTTTGTTGAGAATTTTTGCATCAATGTTCATAAGGGAAGTTGGTCTGAAGTTTTCTTTCCTTGTTTGGTCTTTGTTTGGTTTCGGTATAAGCATTATTGTGGCTTCATAGAATGAATTGTAGTGTTCCTTGAGTTTCTAGTTTGTGGAATAGTTTGAAGAGTATTGGTATTAGCTCTTCTTTGAAGATCTGATAGAATTCTCCAGTAAACCCATCTGTTCCTGGGCTTTTTTTATTTTTTGTTGTTGGGAGGTTATTAAAAACTGCTTCTATTTCCTCAGGACTTATGGGATTATTTAGATGGTTTATCTGCTCCTGCTTTAACATTGGCACCTGGTATGTATCTAGAAAATTGTCGATTTCATCCAGATTTTCGAATTTTGTTGAGTATTAGCTCTTGTAGTAGGATCTAATGATTTTTTTTTTAATTTCCACAGTTTCTGTTGTTATGTCTCCCTTTTCATTTCTGATTTTATTAATTTGGGTAGTGCCTGTGTACCCTCAAGTTAGTCTGGCTAAGGGTTTATCTATCTTGTTGATTTTCTCAAAGAACCAGCTCCTGGTTTTGTTGATTCTTTGTATGGTTCTTTTTGTTTCTACTTGGTTGATTTCGGGCCTGAGTTTAATTATTTCTTGCCGTCTACTCCTCTTGGGTGCATTTGCTTCTTTTTGTTCTAGAGCTTTCAGGTGTGTTGTCAAGCTGCTAGTGTAGGCCTCTTCAATTTCTATTTGGAGGCACTTAGAGCTATGAGTTTTCCTTTCTTAGCACTGCTTTAAATGTGTCCTATAAGTTTTGGTATGATTTGCTCTCATTTTCATTAAATTCTAAAAAGTCTTTAATTTCTTTCTTTATTTCTTCCTTGACCAAGCTATCATTGAGAAAAGCATTGTTCAAAGTCCATGTGCATATGTGTTTTCCATTGTTTATGTTTGCACTCAAGAACAGACTTAGCACACAGGTATGTATGTTCTCCTGGGAAACCAGCTCTCCTGTACTCCCAGGCCTCTCCACACTCCAAATGACCTAAGTGAGGCTAGCTCTCTAGGAAGTATCAGGAGATGGTATTTTCCTTGTGACAGACGTGGCAAGATTCTGCCACAGCAGAAAGAGCAAATGCCCTGAGTACAGCTGGTTCTCTAGGAAATATCAGGAGAGGTGTCTTCACTATGGCAGACCTGGCAAGATTCTGCCACAGCAGAAAGGGCAAATGCCCTGAATGGCTGGTTCGCTAGGAAGTATCAGGAGATGGAATCTTCACTGCAGCAGAGCTGACAAGGTTCTGCCCCAGCAGAAGGGCAGGCAGGTGGTAGTCTTTTTCCAGAATTCTATACTGTAATTTTATTATAACATTTCTTCCCCCCAACTCCTCTATAATTCATACCCTTTTCCCTACACATCCAACTTTGTGTTCTCTTTTTAAAAAACTACAGTTTGTGCTACCCATATCATCCTGGATATGTATCCTCCACTAGAGCATCGTCCACCTCCCAGAGGCCATACTCTTAAAGAAAATGAACTCTCCATCTCTCAGTAGTCATTCATTGTAAATAGTTATTCAGCTAGGAGTTAAACATCATGTCTATCTCCCATCTCCACACTGGGATTTACCATGGCTCGAGCTTACACGGATCTTGTGCTTGCTGTCACAATCACTGTGACTTTACACATACAACTGTTCTACTGTGTTCAAAATATACTCTTCCCTTTTGTCATCCCACCACCTCATGTTCTTTTAATCTTTCCTCTCCCTTTCCATCATGACAACTGAGCCCTGAGAAGAGGGAGCTGTCATCAACCCACTAAAGCCATCAAGGCTAAGTTTTCACAGATTGAAATCTTAGTATACCAAAATATCAGCATGGGGTAACCAAGGAATTCAAGAATAGTGCAAAGCACTTCTCATTTTTATTATTAAAACAAGTAAAGCATGATGAGACCTTTACAGTTAACTTAAACGAGCACAAGTACAGTGAGGGAATATACCTGGTATTGACTTATCATCTTTAGTCATGTGAAAAGAGCCAAGAATATTGGTAATGAGATGGGGTGGACATGCCAGGACATTCCATTCATGCCCTTTCAAGTGCATTAACTTATCACAGTTTATGAAATTCTCTCTAGAAGGCCACCTTGTGGGAAGAACATTCTGCACTCTATTCCTTACATAGTTGACAGTGAGTTCACAGCTTCTTTTACATAGGTTCACACAGGTTGTGATACAAATGCCCAGTTTAAAGCTTAACATTCTGAAGTCTCTTGTCCCCTGCAACTTCACCAATTCTGTATCTGCTTATTGCCACCAACTGATGAGATTTTTTTTAATTTTTTTTTATTTTCTAAGTTTTTTTTAATTTACATTCCAAATCATTTCCCCTTTCCTGTTTCCTCCCTCCCCGAAAGTCCCATAAGCCCCCTTCCCTCCCTCTTTTCCCCATTCGACCCCCTCTCGCTTCTCTGTCCTGGCATGCCCCTACATCCAGTCTTTCCAGGACCAGGGGTCTCTCCTTCCATCTTCTTGGAAATCTATTGATATGCAAATTGTGTCTAGGGTATCCCGAGATTCTGGGTTAATATCCCCTTATCAGTGACTCCATACCATGTGTGTTTTTTTGTGATTGAGTTACCTCACTAAGGATGATATTCTCCAGTTCTGACCATTTGCCTAGGAATTTCGTGAGTTCATTGTTTTTAATTGCAGAGTAGTATTCCATTGTGTAAATATACCACATCTTCTGAATCCATTCCTCCGTTGAGGGACATCTGGGTTCTTTCCAGCTTCTGGCTATTATAAATAAGGCTGCTATGAACATAGTGGAGCATGTGTCCTTATTGCATGCAGGTAAAGCCTCTGGGTATATGCCCAGGAGTGGTATAGCCGGATCCTCCGGGAGTGTCATGCCCAGTTTTCTGAGGAACCGCCAGACTGCTTTCCAGAGTGGTTGTATCAGCTTGCAATCCCACCAGCAGTGGAGGAGTGTTCCTCTTTCTCCACATCCTCGCCAACAACTGCTGTCTCCTGAGTTTTTGATCTTAGCCATTCTGACTGGTGTGAGATGGATGAGATTTTTTTTGATTTTTTTGATGACTGTTGATTGTTACACTAAACTTTGAGTGTGATAGCTCACTGAAAGTCAACTTAATACCATGCCAAATTAAAATTGTAATTGTAGTAGGCTCTCCACAAGGGTCTATACCTGTCTAGGTCAAAAGTTTTGGTCCCTATTAGAGCAGTCAACTATCTGATTGGATAAGGGGTTCACTGCTCAAGATAGAGAACCCATGCCTGACATGGTTCAAGTGGCCAAAAACCTGGGACTAGATGGGCCATGGACGTGGGGACCCAAATACTACTGTTCTGCTTAATGACTGTACCAATATAGCAACTCAGAACAACAGTTTGCTAGGCCCATAGATCAGTGTCCTGCTCAACCATCATCAAAGATGCTTCCTCCTGCAGTAGATGGGAATAAATACAGAGACCCACAACTTATCAATGTGCAGAGAGTGAGAGACACTGAAATACTCACTCCTAAGTGGGAGGTCTTCATCAAACCACTTCCCTGAGGGCTTAGGTAACCCCAAAGAAAAGGAAACAGAAAAACTACAAAATCCAGGGAGGATAGAAGACACAAAAGAAGCAATGCCTTCCAGACACTGCAGGCTGACACACATATGAACTCACAGAGACTGTGGAAGTATGCACAGGGCTGCACACAGCTAAGACAAATGGGTTCCGAGCACTGAGAATGGGAAGTGGACAGGATTTCCATCCCTAACAAAGAAGCTATCCAATTGACAACTACTCACAAAGGAAAAATTAGTTTTCTACAATAGTGTCTCGTTGACTATACATATCACACTTAAGTGCACAGCCCATGTCCTGCAGTGTATGACCAACATGAAATCAACTCAGGGGCATCTGGGGGTATATTTTGTCTCATCATTCTTCTCTTGGCATTTTTTTTTACCTCACTGCTATTTTGTTTAAACATTATAATTTCTAATTGTGTGTGTGTGTATGTGTGTGTGTGTGTGTATTTCTTCTGTTATATCTTTGTTTTTGCTTGTTTGTTTGCTGCTTAGTTTTCTAAACAGAGAGAAAATGATTTGTAACAGAGGGGAAATGATTTGGAATGTAAATAAAAACACTTAGAAAATAAAAAAAAGAGTTTGAGGTCAAAAAGCAAAAAATAAACAGAGAGAAAAAAGAAGGCCTAGGATAGGATAGATGGGGAGATGGGGGAATCTAGGAGGAGGGAAGGAAATCTGTGATCAGAATATTTTGTATGGAAGAAAACTATTGTCATTAAAAAATAAAATAAGTATGTAGGTTTAGGATTAGGAAGACTAAGAATAAAACCACAAATAGGCTTTTGGTAGGATTTCTGGTGTTGGGTGAGTTGCCTAAATTCTTAATCTTCAGGGGGGGGTTTGTTTGTTTAAAATGGAATTTCAGTTTCTAGAGAGTATTTGAAAAATCCAATGAAATTATTTTAAAAATTATTATTTATAGGTATGCCATATTCAGACTCCAAAATTAGCTTTAGTAATTCTGTCCTTTTCTTTCAAATTCTTCTCTTGGAAAAGAATATTCACAATAGTTGTGATTTTAAAAGGTACCATTTATTCAAATCTTTGTGAGTTTTTATTTTAAACCTCAGTTGGACTTAAAAAATTTTTATTATTATTCAAAACTGAAGCACTGTAGTTCAGAAAGATTGTGCAAAATACACTAATTCATGTAGCTAGCAAATGTCAAACATAATCTTAGATCTTACTTATGAGGAAATGTATTCCATTAAACACAGTCCTGCATAGCCGCTACTTGAAATTAGACACAGAAAGAGTAATTTCTTCCTTTTAATCAGTATGAAATAGATTTTGTATACTAAAACAGAATATATCATTTAATGTAACTTCAACATATCATTTTGCAATATTGTTTGATATAATTTGCTTAGTTTAACTAAAGTTGAGCTATTAATTTTAAAATATAACTTTAAAAATAAGAATTCAAATAGAGTCATTGGTGGACCATGTCACTCTCAGAAGACATTTGTTATTAAATGAAAATTTTCCTACAAGATATCAAATACCTCCCATGATTTATTGACAAGGTTGAGTGAAGCCCAATGTCTGCAAAACTACACAGGCTATTACCATTTCCCTTGGTTAGTCAACATAATACGTGGCAAGAACTCCAGTTCTGAAAATGCTTCACACCTTGAATGCAAACTGCATGCTGTGATACTGTCCTGCTAGATGAGATGTAGCCACTTGTGCAATAGCAGAAAGACTGTCCAGGATAACTAAACACTTTATAATTGGAACTGAGACCTTCTCTCCATGATAGAATTCTATATTTTGTGCTTTTATCATGGTCAAAAGTCCATGGATATGGAAGTCATAGATCCAAGTAATTTGAAATGGAAATGTTATCAAATTCCTCTATGTGTTTTTGTTCATACACATGGACATGCTGCTCTCAGTCTTTATCAGAAGAGCCTTTTTTGTAAGTGAGTGACAGTCAGTAGAGGGATACATAACTGTTCAAAGTGCAGAGTTACTGAAATGGGATATCTATTTTAGTCACCCTCCACCAAGGCTGAAGGAACCCTCAAGAAAGAGGAGGTAGAAAGAATGTAAGAATGAGAAGATGAGAGGCATACTATGAATACCATCTCCTGGACATGACATGGCTACCACACTCATGGTGTTGTAGGATCTGTGGTGACCTGCACAAGGCCTATACAAGATCAAGCCAATCAAAATCCCAGCACAAAGAATGCAGATATTCTCCAGACCCAACAACTCACTGAGGAGCTATTGGCAGTGTATACCTGATAGAAGAGAGATTCGTTGTTTTATGAGGATATGGCCACTGGTAAGTTCCCCATGCTCCAGAAGGTGGCCTCACATCCA
Organism: Tokudaia tokunoshimensis; assembly: GCA_036184795.1. Taxonomy (NCBI): domain Eukaryota; kingdom Metazoa; phylum Chordata; class Mammalia; order Rodentia; family Muridae; genus Tokudaia; species Tokudaia tokunoshimensis. Next base: position 51,674,812 of record BTHU01000007.1, read on the forward strand.
TGAACATATGTGCAGTACTAAGTAGCTTATGAACAAACAAACAGGAAAAAGGCATGAGGTTATGAGGAATGAGTTGGAAAGGAGAAAATAAGGAGTAGGTAATTTTCATTATATACATGTATGAGATTCTCAACTATGAAAAATTTAAATTAAGCTATTAGGTAATGAATCAATCCTGATATAATCTTCCACTGTCTTATATATGCTTAATACATAGGTATATTTTAACTCCAATTTTTAGTGGTTAAGAGTGGTAAGAGTGCTTGTTACACTCTTGACCATAAGTAGCAGACTTTGGATATCAGTAGTCATGTAAAGTCTGAGCATATCCTCATCCTTGCCTGTAACCCAAGAACTGAAGGAAACAGAAAATAGTGGAAACTTAAACAAGGGAAAAGAACAAAACTAGTTAGGTTTTGTTGATGCTGAGCCTAGCTGAACTCCAGGTTCAGTGAGAGTTTTTGCCCCAAAGGAACAAAGCAAGAGTTATAGAAACACCCAATACTCTCCTCTAGTCTCCACACAGACATGCAGATTCATACATAGGTACACATATTCCTACACTTGAACACCTCCCCATATATAAACACAAAAAAGAATAGGCATGATAGAAAACACACACAATCTAAAGGAATATAAAACATGATGCAAATTTCTATCTTAGAAAAGGAAGATTGAGAAATGGTGCCCAGTGAAATGGAGAAGAAAATAATAACAAATGTATAATACCATACATAAATTAATTTTACCATTAGCATCATATTTTGGAGATAAACATAGAAACCAAAATAAGTTCAGATTCCACAATATTATTGTTTATCAAATGTTTCATAACATTTACACTTATCCCCAGTGCAGAGGAAATGTAAAACAATAATTACAGAGGTTTAAAGAAAAACATAATATAGTTACTTTCAATTTTTAAAAGATCAAGAGACTAGAGAGATGGATCAGGGGTTTAAAACACTATCTTTTCATCACAGTATAGTGGAGCAATTCCTAACACACACACACACACACACACACACACACACACACACACACACACACACACACACCAAATAGCTTACAATAATTTGTAAATCCAGGGAATTCAATGTCTTCCTCTGACATCTACCAGGCTTGTATACAGGCATACAGGCAGGCAAAACACCCCCATACACAGAAAATACTTTTTAAAAGCTGAAAACCAGTGAGCTCCTAATATAAAGTTCGAATCCTACATTTTTGACAGGGGCAGAATGACGTTCATGTTAACCAGTACATTCATTTCTTTCTACTAAGCATTACTTTATTAATCAAATCCTTGAAGGCTTGTTTTACTTGTTGATTTCTCAAGGTGTAAATAAAAGGGTTCAGCATGGGAGCAATTGAAGTATTGAGAACAGCCACCCCTTTGGTCAGTGATGCTCTTTCATTTGCAGAAGGTTTGACATACATGAAAATGCAGCTGCCATAGGAGATGGAGATGACAATCATGTGAGAGGAACAGGTGGAGAAAGCCTTTTTCCTCTGACTGGCAGATGGGAACCTCAGAATGGTGCTGATGATGCAGATGTAGGACAAGATCACTAGAGTCAGTGTGAACAGCAGAGTGATGGAGGCACAATAAAAGCCAAATGCCTCTAAAAGCCTTGTATCTGAACAAGATAGTTGTAACATGGGGAAGTAGTCACAGGAGAAGTGATCAATGACATTCAAAGCACAAAAATCTAACTTGAGGACAAGCATGATTAGAGGGAAGATGCTCAGAAATCCTGCCAGCCATGAACTGAGGACAAGAAGGGTGCAGACTTTCTGATTCATGATGATAACATAGTGTAGTGGCTTGCAGATGGCAACATAGCGATCATAAGACATGGCAGTTAGAAGAAAGAACTCAGACACTCCCAGGGAAAGGAAGAAATATAACTGAGCCAAACAATTGTTATAGGAAATGGTCTTGACTTTAGTAATTATTGACTCCAAAAATCTAGGGATGGAAACACTGGTGAATATAATTTCTAAGAAGGAGAAATTCTGGAGGAAGAAATACATAGGAGTCTTTAACTGGGAGTCTAGCAAGGTAAGAGCAATGATGGTTAGGTTTCCAGTGACACTTAATATGTAAGCAATGAACAAAAAGATAAAAATCACAACCTGAACCTCTGGTGTGTCAGATATGCCCAAGAGCACAAACTCAGTAACCATAGTGTGGTTTCTCATACTGATTTATTGTTCAAAGAATCTATTGATAAAAAAAAATCAAAGTGTAAACACAACATAAAAGGAACAAAAGTTTAAATATTGATATTGCTACATTCTGTGAAGTTAAGCAATGGAATATTTTCACTAGGATTTTCCAATCTCTGCTCATTCCTCTTAAACAAAAAGCATATGGCTGAAAGGAAATATTTTTAACATGGGTGTTTAAAGCCCTCTTGAGCAATTTATACACCAACACTCTACATATGGTTCTAATTTATATGTGTGTAATGTACTGTTGAACTATAGATTTATATAGCAATGTTTTAATAACATCTTCATTTTTAATATAAAACATTGTTTTGGTTTCACATACTGTATGCTTTTGGAATTGAATATAACATTACATTTCAACATCAATACTAATTTCAAACTTCTATAATTTAGTAGTAGAAACTGAGCACCCAATCATATTTACTAAACCTAAGTACAGTAATGGTTATTTTCAACAATAATATGTATTATTTTAAAATGGTTAAGGAAGTAAATGTGTTTGTAAACACAGAAATCAAAATAGATTTTATTTTATTATGAAAACAAAATCTTGGTTTGGGAAAATTAAAACATGGGCCAGGGAAAATAATTAAACAGAGCCAGGAAACAAAGTTATTTTCTATGAATGCTGAGATACTTGTATCATTTTAAAATTTTCTTTTTGCTACGTTTATTTGCTATTTTATCTTTAAACTTTCTTGAGGACAAAAGGAACTTATACAAAGGGTTTTTTTTTATCTCAAAGTGAAATAGTGCCTTCCTTCTCAAAGAATTATCAGAATGAATAAAATTATGTGTTGAATTAATTTCTCACACCACAGAGCTCTACAATGGAACCGATATGACTTCCATCACTCCTCTCCTGATATTTAACAGGCAACACAGAGTCTGTGATGTAAGTTGTCGAAGTTGTTGTACTATACTAGTTTCTGTGCTGTGCAGTTCAGCAAGTGATAAGTACTAAAGCTGATAATGGATATCATTTACCTTTTCATATTTTAGTCTTCCAGTTCTCCATGTTTTTTCTCTTTAGAAATATACATTTTTCATCAATATGCCATCAAAATTGACAAATAACTGTTATGTGGTTTACATGATAGTTAAAATATACTAAAAGCTAAATTTAACAGTAACAAATATATTTAAATGATAATTTGGGGATCCTTGCATTTTTCCAGTAAATTAACCTTTCAAGGAGGGATAAAAAAACATTTGTTCACAAATATGAAATATATTGTTTGGTATATATGGTAACACCATTCAGATACAATATCATACAATAGTCAGCTATGGCTTAAATTCTGCCACGTAATAACATAAAAATAAACATATTCCTATTACTCTTCAGAAGATGGTTTTGTCATTCAGGTCACACTTGCCCCTTTTAATTATACAAAACATTGACATAAAAAGCATACATGATGAATTACTTGTAAGGATGCTAACAGCCTCACTTAGAAATGAAAATAAATGTACCTTTCATCTCTTTTATCTTTTCACAGACACAGAATGTGCTATATATAAACAAACTATTGTCATCCTTGAAATTCTTTAAGAAAATGAAACAACTTATACTGTTTTAAGACACTGGAAGGTAAAACATTTTGAAGGTCTCTAGAAAAGATAAAATGGAAATCTGCACAAGCATAAATACAACTTTACCTTCTCTGCGACTCTAAGAATTCCTGTCACACTCAACTAAAGACAAGAAGGATGCAATCAGAAGTTCAAGGCATGGATGCAGTGATGTCATCATTCATCTCTCTTGAAAACCACACAATATAGAGAGACAGAGATAAAAAGTGTACCAATCAACTGATAGCATCCAACTTGGCTTCCCTTTGGTCAAGCAATTCTCTTTAATGAGTGCGTGGACTCAGTCTATGCTCAGGGGATAATTTATTCTCAATTCATTTGGGATTAGTTAAACCCAGGAATATACTATCCTACAATGAATGGTCTCTTCTTTGACAGTCTTACTGATATTTTACTAGTTAGTAAATTCTGCAAGTGCAGAGCAGAATAGGGAACTAAAGAAGTATTTGTGTTAATATCTTCAAAAGTTATAATTGTACCTTGCTCTTGTTTTCTATTTTTTAACTTTAAATTTGATATGTGCTCCACAATATAAGATCCAGAGCCACAACAGTATGTCCTTACCCCATCCTACCAGGCATATATTTCAATCTTTTGAATATTTAAAATAAAATGTACTATATTATACCAATTTGTTTTATGTATTATGCAAACATAACCACATAGTATTACAATTCACACAATGTTACAAGTACAGACATTGTGAAATTTTACACAAAATGTTGTCCCAAATGATTACCTTGATTTTTCAGTTAACTCTGAATAATTTATGTCATTCCTTGTCAAGGTATCTTTTAAAAAGAACCTTATATTTGTAACATTTGCATGGGATATCTAAGAAGACTTGTATATAATTTATTAATTTTATCATTGGTCATGATTTGGGTTAGCACCTTCCCTCCAAAACAGTAACAGACTAGGCAGAAAGCCATCAAAGGTAATCTTAAACACTGTGATAAGGATGCTAAAGTGTAGCCTTCTGGAACTGATGGCTTCTGGTGAGGGTGTGAGTGGTAAATGACTCAATGTTCTTTAAGGGTCTATCCAATAAGAGTTTGGTCATGCCACAGTGAGTACAGCACTACAAATTGAATTTTTTGTTGTTTTGTTTTGTTTTGTGTTTCTTCTTCCTCTTCTTTATCATCTTCCTCTACTCCTCCTTCCATCCTCCTTCTCTCCTCCCCCTTTCCTCCTCCTCATCATCTCTCTTCTTGTTATTGTTTTTCTTCTTCTTCTTCTTCTTCTTCTTCTTCTTCTTCTTCTTCTTCTTCTTCTTCTTCTTCTTCTTCTTCTTCTTCTTCTTTTTCCTCTTCTTCTTCTCCTTCTTTGAAGTGAAGTCCCAAGGGTGAGGGGTGGTTGTAGGAGGACTAGGAAGTGAAGGTGTTCAGGGTTCATAATGTGAAATTCCTAAATAAGCAATAAAAATATTATGAAATAAGATTAGGGTTAGATTCACATTCCATTCACTTTTAGATCTCTGTTGGCACACAGCAGTATGAGTAACTTTAAATCATTTAAATGTCTTTAAAATTTAGTATTATATGTTAGCTTTGGAAAAAATGGACTCATAAAATCATAGCAGCTGTGGTTGACTGTGCAAGACATATACAATATAATGGCTTGGGAAGCCTAGCTGTTCCAGGGAAATCACAACTTCATAATTTTCTGGTTTTAATATTTATAAATATTTTCTGATATACTTTTCAATTATATCAGAAAATATTTATAATTCCACTTATAATCAATTTAGGAATATTTTTATGCCTACCATTTTATCTGTATTATTTTTCCATGAAATAGGCAATCTTAACATGTTTTTCTATATATTTCTTTAATTTTATCATAGATATTTTCCATGTAAATCTTCAATTTTATCAGAAAATATTTATAACTCCATTTTTAATCAACTTAGAAATATTTTTAGGCCTACCATTTTATCTGTATAATTTTCTATGAAATAGTCAATTTTAATGTATTTTTCTATATATTTCTTGAATTTTATCAGAAATATTTTCCTTGTAGATCTTCAATTTTATCAGAAAAAGTTTATAATCCCACTTTCAATCAACTTAGAAATATTTTTATGCCTACCATTTCATCTGTAATTTTCCATGATAATCTTCAATTTTAACATGTTATTCTATATTTTTCTACAATTTTATCAGAAATATTTTCCATGTAATTAATTTAGCAATGTTTTTATGTCCACCATGTTACTCTTTAATTTTCCATGAAAATTGTCAATTTTAATGTGCTTTACTATATATTTCTTGAATTTTGTCAGAAATATTTTCCATGTAAATCTTCAATTTTATCAGAAAAATGTTTTTACTTCCTTTTTCAATAAAAAAAAATGGAAAAAAAAGAAAGAAAGATCACAGAGACTTTGGAAATTGTGCTAAATATATTTTGCGTTGCAATATGGCCAAAAGTCTATGGAGATCAGGCAGTAGAATATGGTAGATACCCCAATATTATTAGGCATTTGAATATTTGGTTCTCATTTGGTGTGCTGTTTAAGGTAATTTAGGAAGTATGGACTTAGTGGAGAAAGTATGTTACTAGAGGATGGATTCAAGGTTTCAGTATCTAGAAGGTACCCTTATTCATTTTCTGAAACTTGCTTATAGCTTTAAATGTGTTCTCAGCTTGATGCTTAAACTGATGTTTCTCCACTTTGGTATTGTGGACTCTTATCCCTCTGGGACCATAGGCCCAAATAAACCATTCCTTCTTGTGTTACCTTTTGATGGCATGAATATCTTTAAACACCTAGATGACAGAAAATATACTGGCAGAAAAGCCAATAATACAGATGACAATAGTTGACTTTATTGTCTATTAGCATCCTTATCAGACTTCAAAGGCTTATGTGTTTACAAGAATTAGAAATTTGTATTGAATGTCATATAGACATATAATACATGACTACATGTATTACAGTAAATAGCCTATGGTTTGCTTCTATAACACCTTCTCAACTATCAAAATACAACAAAACAAACTCCTACAATTTCTTACTTAACCAAGAATTACAAAATTGGAGTAAAGATCTGCTCTATATGGTGGCTGTAAATGAATCATCTACCTGAATAACAAAATTTTCACCTGGGTGATAAAATGCTTTCTCATGAGATGTCTGTGATGATTTTTCCTTAAAGATTATCATTTGAACAAGTACAATATAAAGATGAACTTTCCTTTCTGAATGTACATTTAGTCTAGTATAGAACACAAAAAAATAAAAGAACAGAGGGAGGGTAAAGTGTCCCTGTCTGGGCACATGTGAGCATGTAGAAATCATAGGAAAGTCAGCTTTGTTCTTCCACTATATAGGGCCATTACACATGACCACAAGGGTGTTTCCTGTTCAGCCTTCATGCCAGACTCATTTATCTTGCATCATGAACTATGATATTCATTTATTAGTGACCTTGTACAGTTTTCACATGTTAAAAATCAGGCTGGACTTAAATAAGTCCTCTTTTTTATTAATTATTTTTATATACTTCCTAATGTCAGGCATTTCATCTAAGGTCCCTTCCTTTTAGTCCTGTGAGTCTCTCACTTCCCAGGTCTCTGGTGTATTCTGGAAGGTCCCCCCAACCTCCTATTTCCCAAGGTTGCCTGTTTCCCTTCTTTCTGATGGCCTTCAGGGCTTCAGTCCTTTTTCCTCCCCCCAACGTCAGATCAGGTTCCCCTCTTCCCCCTCTCCTCCCTCTTCTCTGCCCCATCTAATTTCCCTCCCAGGTCCCTCCCTCCCTCCCCACTTGTGATTGCTTTCTTCTCACTTCCAAGTGGGACTGAGGTGTCTTCACTTGGGTACTTCAGTTTGTTGACCTTTCTGAGTTTTATGGACTATATCTTGGGTATTCTGTACTTTTTTTTGGCTAATATCCACTTATTAGTGAGTACATATCATACATGTCGTTTTGGGTCTGAGTTACCTCACTCAGGATGATATTTTCTAGTTCCATCCATTTGCCCGCAAAACGCAGGATGTCCTCCTTAATAGCTGAGTACTATTCCATTGTGTAAATGAATCACATTTTCTGTATTCATTCTTCTGTCATGGGACATCTAGGATGTTTCCAGCTTCTGGCTATCACTAATAAGGCTGCTATGAATAGAGTCGAACACGTGCCCCTGTGGCATGGTGGGGCATCTTTTGGGTATGGTTTGAATGACAGTTGCCACCATAGGATCATACATTTGCATGCTTACTCTCCAGTTGGTGAACTATTTAGAAAATGCTAGGAAATGCAGTCCTCTTGGAAGAGTTGGGTCATCTAGGGGTTGAAGGATTTGAAGTTTCAAAATCCCATGCCAGAGTGTCTCCCCCCATCTCTCGGCCAACAGATTCCAAATCAGATGTGAATGCTAAGCAACTTCTACAACACCATGCTTGCTTACTTGCCACCATGCTCTTGTCATAATGATCATGGCTGAAACCTCTGAAACTGTAACTAGGCCTCCTATTTAATGCTTTTGGCTGTAAGTTGCCTTGGTCATGATGTCTCCTCACAGCTATAGAACAGTAACTAAGACAGTGGACATGGATAGAAGCTAAACAATATCCTATACAAAATAAATATTTCTGTTCCTGTTTTAAGGTATTTTTTATTACTTATTTTTATTGAAAATAGATTCTTTCATACAATACATCCTAACTATAGATTTCCCTCATTCTATTCCTCCCAGCTTCCTCCCCCCTTCTCTTTTTTTCAAAGACCTTCTGTAATTTTTATTTAATTATATATAGATCATATATATGTGTGAGATATATATAAATATATCTTTTGTGCCCAGACAGTTTTTTTTATTTTCTAAGTTTTTTTATTTACATTCCAAATCATTTCCCCTTTCCTGTTTCCTCCCTCCCCGAAAGTCCCATAAGCCCCCTTCCCTCCCTCTTTTCCCCATTCAACCCCCTCTCACTTCTCTGTCCTGGCATTCCCCTACATCCAGTCTTTCCAGGACCAGGGGTGGTATTCTTAACATATATAAGAAAGAACACTGTGACTTTTTAAAAATATAGAAACATTCACGTATTTCAGGGTCTGTGTTCCCATGCAAGGGATCCTTTTGGACTTTGTTCTCCACAAACTGAGAGAAAGACCCGATTGCTAGAGACACCTGCATATCTCATTGAACACAGAGAAGCCAAACTGATGCCTAAGTAGACCCTTCACTCCTATGGACTAGTGTTCATAGAACTGAAAGTTACTTTGTGTGCAACCAAAGAAGAAAGGCAAACACAAGCAGAACTATCAACCCTTTGCTCTACAGTAGTGACAGGCCTACATGATACACTGACTCAATAGTGACACTGCTATGGGCTTAACCACCAGCTATCTGATTAGATTTAATCCCAATTCCACAAGATGGAACCTATGACTGACACTGCCTATGTGGCCAAAAGAGCTAGGACTAGATAGACCATGGCCCTAGAGGAAACCCAAATATTATTTTTCTTCTAGACAATAGCAATGTGATGACTCCTAACTACATTCTGCTATACCCAAAGACCAGTCTTGCTCAGCAATCATCAGGAAGCTTCCTCTTATAGCACATGAGAACAAATACAGAAACCTACAAAAGGACAATGGGCAGAGAGTAAGAGACCTTGGAACACTCAATCTTTAATGGGCTGTCTCCAACAAACTCCTTTCCTCAGGGCTTGGAGAGCCTTGCAGATGAGGAAACAGATAGTCTTCAAGTCACAGCAGGCTGACACACATATAGACTCATAGAGACTGTGGCAGCATGAACAGAGCTTACACACAGCCTAGCCTAATTGGGTACCAGCACTGAGAAGAGAACTAGACATGATCTCCCACTCCTAACTGTATTAGTCAGGGTTTCAATTTTTTTGTTTTGGTTTGTTTTGGTTTGGGTTTTTTTGTTTGTTTGTTTGTTTGTTTTTGTTTTTTAGTATTTTTGGTTTTCTGTTGTTTTTATTTTTGGTTTTTTTTTTTGTTTGGTTGGTTTGGGTTTTTTGTTTGTTTGGTTTTTGGTTTTTGGTTGGTTGGTTGGTTTTTTGTTTGGTTTTTCATTTGGTTTTTTGAGACAGGGTTTCTCTGTATAGCTTGGCTGTTCTGGAATTCATTCTGAAGACAAGGCTGGCCTCAAACTCAGAAATCTGCCTGCCTCTGCCTCCCAAGTGCTGAGATTAAAGCATGCACCACCACTGCCCAGCTTAGAGTTTCTATTCCTGCACAAATTTCATGGCCAAGAAGCAAGTTGGGGGGAAAAGGGTTTATTTAGCTTACACTTCCACACTGCTGTTCATCACCAAAGGAAGTCAGAACTGGAACTCAAGCAGGTCAGAAAGCAGGATCTGATGCAGAAGCCAGGGAGGGATGTTCCTTACTGGCTTGCTTCCCCGGGCTTACTCCGCTTGCTTTCTTATAAAACCCAAGACTACCTACCAGCCCGAAGATGGCACCACCCATAAGGGGCCCTCCCCGCTTGATCACTAACTGAGAAAATGCCTTACAGCTGGATCTCATGGAGGCATTTCCTCAAGGGAGGCTCCTTTCTCTGTGATAACTCCAGTTTGTGTCAAGATGACACAAAACCAGCCAGTACAATTGACCCCTTGTCAACTTAACACACAAACACATCACTATTAAGCCTCAACCCTTACTTTTTTATTCATCCCCAAGATCTAAATAACTTTAAAAGTCCCACAGTCTTTACAAATTATTAAAATTTCAATCCCTTTTAAATATCCAATCTCTTTTAAAATTCAAAGTCCTTTTACAATTAAAAGTCTCTTAACTGTGGGCTCCACTAAAATACTTTCTTCCTTCAGGAGGGAAAAATATCAGGTCACAGTCACAATCAAAAGCAAAATCAAACTCCAACTGTCCAATGTCTGAAATCCACTCACAATCTTCTGGATTCCTCCAAGGGCTTGGGTCACTTCTCCAGCTCTGCCCTTTGTAGCACACAGCTTGTCTTCTAGGCTCCAGCTGCCTCTACTCCACTGCTGCTGCTGTTCTTGGTGGTCATCTCATGGTACTGGCATCTAAAAACACTGATGTCTTCTGCTGTAACTAGGCTTCTCCAATAGCCTCTCATAGGCTATCTTCATGGTGCCAAACCTCAAGTCCTTTGCATGACCCCTTCAAGTCCTGGGTCATCAATTGCAACAGAGACTGCACCTGCACCAATGTCTTTCTGTGGCCTAAGTGCAGAACTGCAGCTGCTCTTCAGGATCTCTTTTTGTCTTCAAAACCAGTACCATGTGGGTGGCTCTTAGACATACCAAGTCCTCAGGCAGTAGGAGGTCCAACTTTGGCTATCTCTGGAATACAGCCTCTTTGTGCTCACAGGAAACATTTCCCAGATGTCACCTCAATGATGCTGGTCTTTTCTTAATCACTGCTAATATCTTAGCTCCAGCTAACCAGAATCAATAGTCCCAGTAATGCAAAGCTTTTACTTTAGTAGTTCTGGTATCTTGTTAATCACATCATCCCCAGCTAACCAAAACTACAGAATCTTCACAACCAAAACAGCAACTGCCCTGAAAAGATTCTTTAATCTTCCCTCAGAAATTTCTCAAGCCTGATCTCCATCTTCTGCACTGTTCTCAACATTATCTTCCAAGCTCCCACAGTTCATCCCACAGAGCTCTTAACATCCCTATGACTCTTCTAGCTCAAAGTTCCAAAATCCTTCCACAGTCCTCCCAAAAACATGGTCAGGTTGGCATAGGAATACCCAACTCCTGGTACCAATTCTTAGTCATGTTTTCTATTCCTGCACAAACATCATGGCCAAAAAGCAAGTTAGGGAGGAAAGGCTTTATTCAGTTTACATTTCCACATTGCTATTCATCGCTAAAGGAAGTTAGAACTGGAACTCAAGCAGGTCAGAAAGTAGGAGCTGATGCGTAGGCCATGGAGGGATGTTTCTTACTGGCTTGCTTCCCCTGGCTTGCTCAGCCTGCTCTCTTATAGAAACCAAAACTACCAGCCCAGGGATGGCACCACCCAAAAGGAGCCCTCCCCCCTTGATCACTAATTGAGAAAATGCACCACAGCTGGACCTCATGGAGGCACTTCCCCAACTGAAGCTCCTTTCTCTCTCATAACTCCAGCCTGTGTCAAGTTGACATACAAAACCAGCCAGTACACTAACCAAGAGGCTATCTCCCCTTGACAACCACTCACAACAGAAAAATGAATCTGGTCCAATGGTGTGTCATTGGGTATATGAACCACACCTAAAGGCAGGAACCGTGCCCTGCAAAATGGTTTAATTACCAACAGAAAAAGGAACTCAGTGTGATTTTTGGACATATTTTTATCTCAAACCTTTTTTTTACATCACTGATATTTTATTTAAATATGGTTTTCAACTTTGTGTTTAGTGCATGTCTATCTGTCCATGTCTGTCTGTTTTTGTACCTTGACCTATTTCTATATTTCATTATTGTTAGTTTTGAGAAACAATACCCAGTGAAATGGAGAAGGAAATGATTACAAGCATATAACACTAAGTGTAAGTGAATTTTACCATTTGGTATCATATTTTTGGAAACAGAGATACAAGGAAAACAGGTTCTCATTCCAAAATATGGATGTCTATCAAATGTCCCATAGAATTGTACAGGGAGCCTACCTCCTCCATGATTGAAAGTTTCAGCTCGGATTAAATAGTAAACAATGCCCATACAGTTTTAAAAACACAACATAGTTACTTTTAAATTAAAAGGAAAGTTGAGCAACAATTAGAGAGGTAGCTACAAGGTTAAAAGTTCTTCCAGTTCTTTCTGAGGACACTGAGGCAATTCACAGCACCAACATAACAGCTCACAGTCTTCAGCAACTCCACTGCCAGGAGACCCAATGCCCTTTTCTGGTCTCTGTGGGCACAAGGCTTGTAATAGGTACACAGAAATGCACACAGGTATACAAGCAGGCAAAATACCCATACACACAAAATACTTTTTTAAGAAACTAAAACTAAGGTGCTCATAATATAATTAAAGGTTGATTCCTTCATTTTTGAAGAGAAGCAATGACTTTCATGTTAGCCAGTGCATTCATTTGTTTCTATTAAACATTACTTTATTAATCAAGTCCTTAAAAGCTTGCTTTACTTGTTGATTTCTCAAGGTGTAAATAAAAGGGTTCAACATGGGAGCAATTGAAGTATTGAGAACAGCCACCCCTTTGGTCAATGATGCTCTTTCATTTGCAGAAGGTTTGACATACATGAAAATGCAGCTGCCATAAGAGATGGAGATGACAATCATGTGAGAGGAACAGGTGGAGAAAGCCTTTTTCCTCTGACTGGCAGATGGGAACCTCAGAATGGTGCTGATGATGTAGATGTAAGATAAGATCACTAGAGCCAGAGTGAAGAGCAGAGTAACAGAGGCACAGTAAAGGCCAAATGCCTCTAAAAGCCTTGTATCTGAGCAAGATAGTTGTAAAATGGGGAAGTAGTCACAGCAGAAGTGATCAATGGTATTGGAAGAACAAAAATCTAATTTAAGGATAAGCATGATTAAAGGGAAGATGCTCAGAAATCCTATCAGCCATGAGCTAAGGACAAGAAGGATGCAGACTTTCTGATTCATGATGATAACATAGTGCAGTGGCTTGCAGATGGCAACATAGCGATCATAAGACATGGCAGTTAGAAGAAAGAACTCAGACACTCCCAGGGAAAGGAAGAAATATAACTGAGCCAAACAGTTGTTATAGGAAATGGTCTTGACTTTAGTAATTATTGACTCCAAAAATCTAGGGATGGAAACACTGGTGAAAATAATTTCTAAGAAAGAGAAATTCTGGAGGAAGAAATACATAGGAGTCTTTAACTGAGAATCTAGCAAGGTGAGAGTGATGATGCTTAGGTTTCCACACACACTTAGTATGTAAGCAATGAACAAAAAGATAAAAATCACAACCTGAACTTCTGGTGTGTCTGATATGCCTGAGAGCAAAAACTCAGTAACCATAGTGTGGTTTCTCATACTGATTTATTGTTCATAGAATCTATTGATAAAAAAAAAGAAATCAAAGTGTAAACACAGTGTAAAAGGAACAAAACTTTAAATACTGATATTGCTACATTCCATGAAGTTAAACAATAGAACTTTTCCAATTTTCTAATTTCCTATCATTTTCTTAAACAAAAAACATCTTGCTGAAGAGAAATATTTTTGTACATGGATGTTTAAAGCCCTCTTGAGCAATTATACAACAGTCTACGAATAGTCCTAATTTCTATGTGTGTGACATATTTTGAATTATAGATATATATAATATATTTTAATAGTATCTTCATTTTTAATACAAAACAGTTTTTCCTGTTTGTCATATTGTATGCTTTCAGAACTGGATATATAACTTCAAATTTCAACTTCAATACTATTTCCAAACTTCTATAGTTTAGTAGTAGAAACTGAGCTCCCAATCCTATTTACTAAACCTAAGTGCTGTCATGGTTATTTTCAACATTAATATGTGTTGTTTTATTTTGGCTAAGGAAGCAAATATGTTTGTCAACACAGAAATCAGAATAAATTTTTCTTTTGTTATAAAAACGAAATCTTGGTTTCTAAGAATTAAAGCATGGGCCAGGATAAATAATTAAACAGAGCCAGAAAACAATAGTTATTTTCTATGCACTCTGAGACACTTGTATCATTTTAAAATTTTCTTTTTGCTTAGGTTATTTGCTATTTTATCTTTAAATTGTCTTGAGGACAAAAGGAACTCATATGAATGGTTTTTTCATCTCCAAGTGAAATAGTGGTTTCCTTGTCAAAGAATTATAAGAATGAATAAATAAAGTTATGTGTTGGAATTATTTTCTCAAACCATAGAGCTCTACATTCTAACCTATATGACTTTTACCAGTCCTGTTCTCTCCTGATATTTAACAGACAACACAGAGTCTGTGATGTAAGTTATGAAAGTTGTTGTACTACTTTCTGTGCTATAGAGTTCAGAAAGTGATAAGAACTAAAGCTAATAATGGATATTATTCACCTTACTACTTTAGTCTTCCGAGTCTCCATGTTCTTACTCTTTAGTAATATGTATTTTTTCAATAAATAGGCCATCAAAACTGACAAGTAACTGTGATTTACATAACCGTTAAAATTTACTAAAATGTAAAATTAAGAATAATAAATACATTTCAATGGTGAGTTCAGGATTGTTGCATTTTCAGGTTAAAATAACCTTTCAGTGATTTTTTCACAAATGTGAACAATGCTGTTCGGTATATATGGTACTATCATCAGATATAAAACCCTAAAGTAGTCAGCCAGGACTTAAATGCTGCCACTTAAAAGCATAGAAATAAATATGTTCCTGTTATTCTTCAGAAGATGGTTTTGTCATTCAGGTCACACTTGCCTCTTTTAATTATACAAAACATTGACATAAAAAACATACATGGTGAACTGCTTGTAAGGATGCTAACAGCCTCACTTAGAAATGAAAATAAATGTACCTTTAATCTCTTTTATCTTTTCACAGACACAGAATGTGCTATCAACAAACTATTGTCATCCTTGGAATTATTTAAGAAAATGAAGCAACTGATACTGTTTTAAGACACTGGAAGGTAAAATATTTTGAAGGTCTCTGGATAAGATAAGATGGAAATCTGCACAAGCATAAATACAACTTTACCTTCTCTGCAAGTCTATGAATCCTTGACACACTCAACTAAAGACAAGGATACAACCAGAAGTTCATGACATGGGCGTAGTGATGTCTTGACTCCTTCAAATCAAACAATATAGAGAAACAGAAAAAATGTGTATCAATCAACTTATAATATACAACCTGACTTCCCTTTGGTCAAGCAATTTTCTTAATGAGTGCATGGACTCAGTCTATGCTCAGGAGATAATTTATTCTCAATTCATTTGGGATTAGTTAAACCCAGGACTAAAATGTCCATAAATGATATCCTCTTTGACAGCCTTACTGATATTTTACTAATTACTAGATTTTGCCAGTGCATGGCAGAATAGGGAATAAAAAAAATCATCATGTTGATATATTCAAGTCTTGCAAGACCAAAATACAAAATAACAAAAATTAAATCTTGTAATTAATATCCCAGTATTAAGAGCATATAGTGGTATGGTGTAAGTTCTAAAGATTTTAGGAATGCCATCACCATAGTATCACCATCTGGATCCCACACAGGCATTCTCTTGGGCTGACACCTCTTATTGACCACATCATTCCTGGGCAAACATTCTATGTTCCTGTTCTGTCTAAATCTGTTTCAGGACTCTAATACTACCACTCAGTACCTGGTTATTAATGATCACTCTTAAGTAGCACTAAGATGAAAAATATCAAATAAGACAGAAATAAATTCAAAGCATACATTTTAAAAAAGAAAGAGAACCAGGAAGCTTGATATTGTAAACAAGGCTTGAGATGAGATAAACAGTTTAAGGACAGGTTTGATCTGTATTGGAATAAAAATCTAAGCTTTCAACTTATATAAGGAAAATCACTAAGAATTTCCTGATCCTAGAAAGAAAGTCAAATGAAAATGCTGTAAATGTGATGCAAGAAGCCGAGGTTCCTTACCAGGCTAGCTGCCAAATAGAGAGCCATCGGTCCAGGCAATGTGTAGCAAGGAAGACCCCATGAAAAGGACCTGAGAGACCACTGTGTAAAACTGTGGAAGTGAAACCCGGATTGAATTGGAGACCCTAAGATGATGGAAAAGCCAGAAGCATGAGATAGAGATCTGCAAAAGAAAACTACAGACTGGAAGTGGGACCAGCCTAACAAAAAAGGTTGCAATCACCAAAGCTGAAATGGTGGAGCTATTGCAGCCCTTTGGCATTGGACTTGATGCTACAGAATTTGACACTTGCCTGCTGGGCTTTGATCTTGCCCTTGTCAGGCATCTCCTCACGATGCTCCTATAGTTCTGTTTTCAAATGGTAATGTATACTCTGTGTCATCATGGGTTAAAAGAACACAATTTGCTTTTATTTTACATTGGGTTACAGATACAGGATCCCTTTGAGTTTTAGAAAAGACTTTGGTTGTGGGACATTGAAACATTAGTGAGACTTTGAAAGACCACAGAGACTTTTGAAATTGTGCTAAATAACATTTTGCATTGCAATATGGCCTAAAGTCTATGGGGGTCAGACAGTAGAATTTGGTAGTTACATCAGATGCCCCCATATTATTAGGCATTTGAATATTTGGTTCTCATTTGGTGTGCTGTGTAAGGTAATTTAGGAAGTGTGGACTTACTGAAGGAAGTATGTTACTAGAGGATGAATTCAAGGTTTCAGAATCTAGAAGATACCCTTATTCATTTTCATTTTCTGAAACTTGCTTATGGCTTAAAATGTATTCTCAGCTTGATGCTTCAACTGCCATGTTTCTCCACTGTGGTATTGATAGACCCCTATCTCTCTGGGATCTTATGCCCAAATAAATCCTTTCTTCTCATCACCCCTATAGCTGATCTAAAAGCCACCTAACATATTCAAAGTCTACTAAACCTGTAAGAATCCAGGAAAGTGATCCCAAGGGCCACTTCCCTGATTGGGCCTGGGGTAGCAGAGACCATATCGCTGAAGACACATGCATATCTCATTGAACACAGAGAAGAAAATCTTATGCCTAAGTAGAGCCTTCACTCCTATGTACTAGTGTTCATGGAACTGGAAGTTACTTTGTGTACAACCAGAGACAAAAGGCAAATACTAACAGAGCTATCAACCCTTTGCTCTACAGTGGTGACCTGCCTACATGATACACTGATTCAATGGTGACACTGCTGTGGGCTTAACCACCCACTATCTGATTAGATTTAAGCCCAATTCCACAAGATGGAACCCATGACTGACATTGCCCATGTGGCCAAAGGAGCTAAGACTAGATAGGCCATAACCCCAGAGGAAAGCCAAATATTATTTTTCTTCTAGACAATAGCAATGTGGTGTCTCCTAACTACATTCTGCTATATCCTGTTGCATGTAATTTTAAAGGCATACTTTCTCCATTTAGGCTCTGGGACTAGCAGCCGCCCACCTATTGTATACAATACCCAAAGACCTGTCTTTCTCAGTCATCATCAGGAAGATTCCTCCTATAGTAGATGAGAACAAATATAGAAACACACAACTGGATGATGAACAGAGAGTAAGAGACCTTGGAACACTCAATCTTTAATGACATGTCTTCAACAAACTCCTTTCCTCAAGGCTCGGGGAACCCTGCAGAAAAGGAAGCAGAAAGATTACAAGAGCTGGTACAGATGAAGACACTAAGGAAACAATGTCCTTAAGACACAGCAGGCTGACACACATATAAACTCACAGAGACTGTGGCAGCATGAACAGAGTCTACAGACAGCCTAGCCAGACTGAGAAGAGAAGTGGACATGATCTCCATCCCTAACCAAAAGGCTATCTCCCTTTCACAACCACTCATAAAGGAAAAACAAATCTACACTGATGGAGTGTCACTGAGTATATGAACCACACCCAAGGGCAGGAACCATGCCCTGCAGTAAATGTTCAACAAAAAAGGAACTCAATCTGATTTTTGGAGATATTTTATTTCAAAGCTTTTTATGGAAGTTTGTTTTTGCATAACTGATATTTAATTATGGTTTTCAATTTTATGTGTTTAGTGGTGTGTCTTTCTGTCTGCCTGTATCTGTCTGTCTTTGTATCTTAAACTGTTTCTTTTTTCTTATTGTTAGTTTTGTTCTGTTCTGATTGGATGGTTGGTTGGTTGGTTGGTTGGTTGGTTGGTTGGTTGGTTGGTTTGATGACCTGTTTGTTTTCAAAACGGAAAGAGAAAGAATGCCTGAAGTTATATATGCAGGAAAGTAGGGAGAACCTTAGAGGAAATGGGGACCATGATAAGAAAATGTTGTAAGAAAAAAACTATTGTCATTAAAATATTAATAAATAAACACATGAGCTTTGCATTAAGGAGGCAAAGAATAAAAGCACTAATAGGCATTTAAAGGGAGTCTCTGGTGTTGAATTTTAATCTTAACTTCCTTAATCTTCAGGTTTTTAATGGAATAATTTCAATAGATTTTCTGAGAATTCAGTGACATTATATAAATAATTGTTCACTATGTAAGTGTTGCATACAGGCTCCAAAAAATTGCTGTAGTGATTTTGTAATGTTTCCTTCAAATGAAATTAATTCTTCACTTGGGGAAGGATATTCACAGTAACTGTAATTTATAAAAGGTACTATTTATTCTAATTACTGTAAATTTAGTCTTTGGCTTTTCAAAATTTTTATTATTATTCATAGAGTAGGCATTATGTATCAGAGATCTTATGTACTATTCATTAATTCATATAGCTATCAAATGTCAAATATCTTAGATCTGCTATGAAGATGTGTATTATCTATAAAGAAAAAGTCTTTTATACCCTGTGCTTGAATTAAACACAGGCATAGAGTAATTTCTACCTTTTAATCAGTAGGAAGCTAGTTTTTATATACTATAAAAAAAATAAAAAAAAAACCAAAATATCCAATTCAATATAATTTTAATATATCACTTCACAATATAGTTTGAGGTAATTTACTTAGCTTGATAAAAGTTGAGTTATTAATTTTAAAATATAACTTTCAAATAAGAATGCAAATGGAGTCATAGGTGGACCATGTAACTCCCAGAAGACATTGGTTGTTACCATTTCCCTTGGTCATCCAACATAATACACGGTAAGAAGTCCAGTTCTGAGGACACATCACCCCTTGACTGTAGGCACTGCAGGAAATAGAGAAAACAATCTCAAGACACCCAGGGAATTTTCTTCTGGCTACAAGTTTTCATCCTTCTGAAAAGTTCCATATAGACTGCTGGGGAGCAAACAGATCAATGACCTTACCTAGTGATACACACTGCATGCTGTGATACTGTGTGCTAGACAAAAATGTGTCCACTTGCGCAATAGCAGCAAGACTGTTTAAGTAACCAGTTTATGAATGGATCAGAGCCCTGCTTCACAGGACAGAATTATATATTTTTGCTGTAAACCTTGATTAAAAATCCATAGATAAGAAGTCCATAGGTCCAAGTTGTTTTAAATGGACACGCTGTCAAATAACTTCTAAATCAGTGGTTTCTCAACCTCCCTAATGCTGTGACCCTTTAATATAGTGGCTCGCATTATGGTGAACCCACCCATAAGAATATTTTGTACTTGTAAATAAAAAAAAAACTTAGAAAATAAAAAAAAAATAAAAAATAAAAAAAGAATATTTTGTACAAAAAGGAAAGAATATTTTTTACTACTTCATAGCTATAATTTTGTTACTGTTATGAATCATAATTTAAATTTCTGTATTTTCCAATGGTCTTAGGTAACCCCTGTGAAAGGATCATTTGATCCCAAAATGACCCACATTTTGAGAACCTCTGTTCTAAATGTGTATGTTTATACCCATAGGATTAAATTCTTCTGTCTTTGTCAGAAGAGCTTCTTTTGTAAGTGAGTGACAGTCAGTGGAAGGATGCAGAACTGGCCAAAGTGCACAGAGTGACTGGGTGCTCAGGCAAAAATGGTCATCTATTTTATTCACCTTCCACCAAGACTCACAGAATGTCAAGAAACAAGAGGTGGAAAGGCAGGAAGGAGGGAGTGGGTAGGTGGGTGTGTGGAGGAGCACCCTCACAGAGGTAGTGGAGGGGGGATGGGATAGGGAGGTTCGGGAGGGAAGACTTGGAGAGGCAATAACATTTGAAATGTAAACAAAGTAAATATCCAATAAAAGGAAAAAAAAGAATGTAAGAACCAGAAGATGGGAAGCATGCTATGAGTACCATCTGCTGGACATAACATGTCTACCACACTCATGGGGTCACAGGAGCCGTGGTGACTTGCACAAGGTCTATAAAAGGTAAAGTCAATCAAAATTCCAGCACAGAGAAGGCAGATGATCTCCAGACCACCTCCACTTACTGAGGAGTTATTGGCATTGTATATTTAGTAGAGTTTACAGTATATTTAGTAGAGATTCATTGTTTCATGAGGATGTAGACACTGGTAAGTCCCCCATACACCAGAAAGTGGCCTCATATCTACGAACATATGGGGAGCACTAAGTGGCTTATGAGCAAACAAACAAAACATGGGGAGGTGAGGTTGGGAGGAGGTGAGGTTGGGAGGAGGTAATTGGGAGAAGCTGGGGGTAGATATAATTCATTGTAAACACAGGTGAAATCTTTAAAAAATGAAAAAAGAAATGTTAAGCTGTAACCTAATGAATCAAGGCTGAAATCAGAATCTTCTATTGTCTTCTGTATGTTTAATACATGGATATGTATTACGATCCATACAATTTTATAGCATCCAAAACGGCTACAGTAGTAAAAGTATCAGCTTATGACGATGACTGAAATGATTTTTGTATCTTAGTTTTCCCATTTAATAGAAAGTATTTGTATTAATTTGACTGAAGAGATGAAAAAGCAAAACTTTAAAAGGAAGAGAATAAGACAGTAGGCATTTAAAATTATTTGGCATGTTTTTACATACATTCCATGTAGCATGAGATACTTAATGAATGATCTTTTCTCTGCCACCAGTCCAAGGGACTAATTTTAATAAATTTGCAGTCTACTTGGCATGGGAGATGCTCAGTGGTTAGGAGTGCTTGCTGTATAGTCATGAGGAGCAGAGTCGATATCAGTAGCCACATAAAACCTGAGCATAGTCCTATGCTTGCCTATAACCCAAGAACTGAAAGGAACAGAAACAAGTGGAAATGGAAACAAGGGGACAGAAACAAAATCAACTGGACTTGTTGATGGAGGTCCTAGCTGAAGTGCAAGTTCAGTGAGAGAGTCTTCCTCAAAGGAACAAGGCAAGAGGGATAGAAGGAGACCCTAATACTGTCCTCTGGCCTCCATACACACAGGCACGTACATTCACACATATGTACATGTGTGAATATAACACAAGCACCACATGTAAGCGAATTTTATCATTAGCATCAAATGTTTGGACACAGAGATACAATGAAAACAGGTTCTTATTCCAAAATATGGATACCTATCAAATGTTCCATGACATTTTACAGTGATCCTACCTCCTCGATGATGGAATGTTTCAACCCCAAGTAAACAGTAAACAATACACACACAGTTTTAAAGGGAAACATAACATGATAACTTTCAAATCACAAGGAAAATTCAGGGATTATAGCAGGGGCTCCGAGGTTAAAAGTTCTTCCAGTTCTTTCTGAGGACACTGGTGCAATTCACAGCACCAACATAATGGCTCACAGCCTTCAGCAACTCCACTTCCAGGAGTCCGAATGCCCTTTGCTGAACTCCGTGGGTACAAGACTTGCAATAGGTACACAGAAATGTACACAGGTATACAAGCAGGCAAAATACCCATACACACAAAATACTCTTTTAAGAAGCTAAAACCAAGGTTCTTATAATTAATGTTTGGTTTCTCCTTTTTTTATTTTCGAACATCTATTTTATATAACTTATACTGATATTCATGTATAAAATATGTATATATAAAGCTATTATATATTACTACAAGATAAACATTGTATAATATATAGCATAATTACATATTATATATAATTATATCATGCATATTTATAAGGCTATTCTTCAATTTCTTAAAATATATATGTGTGAATTAACTTTTGGTTTAGTTGTGAAAGTAATACTTGGTTAGAAATATTAAAAACTTTCTCGCTTAAGAACTCAAACTTCATTTGAAATAAAGACTGCAGATAGGAAACACAAAGTGTTATTTGTCCTGGTTCTCTAGAGCAGTGGTTATCACCCTAATGATTCCTCCATTTTTGAAGGGACACAATGACATTTATGTTAACCAGTATGTTCATTCGTTTCTATTAAACATTACTTTATTAATCAAATCCTTGAAGGCTTGTTTTACTTGTTGATTTCTCAAGGTGTAAATAAAAGGGTTCAGCATGGGAGCAATTGAAGTATTGAGAAGAGCCACCCCTTTGGTCAGTGATGCTCTTTCATTTGCAGAAGGTTTGACATACATGAAAATGCAGCTGCCATAGGAGATGGAGATGACAATCATGTGAGAGGAACAGGTGGAGAAAGCCTTTTTCCTCTGACTGGCAGATGGGAACCTCAGAATGGTGCTGATGATGCAGATGTAGGACAAGATCACTAGAGCCAGAGTGAAGAGCAGAGTAATAAATGCAAAGTAAAAGCCAATTGTCTCTAAAAACCACGTGTCTGAGCAGGAGAGCTGTAGGATGGGGAAATAGTCACAGCAGAAGTGATCAATGACATTTGAAGCACAGAAATCTAACTTGAGAAATAGCATAAGCAATGGAAAGATGGTCAGGAATCCTCCCAGCCATGAGCTGAGGACAAGGAGGGTGCAGACTTTCTGATTCATGATGAGGGTGTAGTGCAGTGGCTTGCAGATGGCAACATAGCGATCATAAGACATGGCGGTTAGAAGAAAGAACTCAGACACTCCCATGGAAATGAAGAAAAATAACTGAGCCAAACAGTTGTTATAGGAAATGGTCTTGACTTTAGTAATTATTGACTCCAAAAATCTAGGGATGGAAACACTGGTGAATATAATTTCTAAGAAGGAAAAATTCCGGAGGAAGAAATACATAGGAGTCTTTAACTGAGAGTCTAGCAAGGTGAGAGTGATGATGCTTAGGTTTCCACACACACTTAGTATGTAAGCAATGAATAAAAAGATAAAAATCACAACCTGAACTTCTGGTGCATCTGATATGCCCAAGAGCACAAACTCAGTGATCACAGAGTGGTTTTTCATGCTGGTGTATTGTCCAAAAATCTGTCAATTAAAACATTTAATTGAAGTGAATTAAAGTTTAAATGTTGATATTACAATATCCAATGAAGTGAAATAATAGCTGCTCACTCCTATTAAACAGAAATCATCTTGTTAAATGGAAAAATATTTTTAAGGGGATATATAAAGCCCCTTCAACAATTATACAGAAAACTCTATATACAGTCATAATTTCTATATGTGTAGGGTACCTTTGAATTATAGATTTATGTAACAATATTTTAATAGTATCTTCATTTCCAATATGAAACAAGTTTTCTGATTTCACATGTTCTATGCTTTCTAGACTGAATATATAACATTTGATTTCAATTCTAATACTATTTCAAAACTTCTGTAGTTTATTGGTAGAAACCCAAACATATTTACTAAACCTACATGCTGTCATGGTTATTTTCAACCTTATGTGTTGTTTTTATGTATTTTGTTATGAGCCTAGCCTTTAATGGCTGAGCCATTTCTCCAGCCGTGTTGTTTTTAAATGGCCAAGGAAGTAAATGTGTTTCCAAATACTGAAATTGAGACCAGATTTTCTTTTATTATAAAAACAAATAAAGCTGGGTGATGGTGCTACAAGTGTTTAATCCCAGCATTCAGGAGGCAGAAAGAGGCCAATCTCTACAAGTTCCAGACCAGCCTTGCCTACAGAACTAGTTCTAGGACAGCCAGGCTTACACAAAGAGACTCTGTCTCAAAACAATAAAACAAGTCAAAAACCAAATAAACTGGGCTGGAGCGATGACTCAGTGGTTAAGAGCACTGACTGCTCTTCCAGAGGCCCTGAGTTCAATTCCCGGCAACCACGTGGTGATTCACAACCATCTGTAATGGGATCCAATGCCCTCTTCTCATATGTGTGAAGAGAGCTACAGTATATTCACTACATTAAGTAAGTAAGTAAATAAATAAATAAATAAATAAATATTAAAAGATAAAAATAAAAAATAAATTTTGATTTGTGACAATTAAAACATGGGCCAGGGAAAATAATTAGATAGAGTCAGGTATCGATAACTATTTTCTATTATGAATTCAGAGACATGTACTATTTTAACATTTTACTACGTTTATTTGTGACTTGATATCTAAACTTTCTTGAGGACACAAGGAATTCATACAATTTTTTTTTAATCTCAGAGTATAAGAGTGCCATCCTTCTCAAAGAATTATCAGAATAAATAAAATTATCTATAGGATTTACTTTCTCAAAACCACAGAGCTCTACACTGTATGCTATAAGACTTCTGTCAGTCCTGTCCTCTCCTGATATTTAACAGACAACACAGAGTCTGTGGTATAAGGTACCAACGCTGTTGTACTAGTTTCTGTGCTGTGCAGTATAGCAAGTCATAAAAACTAAAGCTGATAATGGACATTATTCACCTTTCTACTTTAGACTTCTGAGTCTCCATGTTTTTCCTCTTTAGGAATATACATCTTTTCCATCAATATGTCATCAAAACCAACAGAAAACTGGTTTACATAATAGTTAAAATATACTAAAATGTAAAATTAACATTAATGAAAATATTTAAATAATAATTTGGGAATCCTTTCTTTTTCCAGTAAATTAAACCTTTCAATGATAGATAAAGATGCATTTGTTCACAAATATATTTGGTATATATGGTAATATCACTCAGACATAAAACCCTACAGTAGTCAGCCATGACTTAAATTCTCTGCCACTTAAAAACATAAAAATAAACATATTTATAATATTCTTCAGAAAACGGTTTTGTTATTTGCTCTTGCCTCTGTTTATTGCACTGAAGCCTGCCATGCTAAAAGGTGCACGTAGAATGTGCCCTTCTAAGTTTGCTAACAGCCTCACTTAGAAATGTAAATAAATGTATCTTTAATCGTTTTTATCATTTCACAGAAACGGGGTGTGCTATAAACATACTATTGTCATCTTTGGAATTCTTTAAGAAAATGAAGCAACTGGTACTTTTTAAAGACAATATAAAGTGAATTGAAGGTCTCTGGATAAGATAAAATTAAAAACTGCACAAACATAAATATAACTTTACCTTCTCTGGACTGTCTATAAATCCCTGACACACTCAACTAAAGACAAGAAGAATGAGAGCAGAAGTTCAAGACATTCATGCAGTGATGCCATGATTCATCTTTCTTGAAAACCAAACAATATAGAGAGACAGATAAAAAAAAGTGTACCAATCAACTGATAACATCCAACCTGGCTTCCCTTTGGTCAAGCAATTTTCTTAATGAGTGCATGGACTCAGTCTATGCCCAGGAGATAATTTATTCTCAATTCATTTGAGATTAGTTAAACCCAGGACTAAACTGTCCTACAATGGTCTCCTCTTTGGCAGTCTTACTGATATTTTATAATTAATAAATTCTGCAAGTGCAGAGAAGAATTGAGAACTAAAAGGAGCATTACATTGATATCTCCAAAAATTAGGATAGTATCTTGTTCTTGTTTTTTTTATTTTATAATTTCAAGACTGATATTTGCTCCATCACGTGAGATCCAGAGCCACAACAATATACAGAGATCTATTCTTGCCCTACCCTAACAGCTACACATTTTCTTCAAATCTTTTATTTAGTGTAAAGAAGACTATATATATTACACCAAACTGTTTGTATGTATTACATAATAACATATTCAGATATTTTATTGTTTCTTGTGTACTTTATTTTATACAGTCTACAAATATAGACATGATGAGATTTTATTACACAAAAATGTTCCACAGATTTCCTAACCCAGAAAATTGAGACTCAATCTACCTCAAGACAATACTATACCACTTTGGGGCATATAGCCAAAAGATGCTCCATCATAACACAAGGAGACTTGTTCAACCATCTTCATAGAAGTTTTATTCGTAATAGCCAGAAACTGGAAACAACCTAGACATCTCTCAACGTAAGAATGGATAAAGAAAATTTGGGTACATTTACACAATGTACTATTATTCACCTGCTTTTAAAAAAAATGGCATCATGAAATTTGCATGCAAGTAATTGGAACTAGAAAATAATCATCCTGAGTGAGGTAACCCAGTCCCAGAAAGACAAACATGGTATGTACTCACTTATAAGTAGATATTAGCTGTTAAGTAAATGATGATCAAGCTGCAATCCATAGACCCAGAGAAGCTATGTAAAAAGGGGGGCTCTGGTAGAAGGATGCATGGATCTCTTCAGGAAGAGGAAATAGAATAATTTTTGTGGGTAGACTGGTGGCAAATGAGGACAGGAGCAAGAAGGATCAGGTTCGGGGAGGAATGAAGCAAGATAGTGCAGGGAAAGACAACTGGAACTGGGGTCATTTGGGGGGCATGAAAACCTAGCATAGTCAAAACTTTTTGGAATCTATGAGGATGACCATAGTGAGAACTCCTTGGATATGGAGTAATGGAGGATATAGAGTCTGAATTGGCCATCTTTTATTGCCAGGCAAGGCTTCAGTAATGGCAGCAGGTTGCATTCAGTTGACCTGTTGTCCAAAGAGGACCCATGGAGATTCCTAAACAATCCAGGATGGTACTAGGTCAAAGAGCTTCTCTCTGCAAAACTGAGGCCCCGTTGCTAAGAACATCCACACAACTCATTGGAGAGGTCAAATTGGTGCCTGCATAGAACCTTCACCCTGACATTTTGGTCTCTGGCAGAAGGTTATGGAAAGAGAAACCAGGACACCAACATGGCCACAAACCTCTCGACCAACAATCTGTCCTGCCTGCAAAAATTGCTGGAGCAATGGTGTCACAGAACTTGTAGGAGTGACCAAGCCATGATGGGTCCACACTACAACAGGGAGTCCATATCATCAGAGAGGCTTCCTCCAACAACCAATGGAACCTGGTGCAGAAACCCACAGCCAGACATTATGTGGAGAGAGAGTCTAAACTGGGGGGTCTCCATCAGGTTCCTCCCCTCAGATACCAGGGAATTCTACAGAAGTAGGAGTCAGAAAGGATGGGCACCATGAAAATGTGTCCAACTGAATCAACTAAGCAGGGCTCATATGGGCTCACCGAAACTGAAAAGGTAATCATAGGCCTGCAAGGGTCTGCACCAACTCCTCTGCATATATGTTATGGCTGTTAGCTTAGTAGTTTTTGTGAAACTACTAATAGTAGAAGTGAGTGTCTCTCTCTGACTCTTTTGTCTACTCTTTGGACTCTTTTCCTCCTATTGGGTTGCCTTGTCCAGTCTCAGTCTGAGGTCTTTTGCCTTGTCTAATTGTATCTTTGATGTACTGTACTCTTCCTCTTCCTCTTCCTCCTCCTCCTCCTCCTCCTCCTCCTCCTTCTCCTTCTTCTCTCTCTCTCTCTCTCTCTCTCTCTCTCTCTCTCTCTCTCTCTCTCTCTCTCTCTCTCTCTCTCCCCCCACCATGGAACTCCCTCTGTAGATCAGGCTAGCCTCAAACTCAGAGATCTGCTTACCTTCTGGCTTTCTCCACCTTTCTTTATAGGCATGCCCCATCATGCCCAGTTGTGGGTCTGGAACTAAACCCAGGTTTTGTGTTTGCAAGACAGACACTCGGAAATAAGCTTCATCCCTGTGTCTGATTTCCCTCCCTTCCTCTGAAGCAATCAAATGTAGGGCCTCATGCAAGAGCTGTATGTCAAGACTATGTTGGTTTTTTGTTTTGTTTTGTTTTATTTTGTTTTGTTTTGGGTTTTTGTTTTGTTTTTCCTTTTTGGTGGGAGATGTAGTTTCCTTTTCTTTTGTGGTCTTGATATAAGATCCTATTATGTAACTGTGGCTGGCACAGAATTTGTTATGTAGACCAGACTGACCTTCAACTAAAAGATCTTGCCTCTGCCTCCTGAGTGCTGGGATTAAATGCATGTGCCATCATGCCTGGCTTAGCCTATACTCTTGAAATCTCACAAAAAAAAAAAACAAAACAGAAATTGCCTGGCAATTGCCTTAACCAGGAGTTACATCAAGGCTTATGCCAGATGAGGTGCTGCTCTATTTGCTCTGCAGAAATTAGAAGAAGCCAGAAAAGATCATGAAAAAGTGTTAGAACTGGAACCAGATAACTTTGAAGCAACAAATGAACTCAGGAAAATTGATCAGGCTTTAACATCCAAGGAAAACTCGCATCCCAAAGAAGCTGGCTACCATGAGTAAGCCAACTGTAGGAGAGAAAAAACCCACTGAAGATCAGCAGGGCAGGCAGAAGGCCATTGAAAAGGAAGCCCTGGGCAATGGATTTTTCAAAGAGAGGAAGTATGAGCAAGCAATTGAATGCTACACCCGAGGGATAGCAGCAGACAGCACCAATGCCCTACTCCCAGGTAACAGAGCGATGGCCTATCTTAAGATTCAGAAATATGAAGAAGCTTAAAAAGACTGCACACAAGCTATCTTACTCATATTCAAAAGTGTTTGCCAGAAGAGGAATCGCAAGAACGTTTTTGGGAAAGATCAGTGAGGCCAAGCAAGATTTTGAAACTGTTTTACTTCAGGAATCTGGAAATAAACAAGCAGTGACTGGACTTTCCAGAACTAAAAAGGAATTAATTGAGAAAGGACATTGGGATGATGTCTTTCTTGACTCCAAACAGAGATGCAATGTGGTGAAGCCTGCAGATAATCCTCCTCATCGTGGGTCACCTAAAGCACTCTAGAAGGTTTTTATTGAAGATACCTGCACTTTGATAGAAACTGTTGATGCACCAGACAGTTTTGCTACTGTTCCCAAGAGTGATAGTGCAACGGCAGCTGTGGGCACTGGAAGTAAGAAGAGTTCAAGACAGAGGGCCTCTTTGCCCACAGGGGATACTCCAAGAGCTAAAGTGTTAAAAATAGAAGCAATCAGTGACACTTCAGCCCCACAAGCACAGTTGGACATGAAGCAGGATGAGTGTCAGCCTGTGAGTAGGCCTCTGTGAGGGTAGAGCAGATGTCCGGTTACTTGGTCACTGCGGGTTTTGTGTCCAGTTCCTGCCAACTCCTTCCAGCTCCAGTCTGATTTCAGACAGTTGAGAAGTTCCCTGGAGATGCTGTTTCAGTATGTAAAGAAAATCTCACCATCTTTATATCCAAAGTTGTTTCAGAAAAAACTAGATCCACATGTATTATATCAAACCGTTAAAATTTCACACAACTTTTAGATTGAGAAGGAAAAGCCAATGCTCATCTTTGAAATCTTAGACTTTCTCAACTGAGAAAGTTTGACATGGAGGTGATGTTTATGTCAAGACCTGAGAGAAAGCTCACAAACTTATTATTCAATCACTTAGAAAAATCGGACTTGGTTGCTGCTGAGACAGGAGACTTCCCTTCCGGGAACCATCTGCAGCAGGGAACCAGGCAGCTCCAAAGCCTTCTGTGCACAGCCCACCAGGAAAGAGTGATCTCCCAGCAGCCCTTTCACTTCTGAATGTGGAGGTGAGATCTCCACCTTCTCTCTGGAGGGGAACAGCTAGGAGTGCACAGGGCATATGATCAGTGGAGCTGCTGGGACAGGAGTCTTCCCTTCCTGCCACCATTTGCAGCAGGGGAACCAGACAGCTCCACAGTCTTCTGGGCACAGACCCTGCCAGAAGAGAGTTGGTCTCCCAGGAGTACAGACACGGGCTTACAGGCCCATAGGAGGGACAAGCTCCAGCCAGAGATAGCAAGACCAGCTAACACCAGAGATAACCAGATGGTGAAAGGCAAGCACAAGAACCCTACCAACAGAAACCAAGGCTACTTGGCAACATCAGAGCCCAGTTCTCCCATCACAGCAAGTCTCAGATACCCCAACACACCAGAAAAGCAAGAGATGGATTTAAAGTCTCATCTCACAGTGCTGTTAGAGGACATCAAGAAGGACATAAATAACTCCCTTAAAGAAATATAGGAGAACATGGGTCAAAAGGTAAAAGCCCTTAAAGAGGAAACACAAAAATTCCTTAAAGAAATACAGGAGAATATGGGTCAACAGGTAGAAGCCCTTAAAGAGGAAACACAAAAATCCCTTAAAGAATTACAGGAAAACACAAACAAGTTAAGGAACTGAACAAAAAAAACCATGCAGGAACTAAAAATGGAAGTAGAAACAATAAAGAAATCACAAAGTGAGACATCTCTGGAGATAGAAAATCTTGGAAAGAATTCAGGAGTCATAGATGCAAGCATCAACAACAGAATACAAGAGATAGAAGAAAGAATCTCAGGTGCTGAAGATACCATAGAAAACATTGACTCAACAGTCAAAGAAAATGCAAAATGCAAAAAAACGTGTAACCCAAAACATCCAGGAAATCCAGGACACAATGAGAAGACCAAAACTAAGGATTATAGGTATAGAAAAGAGTGAAGGCTGGGCGGTGGTGGCGCACGCCTTTAATCCTAGCACTTGGGAGGCAGAGGCAGGCGGATTTCTGAGTTCGAGGCCAGCCTGGTCTACAGAGCGAGTTCCAGGCCAGCCAGGGCTATACAGAGAAACCCTGTCTCGAAAAACCAAAAAATAAATAAATAAATAAATAAAAGAAAAGAGTGAAGATTTACAAATTAAAGGGCCAG
This sequence comes from Tokudaia tokunoshimensis, assembly GCA_036184795.1. Taxonomy (NCBI): domain Eukaryota; kingdom Metazoa; phylum Chordata; class Mammalia; order Rodentia; family Muridae; genus Tokudaia; species Tokudaia tokunoshimensis. Next base: position 51,706,013 of record BTHU01000007.1, read on the forward strand.
TAAATATCTTCAACAAAATGATAGAAGATAACTTCCCTAACCTAAAGAAAGAGATGTCCATGAACATACAAGAAGCCTACAGAACTCCAAACAGAAAGTCCTCCCATCACATAATAATCAAAACACCAAATGCACTAAACAAAGAAGGAATATTAAAAGCAGTAAGGGGAAAAGGTCAAGTAACCTATAAAGGCAGGCCTATCAGAACTACACCAGACTTCTCAACTGAGACAATGAAAGCTAGAAGATCCTGGGCAGATCTCATACAGACCCTAAGAGAACACAAATGGCAGTCCAAACTACTATACCCAGCAAAACTCTCAATTACCATAGATGGAGAAACCAAGATATTCCATGATAAAACCAAATTTATACAATATCTTTCCACAAATCCAGCCCTACAAAGGATAATAGATGGAAAATGCCAACAAGAGGAGGGAAACTACACCCTAGAAAAAGCAAGAAGGTAATCGTTTTCCAACAAACCCAAAAGAAAGTAACCACACAAACATAAAAGTAACATCAAAAATAACAGGAAGCAACAATCACTATTCCTTAATATCTTATGACATCAATGGACTCAATTCCCCAACAAAAAACATAGTTTAACAGAAATATTTTTCATATAAATCTTCAGTTTTATCAGAAAATGTTTGTAATTCCTCTTTCAATCAGTTTAGTAACATTTTTATGTCTACCATTTTGTCTGTATTATTTTCCATGATAATCTTCAATTTTAACATTTTTCTATATATTTCTTCAATTTTATTAGAAATATTTTCTTTGTAGATCTTTAATTTTATCAGAAAATATATATAATTCCACTTTCAATTAACTTAGGAATATTTTTATGCCTACCATTTTATTGATATAATTTTTTTCCATGAAATAATCAATCTTAACGTGTTTTTCTATATATTTATTCAAATTTATCAGAGATATTTTCCATGTAAATCTTCAATTTTATCAGAAAATGTTTATAATTCCACTTTCAATCAGCTTAAAGGAAAGAAAGAAATTGAAGAAGACCTCAGAAGATGGAAAAATCTGCCATGCTCATGGATTGGCAAGATTAATATAGTAAAAATTAGCATCTTACCAAAAGTAATACACAGATTCAACGCAATCCCCATCAAAATCCCAACTCAATTCTTCATAGAGTTAGAAAGAACAATTCAAAAATTCATCTGGAATAACAGAAAACCCAGAATAGCTAAAACTATTCTCAAGAGTAAAAGAACCTCTGGGGGAATCAGTATCCCAGACCTCAAGCTGTACTACAGAGCAATAGTGTTAAAAACCGCATGGTATTGGTACAGTAACAGACATGTAGATCAATGGAACAGAATTGAAGACCCAGAAATGAATCCACACTCCTATGGTCACTTGATTTTGACAAAGGAGCTAAAACCATCCAGTGGAAAAAAGATAGCCTTTTCAACAAATGGTGCTGGCTCAGCTGGAGGTCAACATGCAGAAGAATGCAAATTGACCCATTCTTATCTCCTTGCACTAAGCTCAATTCTAAGTGGATCAAAGAGCTCCACATAAAACCAGACACACTGAAACTAATAGAAGGGAAACTAGGGAAGAACCTTGAACATATGGGCACAGGGGAGAATTTCCTGAACAGAACTCCAATAGCTTATGCTCTAAGATCAACAATAGACAAATGGGACCTCATTAAATTACAAAGTTTTTGCAAGACAAAAGACACTGTCAAAAAGACAAAGCGGCAACCAACTAACTGGGAAATGATCTTTACCAACCTTACATCCGACAGAGGGCTAATATCCAATATATACAAAGAACTCAAGAAGTTAAACTCCAGAGAGGCAAGTAACCCTATTAAAAAATGGGGTACAGAGCTAAACAAAGTGTTCTCACCTGAAGAATATCTAATGGCTGAGAAGCACCTAAAGAGATGTTCATCATCCTTAGTCATTAGGGAAATGCAAATCAAAACAACTCTGAGATTCCATCTCACACCAGTCAGAATGGCTAAGATCAAAAACACAGGAGACAGAAGTTGTTGGAGAGGATGTAGAGAAAGAGGAACACTCCTCCATTGCTGGTGGAATTGCAAGCTGGTACAACCACTCTGGAAAGCAGTCTGGCGGTTCCTCAGAAAACTGGGCATGACACTCCCGGAGGATGCGGCTATACCACTCCTGGGCATATACCCAGAGGCTTTACCTGCATGCAATAAGGACACATGCTCCACTATGGTCATAGCAGCCTTATTTATAATAGCCAGAAGCTGGAAAGAACCCAGATGTCCCTCAATGGAGGAATGGATTCAGAAGATGTGGTATATCTACACAATGGAATACTACTCTGCAATTAAAAACAATGAATTCACGAAATTCCTAGGCAAATGGTCAGAACTTGAAAATATCAACCTTAGTGAGGTAACCCAATCACAAAAGAACACACATGGTATGCAGTCACTGATAAGGGGATATTAACCCAGAATCTCGGAATACCCTAGACACAATTCGCATAGCAATAGATTTCTAAGAAGATGGAAGGAGAGACCCCTGGTCCTGGAAAGACTGGATGTAGGGGAACGCCAGGACAGAGAAACGAGAGGGGGTTGAATGGAGAAAAGAGGGAGGGAAGGGGGCTTATGGGACTTTCGGGGAGGGAGGAAACGGGAAAGGGGAAATGATTTGGAATGTAAATTAAAAAACTTAGAAAATAAAAAAAAGAGTAAATAGTACAGAGCTGGTGAGATGGCTCAGCAGTTAAGAGCACCAACTGCTCTTCTGAAGGTCCTGAGTTCAAATTCCAGCAACCACATGGTGACTCACAACCATCCGCAACAAGAACTGACACCCTCTTCTGGAGTGTCTGAAGACAGCTACAGTGTACTTCCATATAATAAATAAATAAATCCAAAAGAAAAAGAGAGGAAATAGTACACATTTATTACCTCCTACACAGGGAACAACACAGAATAAGGGACAGAAATACTGTAGCAGCTGGAATATGAAAGGAGTTCTGCGGAGTGCTGTCTTCTGGTTCTGGCATGACTGTTGTACACAAACACAGAGCAATGGCAGCTACCTATACAAGACTCACACCAGAAATTCAAAAGATATGAAACTAAAAGGAAACATTTAGGAGGAAGTAGGCGGTCAGTGGGAGTGTGATGGGATAATGTTTTAAGGGATGAATATGATCACAGTACATTTTATAGGTATGAAAGTCACAAAGATTAAAAAATAAAAGAAAGAAAACAATGTTATGAAAAACCTTGGACTGACTGGTTTTGTGTCAACTTGACACAGACTGGAGTTATCACAGAGATAGGAGCCTCCCTTGAAGAAGTGCCTCCATGAGATCCGGCTGTAAGGCATTTTCTCAATTAGTGATCAAGGGGGGAGGGCCCATTGTGGGTGGTGTCATCCCTGGGCTCAAAGTCCTGGGTTCTATAAGAGAACAAGCTGAGCAAGCCATAGGGAAGCAAGCCAGTAAGCAGCACCCCTCCATGGCCTCTGCAATAGCTCCTGTCTCCTGTCTCCTGCCTCCTGCTTCCTGACCTGCTTGAGTTCCAGTCCTGACTTCTTTTGGTGATGAACAGCAGTGTGGAAGTGTAAGCTGAATAAACCCTTTCTCCTCCAAGGAAAGCAAGAAACTTTCTTCTTGGTCATGATGTTTGTGCAGGAATAGAAACCCTAAGACAAACCTTATAAAAGTTATACTTTTCTCAACGTTATAAGGCTACCGTTGAATTCTTTTGTTGTTGTTGTTTTAAAAATATCATTATTTTTTCATGTTTTAAGTAATGTTTGTTCATTTTGTTTTCTACTAAAAACAAAATGAACAAACAGACTTTATCTTTTTATGTTCATTTAATAACATGTCCATTATTTTTTATAATTAGTGTATATATGTATATATACATAGTGTTGAAGACAATAAAAAATAAAAATTAAAAAAATAAAAAATAAAAAAGCAATCCACTTAAGAGTCAATAGTCGTCGCAGAGAATTTTTTATTAGATATTTGCTTTATTTACATTTCAAATGGTATCCCTTTCCCTTGTTACCCCTCCTAAGACCCCCTATCCCATGCCCCCTCCCACTGCTTACCAACTTCTTCCCCCACTTTTCTGACCACCTGGCATTCCCCTACACTGGGGCATCAAGCCTTCACAGGACCAATGGCCTCTCCTCTCATTGAAAAGGTCATCCTCTGCTACATATGTTGCTGGAGCCATGGGTCCCTCCATGTGTACTCTTTGGTTGGTGGTTTAGTCCCTGGGAGCCCTGGAGGTACTGGTTGGTACATATTGTTCCTCCTGCAGAGCTGCAAACCTCTTCAGCTCTTTGGGTGCTTTCTCCTCCATTGAGGACCCTATGCTCAGTCTATTGGTTAGTGGTGAGCCATGGATATTTTGATTCCCCTTCTAAGAAGGATCAAAGTATCCACACTTTGGTCTTCCATCTTCTTGAGCGTCAAGTGGTCTGTGAATTGTATCTTGGGTATTCTGAACTTTTGGGCTAATATCCACTTATCAGTGAGTACATACCATGTGTGTTCTTTTGTGATTGGGTTACCTCACTCAGGATAATAATTTCTAGTTCCATCCATTTGCCTAAGAATTTCATGAATTCATTGTTTTTAATAGCTAAGTAGTACTCCATTGTGTAAATGTACTACATTTTTCTGTATCCATTCCTCTGTTGAAGGACATCTGGGTTCTTTCCAGATTCTGGAATAAGGCTGCTATGAACATAGTGGAGCTTGTGTCCTTATTACATGTTGGAGCATCTTCTGGGTATATTCCCAAGAGTGATATAGCTAGGTCCTCAGGTAGTACTATGTTCAATTTTCTGAGGAACTGCCAAACTGATTTCCAGAGTGGTTTTACCAGCTTACAATCCCACCAGCAATAGAGGATAGTTCCTCTTTCTCCACATCCTTGCCAGCATGTGCTGCCACCTAAGCTTTTGATTTTAGCCATTCTGACTGGTGTAATGTGGAATCTCAGAATCGTTTTGATTTGCATTTCCCTAATAATTAAGGATGTTGAACATTTCTTTAGATGCTTCTCAGCCATTCGATATTCCTCAGTTGAGAATTCTTTGTTTAGCTCTGTGTCCCATTTTTTTAACAAGGTTATTTCATTCTCTGGAGTCCAACTTCTTGAGGTTTTTTTGTATATAGTGGATATTAACCCTCTATTAGATGTAGGATTGGTAAAGATATTTTTCCAATCTGTTGGTTGCTGTTTTGTCCTATTGACAGTGTCCTTTGCCTTACAGAAGCTTTGCAATTTTATGAGGTCTCATTTGTCGATTCTTGATCTTAAAGCAGAAGCCATTTGTGTTCTGTTCAGGAAATTTTCCCCTGGGCCCATGTGTTCAAGGTTCTTCCTCATTTTTCCTCTATAAGTTTCAGTGTATGTGGTGTTATGTGGAGGTCCTTGATCCACTTAGACTTGAGCTTTGTACAAGGAGATAAGAATGGATCTATTTGCATTCTTCTACATGCTAACCACCAGTTGAACTAGCACCATTTGTTGAAAAAGCTATCTTTTTCCACCGGATGTTTTTAGCTCCTTTGTCAAAGATCAAATGACCATAGGTCTGTGGGTTCATTTCTGGGTCTCCAATCCTATTCCATTGATCTTCCTGCCTGTCTCTGTACCAATACCATACAATTTTTATCACTATTGCTCTGTAATATAGCTTGAGGTCAAGGATGGTGATTCTCCCTGAAGTTCTTTTATTGTTGAGAATAGTTTTTGCTATGAATAGACTAATCTTTTTTAATCCAATCTGTTTATCTTTATTTTACTGAAAAATTTAGTCCATTAAAATTAAAGTTATAATGCAAAGGTATTTATGCAATGTAAAGGTATTAAAGGTCATTTTGCTGATTTTGGAGTGTTTTATGTCTATAACTGCTCTTTCAGTGTGACAGGGAACGCCAGGACAGAGTAATGAGAGGGGGTTGAACGGAGAAAAGAGGGAGGGAAGGGGGCTTATGGGACTTTCGGGGAGGGAGGAAACGGGAAAGGGGAAGTGATTTGGAATGTAAATTAAAAAAATAAAATAAAATTAAATTAAAAAAAAAGATGAGATAAACCAGAAAAAAAAAAAGACACATTCTTTAAGAATCCTGAATGTTCATATTTCTTTCCAGTCTCAAGGATTCCTTTAGGTATCCTCTTTAATGCTAGTTTAGTGGTGATGAATTTCTTCTGCTTATTTTTTTTATTTTATGTATATGAGTACACTGTAGCTGTCTTCAGATATACCAGAAAAGAGCATTGGATCCCATTACAGATGGTTGTGAGCCATCATGTGGTTTCCAGGAATCAAACTCAGGACCTCTTGAAAAGCAATCAGTGAGTGCTCTTAATAGCTGAGACATCTCTCCAGCCCTCTTCTGCTTATTATTATCAAAGGAAGTTTTTGTTTCTCTTTTAATTATAACAGGTAGTTTTGCTAGACATGGTAATCTCAGTTGGCATTTATTGTCTTACAATAATAGAATACATTGCTTTATATTATGGCTTTTGTGGTTTCTGTTGAGAAATTTGCTATAATTCTTATGTGTTTGCCTTTATGTGTGACTTGTTCTTCTCTCTTGCAGCTTTCTTTTTTTTATTCTCTATATTTAAGGTTTTGACTGTAATATGATATGAGATTCTTGTCTGATGTTGTCTATTTGGTGTTTAAATGCTTTCTGAACCTATATGATTGCTCCTTTACATTTAGGGAGGTTTCTGCTATGATTTTATTAAGTACATTGTTTATGCCTTTAACATGTTCTTCTCCTTCTACTCTCATAATTGATAATGTTTATCATTTCATGGTATCCTATAGAATTCTTATGTATATATTGGTATTTTTTATTATTTTATCTCTTTTATTCCTGGTGGAATTTTTTAGGGTATCTTAGATATAAGGTCATATCTTTATAGGCCCAATCTTATTTAAGAGTTATACATGTACCTTGCTATTTTTCCAATCTTGTGTATGCAGACATTTTTAGGAGAGACTGTTGTAGAGTGAGCATGTTAGTATTCTGACTCTTACAGTCTTTTTGTTCCATCTTCCGTGATGTTCTAGAGATCTGAGAACTGTGATGTAGATTTTAGGGAAATTAAATATCTGTTTAGGGCTGGGAGTTCAATAACCACTCAGTCTCAGTATTTGACCTACATTAACTACCTTCCAATGCAAACAAGATAAGTGAAGCTACTAACTCTTGTTAAAGATGACTTTTTTACAGCAAATGGAGACCATCACAGAAAACTGCAACAGGACACAATGCAAGGGTAACAGACTGTAGTGAACCCAGGTCCAGTGGAAAATCTGTATCACAGTTCTCACATCTCTAGAACATCATGGAAGATGGAGCAAAACGACTGTAAGAGTGAGAATACCAGGATGTCTGCTCTGCAACAGTCTCTCCTAAAAATGTCTGCATACATAAGATTGGAAAAATAGCATGCTCATGTGGAAGGGGGTAAATTTCATGGGATCCCACTCATAGACAAAGAACTGCAGGCCACTAATGACTGCTGGGAAAAGAATTAACCACTTCAAGGGATGAACTCTCTTATTGGTTGTCCATTATAGAGTCATCAGCCCTTAAGCCATATACAGGCAAATAACAAAAAGAGACTGAGGAGATTGTGTGTGTGTGTGTGTGTGTGTGTGTGTGTGTGTATACATACATCTATACATATATAAAAATAATCAAAGAAAAAGAGGCTATCTACTTGAGCAGGACATGGGAAAGGTTCGAATGAAGGTATCTAGGATGGGCTAGAAGGAAGAAAGGAAAAGGGAAAATTATCATTCTATTTCAATTAAAATCTTATCAAAATAGTTTTCAACATTTAATTAACAATAAGTGTAGTATAAAATATAATGGGATTAAATGAGATTTTTTTTTCAGTCACATCAATTGATTTTTTTTTCCCATGGTGGAATGAGATTTTGAACACTGTATGATTTTACATATAGAGTCTGTATTGTTGGGGAAGACACAATTTGCAGTTCTAGTTCAAATCAGTAAAAGTAAATCTGGATTATATGTTGCTCCAGGGACATTTAGACCAACCACCTTTGGAAGTAGTTCAACTTCCTCTTTAATGGTCTATCTGGTTTAGTAACTCGGTATTAGGGAAAGCAGGATGGAATCTTTGCTGTACTTTCCCCCTGGTTTTGGCAGGGAAATTTGAGGGCAGGGCTATCTCAATCCTCAGACTCACATTTCAGTGCCCCTCACTCTCTCTGCTAAGTATATAGAGCCATTGGCTCACCCAGCTTTGAGCTCTGCAGAACCTTTTTCCCTATGGTATTCGACTGTGCAAGTTGTTGGGGGTGGGGGTGGGATAGGAACCCTTCCTGTGCATTACTGCCAACCTCACCCATTATTCTTATGAGCAAGCTTACCACCACCTTCCAGTTTCATACATAAATCCCCTTTCTATCTGTCAACGAAGGTTTACAGGACCATTGGCTCAGTGGGCTCAAGACTCTGCTTTAACTCTTCTCAGTGTTGATGTGAATGGGGAGAAGAGAGTATAAGTCAGTGTCAGACAGTTCCTACTGACATTAACAAAATGTTATCTGCTTCAGTCTTCAACTCTCAGGTATCCCCACCAATTATGTGTCTAGTCCTTGGTTATCCAACTAATTATTAAGGCAAGGATTTCCTGTAGTTTGGTCTAACCTACTCCAAGCCACTGAGGGTAGCTAGGCACTGTCCACAGCCTCTCTCACCCGTTTTCTCAAAAAAAAAGAAAGAAAGAAAGAAAGAAAGAAAGAAAGAAAGGAAAAGAGAAAAGAAAAGAAAAGAAATCTCGGAATACCCAAGACACAATTCACATATCAATAGATATCCAAGAAGATGGAAGGAGAGACCACTGGTCCAGGAAAGACTGGATGTCGGAGAATATCAGGACAGAGAAGCGAGAGGGGGTTGAATGGGGAACAGGGGGAGGGAAGGGGGCTTATGGGACTTTCGGGGAGGGAGGAAACGGGAAAGGGGAAATCATTTGAAATATAAATAGAAAAAATATAGAAAATAAAAAAAAAGAAAAGAAATCTCAGCTGGTATTGATAAATTCATTTGCAACTATCATTTCTTTAAGGAATAAAAATGGCTGTATTTCATCCATCCTGCCTGTTTTTCTTTCATCAAGTCAAATGGATGAGGCTGCTAAATGCTGTTTTACCTAGAAGACTCAGTGTTTTTTAAGTAGTACTTATAAGCATTTTGATATACAACTGTAGAACAAACCACTACAATGAAAACAATTAAATTTTGTGATTTTATGTATTTTCTCCATTTTCCTTAACTAATTAAAATTTCTCAAATATAATAAATGATTCACATATCAAGCTTTAGATAAGAAATGTGGTTTTTATTAGATCTCCTCTTAGGTTTCTTTTCAGATTGTGTATTATGTCTAAGCGTGTAGATTAGTATACAATCAGATTCTTCTGCAGTCTTGATGTACTCTATCTAATGCTGTTTCCTTCTGTCTCCAAAGACACTGTCTCTAAAGAAGCACAATGCAGCTTACTTTTTAAAACCTTAAATTGGGTTACTCAGAAGATTCATTAGTAGCGCACATCACCAGGGATTGTGTTTATTTAGTTAGTTGCATTTTTACCAAATAAGCAAATGTTAAGCTAGAAGAAGAAGATGCTCATTGCTCTGAGAAGTCAGAGAAACAAGTATCATAAGTGGAGATGATTCCTCATATCCTGCAGTCTTCATATCAGTGTTTTGTTGGTTTGTTTTTACAGGAAGAAGGCTAAAACAGTATAATAGGGAAGTCCAAGAAACTGGATATTCATCTCAATTTTCATTTTAATTGTAGAATTTTAAGACTTCAAATTTCAACAACCAATAATATTTATCATCAGCAGTCGCAATGGTAAACACAATTAATTCTCTTGTCTTTATATTGTTTATGTTGTTTGATCTCAGTTTTCTTATACCCTAGAAAAAATTATCTCTTAAAATGAGAAATAAATATAAGTGATAATTTCTATATTTTATAAAGCATTCTTATTTATACAATATGGTTTCTTTGCATATATCAGTATAATCTGGGGAAAATTTTATATATAACTATATGTTGGCATTTAAGGGTTAAACTCAGCTGGTGATGCATGCCTATAATCTCAGCACATGAAAGGTTTCACAGAATAAATAAATAAATGTTACATTTTTATGGCTATTGAGAAATCTTTCACCTTTATTGAGAACCTCAAATCAAAAAATAATAAGATCTCTATGCATATAACTAGGTAAACACCTGCCCCCCCCAAAAGAATGACAATTGGTGAACAGTAAATTACCTCATCAGAAATCTCTCTCCACATTTCATTTTGAAAAAAGAATAAACAAAAATCAGCTAGCTACATCAGTAGCACTGACTATTAAGGACTAGTAGTGACAATGCTAATCTTTTACTCAGTGGCGTGATCTCTGTCATCTCTGAGACTAGAGGCAGAGTAGGAAGAAGGCATTTTTGAAAGTATCCAAGAAAAGGAAGGCAATTTCTCTGTTGCAACTTATAAAGATAAACAGAGCAAAATGTTGGTCTCTTTAAGAACCAAGGTAGTCATTCATGGTGAAACGTGTGTAATCCCGACAGGAGACTGAGACTGTAGGATTGGGGGTTAGAAGTCATCCTGTATTATACATATCAAGATCCTGTCTGAAAACAATTTTAACTAAAAAATATAACCAAAAAATATACTTAACCATCAGTTCAACTTCATACAAAATGTAAATAAGTCAGTATAAAAATGTTTTGCGTTAGAAGCCCAAATAGGAAGGAAAATATCTTTGTAGGTATCTGATTGGAAAACATGCAATACATTTACAAGCATTTGTTAAACAAACAGTTGTAAGTGGGATTGTCTGAGTGTTGCCAAGTTGTAAAATAAAAAGAGGGGTCTACATTCTAAGATTTGATTCCTAAAGGAGTGTTCTTCTTTGTGTATTAATAACAAGTAATGTTTTTAGGGTTGCAGAGACAGGAGTTTCCAGTACCATAATTGTCAGACTGGAAGATTTTAAACTAAAGTTGGAAAAATGAAAATCAACTAGGTAAGCTGGGAATAGAGCACTCTTGTTCTGTTAGAATCAGTGGCTAAAACATCTGTCACTGGGGATGTGGTACATACTGTAGCATATTACCTTTATTGAAAAGAGCATGCTACTGGGATGTGTTGTATCTGAGATACATTCAAATTAATATGTCAGGCCACAACTGAAAATCAAAAGGGCCATGGGAAAATAAAGATATGGGTATAATAGAGATCACCTGAATAATGATAATTTAACACATAAGAACTGATGAAAATCCCATAATTTTTTTAAGTAAAGAAGGATAAAAAAACCACCAATTCTGATAATTTTGTCAATGGTCTAAAACAAACAAAAAAATCAAATTGACTCTCACAACTCATAATTTGTAGAAAAGCCATTGTTTCTAACTGGATATGCAAATGTCCGTTCCAAATTAATTAATACCATTTACTTATGCAAATGTCCTCGACTGTGTCACTATATTTTCTCTTAAATTGGATTAGTCCTTCTCTTTATTCTTTTATCTTATGTTTTATCTTGAGGTTAAGGCTACTCTACATAGGAAAAGTAGATTAAAACAATTTTATGGGGTAAAGAGTCATCACAGACAGCATCTTTGAAATTTATTTTTCAAAGTATTTTTTGAGAGAATTTGTGTTCTCTGAATAATTATATCATGTTTTAAAGTCTTCTCTGCTATGAACTACCCTGAATTATTAAGTGATCACTAAGGGACCGAGAAACCCAATAAGGAGACAGTATCATGGGAGCAACAACAGAAGTGTGTGTGTGTGTGTGTGTGTGTGTGTGAGTGAGAGAGAGAGAGAGAGAGAGAGAGAGAGAGAGAGAGAGAGAGAGAGAGAGAGAGAGGTGTTTATAGGTATGTGGTACACATAGCTGAGTTGATATGTGTGCATGCACTATATATTCATGAATGCTAACTCTGGAAGTCTTTAGGGTAAAAACACAAATTGCAGTAAACAAAATTTAAATGTTTCTGAGTACAGAGTTCCAATAGAGACCAGAAGTGATTGTATTGTGCATAGTTCTCTCACATCGTCTGGCTTGTTTCAGCAAAGGAGCAACACACTTGGAAATGTATCATAAAATTCCAGCCAATTTTGATAATTCTTGAGTCAAAAGGTATTTTTGTTTCACATAAAATAATAGAACCATGGGAGTTCAAAGTCCTTACACAGTAGACATTTAAAGGGTAATTTTTTTATTTAAGGTATAATGAATAAGAAAAATCTGGCAAATTTAAAACTTAATCTATATTAAAACATCTTGAATGTTCCATGCAGATCTAAAAGAAATCAGAAATCAGTGATGAGGAACAACACCATTACAACTTTCATCTTACTAGGACTGACAGATGATCAGCAACTTCAGGTTCTTATCTTTATCATTCTCTTCTTCACCTACTCACTGAGCATTTCTGGAAATCTGGCCATCATCTCCCTCATCTTAGTGGATCCTCACCTTAAAACAGCCATGTACTATTTCCTTAAGAACTTTGCTTTCTTAGAGATCTCATTCACATCTGCAAGCATCCCCAGATACCTGTATAACATAGCAACAGGTGACAAAATGATTACCTATAATGCCTGTGTCGCCCAAGTATTTTTTACTGACCTCTTTGGTGTAACTGAATTTTTCCTTCTAGCTGCCATGTCCTACGACCGCTATGTGGCCATCTGCAGGCCACTGCACTATTTGACTATCATGAATACCACAGTCTGCAGAAGACTTGTGTTTTGTTGTTGGGTAGCTGGTTTATTTATTTTAATTCCCCCACTTAGCCTCGGTCTAAATCTGGACTTCTGTGATTCCAATATCATTGATCATTTTATCTGTGATGCTTCTCCTCTCCTTAAAATCTCTTGTTCAGACACTTGGTTCATGGAGCAGACGGTTCTTATCTGCGCTGTACTGACGCTCATTATAACGCTGATGTGTGTTCTTCTCTCCTACATTAATATCATCAAGACAGTTCTTAGATTCCCTTCTGCCCAACAAAAGAAAAAGGCCTTCTCGACCTGTTCCTCCCACATGATTGTGGTTTCCATCACCTACGGCAGCTGCATCTTCATCTACATCAAGCCTTCAGCAAAGGAGGAGGTGGCCATCAACAAGGGTGTGACAGTTCTCACTACTTCCATTGCTCCTATGCTAAACCCCTTCATCTACACACTTAGGAATAGGCAAGTCAAGCAAGCCTTCTGTGACTCAATAAAAAAAATTATAGCATTTTCCAAGAAATAAGATGGTGAAACCCAATAAACGTGGATGGTAAACTTCCCAAACTTCTGGACCAGGTTGACTTTTCCTTCTCATTGTGGTCGACTGACATTCCTGCTCCCACAAATCCCATTTAGGATCACATCCTTTCGTGTGTGCTAATAGTTTTTAGAAATCATGCGGGCTTCTTTTGTTTGTTTGTTTGTTTGTTTGTTTTTTCGAGACAGTGTTTCTCTGTATAGCCCTGGCTGTCCTGGAACTCACTCTGTAGTTCAGGCTGACCTTGAACTCAGAAATCCGCCTGCCTCTGCCTCCTAAGTGCTGGGATTAAAGGCGTGTGCCACCACTGCCCGAGCTTGTAGAAATCATAACCTCTGTTTCACTCGAAAATTAAGAATACCAAAAAAAAAATGATAAAGTAAAATAAAACAACAGAGAAGCAATTGCCAGAAGATTTTTGCATCTTCAGCAAAAAAGTAAGTCACCATTGTTTCTTCTAATCCAAAACTTTCAATTGATATATTCACTAGTTCATTTAATTAGTTCATTTAATTAGTGTGTATTCTCCTTAAGGTAGGCACTATTTAGGTCAAAAGAAGAAGAAAGAAGAAGAAGAAGAAGAAGAAGAAGAAGAAGAAGAAGAAGAAGAAGAAGAAGAAGAAGACACAAGCCAAACAAAAACAAACAAACCAAAAAAAAAAAATCATATCCCCCTCCCCACCATGTACTCTCAGAGATACAAAGAAGAAATGGGAACCAGCCAGTGAGCGGATAGATAATCAAAATACTGCATATGGATAGCAGGGAATGCTTTTGACCATAAAATAGGATAAAATTCTATCATTTATAGTACAAGAAGGATAGAGACAATTGTGTAAAATAAGTCAGGCACAGAGAGGCAAGTATGTGGGTTCTAGAAGGGTTGGTCTCAGAGAAGTTGAGAATAGATTGGTGTTATCAGAAGCTAGGAGGGTAATGAGGAAAAGAAAGCTGAGGAAAGTTTAATTAAATCACAGGTAGGTAAAAGTCAGAAGTTCCAGTGGGATATTGCAAATATGGTGGCTATATAGATAACAATAGCATACCATATAATTCAGAAAGCTTGAAGATTAATTTTTGAATGTTTTTATCATACAGAAATTATTAATTCTTGAAGAAACAAAATTTCTAATCTGATTTGGCTATTACACAGTGTTCTCTTGTATCAAGACACCATCTGATACGTCATGAATATGCACACCTCTATGTTTTAATTGATGTTTAAAAATAATTAATATGAAATAAAATAACTTTAAAAATAAAAAGGCTTACACTGAAATGGATATTTGCCATGAAAGAAAATAATAAGCCTTTTGATATTATTTAAAAACATCAAAAATAATCATTTTATGCTCTTTAAAAATGTATTAAATTTATTTTTCATTTAATATGATTTTTGTTGGCTTACTTATTGTTCTCAATAAATTTCTACCACAGCAACCCCTCCCTTGACTCCTCCCAATCCTCCACACTTTCCATCTGGCTTAGATCTTGCCCAGGATGTGAGGGTGGTCTGACTGAGACATCTGCTACACCATTGATCACTGCCAAGGTTGATCTGCTGATCTGGATCATTAGGTGGGTGTACCCTTCCTTCCTCACCACTCCATGTGAGTTCATCCCTTCTGAAGTTTCTCCATCAAAGAGGACAACTTTCCCTGAACAGAGGAGGACCTGTCTTCAGCCAAGGGTATAAGAGTAGATGTGCCCCCTACTAGAACCTCCAAACAAGCTCTCAAAAATATTCATATTTTAAACAGTATCAAATTAACAACAATCAAAATCCTAAATGTTTTTTTTTCAAAAATAAGACATTTGAAGTTTAAAAGAATAAATTGGAAATAGTTTTTCTGAAAATGAGAGTCTCTATATAGCTCTGTCTGTCCTAAAACTGGACTCAAACCTATAGAGTCTGCCTATCTCTGCCTCCTGAGTGCTGAACTATTCTGAGACATCTTTTAAATGCAATCTGCCACCTGTATATACATATATTAAATTACACAAAATGCCAATAGTGTAAACAAACACATGCCAAGAAAGAAGCAAAATAGTAAACTGAAGACTGAAAATTTAGGAAAGTGTCTTAAAGGAATATGAAAAACTACAAACAATATTGCCATTTTAATACATAATAAAGACACAGAGTGTTCACCATAGTTCATCCAAAATGCCTTTGTTTTCAATCTCACAGTTCTTAAACTGCAGGTCTCTACCATAATGGACCATCAACCCTGAAGAAACTGCCAAACATTTACTCCTTTGAGTATGAATAGTGCCTAGACTTTCAAGTATCTTGAAAGTATGAATTTCTCAAATATACATACATACATACATATATATATATATGATATAGATATGTTCAAATGTATCTGAGTCACTATTTATTAACAGAAAACTAAAGGGATAAATGCTTTCTGCAAACAAAAACGAAACGTACCAAAGCATTTGAAATCAATGATGGATGTTCATTCAAAATGTTTTCTGCACTTTACATCGTCTAAGACTATAAATGAAAATTGAGCTCAATTTATTATATGTTGACAAGCATCTATCTTTGTGTTATTTCTATTTGTTTTGAAATGCATATTTAAACAACATGATGCTTTTATATTACATGGGGGAATGGGTACAACAGTTAAGCAATTTAACACGCCTGTAATCTCAAATTTTCCCTCTATTTTCTATCTAGTAAAATCATCTAGGATCTCACAAATGTTTCAACATAAAATGCAATAATATAAACCAGGCATGGTGGTACATCTATGAAGTCCCTGATAGCATGATCAGGAGTTTAAAGTCACTTCAGGCTACATTGTAAAAATTAGTCTCAAAACTCTAAATGAAGCTTTTTTAAAAATCAATATTATTAACTATAGTCTTTTGGAAGGTAAGACAGAACACTTATTCATTTTCTTCCTGCAAACTTACTGTTTCCCTTCATTTTTATATTTTTTCCTTTTATGAAAAATAGATTTTTTTTCTCTACTCTACATCCTGATTACAGTGTTCCTTCCCTCTACTCCTCCCAGTTCCTTCCCCTTTCCCTCCCCCTCCAGATCCACTCCCTTTTGGTCTTTCATTAGAAAAAATATAATTCTAAGAGATAAAAACAAAGCATGACAAAATAAATATAGTAAGACAAAGCAAAAAACATCATTGAAGTTGAACAAGTCAACCCAAAAGAAGGAAGAGTCCCAAGAACAGTCACAAGAATCAGAGAGCCACTCATTCTCACACTCAGGAGTCCCATAAGAGGTGCTGAAGTCACTTAGAAAAAAACCATAGGGAAACTACTACTGTAGAAGCTTCACAAGTCATATAGAAACACATATACAAAGGTTTTATATGTAATTATCCTACAATGGGGCAAAAATGCCCCTACCAGACACCACAGGATAACAAAAAGTCCAATGCCAAAAAATGGGTTACCCTTTTGGGGGTTGTTAACAAGTAAGATCCCATAGATCCCCTCAAATGCCAGGGACCAGCCCCAGCATTCAGACATGTCCTAAGAGAGGAGATAAGGAACACGCAGAAGGAAGTAATGGATGAATGAGTCAGAGACTGTGGCTGGAGAATCTTGCATCTCGTACTGACTGGCAAGCAGGGTATTTCTTTATTTATACAGATTCCATAACAGAGGCAAACTTATGATTTCAAAAGAAATACAGATCACATCATGTTGTCCCTGGACATGTGTTACAAGTACAGAGAGAATAGGTATTATCAATCTCAAATCATTTTAGACTACATAAGCATTTGTGACATATAACATCTTATTCTTCAGGAAAGTGAAATATTAAACACAGAAAAATATATCTGAGTTCCCAAGCCTTGAACAATGCATAGTGATTGAAGGACAACTCGTAAGTTAGACTAACTTAAAAGTTTAAAACAAGTGAAAGATCTGTATGACAAGAACTTCAAGTCTCTGAAGAAAGAAATTGAAGAAGACCTCAGAAGATGGAAAAATCTGCCATGCTCATGGATTAGCAGGATTAATATAGTAAAAATGAGCATCTTACCAAAAGTAATACACAGATTCAATGCAATCCCCATCAAAATCCCAACTCAATTCTTCATAGAGTTAGAAAGAGCAATTCAAAAATTCATCTGGAATAACAGAAAACCCAGAATAGCTAAAACCATTCTCAAGAGTAAAAGAACCTCTGGGGGAATCAGTATCCCGGACCTCAAGCTGTACTACAGAGCAATAGTGTTAAAAACTGCATGGTATTGGTACAGTAACAGACATGTAGATCAATGGAACAGAATTGAAGATCCAGAAATGAATCCACACTCCTATGGTCACTTGATTTTGACAAAGGAGCTAAAACCATCCAGTGGAAAAAAGATAGCCTTTTCAACAAATGGTGCTGGCTCAGCTGGAGGTCAACATGCAGAAGAATGCAAATTGACCCATCCTTATCTCCTTGCACTAAGCTCAATTCTAAGTGGATCAAAGAGCTCCACATAAAACCAGACACACTGAAACTAATAGAAGGGAAACTAGGGAAGAACCTTGAACATATGGGCACAGGGGAGAATTTCCTGAACAGAACTCCAATAGCTTATACTCTAAGATCAACAATAGACAAATGGGACCTCATTAAATTACAAAGTTTTTGCAAGGCAAAAGACACTGTCAAAAAGACAAAGCGGCAACCAACTAACTGGGAAATGATCTTTACCAACCTTACATCCGACAGAGGGCTAATATCCAAGATATACAAAGAACTCAAGAAGTTAAACTCCAGAGAGGCAAATAACCCTATTAAAAAATGGGGTACAGAGCTACACAAAGAGTTCTCACCTGAAGAATATCTAATGGCTGAGAAGCACCTAAAGAGATGTTCATCATCCTTAGTCATTAGGGAAATGCAAATCAAAACAACCCTGAGATTCCATCTCACACCAGTCAGGATGGCTAAGATCAAAAACACAGGAGACAGCAGTTGTTGGCGAGGATGTGGAGAAAGAGAAACACTCCTCCACTGCTGGTGGAATTGCAGGCTGGTACAACCACTCTGGAAAGCAGTCTGGCGGTTCCTCAGAAAACTGGGCATGACACTTCCGGAGGATCCGGCTATACCACTCCTGGGCATATACCCAGAGACTTTACCTGCATGCAATAAGGACACATGCTCCACTATATTCATAGCAGCCTTATTTATAATAGCCAGAAGCTGGAAAGAACCCAGATGTCCCTCAACGGAGGAATGGATTCAGAAGATGTGGTATATTTACACAATGGAATACTACTCTGCAATTAAAAACAATGAATTCACGAAATTCCTAGGCAAATGGTCAGAACTTGAAAATATCATCCTTAGTGAGGTAACCCAATCACAAAAGATCACACATGGTATGCAGTCACTGATAAGGGGATATTGACCCAGAATCTCAGAATACCCTAGACACAATCAGCATATCAATAGATTTCTAAAAAGATGGAAGGAGAGACCCCTGGTCCTGGAAAGACTGGATGTAGGGGAACGCCAGGACAGAGTAATGAGAGGGGGTTGAATGGAGAAAAGAGGGAGGGAAGGGGGCTTATGGGACTTTCGGGGAGGGAGGAAACGGGAAAGGGGAAGTGATTTGGAATGTAAATTAAAAAAATAAAATAAAAAAAAGTTTAAAAGCTCTCACAGGCTGCAGGCTGATGTATTCTACGCATTTCTTTTCTCTTGGTTTTTTTGGTTAAAAGACTCACTGTAACTCTTGTTACTCGCCTCACATCCTGATCACTCCCTCTTCTTCTCCCAGTCCCACCCTTTCAAATCCCCCCATTGTCACGCAAGCAAATGTACAGTGAGAGTGGTCTAGGGAAAGGGTGGCAATGACATCGCTGACACCTGCCCACCCATCAGCACTGCTCTCTGCAGTTCTGTGCAGTATGGCACGGGATCCCACCCTAGCACCAGGTCATCCATCTCTGCCGCAGGAAGATGGCGGATGCAGGGATTGCTGGAGGTCAGAAGGGAGAACAGTATCCAGTGCAAGCTTTGGGGAGGATAAAGTCGATGTGCAAATAAATTGATACTGAAACTTAGCAACTTCTCAAGTGGAGCTTCTTAAGGTCATAAGAAAGTGTATATGTGCTTTTTCACAGCTTTTCTAGAGCTTTTTGACATTTGATTTTCTTGAAACTTGCAAACCTGGATATGTTGAAGGGTGTTTGTTAACTTTACTTTTGAAGGTGTTTTAAAACAGTAGAGCTAACAACACCACCTTATGTTTCAACACTACTTACAGGTTTCTTTTGTATATAATTCTCAGAATGCTCATTTCTTTTAAATTGTTTAATTTGTACAGCAGAGGAATGTTATTGTAGTATTATGTAACTATTACCTGAGTTTTGCAAAAAAAAAAAAAAAAAGCTCATATGTAATTGAAATACTTGAGATTACATGAAAATGCTGATTTTAACATTTAAGGATCACAGCATTAGAAGAAAAAGAACCATTCCCTTGTATTCAGTTACCCAATGGGGCGCCGTTGGCAGGCAGAACTACATACCTGGAACTCGGTCCGCTACATATTCTTGCAGAATATTGGCCTTATTCATTTAAAATGAGTCCTGATATTGCCATATCTATTAATGATACATATTATGCTAAAAAATGCTGATTTTTTTGTGGGGTACCTCTTGTAGAGCACCCTTTCTTTCTTAGAGTAAGTAATATCCAGTACAGTAGTCGTGAAACTGAATAATTAAAATCTTGGCTTCTCTTAGGGAAAGAAGAGCCCTGATCCTAGATGTCCTCAGGGAGATCGATGGTTTTAATGTCTTTTTCCTTAATGCTGCAAATTATCAGTATTTATAAAGTAACTGATTTTGCATCACTTTTTGTAACTGTGACCACAGCAGAACAATGTCTCCTAGACTATATCTACATAAAGTTACTGAATGGTATCTGTCTGTCTTAGTGACACATGGATCACAACTAACAACTTAAAATCAGGGTTTACCCAATCCAATTCAGCATGGCTGTAGCTGACTAAAAAAAATTACATAATTATTCTTTGCTAGCCTCTTTTACTAACTGAATTATTCACTGGTCAGTAAAAGGAGCCTCCTAGCTGATGTTTTAGCAGGTTTTAAGGTTTCCTTCAAGAAATACAAGTCAGAAAAACCACAGAAAATACAGGTCTGTTCTATTTCATCTAAATGGCAGTCTACAATAAAGGGTTGCCAAGGCTTTCTTTACCTATGTGCATGCATTCGTGTGTGTGTGTATGATAATTCATGTTCTCTAGTAGAGATAGAGAAAGCATTCAATCTCCTGGACAAGGAAATCCTCAGCTGGGTAGGAGACAAACTCAGTGTAGCTAAGTGACCCAGACCTTGCCCCCTGTGCTGTGAGTCAGGATTTGGTGAGACAGTGGCCATCACACCAAGTGGAAGGAGTGTCTCTTTGCCAAGCTAGCTCTTAGAACTTGAGACAAAACAGCTTTCACTTGGGCAAACACAGAGTAGTGCTAGAGTCTTGCTGTGGAGGATGGGCTGCAGTGTGTCAGAGAACTGTGTCACTAATGCATTGGAAGCTGAAGGCTCAGAAGGTTTTCTGAATTCTTTTTAAACAGAACAATGTGAAAACACTCAAGATTGAAAAGTTGCATTTAAAGTGTGATCATTTCCTAGGTTCCTATTACCAGAACAATTATCGTGGATATGGTTTCTTTGGTGTTATAAAGGGTTAATTTTGCTTAAGGCAGTTACTTAATGTGATTTTTCTTAACCCTTAAAAAAAAGTGGGAGATGTATACAATTGTTAATAACATGGAAGTGTTTCCTTTCTCCTGAGGAAAAGTGAATTTCTTATCAGAATATCTGGCTGACCCTGTAATTTAAATTAAAATAAAATTTCGGAAAAAAATAATGAAAATGATAACACATGCTGGTGAGGATGTGGAGCAAGGGGAACACTCCTTCACTGCTAGTGGGAGTGCAAACTCATAGAACCACTTTGGAAATCAATTTGGCAGTTTCTCAGAAAACTGAGACTAGTTCTACATCAAGACCCAGCTGTACCACTCCTGGACATATACCCAAAAGATGCCTCCACTATACCATAGGGACGCTTGTGTCCTATCAACTATGTTCATAGCAGCTTTATTCATAATAGGCCTCACTCTTAATGTGAGCCAGGCTCTGCTGAAAACCAGCTTCAGCTGTAAGGTTCGGTTCCTGAGAGGTGGAAGAGGTCTCTGTGCAAATGAAGACAATGACCACCTGTTGACATTCAAGCAAGCTACTCAACAAAATAGCTTGAGCCATCTTTATCAATACAATAACAATCCTGCTTGCCCAAGTGAAGTAAAAACTTCTAGTTCTTTGGAAAGTTAGTTATGCCAAATGCTATTGCCAAATCTACTGTTTTCTGAGTTTGCTGAGGGACAGATAGACCAACAGAACTCTGGGGATATTCAGCGTTTTTGTGCTTTTCACAATCTCCATGGCAAGGAAGACTCCTGAATAGGGCCAAATAAGTTTACTTCTTTGAAAGCAGAAATAATTTTCTGGGGAAAAGACATAAATGAATCAATGTTAAAAGTCCCCCACAAATGCAACATGGAGAGATCAGAACTCTAAAGTGAAAAACAGCTCAGTGGCTAAAATAGCATTCACCTCAGCTATGCTGGACTTTGTCAAAAAGCTGTGCTGGCTTTGCGCCTTTCGCCATTTTTAAAATAGTCTTTGGCTACATTGCACCTGGTTTCCCATGCTCTTAGTTACCCTCAAAAATGTGATGGTTAGAACCTATTGCTGAAAACAGGACCAATTTGAGTTATAACAGAGAAATCAACATGGTATACGACTGGAAGCTTCTCTACTGGTTAGATTCCATACTGTTGGAAGGAGCTGTGCACTCTGCTAGAGAAGAAATGGAATCAACAACATTACCAAGATAAGAACTCAACACACGACAACAATGACCAACTTGTCACTACATGCCCATTGGTACAATGGTGGCACAAATGTCAAGGTAGTAACCAATCATGTTCCCAGTGGATTTAAGGCCCACAAGTCAAACCTATACCTGGCACTATTATCTAGATCAAAAATCTGTGTGTAGACAGGTCATAGGCCATAAGGGTCAATCTAATACTCTTTTTCTAGTTATAACTATACCATGATTTTTTTTTATTTTTTGGTTGTGAGTAAGTACATAAATATATTTAGTGTTGAAGTGCAAAGTCCAATGAAAAGCTTTACAGCTTCAGAAGGGCTACTCTGAATGTATAGATATTTGTTAAGATGTATAGAATTTAGGTCTGGTTAGTTTCATGTATGACTTTCTTATTTGAAAGTATTTTTAAAAGTCTTGGAAAGATCAGGAATTCAAGGCCTGATCTACTATTTACTACTAAACATAGTAAAAGCAAAATACAGCACACTAGTAGCCAACATAAAACTAAATGGAGAGAAACTTGAAGCAATCCCACTAAAATCAGGGACTAGACAAGGCTGTCCACTCTCTCCCTACCTGTTAAGTATAGTACTCGAAGTCCTAGCCAGAGCCATTAGACCACAAAAAGAGGTCAAAGGAATGCAAATTGGAAAGGAAGAAGTCAAAATATCACTATTTACAGATGATATGATAGTATACTTAAGTGACCCCAAAAATTCCACCAGAGAACTCCTAAACCTGATAAACAACTTCAGCAAAGTGACTGGATATAAAATTAACTCAAACAAATCAGTAGCCTTCCTATACTCAAAGGATAAACAGACTGAGAAAGAAATTAGAGAAATGACATCCTTCACAATAGTCACAAATAATATAAAATACCTTGTTGTGACTCTAACTAAGCAAGTGAAAGATCTGTATGACAAGAACTTCAAGCCTCTAAAGAAGAAATCGATCTCAGAAGACGGAAAAATTTCCCATGGTCATGGATTCGCAGGGTTAATATAGTAAAAATAGCCATCTTGCCTAAAGCAATCTACAGATTCAATGCAATCCCCATCAAAATTCCAACTCAATTCTTCATAGACTTAGAAAGAGCAATTTCCAAATTCATCTGGAATATCAAAAAACCCAGAATAGCAAAAACTATTCTCAACAATAAAAGAACTTTTGGTGGAATCACCATCCCTGACCTCAAGCTATACTACAGACCAATAGTGATAAAAAAAAATAACTGTATGGTATTGGTACAGTGACAGGTAGGTAGATCAATTGAATAGAATTGAAGACTTAGAAATGAACCCACACACCTATGGTCACTTGATCTTTGACAAAGGAACTAAAACCGTCCAGTGGAAAAAAGACATTTTCAACAAATGGTGCTGGATCAAACGGCAGTTAACACGTAGAAGAATAAAAAATGAATGCAAGTTGATCCATTCTTATCTCCCTGTACAAAGTTCAAGTCCAAGTGGATAAAGGACCTACACGTAAAACCAGATACACTGAAATTAATAGAAGAGAAAGTATGGAAGAACCTGGAGCACATGGAGAGGGGAATTTTCCTGAACAGTACACCAATAGCTTATGCTCTAAGATCAAGAATTGACAAATGAGACCTCATAAAATTGCAAAGCTTCTGTAAGGCAAAGGACACTGTCAATAGGACAAAACAGCAACCAACAGATTGGGAAAAGATCTTTACCAATCCTACATCCAATAAAGGACTAATACAAAGAACTCAAGAAGTTAGAGTCCAGAGAAACAAATAACCCTATTAAAATATGGGGTACAGAGCTAAACAAAGAATTCTCAACTGAGAAATATCAAATGACTGAGAGCACCTAAAGAAATGTTCAACATCCTTAATCATCAGAGAAATGCAAATCAAAACAACCCTGAGAATCCACCTCATACCAGTCAGAATGCTAAGATGAAAAACTCAGGGAACAGCAGATGCTGGCTAGAATATAGAGAAAGAGGAACACTCCTCCATTGCTGGTGGGATTACAAGCTGGTAAAACCACTCTGGAAATCAGTTTGGCAGTTCCTCAGAAAATTGGACATAGGACTACCTGAGGACCCAGCTATGCCACTCCTGGGCATATACCAAGAAGATGCTCTAACATGTAATAAGAACACATGCTCCACTACATTCATAGCAGCCTTATTTATAATAGACAGAAGCTGGAAAGGACCCAGATGTCCCTCAACAGAGGAATGGATTCAGAAGATGTGGTATATTTGCACAATGGAATACTACTCAGCTACTAAAAACAATGAATTCGTGAAATTCTTAGGCAAATTTATGGAGCTAGAAAATATCATCCTGAGTGAGGTAACCCAGTCACAAAAGAATACACATGGTATGCACTCACTGATAAGTCGATATTAGTCCAAAAGTTCAGAATACCCAAGATACAATTCACAGACCACATGAAACTCAAGAAGATGGAAGACCAAAGTGTGGATACTTGGGTCCTTCTTAGAAGGGGGATCAAAATGCCCATGGGGGGAGATTCAGAGATGAAGTGTGGAGCAGAGACTGAAGGAAAGGTCATTTAGAGAATGCCCCACCTGGTGATCCATTCCATATACAGATACCAAACCCACACACTATTGCGAATGCCATCAAGTGCTACCTGACAGGAGCCTGATAAACCTATCTCCTGAGAGGCTCTGCCAGTGCCAGCAAATACAGCCAACAAATGGACTGAGCGCAGGGCCCCCAATGGAGGAGGTAGAGAAAGGACCCAAAAGCTGAAGGAGTTTGGAGTCTCATAGGAGGAACAACAATATGAACCAACCGGTACCCCCAGAACTCCCAGGGAATAAACCACCAACCAAAGAGTACACATGGAGGGACCCATGGCTCCAGCTACATATGTAGCAGAAGATGGCCTTTTCAGACATCAATGAGAGGAGAGGCCACTGGTCCTGTGAAGGCACGATGATCCAGTGTAAGGGAATGTCAGAACAGGAAAGTGGGAGAGGGTAGGTGGGTTGGTGAGTAGGGGAATGGGAGAGGGGGTTTTTGGAGGTGAAACAAGGAAAGGGGATAACAATGGAAATGTAATAAAAGCAAATATCTAATAAAAAAGAAAGTTCTTTTAAATAAAGTTTTAATAAATAAGCAAAAGAACACAGTATTATACTGACTCTTAATGACTTCTTGCTATACCTATAGATTAATGCATCCATCAATCCTCATGGCAAATGAGTGCAAGTTAACACGGAAACCCACAACTGACCAAAGTGTCCATGGCTATGGAATGCACAGCCCCAGGCAAGACACCTGTTTCATACCCCCATTTCCCCAAGGCTCAGGGATCATTTGCAAATAGGGGTGGATGACTACAAGGAAATGGTATTTCTTGGATTCATCATGACAGTTGCTTATATGAATTCAAAGCAGCTGATATAGCATGTACAATATTTATTCAGGCTTAAGTGGGTCGAATTCCATCATGGAAAGTTATTTTCCTTTAAGATTTTGGCCCTTGGCAGCTTTACCACCCTCCAATGAATACAACACATCCAAGAATATATGGGCAAAATGTGCTTGATGAGTTTCAAAAAAAAGACATAAAGTCAGTTTCTTATGGAAGGAGAAGGAAGGGAGGCAATTGTAATTGAAATACATTACACAAAATTCTTAAAGAAGAGTCATTTAAAATATAAATGGATGATGAAAAATACATAACATGTACCATACATCTCTATGGCCATCATTTTGATAACAGTTTATGTAATTAACTGAGAAAAAGTTAGTTACAACTGTAAGTAATAAGAATAATATTTCTACTTTTAAATATTCAATGTTGTCATTTTTTCCAAATATTAAAAGGAAACTTGCTTCAAGTTTTCCAGTGTTTTTGTTTTACCACCTTAATGCCTGAGGAAAATAATAGTTGCAACAGCCTTCTAGTCTTTCATCTTTCATTTATGGTAAGGAGAAAATCACAGGAGATGCCAGCCAGTCCTTGACCATATAAATTTTCTCCCTTGTGTCTCTGGTCTGTACCCTGTTGCTATGGCTGCATCGTTGTGTCTCTGAGGACACTGTCCCCACTACAGCATCTTTCAGGATTTTTTGCCCAAGTTCATTATAGATACTCATTAGTGAGGTCTGAGTATAGGTCACTGAGGACTCAGATATTTATTTATTTAGTTTCAGGTTTAGGAAATAAACCAAATGCAAATTGCAACAGTGGAAAAAAATCTATCCAAAGAAATCATCATTTCAATGCTTTAGAAATAAGACGACATTTTCAATTATGTTTTATTTTCAACCAAAAGAAATCTAGGAAATGTGTCTAGGATAAAAATGAACCAAAGTCCTGATTAAGGAAATCTATCCATTGTGTTGGAGATGAAAAACTCTGGAGGATTTGTAGAACTAGATCTTCACATGGCACTAGAGAAAGTGGGGATCGGTACACTGAAACTAGAAAGTTCTACACGAGCCTTTGTTGGTAGGTTCTCTGCACCAAAATAGACTCTTGTTAAAGAATCAGCTGAACCTATGGTTAGCTGTCAGAAGAGTAACCATAATGGCTCTTCATTCAACTTCATATTTGGAGATGATTTTTCTGGTAAGCATATTGGACCTGACATACCAAAATCAACTGATGTAATTATTTATATAAATTGTTACATAAAGATACACAGATAGTTCTGAGTTGTATTTTAATGGTGCTGTTTTCTTTTCCATCAAACTGTAAATACCATGTGAATTTATGGTCAGTTGCTGTGATTTCATAACCTCACTCTCCTGTTTAAAAAGAAAATATACAGAATCAAGAATTATCCAGTATGATAATTTATCCTGATGTGGAAAAACCTGGGTCTCTGAAAAGTTTTTAATAAAAAGTTTCTTTGGAAGATGTAATTATTTTCTAAAACTTTGCCTCTTAAAAGCTAGGATATATTTGCCCTTAATGAAGCAAATGAAGGTTATTTTGTAGCCAGGGTTATCACACAGTAGCACAGGAATAAGCAAGTTACCACAAACTAACTCCAGAAGTAGACACTCAGAAGCTGTGTATTAACAGGAGAGAGGTTAAAAACAGTGCACTCAATTGATTAAAATCATTCTTTATATTTCTTAGGAATATCATGGGTCTTCCAAAACCATTGTTGGTCCTCCTTCCGATTGATGGAGCTAGTAAACCTGCCATATAATATAGGGGGATGCAGACTTCATCTCTTGAGGCAGTAACTATTTTAAAGGCAAAAGAACAACTGTCCACATAACATTCTAGTTTTATTAGGAAAATGTAGACAGAATCGTTTTCTCTTCATCCTCAAACACTGGAGATAGTCATTCAAAAACTAAAATACATTTCATTCAATGTGCTAAAGAAACAATGTGTCACCTGAGAAAAACAATGGAGCAACTACTCTAAAACAATTAGGAAGTCCTATTTTCATATATTACTAAAATATCCATTGAAGAAGCAGAAATGGAAAATACAAGGGAAAACCGGTATATCTAAATGGAAATCTTAATTAAATTAAATATCTTAAATGGAAACTGAAAAACTGACTATTCCATGGTATAATTTTATGAATGAAAACCTCAAATATCAGAACCTATCAGTACCTATATCATAGTGTAATTTCATGGATGAAAACATCATAGACTAGAATTTATATCAAAAGGAAGCTGCCTAAAATCTTGAAAACAAATATATAGAGAAAGAGAGGGGGAGAGAGAGAGAGAGAGAGAGCAGCCATGGTGGTACATACCATTAATCTCAGCACTTGGGAGACAGAAGCAGGCAGGCAGATCTCTGTGAGTTCAAGGCCAGCCCAGTCTATATGGTGAGTTCCTGGCCAACCAGGTCTAGATAATGAGAGCCTTCATTTAAAAAAAATCTTGAAAAAAGGTTTATTTAACATTTTGTACTATGGCAATTTTAGTGTTATTACTGCAACATGGCCACACTATAAGTTCAGGGGAAAGTAATGCAAAGTTCATAAACAACATAAAGGTTCTAAATAAATGTAGCTTTTGCTATTGAAAGTACATTTTAAGAATTTTGAAACTATAAAAACATACTTTGCAGATGTTCTAAGTCTCAAATACAGTGATGAATAACAGCATATAGGAAATTATTTTAAAGTGTAGCATATGTTCATATTATGTTTAACATAGGTGAAATTTCAAAATCATAGCTGTTTTAAAAC
Organism: Tokudaia tokunoshimensis; assembly: GCA_036184795.1. Lineage (NCBI taxonomy): Eukaryota > Metazoa > Chordata > Mammalia > Rodentia > Muridae > Tokudaia > Tokudaia tokunoshimensis. Next base: position 51,734,482 of record BTHU01000007.1, read on the forward strand.
TAGAGGGAGTTTTTAACTTTTAACACAAATGTAGTGTGGCAAATTTAATGGTCTTAAGTGCATTTATGGAAATGCAAAAATATTTGCTATATATTATTGTGTAAATAATGTGAAAGTCATATATTAAGGTATGTGAATTCCTTGACTTCTAACTTGAATATATTACTGACAGATGTCTCAAGAATGCTAAAATTTTCAGTAGCCGAGTTATGACAGCTAATACAAGGAGAAGATGATATTTAACATTTTGAACAACGTGTAAAAGAGTAATGACTCTATTCGCTAGTAACTCTCTTGTTTCAAACACAAAAAGAAAATATCAAGATCAAATTTAAAACATGCAAAAATTTTAAAGTTAAAAATCAATGACAGGATCTGAGTTAATAGCTCAGTGCATAAAATGCTTGCCAGCATAAGGACCTGAGTTCAGATCCCCGGCAACTACATACGAAGCCGGGTGCTGTAGTACACACCGGCAATCCTTAGGAAGATTCATGGTATTCACTGGCTAGTTAGCTTTGCCAAATCAGCAAATTCAAGGTTCAGTGAAAGATTTTGTCTAGGAAAATAGAGACAAATAGTGGAGGATACCTGATGTGGACCTCTAGGCTCCAAATGCATGCACATACACATGCATGAACACCTCTAATGCACACACATGTACATATGTGTATATCATACACAGATACAAAACAGTTTGTCAGTTACATCACTATTTACAAATGAAGTAAAAAAAAAATACAACGCCCCTTTCAGTGTATAAGTCAACAACGTGGGTATGAATATACTGCTAAAGTGTTTCTTACACATGGATTACCAAGCTAGGACTATGTTGGTTTAGGTTGCTATCTGGGTTAAGAGAATAGAACTGTCCATGATTTCAACAAGCTTACTTTCTCAGAGAAAGTGCCAAAGTAGAATAACCTGACCCAGGCACACAAATAAGCAATGCAGACATTATAATAGAGCTTTAGATGACTTCAGTAAAGTGACATTCAAACTAAACATCGAAATAATTAGTTATTCAGAATCAGCACACAGAAAGCATATGTAGTATTTTTAACGTGAGTTTGAACTTGATGGTATTAATAAAATATTTCCCACACTCTACACACTTAAGGAATAAAGGACATATGTTTTCTTTTCTCAGCTTGGATAAACATTTTCACATGTAGTCAATTGTGTATCCCAGTAAACAGTATGTATGAATTACAAGCTAACAGAGAAATGTAAAAATAGAGATGCTATAAAGCAATGTAAAAGTTTCAATTTAAAAGAGAAAGCATACTTCATAAATGCGTGTTTAATCATCGTGGCAAAATGTAAAGTACAAGTTACAGCTAAAACAAACAGAGCTTGTTCATGGGACCCAGACAAGTTGTTTCATGTTTATATTTTATTGAGGGCCAAATATTTTAGGAAAGGCATTTGAATATGAACCTTTCAAATACAAAAGAAATCTTAGACATACAAAGACAATAATTCTACTGAATCAGAACACATTCTGCTTCAAATCTAACACCACAAGAGAATCCAGTTTGGTATAGATTACAAGTATAAAAATGAAGAATATGAATATCATAACATTTAAGTTGATTTTTAAGATATATCACAAACTGTGAAGCCAATAAACTAAGTTACTGAATAGCTAAACATTCAAGACTATCAACAGTATCAGCTTCCACTTGCAGAAGAAACTACACAGGAATAAGTTCACTATAACAGTCACTGTTTACTGCTCTCTAGCTCCGCTACTTTTCAAAGAAGACATCGCTACATTTTACATGAGGATTGAATAATTCAGTAATTAGTGATGAAGAACAACACGATAACCACCTTCATTCTTTTGGGACTAACAGACGATCCTCAACTTCAGATTCCAATTTTTGTGTTTCTATTTTTTGCCTACATGCTCAGCATAACTGGGAATCTGACTATCATATCCCTCACTCTATCAGACTCCCACCTTAAAACACCTATGTACTTTTTCCTACAAAATTTCTCAATATTAGAAATTTCATTTACATCTGCTTGTATCCCTCGATATTTGTACAACATAGCAACCGGAGACAGGTCAATCACTTATAATGTTTGTGTCATTCAAGTGTTTTTTACTGATGTTTTTGGAGTAACTGAATTTTTTCTGCTGGCTATTATGTCCTATGATCGTTACGTGGCCATCTGCAAACCCCTGCATTATGTAACCATAATGAACAGTAAGGTGTGTCAGACGCTTGTTCTCTGCTGCTGGGCGACTGGCGTGCTCATCATACTTCTGCCGCTTACCCTGTTTCTAAATTTGAGATTCTGTGACTCAAATGTTATTGATTATTTCTTCTGCGATGCATCTCCTATCTTGAAGATTTCGTGCTCAGACACTTGGCTCATAGAGCAACTGGTGATTGTCTGTGCAGTACTGACCTTCATTCTGACCCTTATGTGCGTCACTCTGTCCTACGTACATATCATCAAGACCATTCTAAGATTCCCCTCTGCCCAGCAAAGGAAAAGGGCCTTTTCCACCTGTTCTTCTCACATGATTGTAGTTTCCATCACCTATGGAAGCTGTATTTTCATTTACATCAACCCTTCAGCAAAGGAATCAGTGGCTATCAATAAAGGTGTAGCAGTTCTGATGACATCAATTGCTCCCATGTTGAACCCATTCATTTATACTCTGAGAAATAAGCAAGTTAGACAAGCCTTCAGTGATTCCTTCAAAAAGCTTGCCATGCTCTCAATGAAGAAAAAGACTGTTCAAGTATAGAAATAAAATATTAATTAAGCATAAACCATGTCCACATATGTTTGTCTCTTCTTGAATGAATGTGTACTTGGACGGACTTTCACAAGACTTTTTGAGAAAGGGACAGAAGAACACGTGATATAAAAACAATGAGAGGTAATGAATACTGTGAGGAGGCTTAAGTGAGAATAGGGACTGGGGTTAGGGGAGAGGAGATCATAAGAGAAGAAAGTTAACTACAACTAATAATGTGTAACAAGTATGAAAAACCACTACTTTATAAGCTAATTAAAAAAATATTTTAAAGGATTTTGAACACAGAAACTCTGTTTGGATAGATTATACTGTTCCCAGAAGCTATGGGTTATGAAATTAAAATTCTAGTGTCAGGTATGGGATATCTACCTCTTTATGTCTTGTTCATTAGGGAAGTCCCCAAAGACCTCCAAAATAAGACAAGCTATCATTGCCCCTGCCCTTGGCTACCTACCATAACTAGATGACATATCTTTATAGTTAAAGGCATCACACGCTTCAGTTATAAGACTTGGAATAAATCAACCTGAAACTGAGCTAGAAGCTTCTTTCCTAATGATTAGCTTTTGTTGTACCAAAAGATGCCCTGCAGGGCACTGGGGGAAATATCAATTACTTACCCAAAATGGGCCTTTCATACTGTACTAATATTAACATTCTATATGAGATATAGTAGCTAACTCAATAGTGGCATATATGCTACAGGGATAATCAATAATTTCTGATTGCATTTAAGATCCTCCCTACTGAAAGAAATTCATGCCTGGTAATTTAGATATGGTAAGTTAATGGCTAGAGGTCACAGACTCTAAGTGGGGAATCTACTACTGCCATTTAGCTAAATGGGCACGTCAAACTGGCTTTTTGTTTTTTAGGTTTTGTTCCAAGAATTTATATTTAGATGAAGTTATTTCTACAGTGTCCACTCTATTTAATTACATTTCTGTAGCAAACATCATTTTATCACACAGAATGAGACAACATAGTCAAACTAGCTTCTAAATTTTTGTGTTTATTCTCATAAATTAGTGCTACCTTCAATGCTGGTCAGAGTAGCTTCTTTTGAAGGGGTTAAAGACTCATAATTGGGTAAAAGTGCTGAGAATAAGTGTCTGTTGAGTGAGGGCTAGTGAGATGACTCAGCAGTTAAGAGCACTGTCTGCTCTTCCAGAGGTCATAAGTTCAATTCCCAGCTCATAACCATCTATATGGAAATCTGATGCCCCCTTCAGGCAAGCAGAAGTATATGCAGCAGAGCATTCATATATTAAAAAAAATTTTTAAGTGTCTGTTTAAAATGTAAAGCAGAGCCTGAAAGAAAGGCCACTCAGAGATCCCACCTGGGGATCCATCCCATATACAATGACCAAACCCAGTGTCAGGCGGTGGTGGCGCATGCCTTTAATCCCAGCACTTGGGAGGCAGAGGCAGGTAGATTTCTGAGTTCAAGGCCAGCCTGGTCTACAGAGTGAGTTCCAGGACAGCGAGGGTTACACAGAGAAACCCTGTCTCAAAAAAAAAAAATGACCAAACCCAGACGCTCTTGCAGATGCCAAGAAGTACTTGCTGACAGGCGTGTGGTATAGCTGTCTCCTGAGAGGCTCCGCCAGAGCCTAACAAATACAGAGGCAGATGCTCACAGCCAACCATTGGATTGAGCACGGGGTCCCCAGCTGAGGAGTTAGAGAAAGGACCTAAGGAGTTGAAGAGGTTTGCAACCCCATAGCAGGAACAACAATATGAACCAACCAGTATCCCCCAGAACTCCCATGGATTAAATCATCAACCAAAGAGTACACATGGAGCAACCCATGGCCCCAGCTGCATATGTAGCAGAGGATGGCCTTGTTGGGCATCAACAGGAGGAGACGCCCTTGGTCCTGTGAAGTCTAGATGCTCCAGTGTAGGAGAATGCCAGGGTGGTGAGGTGGGAGTGGGTGGGGGAGCCTCATAGAATCATAGAAGCAAGGGGAGGAGGATGGAATAGAGAGTTTCCGGAGGGGAAATGGAAGGGAGATAACATTTGAAATGTAAATAAATAGAATATCCAATAAAAATAAAAGACATTTATTACTATCTCCTGAGAATCAAAAATGCCAAAGGAAGAGGAATAGAAAAAAAAAAGGACATGAAGGTAGAGGATGGAGAAGGGTGCTGTGAAATGCTCTCTTCTGTACAAGACATGGTGGTTATACTTATGAACTCACAGCAGTTGTGGTCTCCTGGACAAAACAGAGATCACCAACATTCCAGCCAGGATGAGGAAAGAACATATGAGGACCCACCCCTACTGAGGAGTTATTAATAGTTATTGGTTATGAGGGATTCATATTGAAGGGAGTCGTTTTCCTTCAGGGATAACATCAACAATAAATTGTCCATCACCCAGAAAATAATCCCAAATCTGTATACATGTAAGCTACTCTAATTATAAACTCATTGAGTTATGAAGAATTAGAAGGAGGAAGAAGAGGGGAAAAGAAAGGGAGAAAGTCATGAAAGGAAGAAGGGAACATGCTGAGAAGAATTCCAGAGGGAGTCAAGGGACAGAAGGGGAGAATTAAAGGCTGGAAAATCGTTCACTGGTAAAGTGCTTGTTACATGAGTTTAAGAATCAGAGTTTAGATCCTAGAACCCACATAGACGCAGAATGGGCATAGTCACTTACTCAGGAAAGGCAGGGAAACCCCAGAGCAAGTTGCTATGGAGACTATCATAGCACTGAGCTTCTGGCTTTGACTGAACACACTAACCTCTGACCTAAGCACACACTCATGCAAGCACAAATGCACACACACACACACTTGCACTTGCACACATGCACACACATATATACCCACAGAGGTTTATCCCGACATGTGCAAACAGGCATAGGTGCATATACAATACACAATACACACACACACACACACACACTCAAAATAGAAAAAGAAAGAGACAAATTGAAAGTGAATATGACCAAAATAAATTGCATACATGTATAATCTTGTCAATAAATAAAACAATTATTTTTTAAAAAGTTTTTTTGTGCCCAAACACACTCTACCACATTAAATTACTCTTTTAATCACCTAGCAAATAAACATCTTTCAGGATAAATTCCCGATCAGAACAAATCTTACTTTTCTAATTAGTGCAATCCTGATTTTACTTCTAACTTAGCAATCAAAAATTGAAAAAGGAAGCAAGAAAATAAGACAAATGTAACTCCAATAATGAAACAAAACAGCATATACTGAATTTCTTAGATTTCTGAGAAAATAGATTGGAATTCTCAATATATCTTCCAGCTCAAACGCTACTGAATAGTTTAATGGATTAAGTTTAAAATGCCTTGAGTAGCCAGGCGGTGGTGGCGCACGCCTTTAATCCTAGCACTTGGGAGGCAGAGGCAGGCGGATTTCTGAGTTCGAGGCCAGCCTGGTCTACAGAGCTAGTTAGTTCCAGGACAGCCAGGGCTATACAGAGAAACCCTGTTTCGAAAAACAAACAAACAAACAAAAAAAAATCAAATACTTAAAATGCCTTGAGTGCCTAAATCATGACAGTCAAACAGAAACAAAATTGGAATGTCCATGATAGCAACTCCTAGAATTATAATCATCCCAAACCCAGATAACTAGATGCCAGCAAAAACTACAATCAACAACAGTCAGAACAGTATGTCCCCGCCAGAACCCAGCAACCCTACTACACAAGCTCGGGGAATTGCAATATACCTGAAGCATAAGGCAAAGGCTTCAAAATAGCTATTATGAATATGTTCAAAGATGCTTAAAAATAGATGATCCACTAATGAAATCTATGAAAACAAAAATGGAATAAAATTAAGAAAGCTGGCCAAGTCACAAAAGGCCACACCCAAGCAGGCCACCAACTGGGGATCAAGTACCATGACTCTCAAGAAGCGATTGATCAAGTTCTTCACAGCAGCAAACCACTCTCTGATACCAGTTTCTGTATTAGTTAAGCTTCTGTTGCTGAGATAGAACACCATGACCAAAGCAACTTATAGAGGGTTAATTGTGGCTTATGGTTCCGTGTGAAGAGTCCATAATGGAAGGGGAGGCACGGCAGCAGGACGCTGCAGCAGGAAGCTGGGAGATCACACTTCAACCAAAACCATGAAGCAGAAAAAGCAAACTGGGATCAGGGCAAGGCTATGAACTCCCCAAAAACACCTCCTCCTGCAAGGTCACACCTTCCCACAATCTCCACCAACAGGCCACCAACTGGAGACCAAGTGTTCAAATATGTGTGCTTATAGAGGACATTTCTCATTCAAACCACCACGCCCACCACATGTCATCGTATTGGAGACATGGAGGAGAAGGCCACTGGGTGAAAAACTCAGCAACTACTTTCCACTCTCAAGGGCTTCTCTGATTATCTAAGCTTCCACAGGTAAGAGCAGACATGCATCAAACTGAACAGTTAGAGAAGAAGCTATTTTACTTACATTAGTCACCAAATTTACTTTCCCCATAATAAACAAACTTAAAAAGTTTTTTTTCTTAATCTTAATTTCAAAAGGTCTCCCTTTGGTAAGATTGTCCCTGCCCAATCATTATCTTCTTTCTTCAGGTGTAATTGTCCATAATCCTGACTGTTGAACCCTGATGGAACAAACATCCCTAAAATCTAAAATCCTGAAGATCACAGTACCAAAATGTTCAAATCTTGAAAGCTGACATCTCTAAAATTGCACTTCTCATGAGTAGAGGAAAACTTGTGTAAAAAAAAAATGATAGAAAACGTAATTCTCAGGAAGGGACTGGTTGTGCTACAGCACAGGGAAATGCCCTCATGGAGGCAGCGTGAGGGGGTAGGATGGGGGTTCTTGGAGAGGAAACCAGAAAGGGGGATAACATTTGAAATGTAAATAAACAAAATAACCAATAAAAAATTTTTAAAAATAAAATAAAATTCACCATTTTTCTAAATGACAACCTTCTCTATTAAGTGATCTTGTCTGTTCTTTAGATATATGGAAATCCATTCTACCTATAGACCATAGACCATACATTTGATGAAAATTTAATACTTGTGGATGAATACCAATGCTATTACCCAAGGATCTTCACTCTCTCACACATACATTGCACATCATCACTTGTTTGCTTAAAATCATAGACTATAATAAGTATTTTAATATTATTATCATCATCATTATTAATTATTTTGTATATATTAGTGTTTTGCCTGCATGTGCGTCTGTGTACCTGGTACCAGTGGAGATCAGAAGAGGGCCTCAGATCCCCTGTACCTAGAGTTACAGATGGTTGTGAGCTTCTATGTAGGTTCTGGGAATTAAACCCAGATCCTCTAGAAGATCAAACAGTGTTTTAACCGCTGAGACATCTCTCCCATCCCTGCTATACATTTTTAGTGAACTTGCCTCTCGTCATTATGAACCACCTTTTTAGGAAACATAAAAACATTCATACACATATAAAATGCACTTTGAGCGTATCTGTCACACACACGTGTGCTCTCATCTTTCCCAGACTTTCCCTTTCCCATTAGTACCCGTATTCTCCTACACAATTGCATTTTCATGATATGTCATGTGTACATATATGATTCCATGTACTCTACATAAAATATGTGGAGTACAAAAAAGAGAAAATATGTGTGTATGGATGTGTGTGCGTGTGTGTGTGTGTGTGTGTGTGTGTGTGTACACACATATTGTTAATTGTTGGCATAATTTCCTGGATGACTGGAGTCTTATTCAGAAAGTCCTGTGCCTATATTTTGAAGTGTTTTCACAAAGTCTGATAACCTGACTAGGAGATACAGGAGATTAAAAAAAAAAGACAAAGTTAATTCATGTGGAGACCAGAGTGAAAGCAGGTGTGAGTAGAAGCCACAGAAGGAGTTATGGGTGCCAAAGTGTTTGAGTCCATCGGAAAGTTCGGCCTGGCGTTAGCAATTGCAGAAGGCGTGGTGAATTCTGTTTTATATAATGTGGATGCTGGGCACAGAGCTGTCATCTTTGACCGATTTCGTGGCATACAGAACATTGTGGTAGGGGAAGGGACTCATTTTCTCATCCCTTGGGTACAGAAGTCAATTATTTTTGCCTACTGCTCTCGACCACAGAATGGTTGGTCATCACCAGTAGCAAAGACTTGCAGAACGTCAACATCACACTAAGCATCCTCTTCAGGCTGGTGGCCAGCCAGCTTCCTTGTGTATACACCAGCATTGACAAGGACTATGATGAACGGGTGCTGCCATCTGTCACCATAGAGATCCTCAAGTCGGTGGTAGCTCGATTCAATGCTGGAGAACTGATTACCCAGCCAGAACTGGTCTCCAGACATGCGAGCGATGACCTCATAGAGCGAGCATCGACATTTGGGCTCATCCTGGATGACGTGTCCCTGACACATCTGACCTTCGGGAAGGAGTTCACAGAGGCAGTAGAAGCCAAACAGGTGACTCGGCAGGAAGGGGAGAGAGCCAGATTTGTGGTGGAAAATGCTGAGCAGCAGAAGGCAGCCATCATCTCTGCTGAGGGTGACTCCAAAGCAGCTGAGCGAATCGATCGCCAACCCGCTGACCACAGCAGGCTATGGCCTGATTGATCTGCGAAAGCTAGAAACTGCTGAGGACATTGCTTATCAGCAATTCCACTCTCTGAACATCTCCTACCTCCCAGCGGGGCAGTCGATGCTCCTCCAGCTTCCCCAGTGAAGCCAACCGGGCCATGGCTGTCATCATTCTGAATGACGCCTTCCTTCTGCCCCACCCCAGAAATCACTGTGAAATTTAATGATTGTCTTTTTTTTAATTAGATAAATTCTTTATTTACAATTCAAATGTTGTCCCCTTACCTGGTACACACACACACACACACACAAACTCCTTCCCTGTCCTGGCATTCCCCTATACTGAGGCATTTAGCCTTCTCAGGACCAAGGGCCTCTCCTCCCTTTGATGTCCAGCAAGGCCATCCTCTACTGCCTATGCGTCTGGAGCCATGAGTAACACCATGGGTACTATTTCAGCCCTGAGTTTGATGATTTCCTGCCTTCTACTCCTCTTGGGTGTATTAGCTTCTTTCTGTTCTAATGCTTTCATGTGTACTGTTACCCTGCTAGTGTATGCTCTCTCCAGCTTCTTTTTGGAGGTACTCAAAGCTATGAGTTTTCCTCTTAGCACTGCTTTCATTGTGTCCCATAAATTTGGGTACGTTGTGCCTTCACTTTCATTAAATTCTAAAAAGTCTTTGATTTCTTTCCTTATTTCTTCATTGACCAAGGTATCATTAAGTAGAGCATTGTTGAGCTTCCATATGTATGTGGACTTTCTGTTGTTTTTACTGCTGTTGAAGACCACCTTTACTCCATAGTGATCTGATAGGAGGCTTAGGATTAGTTTGATCTTCTTATATCTGTTGAGGTCTGTTTTGTGATCAATTATATGGTCAGTTTTGGAGAAGGTACCATCAGGTGCTGAGAAGAAGGTATATTCTTTTGATTTATGATAAAATGTTCTGTAGGTGTCTATTAAATTCATTTGGTCCAAAACTTCTGTTAGTTTCATCTGTGTCTCTGTTTAGTTTGTGTTTCCCTGATCTGTCCATTGAGGAGAGTAGGGTGTCGAAATCACCAACAATTATTGTGTGAGCTGCAATGTGTACTTTAAGCTTTAGTAAAGTTTCTTATACGAATGAGGATGCCCTTGTATTTAGAGCATAGATGTTCAGAACTGAGAGTTCTTCTTGGTAGATTTTTCCTTTGATGAGTATAAAGTGTCCTTCTGTGCCTTTTTTGTTGACTTTTGGTTGAAAGTCTATTTTATTGGATATTAGAATGGCTACTCCAGCATGTTTCCTGGAACCATTTTCTTGGAAAATTGTTTTCCAGCCTTTTACTCTGAGGTAGTGTTTGTCTTTAACACTGAAATGTGTTTCCTGTATGCATCAAAATGCTGGGTCCTGTTTACATATCCGGTCTGTTAGGTCTATGTCTTTTTATTGGGGAATTGAGTCCACTGATGTTAAGAGATATTAAGAAATAGTGATTGTTGCTTCCTGTTATTATTGATGTAATGTTTGTGTTTGTGTGGTTATCTTCTTTTGGGGTTGTTGAAAGAAGATTAATTTTTTTGCTTTTTCTAGTGTATAACTTCCCTACTTTTATTGGTGTTCTCCATTCATTATCCTTTGTAGGGCTGGATTTGTGGAAAGATATTGTGTAAATTTGGTTTTCTCATGGAATAACTTGTTTTCTCCATCTATTGTGATTGAGAGTTTTGCTAGGTATAGTAGTCTGGGCTGGCATTTGTGTCCTATTAGGTTCTGTGTGATATCTAGATCCTATTTTGCGGGCTGTGCCCAAGTCAGACCCAGTTGGGGTGAGAGGTGGATCCAATTAGGATGGGTGGTCATTCAGGGTTCTAAGTTGGTTAGTTTTGGGGCCCCAAATGTTTCCATAGAGAATCAGGATGCTCTTGGGGTCCTGCAAAGCTTCTTTGGACTGAGGAACAAAGCCAGAGCAAGACAATGATGCTCAGGGGACTGGGAGCGCCCCTATTTGCACTTTCCTGTCTTAAACTGTTTTTTTCTTCATTTCATTCTGTTTGTGTTTTCATAAATTACATTGATGGATGGTATGCATATACTCTTTGAGGACCTCTAACATATTTTTAAAGCCTATTTGAAGTTCTTGTCTTGTTCCGCATCTATATTTCTCACAGCCTATAGTAGTAAGACTGCTGCACTCTATTGGTGCCATATTATTCTGGTTGTTATTGTATTTTAATGCTAGCATCAAGGTACCTGGGTTTAGGCTAATTGTAATTATAGGTGCTGATATCTGGTTGTGTTTGTTGGGTAGGTTTCTGTTGCTGTCTCTTAGGAGAATGTGGTGGCTGTAAGTTGCCAAGTAGGGAATGCTTTTGAGACTCTATGATGTGTGACTGCTGGGTTGTCCTTGGTAGAATGTGTTTCTAGGTATTGGGAACTTACACTAAGGAATGGGAATGAACAAAGGTGTGGGGTTTAAGCATGTCCAGAGGAGGGAATAAAGCACTGAGTGCAACCGGGGTCTTCATAGACCCCTGGGAATTGGAATAGAGAAGTAGGAGTGGCCAAAGTAGGTTGGGACAACCTTGGAGAATTGCATTTGGAAGAGATGAAAGATGATGAAGATTGCCTGGATCATTCCTTGGCTTTCATGGCTCTCAGGTTTTCATTGAATCAAGCAACTGTGTTACCAATTTTTCTACTACTTTGCATAAATTTTCATGTTTTTAGTTTGCCATTCATTTTCTCATTGTGTATGAGTGTTTTAACTATACTAACTGTTCACTGAAAATTTTCATGAAAACTTGATCAAACTTAAGTCAGTTTCTTGTTCACCTAAATGGTTAATGGAGGTTTTGGCTTGGTAGTGATTGGGAAGTTCTTCCTAGAGCATTTTATAGAGAAACTATTAATAAGATCATTCATAACCAGCACAAAGCATTTATGAATGTAAATGTATATTTGGAATGTAAATTTTATAGAGGAAATATTAATAAGATCATTTCTAACCAGCATAAAGTAATTTATGAATTGCCACCTTTTTCTAAGTGACAAACGGTTAATGAATACTTTAATAGGCCATGCCAATCAGTGGTACATATCATTTCCACACTCCTTTGTTTAGATACAGTGTAAAATAAGAAGGCACACCTAAAAGTGGGGAAAGTATGGTAGAAAACCACTATCTATTGTGGTTCCAGTGACAACAGTCATACAACAATTTTAGGTTGACTGCAAGACTAAACATTCAAAAAGTTTGGTTTGAATCAGGAAAGATAGTCATGTTTATAATATGCAAATCTAAGAAGAAAGTGTAAGTATAAAAAGATTAAAAAACAAGAATAAAATAATACTATAATAAAGCGTCAGATTTTCCATTTAATCATTTTTCTTTAAAATTAATATTCTTTAATTTTTTTACATCTTTGAGAGGAATGCAATTTTTTTAATTGAGTAATTAAAAGCTTGCTTTACTTGCTTGTTTCTCAGTGCATAAATAAAGGGATTCATCATTGGTGAAATTGATATGATAATAAGTGAAATCCCTTTATTGATAGCTACATCATCCTTGGATGAAGGTTTGACATAAATGAAGATGCAGCTACCATAAGTGATAGAAACAACAATCATGTGGGAAGAACAGGTTGAAAAGGCCTTTTTCCTTTGCTTGGCAGAGGGAAATCTCAGAATGGTCTTGATGATATAAACATAGGAAAGGACAACACACACAAAGGTGATGATGAATGTCAACACAGCACCAACTATCACCATTTGTTCTATCAACCATGTGTCTGAACAAGAAATTTTCAGGAGAGGAGCTGCATCACAACAAAAATGATCAATGATATCTGAATCACAGAATTCCAGGCCCAAGCCTAGACTAATTGGTGGGAGAATGATGATCAGTGCTGCTACCCAACAGGAGAAGATGAAGTTCATGCAGACTCTGCTATTCATGATGGTCATGTAGTGCAGAGGTTTACAGATGGCCACATAGCGATCATAGGACATGATAGCCAGAAGAAAAAATTCTGTAACTGCGAATAGATCTATAAACAACAGTTGACTGGCACAAGCAATATAGGTAATAGACTTGTCCCCAGATGATATACTATATAGAAATCTTGGAATACAAGCAGTGGTGAGTGAAATTTCCAAGAAGGAGAAATTTTTGAGGAAAATATACATAGGTGTTTTAAGATGGGGGTCAATCAGAGTGAGGGTGATGATGGTTAGGTTGCCAGATAAACTCAACATGTAAGAAAGGAACAGAAAGATAAAAAGCAGAATTTGCAGGTGAATATCATCTGTGAGACCCAGCAAAATGAAGGTTGTTACTGTTCGGTTTCTCATTCTTTATTATTGTCTCTTGCCCAACCTGGTTGAAAAATAACAAAGATTTCATAGAACCTTAGAGTTGAATCAGGTGCCAATCTTGAGACATGTCAACCTGAGTGTCATTCCCATATTACCATTGTTTAGTGAGGAAGCAAATACACAGTACAAGCTGATGTTTGAACATTTCTTTGTGTCACATAATAGCTTGTATTTGAATCACACATCCCATATTCCTATTCTTATGTGCCTACAATCTAGCTTTAATTAATATCATTTTAACATATAATCTTATAGATATCATTCCAAAAAATGTCCCTTTAAATTAGTTGCTTTTGGTCCAACACTCTGCCTTTCCCTAACTTCTTTTCCCAGAAAAGATTTTAAAAGAGAAATAATAAAAAAAAGTATTCTGTTAAGATAATCTTGACATTATGTTCATCTTTGATACTAGTTATTAGCTGATAAATAGTTATGCAGGTGCAATCTACTTACTATGTTTAAAGTACTTTTTACTGTGGCTTATTAAAGATTTATTTAGGTCATAGAGTGTGGTGGTATATATCATCCTAGCAGTTGGGAGGCAGAGGTAGGTAGATCTCTGTAATTTAGAGGCCAGGCTAGGCTACATAGTGAGTTTCAGGACAACCATGCCTATGTACGAAACAGGTCTGTCTCAATACTCCCTCACAAATGGCTTCATTTAGATATGTTGCAGTTCGAATGTTTTTGACAGGTTGGTGTATATTTTCATATATATTAATATATTTTCTATATGCAACAGTTAGTGTTGATTTTATTTTCCTCTAAATGTCACAATAGGATATCTATATAGTACCATTTTGTGATTTCTAAGACAGGCTCCTACAAAGAATTGTTTTCCCAGCTTTTAAGTGGAAGTGTGAAACAGAATCACCTGATTATTTGATTTTTGTGATGAAAACTCTAGCTCTCTCCAACTAGCTGCAAATTTAATATATATTCTCTAGACACTGAAGTTTTTTTCCTTTATTTCTACCATGAGGATTTCAATTAAAAGTATCTTTTTGATATTCAAGTTTTAAACTGAAGTTGCCTGAATTCATTTTTAAACACTTTCAATAGTAGTATATTTCCTCTCTGTATTTATTATGTTGTGATAATTTTGATTCAGGTAATTAGGAGTATGCTGACATAATTAAAGAGCCATATCCTTGTCATGTTGTTTTGTATCAACCTTGTTTTCATTTGAGATGGTCTTAATCCTTTATTATAAATGACAAAACCCTTCACAATAGCCACAAAAATATAAAATATCTTGGGATAACTCTAACCAAACAAGTGAAAGATCTGTATGACAATAACTTCAAGTCTTTCAAGAATGAAATTGAAGAAGAGCTCAGAAAATGGAGAGATCTCTCATGCTCATGGATTGGCAGAATTAACATAGTAAAATTGATCATCCTACCAAAAGCAATCTACAGATTCAATGTAATCCCCATCAAAATCCCAACACAATACTTCAAAGACTTGGAAAGAGCAACTCTCAAATTCATCCAGAAAAGCAAAAAACCCAGAATAGCAAAAACAAGTCTTAACAATAAAAGAACTTCTGGGGGGATCACTATCTCTAACCTCAATTGATAAAATACTACATGATATTGGTACAGAGACAGACACGTTGATCAATGGAATAGAATTGAAGACCCAGAAGGAAAACCATACATTTATGGACACTTGATCTTTGACAACAAAGCCAAAAATATACAATGGAAAAAAGAAAGCATCTTTAAGAAATAGTGCTAGTCTAACTGGCTGTCTTAGAAAAATGAAAATAGACCCATATTGGTCACCTTGCACAAAGCTCAAGTCCAAGTGAATCAAGGACCTCAACACAAAACCAGATACACTGAATCTAATAGAAGAGAAAGAAGGAAAGAGCCTCAAATTCATTGGCACAGGGGAGAATTTCCTAAACAGAACTCCAGTGACTCAGATTCTAAGACTGAGAATTGATAAATGGAAGTTCATGAAACTGGAAAGCTTCTGTAAGTCAAAGGATATAGTTAATAAGACAAATCGGCAACCTACAGATTGAGAAAAAAAGCTTCACTAACCCTACATTCAATAGAGGGCTAATATTCAAAATATGTAAAGAACTCAAGAAGCTAACCACCAAAAAAACCTAACAACCCAATAAAAAAGGGCTATAGAACTAGAATTCACAACAGAAGAATCTCGAGTGACTGAGAAGCACCTAAAGAAATCTTTTAAGTCTTTAGTGATCAGAAAAATATAAATCAAAATGACCCTGAGATTCTACCTTACACCAATCAGAATGGCTAAGATCAAAACCTCAGGTGACAACACATGTTGGAGAGGATGTGGAGAAAGAACACTCTTCTACTGCTGGTGGGATTGCAAACTGGTACAACTACTCTGGAAATCAATCTGGAGTTTCCTCATAAAATTGGAAATAGATCTATCTGAAGACACAAAATTACCACTCTTGTGAATATAGCCAAAAGAAGCCCCCATCATGCCACAGGGGCATGTGTTCCACTATGTTCATAGCGGCCTTATTTGTGATATCCAGAAGCTGCAAACAACTCAGATGTCCCACAACAGAATGGATACAGAAAATGTGGTTCATTTACACAATGGAATACTACTCGGTTATTAAAAACAAGGCCATCCATAAGTTCTGTAACTCTAGAGAACCCTGACTAAGACAGTGATGTAACTCAGACTCTGAAAGACACACATGGTATGAACTCACTTATAAGTGGATGTTAGTCATAAATTACAGGATAACCATGCTACCATACTTGAGCCAAAGAAACTAAGTAACAAGGAAAGCCCAATGGAGGATGCTCTAATTTCACTGAGAAGTGAAAATAAACTAGACATAGGGGTAGATGGAAGGTGGAAACTGGATAAGGAGGGGTTGTGGAGGGGATCATGAAGGATCAAGTAGGGGGAAGAATGGAAGGAGTGAGTATAGGGAGATAGAACTTGAATGGGTGTTGGGGAATATCTCTAGGATGAACTAGAAACCTAGGACAATAGAAATTGCCAGGTATTTGTGAGGGTAATGTTAGCTAAGACTCCTAGCAATGGGGGATATGGAGCATGAAATGGTCATCTCCTAGAACAGGAAAAGACTTCCAATGGAGGGATGAGTATATCAACCCAGCCACAAAGTCTTAGACCTACAATTTCTCCTGCCAACAAGGTGTGCAGGTGTAAAGATGGAACAAAAATTGAGGAAATCAACAACAAACGACTGGCCTACCTTGAGAACCATGCCATGAGAGACAGCCCACCCTGACAATATTAATGGTATTCTGCTATACTACCAGAATGGCACCTAGCATAACTGTCACCTGAGAAGATTCATCAAGCAACTGATGGAAATGGATGCAGAGACCCACAACCAAGCATTAGATGGAGCTCAGGGAATCTTGTGGAAAAAAGGGATGAAGGATTGAAGGAGCCAGAGATTTCAAGAACACCACTAGAAATCATATAGAATCAACTAACCTAGGCCAATAAAGGCCCATAGAGACTGAACCACCAACCAGAGAGCATGCATGGAACAGGCATAAGTCCTTGGCCCTTATATATGTATTCATTCTGAAACTGGGTCTTCATATGGGACTCCTAACAGTAGGAGAAGAAGCTGTACCTGACTATTGCCCACCTTTAGATTTCTTTCTTCTGACCGGGCTACCATATGTAGCCATAATAGGAGAACTTGATATGCCAAGGCAGGTTGATATCCATGGGAGGCCTCCCTTTTTTCTGGACCTTTTCTAAGGAAAAAGGGAGGACAGGAGAATGGCAGGTTGGTGAGGTGAAAGGGAGGAACTGAGAGGAGAAGAGGGAGGTGAAGCTACGGTTGGAATGTAAAGTAAAAAATAAACTAATGATAGTAATATTAAAATTATTTTCATAAGACAATTAAAATTTTGGTGTTTCATAAAAAACTAAAACAAACAAAAGTTACTATGTGATCCATATGTAACACAATATAAACTTTTCTCCATCATAATGAAATTGAAAATTACATTGTATATTCTTGTAGTTGGTTCATTTCAATTAGTATAATGTCCTCTTGTTCCACATATGTTACTACAAATGGTAGAATTTCCTTCTTATTGAAGCATATAGAATTTTATTTGGCATACATACCTCATTTTTATTTATTTGTCTATTAATGGGCACTTAGTTTTATTTCTTGGATATTGCTAATGATGACAAAATGTAGTAAACAATATTAAAAATCCTGGTGCAGGATTTCTACCCCTCCTTTGGTTATTGAGTTCCAGGAAGAAAGATACACTCCCAGCCTTTATATTTACAATATACCCTAAAGAGCCCCATAGCTGGGCAGCTCCCTACCCTCCATGCTGTTAGAATCTACTTTCCTATTAATAATCCCAAGTTATTACTATTTACTATGATCTATCTGGGCCGTTCTTAACAACACCTGGACAGCCATTAGGGCCACATTATTTCATGGCTCAGCTAACTCAGGCTGGCCTTTTCTTTCTCCTCTCCTGCAGACTCTTCCTTTATTCCATGGCATCTTCCTCCTTCTTCTTCCCTGCTTGTTGTCCTCTTTGCACCAAGCCTGCAAAAGCTCAACCCCACCTATGTCTCTTCTGCCTAGCTATTGGCTGTTGGGATTTTTATTTACCAATCAAAATAAACCGGGAACAGGGTCACTCAGTGTCTTATGTGCAGACACACTTGTCTTTGGGGTAACCAGTCTTGGGAGCCCCAAATTTGAATTAGAATACAAGCAGCGTTAGGCCAACTCACTATAGCAAGATGAACATGGGAGTTCAGAAATGGCTTCAATATTAATACACTTCTTTGGTAGTAAGTTAGTCCAATATCTCAAATTCCTTTCTTCATTTGTATTCTGCTTCCTTCTGCTTTTCTTCCTATGCTCTGAAACTTGCTCTAACATTTATGATAATGTATGAAGTCAGTAACCAATGGCCACTGTGCATACTGTTTTAGTTTTTGTAATCATGATAAAAGATGAGACAATTTGGTGCCTCTGATAACCTATGATCTGCTATTGAATTAACAAGAGGAGGAGCCAGGCTTCTGCAATTTAGGGCTTGTGTCAATAGGATTATATATTTACTTCTCAAAACATGTTTTCAATGTCTTTCACTTATTTCATCAGTGCAATCAGAAACACTTCATCTTAAGTCCAAGCATTATGATTAACCTCTCGAAATGTGTAATGAGAAAAAAATAGTCTATTAAATTTATTTTGTAAATAAAAAGATTTCTTTTCACTCTTGCTTTCTTCCTTTCCCTCTGTTCTCTCACCCCTTCCACCTCTCTCCCCATTCCTCTCCCTACTCTTTCTCCATGTGCTCATGGCCAGCCTCTACTTCTCTACTCTCTCTTTCTGCCTTTCTCTGTCTCTACTAACCTCTGAGCTCCCCTCCCCATGCCCTGAATAAACTCTATTCTAAAAAACAAAAAGAGTTCTCTTTCTCTTTACTTCAAGCTTGAAAACATTTCTAAAACATAGTTGCTCTGGCACAATGGGCACTCTTATTTCTTATGAAATATACTCTGGAAGAAATCTATTTTCTTAAAGTTGTTGGATTAAGGCTTGTTACAAGTGAAGGCCCTACAGAAGAAGATAAATAATTCAGGCACAGGGGAAGAAATAATTAGTTGAAAATCAGATATGCTCAATAGGATCGAGATAGTATCCTTTCAGACAAGATCATTTGGGAATTTAGACCAAACATGAAAATTCTGCTCTTAGCTTTTCATGGTGTATCCTAACTTACAGAAGATGCACAGACTTGAAATCCATCTTTCTAGTCCGATGAGTAATGTCTTTTCCTCTTTGAACCTATATATAGAATGAGTGTTCTGATCAATGAATTCAGGTTAGGTATATTTTCAGTGTTGAGGATTCCAAGTTCACTTGTTATGAGCTCAGTAGTCACAAGTGAAAATATTGCAAATATTTTGGAAATTTCATGAAGGATATCACAATTTCCATTTGTATACAGGTTGGTAAAAATGTCATCATGGACCACGTCTGTTTGCTTCTAAAATTACCCTGTCTGCAAGAGTAATCATGAATTTATTAGAGGATTTTTTTTGGAAATCTATTATGTGGTTGGTATAGATTAAATAACTAAGACAGATGGAGTGAACAAGATATAACTATATTCTTCCTGAGGATGTGTGTATAAATTATTTCTAAGAATTATGTTCCTTCATTTTTAATTTTTGTGGAACAGAAAAAGACATCATAAATATATGTTTTCTTGTCTAGCAATGCTGATCTTGAATTTTTCTACCTCTGATTTTTAAATGAGTAAGTGTGACTATTGAGGAAGCTAAGAAAATAGAATGATGGACAGAGAAATAAATGGAAGTAATCAAACTAAGAGATACTCACTCTGCTGGAAGGCAATCATGATTTAGTTGGGCTATAATCTTGGTTTTCCCGAAGGTGAAGCTGAAAGTGAGTGATCAAAGGTATTCACAAACCTTATGAAGATGTACATGGCTGTAGAGAATTATTTTGCAAAAGATAATGCTCTTTTTGGTTAACAGGTTCACATAAGTTTATATTTTACTCTAAACTCAATAGCCAATTTATTATGTCTTAAAACTGAAATAAACACATGGAAAATGATTTTCAGAGTACTTTGGTAGATAATTTCCAACTCCTCTGTACCAAAGAATTTTAAATTGTGAAGAAAGGTGGTTGTTTTATTACGCTCATCTTTAACGGTTATATAGATGATAAAGAGAAGAGTCCTTTGTGGCCAAACTCAAATGTGATTAATGAATGTAATAGTCACTAATTTTTGGCAGAATACCAAACAGCAGCAACCATGGGACTTTGTCCTTGGGGACAATAAGATGCAACAGTTTTATTAGCCACGTTCTAAGGACAAATCAATAACTGACTGACAATTCAGAATTTTCAAAAAAAATCTGTATTAACTTATCTCATTGGTAATAAAGTATCAATGTATTCAAAGGCAGTATCTAAGTGTAAATACTTTTTGATTATATATATATATATATATATATATATATATATATTATCAGGCTTTATACTAAAATATCCTCCTCATTGGCTTTCTCTTTAACTTTCCTTTTCCCTGCAGAAAACCAAAAGACATAAACACTGGCAAAACATCTGTAGAGGTCAGGAAGTTTGACTGGGGTGTGAAGAAAGGGATATGAGAGGGTGGAGGATGGGAGTAATCTGACTGCATTGTGTGTACTTGAAAAATTGTTAAACAATAGATTTTAATTGATAAAAGGAAATACCTAAGTTATCCCATATTCTTGATAAAAATACAGCTGTCAAATATCACTTTTTTCAACCCAAGGGAACCTATAGGAGGAAGAGTTCAGGATAACTGTTCAAATAAATTGAGGAAAAGGTTTTGAAATCTTAGAAGTAAAAAAGAAATCTAAAAGCCCAAAGCAGATCAAAGTGGTGGGACTCACGTCGCAGCCATAGAGATTAGAAGGAGGACTCCAGATCTGGCTCGGCACTCGCCATGGAGGAGACCGGGCTGATCCAGAAGGCCACGCTGGCCTTAGCTGAGCGCTAAGACGACGTGACCACCTGCGTGAAAGTCATGATGGAGCAGGACGCCGAGCTGTCCAAGGAGGAGTGCAACCTGCTGTCGGTGGCCTACAAGAACGTGGTCCGGGCCGCAGGTCCGCCTGGAGGGTCATCTGGAGCATTGAGCAGAAGACCGACACCTCTGACAAGAAGTTGCAGCTAATCAAGGACTTTCGTGAGAAGGTGGAGTCAGAGCTGAGGTTCATCTGCACCAGGGTCCTGGAATTGTTGGATAAGTATTTAATAGCCAATGCAACTAATCCAGAGAGTAAGGTCGTCTATCTGAAAATGAAGGGAGATTATTTCTGGTATCTTGCTGAAGTAGCTTGTGACGATGATCGAAAACGAACGATAGAAAATTCCAAGGAGCCTACCAAGAGGCATTTGATATAAGCAAGAAAGAGATGCAGCCTACACATCCAATCCGCCTGGGGCTGGCTCTTAACTTTTCTGTATTTTACTACGAGATCCTTAACAATCCCGAGCTTGCCTGCACACTGGCTAACACGGCTTTTGATGAGGCCATCTCAGAGCTTGATAACACTGAACGAAGACTCCTGCAAAGACAGCGCCCTCATCATGTAGTTGCTTAGAGACAACTTAACATTATGGACATCAGACAGTGCAGGAGAAGAATGTGATGCAGCGGAGGGGGCCGAGATCTAAAGGCATCCAGGGCGCCAACCTGCTTCCCCTCAAGAAAACCTTTTTACATCTCCATTCCTTATTCCACTTCGATTTCCTCTAGCAAGGAAGCCCATCCGTGTGTATGGGATCATCTGTTTATAGTTTTTTCACACTGCAACTTTGGGAAATCCCCATCCCTCGGTTTGTGTTGTCTCTGCCTTCCTGGTGTGCAGTTACTGCTGTAGAAAAGTATCAATAGCTTCATTTCATATAAACACGAGTAACTTCCAGACACTTGTGTAGAGGACTGACAGCACATTTGGTATTTAAGTAATCTGAACCAGTTCTGCAAGTGACTGTGTTTTGCATTACTGTGAAGATGGAAATGTAGTGCATTACAATTTAAAGTGATTGTAATAATAACTTCATGATTTCTACATTCCTTTTCTGAACCTTCTTGGAGGATTCCTTGCAGAAGCAACTTTTCCATGCTCTCATTACAAATTCCTTTTTAGTAGGAATCCAGAAGTGTTAGATTGAATGGGAAAGCGCTTAGTGCATCCAGGCTTGGGGTCACAGATTGAAATGTCTCCTGTGTCACATATTCTGCAGGTTACGTCCGTCTGTGACAACAGGGAGTTTCCTTATGCATTCTTCATTTGCTGCTGTTTAAGTTGACAACTTCCTTCCCAATAAAAATTCACTTATACCTCCTGCCTTCGTAGCTCTGGTATTCACTTTACCTTGTGATAGAAGTAGCAGAATACAAGCATTGCTTTGGGCAAATTAAAATGCATGTCCTTTCCTAATACACTAGAAAGGAGAAACAAAGTACACAAGTCCAGGTCTAAACTTCAGTACTTTTCCATGCAGATTTATGAGAGAGTAACCGGTTTGTCCAGTGATTGTTCTTCAGAGAGTTGGACCACTATATTGTGTGTTTGCTAATCATTGACTGTAGTCCCAAAAAAGCCTTGTGAAAATGTTATGCCCTATGTAACAGCAGAGTAACATAAAAATAAAACTATATTTTATAAAGCCAAAAAAAAGAAAAATTAAATTAAGCTTTATGACTTTATAAAGCCACTGTTTAACAGGTCGTCTGAAAGATATTGAAATTTACAGAAAACTGTGTGTGTTCTTAATGTTACTTTCTGCCTAGTGTATGGAATGTATGACCTTATGCATAGTTTGTAAATGAAAAGATAATCACCAAAACTGTGGAGGTCATTAAGTAGTTTAACATATGTTAGGAAATTATGTGGATAGATGAATAATCATATAGCATATATAACCTGAATTCTTTTTTAAAACATCTTTGCCGCCCAATGTCACCCGGTGTCACTGGAAAAATTAATTTAGCAAAATGTAATATTTGTGTCAACCGCATATTCTATTTGTACAAATGACATTTTGGCTTGTTTAAAAAAATTATACTGTAATGGAATGGATATCCACGTAGAAAGAAATAGCAAGAGTAGAGAATACATATGTCTTAGTGATATTTGTCAGAATCTTTTTCCGTTTTTACGATGAAACTACCAGTTGTTTTATTTACTCATTCAATTCCCATTGGCTCTGTCACAGATTCACTGAAAACAATTCACTTTTCTGCTGTTTCTGGGTTGATCTTCTCAAACACATGACGGCTCTTCATTCAGATCAACTATTTCATTTCTTTAACAACATGGAAAGACATCAAAGCCAGCTGAATGTAATAAGGATGAAACAGGAAGACAATGGAAGGAGATCAAATCTGTTTGCAAGTCTGGGATCTAAGCACTTGTGGTATTTGTGGTTTTAGAAACTATATTTATATGGTAGAGTAGAAAATGTTACATGGTAGATAAACATGACCTACGCTGAATTCTTTTTTTGTTTTGTTTTGTTTTTTTATTTCCAGAGTTTAGGACCAAACCCAGGGCCTTGCGCTTGCTAGGCAAGTACTCTACCACTGAGCTAAATCCCCAACCCGCTGAATTCTTATTATCCATCTGGACATGCCCTTATTTTATATCTGCCCCATGGAAAAGTACCCCTTTCAAAAAAGAATTCTCATGAATTTCAAGGAGTTTCAACTCAGGCCAAAAAACAAAACAAAATAAAAAAGAAACAACAACAACAAAACAATCAAATCATCAACAACAACAAACAGTGGAGGGGCAGAGACAATTTTTTGCTGACATCAGACAAACTCAGAAAACCAGCACCTAGACCTGTAATCATTCCAAATCCAGATGCCTAAATGCCAATGTGAGAACTCAAGAATCTTTTTCTTAAATGAACTGGATTGAACCTGTGGGTAGCTTGGAACCCCACATTTGGCCATGCCCTACCCTGCTCCATTGACCTAATATTTTCCCATTTTGATTCACCTAGGTGTGGAATAACAGACAATTTGATATCAAACTACATATACAGCAATGGAATTGTACAATGTAGAGAAATCTCAAATTGACAGTTTTTTTCTATTTGAGAGGTTTTCCATTATAGAGTTTTTAGAAATAAGTCATAGCAATAAATTATAAAATAAAATGCTTGTGCCCTTCTTCATTCTAAATGAAATAAAGCACATCCCATGATCCAAAATTTAATTTATTCTTATTTTTCAATTTTTGAGATTATAATTTAAACACAACATTTCTTCTTCCCCTTTCCTCCCTTCAAACCCTCCCATATATACTTCTCCACTCTTCTTCAAATTCATGGCCTCTTTTTTTTTTTTTACCAATTGTTATTGCATGTGTATATGTGTTTCATATATATCTATCCCTCTGTCCATTATCTATCTATCTCTCTATCTATCTATCTATCTATCTATCTATCTATCATCTCTCCATCCATCCATCTATCCATTCATCTATCCATTCATCCATCATCTATTTATCAACCCTTCTGCCCATCATCCATCTATCTATCCATCTATTCATCTATCTATCTATCTATCTATCTATCTATCTATCTATCTATCTATGTACCTATCTATCATCTTCCCAGATATGACTTGTTGAGTCCATATAATGTTACTTGCATATGTATTTTTAGGGCTGCCCAGTTTGCATTGGGCAACCAATTGGTGTGTTTCTCCCTGGTGAGGGCCACCTCTCCCACTCCCAGCTTTGCTGAGTTGCCAATAGTTCTTTGTGTAGGAGTGAGGCCTCGTGGGATTTTCCCTGTGCTACATGTAACATTCAATAGTGTCATCCTTCTTCAGTTACTTTTTTAGGCAAGTCCAGTTGTGACTTGATGGGTGTAGCTTCTGATGTTACTAGGATACATATTCTCACAGAAAACTCCCTGCTCTTTGGCTCTTATCATATTTCCAGTCCCCTTCTGCAAGGTTCCCTGATCCTTAGGCATGGGAGGGTTTTGTAGATGTAGCCATCCATTGGGATTGGTCTCCACAATTCTTCATATTTGTCTAGCTGAGAGTTCAAATACTGTATTGAGAAGGAGTAGAGTGGACAATGTTTTCTTTTGCGTGATTTTTTTGTTTAGAGATTTTTCTACATTTAGCATGTTAGCTAAATGTTTATCATATATAGCCTTTATCATGTTGAAATATGTTCTGTCCACCCCTAGTAATCAAAAGACTTTGTCATGAAGGTATGCTGATTTTTGTCAAAATTCATTTCTGCATATAGTGAGATGATTGTGTGATTTATGACTTAGAGTTCATTTATATGGCTTAGTGCTCATAGAATGAGCATGGGTGTAGGGCCATCTACTGAAGTTTGAGTGACATTTTAGGGGCCACATCTCTGAACAAAACTAATTTTCTCTTTTTTTGGAACCACCAGTTGGCAATAGTTTCCCAACTAGGGCTGAGACTTCCTGACACACCCTCCACTACCATGCTGTGATTTTTGTCTGACTTGATCTTGTGCACGTCTTGGGAATGCAGTCACAGCCACTGTCAGTTCATATGTACAACACGTTTGTCAAGGAATATAACAGAGTCCAACAACATTGATTTGTTATCATCATCCACTGGGTCTTATAATCTTTCTGTTTACTCTTCAATGATGATCTTTGAATTCTGAGATGAGGAGGCATGATGTAGATGCTCCTTTTAGGACTGAGCACTTCACAATCTGGGTCTCTTGTTATTCATCCTCTGCCACAAAATTCAAACTTCTCAGATGAGGATTGAGAAACAAATTTATCTTTGGGTATAATTAATAAGTCTTTAGGATTCAGTTTAATACTTTAGTAGTTTATTTAATATTTTATGTATTAAATGTTATATGTATTTAGCATAATAGTAATAGGTTCTCTCATAAGTCCTATAACCTACCCAAACTCATTATTACTGGGCATGAGTTCCATTTTGTGGAGTGGCCTTAAATCCAACCAGAAAATGGTTGGTTACTCATAACATTCATGCCACTATTACACTAGTGCCTTTTCAAGTTATGGTAGCTTTCAAGGATCACAGATAGATATAGAGTGATGGTTACCATAGCAATCATGGTACCTTCCAGAACTATGGCAACTGGTCAAAAGTGATGAAGCTTCCAGGTAAGCACCAGTTTCATTTCTCCATATTCTCTGACTCAACTATGTTGTGTGTTCAGTAATAGGGTATTACTTCTGGAAGGTACCCAAAGCATTGATAACAGTCTGCAATATTTGGGGTCTATGAGACCAACAGTAACAAAAGAAGCATTCTATACCTGCCATTGGGAGTTTTGTTAGCTTGTGGTGTGTAGTAGGAGCATTGTTGCCCCATTGTTGATATAATTTAAACATGTGTGTTGTATGTTTGTGTGTATATGTGTGTGTATTAATAAGCTTCTAAATATAGGGTGACTTTTTCAGAAGACTTTTAGTGTTGATTATGTCCTTCCACGTTTTCTCTTCTGCCTTGTTTCCCCATATCCTTCCACTCTTAACCTTCCTTGTTTTGTTTTCATCAATTCTCCCTCCATACACCTGAACCGTATATCTCCTTTGTCAAAAACTCATCGGCCCCATGGCCCTTATCACTTTCAGGACTTCTATGTGTATTTCAATTTAAACACACACACACACACACACACACACACACACACACACACACGCACAAAGATGCACACACACACACACACGCCCTAAAGATTTAAAGTTAGCATCCATATACAATAAAGAAATACAGTATTTATCTTTCTGACTCTGGGATGCCTCACTTCTAGCTCCATCCTTTTATTAGTAAAGTTTGCTTTTCTTTACAGTTTTATTTATTTTTAGTGTGTGTGTGTGTGTGTGTGTGTGTGTGTGTGTGTGAGAGAGAGAGAGAGAGAGACAGACAGACAGACAGAAAGAGACAGAGACAGAGACAGAGAGACAGAGAGAGACAGAGACACAGAGAAGAAGAAGAAGAAGAAGGAGGAGGAGGAGGAGGAGGAGGAGGAGGTGGAGGAGGAAGAGAAGAAGAAGAAGGTGTTTGATCTCCTAAAACTTGAATCTCAGACGTTAGTGAGCCACCTGGGTTCTCACAAAAAGCAATAAGTGCTCCTAATTTATTGAGCCATTTCTGAAGCCCTGCATATAAATATTCTAGACTCATATTGCTCAATATTTTAATTCTGCTAGTCAAGTGATCTCTTATTAGGCCACACCCTCAGCCCAATTCTCTCATTGACTTAGACTTTGCCAAGTAGGTAAGTGGTTATATATCACTTGATATTTATTTTGAGGTATTCAAACAAATTGTGTATTATACTTACTGATTTACTTTAAATGTTAGAATACTATATTTAGTATTACATATCCTTATATATAATAAAAAGTTCAAAAAACATGATGAATACACTATATATCATAGATTTTTATTTGTAAACTAAGTTTAATAATGTGATTGTGTGTTTTTCATGTCAATTAAATTTAATTTCTGCTATTCTTGCAACTTATAATAAGCTGTTTTTAATGGATTATAGAAACTTCCTACATAGTCATTAGAGCAATCCTTTCATGTTAAATGTGCAAGAAAGTTAACTTTTTATTTACATTTCCTCTTTAATATTTTTATTTAAAATTTCTCATTTTGCTATAGATGTTTAAAAATATGTTAGTTAAATCTGTCATATTTTATAGTGGGGGGACTAACTCATGTCTTGCTTAAAAATGACTTTTCAAAGAAACTGTGTAAATGAATTCCTTTACTCCTTATCACAGATGGGAAAGGAAAATCACCTGGAAAGAAAGAAAATGTGATTTTATTGTGACAATTTCTGGTTAAGAATTAAAAGTGACTCTCTACCGGCTGAGCAAGATGCCCAAAGGAAGGAAGGTCAAGGGGAAGAAGGTGGCCTTGGCCCCCGCTATCGTAAAGAAACAGCAGGCCAAGAATGATGTCAATTCTTTGTTTGAGAAAAGACCAAAGAACTTCAGCACTGGGCAGGACATCCAGGCCAAAATAGACCTAACACACTTCATCAAATGGCCCTGCTACAACAGGCTGCAGCGGCAAAGAGCCACTCTATAAATGTCTCAAAGTACCTCCTGCCATTAACCAGTTCACCCAGGCCCTGGACAGGCAAACAGCTACTCAGTTGCTTAAGTTTGCCCTCAAGTACAGGCCAGAGACAAAGAGAGAGAAGCCGGGGAGGCTACTGGCCCCTGCTGAGAAGAAAGCCGCTGGCAAAGGGGACGTCCCAACTAAGAGACCACCTGTCCTTGGAGGAGTTAATACAGTCACCACCTTGAGAAAAAGTAGGCTCAGCTGGTGTTGATTGCCCATGATGCAGATCCCACTGATCTGGTGGTTTTCCTGCCTGCCATGTGTCGAAAGATGGGAGTGCCCTACTGCATTATCAAGGGGAAAGTCAGACTGGGTTGCCTGGTTCACAGGAAGAAATGTACCACTGTTGCCTTCACACAGGTTAACTCGAAGACAAGGGTGCTCTGGTTAAGCTGGTGGAAGCTATTAGAACCAATTATAATGACATATATGACAAGATCCACTATCATCGTCAGTGTTCTAAGTTTGTTGCTCACATTGCCAAGTTGGAAAAGGCAAAGGCTAAAGAACTGGCCACTAAATTGGGTTAAATGTACACTAAGTTTTCTGTAAATAAATATAATTACAAAATTTAAAATAATAAAAGAATTAAAAGTGACACATTTTTATGTATCATATTTCTCAGTATTTAGTTTCTTAGTAATTGAATGAGTGGAAAATTAATGACTAAAAGGGGCAGGGTACAGTGGTATATGTCTTTAATCCCACCATTCTGGAGGCAGAGTCAGGCAGATCTCTGTTGAGTTCAAAGCCAAACAAGGCAACATAGTGAGATGCTGTCTCAAAACAATTAGACAATTAAACCAACAAACAAACATCTAAAACAAATAGCAGCATCAGCAACAACATCAAAAACACCACAACCAACAAAAACCATAAGAGGTCAACATGGTTACCTGTAGTCTAAGAAAATATAAAGTCGTTATTTGAAATAAAAAATTAGGAGAGATGGTACTTTGATTAGCCAACTTAGGCACACTTCACTTCTTTAAGAGAAATGCAATTTTCTTAAGTAAGTCATGAGAAGCTTGTTTAACTTGCTTGTTCCTTAGAGTATATATGAAAGGATTCAGCATGGGTGATATGGAAGAAATAAGCAAGGACACACCTTTATTAATGGTTACCTCTTCTTTTGCAGATGGCTTGATATAGATAAAGATGCAACTGCCATAGGTGATGGAAACCACAATCATGTGAGAAGAACAAGTTGAGAAGGCTTTTCTCTTTTGTTGAACAGAAGGGAATTTTAGAACTGTCCTTATGATGTATATGTATGAGAAAACTACACACAGAAGAGTAATGATGAAGGTCAATACTGCAGAGCCTATTACCATCTGCTCGATCAGCCACGTGTCTGAGCACGATATTTTCAGAATAGGATTTGCATCACATCCAAAATGATCAATGATATTAGAGTCACAGAATTCCAGGTTAAAACCTAAACTAAGGGGTGGGAGGATAATCATGAATGCTGCCATCCAACAAGAAACAACCATTATTCTGCACACCTTGTTGTTCATGATGGTCATATAATGCAAAGGTTTACAGATGGCCACATAGCGGTCGTATGACATGATAGCCAGGAGAAAAAATTCAGTCACTCCAAAGAGATCTGTAAAAAATAGTTGAGTTGCACATGCATCGTATGTAATTGTTCTGTCTCCAGTTGAAATACTGTATAAGAATCTTGGGATACAGGCACTTGTAAATGAGATTTCTAGGAAAGAGAAATTTTGGAGGAAGAAATACATGGGAGTTTTAAGGTAGGGATCCACTGTAGTGAGGGTAATGATAGTTAAATTACCAGTTACACTCAGTAGGTAGGTGATAAATAGAAAAATAAAAAGCAAGACCTGCAGGTGAGGATCATCAGTGAGTCCCAGGAGGATGAATGTTGTAATTGAAGTGTGGTTTCTCATTGTCAACACCAGAAAATTTCCAAACCTAAATGTTAATGTCAGGGAGACTTGGACTGTAGAACACAATGACAAATCATTATTGATGAGTATTATGATAAGTATTCAATTATGTGTCTATGTGTCAATTTATTAATATGAAGAATTTCAGAGTGAGAGGATATGTGTTTTTAATGTCTAGATGTATTTATGGTTTCAGTTAGGTATGCAGGTGATAGCATGTTTATAAAGCACATTATGAAGACAATTAAAACAAAGCTGCAAAAATATTCTCACTACAAACTACACCTTTCCTTTCTTCTTTACTTCAGATATTTAGTTTTTAAATTGTTATTTTCTAGCTTCTAATCTTGTTCACTTGAAATGTACCATTGCATATCTTAAGGTAACTTAACTCATAAGCAAACAAATATAAATCTTTTGACATGCATCAAGCAGTATTCTTACTGCACCACATATGTGCTACCACAATCCTCACATTAACCTGAAAATTATGGAGGTCTATTATCTCCACAATATTTATTTTTAAATTTATATGTGTATGCATTTATTTGTGTGTATGAATGTACACGCATGCCACAGTACATGTATACAGAGGTTCGAAGACAACTAGTGGTGCTTAATTCTCTACCTCCACCATGTGAGCAACAAGTATTTAACTCAGTATTTCAGGCATGGTGGCAAGGACCTTTAACCCACTGAGACATCTTTTTAAAATATTTTAATTAAAATAGATTTTTTCATACAATATATTCTGAAAACAGTTTTCCCTCCCCACTCCTCCCATATGCTTCCTGTTTTCACCCATCCAAATCTACATCTGTTCTCTCTTTCATTATAATACAAACAAGCATCTAAAATAACTAATAATAAACATTAATAATAATGATATAATAACAAAAGCAAACCAGAAAAGGAGAAAATAAACAACAAACAGAAAAAAAGAAACAGAGAAAAAGTACAGCAAAGACATACAGACATTTTACTGGCCCTATATGTACTTGAAAATGGGAAGTCTGAGGCAGTAAGAGGTAAAGTATGTACCCACTCTCTCCTAAATCAGCGGCAAGTCAGTCTTCAGGGTTTTGTGTCTTAGTCACTGTCCTCTTGTTTTTGGACTATACTTGACTGACTCCTTCATTTTTACAAACAGGGTTTTTATTTACTGGCTGTCAAAACAAAGGCAGAGTTAGTCTTATTTATTGTTCAAATCAAAATGGTTGAGAAATAAAAAGGAGGCACAATTAGATGTTATGTTGTTACTTCTGGTGTAAAAGAATACTAGTTATGGGCAAAAAAAAAAAAAAAACCCAAATGAATATTCTGTGCAATTATTTGTTTACTTCACGTATAATATGAGAGATTAAAAACACTAAATGCAACTAATTTCCCCTGTTGATTACTCTCTTTGTTTAATATTTTGTTCCATGAACAGTTAAGATCAGAAACTGAGGACATTTTATTTGTTAAAATCATCAGTCAAGCTAAGGTAAAGTTTCCCCAAATATATTGATAGATATTAATAGGGTTTTAGCCTATACACTATGTTTTCAGGACTTATATTTCTTTTACTTGTCTAAAAGTAAAATATTTTGAGATTAAACTATTTTCCTATGGTTTTGAAACATTTTCATTAGAGAGTTATTCATAAAATATAGTTACATATTCAAATGAAACACAGTAACTATTGACATTTATGGGATTTAGTGGAACATTTCAGCCCTGTATGCAATGTGTGGCATGTCTAACACTTCAAGGATCATTTCTTTATCTTGGAAACTTCAAAAGTTTATATGAACTTTCACAGAAATTTCAATGAATTGCAGTTTATAGAACATGAGGTATTATTCTTCCCATCAACTGTACTGCTAAATTTATTGACTTCAGAAAGTCTTATTTTGTGTACTTGTAGACCTTTGAGTAATGTTTTTCTACTTTCTGTTTTTTTTTTTTTTGTCTGAGTGAGTATTGCCTTCTGATACTACTGGTCCTACAGATACTGAGTAGCACCATTGGAGTGGGACCCCAGTCTATAATAATAGGAGAAATGTGGTAGCTTAAACCCACTTGAGAAGTCCATTGTCATCAGATGACTACATCTCACACTCTGAGAACCTCTCTCTGGCCTTTCCCAATATCTTTCTGTCTATCTATCTGTCTACCTATTACTCTGTCTGTCTGTCTGTCTGTCTGTCTATCTATATATATTCATTCTCTATGTATCCATCCATCCATCCATCCATCCATCCATCCATCCATCCATCCATCCACCTATATTATGTATATTTTTGTGTACTGTATAGGTGTTTGACCAAACCAGCTCAGTCAGTCAGTCTCCAGCACAGGAGTGAGGATTGAAATAAAAAAGACAATTAGACAAAACTACAGCATGGCCTCAGTCAATTCTGAGATTGAAGGCGGGTTTATTTTTTCCAATCCACTTTTATACCATTTTAATTACATGCAGGTATTAAGGGAGAGTAGTACAATGAGGAACCAAGCAATACAATAGTCAAGAAACAAGCAAGACAATAAACACAAAGCCCCATGATCCATGATCACTCCTATTTCTAAGGATGATCACGATGTCTGAGCGAAATTCTTTGTCCTAGTCTAAAGTCATAATCGTGACTGAAGCCTACATCTTTGACCCACCCTAATGTCAGATTCCTGCCTGGACTTACTTCTTTGTCATGCCCTGATGTCAGATTCCTGCCAAGCAGCTCAGCATCCCAATAAGGCTCTCTACAGGTGTTCACTGTCTAGCCAGTGCTAACTCAAGCTTGCTATTCTACTGTCACTACATCCTAAATTATGGAAATTACAGAGTGCCACATCAGGCTACATCTTCATTTTTTCCCAGTCTCAATTCATCACCCAGTAGCTTCTTTGGTATTAAACTCAGCTTTACTTAGGTATTGAGACTACCTTTAGTCTTCAATCATAAATATATGGCTTTTCCTACATTCAGACATGAACAAATGTGTAAAAGTTAATAATCCCATAATATTTATCTTGATTAAATGATGCTTTGAATGTTTAATTTTCAGAGAACTAAAATGAATAATAAAATGTCAGGAAAATGTCATTTTACAAAAAATATTTTGTATATTTGTATTTATTTTGTATATTTTGTATTTATTTATTTATTTATTTTTGTTGTTTTGAGATAGGGTTATCTTGTGTAGCCTTGAGTGCCCTGAATCTTGCTTTGTAGACCTCAAACTTAGAAATCTGCCTGACCCTGCTTCCCGATTGCTAGGACTAAAGGCATGCACCACCACCACACAACACATATATTTAATTTAAAAAATCTTTTTTTTTGGTCTTTTTGTTTTTTTGAGACAGCATTTCTCTGTATAGCCATGGCTGTCCTGGAACTCACTCTGTGGACCAGGCTGGCCTTGAACTCAGAAATCCACCTGCCTCTGCCTCCCAAGTCCTGGGATTAAAGGCATGCACCACCACTGCTCGGCTTTAAAAATTCTTTTAAAATATGTATATATGTTTGTTTGTGAGGAATTTTATTTTTGAATCTTTTTAAATTAGCATGCTCATAATTTCTTGGGTCACCATTCTAGCAAAAATTTCATAAATCATTGTAGAATTTTTCTATGAAATGCTAGCACAAGTATTCAATGTTGTTGGTTTATTAAACAATTTGTTGATTATTAAAGGGAAAAACATGTCACTATCCTGCAAGTGTGTATATAATACTTACAAGAATACACATGAACATAAGCAGAGTAAAATGTGTTCATACTTACCATATGTCTGGAGGTCATTGCACGGCATCTGTTGGCAGTTTTTCTGTAGGTGCTAACAGAGAAGCCCAAGTAGAACAGTGATACTGCATCAGAGATGTAAACACCAAGTTTTCTCAGGGATACACACTGATCCTGAAAAGGCTCTGAAGTATCTGAGCCCCTGACAGATACTTTTTCCATGAGAGAGCATCTGCCATTTAAAACATAGATGTGTTCCTGCTTTCCTATGAGCTACAATACAGTAAATAAATAAATACAGTAAATAAGTAAATAAATTGCTGGTTTTGTGATGGGCAATCGATTAATGAAGAAGAGTTGAGTTTCTGGATATATTTAGCACTAAAGACTGCTATTATTATTTTATATATTTCAACTATAATAGAAAAGAGACAAGAAACAAAAGAATCCTTGGAGCCCCATGTTTAAAAGTCACTTAGGAATCAAGATAATTTTTTGGCAATCAGCTCCTCAAAGGCAATAATAGGGGAAAGCCCAGGGGATGAGAAAACATTAGACACACTATTGGTTCTGGACAGCAGGACTCAAACAATATTATTTAAAGGTTTCCCTGAATTATCCACAGTAATGAAACTGGTATAAGATCATTCTATCCTTACAAAATAAATTGTGGATATTATGAAACTTTTATAATAAAAGGAAAGAAAATTGCAAAAACAAAACAAAACAACATAAAAACAAAAACCAAACCAATACAAAACAAAACCCCCCCAACAACAAAAGACAAGAGATAACACTCAACAATTAGGTGAGGAAATCTGAAAAATTTGTTGGATATCATTCTGTATGACAGAATTTATGTTTTATTATTATATTTGTAATGAGTGTTGTCAGTTTAGATATTTATTAGCTTTGCTTCTTTGCAATAGCTTACCTCCTCAAGGTTTTATGTGACCATCTTGGCACATGTCATCACTGGTGACCATCCTGGCACATGTAATCCTTGGTGACCATCGTGGCACATGTGATCACTGGAGATTATCCTGGCACATGTGAACACTAGTGATCACACTGGTATATGTGTTCACTGGCAGTCATCCTGGCACATGTCATCATTGGTGTTATGTAATAATCATAGCATCAATAAATACAACATAAAGCCAGAGCAGAGTTAGTCATTACTTTCAGCGTTATCAATGCTTTATTTAAACTGGAGAGATGAATTATTTTAGAATCAATTCAAGATCTTTTTTTTTAAACTTAGTGATATAAAAATCCACCCACTTGTATATATTTGAAATTTCAGTTATCTGCTTTACTATGTAACTCATATTAATCATTATCATAAAATGTTAGATTGAAGTTACTTGAAGTTCTTCATGAATAAGCTTCTAATTAAAAGATTTCATTATGAAAGTTTGTATTTCGATTTCGAGTACTTTCTGTGATACCACATAAAAGAAAATATGTAAACATTTTTGAATATTTTATGCTTTATAAATTGTTTGTATATACATATAAAAAAAGAGTAATTCCTCTAGATTAAAGAGTTAATACTGAAGTGTTCATCTTGCACACACTTTCAATGGCATTTCTAATTGGAAAAACTTGATATAGAATATGCTTCAAAACACAAGGAACTCCGGCCGCCATCTGCAGCAGGGGACCAGGCAGCTCCAAAGCCTTCTGACTTAGCCTGCCAGGAGAGAGTGGTCTTCCAATAGTGATTTCACTTCTGAGTGCTGAGGTGAGATCTCCACCTTCTCTCTGGAGGGGTACAGCTAGGAGTGCATATGATCAGTGAAGTAGCTGGGACAGGAGTCTTCCCTTCCAGCCGCCATTTGCTTCAGGGAACCAGACAGTTCCACAGCTTTCTGTGCACAGACCCTGCCAGAAGAGAATTGGTCTCCCAGGAGTACAGACACAGGCTTACAGGCCCATAGGAAGGACAAGCTCCAGCCAGAGACAACAAGACCAATTAACACCAGAGATAACCAGATGGCAAAAGGCAAGTGCAAGAACCCTACCAACAGAAACCAAGGCTACTTGGCAACATCAGAGCCCAGTTCTCCCATCACATCAAGTCCTGGATACCTCAACACACCGGAAAAGCAAGAGTTGGATTTAAAGTCTCATCTCACGATGCTGTTAGAGGACATCAAGTAGGACATAAATAACTCCCTTAAAGAAATACAGGAGAACATGGGTCAAATGGTAAAAACCCTTAAAAAGGAAACACAAAAATCCCTGAAAGAAATACAGGAGAGTATAGGTGAACAGGTAGAGGCCCTGAAAGAGGAAACACAAAAATCCCTTAAAGAATTACAGAAAAACACAAACAAGTGAAGGAACTAAACAAAACCATCCAGGATCTAAACTGGAAGTAGAACCAATAAAGAAATCACAAAGTGAGACATCTCTGGAGATAGAAAATTTTGGAAAGAATTCAGGAGTCATAGATGCAAGCATCAACAACAGAATACAAGAGATAGAAGAAAGCATCTCAGGGGCTGAAGATACCAAAGAAAACATTGACTCAACAGTCAAAGAAAATGCAAAATGCAAAAAACGTGTAACCCAAAACATCCAGGAAATTTAGGACACAATGAGAAGACCAAACCTAAGGATTATAGGTATAGAAGAGAGCAAAGATTTCTAACTTAAAGGGCCAGTAAATATCTTCAACAAAATTATAGAAGAAAACTCCCCTAACCTAAAGAAAGAGATGCCCATGAACATACAAGAAGCCTACAAAACTCCAAACAGAATGGACAAAACCAGAAAGTCCTCCTGGCACATAATAATCAAAACACCAAATGCACTAAATAAAAAAAGAATATTAAAAGCAATAGGGGAAAAAGGTCAAGTAACCTGTAAAGGCAGACCTATCAGAATGACACCAGACTTCTCAACTGAGACAATGAAAGCTAGAAGATCCTGGGCAGATCTCATACAGATCCTAAGAGAACATAAATGCCAGCCCAAACTACTATTCCCAGCAAAACTCTCAATTACCATAGATGGAGAAACCAAGATATTCCATGATAAAACCAAATTTGCACAATATCTTTCCACAAATCCAGCCCTACAAAGGTTAATAGATGGAAAATGCCAACAGGAGGAGGGAAACTACACCCTATAAAAAGCAAGAAAGTAATCTTTTTCCAACAAACCCAAAAGAAAGTAACCATACAAATATAAAAAGAACATCAAAAATGACTGAAAGCAACAATTACTATTCCTTAATATCTTATAACATCATTGAACTCAATTCCCCAACAAAAACATATTCTAACAGAAATATTTTTCATATAAATCTTCAATTTTATCAGAAAATGTTTGTGATTCCTCTTTCAATGAATTTAGTAATGGTTTTTATGTCTACCATTTTAACTGTATTATTTTCCATGATAATCTTTAATTTTAACATTTTTTCTATATATTTCTTCAATTTTATCAGATATATTTTCCATGTAAATCTTCAATTCTATCAGAAAGTGTTTATAATTCCACTTTCAATCACTTTAGGAATATTTTTATGCCTACCATTTTATTGGTGTAATTTTCCATGAAAATCTTCAATTTTAACATTTTTCTATATTTTTCTTCAATTTTATCAGAAATATTTTCCTTCTAGATCTTCAATTTTTTCAGAAAATGTTTATAATTCCACTTTCAAAAAACTTAGGAACATTTTTATTTCTACCATTTTATCTGTATAATTTTTCCATGAAATACTTAATCTTAACGTGTTTTTCTATATATTTCTTCAATTTTATCAGAGACATTTTCCATGTAAATCTTCAGTTTTATCAGAAAATGTTTTTAATTCCAATTTCAATCAACTTAGAAATATTTTTATGCCTACCATTTTATCTGTATTTCCATGAAATACTTAATCTTAACGTGTTTTTCTATATATTTCTTCAATTTTATCAGAGACATTTTCCATGTAAATCTTCAGTTTTATCAGAAAATGTTTTTAATTCCAATTTCAATCAACTTAGAAATATTTTTATGCCTACCATTTTATCTGTATAATTTTCCATGATAATCTTCAATTTTAATGTTTTCCATATTTTTTCAATTTTATCAGAGATATTTTTCATGTAAATCTTCAATTTTATCAGAAAATGTTTATAATTCTACTTTCAATCAACTTTGAAATATTTTAATTCCTACCAATTTATTTCTATAATTTTCCATGAAATAGTCAATTTTATCGTGTTTTTCTATAAATTTCTTGAATTTTATCAGAAATATTTTCCTTGTAGATCTTCAATTTTATCAGAAAATGTTTATAATTCTACTTTTATTCAACTTTGGAATATTTTAATTCCTACTAATTTATTTCTATAATCTTCCATGATAATCTTCAATTTTAATGTTATTTTATATTTTTCTACAATTTTATTTGAAATATTTCCCTTGTAAATCTTCAGTTTTATCATAAAATATTTCTACTTCCTTTTTCAATTAATTTAGCAATGTTTTTGTTTTACCATCTTACTCATTAATTTTCCATGAAAATTGTCAATTTTAATATTTTTCTATATGCTTCTTCAATTTTGTCAGAAACATTTTCCATGTAAATCTTTAATTTTATCATAAAAAACACAAGGAACACATAAAATATACATATCCCAATTATGTTTCAAACATTTCAACTAAGAAAAATTAGAAATGAGAACTTAGAATGTCACAAAGAAATGGAAAATGTGTGAGGCAATAGATATATGATTTGGTTATTTGACAATATGTGCATGTACTTAATATCATATTTGTACCAAAAAACGTATGCAATACAATTCACCAATTAAAAGCAAAACAAAAATATCTTAACTTTTTTGGTAAATTCTTTTTTTTTTTTCTTCGAGACAGGGTTTCTCTGTGTAGCCCTGGCTGTCCTGGAACTCACTTTGTAGACCAGGCTGGCCTTGAACTCAGAAATCCTCCTGCCTCTGCCTCCCAAGTGCTGGGATTAAAGGCGTGCACCACCACCACCCAGTGGTAAATTCTTTTACAAGTATATGTGCAAATTATTGACATGATAGGTTCAAGTCCACATTCTTTTCTGAATAACAGATCCTGTCATGATTTGATCTGTCCACTTCTCTCTTGTCTTATTGCTTTCACCTTCGTTTACACATTAAGGGAACTGTGAGGCAGGTGTCTGTGTGTCTTTAGATGCTCAGGTGTTAGACAACTGTGATACAGGCATCGATGTGTCTTTAGATGTTTGGGTGTTATCTTTACTGAGTGATCCATAGTCCAAATAGAGAGTACTCACTGAACAACTCTGTGGGCTGCATTTCTCCTATGTAATACATGGAGAAGCTAGGGCAGAAACACTTGTTTAATCTGTACTTAGAGTCTTCTAAGGTGAAGAGGGGTGGAGTGTGTGATGCAGAGATGTGAAGTGCATGTGCGCACATGCATGGAAGTTAGAGGAAAACTCCTGGGGAAAGTTCTTACCATGGTTTCTGGGAACCAAACTGAAGTGCTCACCCTGCCATGGAAAGTGTTTTTATCATTAAATCATCCTGACTCCTCTCAAGATAAGTTCTTAAAGGCCTTTTTAACTATTATAAGCACTTTGCAATGTATAGAGTTATTTAGCACCCTTGTAGAATTTGTATATGCTTTACCTTTCTTTCATTTAATGTATCTTTTATTATTTTTTTATATTTTGAAATTATAATTGCTATTTCCTCTCCTCTTCCTCCTTTCAAGCTTTCTCATATACTGGTTCTTGCTCTCTTTCAAATTCACATCTTCTTTTTACGTTAATTGTTGATATATTTGTATGGTTTTCTTTTTCAGCATGATTATGCTCTCTTGATGTCGTAAGCCTCCCAGCGTGGAGTGAGTTGGAATGATGCACACAGTAGGAATCTGGTGTGGCTTTAAAGACTGATGGATCTCTGGACATTCTAGCTCTCTAAGTATACTGAATGCTGATGATAACTTCTAAAAAGTTCTAAAAACTTTCTTGCTAATTCTGAGGGTTAAAAGCTGCTGGCTTAGGTGATTAACACCTGTAGCCTAACAGTGGGGTGGGAGGTGGGGAGGAAAGTAATGTAGCCTTTGTTCTATCTCAGCAGGATCTTCTAAGCTCTAACTTTCAACCTGCTAGGTGAAGTCACTGGAAGAAAAAGGGACATTTTGAAAAGTGAACTTAGCATTTATTTCTAAGTTGTAAAAAGTTACCTATTAAAGCTCTCTAAGAAAAGGGAGAAAAGCAGAAAGATCATAAGTGAGCCAAGGGAAATTTGCACATTTTCTCTTTGTCCTTAGTACATATACATCTTTCAGAATACATGATCGCATGGTAAAAAGTTCATCACAAGCATACACATAAATTCAAACCATACATTGAAATAGAAGTTTACAGCAGAGAATGTTTACATGCATATCCATCAGAAGTAATTATCTAGCTAAACTTCATCACGTATCACAGTTCCATAGGTTCATCAAGAGTTAAAAACCATAACTAAGTTATTAGTGAAGTGCTGAATAGATAAACTCAGTCAATATTTTATCTTCTGTCCTAGTACATATAATAAATCATTAGTTCACTTTTTATGACCTTTGGTTAATGGTTTTACAACCTCTTGGAATGTGCTCCGGGTAGTAGAAAGTCTGCTTACTATCAGAAGCAACTAACTAGTGACACATGGGAGACTGGCAGAGTTCTCATTGCAGTTTTGCCTATCAGAAGGGACCTAATAACAGTCCTATTATAAAAGAGCTTAATAAACACTGATATAAATTTAGGAATTCTTATAGGATCATCATGAAGAATTGAGAAGTCATCTATCTGTCTCCTCAAAAGATTGGGCTAATACCTTGTGATTTTTACATATGTCTAATAGTAACAGGAAAAGCATATTAATAGCAGGAATCTTTCCTAAAAATGATCATCTCCTGGACCTTTCCAATAGGAACAAATCTGTTATGGATTATTTTAATTCCAGGCAGACCATCTCAGGACGATCACCCGTTACTTACTACCTTATTCGGTCAGCTCCTGACATCTTGAAAGATTTTTTTGCTTGAAATTCCACAAAAGTCACCCATCTGCTCCACAATATGTTTGGGACATTTAAAATAATGACAATTTAGCACCCCATAACAACATTTGGTGTGTTTGTGCCCTTAACAGATGTTAAAGACTACTGAGATGAAAGTAATGAGTTTCTCCCAATGAATAGAATGATACATAGAATACATTGCATTGTTGTTTAGTAAAATAACAAATCACACAAAGAAAACTGCTACTATACAAAGTCTATTTTATTCAATTTCTGGAAATGGGTATGCAACAAACAATAACATAAATGCATAGAGGTAACAAACAATAACATACATCCATAGAGGTATTTTAGAAGGGAATTAGAGGAAGTTAGTTCTTGCAGAGTCCAACCTTTCATTACAAAGTAGAATTTAATGTGGAATGGAGTTACAGGGTTCTTCAGAAAAAAAATCCCGTATATGAAATAACTGCTGACATAAGAAAACAATTATAAAAATAGATGAAGTAGAGTTTCATTTTTAATGTATGGTTGTAGTTTATAACCATTTGTCTCCTCCTTTTTCCTACTTCCAAGCCTTCTCATATACCCATCCTTGCTCTCTTTCAAATTCACATTTTTTTACATTACTTGATATATTAGTGTGTTTTTAAACCTTAGAATGATTTTGTCCCTTGAAAGATTTTTCCTTGAAATTCCACAAAAGTTTCCCATCTGTTTTAAACTCTGTGTTTTGAAAACAATTTTAAATTTTGTGTTTTGAAAAGCCCAAAGTCTTTTGTAATACATCCCAGAAGACTTCTTTCACCTGCTGGTTTCTTAGTGTATAAATGAAAGGGTTCAGGAGAGGGGCGATTGAAGTATACAGCAAAGCTACTCCTTTAGATACAGTCACTCTCTCCTTTGCAGATGGCTTAATATACATGAAGATGCAACTTCCATATGTTATGGAAACAACAATCATGTGGGAAGTGCAGGTGGAGAAGGCTTTGTTTCTTTGCTGAGCAGAAGGGAAATTAATAATAGTCTTAATGATGAAAGAGTAAGAGAGACTCACTAGTACCAGTGTAACTCCAAGTGTCACCACTGCTAAGACAAAGGACATCATTTCTAGGACATGAGTGTCTGTGCAGGAGACCTGTAAAATTGGAGAAGTTTCACACATAAAATGATCAATTATCCTGGAATCACAGAAATCCAGTTTCAGACCCATGGCCAATGGGGGAAAGATGATCAGGAACCCAGTCACCCAGGAGCTGAGGACGAGTTGGTGACACACTCTGCTGTTCATGATGATGGGGTAGTGCAATGGTCTGCAGATGGCAACATATCGGTCATAGGACATGGCAGCCAGGAGATAAAATTCTGTGACTCCCAGCAAAAGAATGAAAAACAACTGAGATGCACAATTATTATAGGAAATAGTTTTGTCTCCAGTCACAATGGTTGTCAAGTATCTGGGAATACACACTGTTATGAACATGATTTCCAAAAAGGAGAAATTACGGAGAAAGAAATACATTGGAGTTTTGAGGCGAGGGTCCAGCAGGGTGAGGAGAACAATGATTAAGTTCCCCAACAGGCTCATCATATAATTGAGAAAGAGAAACAGAAAAACCACAATTTGCAACTGTGGATCATCTGTCAATCCCAAAAGGATGAAGTTAAATTCCATTGACTGATTTTTCA
Organism: Tokudaia tokunoshimensis; assembly: GCA_036184795.1. Taxonomy (NCBI): domain Eukaryota; kingdom Metazoa; phylum Chordata; class Mammalia; order Rodentia; family Muridae; genus Tokudaia; species Tokudaia tokunoshimensis. The sequence goes on from BTHU01000007.1 coordinate 51,777,251, forward strand.
TCCTCATGTGTGAGCATTAGCAGACAAACATAGGAAACTAAAAACAAAATATTTTATGTGAATTAGAATTGTTTTGTTTTGCTACTTATTACATCCCTAATGCTGCCCTTCTCTTGGCCGCCTGAATTTTCTGGTTAGAAAACATTTGAAAATTGATTTTGTGTTATCACCCATTTGGAGGATTTGTTGTAAAATCAGTTTTCAAGCATGAAATTTCAGGTGACACATAATTATATGCCATAGGTTGATTATAAACTTGTCCTAGTCTGGTTTTTCTCAACATTCTTCTCATAATATGCTCCCTCACTGTGTCCCTCCCCCCAAAAAACCAGAATCTTATTTTTCATTAATTTGCAAATGCAAATGAACACATTTACTTCCAAATGGCCTCTACCTTCATGCAGGCCACAAGCTTCAGATCCCCTTCTTGAGACTCTGAATCAGTCTGGACTACTGTACCACTGGTTATTGCTTTGTTGTGAGCTTAAGAAAAATTTCTTATTTGGAAATTATAGTTTTATTATAGCATTGCTTCCTTCCCTTTCCTCTCTCTCAACTTTCCCATGTACGCTGTTCTCTTGCTCTCTTTCAGATTCATAGTCCTTTCCCCTTAAATACATGCATTTGCATGTATTCCTAAATACATAAGTTTAGCCTGCTCAGGCTGTATAGTGTTACTTGTGTATGGTTTCAGGACTGACAGTTTGGTGTTGAATAACTAGCTGGTGCTTTCTTCCCTTTAAACCAGCTTACTGTTTACTGGCGTTCCTTCTTTCCTATATTTATTCCTTTTTCATTTATCTTCTTAATATTCTTTTCCTTTCCATAAGCTATTTTATAAACCAATTTGGAAAAAAACCCCAATGCTCTACAAACATAACAAAATTTTACAAAAATCAGTATTACAAAGCTAATTTCTTAAGATGTTCAGGCATTAGTTTCTAAGTACTTACAAGCTTTCATCAAATGAACATATTTACTATTATCCTGTTACCTATAATGCTCAATTTGAAAAGATGGCTAGATATTAGTCATTTCTGAAAGTTGTGGGTTTAGCAGACTTAAAATTATGGTATTACCACATCACAAGATTTGCTTGCTACAGCATTTTCACATGAATTTATAAAACAGACAATGAGAAACAAATGTAGATTTAATAGTATAAATATAATAAAACATTAGTTAATCAGTTAAAATAGAACCTCAAAATATCTACCACTTAGAACATTTTATTAAATAGAAATTCAGTTTTCCAAACACAATCCCCTTAATTGGATTTATATGTATTTGCCTTAGTTTTACATTATAAAATTAATGTAAAATCAGCATGGACATTTCACATTATAAAATTAATTTAAAATCAAAATGGACTCACGTTTTTGTGTCAGTTAACCACTCTGCTTTGTTTAAGATAATTTCAATTGTTTGGGTGATCATTTTTTTTTACCATTGAGTAGAAATATTCATTACTAACATTTTTGTCAGAAAAAAACACAATGCATAGTATACTTCAATAAAGAATTTCCACATTCCTTCAAATTCACATTTACTCTGGAATCTTGAGATTATGATGATAATTTTAACATGTGTCACCTGATAGGCTGAATTTTATGAAACTCAGTTCTTAGCATTGAGATCGCTGTCACTCCAACCTTCCCATTAGATGTCATTCTTAAAGATGAAGTAAAAATCAGGATTAATGAGAAGAATATGAACTCATTGCTGAAATATACCTAAGTCTTAGATCAAAGAGGTGCCTCATAGCCAACTGTGCACTTATAAATGCTCCAATTCCACTGCTTTCTACTTCCAGGGGGATCCTATGGAAATTACAGCGGCAGAGTTCTCTGAGGAATCACCGCTACCAATTACTCACTACTTGTAGTAAAAGTTACCATGGTGTGTATCAGAGCTTTAGAAAAAGCATCCCAGAGGAGTGTCATAAACGACTTAGAAAAGTCAGTAAAATGCTTATCAGAAACATCAACAGTTCACTGTAGTTGCTATGTGTTTTCAAAATTAGCACTCTTTGTTGGGTTTTATAGTTTATAAACATTTTATGCTTCTATAGACTATCTTTTAATTCTGTTGTTTTTGTTTTGTTTTGTTTTATTTCTTCTTTTTTACTTTGGTATCATTTTATTTTTGTTTTTGTTCCTGTATTATATTTTTCAAATCAAAGTCATTGGAATTAGAAAGATGGTTCTATGGTTTACAGTACTAGCTGTTCTACCAGAGGATCTGGATTTGAATCTTTACACCCATATGATATCACAATAATATGTAACTCCCATTCTAAGAAGTACAACACCTTCTTCTGGTCTCTACAAGCACAACACACGTGTGGTATACAGACATACATGTAAGGAAAATAAAAGAAATATTTTTAAATAAAAAAGATAAGTGTCAAATTGATCTCCAAGTTTTTTTCAAGACTTAAAAATATCATGTATTATATTTATATAATCCACTTAAAGTTGATTTTTTTTGTTGTGGTATAAAGCAAGTATATATTAACTTTTTCTTTATGTATATCTACCTTTTTGAACACCAAGGTTAACCAAAGTAATAATCAATGTGCAACAACATAAATATTCAGAAAGCAGTGTGATAGATGCATTATATTAATTAACAAACCAATAGCAGTTATTTTCTCACTGGAGCCTATGACTTTGTCCACGATGAGATTTTGTCCATGCCATTGTTGCTATAGCTTGCTTGGCACTTCTACAATATAGCATACAGGTCAATAGCTGAATAGAAATGTGGGTTATCATTCTTTCCAACAGCTTTCATAGTTTTTTCCATCATTGTGAAAGATGTTAAACAGGGAGGGAATGTTTCTGGGCCAGTCCATCTTGGTTTCTCTAGTTTCTGAAACCAAACTGTGCTTTGTCTTGAGAAATAGCTCTTACAATTTAGTTCTAACATGCAACTAACAGCTATGACACTATATCATGTCAGGGATGCTCCAGGGACCCTTTCACCAATGACTCAAAGGGGACAACTTACTTCTAGCACTGGGATGCTCATTTAATTAGGATGTGGCTTCTTAGAGTGGCTTTCTCCACCTATATGGATGCCTTTGCTCATTCCTTAAATGATGTTTTCACATTTACAGACATAGGCTGTCATATAATCTCCTAAAACACCCTTGTGTGCTTCATTCTCACCTTACACATCTGTCTTAGTATGCATCATCTGTACCTTATACAACTGTCCTAGTGTGCATCATCCATGCCTTTCACAGCTGTCCTACTGTTCATCATCTGTGCCTTACACAGTTGTAATCCCTATTGATGCAAACACCACTTGTTTGAGTCACAAAATATAAAGAAGTCAAGTTTATTCTCACCTGTAAGCTTCATACACATTGGATAGCTTTCTGTATGGTGCTAATCACAGTCCTGGGGGACAAATTAATTACCAGTCCTACCTTGCTGTGAACCCTGTAAGCTATAACAATTACCACCTTGGCAAGGCATGTTCATTTATGTGATAATATCATAAATATCATGGAAATAACCAAACACTTTCTGATTGGATTTAAATCCTGCTCCACAAGTTAAAAATCATATCAGGTACCACTTTGATTGTCAAGAATCTCTAATTAGGCCTCAGAGAAGAAACAACTACTATGATTCTGCTAAATGAACAGAACACCAAATTTCCTCCTAGTGAGATCATAATAACCATAGAGTAGTGAAATAATAAATTCTCATCAAAGAAATTTCATTTTGCAAGAGATAGTGATCAACACAGAGACCCACAGCTGTTCAAGGTGCAGATAATAGGAGACTATCCAGTGCTTATTTTTGAACAGAAAATCTGTATGACATACTATCTTTCAAAGGTTCAGAGATCATTGTGGAAGACAGGGAGGAAAGATTATAAGAGCCAGAGACATTGTCTGACTACAAGGAAACAATATAAAGATATGGCTCCTGGTGTATTGGTGACCCTAGAGAGGAGGCCATACAACCAAGCACATGTTCAGTATACAAATAAAAAGAGGACCTTCTGTTTCTCTTCCATTTTTCCATCACAACTTGCTTTTCTTAGTGGTCCATATGGTCTCATATGAGTGATAGGACCCGCTCTCCCACACTCATATCCTCAGGGGTTGGCTCACTTACAACCACTCACTTATGAGTGACTGGGATCATCTCAGGCGTGGTCTCAGGAGTGATATGCACTGTTCAAGCATTGTGGTGCCTGGCAGGGGCCATTTTGGGCATGGTCTGGCCCCGCCCCTACCCCGGCCTTCCTAGTGGCCAACTGGTGGCCTGTCTCAGACTAACCTCCTGCCCAGGACTCATGGCACCAATCTGGTGGTCATCTCAGGCTTGCTCTTCACCTGACCTGCCCAAGTGACCCCATGCGAGAGTTTTCTGTCTTGGCCTCACTCCCATCTGGAGTTCTTAGTCTCAGATAGGATTCTTTTAGTCTTCAGCTTGTTCCTGGTCCTGGGACCTGTTGGGACCTGCCTGGCGGTCATCTCATGCTATCCCTCTGTGCGAGCCTCCTAGTGCTGGACTGGTAGTTGTCTCAGGTTCACATTTTTTTTTAGGGAATGCGAGGCTATTAATCATTTAGATGTTCACAGACCAGAGCACTGGGTGTAGAAATAGCCTTTCTCCTCTCTGATACACATGTGACGGAGCAGCCACACCTGCAACACTTATAGAGGGAGGCAGGAAATGTAAAAATTTTAAGACATTTAATATGATAAACTCTTATTGGGTGAGGACCACACACTTATGTATTATATATGATATAGATATAGATATATAAATATTTAAAATAAAATTTGATATATATATACTAGTAAAAATATAGACAAAGTGTCACATAGGCCATATTACAGAGCATTAATTTGGCTAATTTAAAATGTAAAGAGAATAGGAATCAAATGGGAATTATAATGACCATTCTCTATGTCCCTTTATACTACTATATACTATTGTATATACACTTATATCTCATAAATACATGTTAGTTTGAATTTTAATTTTTTTAACTAACATTCTATTTGATGCCTCATTTTAAAAATTAGAACACCAGTAACTGGTTTCATCATGGTATTTTCATACATAATTTGCATTTTCATCCTCCTCCTTACTTCTCTTCCAACCAACCCCAACCTCTAATCTTCTTTCCCTACTACTAGGCCTCTTTTGCTTTAATGTCATATATATATTCTTTCATCTTCTGTGTCTTTAAAATCTCTTTTTTTACTCCTTGTGGTACCTTTCTAATTATACAGTGTAGATGCACATTCACAGCTACATGTAAATATATACATGTGCATACATATGTACTCTAGACATCTGCACATATAAAAATTAAAATAGGATATGCCTGAGAACAACTAAATTTTGCTTTTTTCCTGAGCCTGAGTTACTTTATTCAACATAGTAATTTCCAGATCACGTTACAAGTTTTACTATTTAAATTTTAATTTATGATTAAATAAAATTCCATTTTGTGAGTGTACCATACATTCATCTCTTGTTGAACAACTAAGCTAGTTCCATTTTCTTGAAATTATGAATTAAGCAAAAATAACATGAGTGCTCAAGCACCTCTGGGTGACATTTAGAGTCCGTTGGGTGTGTGCCCAGGGATTGGATGGTTGAGTCATGTGCTAGTTTTAATTTTAGTTTTTGAGAAACATCCATATTGATTTCCATAATGGATGTAACATGTTATACTCTCACCAGAAACAGAGTTTGCTGATATGTAAAGATATTAAAATGCTTTAATTATTCATCTTCTCTGTGTCCTTGAGATGTGCAGATGAAAAAAATTAAGATACTTCTCGTAACAGAGCGTCCTTTGCGGAAAAGTTCACTCAGATTTAATCAATCCCCAGATAATTAAGAATAAATTATGTCCTGAGTGTAGAGCATATGTGTTTATTAGGAAAGTTTTTTTTTTGTTTTGTTTTGTTTTTTCTTTTTAGTTAGGGAAAGTGAGTTTATTGCGTCAGCTCATTGGCTTGCAATGTTTTTATTTCCTATATTCCTGTGATTTCCAAACAGGTATGTTAGGACTGCATCACATCTCCTGAATTAACCTCTTCTTGCTTGCTTCCTTTCTTCAAGCTAGTCTCTCTGGGATTTGTAGTTATCACAGAAGGTAAAGTTGTCTCATCCTTATGTAATATTCATTCTTTACCGTCTGCAGAGAACTTTAAAATGTTTCACCATGGTTTCCGGAAGACGTGGCAGCTCGGGTTCGGGCTCGGGCTCGGGCTGCGTGACAGAGACTCTTCTTTGGGCAAGGCTTCGCAGTGTGGGCCCCAAGGCACCGTGGTCTTCACCACCATCGCCATGCTTTCCCTCACGGATACGCAGAAAACTGGCACGGGCTTAACAGAATTTGGAGTGCTTTTCCTGTTCTTCGGAATGATTCTCTTTTTTTGATAAAGCACTGCTGACTATTGGAAATATTCTGTTTGTGGCTGGTTTGGCTTTTGTAATTGGTCTAGAAAGAACATTCAGATTCTTCTTCCAGAAGCACAAAGTGAAAGCCACTGGATTTTTCCTGGGTGGTGTGTTTGTGGTCCTTATTGGTTGGCCTTTGATAGGCATGATCTTCGAAATTTATGAATTCTTTCTCTTGTTCAGGGTTTTTTTTCCAGTGGTCGTTGGCTTTATCAGAAGAGTGCCTGTCCTCGGATCCCTCTTAAATCTATCTGGAATCAGATCTTTCGCAGACAAAGTTGGAGAAAGCAACAATATGGTATAACAACAAGGGAACTGAAGAATTTAAGTAGTGTATTATTTATAAAGCCCTCTTGAAGAATATTCAGCACAAAGTTCCTTACAGAAGTTTAAAATGTACGCCCTCCAAAGTCCCAACAGCTGTGGCAGAAGCAGCGGCGGACTTGTGAGGTCTGAGAACCGAGGATGGAGAGGATGAAGCCTATTCCGATGCTTAGTGAAGGCTGTTTCTTTGTCTGGCTGCAATATGTGAAACAGATATTCTTCAGAACCATGGTGTCTGTTACTTTTTTTATTTTTAGAAGATTCAGGAACACCAATAGGCATTTGATTTTTCATGACGCCCATTGTGATGGCCCAGATATATCTAGGTATGCTGGGTTTCTAATAATGATGCCTTGATAGGATTGGATTAAGTCTTCATGTGTCAGCCCACGGAAGCCCAGTTTCATGTATGAATCACTTTTTTTTTTCTAAACGGATAAAATAAAACTTTTGTGGTCCTTTTGAATCTTAATATTTTGTATCCAGATAAAATTCTGAACTAGATAGTCATTTCTTGAAATACGCAAAGGACATTCTGAGCTGTTGCTTCCTTAGGCATAGCTGACCATGTTCTTTCTTGACTCTACAACAGTCTGGAAGCGCAGATCTCTCGAGTGTGGCCTGGGTGTGTTCATACAATCTGTGCCATGCAGAAGCCAAGTAGAGAGCGTTCTGACCAGGGAGTAGTCGGCTTACAGAGACTTTTGGAGTCAGCTTTTGGGATCCTCAACCATACAAGCCACATGAGTTCTTCCTTGCCGTGATGTAATTTTTCTTGTTGGGCTCTTAAGGACATATGGCCATAGTTTCCCACCTTGTTTTCAGAACTTATGGTGACGTTGAAGGCATGCGACATGTTAAAGGCTTGTTCTGTTACTGTGAGAAAGGCTGACTATTTAGTCTTGATTTTTCTTATTTTCCTCTTTATTGTAATATCCAAAAGTCAGCATGCACTGCATCTGTTTCCCTCGCTGTTCTCCACCTGAGTTAGGAAGGAAGATGCCCCTGACAACATGTAAAAGCTCTTTTGTCATAACTGAACTGGCAATCGATTCTCAGAGACATGATGCTGGGGAGACATGATGTTCCTGTCCGTGGCTGGTTTGTCCACAGCAACAGTGATGGTTTCCTCCCTGGCCCAAGGTATTAGCACTTCTTCAGACTCAGTACTATTTATCTTACCACTAATGATTACACTATTTATTTTTAGCAGTCTCAGTGCTTTTTAATGCATAAAATCATAATTGAAATTGAGTTTATTTACAAACCATTTCTGTAAGACATTACAATGTTTTTAGTTAAATCTCTCAGTGCCAGGAGAATCCCCAGCCTGGGGATTCTGTAGATAGGCATATCTACGGAAGGAAGGACTGTTTCACAGTGGGATGGTTCATTCTTGTAGATTACTGTCATGTCTGGCACTTGCATCTGACTTTATGGTGTAACCTGTGAAAACTTGATAAGTGGAGAATCCTACCTTAGTAACTCAAGGGATAATAAAAGAACTGGTGTTGTGTCTGATGGTTCTAAAAAAAAAAGTTTCACCATACATGTTTCCCTGGAAATTAAAGAATTACTGTGATTCAAGATAGAAGGTTTTTTTTTTTAATTATCTTTTTTTTTTGTACAGTCCAGTCCTCATCTCCATCTGGTCTACCCCTCTGACTATTCCTCATCCCATTCCTCTTCCCCTCTGTCTCCAAGAGAATGTTCCCCTCACCTCCTTCACTCTACCAGACCTTTTCACTCCCTGGGGTCTCAAATCTCTTGAGGGTTGGGTGCATCTTCTCTCACTGAAGCACGACCAGGCAGTTCTCTGCTGTATAAGTGTTGAGGGCCTCATAACAGCTAGTGTATGCTGCCTGGTTGGTGGCTTAGTAAGACAGAAGCTTTTATAGTACAGTTCCTAGCCATATTTCTGTTCACATGGAAGGATTTTGAATATTATATAGAGAAATGGGCATATCTCCATGAGTTCAGGGCCAGTCTGGTCTACATAGTGAATTCCAGGCCAGCAAGAAGTACATAGTAAGACCCCCCCATATACATATATACATATACATACACATGTTATATACACACACATATATATAAGCAATTTATTTTACTTCTATGCGAAACTACTAGAGATCTTTCTTGTAGTTAAGCATGTGCTTAATCTAGGTGAGGGGATCTTATGTAATATATAGATACGAGGAAAAGTTAAATGCCAAAAATAATCTGAAGAATGTCATAAAATATTTCATATTTTGGGAAAATTTAAAATTACATTTCTAATTACATTTTTCATGTATAATTATACAATATAAGTAAAAATATTTTATGTTTTGAATAAATTCATGTTGTCTGTTATTTAAAACCTTATTAATTTAAAGAATTGGAGAATTCCTCCAATTATTATTTTAACAATTATTCTTAGTAGTTACACATTTGATCTAGGTCAATAGTTTCTTAAATAATAATAAGTTGGCTTTTGACTTGCATATCTGGTTATAAATTATTGACAAATGTGTGTACTGTAAAGAAATACAGTACTGATTATCAAAAACATTATAAGGAAGAGGGGAAATGTCCATTATCATTTTTAATAGTTACCTCTAGCCAAGATGTCCAGTTTCTGTTATAGACAGACAGGAATATCACATAATAAAGGAGAACTTATGCCACAGACATTATGCTTTTTACTGGGTATAAGTATTAAACAGGACTGATAGAAGTCATGTAGCTTACCTCTTATAACTTCAATAAAGTAAATCTAACAATTTTTTATTTAATCTGAATAGTTAGTCTTCCAATAGGTAAGCAATGCTATACTTTTGTAAAAAAAGAAAAAAAACCTTCCTCATGAGTTCCCTTTAATTTTCAAAAAAAGTAAGGATGATAACACAAAGCAAATATTATAAAGTTCATTTTTAATTAAAATCTTGTTTTAGTCAGGGTTTCTATTCCTGCACAAACATCATGACCAAGAAGCAAGTTGGGGAGGAAAGGGTTTATTCAGCTTAAACTTCCACAATGCTGTTCATCGCCAAAGTAAGTCAGGACTGGAACTCAAGCAGGTCAGGAAGTAGGAGCTGATGTATAAGCCAGGGAGGAATGTTACTTACTGGCTTGCTTCTCCTGGCTTGCTCAGCTTGCTTTGTTACAGAACCCAAGACTACCAGTTCAGGGATGGCACCACCCACAATGGCTCCTTCCCCCCTTGATCACTAATTGAGAAAATGCCCCACAGCTGGATCTCATGGCATTTCTTCAAGGAAGGCTTCTTTCTCTGTGATAACTCCAGCTTGTGTCAAGTTGACACAAAAAAACCAGCTAGTATAGTTGATCCCTTGTCAACTTGACACACAAACACATCACTATTAAGACTTAACCCTTACTTTCTTATTCATCCCCAAGATCTAGATAACTTTAAAAGTTCCACAGTCTTTACATATTAAAATTCAATCCCTTTAAAATATCCAATCTCTTTTAAAATTATAAGTCTTTTTACAACTCGAAGTCTCTTATCTTGGCTCCACTAAAATACTTTCTTCCTTCAAGAGGAAAAAATATCAGGGGACAGTCACAATCAAAAGCAAAATCAAACTCGAACTGTCTAATGTATGGGATCCATTCACAATCTTCTGGGCTCCTCCAAGGGCTTGGGTCACTTCTCCAGCTCTGCCATTTGTAGAACACAGCTTGTCTTCTAGGCTCCAGCTGCCTCTACTCCACTGCTGCTGCTGTTCTTGGTGGTCATTCATGGTACTGGCATCTCCAAAACACTGCTGTCTTCTGCTGCAACTAGGCTTCACCAATAGACTGTAGGCTCTCTTCATGGTGCCAGGCCTTAAGTCCTTTGCATGACCTCTTCAGTCCTGGGCCATCAACTGCAACTGAGACTGCACCTTCACCAATGGCCTTCCATGACCATTTACTGTGCTGAGCCTCAGCTGTTCTTCATGACCCCTTCAAGCCTCCAAAACCAGTAACATCTGGGCAACTCTTAAATATTACCAAGTCCAGCTGCATCAAAAGGTACAACCTTGGCTATCCAGAAAACACTTCCCAGAAGAATTCACCTCAATGACAGTAGTCTCTTCTTAATCACCACTAATTTCTTAGCTCCAGCTAACCAGCATCATTAGTCTCAGTAATGCAAAGGTTTCATTTTAGCAGTTCTGGTATCTTGTTAATCACAGATATTATTAATGGTTCTTCAACCCCAGTTAACCAAATCCATAGAATCTTCACAAACAAAAACAATCAAAAACAGCAATGACTCTGATAAGATTCTTTAGTTTTCCCTCTGAAATTTCACAAGTCAGGTCTCCGTCATTTGCATTATCTTCCAAGCTCCTACAGAACATCCCACAGTGCAACTATTACATATGAATATCTTATAAATGCTTCATTTATTATAGTATTACGTTTCTGTCTTTTAGCTCTCTGATTAATATTACTCTTCTTATAATCAACACAATGATAGTTCTACACCTTTAGTTGCAAGCACACAGGTACTTGTTATTATACCTAAAAAGGATTTTTGTAAGAATGAAATATTTTTACAGTACTATCTATTATGAATTTGTTCTTTGAATTCTATCAAAAAATCCTGTAAGTTTTAAATGGCATCAGAATTTAAATACTAGATATTTCAGTTCTAAAAGCAGACGGTCTCAGAAATTGGAAAGCAATATATGTGCTTTCCAGGCAGCTATTTCATGGAAGTATTCAAATTACAGGTAAAGTTAATAATTACCATGGAGCCATCTGTCTTTCAACATTGTATTACACATGTGAGATTTCATATAAAAATATTAATAAGGGAATTTTAAGTGAAGATTAATATGTATATTTCCCTTTTCAATGAATATATGGTCTCTATTTCAATAGTAATGAACAATTATTTGTTTTGACCTTCATGCTTTGATGATAAATTAATGACATCTATATGTATTTATAAAGGAAAACAATACTGATTTTCAAAATGTTAGATGAAAGACAGCAAATGTACATGTAGCAATTCTTAGAGGAAAAGGAAGTCATCCATTTTGTTGGAGATGGTAATGTCAATATATACAATTCCAATGATACCCAATTAAATCAACTCTTGGTCTCTTGCTCATCAGTATATTTTATTAAAAGAGAAAATAAGTATGGAAAACTACACTATAATTATAGTTTATGCTCATGAGAGAAAGATGGCTTGTGGTTCGGTAGGTGAGGACATGGGGAGGATCTAAGAAGAATTGGGAAAACAGAAACCATAACTATATTGTATAAAATTAGTTTGAAATTAAAAAATAAATAATGAAAAACAAGCAAAAGAGTGTGAGAAATAGTTTTCCCCAGGGAAGAGCATGCCAATTGTTTAGTCAATACCAAATGATCATCTCTGAAGGCATACATACAAGTAGCATTATGTAGACTGAACAGGTTGCATTTATGTCTTTAGGAATATATTCATATATATTCTTACACATAACGTTTATAACAACAACTAATGAAAAATGAGGCCATAAATTTGAAGCAGAGCAAACAGGGGCATATGGTTGGTTTTCAAGGGAGGAAAGTAAAAGGGGCAAATCATATAATTATATTATGATCTCAAAACTAAAAGAAATAATGTAAAAATCAAATAAGAAAGCAAGCAAAAAACCCAATCATAATCCCCTATTCATGTTCTACTTCTATATTTTGAAAACCATTTGCTAAAGTCTTGAACAATATTGTTGGACCTTAAGAACAGTCCAACTTTGGCATAACAGTATAATTAGAGTCTCCCCAAGGGAGATGGTCCTAATATACTTGACATATTAATTATAACATTAACTCATTGTCATTTTGTAATTGAGTGAACAGAGAAAAAGAGCATAAAGTGTAAGGAGTTTTAATGCAGTCAAAAATTTAAAGGTAGGCAGATTTTTAAACTGCATGAAAAATCAACATGATTTTCTTTTTTCTGAGTGATCTTACTCTGCTTCACTGGACAGTGTTACCAAGCTTCTTTCTTTTGTTTTGATACTAATGCAATTATGCTTAATATTTCCTTGTGTTTTGTGTGCGTTCCCTTGCTGGCAATTTTGATTCAGTGAGTTGGTCCCTTGAGCCAGTTGCAGATAAAATTCTAAGTATTCATTGTGACATGAGATAATGAATAAATCATGATTATTTTAAAACATCCCCCGAAATGGTTTCTTTGTCCACCTTTATTCTTTCTTATCTCTTAGCAATCAAAGAATAAACTCACTTTGGATAACTTGAGAAAACATAGATGAAAATATTTGTGATGAATCCCCAACTCGTTCCCTCAGGGAGGGAGTTTTTAAAGAAATAGCAATGGATGATGCATCCACTCTTCAAGCTATTCTGAGAAGCTGTATGTAATCACAGGTAAACTCTTCATGAAGAGGGAAGTGGAAGACGGTAAAAGTTAAACATCAATTCAGAGCTCAACTTTGTTAAATTTAAGATTTACTGTAGATCTGCACCTAGGAGCTGGGCTGCACCACAGTTGTCTGTGCACTAAACTAAATTTACACAATATCTTTCCGTAAATCCAGCTTTCAAAGGATAATGAATGGAAAATCCCAACAGAAGGAGGGAAACGACACCCTAGAAAAAACAAGAAAATAATCTTCTTTTAACAAACCAAAAAGAAGAGAACTACACAAACATAACTCCACCTCTAATAACAAAAATAACAGGAAGCATCACTTTTCCTTTATATCTCTTAATATCAATGTACTCAATTCCCCAGTAAAAAGACATAGACTAACAGACTGGATACATAAACAGGACCCAACATTTTGCTGCATACTGGAAACTTACCTCAGGCACAAAGACAGACACTACCTCAGAGTAAAAGGCTGGAAAAAAATTTACCAAGAAAATGGTTCCAAGAAACAAACTGGTATAGCCATTCTAATATTGAATAAAATCAACTTTCAAACTAAAGTAATCAAAAAAGATGAGGAAGGACTCTTCATACTCATCAAAGGAAAAAAATCTATCAAGAAGAACTCTCAATTTTGAACATCTATGCTCCAAATGCAAGGACACTCACATTCACAAAAGAAACTTTACTAATGCTCAAAACACACACAAAGCTCAATTGCACCTCACACAATAATTGTGGGTGACTTCCACACCCCGCTCTCATCAATGGACAGATCATGTAAACAGAAACTAAACAGAGATACAGTGAACTAACAGAAGCTATGAACCAAATGGATTTAACAGATATCTATAGAACATTTTATCCTAAAACAAAAGAATATAACTTCTTCTCAGCACCTCACAGTAGCTTCTAGAAAACTGACCATATACTCAGTCACAAAACAGACCTCAACAGATATAAGAAGATTGAAATAATCCCATGCACCCTATCAGATCACCACGAACTAAGACTGGTCTTCACTAACAACAAAAACAACAGAAAGGCCACATACACATGAAAACTGAACAACATTCTACTCATTGATAACTTGGTTAAGAAATGAAGAAATTAAGACTTTTTTGAATTTAATGACCATGAAGGCACAAAATACCCAGACTTATGGGACACAATGAAAGCAGTGCTAAGAGGAAAACCCATAACTCTGAATGCCTCCAAAAGGAAGCTGGAGAGAACATACACTAACAGCTTGATAGCATATCTGAAGGGCAAAAAAAAAAAAAAAAAAAAAAAGAAGAAGCAAATATACGCAAGAGGAGTAGATGGCAGGAAATCATTAAACTCAGGACTGAAATCGACCAAGTAGAAACATAAAGAACTATACAAAGAATCAACCAAGCAAGGAGTTAGTTCTATGAAAAAATCAACAAAGATAAACCCTTAGCCAAACTAACCAGAAAGCACAGAGACAGTATCCAAATCGACAATATCAGAAATGAGAAGGGAGACATAACAATAGATACTGAGGAAATCTAAAAAATCACCAGATCCTACTACAAAAGCCAATACTTAACAAAACTAGAAAATCTAGATGAAATGCACAATTTTCTAGACTGATACCAGGTACTAAAGCTAAATCAGGATGAGATAAATTATTTAAACAAATCTATAACCCCTAAAGAAATAGAAGCAGTCATTAATAGTCTCCCCATTAAAAAGAAAGAAAGAAAGAAAGAAAGAAAGAAAGAAAAGAAAAGAAAAAGCCCAGGACAGATAGATGGGTTTAATGCAGAGTTCTATCAGACCTTCAAAGAAGACCGAACACCAATACTCTTCAAAATATTCCACATAATAGAAACAGAAGGAACACCACCCAATTCATTCCATGAAGCCACAATTACTCTGATACCTAAACCACACAAAGACCCAATAAAGAAAGAGAATTTCAGACCAATTTCTCTTATGAATATCAATGCAAAAATACTGAATAAAATTTTTGCCAACCAAATTCAAGAACACATCAAATGATCATCCACCAAAATTAGACAACAAAAGGAGGTCAAAGGGATACAAATTGGAAAGGAAGAAGTCAAACTATCACTATTTGCAGATATAATAGTATATTTAAGTGACCCCAAAAGTTCCACCAGAGAACTCCATAAATTTGGGTATGTTGTGCCTTCATTTTCATTAAATTCTAAAAATGCTCTTTCCAGCTTCTTTTTTGAGGCACTCACATTTGAAATGATTCCATGTGTTGAGAAAGCATTTGAAAAAGTCCAGTACCCCTTCATGATAAAAGTTTTGGAAAGATCAGGAATTCAAGACCCATACCTAAACATAGTAAAAGCAATATACAGCAAACCAGTAGCCAACATCACACTAAATGGAGTGAAACTTGAAACAATTCCACTGAAATCAGGGACTAGACAAGGTTGTCCACTCTCTCCCTACCTGATCAATACAGTACTCGATGTCCTAGCCAGAGCAATTAGACAACAAAAGGAGGTCAAAGGGATACAAATTGGAAAGGAAGAAGTCAAACTATCACTATTTGCAGATGATATGATAGTATACTTAACACCTAAAGAAATGTTCAACATCCTTAATCACTAGGGAAATGCAAATCAAAACAACCCTGAGATTCCACCTCACACCAATCAGAATGGCTAAGATCAAAAATTCAGGGGATAGCAGATGCTGGAAAGGATGTGGAGAAAGAGGAACACTCCTCCATTGCTGGCAGGATTGCAAGCTGGTAAAACCACTCTAGAAATCAGTTTAGCGGTTCCTCAAAAAATTGGACATAGCTTCCTGAGGACCCAGCTATACCACTCCTGGGCATGTTGAACCTTTTTTCCGGTGCTTCTCATCCATTTGATATTCCTCAGTTCAAAATTCTTTGTTTAGCTCTGTACCCCATTTTTTAATAGGGTTATTTTGGCTCTCTGGAGTCTAACTTCTTGATTTCTTTGTATATATTGGATATTAGCCCTCTGTTGGATATAGTATTGGTAAAGATCTTTTCCCAATTTGTTGGTTGCTGTTTTGTCCTATTGAGAGTGTCCTTTGCCTTACAGAAACTTTGTAATTTGATGAGGTCCCATTTGTCAATTCTTAATCTTAGCATATAAGCTGTTGGTGTTCTGTTCAGGAAATTTTTTCCTGTGCTCATATGCTCAAGGCTCTTCCCATTTTCTTTTCTATAAGTTTCGGTGTGTCTGGTTTTATGTGGAGGTCCTTGATCCACTTGGAGTTGAGCTTTGTATGAGGAGACAAGAATGGATTGATTTGCATTCTTCTGCATGCTAACTGCCAGTTGAACCAGCATCATTTGTTGAAAAACCTATCTTTTTTCCACTGAATGGTTTTAGCTCCTTTGTCAAAGATCAAGTGTCTATAGGTGTGTGGGTTTATTTCTGGATCTTCAACTCTATTCCATTGATCTACCTGCCTGTCACTGTACCAATACCATGCAGTTTTTATCACAATTGCTCTGTAGTATAGCTTGAGGTCTGGGACACTGATTTCCCCAGAAATTCTTTTATTGTTGAGAATAGTTTTAGTTATCCTGGGTTTTTGTTATTCCAGATGAATTTGAGAATTTTTCTTTCTAATTTTATGAGGAATTGAGTTGGAATTATGATGGGGATTGCACTGAATCTGTAGATTGCTGTTGGCAAGATGGGTATCTTTACTGCATTAATCCTGCCCATTGATGAGCATAGGAGATCTTTCCATCTTCTGAGGTCTTCTTCAATTTTTTTCTTCAGAGACTTGAAGTTCTTGTCATATAGATCTTTCAATTCCTTGATTAGAGTCACACCAAGATACTTTATATTGTTTGTGACTATTGTGAAGGGTGTCGTTTCCCTAATTTCTTTTTCAGTCTGTTTATCCTTTGAGTACAGGAAGGCTACTGATTTGTTTGAGTTAATTTTATATCCAACCACTTTGCTGAAGGTGTTTATCAGGTTTAGGAGTTCTCGGGTGGAATTTTTAGGGTCACTGTAGTATACTATCTTATCATCTGCAAATAGTGATAGTTTGACTTCTCCTTTCCAATTTGTATTCATTTGACCTCTTTTGGTTTTCTAATTGTTCCAGCTAAAATTTCAATAACTATATGGAATAGATAGGGAGAGAGTAGGCAGACTTTTCTAATCCTTGATTTTTAGTAGGATTGCTTCATGTTTCTCTCTATTTAGTGTGATGTTGGCTCCTGGTTTCCTGTATATTGTTTTCACTATGTTTAAGTATGGGCATTGAATTCCTGATCTTTCCAAGACTTTTAATATGAAAGGATGCTGAATTTGTCAAATGATTTCCCAGAATCTAATGAAATGACCATGTGGTTGTTTTCTTTGAGTTTGCTTATGTAGTGGATTGCATTGATGGATTTCTGTATATTGAACCATCCCTGCATTCCTGGGATGAAACCTTCTTGATCATGGTGAATAATCATTTTGATGTGTTCTTGGATTTGGTTGCAAGAAGTTTATAGAGTATTTTTGCATTGACATTCATAAGGAAAATTGGTCAGAAATTCTCTTTTTTTGTTGGATCTTTGTGTGGTTTTGGTGTCAACATAATTGTGACTTCATCGAATGAGTTGGGTAGTGTTCCTTCTGTTTCTATTTTGTGGAATAGTTTGAAGAGTATTGGTGCTAGGTCTTCTTTGAAGGTCTGATAGAATTCTGCACTAAAACCATCTGGTCCTGTGCTTTTTTTGGTTGGGAGACATTCAATAATGGCTTTAATTTCTTTTGGGGTTATGGGACTGTTTAGATGGTCTATCTGATACTTATTTAACTTTGGTATTTGGTATCTTTCTAGAAATTGTCCATATCATTCAGATTTTCCAGTTGTGTTGAGTATAGACTTTTGTAGTAGGATCTGATGATTTTTTTGAATTTTCTCAGTTTCTGTTGTTATATCTCCCTTTTCATTTCTGATTTTGTTAATTAGATACTGTCTCTGTGCACCCTGATTAGTCTGGCTAAGGGTTTATCTCTCTTCTTGATTTTCTCCAAGAACCAGCTCCTGGTTTTGTTGATTCTCTGTATAGTTCTTTTTTTTTTTTCTACTTGGTAGATTTCAGCACTGAGTTTGATCATTTCCTGCCTTCTAATCCTCTTGGGTGTATTAGCTTATTTCTTGTTCTAAAGCTTTCAGGTGTGCTGTTAAGCCGCTAGTGTATGCTCTCTTGAGCTTCTTTTTGGAGACACTTAGAGCTATAAGTTTTCCTCTTAGTACTGCTTTCATTGTGTCCCACAAGTTTGGGTATGTTGTGCCTTTATTTTCATTAAATTCTAGAAAGTTTTTGATTTCTTTCCTTATTTCTTCCTTGACCAAGATATCATTGGGTAGATCATTGTTTAGCTTCCATGTGTATGTGGGTTTTCTGTTGTTTTTGGTGCTATTGAATACCAGCCTTAATCTATAGTGATCTGATAGGAGGCAAGGGATTATTTCAATATTCTTATATCTGTTGTTATA
Source organism: Tokudaia tokunoshimensis (assembly GCA_036184795.1). Classification (NCBI taxonomy): domain Eukaryota; kingdom Metazoa; phylum Chordata; class Mammalia; order Rodentia; family Muridae; genus Tokudaia; species Tokudaia tokunoshimensis. Next base: position 51,795,905 of record BTHU01000007.1, read on the forward strand.
TCTATTTTGTGACCAATTATATGGTCAATTTTAGAGAAGGTACCATGAAGTGCTGGCTGAGAAGAACTTATATTCTTTTAGTTAGGATGAAATGTTCTATTGATATGTTACATCCATTTGTTTCATAACTTCTGTTAATTTCACTGTATCTCTGTTTAGTTTGTGTTTCCCTAATCTGTCCATTGATGAGAGTCGGGTGTTGAAGTCACCCACAATTATATTGTGAGATGTAATGTGTGCTTTGAGCTTTAGTGAAGTTTCTTTCATGAAAGTGGGTACCCTTGCATTTGGAGCACAGTTGTTCAGAGTTGTGAGTTCTTCTTGGTAGATTTTTTTCCTTTCATGAGTATGAAGTGTCCTTCCGTGTCTTTTTTAATGGCTTTTGGTTGAAAGCCAATTTTATCTGATATTAGAATGGCTACCCCAGCTTGTTTCCTGGGACCATCTGCTTGGAAAATTTTTCCAGCCTTTTACTCTGAGGTAGTGTTTGACTTTGACCCTGAGGTGCATTTCCTGTATGCGGCAAAATGCTGGGTCCTATTTATGTATCCAGTCTGTTACTCTATGTCTTTTTATTGGGGAATTGCTTCCTTTGATGTTAAGAGATATATTAAGGAATAGTGATTGTTTCTTCCTGTCATTTTTGACATTATTTTTGTTTTTGTGTGGTTATCTTCTTTTTAGTTTGTTGAAAAAAGATTACCTTCTTGCTTTTTCTAGGGTGTAGTTTCCCTCCTTGTGTTGGTGTTTTCCATCTGTTATCCTTTGTACAGCTGGATTTTTGGAAAGATATTGTGTAAATTTGGTTTCGTCATGGAATATCTTGGTTTCTCCATTTGTGATAATTGAGAGTTTTGCTGGGTATAATATTCTGGGCTGCCATTTGTGTTCTCTTAGGGTGTGTATGAGATCTGCCATGGATCTTCTTGCTTTCATGGTCTTTGGTGAGAAGTCTGGTGTAATTCTGATAGGTCTGCCTTCATACATTACTTGGCCTTTTTACCTTACTGCTTTTAATATTCTTTCTTTGTTTAGTGCATTTGGTGTTTTGATTATTATGTGATGGGAGGACTTTCTGGTCCAGTCTGTTTGGAGTTCTGTAGGCTTGTTGTATGTTCATGGGCATCTCTTTCTTTAGGTAAGGGAAGTTTTCTTCTATAACTTTGTTGAAGACATTTACTGGCCCTTTAAGTTGTAAATCTTTGCTCACTTCTATACCTATAGTCCTTAGGTTTGGTCTTTTCATTGTGTCCTGGATTTCCTGGATGTTTTGGATTACAAGCTTTTTTCATTATGCATTTTCTTTGACTGTTGAGTCAATGTTTTCTATGGTATTTTCAGCACCTGAGATTCTTTCTTCTATCTGTTGTATTCTGTGGTTGATGTTTGCATCTATGACTCCTGAATTCTTTTCTTTTTTTTAAAAGACTTATTTATTTATTTTATGTATGTGAGTACACTGTCACTGTCTTCAGACACACCAGAAGAGGGCATCAGATCCCATTACAGATGGTTGTGAGCCATCTTGTGGTTGCTGGGAATTGAACTCAGGACCTCTGGAAGAGCAGTCAGTGCTCTTAGCCACTGAGCCATCTCTCCAGCCCCAGACTCCTGAATTCTTTCCAAGGTTTTCTATCTCCAGAGATTTCTCACTTTGTGATTTTTTTATTGTTTTACTTCCATTTTTAGATCATGGATGATTTGATCAGTTCCTTTAATTGTTTGTTTGTGTGCCTTTTCCTGCAATTCTTTAAGGGATTTTTGTGTTTCTTCTTTAAGGGCTTCTACCTGTTGACTCATGTTCTCCTGTATTTCTTTAAGGGATTTTTGCGTTTCCTTTTTAATGGTTTCTACCTGTTGACCCATGTTCTCCTGTATTTCTTTAAGGGAGTTATTTATGTCCTTCTTGAAGTCCTCTATCAGCCTCATGAGATGTGATTTTAAATTCAGATCTTGCTTTTCCAAAGTGTTGGGCTATCCCATACTTGCTTTTGTGGGAGAACTGGGTTTGGATGATGCCATGTTGCCTTGTTTTGTGTTGGTAATGTTTTTACATTTACCTTTTGCCATCTGGTTATCTCTGATGCTTGATGGTCTTCCTGTCTTTGACTGTGGCTTATCTGTCCTGCAAATCTGTGTTTCTGTACTCCTGAGAGACCAGTTCTCTCTGGGAGGAATTTAGATATGGAGAGCTCTAATTCAGTGTCAGCCCAGGTGTGCAGACAGAAACCAGAAAGATCCTTTCCCCAGCTGATACTTGGTTCCTGTGTCCTGATGAATCTGGGTAGGTCCCTCTTGGGCCAGGAATTTGAAAAATAGTGGTGGTCTTACCTGTGCACACAGGTATGTAGGCACTCCTGGACAGGCTCTCTTGTGGTGGTATTTGTGTATATAGCTCTGTGGCTCAGGATCAGCTCTGGGTGCAGACAGATGTCAGAAGACTCCTATATCAGTCTCCTCCTGGGCTTTTGCGTCCTCAGGGTTTTGGGCTGGTTTCTCTGAGCATCAGTGGAGGTCCTACCTGCACTCTCAGGCCTCTCCACACTCCTAGGAGGTTAGCTATCTCCCTATGCCATGAGGATACGGTGCTCTGTGGCAGAGGATGGTCCCCCAGCCAGAGACAGAAATTGGAGGGTTCCTGCCTGTGGGTTCTGGATGGGTTCCTCTGAGCAGCACAGGTTGTCCTACCTCTCAGGCCTCTCTGAACTCCTGGGAGGTTAGCTACCTCCCTGAACCACCTGGATATGGTGCTCTGTGACAGAGGATGGTCCCTAGCTGGAGACAGAAACTGAAAGACTCCTGCCTGAGGGTTAACAACGGGTTCCTCTGAACAGCAGGGTTGGTCCTATCTGTTTTCTCAGGCCTCTCCTCACTCCTGGGTGGTTAGTGACTGACTATAGATAGATAGTGTCTATCCCATTGGCAGACATCAAACCCAGACACTATTACTGATTCTATGTAATGCTTATTGACAGGAGCATGGGTGTCCTCTTAGAGGCTCTACCAGCAACTGACTGAGACAGGTGCAGATACTTACAGCTAACCATTGGACAGAGGTCAGGAACTCTTAGGGAAGAGTTAGGGGAAGAATTGAAGGAGCGGAAGAGGATGGCAACCCTTAGGAAGACCAATAGTATCAACTAACCTTGACCCCAGGGAGTTCACAGAGACTAAGCCACCCACAAGGAGCACACATGGGCTGGTTAGAGGCCTTCAAAACATATGTAGCAGAAGACTGCCTTGCCTATCCTCAGTGAGAGAGGATGGGTCTAATTGTGTAGAGACTTTATGCCTCAGGGAAGGGGGATTCCAGGGGCTGCATCCTCTCATAGGTGAAGGGGAAGGGGGATTGGGTGAAGAACATTGGGAAAAGGTACTACTGGAAGGGAGCAACATTTGGGATATAAAAAAATAAAATAAAAAAAGAGTTCAAAGACATGAGAATTTATCAAGGGTGGGTTTAGAGAGATGTTTCCATGTGAGATCTAGAGACAGAAAACTCATTTGTTTCACTTTGTTTGTTTTGTTTTTCCTGTTTTAGTACATACTAAATAGTACCATGTTCACCTAACTGCATGGTATTGGTACAGGGACAGACATGTTGATCAATGGAATAGAATTGAAGACCCTGTACTGACTGGTTTTGTGTGTCAACTTGACACAGGCTGGAGTTATCACAGAGAAAGGAACTTTAGTTGGGGAAGTGCCTCCATGAGATTCAGCTGTGGGGCATTTTCTCAATTAGTGATCAATGTTGGGAAGGTCCCTTGTGGGTGGAACCATCTCTGGGCTGGTAGTCTTGGGTTCTATAAGAAAGCAGGCTGAGCAAGCCAGGGGAAGCAATCTAGTAAGAAACATCCTGCTTCCAGACCTGCTTGAGTTCCAGTCCTGACTTCCTTTGGTGATGAACAGCAGTGTGGAAGTATAAGCTGAATAAATCCTTTCCTCCCCAACTTGCCCCTTGGTCATGATTTTTGTGCAGGAATAGAAACCCTTACTAACACAGACCCGGAAATAAAACCACAGACTTACAGACACTTGATCTTTGACAAAGAACCCAAAAATATATAATGGAAAAAAAAAGCATCTTCAATAAATGGTGCTGGTCTTACTGGTTATATGTAGAAAAATGAAAATAGACCTATATTTGTCACCTTGCACAAAGATCAATTCCAAGTGGATCAAGGACCTCAACATAAAACCAGATACACTGAATCTAATAGAAGAGAAAGTGGGAAAGAGCCTTGAACTCATTGGCACAGGGGGAAATTTCCTAAACAGAACTCCAATGGCTCAGGCTCTAAGATCAAGAATTGATAAATGGGACCTCATGAAACTGGAAAGCTTCTGTAAGGCAAAGGGCATAGTCAATAAGAAAAATCGGTAACCTACAGATTGGGGAAAAAAACTTCACTAACCCCACATGTGATAGAGGGCTCTTATCCAAAATTTATAAAGAATTTAAGAAGCTAATCACCAACAAACCAAACAACCCAATCAAAAAATGGGATATAGAACTAATCATGGATTTCACAACTGAGGAATCTCGAATGGCTGAGAAGCACCTAAAGAAATGTTCAAAGTCCTTAGTGATCAGAGAAATGTAAATCAAATTGACCCTGAGATTCCACCTCACCAATCAGAATGGTTAAGATCAAAACCTCAGGTGACAACACATGTTGAAGAGAATGTGGAGAAAGAGGAACACTTCTCCATTGCTGGTGGGATTGCAAACTGGTACAGCCACTCTGGAAATCAATCTGGAAGTTCCTCAGAAAATTGGAAATAGACCTACCTGAAGACCCAGCTATATCACTCTTGGGAATATACCCGAAAGATGCCCCACCATGTCGCAGAGGCACATGTTCTATTATATTCATAGCTGCCTTATTTGTGATAGCCAGAAGCTGGAAACATCCTAGATGTCCCATGACAGAAGAACGGATACAGAAAATGTGGTTCATTTACACAATGGAATACCTCAGCTATTAAGAAAGAGGACATTCTGAGTTTTGCAGGCAAATGGATGGAACTAGAAAATATCATCCTGAGTGAGGTAACTCAGATCCAAAAGGATATGCATGGTATGTACTCAATAATAAATGACTATTAACCACAGAACTCAAAAAGTTCAACAAGCTGAAGTGCCCAAGTGAGGATGCTTCAGTCCCACTTGGGAGGGAGAAGAAAGCAATCGCAAGTGGGGAGGGAGGGAGAGACCTGGGAGGAAAAGTGTACAGGGTGGGGAAGTTGGGGGGAGAGGGGAACCTGATCTGGTATTGGATGAGGGAAAAGGACTGAAGCCCTGAGGGCAAGCAGAAAGAATGGCAATAGGCAACCTCGGGAGATAGGAGGTTGAGGGGATCCTCCAGAATGCACCAGAGACCTGGGAGGTGAGATACTCTCAGGACTCAAGGGAGGGACCTTAGGTGAAATGTCGGACAGTAGTGAGAGGGAATTTATAGAGCCCACCTCCAGCAGGAAGACAGGGCATGAGATGAGAGAAACGAGGACCCACAGTTACAACTCTGACCCGTAGTTGTTTCTGTCTGAAAGAATTACAAGGATGGAAATGGAGAAGAGCCTGAGGAAAAGAAGGTCCAGTGACAGGCCCAAAGTGGGATCCAGCTCAAGGGGAAGTCCCAAGGCCTGACACTATTACTGAGGCTATGGATTGCTCACAAATGGGGACCGAGCATGACAGCACTCCGGAAGACCCAACAAGCAGCTGAAAGAGTCAGGTGCAGATATTTGCACCCAAACAATGGACAGAAGCACCTGACCCCTGTTGTCGAATTAGGAAAGGCTGAATGAAGCTGGGGGCGACCCTGTAGGAGGACCAGCAGTCTCAATTAATCTGGACCCCCGGGATCTCTCAAACACTGGACCACCAAAACAGATAGCATATACCAGCTGATATGAGGCCCCTAACACACATATAGTAGAGGACTGCTGGGTCTGTGTTCATTCAGGGATGATGCACCTAACCTTCTAGAGACTGGAGACCCCATGGAGTTTAGAGCTCAGATAGGGTGGGGGTGGGGACATCCATGTGGAGACAGTGGGGAGGGAAGGAGGTATAGGATGTGGAATAGTCGGAGGGTGGACAGAGGTTGGTGGGGTGGGGAATCAAATATGGAGTGTATAAAAATAATATAAAAAAGGGTAAAAAGAAATCAAATAAATAAATTCACCTGAATTACTCTGTCAAAAAAAAAAAGAGAGATTTTCAACAGTTTCAAGGTTCAGAGCTTGTGTCATTTATTTGGTATCATGGTTTCATTCTTCTTTCGCTATCTCCATTCATCTATAAAGAATTTGTTATAGCAGCACAAAATATAAGCCTATGTATAAAACTGTAAAATATAGTAAATGCCATTGAGAATGTAGGGAGAAGGAATCCTGACATAGTCTCCATAGAGATGTAAATTAGTACGTTCACTATAGAAATCAGCATTGAAGCTCTTCAAAATCACAATAAATAGGGTAAATACCCTGCTGGGAGCCTGCCAGGCATGGGATGGGTTTGAAGGGAGTCATAGAGTAGGACCCAGGAGTGACTTTAAAGAATGATGGTCTCCAGACATTCTAGCTCTCTAACATTACTGAATGTTTGCTGATAACTTCTTAAAAGTCCTAAAAACTTTCTTGCTCATTCTGAGGGTTAAAAACTGCTGGCGTAGGTGATTAGGTGATTAACACTCATAGCCTAACAGAGGGAATTAAGTAAAATAGCCTATGCCCCTTCTCCCACAGGAACTTCCATAGCTCTAACTACCAGCTTGGCAATTGAAGCTGCAGGAAGAAAAAGGAACACTTTGAAAAATGATTTTATTCTTTATTTCTAAGTTCTATATCTAAAAAGTTCTCTAAGAAAAAGATCTCCAGAAATAGTTCTCTAAGAACTCTCTCTTTGTCCTCAGCACTTATATATCTTTTACTTATACATGATCACATAGTAAGTAGTTCATCACAAGTTTACATATAAATTCAAATTATAAATTGAATAAGAAGCTTACAATAGAGATTGTTTACATGCATATCGTTTAATTTGGCTAAGCATTTGTTACCTATCACAAGCTCAAAAAGTCCATTGAAAGTTAAAAACTATAATTTTTGTGACTAAGTTATTATTGAAGTTCTATAGAGATAAATCCAGTCAATTTTTTAATCTTCTGTCCTTGCACCTACAATAAATCATTAGTTCCTTTTTTATGACCTTTGGTTAATTGTTTCACAAACTCTTGGAATGTGCTCTAAGTTGTAAATGCCTGCTTTCTATCGCAGAAACAATTAGCTGGTGACACTTGAAGACTGGTAAAGTAGACATTTTTGGTATCAGAAAGGACTTTATAGCAATACTATTATGTAAGATATTAATAATTACTAATGTAATTTTAGAAATTCTTATAGGATCATCATTAGGGAATAAGAAATCATCTATTTGTCTATATACCATCACTAAAGACAGTACATCTTCATTATTCAGCAGAAATTTGCTCAAAAATGTGGGCTAATACCTAGTGATTGTTACATATTTAATAATTAGAGGAATAGCATCTTAATAGCAGGACTCGTGCCTAAAATATGATCTTCTTGGCCTTGCCTAAAGAAGTGAATCTGTCATAACTTTACAGTCCATGGTGGAACCATTTCAGAAAGATCACCTGCTAGTTTTTAGCTTCTTGTTGATGGCCCCTGACATTACCCCATATATTATTCCTGAGAATACACCCAAGGGAGTCAGTAACTATACATTAGAGATGTATGACAAAGTTACTCTAAGATGCTAATTGCTGCAAGGTCTCTCACTGTCTGCATGTTGTCCAGTCGTACGTCTCTGTGTTAATTACTGCCTACTATGAGAAGAAGCTTCTGTTACGAAAGTTGAGCAATTCACTGATCTATGGATATAGCATATGTCATTAGAGGTCATTTTGTTCTTATGTTCAACTAGCAAAACAATTTCAGTGGTTTTCTCCTTAGGGCCTATGACCTATATGATCTCAAGTTGGCCTCATCAACAATGCAAGACATGAGTTCCATCTCATAGAGTGGGCCTTAAATTCAAAAATGGTGATTTGTTACTCTCATATTATTTATGCCAATACGGTATCAGTGTGTCTTGCAGGGAGGCTGCTGTTTTATCTGGGAGATATTGATGGTTACTTTTCTCCTCCAGTAGTGTTTATAATACTTTCCAGTACTATAAACTCTAGTCTGTAGGAATGAAATTTCTAGTTGAACACTAGCTCAGTCTCTCCATGCTTGATGGAGTAGGTGATGTCTTCAAACAATATGGCCTTACTGTCAGATGGTGGTGGGTAACCAATAGCCTTGGCAATAGCCTTAAATGTTTGAGTCTATGGAATCCCTTTGGCCAATGACTCAGGAAGATGTAAACTATCCTTTGTACTAGAAAAATAAGATATCTGGTTGGGCATTTTCTTCCCCTTTATGTAGTGACTCCATTAAAACATCTTGTGTGTGTGTGTGGTGTGTGTGTGTGTGTGTGTGTGTGTGTGTGTGTGTGTGTGTGTGTATGTATTTAGTTTCTAGACAAGCAGGCTTCCACATGACTTTTGAAAAATATCTGAAGGGCAATATCAGTGTTACAATTAAGAGTTAAGGGAAAAAATAATAATTATTGGCAACTTGTTCCTTTTTTTTTGGATTTTTTTTGTTTTTGCTTTTGCTTGTACATTAAGCATTGATTATTTTTAAAAGAAATTTATGGAACTCTAAAATGTATAAAATTAGTGATGCTGACCACTTTTAAATAAAAAGGTCATTATCTAAAAATTTTAAAAGGCCTCCAGTTTAAGTTATCTCTCCCTGGTATATGTGAACTTTTATTTTGTAGCAATATCTCTGTCATGGGCTGAGCCTAAGTGACTGTCAGCAAATGTATATATAATGTGTATATATATATATATACATATACATATATACATTTTATATATATATATCCTTCATTTTATACACACACACGCACACACACATGCACACGCACACACACATGCACACACACACACACACACATACATATACATATATATATTTATGAAGGTACTACATAGTGTAGTACCTTCATAAAAAAAGAGCAAAATCAGTTCATTTTCATAAAAATGGATGTACTGGAATCAAGTTTGCAAAAATAGATAAGAATCTAAAGGCAAGTGGATGTGATTTATCATATATGAAAAAGAAATAAAGTGATTAAATTAGAAAAGATGAATATGATATAATTCTAGAAAATATCTAGAAGCTATAAATGACTCTGAATATTTGAAGAAAACTCACTTAATTGTGAAGAATGAAAGAAAAAGGAGTGCTTGTACTTTAATGTGGGGAATTGATTGAATCAGGATAGAGAATTTATTTAGTTTTGTTTAAATTACTGTTTAATTTTGATTTAGGAATTCCATTATGAGGAGTTCAACCCAGTGGTGATAAAAAATTTAAACATTGAGCAGTTTATGGATTTTGAAAATACATCACAAAATATTCATACACAATTTCAGATATTAATAGTTTTCTGATGATTATAATTTGAAACTGTTGCCTGACCTCTAAGAGAATAATAAAATAAGTGAGGGTTCAGCCTTACAAATAGCTATGCAGCTGGAGTCACATTTGAAATGATTCCATGTGTTGACATGGTCCTGTGATTGACAGTAAATACTTTTAAGCATATGAGCCAAGGTGAATCAGGGTTTTTGTAGAATAACACATTTATGTTAAAGTTAATTTGTATACAATAGTTTTGTATGTTGGTGTTTATTTTTATAAATAGCACTTCTGCATCATATAATTTGTGAATCCCTTAGGACGTGATGGTGTTAGATCTAATTACCCTGAGAATTGTTTGTTCTTATTAAATGTTTTCCTATGGGAAACAGGGGCATAAATTCTTCATTATTTCAGAGATGGTGAGTTTCCATATTGTGGTGTATGTGAGTTTTAACATTTTATATACTTTAAGTGAATGAACTGTAGTATTGTAGAAATATGAATTTCATGAACCTTCATACTATTAATTAGATTAGTAAGAAATACTATCTCTAAGACAACATACAAATAAGCAAATCTGTTATTTATTTTAGAATAGAACAAGGAAGAAGGAATGGTCCATCCATTCTTTGCTCACCAGGATAATAACTGACATATGGAAGCACAAATTTGACAAAAATTGCATGTTCAACTGAAGGAAGCTGTGAAACTAATAAGGGGTTAGTGTTTTAACATCTTCTTATGTTGACTCATAAAGAGATAATTGTAAATGATTACAAAAATGTTTTAACATTTGAAAATCTTTTAAATGTATGTGGTATTCATAAGATCCAACAAGACTAAGTACAATTGTATCTCTTGGCCTGTGGGCCACTTAATCCATAATGTGATTTGTGTCATTTCCCATTATAGTAAGTATGTGATATGAAGATGGATGGTATATGTAATTGTTAAAGCAGAACAAATCAGTAATTTTATGTGAGGAAAATTTATTGTGAGTACAATATAATTAAACATTTATATCAGTGTTACCTATGGGAGGTTTTATAAATGGCAATATTTTCCGATATGTTGTTTTATAACATCTGCATTTCCTAAAGAACTTTTATAACCACAGTACTGTTCCTTAAAATGCTTTCTGGATCTATGAGAGATGAACAAATATTAGAATAATGACTATTTTTTCTAAGCAAAGACTGTGTGATGCATTATATGTTCTTTGTCCCATGCTGCTTTATTTACATAGAATATCTCAAGTCTTCAGTTCCTTTAGAAACCATCTAAATATCCAAATGTTCTTATATCTCCTTCTGTATATTTCCGTAAATGCTAAAGGACATTGATTTTAAATTATCCTTTTGTTCTTTTATGTTTGTTTTTGCATTTTAATGTTTTTTAAAGAATAATTTATACCTCATAAGTTGGAAATAATTCTATTAACATTCACAATGCAGAATATGTGATCTTATCTATTCTCTTCTTTAAATGGTTTAAATGATTATATTATGGTTCTTTGGAATTCTGGTAAGATTTTTTTCCTAGAGATGTCACTAATTCTTTATTTAATAAGTGTTTTCTAAGTTGGCTTTTGATTAGAATTTGAATAAGATCTTTCAGAAAAGCTTTCATAAAATAAAATAATTTTAAAAATCTTGACTTCTGAATACAGCTCCAGTTAGTGAATTCAAGTCATAATACTTTACATTTGATGTTATTCAAATATCACTGTCTTTTCTTACTATGTTCTAAAATATTTACATGTTTCTCTTTTATGCAATAGCTTACCAGAAATTTCATATCACTACACCCTGCACTGTATCAATACCACAGAAATGAGAAAAAGATAATGTTGCTCTCTGTAAGAGCATTACCAAACTGCTCATAATGAAAGAACGTCATGTATGGGATGTGGAACCAGAGACAACTCAAAAGCTTTAAATAAAAAGTAAACGGACTCAGCATCTTTTGTAAAGTGGAAATACCTGAACACCAGTGTCAGTAGCCATAAAACAAAATCACTCATGAATCAGGTATGCTAATCTTTTATTGACTGGATAAAATAGTACCAGTGAACTAACTCTAATTACTGTCATGGGCTAGATTTGTTACTGTAGGTGCGTATATTCATTTCTAGATACAGACTGTGGGTCATAGGTCACTTGAGTCTACAATACAATTCCTAAAACTAATCAGGAAATTATCTGCTATTTAACTCTTCGCATTGTACAGGGCATGTAGATTTTCTAAGCTTCATTTTACTCATAATAAATATTTCATTTTTTCCAAAAAACTTTATGCTTAAATGACTAGAAAACAGGTAGAATATATAAAGCTTTAATATTGAATCAAAGTACTCTATAAATATAAGGTATCTGCCTTACACAATTATTTTAAAATGAAAAATGACTTGTATTTTACTTGAAACATTGGCTTTATATTTATAGGTTAAACATTAGTTATTACTTTTTCCACATAAATATTTTTCTCTATTCAAAACTGTGTTATGAGGTAGAAGACAGTAGTGGGAAATCCTACCCGTAAGATAGTTTATGTTAATACTTTCAATTGATGACTCAGTCTGAAATCGGTGTAATATTCATGTTTCCTAGTTTTCTTAGTTATTTTCTAAGAACTGAGTTCTGATTATCACCACTCCCACCTTGCTAGAGTCTCAGACTATAATCCCGTGTATTTTCCTTTTTAGAGATTTAGATCATTTCTATCCCATGTAACTTTTGGCATTGGTGTTTTTTTTTTTTTTCACAACAATGGAAAACTTAACTAGGACACATACCAATGAAGTCTAAGGTATGTTCATGGGATGAAATCTAAACTTATTAAAATATTTTTGCATGGGTTATACTGAAAGTGTGACTTGCTGTGAATATAAAGCAATGCACATTTCCACATGTGTTAAGTGTGATAATAGTTGTTTGTTTTGTTTTATTTTATTTTATTATGTAGACTTACTAGGACAAAAGAGAAGAGATGAAGAACCAATCTGTGGAGATTGTATTCATTTTGCTTGGATTGACAGATGACCCTCAGCTACAAATTCTGATTTTCCTGTTTCTATTTTTCAATTACATCTTGAGCCTGGTGGGAAACTTAGTGATCATTCTGCTCACCCTACTGGATCCCCACCTAAAGACTCCAATGTACTTTTTCCTCCGGAATTTCTCTTTCTTAGAAATTGCATTCACAACTGCCTGTATTCCACGGTTCTTAATGAGCATTCTCACTGGAGACAGAACAATTTCCTACAACGCTTGTGCAGCTCAATTATTCTTCTTTTTTCTCTCACTAATCACAGAGTTCTACCTCCTGGCTGCCATGTCCTATGACTGCTATGTAGCCATCTGCAGACCACTGCACTACCCCATTATCATGAACAGCAAAGTGTGCCACCTACTGGTTCTCAGCTGCTGGGTAACTGGGTTCTTAGTCATCTCCCCCCCTTTACTCTTGGGACTCAAACTGGATTTCTGTGCCTCCAAAACAATAGACCACTTCCTATGTGACACTTCTCCTGTCCTGCAGCTGTCTTGTACAGACACACGTTTCATAGAATGGATGGCTTTTGCCTTAGCTGTCATGACACTTATCATCACCTTGATCTTAGTGATTCTCTCCTACACACTCATCATCAAAACCATCCTAAAGTTCCCTTCAGCTCAGCAGCGTAAAAAGGCCTTTTCCACCTGCTCCTCACATATGGTTGTTGTCTCCATTACTTATGGGAGTTGTATCTTCATGTACATGAAGACATCAGCTAAGGAGAGGGTAACCTTAAATAAAGGTGTAGCTGTGCTCAACACTTCTGTGGCCCCTTTGCTAAATCCTTTCATTTACACCCTAAGGAACCAGCAGGTGAAGGACACTTTTAAGCAGGTGCTTCACAGAATGTGTTATTCCCAAAACAGTGAATTAAGATTTAGGCCTAAATAGTATGATGCTGGAACATGAATGAAAGAGGGGGATGTAATTTCCAAGTATGTCAGCTATGATCTATGCTTTAAGTCTCATGTTCTCTATTACCTTTTCTTTCCAAGCTCCCTTACAATCCCTCCTTCCTCCGTCCAGTTATTTCTCTGATACATCCTACAGCATTTTAATATGAGATTAAATCCAATATCTACAGGCGAATTTTCAGAAATGTTCAGAGTATTTTCTCTTCTGGAATTTCATGTAAAAGACATCCCTCACTTTGAACTTTATTTTTACATTTTCTTGCTCCACATAAAAATTTGAGGTCTCTCATGCTATCGTTGGTTCAGGATGTTGATTTAGTATAGTAGGCTGTCTGTTGTACTTTTCTGGGGGAAAAGAGAAAAACAGTATGAAAGGCTGTGCTATGAAAGACTTAGTATTTAAGAAAACTTGTTTTTGAAGAGGACATGGGTTTGCCATCCAGTACTCGCATCATGGCTCACCATCATTCAATGCCTTTTTCTTTGTAGGCATTACATGCCTGTGGAATACAGACACACATATAGGCAAGAAACTCAGATACATACAATAAAAATAACCAATTACTTGTGGGCATCGATAATAGTGTCTGGGTTTGGTAACTGTATATGGGATGGATCACTAGGTGGAGTGGTCTTTACCTCAGACTCTGCTCCACACTTTGTCTCTGTATCTCCTTTTGTGGGTATTTTGTTCCCCCTTCTAAGAAGGACCAGAGTATTCATACTTTTTTCTTCCTTCTTCTTGGGCATCATTTGATAAGTGAATTGTGTCTTGGGTATTCCAAGCTTCTGGGTTAATATCCACTTATCAGTGTGTGTTCTTTTGTGATTGGGTTACCTCACTTAAGATGATATTTTCTAGTTCCATCCATTTGCCTAAGAATTTCATGAATTCATTGTTTTTAATTGCTGAGTAGTATTCCATTGTGTAAATATATCACATTTTCTGTATCCATTTCTCTGTTGAGGGACATCTGGGTTCTTTCCAGTTTCTGGCTATTATAAATAAGTACTTGCTTGTTAGAGCCAGATATAGCTGTCACCTGGGAGGAATACTACTCTGCAACTAAAAACAATGAATTCACGAAATTCCTAGGCAAATGGTCAGAACTTGAGAATATCATCCTTAGTGAGGTAACCCAAGCACAAAAGAACACACATGGTATGCAGTCACTGATAAGGGGATATTAACCCAGAATCTCGGAATACCCTAGACATAATTCGCATATCAATAGATTTCCAAGAAGATGGAAGGAGAGACCCCTGGTCCTGGAAAGACTGGATGTAGGGGAATGCCAGGACAGAGAAGCGAGAGGGGGTTGAATGGGGAAAAGAGGGAGGGAAGGGGGCTTATTGGAATTTTTGGGAGGGAGGAAATGGGAAAGGGGAGATGATTTGGAATGTAAATAAAAAAACTTAGAAAATAAATTAAAAAAAATGAGAAAAAAAAAGAATTCCTTAACTCTTTGTGAGCCAGAAAGAAAAGAAACGAAGAAGAAAGTGAGAAATGCACATACTGGATGAAGCTGAAGAAAGGGACCACCACACTTTATTGTAGGTCTCAATTTGGGTAGTCATTGGTTGGTCATTTCCTCTATCTATGCTCCATCTTTGTCCCTGTACTAGGCAGGATATGTTTTGGTATGAAGATCTTATGGGCAGGTTGCTGTACTTTACTGTCCACTGGGAATCTTGCCTGGCTTAACAAGATGACTATTTTGGGTTCCATATCTCCCACTCCTAGGAGTCTCAGGTAGAGTCACCCTCAGACTCTCTGGGGCCTCCCCCAATCACAGGTCTCTGGCACATCCTAGAGATGCCCTATCTTGCCCACTGCCAATCTGCATTCTTTCTCCTTTGCTCTCCCTACACCTGATCCTCAGTGTGTTTACAACTAAAAAGAATGATGGCTCCTCTCCCATAGTCCATCAGTAGCAATAGTTCATGAATAAGTGTAAAGATGCTTGAGACTTTTTTTGATTCATGATTGACTGTTAATGAAAAGAATCTTGTGTCAACCCATTACAGGTGGCCAGAGCTGCTATGAGGTTATACCTGCACTAGCTGTGCATGCCATGCCCCAAAGACAGCATTTTCCAGTCTATCTCCCTATCTATGGGTTCTTACATTCTTCCTACTACCCTCCTTTTAAATGATTTCTGAGCCTAGGAGAGAGATATGTAAATGTACTGACTTGAGCTGAGCAATTAACCATTACTTATCAGTAGCATAAACAGTCATGCGTTTCTATAATCACTTTTATTGAAAAAAAATCTGATTAAATCCAGAAATCACATTTGTCTATAGAAGTAAACAAATTTTTAGAAAGGAGCGTCACACCATGATAACATAGCTAAATGACATTAGGTTAATCTGAGGGCCTAAGCCCTTCTCTACTACGCTTTTTTTTTTAAACTAGGCTCATAGTATCAGATAAGTATCCATCTTGTAGAATGCATCTCGAATCTAATGAGAAAAGAAATTGAATACACCATTCAATAGCTGTGCCGCCATTGTACAGTGGGGATACCGTGCCTGGCACAATGGTTTTATCGTTAATAGATTTAAAATTTTTCTATCTGAAAAAGAATATAGTGACTAAACAGAGGGCACAGACACACAGAGGAATGTTGCAGCATAAAGGAAAAAGTTTGAAAAATGATTGAAGAAGTATAGTATAGGAGGAAGATAAATGAGCCAAAGGAATGACTTATGCATATATAGTTCCAAAGGTACCTCATTGTTTTGAATACTTACCTTAAATTTAATTTACATATTAATGTACAGAAATGTCTTTACCTAATATATGGCACAATAAGTCCAGTGGAAAATAAATTTTTAATTGACTATTCTTAGTCATGAAGCATTATTTGTGTTCAATATCTATTATTACAGGATGTAGTTTTTAAACTATATAACTTGTTAATATGTATAGTACCCTACCTACATTATTAAGTTATATTCATCTCTCCTTATTCCTAATCATCTGTTTTAAGGTTGAGCATGAATAACACTCTTTACTTATATTAACTTGTGTGGTGTTTTGAATATGCTTGGCCCAAGAAGTGGCACTATTAGGAGGTGTGGCCTAATGGAGGAAGTGTGTCTTTGGGGGTGGGCTTTGAGAGAGAGCTTCCTCCTAGTTGCCTGAGGATGCCAGTCCTCTCCTGGCTACATTTGGATAAATACATAGAACTCTCAGCTTCTTCTCCAGCACCGTGTCTGTCTGGACACTAACATACTTCTCGTCATAATGATTATGCACTGAGCCTCTGAACCTATAAGGTAGCCCCAGTTAAATGTTATCATTTATAAGAGTTGCCTTGGTCATGTTATCTCTTCACAGCAACAGGAACTCTGAGACAAGTAGAAAAGGAAAAACACACAGGACAAGAAGAACATTTTGTTTAATAAAATTGTATAAATTTAATGCAACTGGAAAATTTATAAATGCATATAAAGTATAAAGAAAACTTCCTTTCTAACTGGGTATATGGGACTTGCTTCTGAATAAATACATAAAACTATCTGGTAGAATACAATATTATTTCATTTGAAGATTTAAGAGAAATTGAAGCCTAACTGCAAATATAATAACCAAGACATTACTATATATATTACTATATACTGCTGATATTGTGCATCATATTATTAGTTTTAAAAATGTAAGTAAATTTTAAAGCATTATGCATTTACTTTTAAAGCACAAAACACTAGGTTTCTTCAGGGCATTTTCTTCCTGTTTGCACTTATGATTCAACCCACCCAGGGTCCCTCCTGTACCATCTTTCTCGACTTGTTCCTTTCCACGTTCATGTTATATGTATTCTACTATTCTATGTCCATATTCAATTCATTTAAAGCCTTCCCCTCTTCTCTTATTATGGTACTATTACTAGTTTCATGGTCAAAACATGCACCATAGCTGTGCATTTATACATAAATAGAACATAAAATCTAGGATTCACTTATGAAAAAAAATAACATTTTTTGTCTTTCTGAGTTTTCTTGTTTGACATAAGAATTCCAAAATTCTTTCATTTTATCATAAATTTCATTAATATTTTTCTTTATGGTCAAATGAAATACCATTGAGTACATAAGATATGCATTCATGTGTTGATGGAGTGTAAGCTGTTTCAGTTTCCTTGACTGTAAATTTTGAAAACAAATGGATGAAAAAAAATGGATATACCCCTTTCCATTCACCCTCCCCTCTCCCACTGAGGTCCCTCCCTCCCTCTGCCTCCCATGATCACTTTCTTCTCCCTTCCAAGTGGGATTGAAGCATCCTCACTTGGAACCTTCTGCTTGTTAACCTTCTTGAGTTCTATGGATTGTATCCTGGGTATTTTGTACTTTTTTGGCTAATAACCACTTATTATTTAGTACATACGATACATGTCCTTTTGGGTCTGAGTTACTTCACTCAGGATGATATTTTCTAGTTCCATCTATTTGCCTGCAAAACTCATGATGTCCTTGTTCTTAATAACTGAATAGTAACTGTGTAAATGAACCACATTTTCTGTATCCATTTTTTCCATGTGGAGCATCTGTGTTGTTTCCAGCTTCTGGCTATCATAGATAAGGCTGCTGTGAACATAGTGGAGCATGTACTCCTGTGGTATGATGGGACATCTTTTGGGTATATGCTCAAGAGTGACCCTTGTGGTTGAATTAGGGAAAGGCTGAAAGAAGCTGAGGAAGAGGGGTAATCCCATAGGAAGACCAGCAGTCTCAACTAATCCAGACCCCTGAGATCTCTCAGACACTGAGCCACCTACCAAGCAACACACATGAGCTGGTATGAGGCCCTTGATACAAACAAGACTTCCTGGTCTAGACTCAGTGAGAGAAGAAGTGTGTAATCCTTGAGAGGCTTGAGGTCCCAGGGAGTGGAATGGCCTGGCAGGGGTATGTATTGGGGTGGGGTGGGGACATCCTCTTGGAGATAGGGGGAGGAGGAATGGGATGAGGAACTGCGGGAGGGAGGACAGGGAGGGTGTTAACAAAAGGACTAAAAAATAAAAATTAATAAAAATGGATGTAAAAGTATCTCTGTGGTGGCATTTAAAGTCTTTTGGGTATGGGTCTAATAATGGTATATTTGGGTCATGTGGTAATTCTATTTAGGGTTTTTTGAGAACACCCCCATACTGATATCCATAGTGAATGCAACACATTTTATTTTCACCAATTTTGAAAGTGTTGCTGATTTGTAGAGATATTAAATAGTTTTCATTAGTTGCTCATTTTCTCTGTGCTCTAAAAGTGTACAGATGAATAAGTATGTGTGGTAGCCTTAACAAAGGAAAGATTGTAGAGTAGTTCACTCCTGTACTTCAGCAATCTCAAAGGAACTGAAAACAAATTATGTCCCAAGTGTAAAGTTGTCCATGTGTTATTAGGAAAATTTGATTTGGCTGAAAGGAAAGCAGACTGATTGCATCAGCACATTGGTTTGCAGATTTCCTCTCCCTGTGATATTGCTGCGCTTTGTGGACAGATGTTTCATCAGAGCATCACATCTGAAGTTCTCTGCTTCTTTCCTTCCTATCTCATGCTGGTCTCTCAGGGATTTATAGTGACCACAGAAGGTAAAACTGTCTTATCCCTACGTGATACTCAATCCTTACCTATTTTAGAGAACTATATAATGTTTCACCACCCATGATTCTCTAGAAATTAAAGAATTAGGATTTAAGCTAATTGGTTTTGCAGGCCAGTTCCTAGACATATCTGTTCATACATAAAAGATATTATAGATATATTTTTACTTTTGGCACTGCTATAAATCATTCACATACTTAAGCATGTGAGAGGATTCTATGTAATAGACATGAGGTTGAAGTAATCATCAAACTCTCTTGAATTGCAAATATTCTTTCTTAGGGGTGGGACTTTGTGTCCACTTTATCCTCTCCCTGCTAGGACTTTGTTTGGGTTGAATGTTTGTTTGTGTGTGCTGTCACAGGCTCTGTGAAGTCACGTTTGTATTCCTGTTGTGCCTGGGTGATACTGTTTCCTTGTAGTCATCAAAGACCTATGGATCTTTTAATGTTTAAACTTCTTTTTCCTCATAATTTCAGGAGACTTGATGGAAGGAGTTTATGAAAGAAGCTCCATTTAGGGTTAAGTGGTCCAAAGTTTCTCACTCTCTGCACATTGTGTTTGTTGTGAGTCTTCTGTCAGTTATCATCTACTGCAAGAGGAAGCTTCTCTGGCAATGAAAGAGTGATGCTCCATCTATGGGCATAGCAATATGTCCTTAGGAGTCCTGTTGAAGGGAAATTCATTTTTCTCCAATGGTGTGTCTCTGGGTCTATTGAGCACACTATAGGGCTGCAGGGTAACCACATGCCCAGGAATAGTTGACCATCACAAAATGGACTCCATTTTTTGTTTTGTTTCGTTTGTTTGGTGTTAGTCTCATGTTTTGTTGTTGATAATTTTTTTCTCTTTTGTATTTAGTTGGTTTGTTTTGATTTTTGTTTTATGTTCATTGGATTTTTGGGTGGTAGAAAGAGAGAATTATCAAGTTGAATGGGCATAGAAGTGTGAAGAATTTAGGAGAAGTGTGGGTAGGTAAAAGAATATGATCAAGGGTTATTGTATGAAAATTAGTAGAAAAATATTTTAAAAATTTGGAATTTAAAAGTATCATAAATATACTTTTATATTTTAAGTACATATGTATTTAGGACTATAAATTTTGATTGGTGTTATCAAATATAAAAATATGCCACTTATTTTTTAATTGGATATTTTATTAATTTATGTTTCAAATGTTATCCCCTTTCTCGGTTTCCCTCCAGAAACTCCCACCCCCTCCCCCTCCCCCTGCTTCTATGAAGGTGCTTCCCTATCCACCCATCTACTCCCGCCTTCCCCCTGGCAATCCCCTACACTGAGGCATCGAGATTTCACAGGACCAATGGCCTCTCCTTCCATTGATGTCCCACAAGGCCATCCTATGCTACATATGTGGCTGGAGCCATGGGTTCCTCCATGTGTACTCTTTGGTTGGTGGTTTAATCCCTGGGAGCGCAGTGCCCTGGGAGGGCAGTGTGGTTGGTTGATATTGTTGTTCTTCCTATGGGTTGCAAACCTCTTTAGTTCCTTCAGTCCTTTCTCTAACTCCTCCATTGGGGACCCCGTGCTCAGTCCAATGGTTGGCTGTGAGCATCCACCTCGGTATTTGTCAGACTCTGGCAGAGCCTGTCAAGACACAGCTATATCAGGCTTCTGTCAGCAAGCACTTCTTAGCATCCACAATAGCGTCTGGGTTTGGTGTCTGCATATGGGATCCCAGGTGAGACATTCTCTGGATGGCCTTTCCTTCTGTCTCTGTTCTGCACTTTGTCTCCATATTTGAGCCTGTGAGTACTTTGTTCCCCTTTCTAAGAAGGACCGAAGCATCCACATTTTGGTCTTCCTTCTTGAGCTTTATGTGGTCTGTGAATTGTATCTTGGGTATTCTGAGCTTTAGGGCTAATATCCACTTATCAGTGAGTACATACCATGTGTGTTCTTTTGTGACTGGGTTACCTCACTCAGGATGATACTTTCTAGTTCCATTTCTTAAACCACAATAACAGATTGCCTTTTGATTTTCAAGTTTTCATGATATATTAATGACAAATATGTATATATATGACAAATATATTATATATATTAATATAAGACAATGTTGATTACCAAAAAAGCAAGTGATACAAGAGGAATGTACATTTTTTGAATAAAACATCTCCCATTAACATCACTCAGGAGGTAGAGGCATATAGATCTTTATGAGATCTAGGCCTGCCTGAACTACATAGTTCCTGGATAGTCAGAACTCTAAAAATAAGAAAACCCACAAAAATTTCCTGTCAGTTTCCTATTCCTGCTATTAAAAATCAGTGATGCCTCACATTGATGTCACTCATTGAGAACTTGCATTATAGCAAACTGTTCTTTGCTACATACCAGGAGAGAGCAAGGCACATAGCAATCATGTTGCTTACTTTTTCTAGCAAGGAGAAAATGTTATATTTGCATTAATGTTTTTCCTATGACTTCATTTTTGTTCTCTGGAAAACTGGAGATTAAATGTATATGGATTTTTGCTTTGTTTTAATTTTGTATTGCATTTACTGTATGCATGTACCATGGCTTGTTTTTTGAAGTCAGAGAACAACTTTCAGGAGTCAGTTATCTCCTTCCTCTATGTGGGTGCAAGAGATTGAACTCAGGTCCTCAGGCCTAACAGCAAATTATCTACACAGCTGAGTTATCGATACAACATTAAATAAAGTTATTATAGAAAAAATGCTCATAGATAATTACAACAACAAGCATAAAAAGTCATGTGACAATGTCAACATGTGGTAGCATTATATTACAGAGCCCTAGAAGATAATCTTTTTTTGTAACTAAGAAGATATAAGTCCTTCCATTCTATAAGCCTAAGTAAGTGCTTCCTGGGATTATATTTAAGAGGATTTATACTAAGAATGAAATGTATAGTAACTATTACTGTGCAAAATAGTTGCCATGTATCAATTCCACTGAATAAATTATTGTAAATTAGCATTTGACATCAGATTCAACACAAAACCTGATGATGCACACTTTATCTCTAAAACCTTCCATTTTTGGAAAACAGAAAGCAGTCTCTGACTATTCAAACTATAAGTGAAGTTGCTAGATTTTATTGCAACACTATCATTCAAAGAGCATCATAAATATGGAAATTGTAGGTATATGTAGAGGTTTTACAGAAACTCATGAATGAGAGATTTAGAAACATATCTGTAAATACATTTTTTTTTTGTTTCGAGATAGTCTGTATCAAGGGTTTCTCCTTTAAGAGGAATGAACAAATAATTGAAATGATTCTAACATGGAGGGAGAGTCATTGCTTCATTCCAGTGGAGATGGTAATACATATATTTTTTTAAATATATTGCATTAAAATAATTCTTCTTATAATTCACAAATTGCCGCTGTTATGAGTTCACTATTATAACAACCATGTCCTATCCAGAATATAGAATCCCACTGTACTCCCCTTATCCCACAGTCCATCTCCTCTTTTCTAAAATGTTCATTGGGTGCCAATGGGTAGTGAAGCATGACAGCTGTCCTGTTTGGGACAAAATATTCAGCAGCCACTTATTTTCAGCACCTACCCCCCACTGCTGGAAGGGTATTATTAAACCAAAGATAAGAGCTGCACTCATCTATGGGTATGAACATAAATATTTAGAAAGCAGTTCTCATGCCCTTTTGGCAAAAACAAAGAACAACCCCCTAAAAAATTATTGATATTCATCAAAAGAAATGGAGTCCTATCTGTCCATAGACTTTTGACCAGTTCTACAGAGGCAGGCAAGTATTCCCTCCAATAGAGCAGCTCTCAAAATCAATGTGGAAGCAACTTGGTACTCTTAGAACATTCATGTCATTATTGACCTGGTGGGCATATATATATATATATATATATATATATATATATATATATATATATTTATTTTTATTTTTTTTCAGGAATTTCAGTGTTGTGTCACAAAAGGTCTACAACTGAGTGTGACCAGATATTACTATTCCTCCTAAGCAGCTTGCATACAACCTCTCAGCACTATCAATACTAGCCGACATGATGGAATCTTCCAGGCTAGTTCAACCTTGAATATTCTGTATTCTATATCTAGACTATGCAGTGTCTTCATTAGTAGGATATTACTTTCTAGTTTTGGAGTGAAACCAAGAATAATAAAAATATTTTGTGTTGTTTTGGCAGTTTCTGGGGTGTGCTTGGCCAACACTTCATAGGGAGGTGTCTCACATTCGGCACTAATGTTTTAATTTGAAACATACTGCTTCTCCAAGCAGTGTTGACCACCCTATTTAAAGTACTTCTATTTAATCTCCTTTAAAAATACATTATTTTAGTTATTTTATAGAGCAGTAGTTACTAAATGGCCTTATCATATATTCATGGTTTATTTGACTCCCCTCCCAGCCCTCATCCTCATACACCTCCTCCTTTAACTCTTCATTCCAGTCAACTTTCATATTACTAAATTGAGTTCTTTTTTTTGTTTTCAACCATAGATTTTGTTAAAAGAAAAGCATCAGTATGAGAAACCACACTGTGATCACAGAGTTTGTGCTGTTGGGTATTTCAGACACTCAAGAACTTCAACTTGTACTTTTCATCTTTTTGTTAATAACTTACATATTAAGTGTCATTGGAAATGTAACTATCATCATCCTCACCTTGCTAGACTCTCGTTTAAAGACTCCTATGTATTTCTTTCTCCAAAATTTCTCCTTCTTAGAAATTACATTCACCAGTGTTTCAATCCCCAGATTTTTGGGGTCAATAATTACTAAAGTAAAGACCATTTCCTTTAACAACTGTTTGGCTCAGTTATATTTCTTCATCTCCCTGGGAGTGTCTGAGTTCTTTCTTCTAACTGCCATGTCTTATGATCGCTATGTTGCCATCTGCAAGCCACTGCACTACACCCTCATCATGAATCAGAAAGTCTGCACTCTCCTTGTCCTCAGCTCATGGCTGGCAGGATTCCTGACCATCTTCCCACTACTTATGCTGGTCCTAAAGTTGGATTTCTGTGCTTCCAATGTCATTGATCACTTTTCCTGTGACTACTTCCCCATCCTACAGCTCTCCTGCTCAGATACAAGGAGTTTAGAGATGATTGGCTTTTACTTTGCATTTGTCATTCTGCTCTTCACACTGGCTCTAGTGATCTTGTCCTACATCTGCATCATCAGCACCATTCTGAGGTTCCCATCTGCCAGTCAGAGGAAAAAGGCTTTCTCCACCTGTTCCTCTCACATGATTGTCATCTTCATGTCCTATGGCAGCTGCATTTTTATCTATGTGAAGCCTTCTGCAAATGAAAGAGCATCACTGACCAAAGCAGTAGCTGTTCTTAATACTTCAATTGCCCCTATGCTGAACCCCTTCATTTATACTTTAAGGAACCAGCAAGTAAAACAGGCTTTCAAAGACTTGATTTACAAAGTACTGTTGTATAGAAGCAAATGAAAGAATGTTTTAATCTGAAGAAATGTCATTGTAAAGATTTAATAAAGATAATTTGTATATTTTATTATTCCAGGTAAGTTGAACATATAAAAGGTAGTGCAAAGCTATCAGTTTTCCACTCAATTCATTAATCAACTTTCAACTCTAACCAATGTAAATAAAATAAATTGAAACTGTATTTGAAATGTGACATATTCAAAAGGAGCATAAATATTCAGTGTATTAATATATATATTACTGTATATACATATTACAGTATATATTACATAGTACAGTATATATTACAGTATATACATATATACTGACAAAAGCAAGCCATCTCTGTATTTCTCTTTTTTTTCTAAGTTTTTTTTATTTACATTCCAAATCATTTCCCCTTTC
Source organism: Tokudaia tokunoshimensis (assembly GCA_036184795.1). Classification (NCBI taxonomy): domain Eukaryota; kingdom Metazoa; phylum Chordata; class Mammalia; order Rodentia; family Muridae; genus Tokudaia; species Tokudaia tokunoshimensis. The sequence goes on from BTHU01000007.1 coordinate 51,820,835, forward strand.
CCGTTTCCTCCCTCCCCGAAAGTCCCATAAGCCCCCTTCCCTCCCTCTTTTCTCCATTCAACCCCCTCTCGTTTCTCTGTCCTGGCGTTCCCCTATATATTTCTCTTTTAATCCATGATAGGCTATGTAGTTCTGTTTTGAAAAAAAAATTCTTTATTCATAGGTAATCTGATGTTACTTAACAACTGCTAGCCATATGAAGTAATGAAAAGTATAAAATTGCTCTAAACCTTGATGTTTTATTTAAAAATAAAGATGAAAATTTCATGTTTATAAGATTAAATGAGATCAAATATGCAAACTTTTAGCTGAAGAACTAAATAATGGCTATAATAAATAACAACTCTTATAAATACATTGTCAAAGGCCGAAAATTAATTCCAACTTACAGAACAGGGAATAGCACAGCTTTTCTTAAAGCCTTGGTGCTGTACAATTTTAGAGCACCATTGTTTATATAATTTCACCTCTCAAAATACTCTCTTAAAATTTATGTTTTATTTCAAATGAAAACCGGCACCTTAGAGAAGTTATCTAAATTGTACAGCCCATTTAAATTTTTGTCTAACTCTTAATAAACAAAGCCATATAAATCTGTAATATGAAGTTGAATTTATGATGTCATAAATAAGAAATTAAGAGTTTTTTGATAGTAATAATAATAGTATTATTATTTCATTTTCTATGAGAGTTTGAACACATGGTTTCCATAAACCTTTATTATATGAATTTTAGTAGTTTTTAAATTATTACATAGGATTAATAGTATCTCTTTCACTTGGTTTAATTCTATAAACACTACTACTTATATTGAGAGTTAGTTGCACCCATTTTTGTTGAAAGTAATTAGTATATATTATTTATACTCTAGAATGAATCATTTAATTGGTTTTGAAAAGCAGTAGAGAATCTTGTAAAATAAGTCTTCTGAAAATTCAGTGGGTTCTCCTGATGGTTTTGATCTATTCAGATGAGCAGAAATCCTTGGTCATAACTTAAACACTTCAATGTATGAGCACTGATTGAAATGTATGTTTTACACATGTGAAGCTTAGCTATTTATTGCTAATACTATTAGATAAACAATAATTCTTTTCCCTCCTGCATTGACCTAAATTTTGAGCAAGAGATAAGCCATGTGTATTTTCTCTAATGACTTCTATCTATTGTGGTATAAGAAAAAAGAGGAAGAATTGAATAAATACAGAAAAAGCTGAAAACACTAATTGAAAAGACCCCCCCCCCAGGGCTCCCAGGGTCTGGACCACCAATCAAGGAGTACATAGGGAGGGACCAATGGCTCCAACCGGATATGTGGCAGAGGATGACCTTGTTGGACATCAGTGGGAGGAGAAGCCCTTGGGACTGAGGGTGTTTAATTCCTCTGTGTAGGGGAATGTCAGGGCATTAAGATGGATGTGGGTGGATGGGTGGTTGAGCATCCTCATAGAGGCAGGGGGGTGGGATTGGATAGAGGGTTTCTGAAGGGGAGACCTGGAAAGAGGAAAACAATTGAAAGGTAAATAAAGAAAATATCTAATTAAAAAAAAAAAAATGGTGCTGGCTCAGCTGGAGGTCAACATGCAGAAGAATGCAAATTGACCCATCCTTATCTCCTTGCACTAAGCTCAATTCTAAGTGGATCAAAGATCTCCACATAAAACCAGACACACTGAAACTAATAGAAGGGAAACTAGGGAAGAACCTTGAACATATGGGCACAGGGGAGAATTTCCTGAACAGAACTCCAATAGCTTATACTCTAAGATCAAGAATAGACAAATGGGACCTCATTAAATTACAAAGTTTTTGCAAGGCAAAAGACACCGTCAAAAAGACAAAGCGGCAACCAACTAACTGGGAAATGATCTTTACCAACCTTACATCCGACAGAGGGCTAATATCCAAGATATACAAAGAACTCAAGAAGTTAAACTCCAGAGAGGCAAGTAACCCTATTAAAAAATGGGGTACAGAGCTAAACAAAGAGTTCTCACCTGAAGAATATCTAATGGCTGAGAAGCACCTAAAGAGATGTTCATCATCCTTAGTCATTAGGGAAATGCAAATCAAAACAACCCTGAGATTCCATCTCACACCAGTCAGGATGGCTAAGATCAAAAACACAGGAGACAGCAGTTGTTGGCGAGGATGTGGAGAAAGAGGAACACTCCTCCACTGCTGGTGGAATTGCAGGCTGGTACAACCACTCTGGAAAGCAGTCTGGCGGCTCCTCAGAAAACTGGGCATGACACTTCCGGAGGATCCGGCTATACCACTCCTGGGCATATACCCAGAGACTTTACCTGCATGCAATAAGGACACATGCTCCACTATATTCATAGCAGCCTTATTTATAATAGCCAGAAGCTGGAAAGAACCCAGATGTCCCTCAACGGAGGAATGGATTCAGAAGATGTGGTATATTTACACAATGGAATACTACTCTGCAATTAAAAACAATGAATTCACGAAATTCCTAGGCAAATGGTCAGAACTTGAAAATATCATCCTTAGTGAGGTAACCCAATCACAAAAGATCACACATGGTATGAAGTCACTGATAAGGGGATATTGACCCAGAATCTCAGAATACCCTAGACACAATCAGCATATCAATAGATTTCTAAAAAGATGGAAGGAGAGACCCCTGGTCCTGGAAAGACTGGATGTAGGGGAACGCCAGGACAGAGTAATGAGAGGGGGTTGAACGGAGAAAAGAGGGAGGGAAGGGGGCTTATGGGACTTTCGGGGAGGGAGGAAACGGGAAAGGGGAAGTGATTTGGAATGTAAATTAAAAAAATAAAATAAAATAAAATTAAGAAAAAAAAAATATATATCTAAAAAAAGTTACTGTGGTTGAAAAGATAGCTCAAGATTTAAGACCACCTAATACTCCTGCAAATGAGCAGATCAGCTACCAGTATGCATATCAGGTGGTTCACACCATGTGCTTTAGTTCTATAGAAATTGACATACTCTTCTGGCCTCCATATATACATGCTGCATATACAAACTGAAGCAGATGCACACACACACACACACACACACACACACACACACACACACACACACACATGAAATAAAAGAAAGAAGGAAAGAAAGGGAATGGAAGAGAAGGGGAAGGAAAGGAAAGAAAGGAAAAGAAAAAGAAAATAAAAAAGAACACAGAGAAAGAGGAATCAAAAATTACTCTGTCGCTATGAAAATTGTCCGTCTTGAGAATGGTTCTCAACCTGTGGGTCACGACCCCATTGAAAGCCACATAATAGATATTTACATTACAATTCTTTCTTTCTTTATTTTTTTTTTATTGAAAATGGAAGTAAAAACATTTTATGATAAAATTGAAGATTTACATGGAAAATATTTCAGATAAAATAGAAGAGATACATAGAAAAACATTAAAATTGACAATTTTTATGGATAATTAAAGAGTAAGGTGGTAGACATGAAAAACATTGCTAAATTAATTGAAAAATGAAATAGAAACATTTTATGATAGAATTGAAGATATACAAGGAAAGTATTTCTGATAAAATTATAGAAAAATATAGAAAAACATGTTAAAATTGAAGATTATCATGGAAAATTTTATATAGATATAATAATGGTAGGCATAAAAGTATTCCTAAGTTGATTGAAAGTGGAATTATAAACATTTTCTGATAAACTTGAAGATTTACATGGAAAATATTTCTGATAAAATTGAAGAAATATATAGAAAAACATGCTAAAATTAAAGATTATCAAGGAAATTATACAGATAAAATGATAGGCATAAAAAAATTCTAAGTTGATTGAAAGTGGAACTATAAACATCTTCAGGTAAAATTGAAAATTTACATGGAATATTTCTGATAAAATTGAAGAAATATATAGAAAAACATGCTAAAATTAAAGATTATCAAGGAAATTATACAGATAAAATGATAGGCATAAAAAAATTCTAAGTTGATTGAAAGTGGAACTATAAACATCTTCAGGTAAAATTGAAAATTTACATGGAAAATATTTCTGGTAAAATTCAAGAAATATACAGACAACCACGTTAAATTTGACTATTTCATGGAAAATTTTACATATAAAATGGTAGATATAAAAACGTTTTCTAAATTAATTAAAGGTGGAATTAGAAACATTTTGTGATAAAATCAGAGATTTACATTGGAAACATTTCTGATAAAATAGAAGAAATATATAGAAAAACATTAAAATTGATTATCATGAAAAATAGTGCAGATAAAATGGTAGACATAAAAAATTACTAAATTAATTGAAAGAGAAATTACAAACATTTTCTGGTAAAATTGAAGATTTTCAGGAAGGATATTTCTATTAGTCTATGTCTTTTTATTGGAGAATTGAGTCCATTAATGTTAAGCGATATTAAGGAATAGTGATTGTTGCTTCCTGTTATTTTTATGTTTGTGTGTGTGTCTTCTTTTGGGTTTGTTGGAAGAAGATTACTTTCTTGCTTTTTCTAGAGTGTAGTTTCCCTCCTTGTGTTGGTCTTTTCCATCTATTATCCTTTGTAGGGCTGGATTTGTGGACAGATATTATATAAATTTGGTTTTATCATGAAATATCTTGGTATCTTCATCTATGATGATTGAGTGTTTTGCTGGGTATAGTAGCCTGGGCTGGCATTTGTGTTCTCTTAGGGTCTGTATGAGATCTGCCCAGGCAGCTTTCATGGTCTCTGGTGAGAAGTCTGGTGTAATTCTGATAGGTCTGCCTTTGTGCTGCCCTCAGCCGTGGCCCCGCCATGCACTAATAGCACTGCCGGTCTCCTGGTGGTCGGAAACAAGGGCCTATATTACAATTCTTACAATAGCAAGATTATAGTTATAAAGTAGGAATAAAAATAATTTTATTGTTACAGGTCAATACAACACGAGGAACTGTATTAAAGGGTTGCACCATTAGGAAGCTTAAGAATCACTGATTGGATCCTTCCTGTTTCCAACTGCACCTGGAGCTGACCCTGTGCCAGAGCTCTCCATACCCAAATCCCACCAGGAGAGAGCTGGTCTTCTAGGAGTGCTGACAAACCTGAGAACACAGGTGAGACCATCACTTTTGCTCAAATTCCTGGGCCGAGAGGGACCTGCCTAGAGTCATCAGGACAGAGGAACCAAGGAACAGCTGGGGATAGGATCCTTCTGATTTTGATCTGTGCCCCGGAGTTTACCCTGTGCCACATGTCTCCATACCTAAACACCTCACAGAGAGAACTGCTCTCCCAGGAGTACTGACACAGGCTTATAGGAGGGAAAAGCCACAGTCAGAGACAGCAAGACCAGCTAATACCAGAAAGACAGATGGCAAGAGGCAAGGGCAAGAATGTAAGCAACAGAAACCAAGGATACTTGGCATCATCAGAACCCAGTTCTCCCACCACAGCAAGTCCTGGATACCCCAACACACCAAAAAAGCACATCTCTGATTTAAAATCACATCTCATGTTGATGATAGAGGTCTTTAAGAAGGACATAAATAACTCCCTTAAAGGAATACAGGAGAACACAGGTAAACAGGTAGAAGCCCTTAAAGAGGAAAAAAAAATCTTTTAAAGAATTACAGGATAACACAAACAGGTAAAGGAATGGAAGAAAATCATCCAGGATCTAAAAATGGAAATAGAAACAATAAAGAAATCACAAAAGGAGACAACATTAGAGATAGAAAACCTAGGAAAGAGATCAGGAGTCATGGATAAAAGCACCACCAACAGAATACAAGAGATAGAAGAGAGAATTTCAGGTGCAGAAGATACTATAGAAAATGTTGACACAACAGTCAAAAAAATGCAAAATGCAAAAAGCTCCTAACCCAAAACATCCAGGAAATCCAGGACACAATGAGGAGACCAAACCTAAGGATAATAGGTATAGAAGGGAACGAAGATTCCCAACTTAAAGAAGCAGCAAATATCTTCAACAAAATTGTAGAAGAAAACTTCCCTAACCTTTAGAAAGAGATGCCCATGAACATACAACAAGCCTACAGAACTCCAAACAGACTGGACCAGAACAGAAACTCCTCCCAACACATAATACTCAAAACACCCAATTCACTAAACAAAGAAAGAATATTAAAAGCAGTAAGGGAAAAAGGTCAAGTAGCATATTAAAGCAGACCTATCAGAATTACACAAGACTTCTCACCAGAGACTATGAAAGCTAAAAGATCCTAGGCAGATGTCATACAGATCCTAAGAGAACACAAATGCCAGCCCAGGCTACTATACCCAGCAAAACTTTCAATTACTGTAGATGGAGAAACCAAGATAATCCATGATGAACCCAAATTTACACAATATCTATCCACAAGTTCTACAAAGGATAATAGACGGAAAACTCCAAAACAAGGAGGGAAACTACACCCTAGGAAAAGAAAGAAAGTAATCTTTCAACAAACCTAAAAGAAGATAGCCACACAAACATAATTCCACCTCTAGAAACAGAAATAACAGTAATCAATAATCACTTTTCCTTAATATCTCTTAACATCAATGGACTCAATTCCCCAATAAAATGAAATTAGCAGACAGGATAAATAAACAGGATCCAGCATTTTCCTGCATACAGGAAACACACTTCAGTGACAAAGTCAAGCCACTACTTTAGATTATACATTTTTTCAAGCAAATTATCCCAAGAAACAAGCTAGAGTAGACATTTTAATATCTAATAAAATCAACTTTCAACCAAAAGTTATCAAAAAGGATAAGGAGATACACTTCGTAGTCATCAAAGGAAAAATCTACCAAGAAGAACTCTCAATTCTGAACATCTATGCCCCAAATGCAAGGGTACCCAAATTCATTAAACAACAACAACAACAACAACAAAAACTTTACTAAATCTCAAAGCACACATTGCTCCTCATAAAATAATAGTGGGAGAATTCAATACTGTACTGTCAGCAATGGATAGATCATGGAAACAGAAACTTAACAGAGACATAGTGAAACTAACAACTTATGAACCAAATGGATTTAACAGATATTTATAGGTCATTTCATCCTAAAACCAAAGAATATACCTTCTTCTCAGCACCTCATGTTACCTTCTCCAAAACTGACCACATAATGGATCATGAAACAGGCCTCAACAGATAAAAGAATATTGAAATAATCCCATGCAGTCTATCAGATCACCATGGACTAAGGCTGGTCTTCAACAAAAACAACAGAAAGCCCACATACACATGGAAGCTGAACAATGCTCTATTCAATGGTAATGGAAGAAATGAGGAAATTAAAGACTTTTTAGAATTTAATGAAGACGAAGGCTCAACATACCCAAACTCATGGGACACAAAGGAAGCAGTGCTAAGAGGAAATCTTATAGTTCTGAGTGCCTCCAAAAAGAACCTAGGGAGAGCAGACACTATCAGCTTAAAAGCACATCGTAAAGCTTTAGAATAAAAAGAAGCAAATACACCCAAGAAGAGTAGACAGCAGGAAATAATCAAACTCCGGGCTGAAATCAACTAAATAGAAACAAAACAAAACAAAAAAAAACTATACAAAGACTCAACAAAGTCAGGAGCTGGTTCTTTGAAAAACCAACAAGACTGATAAACCTTTAGCCAGACTAGCCAGAGGGCACATAGACAGTACCTAAACTAACAAAGTCAGAAATGAAAAGAGAGATATAACAACAGAAACTGAGGAAATTAAAAAAAAATCAGATTCTACTACAAAAGTTTATACTGAACAAAACTGGAAAATCTGGATGAAATGGACAATTTTCTAGACAGATACCACATACCAAAGTTAAATCAGGATCAGATAAACCATCTAAACAGTCCCATAACCACTAAAGAAATAGAAGCAGTCATGATGGGTTTAGTGCATAATTATATTAGACCTTGAAAGAAGACCTAATACCAATACTCTCCAAACTATTCCACAAAATAGAAACAGAAGGAACACCGCCAAGTTTGTTCTATGAAGCCACAGTTAATGCTGATACCAAAACCACACAAAGACCCAACAAAGAAAGAGAACTTCAGACCAATTTCTCTTATGAATATCAATGCAAAAATACTCAGTAAAATTCTCACAAACTGAATCCAAGAACACATCAAAACTATCATCCATCATGATCAAGTAGGCTTCATCCCAGGCATGCAGGGATGGTTCAATATATGGGAATCTATCAACATAATCCACAACACAAACAAACTCAAAGAAGAAAAACCACACGATCATTTCATTTGATTCACGAAAAGTATTTGACAAAAATTCAAAATCCCTTAATGTTAAAATTCTAGGAAAGATCCATCCCTGCATGCCTGGGATGAAGCCTACTTGATCATGATGGATGATCATTTTGATGTGTTCTTGGATTCAGTTTGTGAGAATTTTGTTGAGTATTTTTGCATCGATATTCATAGCCACATGGTGGCTAACAACCATCCATAGTGAGATCTGATTCCCTCTTCTGGAGTGTCTAAAGACAGCTACAGTGTACTTACATATAATAAATAAATAAATCTTTAAAAAATAGTTTTGTTTGTCTTTTCAACTTTGCTTAATGCTTTTCAGGTAGAGTGTAAATAATATTTTATTCATGGGGTCCTAGATATAAACTGGATTGCTTGTGAAATTTAGGAAGGTCCATTATCACTCTTGAATGAATGAAGGATGCCAAACACTGAGCTAATTTGTCCGATGCCTTTGTCACTGCAGTGTCTCTTTCAGTTCTAGTGGGGAAAGATTCTATCCAGCCAGTGAAATTATGTACAAACACCAAAATATATTTGAAATTGGCACAGGAAGGAAGCATATGAGTAAAGCTTATTTGATAGTCTCCACTTGAATAACTTCCATTTTCCTAGATTGGTATCATGAACATAAGAAGATGAGGATGGCCAGAGTTGTTGTGTACATACAGAATGAAGGCCTGACATACATTTTTTTTAACCATAAAGTCAGTCACTGTCCTATGAATAGTAAGCTACCATTTACAAGTTGGCATCTCTACCCAAATGGAATGAACCATGTATGTCCTTCATTATTTTTCAGTAGAGGGGCTTGAGATGATAGTATCTCATTTCCAATTATCTTCTTTGCTGGCTACCTTGTTCTTCCTCTTGGGGAACATACTTTGATTTCATATTATCCATATTTGGAGGAAAAAGTGATGTCTTGAGGAAGCTTTAAGGCTGTCTCTTTGGACTGTCAGCCTATTTCCTTAGGAACATCAGGGATGTTCTTGGGGCCCTTGCAATAGGTGACTGCCACTTGAAGGATAGTTGGATAGTTTCTAACAGATATAGAATTTCTTATTTATGTTTTATAGATGAGTTATTGGTTTTCAATAGTCTTTAGTCTTTTTTTATGTGACAAAATTTGCATGGATTACCATGAAATGCCATGCCCAACATAGTTTGGTTCTGAACATCTGACTGAGGTGATGAAGTAGGGAATAAAGGACAGATTGACACATACTCAGAACAGAAAATCTCAGATATGGTGGGTCTGCTTACTTATGCAAGAATCACACTAACTATGCAACAACCCAGATCCTTGGTACATTTATTATATACATTAGGGGAAGGTGAGTAAGCTAGTCTAGGTAGGTCTCTGTAGGTGAACAGTCTCAGGATGCAGTCATCTGAAAGATGAAACCTACAGTTATTAATTTTTACAATACAGGTCAATTATTCAGAAACACTCATACCTGGGCCAGAAAAAGTCTTTGTAAGTTCCCATGGCAACCTGAGACTTTAGTTCTTTTTAATAACCTACAATCATTCAGGATTTCATCCACTCATCACATTTTCACTCAAAGGCTTCCTTGGCTCCCTACAATGAAACTAAACTTGAATAATTAGAGATATTCATATTTTTTTCCATTTTCCAAAATGAGTTTCCTTATTATGGTTATTACTTCAATCTTTGGGGTGGAGGTAGAGGGTAATGGTCAAACCTCATTTTCTGTGGTTTGGCTGATTACCACATTGTCTGTCTTAATTTCTCTGTTTCCTAAATATGTATTTCCTGCTAAGTTATCTGGGCCAATTTGTATAAATGCCAATTTAGATACTAAAATCTATAGTCCTAAAATTGGGATAGCAGTGGCCATTTTTCCAAAGAATATGAAAGCCGGATTTTGATCATGACCCAAATACCTGTGACCAGTCTGAGGTCTCCCAAATGGAGCTCATTTTAGATTATCCTGTAGGCAAACAATGGGTGTGTCCTTTGGAAAGGACAATTTGAAATCACGGGAGGTGTCAAAACAAGGTAAAAACATGGATCAAATCCAACCACCTGGATTTGATCCCTCAGATTTCAGATTGGCCAAACAGGTCTGGAAAGTTGGGTGGGTATCCCCAAATTCCTACAGTTGTCAGTGTCAAGAGACCACTGGTCATGTGAAAAGTTCCCAGAGCTTTCTGAAATTATAGACCCAGAAATTCTCAGAGTCAATGGAAAACTCCTGGAACCTTCAGCCAAGTGAGTCTCAAGAAGAGATAGATGGGTTCTTCCAGAGCCCCAGAACCCTAACTCAGGTATCTCCGAGTTTGATCCCATGGGTTATATTGTCCTGCTGTTTGGCTGGGTTAGATTTGTGGCTTGTCAAATAGACACTTGGCCTTACATCCGAGGGCAGTGCAAGACAGAAGAATGTGAGTAGAGAGGTGCTTAGAGACAGAGAGTGAAAAGAAGTGACTGCCTGAGAGAGTGAGTGGATGAGAGTGAGGAGGTCCCTTTACATGGAGGACTCAGGTCACCAGTGGGCTTTGGATTCCTTTGAAGTTTTCAGCACCATATATTAGATGTCTGAGACAGCTTAACAAGACAGAAGACAGAAACAGGAGTCTGACCTTTCAGCAGGTTGGACTGTGTTTGTTAGCACACACAGCAAGAGGCAGACTTTGTCATCCATGCATAGTTGAAGTCTGCCAGAGAACTAAGACAGATGTTTCCTTTTATATGGAAGGAGTGAGGGGCAGAAATTGTTTTAGTACCTAACCCATGATTCTCCTGCAGGCCCTTCATTATGTGACAAAGGTGAGATGGGCTGTCCCAAGAGACATTCTTCTTTTCATCTTGGAGGAATCAGGGACTCTGTCATGGCTTTCAACTTATAGGCATCTTGAAGTTCATAATATTTTCTGGTTCTTAATTAAGCTGAATAACAAATTTTCTCAAGTTGTATGAATTTTCCATTTTGTATTTATACAGAAACATATGTTTAGGGACAGTCTGAGATTAATGGTGATTTTTGCAAGCAATACCCTTTCTTCCATAAGGCAAACTTATTCTATGCCATGTTTTAGACTTAATGTGTTCTATACCACACCTAATATAATCGTCATAGCTACATGGTAAATAAGAATTGTTCTCCTATGCTCATAAACAGAAAAATTGCTGCTGAGGGAACTTGAGTGTTTTGAGCAAGTAAATTGGGCAAAAGCAAATATGATAACGATTTTAAAAGCAAACTAATAGAAAATGTTCTCTTCTTTGCTTTACTTGTATGATTTTTTTACTAATATCATGCACAATCAATTTTATTAACTTTTAAGTAACAATATTTTTTTCTATGTATAATATATGTAACACTTAATATATGTATCTTAATATATATATATCTATCACTTAATATATCTATAATAGTGTTATTAAGGAAGAGAATAAGGTTCATTATATATATGTATATGTATTATAATGTGAATCAGGAAAAATAGGAAAATTTTTAATAGCATTGCTATTAAATAATAAGATCAGCAGGGAGAAAAGGACAAGACACAAGTAGTACCATGGCAATAAACACTGATCCAGACAAGCTTACTGAGGACAATGGAACCAAGAATGCACATATTCTTTGTAGGAGATTTACAATTTGGAAAACATAACACATTAGCAGATATCCACATTGAGAATCAGTGTTGGGCAAAAAGACTGCAAGACCCAGAGGCAGCTGTACACATGAACTCACACTAATTGTGGCAGCATGCAGAAGTCCTGCTCAAAATCAAGCCAGATCAAATACCAGCTGAGAGAGGGGAGATAGGCAGGAAGTCAAATTCCTAGCAGAGGAACTTATGGCAATTGATAGATTCTGAAAGAGGAAGCTTTCTTTAATAGGACTACCTGTGGTAAGCCAACCATGTTGCAGAAGAAAGCAATACATTCAAGATTATATGGGTGGCACAAATTAGATTTGATGGGGAAAAAAAAGAGAGCACAAAGTTGTACCCAACTAGGGAAGAGAGGGTGACTTTTTGGAAGATTTGGAAGACAGGATGAATATGGTCAAAACATACCATAAGATATTCTCAAAAGTTAATAAAATTAATATTTTGTATTTACTTTACTTATTATTTTATTCCAAAGAATGATAATGCCAAATGGGAAAACACTTTTGCATGCAATGCTGTTATTTCCTTGATTTATTTTCTCTTTTGTGTCACTGGACACTGTCCCTCAAGGCCTCTTATCCAATTTCAGCACTGATGTCTGTTGTAGTTGATATTCCTTTGTGTTTTATGTACGCTCCACTCCAAGCAATTATGATTCTCTGAATTAGTCCCTTGAGCTGGTTACAGAGATTATAGATAAAACATTTATTAACAGATGCTGTCATTTGATGGTTTTCAAACACACGAAAATTTTTTTCTTTATGTTTCTTGATCCTTCTTCTTTGTAGTCAATGAGATATATCCACTCTTGATAAAATGGTTCAATTAAAACAGAAATATTGTGGTGTATAAGTTAGTTCAGCAAAGAAAGTATGGAGTGTTTTTAAAATTCTGATTTCCCTGTACTGTGTCACTAGCATTCACTGATGTCTTCAATGCATTACAGCCACTCCCAGTGCCTGCAAAACTTTTTCAGAATCAGAGGCAAGGTAAGCATAAAGATAGCAAGGAATCTCTCAGTTTCTAAACGATTTATTACTTAAATGCTCAAGACTTTTAAAATGTTTCTTATCATATTAATTTATTCATTGATTAAAAATAAATAAATACTTTGTGTGTCTGTGATTTTAATCAAAGTCTATGTAGACTGTGTTTCAGAGAATGTGTGTTTACTAGAGGTATTCAGAGATTGTATCAATATGTATTGACTATAGAAACTAATGTGTCTTTTACAAATTTTCAGATCCTCCATACTGCATCAAATCAAATGGGAGTTAGCATAGATGTCTTTATTCACTGCTTCAACAGTACTTGTAATAATTCAAAAGTACTTTAACTATCCTTCTCAAACTTTAAACTTGGTAAAAACTCAAAAAATAAATAAAATAAAATAGTGCAGCTATTTTTATAGCCTGAATGCCACATGATTTTAAAAATACAATTATTTGAATAGTTTGTTTAATTTTCAGAAGTTATTTTGACAGTTCAAGTTCACTTTAAGCAAACAAAATTTGAGCAAATTAACTAATCCGATGTCACAAATGTATAAATACTCCCTTTGTGTTTCCAATCAACTTCTCATTGACCTCAAAGAGCATAAGCTTTCCATGATGCTAAATTGACTTTATGATTTCCTAAGGAATTTAATCTTGTTTTATATGTTAATTTTCCAACATTTCTTTTACTCTTTTGCCTGGTCATACCTGGATACTAATGACCTGAAACTAAAAGATTCTGAGTAGACATTTGCCATGGATACTTACAAATATGGGTGTTCACTTTTATTAATTTCCAAAACGATGGGATTTGATGACCTCTTTCCTCTGATTTGTTTCTGTAATCAGTGTTGTTAATGCTGATAACTGAATGTGTTCATCATTCTTGAAATTGATTAATATCACTTGTTGAGTTGACATTTCTCTACAAAAACACCATCCAAGTTCATCACAAAATAATAAGAAACAGTGAGTGGTAGACAGTCTTGCTACTGCCCATCCACTGCACCTTGCAGTGTTCTAAATATCCTGTTTTTATTTTTTCGAGGCAAAAGAAATTATGTTATAAGTCTGCCAAAAATTGAATAGCTTCTCCTGAGAAGTCATTGCTTCACTGAAGTTAATAAAAAGTCTACAAGGAATCCTACATTGTGAGTCAGATTCTGAAATACTAAACTAAGCTTATTGCTTTATGATTAGGGACTGAACAAGATATTGTCTCCATCTTGATTTAACTATTCTTTTGTGTAATGTGTTAACCTGAACTCTGAATAAGTCTTTGAATTCATGATTTAGAAAGAAAGCTTGGGACATGATCACTAAGGTACATTTTTAAAATATTTGCTCTATGGTATAATTGAAAAATAGAAAATTTGATAGACACAGAAAAAGTTGAAAAGTACAGTGGTATTATTAAAGGAAATATTAATCTAGAAGACAATATAACATTATTAACATAAAGCATGTACACAAGTAATAATGTGGAACTCTTCAAAGTCTCTTCATCAATTTGCCAAAGGGCATCCTCTGAGCCTTGAGCACAGTGCACACTTCAATAGATAAGACTTTTGTTTTCCTTGAGCACCGTGGGTTACCTGGAGGATTCCTATAAGTACTTGCGTGGTGTCATAGATTTGAAGAGGGCAAGCTATGAGGCTGTTCCCAGTTAAATTCCCCCCAAAAGTTTTTTACAACTAACAAATATTAATAATCAGTGTTTTTTTATTCCCATGGCAAAACATGTCTCTATTGTTTTGGATAAAGTATCATAATAATTTTGACTAGATGCATAGAAGGAAATGAAATATTAATTTACTAAGCCAAGCTATCTGAAGAGAAAAAATGAGGATCTGAATTCATATAGGATAAGGTCAGATGAAGAGATAAATTGAAAGGACTAAGAATACCCATGTTCCTCATTGAACTTATTGTATGTTAACATATGCATAATTCATTGACTTTTCATGAATATTTTTACATAAAAGCATAATTTAGTACTTCTGGTTCTAGACAGTGGATCTCCTATAGAATATTTAACATGGTATTTCTAGGTTTTAAAGACTGTCTATAGAAATAATGTTTTCTCATCTGCTCCTTCTTACCACCCCTCTGTTGCCCACTCATACCTTTCCATACAGATCTTACATCTTTTCATAGCTTTGTTAAAAAACAAAAGAGGAATGAACAGTAGCATTACTGTTTAGAAAAATATTAAAATTAACAAGAAGTTTAAGAAAATAGATACATGGTAAACCTGAAACAAGGTTGGAATAATTGGATAAATTATGCTCTATCTGATAAAAAGTTAATTGTGGCTTACTTTTGTTATAGAAAATCCTTACTATTAATCAGTAGCAAACAGATGGACTAAATGATGCTACAGAACAAGAGAAAAGAGAGTGGAAGAGATGGCAGGAAAAGGACTTATGAATAATATTTTGTATATATATATATATATATATATATATATATATATATTATAACCAGTAGTCTGATATGTTCTTTCATTTAAATTTACTGAAATGAAGGAGTTTGGATTAAGTAAGTAACATCTATCATGAAGTATGTAATTATGGAAATACTTTCCAATACATGCCAATAACATTGAGTTTTTATTACTATTGCTTTGTAGTGTAGCTTGAAATCAGAGACAGTGATATCTCCAGAATGTCTTTTATTGTACAGGATTGTTTTAGTGACTTGGGGTTTTTTTGTTTTTCCATATTAAATTAAGTATTGTTCTTTTATGTTTTCTAAAGAATTGTGCTAGAATTTTGGTGAGAATTGCATTGAATCTGCAGATTTCTTTTGGCAAGATGGCCAATTTTATAATGTTAATTCTACCAATTCATGAGCAGGGGAGATCTTTCCATCTTCCAATATCTACTTCAGTTTCTTTCTTCAAAGACTTGAGGTACTATCACACAGGTCTTTCACATGCTTGGTCAGATATTTTATATTATTTGTGACTATTGTGAAGCGTGTTGTTTCCCTAACTTCCTTCTCCGTTCAGTTATCATTTGTATAAAGAAGAGCTACTGCTTTTTTTTGAGTTAATTTTTTTATCCAGCCACTGTGCTGAAGTTGTTTATCAGCTGTAGCAGTTCTTTGGTATAGTTTTTTGAGTCACTTATATACACTATCATATCCTCTGTGAAAGGCGATACTTTGACTTCTTCCTTTTCAATTTGCATTCACTTGATCTTCTATAGTTGTCTATCCCTATAGCTAGTACTATATTGAATATGTATGGAGAGAATGGATGGCTTTGTCTTGTCCTTGATTTTAGTGGATTTGTTTTAAGTTTCTCTCCATTTAATTTGGTGTTGGCTGTTGGTTTGCTGTACATTTCTTTTATTGTGTATTGTATGGGCCTTGTATCTCTGATTTCTTCAAGACTTTTATTATGAAGGGGTGCTGGATTTTTGTCAAAGGCTTTTTCAGCATCTAATGAGATGATCATGTGATATTTTTTTTCAGTATGTTCATAAAGTAGATTACATTGATGGACTTTTGTATGTTGAACCATCCCTATATCCCTGGGATTGAAGTCTACTTGTTCATGGAGAATGATGTGTTGGATATGTCCTTGGCTTTGTTTTTTATATTATTGAGTATTTTTATATCAGTGTTCATAAGGGAATTGATCTTAAATTCTCTTTCTTTGTTGATTTAAGTATTAGGCTAACTGTGGCCTCATAGAATGAGTTAGGCAGTGTTTCTTCTATTTCTATTTTGTGGAATAGTTTGAGGAGTGTTGGTATTAGCTCTTCTTTGAAAATTTTGTAGAATTTTCTGTGTGGCCCTGGGCTTTCTTTGTTTGGGATACTTTTTTTTTATTAAATTTAATTATTCACTTATCCCAATATCAGCCCCTCTCCTCCAAGTACCCCCTTACACAGATCCTTTGTTTATTCTTCCCTCCCCTTCTCCTTTGAGAAGGAGGAGCCCCACCTCTAGGTATCACATCCTTATCCACACCATCTCCCTGTACATCAAGTCACTGCAGGACTAAGGGCATCCTCTCCCACTGAAGGCACACAAGGTGGCCCAGTTAGGGGAATAGGCAGGCAGGCAACAGCTTCAGGGACATCCCCTGTTCCTTTTGTTGGGGAACCCACATGAAGACCAAGCTTCTCATCTATTACGTATGTACAGTGGGTCTAGATCCAGCCCATGGTCACTCTTTGGCTGGTGGTTTAGTCTCTGTGAGCTTACAAGGGTCCAGGTTAGTTAAGTCTGTTGGTCTTCCTATAGAGTCCCAGTTGTCTTTGGGTCTTTCAACCCTTCCACCAACTTTTGTTGGGAGACTTTAACACCTGTTTCTATTTCCTTAAAGCTTATATGTCTACTTAAATTGTTTACCTGACCTTGATATTACTCTGGTAAGATGAATATATCAAGAAAATTCACTTAAATTTTCCAATTTTATAGAGTACAAGCTTTTGAAGTAAGACTGAATGATTCTTTGGATTTTCTCAGTGTCCACTGTTTTGTTCACTTTTCATTTCTGATTTTTGTTTTTTTATTCTGGATATTCTCTCTCCGACTTGTTAGTTTGGTGTGATGACTTGAAAATGGTAGGCCCAGACAGTGGTACTATTAGGAGGTTGGGCCTTATAGGAGGAAGTGTGTCACTGTGGAGGTGAGCTTTGGGACCTCTCTTCCTGCCTGAGAGGTTAAGTCTTCTCCTGGATGCAGTTGGATCAAGATGTAGAACTCTCAGCTCCTCCAGCGCTATGCCTACCTGGAGGCTGCCATGCTTTCTGTCATGATGATTATGGACTAAACCTCAGAACCAGTAGACCAGCTGCAATTAAATGTTCTTTATAAGAGTGGCCTTCATCACGGTGTCTCTTTACAGCAATGGACACCCTATCTAAGACATTTGGCCATGGGTTTGTCTATCTTCTTGATTTTTATCAAGAATCAACTCTTGAAATTTTTTTAGTCTTTGCATTGTTCTCTTTGTTTCTAATTTCAGCCCTGAGTTTAATTATTTACTGCAGTCTTACCAGCAGTGTTTGCTTCTTTTTTTTCCTAGATCTTTCAGGTGTGCTGTTAAGTATCTAGTATAAAATCTCTCTAATTTCTTTATGAAGTCATTTAGTGTTATGAACTTTCCTTTTAGCATTGCTTTCATTGTGTCCCATAAATTTGGGTATGCTGGGTATTGGTGTTCATTTAATCCTAGAAAGCAATTTCTTTCTTTATTTCTTCCTTGTCTCAGTGATCATTGAGTAGATAGTTGTTCAGCTTCCAGGAGTTTGTAGGCTTTTCATTGTTTTTGAAGTTCAGCTTTAATCTATGGTTGTCTGATAAGGTACAGAGGGCTATTTCAATTTTCTTGTATCTGTTGAGACTTGGTTTGTGACTGAGTATAAGGTCTATTTTGGAAAATGTTCTGTAAAGTGCTGAGAAGAAGGTCTATTCTTTTATGTTTGGGTGATATGTTCTATAGATATCTCTTAGGTCCTTTTGATTTATAACATCAGTTAGTTTTGTTATTTTTCTGTTTAGTTTCTGTCATAATGACTTGTTTATTATTGAGGTGTTGAAGTCTTTCAATATTAATGTGTGGTGCTCAATATGTGATTTAAGCTTTAGTAATGTTTCTTTTGTGAATGGGGGTGGCCTTGCATTTGGGGCCTAGATATTTAGAATTGAGTCATCATCTTGGTGGGTTTTTCCTTTGTTGAATATTAAGTGTCCTTCTTCATTTCCTTTCATTAATTTTGGTTGAAAGTCTATATTATTAGACATTAGAATGGCTACTGCAGTTTTCTTCTTGGGTTTGTTTCTTGGAAAATCTTTTTCTAGCCCTTTATTCTGAGGTGTGTTTCTTATATGCAGCAGAATGATGGATCCTGTTTTCACATCCATTCTGTTGAATCCATAGATGTTGAGAGATATTAATAACTCTCAACAATAAACAATTGCTGTTAATTACTATTGCTTTGATATTCTTGTTGGAATTGTGTGCATTTGTTCTTGTGTATATGTGTGTGGGTGTGTGTGCATGCATGTGTGCTTCCATTCTTTTGGTTTTGATTGGAAATAGCTATTTTCTGTGTTTTCTTGGGTGTGTTAATCTCCTTGTGTTGGAATTTTCCTTGTAGTGTCTTCTGTAGGTCTGGTTTTGTGAATAGATATTGTTTAAATTTGATTTTGTCACAGAATATATTGTTTCTATATCTATGGTTATTGAAAGTTTTGCTGGTATAGAAGTCTAGGCAGACATCTGTGGTCTCTTAGAGACTGTAAAGCATCTGCCCAGATTCTTCTGGGTTTTAGAGTCTCTATTGAGAAGTCTATAGCCACTTTTAATTGGATTATTAGGGTGGTTGATGTTGATTTTCTTAAGTTCTTTATATATTTTGGATACATCCTCTTTCCAACATTGAGTTAAAAACAAACTTGATATGTACTCACTTTTATGTCGATATTAGCTGTTAAGTATAGGCTAATCACACCACAACCCTCAGATCTAGATAAATTAGACTAAGAGGAGAGGTCTGGGATAGGGGAACACATGGATCTTCCTGGAATGGGGAAATAATAGATTTTTGTGGGTAAGCTGGTGGTGGGTGAAGATGGGAAAAAAAGGAATCATGTTGGGGAGAGAGGGAAGGAGGGAGAGACTACTGAAATGTATGGGTATTTAGAGGGCAGTATGGAAGCCTAGTATAGTAGAAACTTCTTTGAACCTATGAGATTCATCTTAGTGAGGACTTCTAGTAATTGAGGTGGAGCCTGAAGCAACCATCTTCTGTGTCCAGGGTGGGATTCTAGTGATGGGTCTGGTTCGCCAACCCTATCACAAAATCTACAACCCACAACCTTCCCTACCTTCAGGATGCACTGGGTCAATGGTGGGAGTGGCCAAGCAATGACTGGTGTAACCCGATGCTCATATTATGAGAGGGAGCCCATGTCCAACATTGTGTAGATGACCGAGATCAGAAGCTGGATGGCTCAGAGACATAATGTAGAACCAAATAAGACTGGTTAAAAAAAAGTCAATAGAATAATTCCTAATGATATTCTGCTATATTCAAAGGATTGATTTCTAACCCAATCATTATCAGAAAGGCTTCTGCCAGTAGCTAATGGAAGCAGATACAAAGACCTACAGCCAACTATTAGTCAGAGCTTGGTGAACTCTGCAGAAAAAGGAGAAGAGTTATAGGATGCAGGAGGGGTCAGGGACATCAGGAGAGCATGCCCCAGTGAATCAATCAAGCAGGGCAAATAGAAGCTTAAAGATACTGAAGCAGCTATCATGGAGTCTGCATGGATCTGCACCAGGATCTCTGCATACCTGCTGTGGATCTTTAGCTTTGGGTTTTGGTTGGGCTCCTAACAATGGGAATAGGGTTGTCTTCTATTCTTTTGCCTGCTTGTGGAACCCTTTTCCTCCTGCTGGGTTGCTTTGTCCACTGTTGATATGAAGGTATATGCCCAATCTTATTGTATTTTGTTACGCTCAGTTCAGCTGATGTCACTGGGAGCCCTGCTCTTTTTGGAAGAGAAAAGGAGGAGCAATAGATCTTGGCAAGAAGGTAGGTGTGTGTGTGTGTGTGTGTGTGTGTGTGTGTGTGTGTGTGTGTGTGTGTGTGTGTATGTGTGTGTGGACTAGGAGGGGAGAGAAGACGTTCTTGCCAGGATGTGCTGTATGATAGAAGAATAATCAAAATGAAAAATGAAAAAAAATTAAAGACTATTGATGGTAATAGTTCTGGTACATCTAATTTCTAAAATGGTTAATATAGGAATTAGAAAAGGGATATCATAACATCAATTGATGGCGAGGGGGGATAACAATCCTTCTTAAAAATAAAATAACTTTCTCATTATTTTGTAATTCTTAAAACAATTAAATGTTTATATGTAGGAAAATTTGGAAGGAGATTGCAGCAATAACACAAGGGTGGTTCTATTTGTGATAATAATTTGGAGGCATCTCTAAAAGTTACAAGGTATCTGGGTTCAGAAGTCTAACCACAACAAGGGTCTTATTACTTCAGGCTGTATGACATCTATCAATTTGGCTTTCTTTACTTTATTATTATTCATTCACATTTATTCAATATGTTAGAGTAATTATATGATGTTTCTACATAAATGCAGCAAATGTTTATCATATCCAAACATTTTTCCTTCATACTTCTGCCCAGCAAAACCCAAACCCTTTAAATTTTCTATTAAAAATCTGGACTTTTGGGTGAGCATTTCAAACTTTTCAAATATGAGTGAAATATATGGTACTTGTCTTTCTATGAATGTCTTATTTTGTTCAGCATAATGGTCTTCAGTTATAGATATTTTGCTTCAAATTCTATGATTCCAGTCATTTCTCTGGCTGAGAAAAAGATTTCATAGTTCATTATCTGTTAATGTGCTACAACATTGATTCCATATTGAAGTTATTAGAACATAAGATGTCATAATAACATGGAAGTGTTAGTATTTCCTATCTAGTTGAATAAACTTTTCCTTGTATATAGGACCAAAATACTAATGCTATGATCAATGTAACTATGAAACAATAGTTTCATAGTAAGCACTGGAAAGATGTTTTATTATTATTCTCCATAGTGACTGTAATAATTTACATGCTCCCAACCAGGTCTTTACCTCTCCATAGATGCTTGAGTTGTTTTTTCTACAATAGTCACTATATGTGGGATGAAATAATTTGTATCTCATGTTGTGTTTAGAAGGTAATTTAGTTTAAAATTTTTCTTTCAATAAAGGTTTTTTCATACAGAATGGGAGGAATTAATGGACCATTGCTGTTACTGTGTGGCTTCCAACACTTCTGGATGTAAAGTTTATTTCTATGAAAGTCTAGCTCGGTAGTTCAAATAGGTTATCTGTGTTTTTGTTAGTATGTCTGGCTAAGGTTTTTTAAAAAGTGGGTTCTGAATGAGAAACCATACAGAAACCACAGAGTTTATTCTTCTGGGATTGTCGGATGACCCTAGGCTCCAGGTTGTGATCTTCGTCTTTCTCTTCATCACCTATACACTCAGCATCACAGGCAACCTGACCATCATCACTCTCACCTTGCTGGATTCTCACCTCCAGACTCCAATGTATTTCTTCCTCAGGAATTTCGCAACATTAGAAGTATCCTTCACAACTGTCTGTATACCAAGGTTCTTGGGCACCATTATCTCAGGGGATAAAACCATTTCCTTCAACAACTGCATAGCTCAGTTATTTTTTCTTATTCTATTTGGAGTAACTGAATTTTACCTATTAGCTGCCATGTCCTATGACCGTTATGTTGCCATCTGCAAGCCCCTGCATTACCTGACCATCATGAGTCAGAAAGTCTGCACAATGCTTGTTTTTGCCTCCTGGCTGATTTCTTTCCTAATCATCTTCCCTGCACTGATGTTGCTTATACATCTTGATTATTGTGTGTCCAATATCATTGATCACTATACCTGTGATTATTTCCCCCTGCTTCAACTTTCCTGTTCAGACACAAAGTTCCTAGAGAGGATGGGGTTTTCCTGTGCTGTCTTTACCCTAATGTTGACTTTGGCATTAGTATTTTGGTCCTACACATACATCATCAGAACAATTGTGAAGATTCCTTCTGCTAGTCAGAGGACAAAGGCATTTTCCACGTGTTCGTCCCACATGATTGTCATCTCCATCTCTTACGGCAGCTGCATTTTTATGTACATTAAACCCTCAGCAGCAGATAGAGCATCATTGACCAAGGGAGTTGCCATACTAAATACCTCAGTAGCTCCCATGCTAAACCCCTTCATTTATAGCTTGAGGAATCAGCAAGTCAAGCAAGCCTTTATGAACATGGCAAGGAAGATGGTATTTTTCACAAGTAAATAAAATTATGTGGGCTGTGAATAAATTAAATTAATAAATTAAATGTGTCAGTGATGCAGTTATATCAGTGTGGTGCTTGTTTATTCTTTCATTTGTGTTAACAGCTTACCGGCCTATCTCATTATTGCATGTCTTATCTAACTATTATCTTCTTAGGCCTTTCTGATAGAACATATTCTTTTGATATTACATAATAGCAGCTTCTTAAGTTGTAACTATTATACAGATAAAATTGCACTTTGAGTTTTATCCTAGAAAATTTATCCCCGAAATGGGAAAGGCACTTTGTAAACATTCATGTATTTTACTCAATATATACGGGAAAAGCATTTGCCAATTTTCACATGCTTTTATATCACTTCTCTTTATGATTGTGTAGCCCTTCTAGGATGTAACTTTAAATGCCATGAAATTAAATGAAACATTGCATCACTTAAAAACCTAAACAATATACTTGTTCTTCATAACAGTAGGATGCATTCATGTAATTTATTTACTAATAACTAATGACAGTCATTCACAAAATACACATGAGCTATGTATTTAATGGACCTTTTATATACCAACCCCATGGTCTCTCTCTCTCTCACACACACACACACACACAAACACACACACATGTATATATATATATATATATATATATATATATATATATATATATATGTATATGGAGAGGGTACATATACATTCATATGTATCTATATATACATATATATATATGAGTGAATAAACAAAAATTGTTTGAGTCTATTTTGTACTTTGTAATTACACTAAGAAGAAGTTCTTTTGTCAATATCAGTAGCCAAACAACATGTATTTAATATATACATTTATAGTTGGATGCATACTCTGTTGACACTTTTTAAACCTTACATATATATACATATATAGTATATAGTCATATATGCAATATATTCTTAGTATATATGTGTTTAATACAAAGATAACTTTTTCTTCTCACCTTTCAATCTATTTTGAAGCAAAATATAATTTGATTTGTTATATAGATGATCTATTTTCTATAAAATATAACCTCAAAACAAAGAAAGGTTTCTTGTTATATAAAGTTAGTGTTATAGTGTGGGTATTAAGTTTCTAAAAATGGTGCATTTGTTGAGGGTTTTGTCTATGGATGGATTTGCTGTCAGGCAGCTGTTACATTATTTAGCACTGACTTCACAGGCTATAAAATCATGCAGCATGATTGGATGAAGGGAAAGGGTAGCGATGTGATTTTTGGAAGTTTGTGTTGTTCCCAAACCCTTCCTCTCAACCCATCTGCTTTCTCATTGCCATAAATTGGGCAGTATGCTACTGCCATGTTCCTTCATGGCATCTAGCTCTAAAAGCTCAGCTGTGGAGCTAGTAGATAAAAGCTTCTGCCAAAGTAAATTCTTCTTCCTTCAAACCATTTCCTCAACTATTTTGTCATAATAACAGAACACTAACAAGATTTTATTTGTTAAACTAACCATTTAATTAATATATTATATTTAAAACATTAAGAATATCTAAAAACATAGCTAAGCAGGTTGTGTGTGCTTGTGTTTGGGTATGTGTAAGAACTATGAACAATAGAAATTTCCCAATTTCATGAATCAATATCTTCATACTAAAAATACTACCATTATGATCTGTGTTGTATTACTTTCGATGATTGCCACACAATTAGAGACAGAATATGATAAATTTTACTGAAAAAGGTTGAGTTAGGGGAAGGATTAAAGAAGCTGAAAGGGAGAAATGACTTCATAGGAAGACCAATTGTCTCTACAAACCCAGACTCCAGGGAGCTCCCAGAGACTGAACCACCAACTAGGAGCATACATGGACTGATCTGAGGCTCCTGGCACATATGTAACAGAGGTCTAACTGGTCTAGCCTCAGTGGTAGAAGATGCCCTTAACCCTGGAGAGACCATGAGGCCCCAGGGATGGAGGAGGCCTGGTGGGTGGGAGCACCCTCTTGGAGGAAAGGGGGAGGAGGAGGAATGCGATGAGGAACTGTGGGAGGGGGGACAGAGAGTGGACAACAACTGGAATGTAAACAAAATAATTTTAAAAGGAAATGTGGTAGAATTTGAAGGGGTTCAAATCATAGAAGGAAATCATTGATTTTTTCCCCCTAAATTCCTAACTCCCAAAATAAATGACAAATTTTATATTAGAAACTATAATTGACAAGACTGTGAGTTCTATCATTTTAAAGCATATATTGTTCCATAGGCATATAAAGGAAAATATCAAGTGAGTTAAGTCTAAGTAACTTGTTTGGGGACAAAATTAGATCTGTATAGAATGTAAAATAACGGCCTATAATATTATAATACTGACAATTATTACATTTTCTCTAAATATGATGAATATACTCATAATTAAAATTGTTATTGTGGTGGCTCAAGATGGCTCAACAAATAAGGTACCTGCCACCTAGACTGACAGTCAGTTCATTCCCCACACCCACATGGTGGAAGAACTGACTTCTAGAACCTGTCCTCTTATCTCCACCCAAAACATGGCACATAGGTGACTACTCACAATATACACATAGGCACAAAGTAAATAATACAAGTATTTTTATTATTACCACAAAGAGTTTTACTGGCACTTTGTCTATGTGATATCATGACATCTGAATGAAAGATTTGATACTTAGTATTCAGATCCATTGCCTTCCTGATTCCATCTGGATGACTGGACTTGTTCTTAAAAACCAACCTGGTTCTGCTGTTCTACTTTTTTTAAAAAAATATTTTTATGAAAATATAATTATATCACTTGCCCCCTTTCTTTCCTCTCTCCAACACCTCCTATGCGTTCTTCCTTAAATACTATGTCCCCCTCTTAAACTGATGAGCTCTCTTTCTTTGACTATTAATGTTACATATAGAGAGATGCATCAATATATGACTACAACCACTGAGTTCATCTTTGTTCTTTGTGTACATATCATTTCAGATCTAACTATTTTATTTTCAGTTAGGGACTCATCTGTTAAAATGAAAATTTACCCTCTCTCAACAAACCAATCTCAAACAAATTAATTCCTGTGGTTCTTTGTCTTCCTGTTTCATTTTAGCATGTCTATAGATACTGTCATTCTCCAAATTTTGTTTGCACAGCCATTTCTAGAAGACATGGTGTCACAGCAGACAACCTGGTCCTCTGACTGTTACAATTTTTCTGCCACATTTTCCATGGTGGCCCCTGAGCCTTACTGTAGGTGTTATGTTATAAATGTAGCCTCTGTGACAGGCTTCCCACAATCTTTTGACCTATGCAGTTGCAATTTTCTACAATAGTCTGGTCTCTGTTTTGTGTAACAGAAGCTTCTTTGATGAAGAGTGAGAGCTACACTCATCTGTGGGTAGAAAGATAAGTTTTAGAATGTAGTTAGAAATTATGCTGGTCTAATTTAGCAGTAGTTGGTTCTCCTCCAAGTTTCATGATTTCATGAGCTGTAGGTAATGTCATAATGCCCTTATTTTATGGTTCTAAAATCAAGTTAAGTGGAACATCCAAAGAAAGCTGTTTTTATATATCTTGAAAATGATTGAGAATAAAGAACAAAGGCAAATCAGGAACTATTTATTTTACTATTAGCCCTGTAACCAAGAGCAATGTACTATAAGATATGAGCTACTGATTCATACAAACAGACTGTAGACAATTCTGTTCTTGAATTTTTCTGACTGTCTTGTTTCTATCTTCTAGGTTTGTGGTATATGATCTGGTAATATCACTTTTCAAATACATGAATAACAAAAACAAACACATTAATGCTCATATATTTGTGCATATGTATATGTGTATGTAATAATAAAATAAACAATAATAATCAGATGAGAACATTTCATTTAATCTTAAAGTTCTCTAGAGCAGAGTGGAACCCACACATACACATACACACAAACACACAGAGAGGAGAGAGAGAGAGAGAGAGAGAGAGAGAGAGAGAGAGAGAGAGAGAGAGATATGAACAGCTTATATCCATAATTTGACTTCAAGTCACTTGTTTTCTCTGGTCTCAGACATCCCTTCTCTCAGAACCCCTCTCCATGCCAAGGCTGGTCCTTGGCATATGTGTATGTATACACAGACCTATATGTATTGGAGATATTAGGTAGATAGTTAATAGTATGATTCCTTAAGTTTTCCAACCTTACTGTTATCCTACCCTCCTCCTATCCTGTCTCCCTCTTCCTTCCCTAATTGGATCCATGTTTTACCTGTTTTCTCTTTATATCATGTATACCCATATATTACCTCCTCCAGTGATCTTGCTTTATTTTCATTTTTCTTCAGTTACTCATGTTCTGCACTCACATCAAAAGTTTTGGAGTTCTATAATTCATATGCCAGGACTTAGTACAGAGGAACTGCCCTGTGATGAACACTTCGTACATTGTTTTATTTAGCATTTTCCAAATCCCATATTATAACTCTCTAAATTTTTTTAATGTTGAATAAATTTTGGGCACAATTGGATTTCTATATATGAAACACAAGAAGTATTCTCTTATCTAATGAGACCATGTTTCAAATGAGATGAATTAGAGTGTTACTTTTGTTCATTTAGTTTAAAGATATTTAAGTATTTCCAAAGTTGTTTAGGATGTAAAGTAAAGAATTTATAATCTGTGGGAGGGAATGAAGTATCAATCAAAAATTTGTACATAAATTGTGCCAATAGTTGCCACATGTGTGCAAAAAGACAGAAGCACTGCAGCATCCTAACCAATAAGGTAATCAGTAATGGCCAGATTCCTAGTTCTCAATCAAAGGTTAAATTAATTAATGAATTGTATATAAATCTCCTTAAGTTTCCCACATAACAGTTACACAAAGGTGAAGTTTTTCTAGATATAGTGACAAGAAGAACATTCAATGCTAACTGTATACGAAAAAAAGCAGAACAAGAGAATTACAGATTGTATTAGTTTGGGTTTTACTGCTGTAAACAGACACCAGTGACCAATGCAAGTTTTATAAAAGACATTTACTTGGGGCTGGCTTACAGGTTCAGAGGTTTAGTCCATTGTCATCAAGGCAGAAGCATGGCAACATCCAGGCAGGCCTGGTGCAGGAGGAGCTGAGGGTTCTACAACTTTATCCAAAGAAAACTAGGAACAGACTGGGCATCTTCAGGCATCTAAGAGGAAGATCTCTAAGTCCAACCCTACAGTGACACACTTCCTCCAACAAGGCCACACCTTCTAATAGTGGCACTCCCTGGAATGAACGTATACAAACCACCACACAGATTATTTTGAAATTTTTATTAGATATTTTCTTTATTACATGTCAAATGTTATCCCCTTTCCTGGTTTCCCCTCCCCCTGCTTCTATGAGGGTATTTCCCCACCCACCCACATCTGCTTTCCCCCAGCCTGGTATTTCCCTACACTGGGGCATCAAGCCTTCACAGGACCAAGACATCTCCTTCCATTGATGCCTAACAAGGCCATCCTCTGCTACATATGTGGCTGGAGCCATGGGTCCCTCCATGTGTATGTAGTCTTTGGTTGGTGGTTTAGTCACTGGGAGCTCTGAGAGGTCTGGTTGGTTCATATTGTTCCTCCTATGGGGCTTCAAACTCCTTCAGCTCCTTCAGTCCTTTCTCTAACTCCTCCATTGAGGACCCTGTGCTTAGTTCAAAGGTTGACTGCAAGCATCTACCTCTGTATTTGTCAGACTTTGGCAGAGCCTGTCACGGGACAGCTATATCAGGCTCCTGTCAACAAGCACTTCTTGGCATCCACAATAGAGTCTGGGTTTGGTAACTGTCTATGGAATGGATCCTCAGGTGTGGCAGTCTCTGTATAGCCTTTACTTCAGTCTCTGTTCCAATCTTTGATTCTGTATCTCCTGCTGTGGGTATTTTGTTCCCCCTTCTAAGAAGGACCGAAGTATCCATACTTTGGTCTTCTTTCTTCTTGATCTTCATATGGTCTGTGAATTGTATCTGGGGTATTCTGAGCTTTTGGGCTAATATCCATTTATCAGTAAGTGCATACCATGTGTGCTCTTTTGTGATTAGATTACCTCACTCAGGATGATATTTTCTAGTTTTATTCACTTGCCTAAGAATTTCATGAATTCATTGTTTTTAATATCTGAGTAGTACTCCATTGTGTAAATGTACCACATTTTCTGTATTCATTACTCTGTTGAAGGGCATCTTGGTTCTTTCCAGCTTCTGGCTATTATAAATAAGGCTGCTATGAACATAGTGGAGCATGTGTCCTTATTGCATGTTGGCACATCTTTTGGGTATATGCCCAGGAGTGGTATAGTTAGGTCCTCAGATAATACTATGTCCAATTTTCTGAGGAACTGCCAGACTGATTTTCAGAGTGGTTGTACCAGCTTGCAATCCCACCAGCAATGGAGGAGTGTTCCTTTCTCCACATCCTCATCAGCATCTGCTGCCACCTGAGTTTTTGATCTTAGCCATTCTGACTGGTGTGAGATTAGAAAAAGCAATTTTCAAGTTCATCTAGAACAACAAAACCCCCAGGATTTTGAAAACTATTCTTAACAACAAAAGAACATCTGGGGGAATCAGTATCTCTAACCTCAAGTTGTATTACAGAGCAATAGTGATAAATAGTACATGGCATTGGTTCAGAGACAAGCAGGTAGATCAATGGAACAGAACTGAAGACCCAAAAATGATCCCACACACCTATGGGTACTTGATATTTGACAAAGGAGCTACAACCATCCAGTGGAAAAAAAGACAGCATTTTCAACAAATGGTGCTGGTTCAACTGGCAGTCAGCATGTAGAAGAATGTAAATCAATCCATTCTTAAATCCTTGTACAAAGCTCTAGTCAAGGATCATGGACCTCTGCATAAAACCAGATATACTGTAACTAATAAAAAAGAAAATGGCAAGAACCTTGAGCACATGGGCACAGGGGAAAATTTCCTGAACAGAACACCAATGGCTTATGCTCTAAGATCAAGAATTGACAAATGGGACCTCATAAAATTGCAAAGCTTCTGTAGGGCAAAGGACACTGTCAATAGGACAAAATGACAACCATCAGATTGGGAAAAGATCTTTACCAACCCTACATCTGATAGAGAGTTAAAATCTAATATATACAAAGAACTCAAGAAGATGGGGTACAGAGCTAAACAAAGAATTCTCAACTGAGGCATACCGAATGACTGTGAAGCATCTAAAGAAATGTTCAACATCCTTAGTCATCAGGGAAATTCAAATCAAAACAACCCTGAGGTTCCACCTCATACCAGTCAGAGTTAGATAATTTTTAATGTGACATGTTTATGTAACTACTGTCTTTGGGAAATTTGTCACATGGATTAAGTAAAAAATAACTTAATACATTAAATTTTTGGTAGAATATTGTTTTTATGCTGGCAAATTTGAAGTTTTGAGAGTAATGGACACCTGGTAGGAAATATATAGGTATGTTTCTATATACTACTATGATACTAGATTATCACATATTAATTATAAAATTCAAAATATAATACAGCAGAAGTACAATTCTAATTTTTAAAGATGTTATTATAATTTTTTATTACTCATTCTTGACCTAGAGAGATTTACTAATGAATAAACTAGGTGTCCTACATTCAAAGAAGAATCATTGTAGAACTGGATTCCACAAATCCCAGAGGCATTGAGAATACATTACCTTCATTGTACAGACTGAGTCTATCTGCTTATTAGGAAAATTAAATTTGGCCAGAGGGAAGCCAGGTCAGATATTATCAGCTGATTGGTACATTTTCCCCATTATCTCCTTGTATTGTGACATCACAGTGTCTTATGAACCTGCTTCTTTTTGCATCCTTCCTTTCAACAGCCCAGTCTCTCAGGATTTCTCCACCGACCAGAAAAAGGTCACTTTCTGTTATCTTGTGTAGCATTGATGTTAACTTAACCAAAATGCTTTGAAAGGTTTCACCTTCCAGCTTCCAAAAGCTGTTTCTTTGCTAAATTTACTTGCAGAAATATTAGGATTACCATAGCAAGTTTTGGAATTTGGGTCTTAGGTCTGTTTTTGTTACTGTGAAACAATAAAATGTATTAAAAAGAAATAAGCTTTATTTATGAAACTGCCAGAAACCTCAGAAGCAACCCAGCCTGTGCTTTTTTTATGTGACATGTTCTGTGTAGTAGAGACAAGGGTGAGCTGGATGACAAATAATTGTTCTGAAGAATATTATGAATATATTTCAACTAGTTTTTAAGTAACTAAAGGCTAATTTAGGATTACATGATTGCTGGTATCATCAGGCATACATAGCATATATTCCATACTTGTGAAGAAATGCATATTTTCTGACAACTAAAGGCTTATTTAGGAAAAAGTGGAAGGATTTTTGAATATTACTTTATTATTACTAATTTTTATATTTTCAGTATATTTCAATCATTGTTGAAGCTACAGTATTAGTCTCTGTCTTTTAATGTCTTTTATGGCATATGAATAACAAGCAAACAAACACACACATACACATAGGTAATTATAGACAATTCTGAGAGCCAGAATATAAAATAATAAGAAATAAATAATGCCAATCATTTGTTCTATTGTCTACCACATGATGTGTTGTCCTACAAAGAAAATAATAAAGTAAATAGGCTTGAGAACATAATTCACAAACGCCTTGGTGTTTGCTAAGTATTAGGAAGGACTGAAGTCAGATGGTATAGTGTAGCACTTTGTAGTTAAGGTAAATCCAATAGAAAATTTTATATATTCTGATCAGTCCTTAGAACAATGTGCAATGGTTTATTTTGAGATTTAGAAAGAAAGTACTTTAAATGTTCTTTTCTGCACTCAGAAAAAAATTATATAAATGGCTCAAAATGATCATAGTAAATAAATATAAAAATGACATAAATATATCCCATTTTCATAGATGTATTACTGCTTTCTATATTGTAGTTAATCTCTGGATTTATGTTTTCATTCCTATAGATTAAGAACTTGATAAGAAGAGATAGTGTACTTGATCTTAGACAAAACTTTTTTTTACAAGCAAAGTTCATCTAGTCCTTTATTTCCATGGTGCCAAATGTGTTTCTCCATGGACATTTTAAACTGATACCTATTAAAAATAAAAGTAATTTTAACAGGAAAGGAGCTTTGTAGATGTGGTTATGTGATTATATTCTATCATTAAATTATAGAAGTTTGGAAATGGCTTTATATTTTAAATTAATATTATAAATCAGCATTATTTAAGAAAATATGGGAAATTGAAAAAAGTATTAATATAAAAATTGCACATATAGTTGAAATTTATTGCAAGAATCCATGATTTAAGTGTGTATAGTAGTTCTGACTAAACATAGATATTTCATGTAAAATTATTGAAGGTGATTTTAAGCAAAAATCATAAATACACGTTTTTAATTTAGAATATTATATATACATCTATAGTGTATGCAATTATATGTATTAATATATAATTATGTAACTAACCTATTTTATATATAAATTATTATATATAAATATGTAATTGTATATTGTATGTTCTTAGTAGGAATGAAGAGACTTGGTAAAAATCTTATAGGAAGATTCCTATCATCTCATTGCATATAGTAATATTAATATTTAACCTTTCAATTCTTTTTTATTAGTTTTATTCTTTGATCTCTTTTTTATCAATAGATTCTGCTAACAGTAAATCAGTATGAAAAACCATTCTATGATTACTGAGTTTGTGCTTTTGGGTATATCAGATGATCCAGAACTTCAGGTTGTGATTTTCATCCTTTTATTTATTGCTTACATATTAAGTGTTGCTGGAAACCTGACCATCATCATCCTCACCTTGCTAGACCCCCAGTTAAAGACTCCTATGTATTTCTTCCTCCAGAATTTCTCCTTCTTAGAAATTATATTCACCAGTGTTTCAATCCCTAGATTTTTGGAGTCAATAGTTACTAAAGTCAAGACCATTTCCTATAACAACTGTTTGGCTCAGTTATATTTCTTCATCTCCATGGGAGTGTCTGAGTTCTTTCTTCTAACTGCCATGTCTTATGATCGCTATGTTGCCATCTGCAAGCCACTGCACTACACCCTCGTCATGAATCAGAAAGTCTGCACCCTCCTTGTCCTCAGCTCATGGCTGGCAGGATTCCTGATCATCTTCCCACCATTAATGTTGGTCCTCAAGTTAGACTTCTGTGCCTCTAATGTCATTGATCACTTCTCCTGTGACTACTTCCCCATCCTACAGCTCTCTTGCTCAGATACAAGGAGTTTAGAGATGATTGGTTTTTACTTTGCATTTGTCACTCTGCTCTTCACACTGGCTCTAGTGATCTTGTCCTACATCTGCATCATCAGCACTATTCTGAGGTTCCCATCTGCCAGTCAGAGGAAAAAGGCTTTCTCCACCTGTTCCTCTCACATGATTGTCATCTCCATCTCTTATGGCAGCTGCATTTTCATGTATGTCAAACCTTCTGCAAATGAAAGAGCATCACTGACCAAAGGGGTGGCTCTTCTCAATACTTCAATTGCTCCCATGCTGAACCCTTTTATTTACACCTTGAGAAATCAGCAAGTAAAACAAGCCTTCAAGGATTTAATTCATAAAGCAGTACTTTATAGAAGCAAATGAGGGTACATGTTAAGAGGAACAAATATTGTAATGACATAAAGACAAATGAAGTTTATTGTTCTCTCTCATACCGTCCCTATTTCTCAGCTGTCCATGCTGCAAAGCACTTTGGTCTTGGCTTACTATTAATCTGGAAGATACTAAAGCATGACTGCTTTTAGACTTGTGTATGCTAAATGCAAGGAATGATTTACAATTCTGATATCCACTCAGTCCTTTCTTAGTTTGCTTGTTTGTTAGGCTCATTTTTAAGATAACAGTCTGGTGCACAGCCCAAAATGGTCTGAAACATCTATTTCTCTTGGATTCTTATCTAAAGAATTCAACTGAAATTCACAAGTCTGAGATTCAGATTCTAGAATATTTTACAATTCTGATCAGAAAATCAGAGAATACATATCTATGTGTTTATTCTTAATTAAAAATTTTACACTCTCGATATATAAGATTAGACACCATCTTGATAATCTCACATTGAATTTTTTGACACTAATATAAAACTATAGTAAGATTTTATGAAATAAATATTTTAAAGAAATCTCCCTAATATTTTCACATATATAATGTATTTATTTTTCTATTTAGAAAAAATTTGAAGTTCATGATATTCCCTATTTTGTAGTTAGTTTGGGTGTGTCTATATAATTATGTTTTCTTAAAGGTAGATAGTGATCTCTCATATTTCACTGGTCACACAAACAACAATCAGTCAAAACAAGGGACTCATAAACTGTCATTGCTGTGGTTGAACAGGTTGAACAGGAAAACATGAAACATAAGTGGTAGGAAAAAAATCTTAAAAGGAAGGAAATGTGAAAGGAATAGAGATGCTGATTTTTAGTACATTATAGAAGTTTCCCAAGTCAAAACTTCAGTGGAACCTTGGGTATTAATTCAGATTGTGAATTTTTGCTATCTCTATCTCCAAAAAAATTTGGTAAAAACACTCATACTTGGAGTTATAAGCTTATTATTTGCTTCTTAATCTCACTGGCCACTCATTCTGAAGTTTTTAGCTCTAATTTTGATACAAATGTATATTATGTTTTATATTCTTTGTATTTTGTTTATATCTCCTTTATGGCAATTTTGGTAGTTTAAATTAGACCCTTGAGCAGACTGCATAGAGAATACATAAAATATATGTAGAAATATGTCAAACAATCTTAAAGGACCTTCTGTTTGATATTTTTCTTTGTTTTTCTTTTATTTTTTGTTAATTTTAATTAGTCAAATATGTTCAACTCAATAAAATTAGGAGACCAGTACAGAAACATTTACAATAATAGAAAATTAGTTCAGAGAAAGTGAGAATAGAAATGTTGGTTTCTCTTAGTTTGATAACTGATATATAACTCATTATTCCAGGTATTCCGAATGTTAGTAAAACTGTGAAAATTGTAGAAATATCAAACATACAGAAGGGAGTAGAAAATTTGACCTTCAACATGAACTCGTTAGTTGATAGCTCAACATTTAATCAAACTAAATATATTACTTCAGACTTTATTTTTAAGCTTGATATAGTTACAAGTTTATACAATATATGTGTTGTTTTATTATATGAATATGTTCCTTTCTGTTAATTAAAAAGCAGGACTTATTTTGTGTCTATGTTTCATTGAATTACAGGTTATGCAGGAGTATTTTTAAGGGTTATCAGAGACTATATTTGATAATGGCTAGGTATATGACAAATGCTTGCTATGTGAATTAATGCATATCATGAAGTTTCTCTGAATAATAATGCTTCATTTGTTAATAACCACATTTTTCTAAGTGCAAATGAGGTGAAAAGTTTCAATTCGGCTGGATCCCAGCAGCAGCTAAGATGGCTCAGTTCTGTGGCTCTTCTTTTCTCTCTTTTGCTTCTGGAAGCATGGCCTCAGGTGTGATTGTCTCTGATGGTACCATCGAAGCAATGGTGCTCAAGTTGCCAGCGCAGAGGAAGTGAGAAAGTACCAGAGGTATTGCTTTTCTGCCTGAGTATCAGAGAGGAGGGCAAGGTGACCTCACCAAGTTCTCAGGGACAAAATGTCTATGACACTAAACCTGCTTCATGAAGATGCTGCTGGACCAGGGTATATAATGCTTAAGAGCAAAATGACATATATCAGCTCCAAAGACAGTATTAAGAAGAAATGGACAGGAATTAAGCTTGAATTACAAAGAAGCTGGGAGAAGGTGAACCCTTCCAGAGAAACTAGACAACTCCTCATTTTCTCAGAGGGCAAACCTTTTAGTCTTCTCCAGCTTCTTGCCTGAAGTACATGGGAGTCTTATAACTGTTCATGTGTTTTGCAGGCTGCCCTATTCTTGGTAGAGGAGCTGAGGGGACCCAAGCAGATGGAGGATAATCACTGTACCCTAATCAACAAATGTCTCTTTTACTCCCTGGACTATCCACCTCCCTTCTTCAACTACTTTTGGTCTTTTATTCCTCTTTAATTAAAACAAACCAAAATACCCCCAGGTACCCAGTTTGGAGGGATAGGAGTGGCTGTATCTTTTTAAGGACTCCTTTCCTCTCCTTTGGAACTCCCTCCCATACTGCCAACTTCTCAGTTCAGTTACTGTTGAGCTCAACTTGTCTATTTCTGTATGGAAACGTCCCTTCCCTGCACCAACTGATTGATATCCTTTTTCTTGACAAATAAGTTAAGAGACTTTTGACTTAAAAATACTGTAAAAATTTATTTTTTAAGCATTTATACTAACTAGAAAAATAATGCTTTTAAAAAACCACAGATACCATGAATAATCCTCATAAAGTTGAGAATTAATTCCAACTATAAAAATAAAAGTGAAATAATTAGTACTGTTATTCTGGGAGCCCAGTAGCTACACATTTATGGGTAACAATTATTTCTTTAACAAAATAATTTTAAGCCATTTGTCCACTATCACAAGTTTCTTCAATGCCTAATTTGGCTTTTCTTTAGCTCTATCTGATGGAAAATTCCATATATATTTTTTGTGAAACCAAATTCATCCTCTAACATCCTAAATAGCAAATAAACAGTGTTTTGATATAACAGTTTTGTTATTTTTTAATCCGTCTAATTATAGAAGCTAGGTAATGAATTTAAAGTATGAGGTTTTGAATAAATATTTGCCATCAATATGTAAATCAATGCAGTAATGACTGATACTATTTATTAATTTGTTATCAAATAGGATATAATGATCTCTCTTTCTTTGATTTATTTCTATTCACACTGGTATTAATACCCTCTTTTTAATACAATTAAATACCCTCTTTGCTAAAATCAATAATATAAGACTAATATTTTTCTAAGACAAGTTATGTAAAATAATTGTGGAAAGAGTAAAAAAAATCTAATAAAGTCTTCTAAACACTTAGTAGCCTCTCATGAAGAGTTTTTGTTTAATTCAGTTCAATAGAAATTGACCCAAAAGAATTCTTGTGTCATGACCAAGATCCTGTGATACTTGAATACTGATAGGCATGTTTCAGTGTAATTATGAGTAGAGCTATTTCTTGCACCCTGAGGTAAATAACCATTGATGTTCCATATGTTTCATTTTAAGCTCTGAACATTACTTCAAATGTATAAAATAATAAGAAAAATATGGCACGAATGAGGTACATTTGTTAAGATAAGCTTATAATTTCTTTCCAAATAATTTTAATGAGGTTTAATTAACTAAAAGACAAGCAAATATAGAAAAAGTTGAAAATACTATTCTTACAAAGCTATTGAGGTACTAAGGAATGCTTTGATCATATGCAGCAAAAATTATTAATGAAAACAGCACACATATAGGAAATAAGATGGAACCATTTTAAATTTTTCATCTCTGTCTTTAATAGGAGCATCCTTTGATCCTTCAAGCCATATCTTTGGCCATTAAATAAATTTTCTATATCCTAACCAAGTTTACTTGAAGGATTGTTATTAATACTTCTTTGATTTTTGGAAAAGCAGGACATGAGGATGTAACAAACATTTATTTAAAAGTATAAATCATTATTAATTTTCATTTTTTGAGGATTCAATATTAGAATATTTTGAGGTTGAGCTAGAAATAATTTGAATGAAGTCATTGAAAACAAATGACAGTGAGAGCTGAACCATGTTCTTCTAGAAAAGTATATGGTTTTATGCTAAAGAAGCAAAGCTTATCTATTCTTCCGTTGATGGACATCTGGGTTCTTTCCAGCTTCTGGATATTATAAATAAGGCTGCTATGAACATAGTGGAACATGTGTCCTTATTACATGCTGGAGAATCCTCTGGGTATATGCCCAGGAGTGTGGTATATTTACACATATTAAAAACAATGAATTCATGAAATTCTTAGGCAAATGGGTAGAACTAGAGAATATCATCCTGAGTGAGGTAACGTACTCACAAAAGAATACACATGGTATGCACTCACTAATAAGTGGATATTAGCCCAGAAGCTTGGAATACACAAGACACAATTCACAGATCAAATGAAGCTCAAGAAGAAGGAAGACCAAAGTATGGATACTCTATTCTTTCTTAGAAGGGGGAACAAAATATCCACAGAAGGAGATACAGAGACAAAGTGTGGAGCAGAGTCTGAGGGAAAGACCATCCAGAGACTGCCCCACCTAGGGATCCACCCCATATACAGCTACAAAACCCAGACACTATCGTGCATACCCACAAGTGCTTGCTGACCAGAGCCGGACATAGCTGTCACCTGGGAGGCTGTGCTAGTGTATGACAAATACAGAGGGGGTCACTCTCAGCCAGCCATTGAACTGAGCACAGGGTTCCCAATGGAGGAGCTACAGAAAGAAGGGGTTTGCAGTGCTATAGGAGGAACAACAATATGAGCCACCCAGTACTCCCTGAGCTCCCAGGGACAAAACCATCAACCAAAGACTACACATGGAGTTACCCTTGGCTTCAGACTCATAGGCAGCAGAGGATGACCTTGCTGGACATCAAAGTGAGGAGAGGTCCCTGGTTCTGGGAAGGCTCGATGCTGCAATGTAGGAATACCAGGACAAGGAAGTGGGAGAGGGTTGACTGGGGAACAGGGTGAGGGGAGATGGGTTATGGGACTTTCAGGGGTGAGGGTGGGGAACCAGGGAAGGGGACAACATTTGAAATGTAAATAAGGAATATATATAATTAAAAAAAGAAAAAGCAAAGTTTAAATGATAACTTCAGTGCCTCAAGATAGACTGTACAAAGACATTTTTGGAGTAGTTTAAGACTCCAGAAATCACAGACACTTCATATAATATTGAAGTTTAATTTTCTAAAAACTAATTATGCATAATTATCAAGCTTATTTTATGTCAATATACGAATCAAAAACATGGGATTTTCAAAATACAAGTATAGCACACCATACCCACTTTGTATATTGTATCTTTTATTTTATTAATTATTTTAGTATTTACATTCCAAATGTTGCCCCCTTTTCTGGTACCCCCTTTACCCCTTCCCTCCTCCCCTTTGCTTCTGAGAGGGTGCTCCCCTCCACCCACTCTCACCTCATCCCACTAGTGTCCCCCTTCCCTGGGGCATCACATTTCTATGGGATAAAGTGCATCCTTTCTCACTGAGGTCAGATGAGGCAGTCTTCTGTTACATATGTACAGAAGGGGACTTGGGCATGGACCAGCCCATGTATGCTGTTTGGTTAGTGGCTTAGCCTCTGGGAGCTTGGAGGGGTTAGTTGGTACTACTGTTCTTCCTATGAGGTTGCAATCCCCTTCAGGTCCTTCACTCCTTCCCCTAGCTCTTCCATTGGGGCCCCAACCTCAGTTCAATGCTTCCTTCAGCAAGGCCAACCTACTCCACCTAGGCCACACCCTCTTAGCAGTGCCACTCCTTGAGCCAAGCATATTCAAATCACCACAATAATCTATGCTAAATTATCGATATAATAATAAAATTTATACTACAAATTTAAGTGTAGAAAGATAAAATTTTTAGAAATAGATTCTTGCCTGTTCAGAAGGCTGCAAGAAAGATAGAAAATGCAGCCCACTCTTCATGCCAGATTTACCATGTGTCAGTATACAACAAATATGAAATTGTGATATGCAAAAATGTCACAAGTCATTCTAAAGTGGAGATGTTCATATAAGTTATGTCTGAGCTATTTCCATCAAAGACTAATGTTGTATAAAGCAAATTGAAACTATAAGTACATGTGTTCGCAATGAGATAAGAAGAACTAGATATCCAATTTGAGATTTGAGAAGAGGGCAGGAACTGGGACTACAAAGAAACCAATGACCAACTGTACACTTACATTATGACAGTTTTCTACCAGGTGATGAACTCATCGATTAAATCACAGGGTTTTAAAGACCATGAATATATTTCTAAAAATATACCTCTATTGGAACTTTAAAATTCACTTTCTGAACTACTCTTTTTGTTTAATAGAAAATAAGATTCATTAGATTGGCTTACACAATATAGTCTCCATGCCCCAACAATGGCTGTCTTCACATGGAATACTGAAACTGGTAGCTGCTCAGGATTCAGAGCTGGTCACTGGGGACACCACCACCACCAGCAGAAGAGCCATTGTCTTCAGTTTATGTTGGAAGGCCAAAGAGGCTGGTTCTGATGTTAGCAAAGGAGGATGGGGTCACCAGTAGCAGCAGAAGAAGAAGCAGAAATGGGGTAGATAAAATTGACAGCAATATGTGTAGGCAAAAAGGCAGGGATCAAAATGTACTCAGCTAGGCCTGTCATTTTAGTTATGTGCATATAATTATGTGCACATATGTGCATATAACTATATGCATTCATCATATAAATGAATACAGTGAATTTGTATTTTGATAAACAAAAGAAATGAAAGAGTGGAGATTTTTTATCTGAATTTTTCTTGAAAATTAAAACAAACAAAACCTGAAATGAGCCTCTAAATCTAAATCTAACCTGCAGAAAAAGACAAGGGTACCACTTGAGACACTAATATAAATGGTCCTCCCATGGTTAAAAAAAAGTAACATTTTTACTACTTCCAAAGAATTAAGTTAATAAAGATAACTTAATCCTTGTGATGTAGAGCTACAATGGCCAAGATGCTTCAATATCTCATACAACATCACACTAAAGGAATTCTCAAGATTGCATCTCACCCATAATATACTTCTGTATGAGTAACTGTTATCATTGCATGCACATATATATCCATATCAAAGTATCATGTTATATACATTAAATGCATATAGATGTTATCACTCATATTTCAATAAACTGGACAATATAAAATAAAATTTTTATCATATATACCATCTCACTTTTGCATTAAATAGTTGCTTTTTCACAATGTATAACACTTATTTTTATTTCATTAATATTAATTTTATTAAATTATACAGTATTGATGATAGTTATTAAATAATAAATACAATATGTCTTCATTATCTGGTTACACATATTTTATTGTCAATTATCTGTGAAAAAATTTATAGGACTTTCAGGGAGGGAGGAAACGGGAAAGGGGAAATGATTTTGAATGTAAATAAAAAAAAAATTAAAAAAAATGATGATGAGATAAAAATATTTTGTAAACCAAGGCTTAAAAAAAAAGAATAATTAACATAGTTAACTAACCAGAATTTCACATAAATAAAATCTTAGCATTCTTTAATATTTCTTATTAAATTTTTAATAGATTGTTTAAAAGATTATAAAGGCTAATATGTATAATAAATATGAATGGTGAAATTAAATATGAGAATTAAATTATATTGTAAAATGTCATTTTGTTTCATTGTGAGCACAATGTGTTTTGTTAATATATTTTTTAAATTATTAATATTTATCATAGCATTATAAGCTTTTATTTTATGATACCCTGACACCTAACAAAACTAAGAGTAAACCTCCTAATGTGTAGAAAAACTACAATTGAAAAATGTATTTAAATATCAATTGTTTAAGGTTTCCAGGCTTTCAAGAAAGCACATTTCACAGTTATTTTTATTGCTCACCATTTATTACATGAGACTAAAATGTGAAGCAATTTTAATTAATGGCAATAAGTGTTTAGTAGATGACAACATTGTGTGCTCTCTGGGATATGATGATTAACACACTCTCAAGAGAGACCCACTGGTGAGCAGGGTTAGAGGTTACTGAAATATTGAAGGATGGGTTCTAGAAATCCCCATGGCCTACAAGACAGAAGAGCTATGGCCTGGGCCTTATTTTGTCCACAAGGACCCAAGGCTTTTGAATTAAAAACAGATACACTTAGAGCATTTGTTACTTCAGTACAAGTAGTACTGCTACTTAAGATTATAGAAGGCTTGAGTATATTTCCATATACGTAAGGGTTTTTAGTGATCTACTTTTGTTTCAAATATTTCTGTTCAGTCATCATGAAAAAGAAAAAAAATAAATAACGTCTGATTAATACGTGCTACGAGTGTCCAGCAGAGCAACCATACCTTACGCTCTCTGTTCCTCAGAGCAAAAGTCTACCCTTATAAAATAAAGAAGCAAAAATTTTTAGTATTTAACGGACAAAAATCTAAAAAATATCATATCCTCTAGCGTTATGCTTGAATAGCTGAGAATTAACTAGATAGGTGAAAATGAATAGGAGCAGTTTTCTATGTTCATCTGGGTATCCCTGTGGATGAATGGACCTATGCAATGAGTGATATTATGTGGATCAAGAAAGCTGAGAAATAGAAGCTTTGAAAATAAGTAAAAGTATGATCAAATGGAAAACATACTGTAGGAAAATTCAAGAGACAGAGCTACCAAGACCTAAGGCAAGTAACAACTTTTTCCAATTTTGTTTTAGAGAAAAATAAAAACAAATAGTATATGTCTCTTTAATATCAAATAGAAAATTCTCTTGTACAGTACATGCATTTCTAACTTTGTGGACAGAATCAAGCGTTAAATATGTTGATTGAATTATAAGATAAGTCAATATCTAAGGTATATATTCCCTGTTTTTAATAAGATAATATTAAATACTATATCTTAATCATATAACACATATGATTTTCTCTTGGTCTTAAGTTATTCCATGATATTGCTATTAAAA
Organism: Tokudaia tokunoshimensis; assembly: GCA_036184795.1. Classification (NCBI taxonomy): domain Eukaryota; kingdom Metazoa; phylum Chordata; class Mammalia; order Rodentia; family Muridae; genus Tokudaia; species Tokudaia tokunoshimensis. Next base: position 51,863,248 of record BTHU01000007.1, read on the forward strand.
TAAATTTGATTACTTAAATGTAGATAAAACTTTTAAATACTTTATTTGCTAAGAAGAATTATTGACTGATTTCTTATATATAAAAGAATATGGAGCAGTCATTACCTTTCAACAGCACTAGAGAAACATTTGTGTTTTTAGGAGGAAATCCACTCTAATGTATACATTAATTTAAAAAAGAAAAATTCATGTTTTATATTGCTTAAACAAATGTTAACATTTGTTAGTTTTGAAGTAAAAATTACTGACTTTTTATTCCATCTTCTAGTGATATGACTTACAATACAAAAATTTCCCAATATCTCCTGTTATACTTAAGAGGCCATTAAATAAGCTACACTCATAAATACACACTAAAACTATTATAATAATAATTCATATCTAATTGTCATGAAGTATAGAAGGTATTTTAGAACTGTATTTGTTAGAATGATATTAATCTGAGCCATTTCTTTCAATTCCTTTAAAAGTTATTTTTTACTCTAAATATCTTTAAATAGAAGAGGAAGTAGCAACAGGAGGGGGAGAAGAGAGAGGATATGAATCACTCGGAGATTACGGAATTCATTCTCTTAGGCCTTTCTGATGACCCTGACCTTCAGATTGTGATTTTCCTCTTTTTATTAATCACATATATATTAAGTGTCACTGGAAACCTGACTATCATCGTTTTGACCTTCGTAGACTCCCATCTACAAACACCAATGTATTTCTTCCTTCGGAATTTTGCTTTCTTCGAAGTCTCATTCACAAGCGTATGTATCCCTAGATTTCTGGGGTCTATTGTCACCCGGAATAAGACAATTTCCTATAACAACTGTGCTGCCCAACTCTTTTTCTTTATTTTCATGGGGGTGTGTGAATTTTACATTCTAACTGCCATGTCCTATGACCGCTATATAGCCATCTGCAAGCCCCTTCACTACACAACCATCATGAACAGGAAACTCTGCACCTTCTTTGTGCTGTGCGCCTGGCTGGCTGGTTTTCTGACTGTTTTCCCACCCCTTATGCTTTTGCTCCAGCAGGATTACTGTGCATCTAATATCATTGATCATTTTGCATGTGACTTTTTCCCCCTCTTGCAACTGTCTTGCTCAGATACATTGTTTCTGGAAGTGATTAGTTTCTATGTTGCTCTGATTGCTCTTCTGTTCACTTTGGCATTGGTGATTTTATCTTACATGTACATTATCAGGACTATTTTAAGAATTCCATCTACCAGTCAGAGGAAAAAGGCTTTCTCCACCTGTTCCTCTCACATGATTGTCATCTCCCTGTCTTATGGAAGTTGCATATTCATGTATGCTAATCCCTCTGCAAAAGAAAAGGCGTCATTGACCAAAGGTGTGGCAATTCTCAATACCTCTGTTGTCCCCATGTTAAACCCCTTCATTTATACACTAAGGAACCAGCAAGTCAAACAAGCATTCAAAGGTGCAGTACACAAACTAGTATTTTCTGTAAGCAAATGAAATTAAATGTAAATTAAAAATAAAGACAGACCAAAGCACCCACACTTCGGTCTTCCTTCTTCTTGAGCCTCATGTGGTCTGTGAGTTGTATCTTGGGTATTCGGAGTTTTGGGGCTAATATCCACTGATTAGTGCGTGCATATCAAGTGTGTTCTTTTGTGATTGTGTTACCTTACTCAGGATGATATTTTCTAGAGCAAATATGGGGACAAAGTGCAGAGCAAAGATTGAAGGAAAGGCCATCCAGAGACTGTTCCACCTGGGAATTCATCCCAGAGACAGTCACCAAACTCTGACACTATTGTGGATGCTAAGAAAGGCTTGTTCAAAGGAGCCTGAAACAGCTGTTTCCCGAGAGGCCCTACCAGAGCCTCACAAATACAGTTGCCAACCATTGCACTGAGTGCAGAGTCCCCAGTGGAGGAGTTAGAGAAGGGACTAAGGAGCTGAAGGGGTTTGCAACCCCATAGGAAGGACAATATCAACCAACCCGACCCCGAGAGCTCCCAGGGACTAAGCCACCAACCAAGGAGTAGTACACATAACTCTGCACGTGTAGCAGAGGACAGTCTTGCCAGGCATTAATGGGAGGAGAGGTCCTCGGTCCTATAAAGGATGGATAGAAGCCCCAGTGTAGGGGAATGGAGGGCGGGAAGGCAGGAATGGGTGGGTGAGTGGAGGAACACCCTCATAGAAGCAGGGGGTGGAGCATGGGATAGGGGGTTCTGGGAGGGAGGGAAACCGGGGTAAGGGGATAACACTTGAAATGTAAATAATTAAAAAAATAAATAAATTCAAAAAAGAAAAACAAAACAAAAAGATATAACAAATTATAATCTTGAAATTCTTAAGTATTGTTCTCTGACAGTTTCTTTGTGTGTTACATTGTAGTAACTTTTATAGTTTCACAGTTTATTTCTTTTATCTCTACAATCAAGTATATATAATGCATTGTCGCTTTGAAATCTTTAATAAGTGTTGACAGCACGAGAAAATCCCAAACTGACCAAATCTCAGTAGTGAGAGGAAACTCAGGTACAAAGTTACACCCATAACCTAGGAACTCTTGGCAATTCTGGATGCCAGGGGAAGAAGGGTTTCTTTTCAGGGTATAGACCTGGATACATTGTTCACACTCCAATGGAAGGCCACACACATAGGAATATTTGGACAGCACAAATTGACCTTGGTGGTCAAAAAAAGAGACAAAGACCCAAAGTTGATTGAGAAGGAAGTGGACAGCTCTGGGAAGAATTGTGATCAAACTATGTTGTACAAAATACAACATATTATAAATATGCATAAACAAACATAGTTATAAAAATAATAGAATGTATTTCTGGAAATATGTATTTTAAAGAAATATTCTATGGGAGGACATCATATAACAGTTTTAATTATGTTTCTATGTCTATAATATACATATATTATGTCATCAAAATCCTCAGAAATAAAGTTACAAATTATATTTTTCATGTTTTCAAGATTTGTTGGCATTTTGATAGAATTTAGGATTCTCTACGTTTTGTATACTCATTCCCTATGAGCAATAGGTCCCATTTCAATGTATCTTAAATGCAAGTTTATACTTTGTACATTTTAAATTGAGTCACACTTGTTTTCTCTGGAAATTAAGTGAGTTATTTCTTTAAAACACAAAAGGTAATTTGGGAATGCTCTCTAATTATTTCAACCATGTGGGCATCAATTCAATAACTTGTCTTCCATCTTGAAGTGTCTGTTGCTGATTAATAATTATACCGTGAGAGAGTTCATTCACTTTTTCTTTTACATTTTCTCAACTAATGCAGACTAGAAAATGTTATGTCTCATATAATTTACTTTTCAGTGTGTAGAACATCATAACATTCAAAATGAAATAAGAAAACTGAATAAAAGTCTTTTATAATAATTTTAATGCATTGTAAGGAATTTTTAGATTTTAAATCTTTTTTAATCTACCAAGATCCAAAAGCCAAAGCATTCCAATATGAGAAAATGACATATATCAGGGGAATTTAATGTTTTAGAGTCATTTTTAGTATTCTAAATATGGCATGTCCCTTTTAATTAAGTATTGTCAAATGCCTTTTACCTGTTCTCATTTATTCATTTATTCAAAGATATTGCATGCTAAATAAAGAAATGATTCAGTGAAAGAAAAGATTTGTCTTGTTCCAATATAGTCCTAAAAGAGAAGAAAAACAAGTGTGTAAAATATATGTGACCACAAACTATTTTATAAATATCAGCACAGTATGTTGTACAAATGACGATGATATTGAAACTTAAATAATAAACAAGTTAATATTATCACCAGTGTGTTCATTATACCAAGTAGAAAATAAAGCTGCCATTGTTTTTTTTTCTCTTACTCGGGAATAGCAACTAGCCTTGAGAGAGAAACATGGTGAGGAAATATACATATTACAAAATCTCAGATGAATAGATGTACCTGTAATAAACAGCAACTTCTTAATATCTAAAACTGTCTAAGGTATGCTGCAGAATGAGATATGGGAAATTTTTTTTCTGTCACTAAACAATTTATCAATACTATGTCACACAAATGATATCACACACTTTTTTTGGTTTTTTGCTTTTAAAGTTGAACTCCTTTGTAAACAAAACTGCCATTCTAACCATTAATCTGAATTTTTCCCTCTGTTGTAATATTTGTTCTATGCAACTCTTTAAAAAAAGAGGAAGAACCATTTATTGTTTGCATAAGTGTATTTGGTGTCTGTTTAAATATTGTTCATTTATGAAATCATTTTTATAGTTGCAAAACAGATTATTAGCAAGGTAATATATTTTTGGCTAAGTGTGTAAAAGATTATTGGTTTAGTCTTAAAGATAATTTTATGTTATGATGTTATGATGTGAATATACCATTCCCCTTCCCTTTCATCTTCCCTTAATTTTATTCACTTCCCTTGCTCTCTCTCAAATTCACAAGCTTTTTATCTTTAATTACTATTACACACACACACACACACACACACACACACAATCTACTCAGTCCGTATAAAGGTCTGTTCTAAGTAAAAGTTTAGGAAATTTTAGACACATTAGCTTTTCAAGGCTAATATTAAAGTTTGTTATTATTTTATTATGAGCTTAACAACACAGAAATGCAAATAAAAACCAGAAGGAATACCTTCCTATTTTAGTAATAACAGATATTAGGAAAAATATTTTTTAATGAAATGCTGGAGAAGATTTGAAAAAAGGAAACTTTAAAACCCTAGCATATTGTTGGTAGAAATATAAAATTGTATAGCTATTCTATATGGATTCTCCTAAAATTTAAATATAGAACTGCCATATAATTCAACAATTAGGTAAATGTGAAGTGAAATCAATAAAATAGATTAGAATAAAATGGCAAGAATCTCACTCTCACCTGAAAGAAAAACTAAGAAAAATTGGCACAGAAAACAACAAACCCTATCTCATGCAATAACATGGAAGGAAATGAAAAACATCATGTTCAATAAAATAAAGTAAGTACAGAAATCAAACATTAGTTGTACTCTCATGTGTACTTGAATTCATAGAAGAAAGTGAAGAGGAAGAAATGAGTTGGGTAAGGTTGGTCAGGAAATATTAAGTTGCAGTTAAATAGAAACAAGAAGTTCTGCTGCATTACACAAAGCAGGATAATTATAGACAAAGGTAATGTACTATATACTTCAAAATCTTAGAAGAAAATATTTTAAAATAATATTTTAACTAAAACTCTTTAAATAGGCATTCTTCGGAAATCTATATCTCATTCCTTGAAACTGTTATAATTGATTTAATCACTTGACCTCTTGTTATAAATCATTCTTTTACTAACATAATCATGCAATGAGAAGTTAGTATCAAATTTAAAATGATGAGTTCTTAAACCAAGGCATGGAAGTATCTGGACTTCTCTGAATGAAGAAAATAGCACTGTCATCACATTTTAATAGAATGGAAATCAAAACAGTATATTTATATCAATTGTAGGAAAACATGACATATTTTATTAATTCTCTAAGATTATATACATTGTGTTTTGATCACATTGACCCCCTTCTCCAACTCATTCTAGATCCACCCCCATCCCAATTTCATGCTCCATTTTTCATTTTAAATCCATTGGGTGGGTGGGTGGGGGAGCACCCTCATAGAAGCAGTGAGGAGGGAGGAATGCATAGGGGTTTTGTGGAGGAAAAATCGAGAAGGGGAATAACATTTCAAATGTAAATAAATAAAATAACTAATAAAAAAGAAAAAATCCATTATATCCATTTAAATTCCATTATATTCAAATATCCTGGATGGAATGATATCCCCTGGAATGCAGTCAACATACAAGGTATCATGTCCTTAAACAAAGCTTACTCTTCCTCTCCCAACAGCTGCCAATGGTCAATGTCTTCTCAGCTATGTGTGGTGTGGCACATTGTGCCCATCTCTTCAAACTAAGCAGGAATTTCGTCTGACTTGACATTCCGTGACTCTTCAGAATGTTACTGCCACCGTGAGTCCATATGTGCAACCTCCCTGTTGTATCTTGAAAACAATATTTTGTTGTAGTTATCTACCACCTCTAGCTCTTATAATTTTTCTGTTTCCTTTCCATGATGACCCTGGGGCCTTTGGAAATCATTACTGTGGTGTAGGTATCTTATTTAGGACTGAGTACTCTGCTGGCTTCTATTCTTTGCAGGGTGACCAGTTGTGAGTTTTCTTGTTAACTGCCGTCTACTGCAAGAAGAAACTTCTCTAATAAGTGCTGAAAGGTACACTATAGTTATGGAATTAAGACATTAAAAATCACTTTGTTATGTCTATTTATCAGAATGATAGTAGTAGGGACTTCCCTAGGGCTTATGACTTTTCTATGGCAGACTTTTAGCCCTACTAATGGTACCATAGGTGTGTTCCACTGTAAGGAGCAGACCTTAAATCTAATAAAAAAGTGAATGGTTATTATCATAACATTCATGCCACTCCTATACCAGTGGGCATATCTTGCTGAGATTATCCTTTTTATTTCTTTCAGGGTTCAGAGCTGAGTAAATTGATGATTACTATTCTCTTCCAATAGCATCAACACCTTTAGCACTAGAAACTTAGCCAGCCAGAGGACAAGCTTCATTTCTCTATGTTGTGATTCAAGTGTGTGGTGGTTTCAGGGATAGTGTCTTACCATCAAATCCCGAAGATAATCAAGAGCAGTAACAATAACCTGCAATGTCTGGGTAGTCTATGTAACTTGTCTGGCCAACAGCTATAAAAAAGGTAACCCAGTCCTTACATTAGACTTTTATTTACTAGCCTCTGTGTCTGCTATAGGCACTGTAACTTCATTTAAACTCTTTTTATATATGGATATGTATAGGTTTTAAGAAGTTTTATAGTAATGGGTTTCCAGGTGATTTTTACGTTAGCTCTTTCCTGTTAGTTACCTCTCCCCATAATTAGTGAGGCAGTAGGACTAATCATCTCATGAAATTAAAAAATTATGTACAGAAAAGTACACCATCATTTAACTGAAAAGGCAGCCAACAGAACAGGAAAAATCTTTACCGGATAGATATTTGACAAAGATTTAGTAACTAGAATATACAAAAAACTCAAAAAAAAAAACTTAACAAAATATGAGACATTAAACAGAGAATTGCCAAAAGATAAAACACAAATGACTTAGGAAAAAGTTTCTAATGTTCAATATCCTTAACCATTCAGGGAAATAAAAATTAAAACTACTTTGAACTACATATGGCAATTCCTCAGAAAACAGAATAGATTTACCTCAAGACCCAGCTATACTACTCTTGGGTATATACCCAAAGGATGCCCCATCCTACCACAAGGCACTTGCTTAACAATGTTCATTGTAGCTTTTTTTCATAATAGCTAAAACAAGAGCAACCTGGATGACCCTCATCTGAAGAAAGGATATAGAAAATGTAGTACATTTATAAAATGGAGTATTACTCAGCTGTTAAAAATAATGGTATCATTAAATTTGTAGGGAAATGGATAGAACTAGAAAAGATCACCCTAAGTGACATAACCAAAACCCATATTGACAAATATAGTATGTACTCTCTTACAACTTGACCTTAGCTGTAAGTAAAGGATAATCATGCTACAAGTCAAAGACCCAGAGAAGCTAAGTAATAAGGAGAGAGGGGCACATGGATCTCCCTGGGAAGAGGAAATAGATTTTGTAAGAGGACTGGGGATGGGAACAGGAAGGATCAGTCATGGGGAAGGGAGAGAAAACTGGATTTTGTGGACTTTTGTGGGCTGATGTAGAAACCTAGAGCAATGGAAAAGTCCCTGGAATCTATGAGAATGATCCTAGTGACATTTCCCAGTAATGGGGAATCCTGAGTTAGAACTGGCCATCTTCTATAACCAGGCAAGGCTCCCAGCAATGGGAGTGGGACTTCAGTTCAGCCACAAAACCTTCCTTATACAATCGGTTCTGCCAGCAAGATGTGCTGGGTGATGGTGGTGTAGAACTCTAGTGAGTGGCCAACTAATGACTGGGGCAACTTGAGACCTACTCCATGAGAGGGTGCTCACTTCCAGGATGGGGGATAGGACACCCATAGACCTGGGATAGAACCAAACATGACTGGCAAAAAAAGTTTATGAAATAGTTCTTAATGATATTCTACTGTACTCATAGATGAGGCCCTAGCCCAATTGTCATCAAAGAGGTGTCATCCAGCAGCTAATGGGAGCAGGGCTGATTGCCTTGTCCAGCCTTGATACAAGAGTCTTTGCCTAGTTTTATTGTAACTTGTTAAATCATGTTTGTTGGATATCCCTGGGAGGTCTGCTTATTTATTTGAAGGGAAATAGAGGAGTAGATCTGGGAGAGAGGGAAACTCAGAGTAAGGACTGGGAGGAATGGAGGGATGAGTATTTCCTGTGGTTGTGATGTGATGTATGAGAGAAGTAAATAAAAGAGAAATAATAATTTGTTTTTAAAAGAGAAATATTTGAGTTTTTCCTAGTCAGAGTGACTAAAATTTGAAAAAATAAAAAGCAAATGTTTTGTTGGGTGTAGAGAAAGGAAAACATTTATCCACTGCTTGTTGAATTTTACACTTGTCTGAAAATATAGAAATATAGAATACATACTAGGTGATCCAACTATATATACTCAAAGGACTCTATACCTTATTACTTGCTTATTCATGTTCATGATGCTTTATTCATACTTGGGAAATGGAAATAGCCTAGATATCTATTAACTGTGAATGGATGATAAAGCCATGATACATTTCCACAATAAAATATTATTAAGCTATCAAAAAGAGCTTGGTGACTGCTGTGGAGGGACAGGAGGAAGGATTACAGGCACCGAAGAGGTTAGGAATTCCATAGGAAGGCCAAGAGAGTCAACTAACCTGGACCCTTGGGGAATCTTGGAGTCTGAGCCACCAACCAAAGAGCATATGTGGGCTGGACCTAGGCCTCCCTGTATCAAATGTGTAGCTTGACCTTCATGTGGGTCCTGAACTAGAATGGTGTATCCCAAAAGCTGTTGTCTGAATGTGGAATGTGTTCTTCTAGCTGGACTGCTTTCTCAGACCTCAGTGGAGGAGGAAGCACCTAGCCTCAGAGACTTGAAGTGCCAGGGTTGAGGACACTCTCGGAGGGGACCCACCTGTTCAGAGGAGAAGGGGAGGGTGAGGGTGGAAGGATTGTAGGAGGAGATGGCCAGGTGGGAGGCAATGAGTGGGATGTAAAGTGAATAAGTAAAATAAAATAATAAAGTAAAGCAGTTTAAAATCAAAAACACAGGAGACAGCAGTTGTTAGCGAGGATGTAGAGAAAGAGGAACACTCCTGCACGGCTGGTGGGATTGCAAGCTGGTACAACCACTCTGGAAATCAGTATGGCGGTTCATCAGAAAACTGGGCATGACACTCCCGGAGGATCCTGCTATACCACTCCTGAACATATACCCAGAGGCTTCCCCTGCATGCAATAAGGACACATGCTCCACTATGTTCATAGCAGCCTTATTTATAATAGCCAGAAGCTGGAAAGAACCCAGATGTCCCTCAACGGAGGAATGGATTCAGAAGATGTGGTATATTTACACAATGGAATACTAGTCTGCAATTAAAAACAATGAATTCAGGAAATTCCTAGGCAAATGGTCAGAACTGGAAAATATCATCCTTAGTGAGATAACCCAATCACAAAAGAACACACATGGTATGCAGTCACTGATAAGGGGATATTAACCCAGAATCTCGGAATACCCTAGACACAATTCACATATCAATAGATTTCTAAGAAGATGGAAGGAGAGACCCCTGGTCCTGGAAAGACTGGATGTAGGGGAATGCCAGGACAGAGAAGCGAGAGGGGGTTGAATGGGGAACAGGGGGAGGGAAGGGGGCTTATGGGACTTTCGGGGAGGGAGGAAACGGGAAAGGGGAAATCATTCGGAATGTAAATAAAAAAATATAGAAAAAAAATAAAGCAGTTTATAAAACTCAATGTTAAATGGATTGAAATGGAAGTAATCACTCTGAGTGAGGGAACCAGACACAGAGAGAAAAAATGTCACATATTCTCTCCTCTGTGAGTGATATGACCACGGGAGAGGGTGAGTTCAAGGAAGGAGAGATAGAAAGTGATAATCTCCACATAAAACCAGACACACTGAAACTAATAGAAGGGAAACTAGGGAAGAACCTTGAACATATGGGCACAGGGGAGAATTTCCTGAACAGAACTCCAATAGCTTATGCTCTAAGATCAAGAATAGACAAATGGGACCTCATTAAATTACAAAGTTTTTGCAAGGCAAAAGACACTGTCAAAAAGACAAAGCGGCAACCAACTAACTGGGAAATGATCTTTACCAACCTTACATCCGACAGAGGGCTAATATCCAAGATATACAAAGAACTCAAGAAGTTAAACTCCAGAGAGGCAAGTAACCCTATTAAAAAATGGGGTACAGAGCTACACAAAGAGTTCTCACCTGAAGAATATCTAATGGCTGAGAAGCACCTAAAGAGATGTTCATCATCCTTAGTCATTAGGGAAATGCAAATCAAAACAACCCTGAGATTCCATCTCACACCAGTCAGGATGGCTAAGATCAAAAACACAGGAGACAGCAGTTGTTGGCGAGGATGTGGAGAAAGAGGAACACTCCTCCACTGCTGGTGGAATTGCAAGCTGGTACAACCACTCTGGAAAGCAGTCTGGCGGTTCCTCAGAAAACTGGGCATGACACTCCCGGAGGATCCGGCTATACCACTCCTGGGCATATACCCAGAGACTTTACCTGCATGCAATAAGGACACATGCTCCACTATGTTCATAGCAGCCTTATTTATAATAGCCAGAAGCTGGAAAGAACCCAGATGTCCCTCAACGGAGGAATGGATTCAGAAGATGTGGTATATCTACACAATGGAATACTACTCTGCAATTAAAAACAATGAATTCACGAAATTCCTAGGCAAATGGTCAGAACTTGAAAATATCATCCTTAGTGAGGTAACCCAATCACAAAAGAACACACATGGTATGCAGTCACTGATAAGGGGATATTGACCCAGAATCTCGGAATACCCTAGACACAATCCGCATATCAATAGATTTCTAAAAAGATGGTAGGAGAGACCCCTGGTCCTGGAAAGACTGGATGTAGGGGAACACCAAGACAGAGTAACGAGAGGGGGTTGAATGGAGAAAAGAGAGAGGGAAGGGGGCTTATGGGACTTTCGGGGAGGGAGGAAACGGGAAAGGGGAAGTGATTTGGAATGTAAATTAAAAAATAAAATAAAAAAAAAAGAAAAAAAAAGAAAGTGATAATATCAAGGAAGAGGAGTGAAATAAAATGTTTTGAATGTTTTTGACATGGAGAGAGAATTCTTTAAGGAAACGAGCAAGTTTGGCCTGATCGAGCATTATACCATATGCGTTTGTATCAGAACAGCATAATGTACTTCACCATATGGGTGATTCTTTTTTTTTTTTAATGTCAGTTAACTGATTTACATTTAAACACAAAATTCATGAAAAGCATTTCCCTCAGAAAGCTGATCACTGTTTTATTTATGAAGGAATGCTTTAGAGAACAAAGTATTTTTAGTTGGTGAGGTGGCTTTTTTTCTCCCTTGTGTTGAATTTAAAATCCCATTCTTTCTAGTATGTGAGATTTCTATTAAGATGTCTTCTGGTAGGAGCATATGGTCTCCTGTAAATTATCTCCTTCTTTTTTCTTGCTACTCTCAGAACCCTTGCTACTCTCAGGATCTGCTCTTCTCAGGTCCCAAAGGTTTGATTACACTAAGCCTTGAGGTAACTTTGCTCAAAATAGTCTTGACTGGAAAATTTACTGTTCCTGTCACCAGATATTTCAGCTTAATCTATAAGAAATTAGAAAACGTATTAAGGTTTTGTAATTTCTTTAAATAAATTTTCAGCCATATGTCTTTTTCAGTCTTGAAAGTTAACGAGTCATTCATATTGTCATTTGAAACTCCTAAACATCTGTGAGCTATTTTCATTTTGTTCTTTTTTTCCTAGGAGTGCTTATTTCCAGATAATTTACCATTTGCTTTACAAATTCTTTATTTGGGTTATCGAGTTCTGATGATCTTTCTCTCTACTATATTTCACTTCTTTATCATTTTGATCTTTCTAAATATATGTGAATTTTGTTTCACAAATTTCTAAATTTATATCTGTAGTTACTTTTTTACATTTCATAATTTTGTACATGAATACTGTATTCAAGTTTGCTGAACATATATTAAAACATCTATTTTGACTGTGTTGTCAAGCAGTTCACACCTCTCTCTTTGAGCCAACCTTATGATATTATTTTTTATTTACTGGGTAATATCATGACTCCCTGGCTATTTTTATTCTTGTGATTGGGTATTAATATCTATTTTTTTAAGAAGTTATGTGTTTCTTTTTTTAAAGCTAGGTGCTGACTAGGATCATCTTTAGCAGTAAGTTTTTCAAGTAATTCTGGATGAACCCATGATTCCCAAGCTCATAAACACAACTATCTTTAATACAAATGGAAAACCTAACCCAGGATTGCCACAGACAGAACGGAATAGAATAGACTACTTTAGCCTCCAAGTCTGACTCAAGACCAGAGTGAAGTTTTATAGCCACTAAAGCAAGTGTAATGTTGAGGGAACTTGAAGATCAATATCTCTGTGGCCCTCCATCCAAGAGGTTTGCCTAAATCAAGGCCACTGCAGTATGCTGGTTGTGATGTAGACCTCAAGTTGAATCTGTGAGGGAATTATGTGTCAGAGTATTATAGTTTGTATATGAAATGTCTCCTATAGGCATGTGTGTTTGCACACTCGGCGCCTGCTTGTGTTACTGTTCTGGAAGGCTGTGAGATATTTAGGAGGTAGATGTTCCTGGAGGAAAGGGATTACTGGAGGCAGACCTTATATATGATGGCTCAGCCTCAGGCTGTTTATCTCTGATTCTTGACTGCTGATGTAAGTCTCTACATAGCTCATACCCCGGTTACCACAACCTTGAGCTAATCCGCAACTATTCCTTCCCTGTTATGATGAACTCTACCCCCTGAAACTGTTAGCAAAAATAAAATCGTATGTTTTAGTTGTATCTTTCATGTATTCTGTCACAATGACAAAATGTATCAAAAACTGATATCAAGAAGTAGATGACTGCAATAATGAATATGAAAATGTGGCTTACAGGACTTTGGAACTAGTTTGTGGAGAAATAGTCAGAGAATAGAGTTGTAGGCTAAAGGAGCCTTAGAATACCCAAAGTAGAACTTAATGAGTTATTCTAGTAGATATTTGGAAAATCAAAATATCAACAGAAAACTAAACAATAAACATCATGTTCCTGAAGTTTCAGAGAGGAAAAGGGACTCTATCAAGAAGCAAAGCAGAGTCTATTTGTGCTGTAGTCTGGCCAAGAATCTGGCCACATCCTATCCATTTTCTGGACATTGGGGTGAGGATGAATTCAGATTTGTTTATAGAAAAACTATGTTAAGACAAGGTGCCATTCAGACAACAGCAAAGTTAGTGTTGATTGCCTTTAGGAAAGTTTATGACTATAAACAAACAGCAGTAAATGTTTAGGAGATTATTGAAATTAAGGAACAACCTTATACTTTCTATTAGAACAGCAGGAGAACAACTGCCTAGAAAAACACCTTTTTAAAAAACTTTTTCTTGGTTATTTTATTTATTTACATTTCAAATGTTATCACCCTTCCTAGTTTCCCCTCTGAAAACCCCTATCCCATCTTCTTCCCCGCTGCTTCTATGAGGGTGAGGCCCCACCCACCCATCCTCTCCTGTCTCACCTCACTGCCCTAGCATTCCCCTACTCCGGGGCATCAAGCTTTTACAGGACCAAGGGCCTCCCCTCCCAGAGCATGCCAGATAAGGCCATGCTCTGCTACATGTGCAATTGGAGCCATGGGTCCCTCCATGCATACTCTTTGGTTGGTGGTTTGGTCCCTGGGAGCTCTGGGGTGTCTGGTTGGTTGATATTGTTTTTCTTCTTACGGGGTTGCAATCCCCTTCAGCTCCTTCAGTCCTTCCCCTCACTCCTCCATTGGGGACCCTGTGCTCAGTCTAATGGCTGGCTGCAAGCATCCGCATCTGTATCAGTAAGGCTCTGGCAGAGCCTCTCAGGAGACATCCATATCAGGCTTCTGTCAGCAAGCACCTCTTGGCATTAGCAATAATGGCTGGGTTTGGTGGCTGCATCTGAGATGGATCCCCAGATGGAGCAGTCTCTGGATGGCCTTTCCTTCAGCCTCTGCTCCACTCTTTGTAACACTTTTCTAAAGTTAGTGCTCTGGCCCCTGAAGACCAGAGGCCACCAAGGCTGTTTGAAAAAGCCGGCATACACCTTGAGCTGGGCAGCAGAACGTGACATTGGTGTCCATGTAGTACTGACTCTTCAGGCATTCAGGTGACAAGATTTATGGGTCATAGGAATTTGAAACAATGTCCCAGAAAACCAGCGAAACCAGACAATGTGTATCATGATATGATGTGAGAAAGGCCAAATATTCTGTTTTACCTATTATAAAGTTGATTACGTATGGACCATTATTCAAATGCTGTGTCTATAAAGGTATAACTGCTGAAATGCTGTCCTACAATCCATAAACTCTCCATGCACATAGAAAGGAGTATAAAACTTTGCAGCCTAACTTTGTTTTGTTGGCTTAAAATATGATCCCTGATCACCCTCTGAGTATCCTGGAAAGAGACTGGATACATTATTGAGAAGTGTTCTATAAGCTTATGGATAGGGAGTATAATGCAATAACCCCTGCAAAGTAAATTAATAGAAACTAGTAATGAAGAAAGCCAGAACTGTCAGGAGAAAGGGAGAAAGAGATCTAATCAAATCACAATTTAAAGTCTTTAATAAAATATTACGCCTCCCCACCTCCACCTGAAGCAGGCAGGTGAGCCAGCCGCTAGGGCCTGAGAGTCTCTGCCGCTCACCTGGGAAAAGCTGGAGAGCTGGCCCTGGTGATTCTGGTGCAGGGGTGCTGGAGCATTGACCAAACTTAGTTTCCACTCAGGCCTAGATCCAGGACTCTAAGTTGGCCCACCCCAACATCTACCCCAACTATGAATTGCTGGAGAACATGAAGGGGTTGGTCCTGCAGGTCCAAGGTTGCAGGATCTCCATGACACAGGACAACAACAGAATATCTGAAAGGAGTCCCCACAAGGAGGATCCAGTTAATAGTGTAGAGAAGCCAGAGGCCTCGAACCAGACCAATGATTCATTGCAATGGATATTTGTAAGCAAAGCTGTTTGAGCAAAAGGGTACGCTGTGGGATACACCACAGCTTCCATGACAAAATTGTTGTTGTTTTATTTTTATTTTGCTTTGTTTTCTTTGCAGGAAGGAGTTGCAAGTTTGAAGGGATGGGGATATGAGTGGAATTAGGGTACATGGTGTGAAATTCACAACAAATCAATAAAAAGTTGAAAACATTGTGGATCTCATAAATCCTATGTTATGGTGTATTTTACCATCACTAAAAGAAAATAGCCCTAGGGCAGCATCTGCTTATGAAGTAAATTTGCTTTTATAAAGAGAAATTTATATATTATGGAGGAGAAATGTACATAATAGGAGTTTTAAAATGCTGCTTAGTCTTATAGATGTTTGCCCTTTTTCTTATAAAAAAATTAAGAAGAACTACACTGCTCACAGTTACAGATATGACGGGGAAAAGATACCAAATTAACTTCTACCATCCTCAAGCTTTTATATGAATTATCCCTTATATTAATACGTGGGCCCTCATACAGTTTTGTTCCTTTAGAAATAGTTTGGTCAGAGAATAATTGCTACATCTATTTTCATTAATGGAATAAAATAGCCTATTATCCCCCTAATTGTATTTTAGAACAAAGGCAGAGGAATAAAACTTTTATGAACATGAACCAAATTTTTGATATTTCTACATGAATATCTTGAATCAACTATTCTTATATAATGTATCACTTCAACTCTTACATTTTAACTCAGGAATTTTTAATCCTTAATTTACTTTCCATTTCCAGTTACTCTTGGCTTTAAAACCTTTCAATGACCATCACTTAAGAAGTTAAATGCTCCCATGTTTTATGCATTCTCATTATTTGTACCTGAAGAGAACATAAGGATAAATTGTGAAGTGAAATGTAAGTTGAAAATACCACATTTTCAACATGTATTTTTCAGTTCATAATTATTTTCACAAATAGAGAATTCACATATATACAAATATACGCAAAAACTTAATTAAAAATAAGTGATACACTGGATAGAAGCAGCCAGAAGATAATAAATGCAACTTGAAGATAACTTCTCTGTGATATTATCAAAAACATTGAAAAGATTTTCCTGAATGTTAAAAATTCAGAGATAGACAAAATGTGTAGGTCCCCAACACTGTGCATCTCAAAATACATTTAAGTCATACAAGAAATCAAAATAATATCTCTTTGTGGCCCAGCAAAAAGACTTTCCTGGATTACCAAACTTCAAAGGATGTAAGCATGCAACTCTCTTGAATATAGATCAAGAAGAAAAGTATAAACTCATGCAATCAAAAAGATTAATAAATAAACTTCAGGGCTGGGTAGATTACTCAGTGTTTAAGAGTATATCCTGCTCTTCCAGAGGACTTGAGTTCAGTTCTCAGTATTTGCACCTGAAGGCTTCCCACCTATAACTCTAGTTCCCAGAAATCCAATGTCGACGGCCTCTACAGGCACCCACACTCACATACACATACACAACTCAGACATTCACATTATTAAAAATAAAATAAAACACTTTAAAAGAAATTTAAATTATATTGCATACTGTTCATGCATGCTTGAATGAGCATGATTGCCTCATTGGCTCTGAAATTTTTGCAAACTTCTTGTTAGTATTAACAAAATGGAGCATATTAATGATTCATCTGTGTCTTATTGTTGTCTCTCCATGGCATGCTTTGTTTATCAATTCCCGTGGGCTCACAGAAAGAGACAGATAAAGTGAGTCCAAGTCCAGGTTCATGTTGAAAGAAACTCAGATAGAAATCTTCCTTATTTTTGATTATTCAAGCTATCGTTTGCAACAACAACAAAAATTCTCTTAAGCCTAAAGAAAATATTACTTATTTTTGGATGTAAGTTCTATTGCTGCAAAATCTTCACCTAATACACCCATATAAAGGCAGAGGAAAATGTTTTAGGAAGTTCTTTGTGCTATATGAAGAAGCAAATAGATGGGCTCCCATCAGCACAGGTTTTCCCATATTTGTCCACAGAAGAATGGGAAATGATAGCTCCATTGTAATCTGATAAATTATTTCAAAGATTTTAGAGTAACTGAAATTAAGCATACCATGAGTTAAATACTACTAGTCTCTAAGAAAAAGAAATATAATCATGAGAGACACCACAAAGTTAAATCATCTTATTTGTCAGTAAAGATGAAATCAAATGTTACCAAACCAACTTGCCAGCTCTAATCATGACTATTTAAGGCAGTAGGATTTTAGACCTCCGTTTTCGAGATGAACTCAGAAGTAAGTTTGTTACCTTTGTATATTATAAAATATTTCAATTTATGTACGCATTTACAATGTTATCTGAACATAACATATACTTAATGTGAAAACTGAAGGAGGTCTTATTGGGGCATATAAAGGAAGGAAGGAGATAGTGTGATGGGAAAAAGACTAAATATCACAGTCTCATATGCAGAATCTAGATTTAAGTGTGTATGTGTGTGTCTGTCTGTCTCTCTGTGTATGTTTCTTTCTTTCTACCCTGTCTTGTGTGTGTGTATGTGTGTGTCTTTCTGTCTGTCTCTCTGTGTATGTCTGTTTCTGTCTCTGTCTTTCTACTCTGTCTCTCTTTCTGTGTGTATGTGTGTTGTCTGTTTCTGTTTCTGTCTCTGTCTCTGTCTCTCTGTCACTCTCTGTGTGTGTGTGTGTATATGTACACACATATGTGTGTGTGAGAGAGAGAGAAGAGAGAGAGAGAGAAGAGAGAGAGAGAGAGAAGAGAGAGAGAGAGAGAGAGAGAGAGAGAGAGAGAGAGAGAGAGAGAGAGAGAGAGAGAGAGAAAGTAAAGAGGGAGTAATAGTAGGATGGAGACCAAGGAGACAGAATGAGGATAATGAAGCAGGATCTTACTCTTGTTCTATGTATATTGCAAGATACAATGATGTGTATGTATGAAAATGTCAGAATGAAACCTGCTATATTTTATTTTTTGGTGGATTTATAGTCCTTTAACACTGAAATGGAAAAACTGTTGTCACAGAAGACACTATTAATTAAACTCCCAAACAGAAAGCCAACAATAAGTACTGGGTTTTTCTCCTCTGTTTAATGTTATACTCTGATAGAAACAGAGCCTTTAAGGGGAATTTTCAATTATTTGAAAGGATAGCTACTTCCCTGTAAATGTTATTTTGACCATATATTTATGTGTATAGCACTGTTCTATTAAAAATTAAACCATACATTTTATAAATTAAAATTTTCTAGCTAATGACATTATTTAGAAAAGAGTTTTCCTTTCTTATCTCTGGTCTTTGTATTTCAAAAGCAAATTACATAGGGAGAAGATTGTCATATCCAAAGACCCTGAAGTATGAAATATTGAAGAGAATGGCTGAATATGTCCATGAGTATACAGGTTGCATCTCCAGTAAGATGGTCATCAGAGGTAATTTTTGGTGAAATTTTGAAAGTTTCCTAAACCACAGTGCATATAGTTTTACAAAATGCAAATTTGAAAGTAAGACTAGATTACTTCTATAGGCTTTTGAACTGTGTATTTAGATGATACCATGTTCTAGACTTATTTTTACAATGTTGAGGAAAGGGGATATGTTATACTATTTTACATGCTTCATTAGGTAACTTAAGGATTTTTTAGACCATTATAGTATAAGTATAGCATAAATAAATAAAAGTATAGTATATGTATTTTAAAGCATTGTAAAAATGGTTTAAATGATATCATCAGAATTTTTAATCCACATTTATATCTCCAGTCAACAGGTTGAATGATAGATGTTATTTGTCATTTA
This sequence comes from Tokudaia tokunoshimensis, assembly GCA_036184795.1. Taxonomy (NCBI): domain Eukaryota; kingdom Metazoa; phylum Chordata; class Mammalia; order Rodentia; family Muridae; genus Tokudaia; species Tokudaia tokunoshimensis. The sequence goes on from BTHU01000007.1 coordinate 51,882,334, forward strand.
AATAAAGAAAGGCAGATTTTTATTTCATAAGACTATTCATCTTTACAAATGTCTTCTAAATACCATGCCCTATCTTCAATATTTTTCTACGGATTTTCTGTTATGGAGGGTTATACTTTGTGTATTTAAAGAGAAGATTCACAATGAAAAACCACACAGTACCCACAGAATTCATTCTATTGGGATTGTCAGATGACCCTGGACTTCAGATTGTGATCTTCCTCTTTTTAATTCTCATGTACATACTAAGCATCACTGGAAACTTGACCATAATCACCCTCACCTTGGTAGACCCTCATCTACAAACCCCAATGTATTTCTTCCTTAGGAACTTCTCTGTTTTAGAAATAACCTTTACAACTGTCTGTATCCCTAGATTTCTAAGCACAATCGTCACCAGAGACAAAACTATTTCCTACAATAATTGCACAGCTCAGTTGTTTTTCTTCATCTTCATGGGTATCACTGAATTTTACCTTCTAACGGCTATGTCTTATGATCGCTATGTGGCCATCTGCAAACCACTGCACTACACTACCATCATGAACAGAAGAGTCTGTGTATTGTTGGTTTTTTCCGCCTGGCTGGCAGGGTTCCTAAACATCTTCCCACCCGTCATTCTCTTTCTTCAGTTAGATTACTGCGGCTCCAATGTCATCGATCACTTTGCTTGTGACTATTTTCCCCTCCTGCAGTTATCCTGCTCAGACACATGGCTCCTGGAAGTTATCGGGTTTTATTCTGCAATAGTGATACTGCTCTTCACTTTAGTGTTGATCATTCTTTCCTACATGTTCATCGTCAAGACAATTTTGAAACTTCCATCCGTCAGTCAGAGGAAAAAGGCTTTCTCTACATGCTCCTCCCACATGATTGTCATTTCTATCTCATATGGCAGCTGTATATTCATGTATGCTAACCCTTCTGCCAAAGAAAGAGCATCAGTGACCAAAGGAGTAGCTATTCTCAATACTTCTGTGGCTCCTATGATGAACCCATTTATCTATACCCTGAGGAACCAGCAAGTGAAGCAAGCCTTTAAGGACATCATCCAAAAAGTAGTACTGTTCTCTGGCAAATGAATACATTTGTAATGTTAAAAGCACAAGGTCTTCTTTCCAAATTCATAGGCAACAGCGTAAAGGCATGACTTGTGATAGGGTTAGCATTTTGATATTTAACGATATTCCATGTTTAGAGTAAGTATTATGCTTGTACGTTCAGATCATTTCTATGTGTGTTCATCTACCTATGGGCTTTTGCATTTATCATCCATTGTTTACTTGTGTGTATTTTTTTCTAAAAAATGAAATACTTAAAGATGTTTTTCTATAGTGTAACCCATATCAGGACTCTTTTTTATTACCATTATTTGGTACTTTATCATCTTACTATAAATTCATTCTCATTATAGTTACCAAATTTGGAAACATTGCTTCATGATTTTCTGATATTTCAAAATTTTTATTGAAATTTATTTAGATGACATGGAAAGTCTAGGCTAATGATCATGCTTTTGGATATTAGCATGGATATTAACTTTTGGATATACACATTTAGCATGCTAGACAGTGTCAGGACCTGGATTTAAGAATTATCATTTTTACCATTTAATAGGAAAGAATGTTACTAGGAAATCTAGTTCTAGTCAGCATTCTTTGAGATTAGAAGACCACAGTCATTGGAGGTTTTATTAAAAATATAAACATCTACCAAATATTTAAAAATACTATAATCATATTAATCATATTTTTATACCAATAATTATAATAAAGAAATGGAGTAAAAGGTGAAATAAAATATGCAGTGGTTATTGCAGTGACTGTTGCAGTAAAGACATTCTCTGCCTGTTTTAACATATTGGTTAATTGGATTTTTTTTCAGTGAGTTCATGAGGTACCCACAATTGCTGCTCCCCATTAATATAATTCTCTTGTAGATTTAGTAAGTATATTAATATAAAGCAGAAAATGTAAACTAACACAAGGAAAACAAACAAAATTATGATATATATATATATGTGATTTCAGTTTTCTGGAGGGCTGTTTTCTCATCTCTGAATCTAGTAATTTAGAACTGCTGATAGGAAAGCTAATGTCTACCGTATGTGTGGATACTGTGTATATTATATCTCAGCTTAGACAAGTTACATGGGTATCTATTTTGTAAAATCCCTTAAAAGTAAACTCTATTATCTTGAATTTATCAGGGAATTAGTAATGTAGACTAGAGGCTGACAGTTAAATATTTCAAAACCAATAACTTACAAATATATTATTTAAATTGACTAACAGCAAAACTTGGATTTATGAAGTCAGAATACACTGAGTACAAAATCCCATGTTAAATACTATATTGTTGACAGACTTTGCAATGTTTGGTTTATTTACTCCCATAAGTGATGCTGTGATTTTCTCAAAAAGAATAAATTCCACATACATTTTCTAAAATTCTCATTAAGAGGAATGGGTCAGGTATTGTTGCCATTGACAGAGATAGATAGCATGTGTCTCATCTTTGACCCTATTCTAACCTGATCAGTTTTGCGATTGATGAATAGATGCTTGTGTTGGCTTGAAATCACAAGTCTATGATACATGAAAAATCTTGGCTTCTGACATCTTGATTTTCATGCTTGTGTTTCTTGATTGACTTGGGAGTCATAATCACATTACTTCCTGATTGAAGGGAATTGCTTGGATAAGAGTATAATGATCCCCAAATAGTGACAAAGGCCCCTGGTGACTATATTCTTCCAATTTTATTTGTAAAGAGTTATAGGAAGAACTATATCTTAGCCTGGAGAAATGGTTTATAAGTTAAGAGTGCTGACTCTTCTTCCAAAGAATCAGGGTTAAATCCCAGCACCTACACAGTGAAACACAGTCATCTGTAACTCCAGCTTCATGGAATTCAACAGCCCCTTTCAGCCTCCATGGGCAACAGGCATCCACATGTAAACAGTATACATGCATAAAAATCCCCAAATACATTAAAGACTAAAATAATATTTAGTTAAAAAGAACTGCATCTTAAAATTCTAGATATCAAACTGTTTCTGGTATTTATGATAGCTAGGAAAAACAACTGTGTTATACATACAAAATCATAAAAAACAGAAATGCAGTGGATAATCAAAATATCTTGTAAATAATTAAATGGGTAGATTATACATGCACAATGTATTCTTAATATCTGTATGTGGATGGTAACAGTTTTCTAAAAGTGAGCAGGAACATGTCAGATATAAATTCTCACTAATTTTTGTAAAGTTTTAAAAATCACTATTATTTCATTCTAAAATATATATTACTTAATCTTATTGTCTTTTTTTAGTAAGGATCCCACTATTTAGTTCATGGTGACCTCTACTTAAGATGTCCTTGCTATAGCCTCCCCTCCCATGTGCTGAGATTACAGTCAAGCATTTTCAATATCAGGTGGTATGTATGTATGTATGTATGTATGTATGTATTTGTTTGTCATTACTTTTTAAAATTACTTTTAATTTTTTACATTCTAGTCATTGCCTACCTCCGGTCCACTCTCCCACAGTTCCTCATCCCATTCCTCCCCCCCTTTCTCCAAGAGGATGTTACCCTCTCCCGCCAGGCCTCCCTACTCCCAGGGGCTTGAAGTCTCTTGAGGGTTACATTCATCTTCCACTGAGGACAGACCAGGCAGTCCTTTGCTGTATATGTGTCACGGGCCTCATATCAGTTAGTGAATGCTGCCTGGTTTGTGGGTCAGTGTTTTAGAGATGTCAGGGCTCCGGGTTAGTTAAAACTGCTGGTCTTCCTACGGGATTGCCCTCCTCAGCTTCTTCCAGCCTCTTTTCCTAATTCACCCACAGGAGTCCCTGACTTTAGTCCAAAGGTTGGGTGTAAGTGTCTGTGTCTGTCACAGTCAGCTGCTTGTTAGGCCTCTCGGAGGATAGCCATCCTAGGCTCCTGTCTGTAAGCACACCATAACATCAGTGATAGTGTCAGGTCTTGGAGCCTCCCCTTGCGATGGATTCCAGGTTGGGCCAGCCACTGGACTGCCTTTCCCTCAGTCTCTTCTTCGTTTTGTCCCTGAAGTTCTTTTAGACAGGGACAATTCTGGATTAGTGTTATTGACTGCGGGATGACAACCCCATCCCTCCACTTGATGCCGTCTTTCTATGGGAAGAGGACTCTCCAAGTTCCCTCTCCCCACTGTTGGGCATTTCATCTAAGGTTCCTCCCTTTGAGTCCTGAGAGTCTCTCACCTCCCAGGTCCCCTTCCTCACCTGCAAACCCCAGAGGTTGCATATTTCCATTCATTCTGCTGACCCTTAGGGCTTCTCTCCTGTCTCTAGCCCCCCACTGTAATTTTGTGATAAATATTGGATTTTAGGATGGAACCATTTCCACATTTTGAGAAAGTTCTTTAGCTGAAGGACTTCAAAAACATATATCAAGTTCTATATAAGTAAAAAAGGATTGCCTACAATGTCTGTTTAATACAGTGATGATTCCTAGTTAGTGTAGTAAAAAACAAAACAAAAACAAAAAACCAGTAACTGAATGGACATTCTGAAAAAGGTAACCATGAGCTCAAATCACAAAGTTGTAAAAGTAGCAGATAAAGTATGTGGTTAAATGAATAGAAAGAACAAAGAAATTTCCCCAATTATCTCAAATGTAACAGCAGGACTACAGCACACTTTCATTGTATTATACTTCCTTTTATCTTGTAATCAAAACTCTATCATGTTTGGATTTATCTGAACTACCAAATTCAGCCATCTCTATCAACTTTATATTTGGTGATTATATTTGGTTATCTCACTTATAGATACTGCTGATCCATTCTCCACCAACTTTTCATAAGTCTTAAAGCTCTCTGACATTGGATCATTCATGTTGATATTCCCAAGGTCATGTAGCCCCAAGCTTGGATTATTATTTTTTCTCTTTTTACTCTGTTTCTACTAAATAACTGCTTTTAGATTCATTCAATTTATTAAACAAAGTAGAGCAACCCTACGAAGCAGTATAACTTTTATTTGTGTGAACTATATTGAAGGTTTTTCCTGTGTAAGATTTGAGCAATCCCCTTTAAGTGAAAATGTTTTCTGTATTTTTTAAAGAAGCAAAAAGGATAATAGGAAATAAATCATAACACATGGGCAATATATATCTGAACAGTAATTACAATCAAGACGATAATTCAACAAGCAACCACTAGATCAACTCCCATGGAAGGGGAGACACCTTACAAAATAAAAATATACACAGCAATATTAGAATTTCAGAATTAAGTGCTATTGAGATGGTGTATTTCTTTATAAAAGTATTAAATAAATACAAAACATCAGAGTAGGTTCATAGGAATTTTTAAAAATTAACATATCCCAGAGAAACCAAAGGTTCAAGGGCCAAGAATTATTCCCTTGAAATTATACTTAAATATCTTGGACAACAAAGAAAATCATTTAGTTACAGCAATTTAGACTTCCCTAACTCTTTCCCCAATTATCTCAAATGTAACAGCAGGACTGCAGCACACTTTCATTGTATTGTACTTCCCTTTATCTTGTGATCAAAATTCTATCATGTTTGGATTTATCTGAACCACCCACTTCAGCCATCTCTATCAACTTTATATTTGGTGATTATATTTAGTTATCTCACTTATAGATACTGCTGATTCGTTCTCCACCAACTTTTCATTAAGCCTTAAAGCTCTCTGACGTTAGATCACTCATGTTGATATTCCCAAGGTCATGTAGCCCCAAGCTTGGATTATTATTTTTTCTCTTTTTGTTCTGTTTGTATAGCGAGAAACATTTCTGTCTTTTATCAATGCACTGCATCCTTTGGAGCCTAAGCAATAAGGTGTGCATCAGTCTCATAAGTATATTTAACAAAGTTAGTGTGCTAGGATGGTGGAGTTATGATCACCCATATCAAGGAATTTTTATAAGGTATTGGAATTTCAGTTTTAAAGCCATCTGTATTAATGGCTCTCTTTTTAAAGCAAAGAGAGCATTGGGCTCATTATTATCTCCCAAAGAATGTGTTGAATTATACTCATTCAGTAAAATATATTTGTTAAATTAATAAACAAATAGAAGTTTCAAAATAACTACTCCCTGTTCCCATTATCAATAAATTTTCTCAAAATTAATATTTACTTTTATCTTCTCTATATTTTTCTTAAAACTGTTACTATTTCTTCAAGCATCATTTTTCATTAATTTATTTATTCACTTTTTAAAAAAAGAATTACTGGTTTTACTCTCAGTCAGCCATTGAACTGAGCACAGGATCTCATGGAGGAGCTAGAGAAAGGACCCAAGGAGCTGAAGGGGTTTGCAGCACCATAGGAGGAACAACAATATGAGTCATCCAGTACTCCCAGAGCTCCCAGGGACAAAACCATCAACCAGATAGTACACATGGAGTTACCCATGGCTCCATAGGCAGCAGAGGATGGCCTTGTTGGACATCAAAGGGAGGAGAGGCCCTTGGTCCTGGAAAGGCTTAATGCCACAGTGTAGAGGAATACCAGGACAGGGAAGCCAGAAAGGGTTGATTGGGGAATAGGGGGTGGGGAGATGGCTTATGGGATTTTTTAGCAGGAGGTGGGGAATCAGGAAAGGGGACAACATTTGAAATGTAAATAAAGAATATAACTAATAAAAAAAGAATTACTGGTTTTTATTTTACTTTTTTATTTTTTGCTATGATTCTACACAAACATACATCTTTCCCACATATAATTCAGTGATCAAAATTTATTTTAAGTACATTTTTATCTTTTGAGTTTTCATATAAGCATACAATATATTCACCCATCACTCTCCTCCTCTACACCTTCCTATACATCTCCCCTTAATTCCTTCCCAGCTTCAAATAATTTTCTTTTTAATTATCTTTAATCTTTTTTTTTTCAGTCCAGATGTTATCTCCCTCTCTCTGTCTTCCCTCCCACAGTTCCTCATCCCATTCCTCCTCCCTGGTCCTCAAGAGGATGTCTCTACCCCCACCGCACTAGGTCTCCCCACTCCCTGGGGCCTCAAGTCTCTTGAGGGTTAGGTGCATCTTCTCTCACTGAGGCCAGACCAGGCAGTCCTCTGCTGTATGTGTGTGTTTTGGGGCGGGGGGAGAAGTAGGAGTTGGGAGGGTGGTTCTGACCAGCTAGTGTATGCTGCCTAGGAGATCTGGGAAATGAGAGACTCTCAGTAATCAAAGGGAGGGACCTTAGATGAAATACCCAACAGTAGGGAGAGAGAACTTGTAGATTCCACTTCCAGTAGAAAGACAGGGCATCAAGTGGAGGAATACGGTTACCATCTCACAGTCAAAAACTCTGACCCAGAATTGTTCCTGTCTAAAAGAACTGCAGGGACAAAAAAGGAGAAGAGACTGAAGGAAAGGAGGCCCAGTCTCAAATACTTTTATTACCTACTTATTGATATTCAGATGCACATGGTTGTGGGGCCATCCTTCTGGACCATGGTCGGTTATCTGCCAGGGACCATATTCCTAAAGAAAACTGACTCCTACTCACGTAGTAATTATCATCTGTCAATAGTTCCTTAGCTAGATGTGGGGTCTGATGTGCCCCTCCCCTTCCATGTTGATTTGGCTTGACCTTGTACAGATCTTGTGTAGGCAACTGCAGCAACTGTGCACACATGGGTGTAACTGTATTGTTATGTCCATGAGACAGTTTTGTCCTAGTCCTCTTCAAACCCTGGTTCTTACCACTTTTAGCCATTTTAATCCATTCTCCCACATTGACCTCTGAGCCTTTCAAGGAGAATTTGTGCCACAGATGTGATATGTTTGTGCCTGAGCACTCCATATACAGTTATTCTCTGCTGTTTGGCCAGCCATGAGTCTCTGTATTTAACACACTATAAAAGAAACTTTTCTGATGAAGACCAAGAACTATGCATAGTACAACTACATTATTCTATTAATTAGTATTGCCATATCTGTTTTCTTACTCTTTACTCATCAAACTGATGGAGTCAATTTCCAATAACCCTTTAACAGTACTGAATGATTTTTTTTTAAAAAAAGGTTTTTTAACAGACTGCAAGTGTACATTCTCTCTCTTCTTTGAAGATATAACTTCCAGGATTTCCACTGGAGGCATAGACAGGGAGAAATTCTCTTTGACTCACTAAGCCACCATTTTAATCCCTATGATCAAATTGCCCTGAATAGAACACTTTTGGTGTTTTCTTAATTTGGAATATTTCGATATAAGGCAATAGCAAAGTACACCATACTAAACAATTTAATTAACAAGAAAGTTCTGCCTCACTCCTCAGATGCTACCACTCTAGATATCATCTCAGCTATTTTATTTTACTAACTCTGTAGAATCTTAGAGTGTAAAATCTTGATGTAACCTTGGGAATTTGCCTAAATGTACAAAGAGATAGTTCCATTGTTTGACAATTAGGGAGAGTAATGTTCTCCACTGGTATAAAACCCACACAAAGTATCTATATACCTGATGTGCTTAATAAAGTGCAACTATTAGTTTTTGTTAATTTAATCATATATAGTTTGTTAATTTAATCATATATAATGATATATAACCATTTTCTCATTTTTCTCATTCAGTTTTCTTAAAACCAATAGAGCTTATGCAACTAAGAGTGATAGCAGAATAATTGCCTTTGTGTAGTAACTTACATGATACTCCCTTAATCACAATGAAAGCAGCTCAGTTTTCTCATGTGAACATTATGGATAGTAAATGTTAATGATTTATTTATGTGAATTGCATTTTTCTTTGGAGTCATAAAATTTAAAATATTTTATGTATTTGCTCAGTTTTCACTTTTCAAAATTCTTTAGATAATGTCTATCTACATGCAGAGACTATATCCAACCCTTTTCCTATTGCAAATGTAACTTCATTCTTTTAAGTCAGATATACTCATTAGAGATTTGAACTTCTAACTTGGGTGTAGTTATGCATTTGAAGTGCTGATTTAAATCTCAGGGGTGAAAGAAGTCCTAAAGGTACATTAATAACATTGAATTTATAAAGGATAGCTCTCCAACCAGTGCCCCCAGAGCTCCCAGGGACTAAACTACCAACCAAAGAGTACACATGGAGGGACCCATGGCTCCAGCTGCATATGTAGCAGAGGATGGCCTTGTTGGACTTCAAAGGGAGGAGAGACCCTTGGTCCTGAGAAGGCACGATGCCCTGGTATAGGGGAATACCAGGACAGGGAAGTGGGAGTGGATGGGTTGGTGAGCAGGGGAAGGGGGGATAGGATAGGGTGTTTTCGGAGGGGAAACCAGGAAAGGGAATAACATTTGAAATGTAAATAAAGAAAATATCCAATTTAACAAAAAAAATAAGATGTACATTCTCATTCAAAGCTAAAAGAAAGAAAATGGAACATTCTGAACTCTTTTATGCCAAATGACAAGATAACAAAAGGCATGCTATGTGCTGGTAAGTTTTGGGGTTCACTCCAAGCTGCATGCTGGATTTTATATTTGTTTTCTACCCATACATAGAAAGGTATTGTCAGCACTTTCCACACTGGTGTTTATTTCAGTTCGGATAACCCTGGCTGTGATGGTGTAACTTAAATCTGCAATGAAATCAAGATGACAAAGGAGAAAATAAAGTGGCAGATTTGGAATTTATTGTTGGTGATTCTATGTAACTATGGTGTTTTCTCCAATCATGTCCTAAGTGGTCAACTTGTCATTTTGATTTGTTTTTCCTCTATAATCTTGAGATTTACATAGTGTAAACTGTTTCCACTGTTCATGGTATGTTTTTAGAACTGGCAGATTTTTTTTTAATTTTTATTTTATTTTCTAAGTTTTTTTTATTTACATTCAAAATCATTTCCCCTTTCCCGTTTCCTCCCTCCCCGAAAGTCCTATAAGCCCCCTTCCCTGCCTCTTTTCCCCATTCAACCCCCTCTCGCTTCTCTGTCCTGGTATTTCCCTACATCCTGTCTTTCCAGGACCAGGGGTCTCTCCTTCCATCTTCTTGGAAATCTATTGATATGTGAATTGTGTCTAGGGTATTCCGAGATTCTGGGTTAATATCCCCTTATCAGTGACTGCATACCATGTGTGTTCTTTTGTGATTGGGTTACCTCCCTAAGGATGATATTTTCCAGTTCTGACCATTTGCCTAGGAATTTTGTGAATTCATTGTTTTTAATTGCAGAGTAGTATTCCATTGTGTAAATATACCACATCTTCTGAATCCATTCCTCCGTTGAGGGACATCTGGGTTCTTTCCAGCTTCTGGCTATTATAAATAAGGCTGCTATGAACATAGTGGAGCATGTGTCCTTATTGCATGCAGGTAAAGTCTCTGGGTCCAGGAATGGTATAGCCGGATCCTCCGGGAGTGTCATGCCCAGTTTTCTGAGGAACCGCCAGACTGCTTTCCAGAGTGGTTGTATCAGCTTGCAATCCCACCAGCAGTGGAGGAGTGTTCCTCTTTCTCCACATCCTCGCCAACAACTGCTGTCTCCTGTGTTTTTGATCTTAGCCGTTCTGACTGGTGTGAGATGGAATCTCAGGGTTGTTTTGATTTGAACTGGCAGATTTTTGATTAAATTACTAACTGCAAAACAATTTGTGCTTTGTAATGACTTACTATATAACTAGTCCTTAAGTTTGAATATAAAAATTTCCTCTGTTTTTACTCAGGACTGCTTGTCCCTTCTAATTCAGATGAATCTTCAAGATTGGCCTACAAATAAAGTAAATTTTTACCTCATATAAAAAAAATAAAGTAGCTCTCCCGGGGAGTCAGTTTGGTCAGTGCCTTTAAGATAATTCCCTTTCTCAGAGGAACTAAAGCACCCCAGCTTCAGTCCTCCTTCTTCTTGAACTTCCTGTGTTCTGTGAATTGTAACTTGTTTATTTTGAGCTTTTGGGCTATACCATCTACTTATCAGTGAGTGCTTACCATGTGTGTTCTTTTGTGACTGGGTAACCTCGCTCAGGATGACACTTTCGAGATCCATCCATTTGCCTAAGAATTTCATGAATTCATTGTTTTTAATAGCTGAATAGTACTCCATTGTGTATATATACCACAATTTCTGTATCCATTCCTCTGTTGAAGGACATCTGGGTTCTTTCCAGCTTCTGGCTTTTATAAATAAGGCTGCTATGAACATAGTGGAGCATGTGTCCTTATTACATGTTGGAGCATCTTCTGGGTATATGCCCAGGATTGGTATAACTGGGTTCTCAGGTAGTACTGTGTCTAATTTTCTGAGGAACTGCCAAACTGATTTCCAGAGTGGTTTTATCAGCTTGCAATCCCACCAACAATGGAGAAGTGTTCCCCTTTCCCCACATCCTCTCCAGCATACTCACAGGAGCAATAAAGGAGACAAAGTGTGGAGCAGAGACTGAAGGAAAGGCCACCCAGAGACTGCCCTACCTGGGGATTCATCCTATAAACAGTCACCAAACCCCGACACTATTATGGACAACAAGAAGTGCATATCAAAAAGAGCATGTTATGATTATCTCCAGAGGGGCCCTGTCAGAGGTTTACACATACAGAGGCAGATGCTAGCAGCCAACCATTGGACTGGGCATGGGGTCCCCAATGGAGGAGTTGGAGGGGTTTACAGTCCATGGAAGAACAATGATGTCGGCCACCCAGATGCCCCAGGACTCCCAGGGACTAAACCATCAACCAAGGGGTACACATGGTTCCAGCCAAAAATGTGGCAGAGGAATGCCTTGTTGGGCCTCAGTGGGAGGAGTGGTCCTTGGTCCCGTGAAGGCTCAATAGATGCCCCAACAAAGGGAAATCAAGTGGGGGAGTGGGGAGGGGGGAGTGGGTTGGGTCGAGAGGCATATACTTCGAGGCAGGTGTTGGGAGCAGGGTTGGGGGTTTTCGGGGATGGGGGAAGCCAGGAAAGGTTTTAGCATTTGAAACATAAATGAAGATTATATTCAATAAAAAAAGATAATTCCCCAAAGTGCGCCATTCTTTAATGTATATTGTGTGATTTTATATGTAACCATGTAGAGTGAATTCTGTTCACTGCCATATCTCTTAATATTAAAAGTATCCCTAAGAAACAGACCTTTAAAATACTATGAATCTATGGCCACTTGTTTGATATGAAATCATTCATTTTATTAGGAAATGAAACACTGATTGTCTACACTAACAGATTAGCAAGATAATACATCCAGTATATCTATTGAGCATGCCAATTGGTTATCTAATACCAAATGGTCATATCTGAAACATATACATAAAAATAACATTATACATACTGAGAAGGTTATATTTATGTATTGAGGTGTATGTGTAAAACAACAATGTAGGAAAAAGAGTCCAGAGATTTGAAAGAAAGTGAAGGAGAGTATATGGGAAGGTTTAGAGAGAGGAAAGAGAAGGAAGAAATTTTATAATTATGTTATCAAAAATCTTAAAATAAAAGATGGTATGTGTGCAGGAAGAATGTTATTGGCATTGGACTTGAAGAAGGGACAGATTCCAAAATTATGTTTAATTACCACTTTTTTGTCAAAGTAAAATCCAAACGAATGCTGCCTTTATTATTACTGTATGCCTAGAATCTAAGGGATCGCCTTAGTCAGGGTTCACATTCCTGCACAAAACAACATGGCCAAGAAGCAAGTTGTGGAAGAAAGGGTTTATTAAGCTTACACTTCCACATTGCTATTCATCATCAAAGGAAGTCAGGACATGAACTAACACAGGGCTTGAACCTGGAGGCAGGAGTCAATGTAGAGGTCATTGTGGGCTGCCTCTTACTGGATTGCTTCCCCTGACTTACTCAGCTTGCTTTCCTATAGAACCTAAGACTACCAGTCCATGGATTGATGGCACCACCCACAGATGGATGACACCACCCACAATGGACCCTCCCACCCTTAATCACTAGTTGAGAAAATGCCTTACAGCTGGATCTCATGGAGGCATTTCTTCAAGCAAGGCTCCTTTCTCTGTGATAACTCCAGCTTGTGTCAAGTTGACACACAAAACCAGGCAGTACAGGCATAAAACACCCTAAGGCATAAGAACTCAAAACAGGATGGTTTTCAAAAATAATGATCGAATGAACAAGGATAGTGATGATAATCAGAATTTGTTGAAAGATATAAAACCATAAAGAAAAGTCTGATATCTTTCATCATGCAGAGTGATGGGCACCTCAAATTGTTCTAAAACTCCATAATTAACCATCATTTGCCTCTAAAATGGAAAATTCCTACTCATTTGCAGTTTAATATGCTGCAATTTAGATGTTATTGATCTCTATTTTTTATATTTATTTATTTTATATATGTAAGTGTTTTACATACATATATGTATATATACCACATATGTTCCTGGCAACAATACAAGTCAGAAGAGGGTGTCAGATTTCCTGGAATTAGAATTGCATATGGTGTAAACCACTTATGAAGTACTGAAAATCAAATGCTGTTTTTCCACAAGAGCATGGAGTGTTCTTAACTGCTAAGCCATCTCTCCAGTCTCTAATCTCTATTATTTTCTCGTCCTAAAGTTACAGTTAATTATAAAATATAAATCATTTTTCTGCTTTGATTTCAGGTCATTTATACCTAATCTATTCTAAATTATATACAGTAACTTGGACACATTACTACTATCCTGAGGATCTATTCTCCATGGTGTCTTCTGTTTACTCATTCAACCATCCTCTTGGGTACAAGCTAAATAGAGCAGATAAAATTAGGACTAGCCTGAATAGCATTGCTCTGGCATCAGTCTATCTTCTCACTCATCAAGCTAGTAAAGAAATTATATTAACCTTTTTTGTGATAATCCATTTTTAACTATCAAGGTATTATTTCTTTAGGTACAGAGATACAATAATCTGGACCATAGATTCTTAGTTGTACTTGGATTCATGAGGAGAAATGAGTTGATATGTGTCTTTTTAGAAAGAATTCTTAGGATTTTATTTATTTAATTATTTTATTATTGATATTTTGGAGATTTGATTACAAGTATAAGATAACATAGGATAAATCAGTTATGGAACTATTTTTTAAAGGTACTAAAAGTGACTAAAACAAACTAATAAGCCATTAGAAATGACAGTGGCTATTTCAGTAATATTTAGCAAAAAGTAAGTATGTTTTTTCAGGAGTATAATTTTTACTTTTCAAGTATGTATTTGTGTTCTGTATAAGCAATATATAAACAATACAATTTCAATTACATATATGAATAAAAGAAAAATTTAGTACTGAAATGAAGTGTTTACATTGTAGCAAAACTATATTATAAATCATAGGATTAAATACTTGTCCTTGTTCTTATCATCTTACCAGCTTGTGTTACTTTAGTTTATGGAAACCACGGGATCAGTTTGTACAAAAGAGAAAACAGTCATTTGCTATACTAAGCATGTGTACTCTGTTTTGGCTTTGCATATGAATTTTGTGACATGGATTGCAAAGATTAGGATCCAACACATAAAAACAGAAGACAAGAAGCTGTAGACCTGCTATATGTGATCACAAGGAACAGATGACAGAAAGTGAGACTACCTTATGTGCAAGAAAACAGATAGGTAAAAATTTGAGATAAATTTATTGACCTTTGAAATGAATCAACTAATGACAAGAAAATGATATTCTGCTTTATAGCAGTAACACTTGTAAAGTTTGCAGAGAACAGAGGAGACTGGGACAAGTTGCCTGGACATAGAGGCAAAACTAAAACTTTGAAAGAACTTCATGTATGAATGAACAGATTTAAAAAAATAAAAACATCTGTATAACCTCAAAAGTGATTATGGATGCAGAATATGGAAGAAAGAAAATAATCTTTCTCTCCTGAAAAGTTACCTTGAATATTGAAATGTACCATTTGTTATTTACAAAAGATAATAAACGATGTTGCTTAAAAGTGCTTTACAGCATTGAAAATAGAACAGGTAAGAATACTTAGAGTGTACAAAATTAAAATTAGAGCCTGGAGTAGCAGTACACATCTCTAGTCTCAGAGTTCATGGTGCTGAGGCATAAGATTATGAATTCAAAGCCAGAATGGCAACATAACAAGACTTGTCTCACCAACAAAATAAGATAAGGTCATTTGTGTAAGTATTGCTTTATATGTCATGGTGTAGTTTCAAGATAGGAATGTGGTAAATTAAACATATCCAATAGTAGAGTAATTAGATTCCTACCAGCAATCATTATAGCAGATAGAGAATGTCCTGCAACATAAACACTGAAATTAGACTCAAGAGTCTTTCATCTATTAGACATGTCCATGTATGCATGCCAGGAACACATTTCTCCAAACCATAGAATTTGTTCCAAGAAGCATAAAGTTTTGAAGAGAGATAAAGAAGGATAAGACAGAATTTTAAAAATGTAGAGGAAAGCATTATAAAGGAAAATCTTTTTTTTTCTTGAAAATCTTTTACAGAACTGTACCATACTGAAAATGAGTTCTTGGGCATTTTCTTGTTTCAGGAACTATTCAGTAGACATAGACTTGTGACTAAATATATGAGGACATGGTGAAGAAAACAAAGTTGTGATTATGAAATGAGTAAGAACAGAGCATTTTAAAGTATTTTGTTTGATTTACCACAAAATCAATTTTAAATAATGAAGGCAACAATAATTCTTAAGTATATTTGTCTAACCAGGTGTTTTATTCAGTATATATATATATATATATATATATATAGTAAAATATATATATATATATTTATATATATATATATTTATAAAATATATATATAAATATATATATATAAATATATATATATATTTATAAATATATATATAAATATATATATATAAATTTATATATATATATAAATTTATATATATATATAAAATATATATATATAAAATATATATATATATTTATATATATATAAAAAAATATATATATATATATAGTAAAAGGATTATTGCAATTAAGAAAATTATTTTATCCATCATTTTCTAGTTATTGTTTTTCCTTTTGCTGCAAGAGTTCATAAAAATCTCCTCCCAAATTAAATTTAGCAAACTATATAACAGTATTAACAATTTTTTACTTAATATACACACTACCCATTAGTTATTTAAACTTATTTATCCTATATGACTACAAATTTATACTCTTTGAAAATATTAGGATTACATTGCCTATGTTACAAATATAAAGTAATATATAGTGCTATTTTTGTTCATGTATACATTGTATAATAATATCCAGCGTTACAAAGGAGACATAGTCATCTTAACATCAATAAATCATAGATGTATCTGACGGACAGTATGAGAAGTAAAATAAAACAGACACAGGTAACAAGTTCATTTCTTTATCAGCAAAGTTGACTTATTTCTTTATCTATTTAGGAAATGCCTTTAGGAGCAGAGACTATTATGAGAAATTCCACAGCAGTGACAGATTTTATTCTTCTTGGACTAACAGATGATCCACAGTGGCAGATTGTGATTTTCACCTTTCTTCTTGTTACCTACATGCTAAGTGTGACTGGGAACCTCATCATTGTCATCCTCACCCTCTCAGATGCCCATCTGATGACACCCATGTATTTCTTCCTTCGCAATTTCTCACTCCTAGAAATATCATTCACTTCTGTCTGCATTCCCAGATTCCTTGTCACTATTGTGACAGGAGACAGAAGTATTTCCTACAATGGTTGCGTGGCTCAGCTATTCTTTTTCATTTTCTTGGGAGTGACAGAATTTTACCTTCTGGCTGCCATGTCCTATGATCGTTACGTTGCCATCTGCAAACCTCTACACTACACAACAATCATGAGCAACCGTGTGTGCATTCTTCTTGTCTTTAGCTCATGGTTTGCAGGATTCCTGATTATCTTTCCACCAATTATCCTTCTGTTACAGTTAGACTTCTGTGCCTCCAACATAATTGACCACTTTATCTGTGACTCTTCTCCAATTTTGCAGCTTTCTTGCTCAAACACTCACCTTCTAGAACTCATGGCATTTTTGTTAGCTGTGGTAACACTCATGGTCACCTTGACATTAATTATTCTTTCCTACACAAATATTATCCGGACAATTCTGAGAATTCCTTCTACAAATCAAAGGAAAAAGGCCTTTTCAACTTGTTCCTCCCATATGATAGTTGTCTCCCTCTCTTATGGCAGCTGCATCTTCATGTACATTAAACCTTCTGCAAGGGAGAGGGTGACTTTAAGCAAAGGAGTAGCTGTGCTCAACACTTCAGTGGCTCCTCTCCTGAACCCCTTCATCTATACACTGAGGAACCAGCAAGTGAAGCAAGCCTTCAAAACCATGATCCAGAGGATCCTCTTTTCATCAAAGAAATTAACGTGATCATAAGAAAAGTGGACCTCTGAAGGCAGAGATGAATGAAAACCTCTGCCCTTTTCTACACAGACTCTTCCTCAACATCTATTAAAATGTTTTATACTTATTAATAAGATGGAACAAAAGAGAATAAATAGAAATATAAGATGACATATATTGAAGTTTCTAAATTTTTTTTCCAAAGAAAATATAAATAAAAGCACAAAATTTATTTTATTCTTTGGTACTACTTCTTAAATAACAGATTATTCAAATGAAAATACCTTATTTTTACTAATAATATTTTAAGTAGAAAATCACGATCTCTAAGGGTCCCTGTTGTTCTGATTTTAAGTTCAGATTATTTCTACTAGTGCAATTGCAATTCTGTCTTTTGTCTTTCTATTGTTTCTTTTACAGAAGTTTCCTTCCCCACATAGTCAAGATAATGACTTTTGGAAGTAGCTAAGAAAATGAAAATAGTGTTCCAAGGTTGGTCCTGTAGTTAATGAGTCTCTCAACTCCTGTGTTTCATTAATAAGATTAATTGTCTTGGGAGAGAAGTTATGAGTGTGACTAGATACTGGATAAGGGCTTAGATTTTTAGTTTCTTGGTTTTCAGCATGATTTGAGTCACAGGTCAATGCGATGATCTCCATGTATTTCCTATGTGAGTTCAAGAAATAGTTGTTCTTATGATCAAGAACAATCTGAAACTTTCATTATTTTCCCTGTGCTCACATGGAATGATATACTTATCATTCAAGTACATTTTAAACTAGTGCCATTATAAAACAGAGATTATGTAACATTTTATTTTATTCTTTATTGAACTAATTGATAAAAATAAAATTATGTAAATTGACTTTGTAGGATAAAGAAAGTAAGCAGAAATATAAAATGAAAATTTAAAGAGTGAAAAACTGAAAAGATTAAGTAAATGAATACAAACTATAGGCAAGCAAGAAAGGGAATTTGAAATAAGAGAAGGTAAATGGAAAATAAGAGACTAAAGATAAATTTATCCTCTTGATTAGCAAAGCTTATCTGAAGATTTCAACTCCAATTTAGGAAAATGGGGAACAACACAGACAAACTGCTGTTCTACATTAGTAAACTGCCTGGGTTCATTTATACAGAAGTATCTGCTTTTTCTATTATTTTCTGTTTAAATATTTGTAACAATTTGAAAAAGAAACACTTCAGATAAGATGCTTATCTTGGAGATACTGATAAAATTTTGAGTAATATTGCTTGTGTGATTTTTACTTATATTCCATTATCAGTTAGATCTTAATGATTATAACATTTTGCCAACCAAATGCCCTGTTATGATGCCAAAGAATACAGTTTTGTATATCCACAAATATATTTAGATGCTAGTCTATTTTATCACCTTCTGCAATAAATACAAATAAAATAATTAAAGTTACACATAAAGTTATCAAAGTGTATATGCATATGCACTTAGAGGGCACATTGTGACACCATTCAAAGAGAATGAAAATACAAGAAAACACAAAGATACATAAGGTTAATTACAGTCCATTTTGAGACTATGTAGCAATTTCTGTCCTGTTGCCACTTCAGTATGCACAAGCAAGGACAAAGATCCCTAAAAGTCTAATTTTCCCTCCACAAGTAATAGACAATTCCAATAATTTATTATTGTAGTAGAAGTGATCTTTTACTTTTAAAAAAATTATTAGTTATTTTATATATTTACATTTCAAATGTTATTCCCTTTGGTTCCCCCTAGAAATCCCCTATCCCATCCCCCTCTCCCTGCCTCTATGAGGATGCTCCCCTTGAGCCCCCCACTCCTGCTTTAGCATCCTAGTGTTCCCCTACATTAGAGCATCAAGCTTTCATAGGACCAAGAGTCTCTCTTCCCATTAATTCCAGATAATGCCATCCTCTGCTACACGTGTAGCTGGAGCCATGGGTTCCTCCATGTGTATTCTTTGGTTGGTGGTTTAGTCCCTGGGTGCTCTGGGGTGGAGGATCTGGTTGGTTGATATTGTTGTTCTCCTATGGGTTTGCAACCCACTTCAGCTCCTTCAATCCTTCCCCAACTCCTCCATTGGGGTCACCGTGCTCAGTCTGATGGTTGGCTGTAAGCATCCGCATCTGTATTGGTAAGACTCTGGTGGAGCCTCTCAGAAGACAGCTACATCAGGCTCCTATCAGCAAGCACTTGATCTTTTACTTTTTACTTCATCTCATTTTTCACCATATATAATCTGTACAACAAACAAAATTACATATCAGCAAGACATTTAGAAGCTGATGAAAATGGGAAGGGAAAATGATTCAGTTTGTAAAATGTTTTTCATTCAAGCACGAAGATCTAGGTTTGGATCCATACATCTGTGTAAAAAGCAAGGTGTGATAGTATGCACCAGGATGCCTCATAGAAAGAGATGGGGTGAGAGGAGGATTCCTGGAACTGGTGAGTTCCAGGTTTAGTGAGAAAACTTGGCTTAAACAATAAAGTCAAAAGCAATAGAGGAAGACACCAAACATTAACTCTTTGACTACACACACACACACACACACACACACACACACACACACACACACACAGGCATGTACACACACACACACAAACATACATGCATATATGCCCTGCATACAAGCAAGCATGTGCCACATAAAAACACATAATCAGGAATTTGTTTTATCAGCAACGCTTTCTGATAAAATGAAATCAGCATCAAATTATTAATAATTAATCTTTGGAGAGTCAGCTGTTATGCATAGGGTTTTTGACTTTACGGGTACACAAACAAAACAAAACAAAACAAAAAACCAAAAAAAAAAAACACCAAACAAAAAACCCCCAAAACCAAAAAAACAAACAAACAAACAAAAAAACCCTGAACTTATGAAAGTCACAGTCTAGAGATGCAAACCTAAAAGACAAGATTTTCCTTTTTTGTTTTTATTGGATATTTTATTAAATTATATTTTAAATGTTACTTCCTTTCCCAGTTTCCCCTCTGGAAACTCCCTATCCCCTCCTCCTCCCCTGCTTCTATGAGGGTGCTCCCCTAACCACCCACTCAACTCCTGTCTCCCCAACCTAGCATTCTCCTACACTGGGGCATCAAGCCTTCACAGGACCAAGGGCCTTTCCTCCCATTGATGCCCAATGAGGCATCCTCTGCTACATATGCAGCTGGAGCCATGTGTACTCTTTGGTTGGTTGTTTAGTCCCTGGGAGCTCTGGGGTGTCTGGTTGGCTGATACTGTTTTTCTTCCTATGGGATTGCAAACCCCTTCAGATTTTTGAGTTACCTCACTCAGGATGATGTTTTCTAGTTCCATCCATTCACTTGCCTGCAAAACTCAGGCTGTCCTCATTCTTAATAACTGAGTAGTATTCCATTGTGTAAATGAACCACATTTTCTGTATCCATTCTTCTGTCGTGGGATATCTGGGTTGTTTTCAGCTTCTGGCTTGAGACCTGGGAGGGGAGAGACTCTAAGGACTCAAAGAGAGGGACCTTAGATGAAATGCCCTGCATTGGGGAGATGGAACTTGTAGAGTCCACCTCCAGCAGAAAGATAGGGCACCAAGTGAAGGATGGGGGTTGTCATCCCACAGTCAAAACTCTGACCCATAATTGTTCCTTTCTAAAAGAACTGCAGGGATGGAAATGGAGAGGAGACTGAGGAAAAGAAGTTCCAGCAACAGGCCCAAAGTGGGATTCACTCAAGGGGAGTTGAGACATGACACTATTATAGAGGCTGTGGAGTGCTCATGAAAAGGGACCTATCAAGACTGCCCTCCAAAAGACCCAACAAGCAGCTGAAAGAGTCAAATGCAGATATTTGCACCCACCCAATGGTCAGAAGCTACTGACCTCTGTGGTTGAATTAGGGGAAAGCTGGAAGAAGCTGAGAAGGAAGGCAACCCTTTAGGAGGACCAGCAGTCTCAATTAACCTAGACCCTTGAGATCTCTCAGATTCTGGAACACCAACCAGGCGACATACACCAGCTGATATGAGGCCCACTCAACACATATACAGCAGAAGACTGCCGGGTCTGGGTTTAGACAGAGAAGATGCACCTAACCCTCAAGAGACTGGAGGCCCAAAGGGAGTACAGAGGTCTGGTGGGGTGGGGGAGAGGGGTGGGGACATCCTCGTGGAGACAGGGGGGTGAGGAGGAGGTATGGGATGTGGAAGAGTCAGAGGGTAGACCTGGAGGGTAATAAAATCTGGAGTTTAAAATAAAAACAAAATAAAACAATAAAAACAAAAACCATTCTAATCAGACACCACACCAAGAAAACTATAACATAGTGACAACAGGTTATACCTATGAAGTAAAAGCAGACTTATGTATGCTGAGAAAGTGTTTTTACAGAAGCCAAGTTAAAAAGAGCGACAGAAGAAAGAACTGGATTATATCAAACTGTCTGTTACCTTATTCCCCTTGCTACTAGATCACCAAATACAGTAACTAATAAAACATGTTGATTTCAACAATACAATCATAGGCATTACAAAAGTTATCACCACTAGAGCCAAACATAACTTAGGGAGATTTTTGACTGGGAATTTAAAACTATGATTACTAGTTCAACATATTGAATGATTAATATGGCAGGGGCTCTGATGGGAAAAGCAGATAGCATGCATTTAGTTGCTGACTAGTTTAAGTAAAGAAATGAAAATTAAAAAGAAGCAAGCAAATAGAGGTCCTAGAAATGAAAAGCAATTAGAAATGAAGAATGCCTTTGATAGGCACATAGTTTATCAGATGAAGAAAGCAATGAATCAGTAATTCCTAAAGAGGAGTGCAGTAGAAATCTACCAAACAGTATTTTTAAATAAAAAAGTAATGTTTAATTAACAAAGCAGAGCTTCCAAAAATTAAAGAATTTCCCGGTTCCATGCTAAGATCTCAGGTTTTGGGACCCCAGTGTGACTTTGGAGGAGGGAAGAGACAGAGCTGAACCATAACCAGTTATGCAGCATTGATGACAGTTTTGAGATATTTGGCATTTATTTTCTCACTTAAAATTCTTTCTAAGGACAGACCTTGTGGATCTTCTTTTCATTATGACACATGTCATATCATGTCTATAAATAATTAAATTACCATATTGATAGAGAAATTAAAGGATTTCAAATGTTTCAATGTGAGGAGAAAGATTTGCAAAAATAATGCCAATCAAAAAATTTCAATTCCTGAAAAAATTGAAACATGGATTTAAGAAACTTAAGGTAGAGCACACACCAACTGGATATATTTTAATTACAATGATGAGTTTCATATTCAAAATCAGAAAAACAAGACAGATAAAATATATAAAATTTGTAGAGAGAATTTCTCATAAGCATCGCCTGTCAATAAAACACTTATGGCCAATGAGCTGAGGCAGGAAATAGGAGGCGAGATGTGGCAGGGATTGAGAGACTTCTGGGAAATAGAGAAGCAGATTCACCCTGAGACAGAGAAAATGATGGTCCTATGAAACTGAGGATCAGGAACCAGCCACATGGCAGAACACAGAAATAAATAAATTTCTTTTTATATTAATTATGGTATTTAATTAATTAAGGTAAGTAAGATGTGTGCTAGATGGAGAACAGAGCCAGAACTATTGGCCTCAACATGTATTCATATATAGAAGTCTCAGAGTTGTCATTTCAGGGAACTTATGCATGGGTGGAAAACTCCCAGTTACAAAAATTAAAATCCATGTACAAGAATGACAGGTTTACAAAAAGGTAAATTCAAAGCACATTTTAACGAGAAAATACATAGGAAAGAAAATGACACAATCCCACTAAAATCAGAGACTAGACAAGGCTGCTCACTCTCTCCCTACCTATTCAATATAGTACTTGAAGTCATTAGACAACAAAAGGAGGTCAGAGGGATACATAGGAAAGGAAAAAGTCAAAGTATCACTAGTTGTAGATGATGATATTATACTTAAGTAACCTCCAAAATTCCACCAGAGAACTCCTAAATCTGATAAACAATTTCAACAAAGTGGCTAGATATAAAATAAACTCAAACAAATCAGTAGCCTTCCTCTACTCAAAGTATAAACATGCTGAGAAAGAAATTAAGGAAATGACACCCTTCATAACACTCACAAATAATATAAAATACCTTGTTGTGACTCTAACCAAGCACGTGAAAAATCTGCATGATAAGAAATTTAAGTCTCTGAAGAAAGAAATTGAAGAAAATATCAGAAGATGAAAATCTCTCCCATACTCCTGGATAGGTAGGATTAACATAGTAAAAATGGTCATTTTACCAAAAGCAATCTACAGATTCAATGAAATTCCCATCAAAATTTCAGCTCAATTCAACTTCACAAAGATAGAAAGAGCCATTCTTACCTTCTGGAATAATAAAAACAACCCAGAATAGCGAAAATAATTCTCACCTGAACCTAGGCACTCATTAGGCTCAGGGAAGAGGAACAATAGAAGGAGAGGCCCTTGGTCCTGTGAAGTCTCAAATCCCCAGTGTAGGGTAATGCCAGGGAGGTGAGGTGGGAGTGGGTGGGTGGGTCATGGAGCACCCTCATAGAAGCAGGGGGAGGTCTTAGCCATCCTGACTGGTGTGAGATGGAATCTCAGGGTTGTTTTGATTTGCATTTCCCTAATGACTAAGGATGATGAACATCTCTTTAGGTGCTTCTCAGCCATTAGATATTCTTCAGGTGAGAACTCTTTGTGTAGCTCTGTACCCCATTTTTAATAGGGTTACTTGCCTCTCTGGAGTTTAACTTCTTGAGTTCTTTGTATATCTTGGATATTAGCCCTCTGTCGGATGTAAGGTTGGTAAAGATCATTTCCCAGTTAGTTGGTTGCCGCTTTGTCTTTTTGACGGTGTCTTTTGCCTTGCAAAAACTTTGTAATTTAATGAGGTCCCATTTGTCTATTCTTGATCTTAGAGCATAAACTATTGGAGTTCTGTTCAGGAAATTCTCCCCTGTGCCCATATGTTCAAGGTTCTTCCCTAGTTTCCCTTCTATGGAGACAGCAGTTGTTGGCGAGGATGTGGAGAAAGAGGAACACTCCTCCACTGCTGGTGGAATTGCAGGCTGGTACAACCACTCTGGAAAGCAGTCTGGCGGTTCCTCAGAAAACTGGGCATGACACTCCCGGAGGATCCGGCTATACCACTCCTGGGCATATACCCAGAGACTACCTGCATGCAATAAGGACACATGCTCCACTATATTCATAGCAGCCTTATTTATAATAGCCAGAAGCTGGAAAGAACCCAGATGTCCCTCAACGGAGGAATGGATTCAGAAGATGTGGTATATTTACACAATGGAATACTACTCTGCAATTAAAAACAATGAATTCACGAAATTCCTAGGCAAATGGTCAGAACTTGAAAATATCATCCTTAGTGAGGTAACCCAATCACAAAAGAACACACATGGTATGCAGTCACTGATAAGGGGATATTGACCCAGAATCTCAGAATACCCTAGACACAATCAGCATATCAATAGATTTCTAAAAAGATGGAAGGAGAGACCCCTGGTCCTGGAAAGACTGGATGTAGGGGAATGCCAGGACAGAGTAACGAGAGGGGGTTGAATGGAGAAAAGAGGGAGGGAAGGGGGCTTATGGGACTTTCGGGGAGGGAGGAAACGGGAAAGGGGAAGTGATTTGGAATGTAAATTAAAAAAAATAAAATTAAATTAAAAAAAAAAAGAAGCAGGGGGAGGGGAAATTGGATAGGAGGATTCCAGAGGAGAAACCAGGAATGATGATAACATTTGAAATATAAATTCATAAAATATCCAATAAAAAAAGCAAATACAAAAAGAAAAAGAAAGACCACTAAGTTCTATCTATTTTATTTATTCTTCAAAGTGATGGAAAAATACAGACTTTCTCATACAAACAAAACCTGGGCGGATTTGTAATCAATGGAGCTGACCTAGCAAAAATGCCATAAGACATTCTTCCAGCAAGAGGAAAATTATATAGGTCAGAGACTTCATTCTCAAGAAGAGAGGTTGTTGAATAATTAACAAGTAAAGTTAAATAAATAAGTTCTTTGAAATGTTTTATGATATATAGTCACTTTATTTTATATGTGAGGGGTTTGCCTGCATTTTTGTATGTACATATCCATGCCTCAGGCCCAAAAAGGTACCTTGGAACTACAATTATACAGTTGTGAACCACTATGGAGCTCCAACTCTGGTCCTCTGCAAAAGCAGTAAGTGCTCTTAACCACTGAACCATGTGTTCAGTCAAGTATTTTTAATGAACCAGAAAAACAAATACTTGTTCAAATAAATAATAGTAACAATTTACTAACAACAAAGATGTGAATATACAAAATGTATGACATTATTGTCAGAAGTCAGAGCATATTGTCATAAGATGCCATTCTACACCAGTAGATAGAGTGTAGTTTGAAGTTGACATAGAGTTATACTGTATGTTAGAACTCTTGAGTAACTATTCAAAAGTGATATATATATATATATCATATATCATATATATCATATATCATATATTAGGATGAGTGGTAAAAGAAAACCAAATAGATTTATTATTAAGAATATAAAATAAATATTTAAAATAAGTATATAGTTACAAATATAGGAAATATTATTTGAAATTATATCAAAAATTACTTTAAATGTGACTCATTTGCCCATATCAATTAATAGACTGAGTTGAAAAGGGAATTAAAAACCAATATTATCAAAAAAATAGATTTAAATATAAAATCACAATTAGGTTAAAATTAAAGGGACAGACAGCCCAATATGGAGCATATAATACAAACCTGGGGAAAGAAAAGATCTAAGAGCCTGAGGTGGTAGATTGCTAAAAGGAAACAGTGTCTTCTGGACACAGTAGGGACATTACCCAGATGATATCACAGGAGTGTGACACCTTGTAGAAGACCTGTGAACATCTAAAACATACCATATCCCAGTATGTAGAGAGGAGGCTCTGCTGAGAATTGAATACTGCTAGTAGAGAAAAGATCAACTTTCTATAAAAGTGTGGGCCCTCCTAAGTCTCTATGCCCCAACAGAAGAGCACTCTTCCGGGAATATTTTTTTAGCATAAATTGACTTTGATGGGAGAAAAATTCACAAAGCTGGATAAGAAGGTAAGAAGTAGTGGATCTAGGAAACGGGGGCAGGATGAATATGATCAAAACACATCGAACAAAGTTCTCAACGATTTTTTTTTTCAAGTAAAGGAAGAAGAGGATGTAGCTCAGAGAATAAAATGTTTGAATAGCATTCAGGAAGCCTGGAGCTCCAGTGCATTTTGTGTACATCTGAAATTCAATCACTTGAGAGACAGAGGCAGGAGAATCAGAAGTTCACAGTCATTCTCAGCTATATGGGAAACAAGTTGAGACAGTTTTTCAACAAAATATTAGTAAATTACACTGAATACTAAAAGTCTTTACTTACAGATATCAAATCTTAACTATACTAAATAAGTTGAAAATTATTTTAAGTCATTTATCACATCACTAATCTCAAAAATATAAAATAAAAAGTATTGTATATAAAGTAGATCATTCTTTTTAGAAGAATTATTTTTATATTTTAAATTTTTATTTTCTATATTCTTTATTTACATTCCAAATGATTTCCCCTTTCCTGGTTCCCCCCTCCTCAAAAGTCCCATAAGCCCTCTTCCCTCCCCTTGTTCCCCAGTAAACCCCCTCCCGCTTCTCTGTCCTGGTATTCCCCTACACTGCTACATACAGTCTTTCCAGAACCAGGGGCCTCTCCTTCCTTCTTCTTGGAAATCAATTGATATGTGAATTGTGTCTTGGGTATTCTGAGCTTCTGTGTTAATATCCACTTATCAGTGACTGCATACCATGTGCGTTCTTTTGTGATTGGGTTACCTCACTAAGGATGATATTTTTTATTTTTCTGTTTAATTTTTTTCTTCAGACCTGAAAAAGGTGTGTTTGAGTAACACTATACAGACTGAGAAGGCTAAAGGTAAGAATATATATATATATATACATATATATATATATGTATTAAAGGTAAGAATATATTATATATATATATATATAATTAATAAAAATGAGGCCATGAATTTGAAAGAGAGCAAGGAGGAGTATATGCAAGGGTTTGGGTGAAGGAAAGAAAAGGGAGAAATGATGTAATTATAATTTCAAAACTAAAAGGATAAAAAGATAATAGGGAAGGGGAAGGGGGTTGATGGGAGTGAGAGAGGGCAATAAATGACAACAGGTGGATCAATGTTACTGTAATACATTTTATGTATAAAATGCCAAAATAAATCCCTTTATGAAGCATAATAAATATATTAAATAGTTTAATACAGTAAATTTTTTTCAATGAAAGTGTAAGAATATATAATTAGAAGAAACTTCTATAAATTTAATGGTGTTTTATTCATCTACAAATTAAAACAAAATTCTCTTGTTTAAAGAAAATTGAAAGATTATAGTACTCATCTTAGTAAATAAAATATAACAGATTCAGAAAGACAAATACTATATATTTTGTCATATGCAGTATCTGGACATGTGTACATGTGTGTGCATGTATGTCTATATATGTGTGTATGTGTGTGTCTGTGTGTATGTGTTAGTGTATAATGTATGTGTTTGTATGTTTCTTAGGAACATAGAAAGAGTATTATGTTGAGAAAGGAGAGAACATAAAGAAAAGGGAAAAAGAGCTAAGAAAGACAATGTATCATTTCTTTCACAGACCTAGATTTAACTATAATGTAAAAAGTATGTTTATATGAATATACATAACTACATGTATACATATCTATACATGCATGTATATGACATGAAGCAGAAGGACTATTTAAAGGAAAGAAGGGATCAGCAAAACTGGGAACAAGGGAAAGGGAGGATGGCAGAGAGGTGGCTATGAGCAGCCTCTTGTGTATGCATATGTCATGTAAACCCATTGTAGATATGGCAATGATTAAAATTTGATTTTAAAGAAAAGTAATAAAATAGGGACAATTTTTATACCATATATTTTGATAATATTGTTCCCTCCAAAAACAGTTTATTAGCATGTGATAAGATGAGCTATTGAGAAAATTTTGAGGAATTGATGGAGATAGTAGTTTTAAATGTCTATAAAAAACAAAACTGTTCAGAGAATGAAATACAAGTAATAAAGCTGGATAAAATATTCAAAAATCAGTAAGTTATAAAGATCATTTCTTCAAAATGCACAAAGAATTCTCAACGTTTATAAGAAATGTCCTAAGCATTTCTTTTTACTTTCTGGTTTTTAGATTGTTGTGGTTTTGAAGTTTGGAGAAATGTTTTAATTGGAGACTTTGTCGATATAGTCATTAAGCAGTTGGACACAATTCTTCATCAATGAGACCTCATGCTGCGATACTCTACCTTCCCATTGTCTTAACACAGGATGTTCACAGACTAAGTTCTTATGTTACAAGATTTACATCTCTAGTAAACTAAGAACTGTGGAACAAAGGAGTATTACATATCTGGAGTCACTATGATTTGCTAGAAACATCACTTACTTCAGAATACTTTATAAAATATATTGAATTTCTGGATATTAAATGTGTGTGTGCCTGTGTGTCAATTGCTAAATGTAGCCAGTAGTTACAAAACAAGAAATTTTTGAGACCAGGCTCCATACACACCTACTAACTTGGACCCCCAGGTGAGGTCCTGTGTTACCAACTGTAACTGCTTACCAATCTCAGCTCCAAACTGTACAAATAGTTAAACACACCCCTGCTTCTGAAGGTCACATACACTTTTTTAGGACTCAGAGGAATTGAACTGGTACTTACCCAAACCCTCTTCCCCGAGCACTATCTTTCATAGTGATGGGAGGTTCTATGCAAGCTGCCATGGGATAATGTCAATCAATAGTCATATCGAAATGTGATAGCTATGAACAACAAAAATGACCAGCAAGTAAGATCTCTAAAGGCATAATAATGACACTTATATAGCTCTCTGATTGGGCTTAAGGCCCCCCTCAATAGGATGGAAATCACACAGTACTATAAACCTAGCCAGTTTCCTCTGGAGCATCAGTTTGTTGATTGAACTGACAACTGCTGCTTCCACAAAGCAGCAGTTAGTATTCATTTAGTATTTCTAAATGTTTAACTTTATACCTATAGATACAAGTAGATCACATATTACATAAAAGAAACTTCTTTTTATTTTTTTTATTTTTTAATTTACATTCCAAATCACTTCCCCTTTCCCGTTTCCTCCCTCCCCGAAAGTCCCATAAGCCCCCTTCCCTCCCTCTTTTCTCCATTCAACCCCCTCTCGTTACTCTGTCCTGGCGTTCCCCTACATCCAGTCTTTCCAGGACCAGGGGTCTCTCCTTCCATCTTCTTAGAAATCTATTGATATGCGGATTGTGTCTAGGGTATTCCGAGATTTTGGGTCAATATCCCCTTATCAGTGACTGCATACCATGTGTGTTCTTTTGTGATTGGGTTACCTCACTAAGGATGGTATTTTCAAGATCTGACCATTTGCCTAGGAATTTCGTGAATTCATTGTTTTTTAATTGCAGAGTAGTATTCCATTGTGTAGATATACCACATCTTCTGAATCCATTCCTCCGTTGAGGGACATCTGGGTTCTTTCCAGCTTCTGGCTATTATAAATAAGGCTGCTATGAACATAGTGGAGCATGTGTCCTTATTACATGCAGGTAAAGCCTCTGGGTATATGCCCAGGAGAGGTATAGCCGGATCCTCCGGGAGTGTCATCCCAGTTTTCTGAGGAACCGCCAGACTGCTTTCCAGAGTGGTTGTACCAGCCTGCAATTCCACCAGCAGTGGAGGAGTGTTCCTCTTTCTCCACATCCTCGCCAACAACTGCTGTCTCCTGTGTTTTTGATCTTAGCCATCCTGACTGGTGTGAGATGGAATCTCAGGGTTGTTTTGATTTGCATTTCCCTAACAACTAGAAAATCTTGAGGAAATGGACAATTTCCTTGACAGATACCAAGTACCAAAATTAAATCAGGATCAAATAGACCATCTAAACCGTCCTATAACCCCTGAAGAAATAGAAGTTGTCATTGGAAGTCTTCCAACCAAAAAAAGCACAGGTCCAGATGGTTTTACTGCCGAATTCTATCAGACCTTCAAAGAAGACCTAACACCAATACTCTTCAAACTGTTCCACAAAATAGAAACAGAAGGAACACTATCCAACTCGTTCTATGAAGCCACAATTACACTAATACCAAAAGCACACAAAGATCCGACAAAGAAAGAGAATCTCAGGCCAATCTCTCTTATGAATATCGATGCAAAAATACTCAATAAAATTCTTGCCAGCCGAATCCAAGAACACATCAAAACGATCATTCACCACGATCAAGTAGGCTTCATCCCAGGGATGCAGGGATGGTTCAATATAAGGAAATCCATCAATGTAATCCACTATATAAACAATCTCAAAGAAAAAAACCACATGGTCATCTCATTAGATGCTGAGAAAGCATTTGACAAAATTCAGCATCCTTTCATGCTAAAGGTCTTGGAAAGATCAGGAATTCAAGGCCCATATCTAAACATAGTAAAAGCAATTTACAGCAAACCGGTAGCCAGCATCAATCTAAATGGAGAGAAACTTGAAGCAATCCCACTAAAATCAGGGACTAGACAAGGCTACCCTCTCTCTCCATATCTTTTCAATATAGTACGAGAAACTTCTTTTTAAGGAAGACAGAGATCATTACAGAAAGTCGCAATTATCAAAATACAGAGAGCAACTGGTTATGGGTTGCCCAACCTGAAATGATGAACCTGCTAAACTACTCCCACACTTAAGAGTCAAGGAACATGCTGAAAAAGAGGGAGGAAAGCCAGAGGACCAAGAAGCCTGCCATTAGATTGCATCTTCTAGATGTGACAGAAAAGTCACCTCTGTGAAATCTCAACAAATGACTGTCTAAGCAAGACCTGAACAGTGAAAACACCAACTGACATACCAACATGGATGGGGGAAATCTCATGGAACCCTACTCCTAGACAGGGAATGATAGGCAATTAACAGCTACTGAGAGTGGGGAATTACTCTTTCCAAGGAATAAGCTCCCTAACTGCTAATCCAATACCAATTAGTCAGTCCAACATACAAACAACTCTAAAGAGATTCAGTAGGATGTATGCACACGTGCACGTATATGTGTGTGTGTGTGTGTATGTATATAAGTAAAGAATAATAGATTGTGAAAGGAGGGGGTAGGAGAGAAAGTGAGAGTTCTATGAAGATAGTTATGTTTTTGCCAGGAGCCTCCTGGCCTGGAGAAGGTACTGGTGAGGGTATGGAGTAGGACTCTGGTGATGACTTTAAAGTCTGAGGGTCTTAGGGCTTTCTAGCTCTGTACTGAAATGCTGATAACTTCTAAAAAGTCCTAAAAACTTTCTTGCTCTTTCTGAGGATGAAAGACTGATTAACACCTGCAGCTTAACTGTGGAGGATTAAGCAATGTGGCCTTTGTTCTATCACAGTGGGAACTGCTGGACTCTAACTTTCAGCCTACTAGTTGGAAGTCACAGGAAGAAAAAGGGACACTTAGAAAAGTTATTATTACATTTATTACTAAGTTGTAAATAGTTTCCTATAAAAACTATCTAAGGGGAAAAGCAGAAAGATCCTAAGTGGGGAAAGGGAAAAATTCAATCTAAGTGGGGAAAGACAAACATTCTACTCTAAGTGGAAAAAGGCAAAAAGAGATTCTAGTCTAAGTGGGAAAAGGGGGAAAAAATTCTACTCTAACTCTTCTTTTTTTTTTATTTTCTATATTCTTTATTTACATTCCAAATGATTTCCCCTTTCTCAGTTCCCCCCACCCTGAAAGTCCCATAAGCCCTCTTCCCTCCCCCTGTTCCCCAGTCAACCCCCTCCTGCTTCTCTGTCCTGGTATTCCCCTACACTGCTACATACAGTCTTTCCAGAACCAGGGGCCTCTCCTTCCTTCTTCATGGAAATCTATTGATATGTGAATTGTGTCTTGGGTATTCCGAGCTTCTGGGTTAATATCCACTTATCAGTGACTGCATACCATGTGTGTTCTTTTGTGATTGGGTTACCTCACTAAGGATGATATTTTCCAGTTCTGACCATTTGCCTAAGAATTTCATGAATTCATTGTTTTTAATTGCTGAGTAGTATTCCATTGTGTAAATATACCACATTTTCTGTATTCATTCCTCCGAAGTGGCGAAAGGTAGAGAGAGAGAGAGAGAGAGAGAGAGAGAGAGAGAGAGAGAGAGAGAGTCTTTCTCCTTTGTCTTCAGTACTTATATATCTTTCAGAATACATGATCACACGTTACAAAGTTCATCACAAGTTCACACAAAAAAATCAAATCATAAATTGAAATAGTTTACAACAGAGAATGTTTACATGCATATCCATTAAGAGTAATTATCTAAATCCATTCCTCCGTTGAGGGACATCTGGGTTCTTTCCAGCTTCTGGCTATTATAAATAAGGCTGCTATGAATATAGTGGAGCATGTGTCCTTATTGCATGCAGGTAAAGTCTCTGGGTATATGCCCAGGAGTGGTATAGCCGGATCCTCCGGAAGTGTCATGCCCAGTTTTCTGAGGAGCCGCCAGACTGCTTTCCAGAGTGGTTGTACCAGCCTGCAATTCCACCAGCAGTGGAGGAGTGTTCCTCTTTCTCCACATCCTCGCCAACAACTGCTGTCTCCTGTGTTTTTGAATACTACTCTGCAATTAAAAACAATGAATTCACGAAATTCCTAGGCAAATGGTCAGAACTTGAAAATATCATCCTTAGTGAGGTAACCCAATCACAAAAGATCACACATGGTATGAAGTCACTGATAAGGGGATATTGACCCAGAATCTCAGAATACCCTAGACACAATCAGCATATCAATAGATTTCTAAAAAGATGGAAGGAGAGACCCCTGGTCCTGGAAAGACTGGATGTAGGGGAACGCCAGGACAGAGTAATGAGAGGGGGTTGAACGGAGAAAAGAGGGAGGGAAGGGGGCTTATGGGACTTTCGGGGAGGGAGGAAACGGGAAAGGGGAAGTGATTTGGAATGTAAATTAAAAAAATAAAATAAAATTAAATTAAAAAAAAAAATAAAGAGTGTAGACTATAAAAAAAAAAAAAAGAGTAATTATCTAGCTAAACATCCATCACCTATCTCTGCTCCATAGGTTCACTGAAGGTTTAAAAAGCATAACTAAGTTACTAATGAAGCTTTGTATAGATAAACTCAGTCAATATTTTATCTTCTGTCCTAGCACCTATAATAAATCCTAGTTCCCTTTTTATGACCTTTGGTTAATTGTTTTACAACCTCTTGGAATGTGCTCTGAGTAGGAGAAAGTCTCATTACCATCTAAGAGCAATTAATTGATGACACTTGGGAGACTGGCAGAGTTTTGATTGCACTTTTGACTATCAGAAAAGGACGTAACAGCAGTCACATTATGAAAGAGCTTAATAATAGATATAATTTTAGGAATTCTTATAGGATCATCATTAATACTTGTCATCTATTTGTTTATATAGCATCACTATAAGACAGTACATCTTCGTGGATCTGCAGAGATCTGCTTCAAAGGGGTGTGCTACCACTTATTGATTATTATATAGGTTTAATAATAACAGGAAAAGCATATTAATAACAAGAATCTTTCCTAAAATGAGTCCCTTACAGCCTTACTTAATAAGGGCTCACCTGTCACAGCTTATGTAATAATCCGAAGCAGGCCATTTCAGGATGATCACCTGCTAGTTATTAGTTTGTCACATTTTGGCTCTTGACAATATTAATTTAAGATTATTAAAAATAATAAGACCTTTGCCTACATAAGAACTATTTGCCCAGGCTTTTGCTTTTGTTGTTTTGTTTTGTTTTTCACTTTTGATTGATTCTTTGGGAGCTTTATATCATTCATCCCAGTCCTACTAATCTCCCAGTTTCCTCATATCTGCTCTCCACCCTTGCAAACTCCTCCCAGAAGACAATAAAAACAAAAGAAAATATAGACAACATCTTGTTGTGGAAGGTGTAGTGTGTCACAGTGTGTCTCACAGCATACCCCTCTGTTCACACATCTTTACTTGCAAATATTCATTATTGACTTATTGGTCAGGTTCCAGATCTCTGGCTTCTCTGACACCATCAATACTGGATCCTCATGGGACTATCTCTTGGTTATCCTGTTGTTGCCCTGTGTCATTGAGATATTTCAACTTTGCATCAGTAGGACTAACTCTTTCATGTGCTTCAACAGTTCACAGGTGATATAAGTTTTGGGATAGGCCAATTCAAAGCCCTGGATCTGGCCTGGATGGTAGGTGAGCTGGTCATCCTGCCAGCTCTCCGACATCCACACCACTAGGGCAAGTTCTCCAATACTCTTCTTCTAGTCCACCCAATGCCACCATTGGCAGAGGCAGGGTCAGCTCTCCCACTCTCATGCCCTCAGACCATACCCACTCATACCCACACCACAAGAGCCTGCTCCATTATGTTACCCAGTCAAGGCACAGGGCCCACTCTCCCAAGTGCTGCAGCCTGTGAGAGGCTGAGACAGGGCCACCTCACCTGCTCTTATGACTCTAGTCACTTGTTCTTCAGATTGCTGCAGGTGTGTGTGTGTGTGTGTGTGTGTGTGTGTGTGTGTGTGTGTGTATGTGTGTGTGTATGTGTGTGTACATGGGGTCTCAAGCCTGCACACATGCTTCCTTACTATGTCCAGGCTTATATCAGTGTTATTCACACACATCCCAATTGCAAGCATTCAACATGCTCATTAATAGATTAAAAAAAAGTGTTAGGGGCATACAAAGCTATTTTTTGGTAAGTAAAGCAAATAAGAAATTAAGAAAAAAATACACAAATGACCCTTGAATAAAGACTTCTAAGTGATGAATGCATACTTGAAAAGACAACATAACATATTCAGGTTGAATAATATCCTGTAAAAGACAAAATTTTACAGAACATAAAAGTGTCGGTGTCTACCAGCACCCAAGGAAAAGATAACTAAATGTACAGCAAGTATGATTTAACACAATGAAATCACAACTAATAATGACAAAATACAGTTGTCAAAAATGATGGATATTGGTTTGTCAGATTATTACTAAAACCATTCCTAAGGGAACGAAGAATTATCTATAAGAAAAACTTCCATTTTTTGAAATCCCTTGGGAAATGTGACACACTGGCTGTTCTGCTTGACCAGCATTTCAGTAAAAGTTCAACCAGATCAGCAACAATCCTGTAAGTTTTCTGTGTAAGTGTCCACTACCTTGGGATAATCTTTTGAAAAGGGACTGAACTGTTCTATATGTTCCCTATGGGATTTAAAAGACTCATGTCTCTAAGAAGGAAGTTTTTCTTTTCCACACCCAGAGGGCTGACATTATTTGCAGAAATATTTTTAAGCACACAATAAGTAAAACATCATTTGTATAACAAACTAATTGTTATCTCCTTGGGGACATGATCATTTTATTCAACTATGAAGATGTAGTAAGAGCCCTGGAGACAGTGCTGGCAGGTTATATAAATGTTCATGCTATTTTAACTGTCATTATAAATAATAATTCTGGATGAGGAGTAGGAATGAATATCATTCCATGACCAGAAGTCCAGCCTTCTCTTTTGCTGAAAAGGATCCTTAAGAGTAAGAAGTGACATCAACAAAATGAGAAATTTAATGCAGGTAAAAGGAGCAACAAATAACAGCCCTTCATCTCTGTCTCAATTATAGTGTGTACATATCATTTAGATAACTACTTATGACATAAGAATGCAGTGATGTAGGACATAGATGATATGTCATGGTTGAATAGCAAACATTTTCTTGCCTAACTGATTTTCATACATTAATGTTTCATGATACTCTTGAGAATGATATTTCAAATATTCTAGTTTCTACTTTTTCATTACTATCAAAACTTACTCTTCTATTTCCTTGTGAAAATATATGAGTGCTGACTGATTCTCTAGAATCAAATTCTATGAGACTTTTTGATAATATTATTTATGTAATTACACATATTTAATAGCTTAGTCAACTATAGGCATGTCCGGAAACTGATGGTAAAGCATTAAATAAAATTACTGGCAGATATTTTAGTACAAATTAAATAAGTTCTAAGATGTTAAGCCTAACCAACTGTTAGTCAAGAAGTAGAAACCAGAGTAGATCACTCATTTGAAATTGTTTCATATTTTCCAACAGCTAAAGGGGGAAAATGACATAAAATAAAGCAATATTTAGAGCCAAGAGTGTGTCAGATTGGAACATTCCATGTAACAAAAGTACACCAACATTATGACCCAGGAGCTAGGCAAAAGAAATCTTGGGGTTCAGGAAGAAGACTATGGAGAGCCAAGGTTACAAGGTAAGCATGACCCTTATTACAAATTTTCCTATCCTGTACTTACAAAAAGATTTCTGAGAAGATAAAATTCTTGCAAAAGAGGAAAATTGAAGGACTTTATCTTCTGATGTAGGAACAATGTACTCACTCATACAAAAATTACAAATACTAAAAATAATTGTTTCAAAGAATTAAAATAGATAGAAAACTTGTTAAATTTAAGGTTTAGGAAAGAATTAAATAGAAAGGGGGAAATAATTTATATAGCCAAACCTATTTGGGGGGAAATTCAGAATAACATAATAATATGTAGCATACAACTTTTCTTTTTTTAAAAAAATTAGATATTTTCTTTATTTACATTTCAAATATTATCCCTTTCCACATTTCCCTTCTGAAAACCCCCATCCCATCCCCCCTCCCCCTGCTCACTAATCCACCCACTCCTGCTTCCCTGTCCTGGCATTCCCCTACACTGGGGCAACTAGCCTTCACAGGACCAAGGGCCTCTCCTCTCATTGATGTCTAACAAGGTCATACTCTGCTACATATGTGGCTGGAACTATTGATCCCTCCAGGTGTACTTTTTGGTTGGTATGGATCTGCAAACTCCTTCAGCTCCTTGGGCCCTTTCTCTAGCTCCTCCATTGGGTCCTGTGCTCAGTTCAGTGGTTGGATGAGATCATCCACCTCTGTATTTGTCAGGTACTAGCAGAGCCTCTCAGGAGACAGCTACATCAGGCTCCTATCTGTTACCACTTGTTGGCATCCACAATAGTTTCTGGATGTAACTGTACATGGGATGGATCCCCAGGTGGATAGTCTCTGGATGGTCTTTCATTTAGTCTCTGATCCAAACTTTGTCTCTGTATCTTCTTTCATGAGTATTTTGTTCCCCCTTTTAAGAAGGACTGAAGTATCCGCACTTTGGTCTTCCTTCTTCTTGAGCTTCATGTGATCTGTGAATTATATCTTGGGTATTCTGAGCTTCTGGGTTAATATCCACTTGCATACAACTTTTCTAAATGATGCTGGTAATAGCAGATAGGACTGAATAACAGCTTATTCACAAGAGAAACAGAGCAGTGTATGTAGGAATTAATGCCACTGTGCAGAATTTGTCACAACCTGTAAATAATTAAGGAAGTGACAATTCACTTTAGTAGTGCTATAGTCTTTAATATATACATTATTTATCACAGTTTTATTGAAGTACTGTAGTTAGACAGACAGACAGATAGTTACATAGAAAGATATGACTCAATTTTTCTTGGACATTTATAAATTTCCATGAAATCACCATGACAATGAAGACATAAAACCACATGCATCTTTTAAAAAGTTTCTTTGTATTTCATCATAGGTCTTGTTTTCATTTGTTTACTATTCTATAATTCAGCTTGACATGATAACATTGCTCTTAATGTTTTTCAGTATACAGTAAGAAATTATAAATCATGGAACATTATAGTGTAGCAGATCCTAAATTACTCATCTTTGTACTAAAATTTTAAAGCTGTTGAACAACACCCCAATATGCAAACAATTGCTAATATCCAAATGTCTGGGGTCATTGCCATTCAAGCATTCTGTCCCTCTCCCTCTGAGTTTGTATGTTTGAATACTTCAGATACCTTGTTTTCATGGATTTATTTGTTCTTCTCTAGTTGGATAATTCCCATAGAAATGTCCTTCACGTCCATCCTTACTGAATATTGTGGGATTTCCAGATCTCATACTCCTCCATTGTAGGTATATGCTACATTTTAAACTATTTATCTGTTGGGATATATTTGAGTCATTTCATCAGTCTGTCTTTTATGAATTACACTACAATGTTCACAGAAGTCAGATATTTACTTGATAACTAATTCACTCTTCTGGATATTTGGCAAGAAATTGTATTGCTAGATTGTATCCTAGCTTTGATTTTTTTTTATTATTTTCTAAGTTTTTTTATTTACATTCCAAATGATTTCCCCTTTCCCGATTCCTCCCTCACCGAAAGTCCCATAATCCCCCTTCCCTCCCTCTGTTCCCCATTCAACCCCCTCTCGCTTCTCTGTCCTGGCATTCCCCTACATCCAGTCTTTCCAAGACCAGGGATCTCTCCTTCCATCTTCTTGGAAATCTATTGATATGTGAATTGTGTCTTGGGTATTCCAAGTTTCTGGGT
Source organism: Tokudaia tokunoshimensis (assembly GCA_036184795.1). Lineage (NCBI taxonomy): Eukaryota > Metazoa > Chordata > Mammalia > Rodentia > Muridae > Tokudaia > Tokudaia tokunoshimensis. The sequence continues at coordinate 51,921,233 of BTHU01000007.1, forward strand.
TAATATCCCCTTATCAGTGACTGCATACCATGTGTGTTCTTTTGTGATTGGGTTACCTCACTAAGGATGATATTTTCCAGTTCTGACCATTTGCCTAGGAATTTCGTGAATTCATTGTTTTTAATTGCAGAGTAGTATTCCATTGTGTAAATATACCAAATCTTCTGAATCCATTCCTCCGTTGAGGGACATCTAGGTTCTTTCCAGCTTCTGGCTATTATAAATAAGGCTGCTATGAACATAGTGGAGCATGTGTCCTTATTGCATGCAGGTAAAGCCTCTGGGTATATGCCCAGGAGTGGTATAGCAGGATCCTCCGGGAGTATCATGCCCAGTTTTCTGAGGAACCACCAGACTACTTTCCAGAGTGGTTGTACCAGCTTGCAATCCCACCAGCAGTGGAGGAGTGTTCCTCTTTCTCCACATCCTCACTAACAACTGCTGTCTCCTGTGTTTTGATCTTAGCCCTTCTGACTGGTGTGAGGTGAAATCTCAGGGTTGTTTTGATTTGCATTTCCCTAATGACTAAGGATGTTGAACATTTCTTCTCAGCCATTAGATATTTTTCAGGTGAGAACTCTTTGTTTAGCTCTGTACCCCATTTTTGTATAGGGTTATTTGGCTCTCTGAAGTCTAACTTCTTGAGTTCTTTGTATATATTGGATATTAGCCCTCTGTCGGATGTAGAGTTGGTAAAGATCATTTCCCAGTTTGTTGGTTGCTGCTTTGTCCTTTTGACAGTGTCCTTTGCCTTACAGAAACTTTGTAATTTTAGATGTGTCTCTGTCCTTCAAAACAAATGAAGAGTTGGAATTCACAGACAGTTAAATTCTGAATGAAATAGGAGTGAGATACCAGGACATTAATGTCTTTTGGGGGATTGGTTGTTTATTTTTGAGATATATTCTAATTACAATATTCTTTCCAATCACTGCCTATTTTTTCATCAAGTGTAACTGAATGTTTGTGTATACATATGTATTCCTAAATATAACCTGTTGGGTTCATATAATGTTATTTAGAGCTGAGAATTTGGCAATGGACAACAAGTTGGTGTGCTTTTCTTGATGGAACTTCACCTCTGCTGCTCCCAGCTTTACTCAGGTGTCTGTAGTTCTTTGTGTAGGGTTTAAGTCTCATGAACTTTCCACCACGTAGTTTGACATGTTCACTGGTGTCATTCTTGTTCAACTCATGTATTAGCAGTCATGTTGGTGAGATATTATAGGTAGCTTCTGATGTTACCAGGAGATACAACCTCACAGTAAAGGGCCAGATCCTCTGGTTCTTATAATCTTTCCACCCACTCTTCTGCAAAATTCCATGAGTCTTAGAGGTGGGAGTGCTTTGTTGATACACACACACACACACACACACACACACACACACACACACACACGTGTGTGTGTGTGTGTGTGTGTGGACTGGGTTCCACAACTCTACATGCTTATTGGTTGTAGTTTTCTGTAGTAGTCTCCATCTATTGCAAAGAGAACTTTCCTTGATGAGTGGTGAAGACTGCATTTATCTGTAAGTATATGAACAACTGTTTATAGATTATTATTGGGGATTATTGTGGTTTAGTAAATTGATGGTTTTAGATTCTCCACCAATAACCAGGATTTCACTACCACTGAGTAGTCAGCTAGGTTATCAATAGCATGTATGGTATCTCTGTTGTTGAATTAGAAAGTAGTTGGTCATTGCCAAGATATATGTGTCACTACTTTGCCCATAGGGCTATTGTGCTGTGCTGGTCACTGATGTGGTTCATAAGCATTATAGAAGAGTAGGACTATAATTTGCTTCCTTCCTTTGAAAGCTTGTATAGTGCCTTCTGGTACCTAATCCTTAGGGATGGTGGATTTTGATCAGTTCCAGCTCAGGGCTTCTGGGACTGTTTCTGAAGTTTATGGTATCTTCAGGAATAAGAAGTACTTACTTTCCATCTCTGGGGCCAAGGTTACCCAAGACAATATATGCTTTTGAAGTCTCTTAGACAGCCCTTGTCAACAACTGAAAAGAAGGCTTCTCATGTCTGGTTTGAGAATTTTTGTTATGTGGTCGTTGACTCTTGGAGAGCATCATCAGCTCAGATGAGAAAAGTTTATTTAAATATGTTTATATATTTATAAACTGAAGCATATGCATTATGTTTCTTTTTAGGTAAATAGTTAATGGTATGATACCTTGTGAATTTTCCAGGGATTTATATTGTTATTTTACCCACTTACCTCCCCTTTCTAAGGAGCTCCATGTTTTCCTTTCCTCCCCATCAGATCACTTGTATTTTCAAAAATAAAAAATTTGAGAAGATCCTAAATAAATGGCACAGCCTAGAAATGTCTAGTAAATGATAGTAAAATGTACTGTGGTTTTTAGGTATTTGAAGTAAATGACCACGATCCACTAATAGAAATATATAACAAAAGCACATGAGTACATTCCTTCCACAAGTGTGTTGAATGTGGATATACCCCAATTATCTTGCAAATGCAAAGAAATCTGCTGTCATCTCTGTTGCTTATTTTTTTCCCATGAAATATCTTATACTTAAGGCAATATCCAGGTAGTAACAGTTGAAACAAATTCATGTTCTTAGATATCTATATGCATCCAATATTCAGAATTTGTCTTAGTATAATGTTCTGTGTGCCTGTTGGGTGGCATTATTTGTAAGTCCTATATTCATAAGAATTAACTACTTCTGAACATCCTTAAGAGTAACAGATAATTCTTTAGAACTGGCTCTTTTACAATAATATGAGTCCTTAAGAAAATTTTCACTGCTCATTTGGAAATTCAGGCAATGGGAACACTTACTATGATATAAACTTAGAAAATAAATGTAGGCTGACTGGTTGGCATCTGTATCCACAGCCCTTTGCTAGACTTTTACTAACTGTGACTTTATAAAATCTTGATTTCAAAGACCAGTAATGAGAAATCATTCAACAATAACAACCTTCATCCTTCTGGGACTAACAGATGACCCGCAACTTCAAGTTCTGCTTTTTATCTTCCTATTTATCACATACATGCTGAGTGTAACAGGAAATCTGATTATCATCATTCTCACTCTGGTGGATTCCCATCTTAAAACACCCATGTACTTTTTCCTCAGAAATTTTTCTTTCCTAGAAGTTTCCTTTACCACAGTCTGTATTCCTAGATTTCTGTACAGTATATCAAGTGGAGACAATACTGTTACCTATAATGCTTGTGCAAGTCAAATATTCTTTGTTATTCTCTTTGGAGCAACTGAATTTTTTCTCTTGGCAGCTATGTCCTATGATCGCTATGTAGCCATCTGCAAACCCCTTCATTATATGGCCATCATGAACCCCAGGGTGTGTACCTTACTAATCATCACATGTTGGGTGTCTGGCTTAATGATTATCATTCCACCCCTTAGCTTGGGCCTCCAACTTGACTTCTGTGACTCCAATGCCATTGATCATTTCAGCTGTGATGCAGGTCCCCTTCTAAAGATCTCATGCTCAGACACATGGGTAATAGAACAGATGGTTATATTTGTGGCAGTCTTTGCACTCATTATTACCCTAATCTGTGTAATTTTATCCTATACATACATCATCAGAACAATTCTGAGATTCCCTTCTGCACAGCAAAGGAAAAAGGCCTTTTCCACCTGCTCATCCCACATGATTGTGGTTTCCATCACCTATGGAAGCTGCATCTTCATCTACATCAAGCCATCAGCTAAAGATGAAGTGGCCATAAATAAAGGAGTTTCAGTTCTCACTACTTCTGTTGCACCTCTATTGAATCCCTTCATTTATACCTTAAGGAACAAGCAAGTGAAACAGGCTTTCAGTGACTCTGTAAAGAGAATTGCATTTATATCAAAGAGCTAGAAGATGTGATAAAACAGATTCTTTATTTTCTCCTTTTAGATTTAATCTTTGCAATGACATCCAATATTTCACCCAGATATTATCCTTATGGAACTCATTCTTTAGCATTATAAAGAGATAAATGGGAAATAAGAATAAGATTAAATGGGAAAGAAGGTGGCATGTCATATGGAAACCTACCACTGTAGAAACCTCCTAAATATGAAAGGAATTTAAATGGAATATCAAATAATGAGGGAGACAATGCCCCAGGTAGACACATTATGCTACTAAATAAAATCTCCAGTGCCAGGAAAGAGTTACATCTTGTTGAATCTTCCCCAAAGGGATTTCATAATTTCCCCCTCAACATCATAGGCTATTGACAAGTCTATTGGCTATCCCAAAAAATCTGATGGTAAGGTCTTATTGCTAAAGAAACAACTTACTTATGTCATTGAACATGCTGAAATGAAGCTAGAAGCAAACTAAAAGCTTCATCCCTACTTACTAACATCCACAGTTCTGGAAGGTATTCTGTGTGCTACCAAAAGGAAAACAAGTCATCAGTATCTACAATCTTATAACCTATAATGCAATGTGCCTCAAGATGCGCAATCATGGCACAAATGTTATGGAACTAACCAACCATTTTATAAAATTGGATTTAAGGCACACTCTATTAGATGGATCCATACCTGACATATCTAAAAGCTTCATGTGTATTTTTTTTGCTCTGTTTTGATATTTTTTGTATTGTTTGGTTTTGTATATTGCTTTTGTTTTTGTTTGGGAGAATTAAGAAAGGGAGAAAGAGAAGAAAATGAAGTTTGGTGGAAAAGAGGTGGGGAAGATCTAGGAGTAGTGGGGCAAAAGATTATGATCGTATGTATCATATATTGTATGGAAAACAAATAAAATAACTAAAATTAAAAAATAAATCCAAACTTAAATGCCAAAGAAATAAAACAAATTACGTCAACACAGAGAGATGTAAATAATTTCAAAGACACCTAAATGTCACAAATAAGAAAAATAAGAATTTAAATTCATGTTAATAAATTGGGATTATGGCCAAAGGAATAAAGGGAGAAAATATTTAAAGGCTTAAATCTATAATTTTGATGCTTCTCAAAGGTCTAGTCAGGGGAATACTATGATTCTTTATGACCCATTCCCAAGCCCTCAGATCTAACTAGGACTCCATATACAGTGACCTAGTCTACTAATCACACCTGTGCTGCAACCAATGTTTAGGATTTTGAACCTAGATTCTGCACATTCTACTTCAGAGACTATTAGTTTGATTCTGCTTAATCCTCCCTTCAACAATCCTTCTTAAGTCTCAGAATATCTACAATACTTTAGGTTTGGACTAAGATACATAGCCTGCACATCAGACCAATTCATGGTGTTTACTTGATTCTAAACTGGCTCACACATCCCCTCTTCAATTCCAACCTAACTTGTCCATATCAAACATCGAACTAACAAAGGAAATCAGCATGATAATAACTCATTTATCTTCTGGTTTTCAAAGTTCATTAATAAACCAGCTGTTTGAGTTAATTTTATATCCAGCCACTTTGCTGAAGTTGTTTATCAGCTGTAGAAGTTTTCTGGTGGAAATTTTTTGTGGTCACTTAAGTATACTATCGTATCATCTGCAAATAGTGATATCTTGACTTCTTCCTTTCCAGTTTGTATCCCTTTGACCTCCTTTTGTCCAAGTTCTAAAAGACTATGGTGGTCAACCTAGATTAATGTACCCAGTGAAACTATCTGCCATGATTAAAAAATAAAGAAAAACTTTCCATGATATAGACATCCTAAGAAAAATACACATCCAGCAAAACAAACATAAGGAAAGAAGTATTATTTGGAGATGAACAAAGAAATGTGCATAGCTGAGAGACTATAGAAAGAACTACAAAACCATAACTACTAAAATACAAAATACCACTGAGAACACAAACACTACCAAAAATCACCAACACAATGATTACAATTAACACATATATTTCAATAATAACTTTAAATGTCAATGGCCTCAATTCTCAAATTAAAACACAGATACTAACTGAATGGATCAAAAAGCAAAATCCATTTGCCCGAGGTCTACAAGAAATATACATTAGCTTTAAAGATAGATATCATCTTAGAGTAAAAGTTGGACAAATGTACTCTACTTAAATAGAACCAGTAAGCAAGCAGGCATTGATATCCTAATATCTGACAAAACAGACTTTAATCTAAAACTAACCAGAATAGAGAGACACTTCATTGTAATCAAAAGAAGAGTTAGTCAAGAAGACATTACTATCAGAGTAATTAGTACCAGAGTCTTATGATTCACTGAAAATTCTTCCAGATATTAAGTAAATATCTATAGCTAATCCTTCTTTAATTATGCAAATAGAAACAGAAGTAGTACTCTATACTTCTTCTATGAGTCTAGTATCACTCTAATCTATCACTCTTTACCAAAACCAGGCAAAGACAAAGCACACACACACACACACACACACACACACACACACACACAGACACACACGATATCTAACTGTATACAGAATTTAGATATATGTTAAAAAGATTATCTACCATAACCAAGATGGCTTTATCCCTGAAACTCAGGGTCAGTTCAACACATGCAATTAATGAACTAAATAATTTTTAAAAATTATTCTGTTTTGTATTGTCTTAGTTAGTGTTTTACTGCTGTGAACAGATACCATGACCAATGCAATGTTTATAAAAGACAACATTTAATTGGGGCTGGCTTACAGGTTCAGAGAATCACTCCATTGTCATTAAGGCAGAAGCATGGCAGAATCCAGGCAGGCATGATGCAGGAGGAGCTGAGGGTTCTATATCTTTATCCAAAGGAAGCCAGGAACAGACTGGGCATCCTCAGGCATCCAGGAGGAAGATCTCTAAGCCCAACCCCACAGTGACACATTTCCTTCAACAAGGCCACACCTTCTAATAATGCCACTCCCTGGGACGAACATATTTAAACCGTCACATTCCACTCCCTGGCCCCCATAGACTTGTTCAACCATGAGTCTATGGGGGCCATACCTAAACATAGCATAATGTAAAATACATTTAGTCCAGCTTCAAAAGTCCCCACAATCTATAGCAGTCTCAAGAGTGTTAAAAGGCCCAAGTTCAAGATCTCTTCTGAGATTCATCCAATCACTTAACTGTAATCCAAAGCAAGACAGGAAACCAGCTGGACAAACTCCAAACTCTGCATCTCCATGCCTGATGGCAAAGCAGTCTTCAGAGCTTCAACTCCTTTTTCATCTTTGTTGACTGCAACAAGGTTCTTTCTCCTGGGCTGGTTCCACTTTCTGTTAGAAGCTTTCCTGGCAGGCATCCTGTGGCTCTGGCATCTTTAACATTTTGGGGTTCCCAAGTCAAGTTCAGCTTCACAGCTTCTTGTTCCAATATCTGAGATCCACACATGATCTTCTGTGTATCTCCAAAGGGCTGGTGTCACTTCTCCAGCTCTGCCCTCTGTAGCACTCTAAGTTCAGGTCGATCCATTCCACTGCTACTGATGTTCTTGGTGGTCATCCCATGGTACTAGCATCTGGGGTCTTCCACTACAACTAGGCTTTACCAAAGCCTCTCATAGGCTCTCTTCATGGTACCAAGCCTCAACTTCTTTGCATGACCCCTTCAGTCCTGGACTGTCAACTACAACTGAGGCTGTACTTTCACTATTGGCCTTCCATTGCCTCTCACAATGCCAAGCCTCAGCTGTTCTTCATGATGCCTTCATGCCTTCAAAACTAGTATCACCTGGGTGATTCTTACACATTACCAAATACAGCTGCAACATGAGGTACAACCTTGCCTATCTCTGGAATACAGTTTCTTTGTGCTCTCAGAAAACACTTCCCAGAAGATTATACCTAGGATGATACTGGTCTTTTCTTAATCACTGCTAATATTTTAGCTCCAGCTAACTAGCATCAACTGTCCCAATTGTCTCCTTCTCCTCTTGAATATAAAGCTAGAGACACATGGCCAAATCTGCTGAGTTCTGCTGCTTGCAGGAGCTGGAACATTGCCCCCCTTGTTCTATTATATTATCACTGGCTTCCTTTTTTCCAACTCCTTCACTGCTTAAACTTGGCTGTCCTGGATCTTGCTCCATAGGCTGACTTTGAATTCAGAGATCTGCATGCCTGTCTACTAAGCACTGGAATTAAAGGTGTGATCCACCAAGCCTGGATCTAAGTTTTTCTTCACCTAGAATTTGCTCTGTTCTAGGCTACCCTTGAACTCAGAGATTTTCTTATCTTTGCCTCCAGGGATTAAAGGCTTGTACTACCACGACTGGACCCAAATTTAGCTTGGTGGAATCTTGCTCCAAGGTCACCACTCCCTTAATTCAATTTAATATCCTTGAATTCAGCTCCATTTCACTTCCTTGAGCCCCTTTAATACTCAATATATTTTGTATTTTTTTCTTTTTCAGCATGCTATGTTTGTTCAAAATGCTCTTCATCAGACTTAACCAGAGAACAAAGTCTTTGTTGGTCTTTGTTGAGACTTCCTTTGTTGATGCAATTAATATAAATCTTTACCTTAGCCTTAGGCAGTCTCTTCAGACAACGGCAAAAAGCAGCCATGTTCATGACTAAAGCATCACAAAAACAGTCTCTTGGCCACATATGAAAGTTCTTCCCCACTGAAACCTCTTGGGCCATCAGGCCTACACAGTTCAAATGATCCTCAGCACCACTGTCTTCTATATTCCTACTGGGCTGGCCCATTAAGCCCCACTTATAGCATTCCATGGCTTTCCAAATCCACATTCTTCCGAACAAAAGCATGGTCAGGCCTATCACAGCAATACCCCACTCCTGGTACCAACTTCTGTCTTAGTTAGGGTTTTACTGCTGTGAAAAGATACCATGACCAATGCAATGTTTATAAAAGACAACATTTAATTGGGGCTGGCTTACAGGTTCAGAGGATCAGTCCATTGTCATTAAGGAAGAAGCATGGCAGAATCCAGGCAGGCATGGTGCAGGAGGAGCTGAGGGTGCTACATCTTTATCCAAAGGAAGCCAAGAACAGACTGGGCATCCTCAGGCATCCAGGAGGAAGATCTCTAAGCCCAACCCCACAGTGACACATTTCCTTCAACAAGGCCACACTTTCTAATAAAGCCACTCCCTGGGATGAGCATATTCAAACTGTCACATGTATCTTTCATCCCTGTAATTTCTTCAAGGCATAAGTAGGTTTCCTAGTCTCTGGCTCTTGCTTTAAAAATATTGTAGAGCATTTGTTGTTTCTATTACACAAAGTATCATTACCTAGTTCGTTCTCTCTCTCTCTCTCTCTCTCTCTCTCTCTCTCTCTCTCTCTCTTTCTCTCTCTCTCCCTCCCTCCTCTCTTTCTCTTTCTCTCCCTCTCCCCTCCTCTATCACACAACCAGAAAATTTACATATGCAAATAAGGATGCTGGTTTGTTTTAAAACATGAGTACTCAAGAGAATCAAATTGGCTTGGTAGAAACTATGTTGTCTTGGGAAAGGCAGGATCCTCACAGACATTCCCTAAGGAGACTCCTGGATGTGCAGGCATACAGGCACACACTCATACTCCTATCTACACACAACCATGCTGACCTCATATTCTGTATGGGAGGCTTCACAATGAATAACTAGCTCTCCTTTCTTTTTCCTTTTTTCTTTTTAAATTAATCATTTTATTTCTTTACACTTCAAATGATATCCCTCTTCCTGGTTATCCCTTTACAAATCCCCTATCCCATCCTCCCTTTTCCCCCTCCTCTTTGCCTCTATGAGGGTGCTCCTCCACCCATTCATCTACTCCTGCCTCACTGCTAGCATCCCCCTTCACTGGGGCATCAAGGCACCACAGGACCAAGGCCCTTCCCTCCCTTTGATGTCAGATAAGGCCATCCTCTGCTACATATGTATCTGGAACCATAGACACCTCCATGTATAATCTTTGGTTGGTGGTTTGGTCTTTGGGAGCTCTGGGTGGTCTGGTTAGTTCATATTGTTCTTCCTATGGGGTTGCAATCCCCTTCAGCTCCTTCTGTCCTTCCCCTAGTTCTTCCATTGGGGTCCCCAGGCTCAGTTCAATGGTTGGCTGTGAATATCTGCATCAGTCTTAGTCAGGTGATGGTAGAACCTCTCAGGCAATAGCCATACTTAGCAAGTGCTTCTTGGCATCGTCAATAGTGTTGGGGTTTGGTGTCTACAGAAGGTGAATGGCCTTTCCTTCAGTTTCTGTTTCATTTTTGTTCCTGTCTTTCCTTTGGACAGGATCATTTCTGGCTTAACAATTTTGAGATGGGTCAGTGGTCAGTCCTATCCCTCAACTGGGGGCTATGACAATCTATTGGAGGTGGTCTCTATAAGTTCTATCTCCCCTTTGTTACATATTTCAGCTAAAGTCATCTCCATTGGTCCTGGGAGCCTCTTGTTTCTGTGGGGTCTGGGACTTTCTAGTGGCTACTGTGTTTCCCATTCCACACTGCTACATATTTCTATTCCATTTCCTGACCCTTTGTACTTCTCTCCTGTCCCTTTCAATAACTGATCCTGCCCCCTTTTTTCTCTCCCCTTCCTCTCTCCCTCTCAAATGGCTCCCTTCCTCTACCTTCTATGATTGTTTTGTTCAACCTTCTATGAAGGATTGAAACATCCAAATTTTGGTCTTTCTTCTTCTTAAGCTCCATATGGTTTGTGGGCTATATCTTGAGTATTCTGAATACTTACTATGTGTGTTCTTTGCTGTCTGGGTTACCTTACTTAGGATTATATTTTCTAGTCCACCCATTTACCTGTGAATTTCATGAAGTCATTTTTTTAACATCTGAGTAGTATTTCATTATATAAATGTACCACATTTTCTGTATCCATTCTTCTGTTGAGGGACGTCAAGGTTGTTTCCAGCTTTTGGCTATTATAAATAAGTCTGCTACAAATATAGTGGAGCATGCTCCCTTGTTATATGTTGGAGCATCTTTTGGGTGTCAAGTAGTGGTATAGATCAGTCCTCAGGTAGAACTATTTCCAATTTTCTGAGGAACTGCCAGATTGATTTCCAAAATGATTTTACCAGCAGTCCCACCAGAAATGGAGGAGTGTTTCTCTTTCTCCACATTCTCGCCAGCACCTGCAACCACCTGCATTTTGATCTTCGCCATTCTGACTGGTGTAAGGTGGAATCTCAAGGCTGCTTTGATTTGAATTTCCCTGACGACTAAGGATATTGAGCATTTCTTTTCTTTTAAAATTTTTTATTAGATATATTCTTTATTTACATTTCAAATGTTGTCCCCTTTCCTGGTTTCCCTCTGAAAAAACCATATTGAACATTTTTTTTAAGTGCTTCTCAGCCATCCAGTATTCCTCAGTTGAGAATTCTCTGTTTAGCTCTGTACCCTATTTTTTAATAGGGTTATTTGGTTCTCTGGAGTCTAACTTCTTGAGTTCTTTGTATATTTTGGATATTAACCCTCTATCGGATGTAGGGTTGGTAAAGATCTTTTCCCTGTCTGTGGGTTGCTGTTTTGTCATATTGACAGTGTCCTTTGCCTTACAGAAGCTTTTCAATTCTATGAGGTACTATTTCTCAATTGTTGATCTTAGAGCATGAGCCCTTGGTGTTCTGTTCAGGAAATTTCCCTCTGTGCCAATATGTTTGAGGCTATTTCCCACTTTCTCTTCTATTAGATTCAGCATATCTGTTTTTATGTGGAGGTTCTTGATTCACTTGGACTTGAGCTTTGTACAAGGAGATAAGAATAGATCAATGAATATACAATGGAAGGTTACTAAGCATACATCAAACCTAGTCAATAGACTAATTTGTTCCTCTATCAATTTTGAAGAAGCTTGATAAATGTTCAGTATGCCTTCAGAATTTTTGCAGATCTTTATGTTTTAATAATTTTCAAAGATGGGCAGAATTTCAATAATTAGCTTCTGTTATCCTTATAAAGAAAAGGAGCAATATCCACTTCATTGTCTCAGAAAATTAAGCTGAATCTGTGGTTAAATGGGGTTAGCAGCTTTTAGTGTAAATAAGTGTAAATGGAATTTTATGAACAAAAAATACAATTCAAATTCAGCATCCATATCAAACAAACATAAATTAAAAAGTCTATTGCCTCACAGCAATAAAGCAGACCCCCAAATTGTCTAACAGAGAAAAAAAAATCAGAGGACTATAATGAAAAAAATGTAAGCTTATTTTCTAACATGAATTAGATAATAAGAAAATATTTTTGAGTACTAATATTGTGAGTTGTAAAATTATTGCCTGTAATTCTTGACAATATGCATATCTATTAACTATATCTTGCCTAAATTATCCACTATGCTTTTATTATCAAAGAAAATAATTACATGGCACATTTCATGTCCCAGTGGATGTTTCCTCTTGCTATTTTGTTCTTTGTTACATGTTTATATGAAATTAGATTATATTACCTTTGCAAGTTTTTTTGTATTAAAAAGTATTAGCTATATGAAATAAAAATGCATGGTGTTATTTCTTCAGTGCTGTTTGCATTCTACACTTCTCCAACAATAGATGTTTCAAAAGATAATTTCTGTAATTCACCTAATTATTCAGCTTAGCTTTAGGGCACACTCATCAACACCATCTCTCAAGAGAGATAGTTTAACTCTGCTTGGCTGGAAGAATCCCCTGTGTGTGTTTTAAGGAGTAGGTAAAAACATAAAATGGAAATGCTTCTTTTGGAAAGATTATTTAGAGAAACCATTTTCTAACAATGGTGTAAAAAGTAGAATTTATAATTACAGGCCATATTTCTTTCACAAGAGTTACTGGAAGCCAAAGGGGAAAATATGTTATTTGTCAAATTTCATAATATCCATGGTAAGGACTTTGTTATTTCTTGGAATTTTAGAAAACAAGAGATGCCAGATACTGCTTGTTAGGGTTACAACTAAAATTTCAGGTGATGTTCTATCTCAACAATTTCTACCCATGGGTCACATATCACTCCATCTCCCAAGGATGTTGATTCTTGATTCTCACTCATGCTTTGTGTCTTTTCATCTTTTACCAATGAAGAATTTCACCTAGGGAGCAAACCAAATGTAGAGTTTTATTACCTCTAAGCTGTAAGTAATGCCTTCTTCCCTTTTTTTTCTTTCTTCATTTTGTTCCATTCTTCCTTTCTCTCTTCCCAAAGTCCCCCTTCTCCATCCTTCTTGAGGGTCTTAGCTACAATCCAAGATAGGATAACCTCTGCCCCTGAATTCCTGTTCTCTTTGTCAACTTTCCTATTCTGTTTCCACAACCTTTAGGTTTACTATTAAGTCATAAGTTGCAGCCAGAGACTTTTCTACTCAATATAAACAAACAAGAAAGCAAACAAACAAACAAGACTTTTTGCTTTGAGACTTTTATAAATAGTGTATACTGATCTTGGGGTGCCCACTGAGAAAATTGCTGCTCATTGGAACCTAAGAATTTCTCAACTTTCTTAAACCACAAATTTTTGTACTACTTTGGCGAGTTTGACTTTAAGCAGCTTCTACCAACACCCGATCATATCAGACTTCTACTTCAGAATTTTTTTTGATTCATCCTATAGTGTGTTCTGTTACCATATATAGCTCAATTATCTTCCCAAATTTCAGCTACACATGGTACAAGTTTGTTATATATGAAAAACACAAAATGTAGATATAGGTGAGAAGTGTGAACAATGGTCCAAAACAAGGTATTAAATATTAATAGTTGGTTAAAATCCCACTGAGCATTTGGGTTTGATCTATTCAGTTAAGACCACTTGGCGTTACACAATTGCAAGTCTACATTGTTCTGTATTTATGTTCTATAGTTCTATTATTCCTTTTTCCATTTCCTAGTTATTCTGTGCCCTAAGTTCTTTATCTGGCTGTTAACATCTTTTATATATAATGAAAATAATAAAGAAACACTAAAAGTGTCTTTGAAATTTGGAGATCTTTGAGTTTGTTTCCTTAGGGTTATACAAATGTTGGTTTTGATGGTCCTGACCTCCCTTGTTAAATTATTAATTCTTCAGACAGTCAAGAATAGTTTTAAACATTTTCTAACATTGACAAATAACATTTAAATGTTTGATTTACAAAAAGTAATGTATTCCTTTGTTGAGACAGCTTTCAGAATAAAATAATATTTTTTAAAGTATTTTATCTACTTTTCAAATATTTCTGCTCATGTACTACAGCAAAGACCTGCCATCAAATTGTTTTCATCTACTGATGTACTTAGTAGAACTATCAAGTAGTTACTTTGATCCTAAATATCTGTAGATCCAAGGCAATCACCAGATGTGTGATTGTTTTGTGTTAGGTAATGTTCACGTTTATAATAGTATAATTTGTTGAATGATTTAATATTTCAGTTTGTATATTGTTACAAGTTGCATATGGTAAGATGAAATGAAGATGTTTAACCACCAATATAATTCATACTTATCCTGACTCTCTAACTTATTTCACAATTACAGACCTGGCAGAACACAGGAAGAAATGAGAAATCGAACATCTGTGAGTGAGTTTATTCTTTTGGGATTAACAAATGACCCAAAGCTAAACATTTTGATTTTTATATTTTTATTTCTCACTTATATTTTGAGCATTACTGGAAACCTGACCATTATTACCCTCACTCTGATAGATTTACACCTCAAGACACCCATGTACTTCTTTCGGAATTTTTCTTTCCTAGAAATCGCATTTACCACAGTTTCCATTCCTCGGTTCCTTGTGAGCATTGTAACAGGGGATATGACCATCTCCTATAACTCTTGCATGGCTCAGGTGTTCTTCTTCATACTCCTGGGTTCAACTGAATTTTTCCTTCTGACTGCTATGTCCTATGACCGCTATGTGGCTATCTGTAAGCCCTTGCATTACACCACAATAATGAACAGCAGAGTCTGCATGCATAGTTAGTTGTTGGCTGGCTGGATTTCTCATCATCTTTCCACCTGTGATCATGGGGCTTCAACTGGATTTCTGTGACTCCAACATCATTGACCATTTCACCTGTGACTCATCACCCTTGCTGTCTATCTCTTGCACGGACACAACCTTCCTGGAGCTCTTTGCATTCTTTTTGGCAGTATTTACTCTCATTGTAACCTTAACATTAGTGATTCTGTCCTATTCATTCATCGTTAGAACAGTTCTAAGAATACCCTCTGCTGAGCAAAGGAAAAAGGCCTTTTCTACCTGTTCCTCACACATGATCGTTGTGTCCATTTCCTATGGAAGCTGTATATTCATGTATGTCAAAACTTCAGCAAAGGAAGGAGTGGCTTTGACTAAGGGTATAGCAGTGCTCAATACCTCTGTTGCCCCGATGCTGAATCCTTTTATTTACTCCCTTAGAAACAAACAAGTAAAAGAATCCTTTAAGACCTTGATCAATAAGTGTATTTCAAATAAAATTTAATGATAAAGAAATTCACTGTTTCAGTTTTTAAAAAGGAACAATATATGCAATGTGTATTTACATTATTGCATTCCCATCCACTGTTGTATTCAACTTGGCTGAATGTTTTTATATTTTCCATATCAGCTTTACTTGACACAGTTATCATTTTAAAATTTAGACACACTTTAAATTTTTCTGAGTGTGACTTACTTGATGTCACCAAAATGAGAATGGTATTTTAAAAGAATGAATTTATTTTCAAATAATTTATCCATTGAGTAACAAGCAAAAGCTAATCAAAGAACAATGAGAAACTCTAAAAAATCATTTTTTACTGTATAGGCACTTTTAAATTGTGCTCTTCCATGAGCCAATGTCCCCCACCTCTGTTGTGTGGCTACTTCTTGCTTTATTTCCTAAGGTCTATTCATATTAAATAGTGTCCTATGCTGTGCAGTGCATAGGTGTTGTGTCTTTGTTGTGTATTCTGTCCTTTGTTATCATAATGCATGGTACTTAATGGATTTTAGTGTCAATTTCTAAAAAGTTGCTTTAAAAATTACTATGATACTTCCATCAGGCTCCCAAACACTGACCATTAAGCATATCAAATATTTTTTGTTGATTTCCTGATGCCAAACTTTGAGTTCACCTACAATTTCCATGGAAAGAGACTCTAGGCATTCATTTCCTGATCTATGGATTTCCCTTAGGGAAAAGTGATATTTGTTCTATGTACCAGTGAGTTCTCAAAATTCCTGGCATACTCATAATATCTTAAGTTGTTTTCTAATATTTTTTGTGTAGTCTTTTTTATAACATTGACTTTTTAATATACTTTGGAGAATGCAGGGCTAAGAATGTTTGCTGTATACACTGATATGCCCCATTCCAAGAAAGGTTGTTAGGAGTGTGTGTTGAAAACCAACCTGTACAATATTACTTGGCAAATATTTCAAATATTACCTGTACAATATTTCAAAGCAAAGTACAGAAAATTTACCTTAAAGGTTATGTTAATAATCAACAAGTGAAAATAGGTATAAATCTCTCCAGGCAACTTTGTAGAGAAACGTATTCAATGTTAATAGAAGGGGAATGAGGTAGGAGACACGCAACTATTTTCATAATAAAACCTTAGTTGCTTTTTCCTCATTGGTTTGTCTCTAGATATTTTTGGAAATAATATCCTAGAGTTTAGAATATTAATTCAGACTTAGGCATAGTGGCATTAAACTTTTGTTCCAGCCCTGAGGCCCAGAGGCAGGTAGATTTCTCTCAGTTGGAGACCAGACTGGTCCATCTACACAGTGAGATCCAGGACACTCAGGGCTATATAATAGAGCAATTCTATCTTACAAAACAGACAGACAAACAAAACAAAATATCAAAACAGAAAACAAAAACCTCAGTTCTATCAATTTTTCTAGCTTAGTGGTTTGTTCAGTTTGGTAACTGATCCTTTGAGTTTGCTGATCTAGTATTATACTGTTTATCCCAAGTAAAAATACTTAGTCTGATAATGAATAAAGTGGATGCCATGTTCTCCAAGTGAACATTTTCTTAGAACTTCAGTTGAATTTACTTGGCTTTGGATTAATCTTATTTAAAATATAAAAATGTTGGCATTCAGAAAATGAAAAGCAGAAAATTGTGGCAGAGATATAGGAGGAAGAATTCTTATATATTCATGGGAATGTAAATTAGTTCTATTAGACTATTGACATTTGCACAGTGACAGATACAGCCTAGATGTTCTTCAACAGATAAATAAAAAAATGTGGAATATGTACATGATGGAGTATTGGTTAGCCAGAAATATTTTTTTTTGTGGGAAATTGATAGAACTGGGTGTCTTCAAATTAAGTGAAATGAGCTATGTTCATAAAGACAGGAATGCCATATTTTCTCTCATATACAGATCCTAGTTTTGTTGTGTTTCAGCTGAGACCTGAAAGTAGAAGGACTATTTGGGAAAGGGGATAGAGACAGTGGAGAGTAAAGGAGACAAAAGAGGATAATAAGATATAAAAGTGATCAAATTACAATATACACATGTGTGAAAATGACATAGCAAAATTCATTATTTTGTGTATAAATATACACTTACAGAGAAAATTAAAAAAAATGATTGAAGGCTAATAATGCATTCACTGCCCAAAGTTCAGGATTCTGTGACTAATAAAACATGTGTGCCATGGCTCCCCCAGCTAAACATATGATTCATGTGCCTGATACTATGATCTCAGCCCCACAAACATTCCTGTTATCCCAACTATTGAGTACTGTTTTCTCTTTGATTATCATTGCCAAGTATGAAGCACAGGTTGGTCTTCCCAAGATTTGGATGCCTGTGTTTGTTAGAAACTCGGAATTTATAAAGCAAATGAATTACTGTGAAATAAGCAGTCAGACTTCTCCTGTACCTCCTCTAAATCCTCAGTTGCTCTGGATTTACTTTGAGAGATCTTTACTACTCAAAATCTCTCAGCCAGAACTCATGTTCTTTCCCAAGGTCCTTCACAGTCACCCTGGAAATTTTTCTCTTCATTTTGGCAGGTGGTACGGATTCTCCAGGTGGAAACTGTTTTATGACAGAGCTATGTGTCAACCCTTAAATTCACCTTTTCATATTGAAAACTACTAAAGAACCAAAGTGAGTGTCTTTTCCCTAAAAACACTATTCAAGAGGACAATTTATCAGCAAGCAATCCATCTATCATCAGGCTTTTTCTTTGCTTCATGGGAAGGTTAATATCGCAGATGACATTCTGTATTCCCACAATACATAATGGCTCCTATGGGAAAGAGAGTAGAGGGTTACTAAAATTAATTTGTCAGACGTGCCATTGTTTTTCTGTCTCTGGGAATGTATATGCTATGTTTTCCTCTCAAAGATTCCTCTTGTATTATAATCCAAAACAGGTAAAATGTGTCTGAGGTTTTTGAGGAGACTTTTGAAAAAAGTATACTAGAAAATATCAGAAAAGTCATAATATACACAGCATTTAAATAATACAACAAAAAAATTTGGAAGTATGATAACTCACTTTTTCCATTCTTACTATTTGGAGTTTAGATTAGAAAGATAAATTATAACAATAAAGCACCTTAAAATGCTTAAATTTTAGTAATTAAGTGACTTTATAAAAGTTACAACCTGATAAAAGGGATAAAAGTAAAGTAATATTTCTCACCTGAAACAGAAAATTTCCTTTATTACAGATAATTGGCAAAATAAGTGGGGAGTATGCCTGGAATAAGATGAAGCTGAATATTTATGTAGTTCCATCTACACTGGTACTTAGTTTTCTAAATCAAGAACTGAACTTGTTTTATTATGCCATGGATACATTTTGTCAATTCTTGCCTCAATGTTTCTGTCTTAGATAGTCCTCAACTGGTCTGAGCATAGATCAGAAATATATGACACCAACTTTATGAGAGAGTATATTTCATAGCTAACAAAAAAAAAAGCTTACAACTGAAAAAATGATAATTTCCATATGCTGTTATCAAAAATATATGACAGATAACTTTCAGAGTGAGAATAAAATATGTTTTAATTTATAAAATGCAGGTTGATTATTTTTGTTGTGACCATTGCACGGCTTCAGAAAAACCACACCAGGCCAAACAGTTCCACTTGTGTTTTATTGAAAGAGGAAAGGACAAGGGGGCAGCAGAGAGAGAAAGAGAGAGGGAGGGAGGGAGAGAGAGAGAGAGAGAGAGAGAGAGAGAGAGAGAGAGAGAGAGAGAGAGATCAGAAGGGCCTTTATATATTGATGGTGATGTAGTCGTGAGCCAAGTGAATTCTGGGAATATGGTGGCTGTTGTCTTGCCAACAGGTGTGCAGGTTGTGCTGTCATCTGTATGATGTCACAGGTTTCAGAGGTTCTGATACTAACAGTTTCCAGCCCTAACAAACTTTAGCTACAAACTTTCGATTCAAATAGATAACTGGTTTGCTTATTTTTCTGTCTAATAACATAAAGTTTTTACATTTTCTAATTATATCTTCTATCTTGAGATAAAAATATAATAGCTTCATTTCTCTCATCTTGTTGAACACATCTCACTAAATTGTGCGCCAAAGGTAAACAAACAAACAAACAAAAAAACCCCCAAACCCAAACTATCCATATATTTGATATGATATTAGTAGGTGGCATTCTTTTTATCTTCAGACCTATCAGAATCCAGAGCTTAGTCATACCAGCTACAGCATAAAATACTGAATTTATTGTTCTGCATTTATTGATGGTTGAGTGTTATAAATTATGAGATTCTCCTTTTTGCTGATCATATACCTACTAAGTGTAAATGGGAACATGACCATCATTACATAAACATTGTCAAACATTCAGTTAAAAACTCCAGTGCATTTATATCTTGGAAATTTCTGTTTTTTAGAAGTCTAATTTCTACAGTCTGCATTCCATGGTTTCTCATCTGCATACCTACAGGGAATACAGCTATTTGCTATCATGCTTGCATGTCACATTTTTGTTGTTGTTGTTGTTTTCTTTCTCTTTCTAGGAGTAACATATATTTTTCTACTGGCTTCAATGTCCTATGATTGCTGTGTGACCATCTGCAAACCTCAGTGCAGCACAGGTGTCAGAACAATGAAGTGTGTAATCATCTTACAATGGCCTCCTGGTCAGCTGCTTTTCTCATCGATTTTCCTCCAGTGATCATCTGCCTCCAGCTGGAACTCAGTTACTGTAACATCATCCACCCCTTCACCCATGACTCTAAAGATTCTAGAGTGGATGGCATTTTTCTATGCAATATTTATTCTCATAGTGAATATTGGCTTTAGCGATTCTCTCATTCCCACTCATCCTAAAGACAATTCTGAATATGCTCTCTGCAGAGCAAAAGAAAAGGGCCTTTTCCATTTTCTTATTTAAGGAAGTTGCATTTTTATATATGTAAAAAACATCTGCAAAATAAAATGTAGCTCTGTTGCTCCCATGCCAAGTCCTTTCATTTACTTCTTGAGGAACCAGCATGCCAATAAGACAATAACTTCACCAAAATTGTAGTCATTGCACACATACTAATCATTCTAAAATTCATGGCTGAAATCACAGATATGCCATAAATAGATAGAAATACATTCTAGATAGTGGGTATTTACACAAATGAGTAAAAAACACCAAAATTCATAAACTGGTAGAGAATGCTTCTAGGGACAAGATACCCACATTAAACGCAGTAATAGAAAAAGAAATGCCTATTATGTTGGTAAGTGGTAAAATACTCATTTTAAAGTACCTTTAAATTATATTATATTAAATTATAGTTTAATTTTTGACACTCAAATGTATTTTGCAGTATTTTTAATTTTTCTTGATATATATATATATATATATATAATCTCATTACAAATTCATTTCTTTCACACATGTCAAGCATTCTGAGATTGTAAATATTTGCATAAAACAAGTGGCACTTGCTTTAAAGGAGATATATAAAACAAAGCCAGTCTTTACAAATATTAAATTCAGAGGGCGGATTCACTACATTAGAAACTTCTCCTGAGTAGCAAGCCTGTAATTCAGAGGATTCATTTTGTCACCTTTCATTTGTAGGTGGGCTAGTACAGGCAACACTTTGAATAAGGATGTTCTGAAGACCTGAGATAATCACATGGGCAGTAATTCCATGGAACCTTCCACAAATACTGGGTGGGAGACACCTGTGAGAGAAAACAGTGGACAGAGGAAGGTCAGACACTGACACTCTGAGAGGTTAAAGCAGTAGGGGCTCACACTTTGAGGAGTGAGGTAACCAGTGGTCCCGCTTTCTGGACCCCATTACCTGTAAATAATGGTAAAGACTGAAAGTCCTGAGACAATGACCAGATGACTCTAGAACTCTGTCTCCAGAGTTATGTTCTGCCATGTGTAGTTGACTGCTGGCACTGAAATCTGTGGGTCCATATCCAGCATGTCATTTCATTTCTGTAACCTTCTTCCTAGTGCAGGGTGGTTCACTACCGGGTAGGATCCGAGAGCAAGGAGAACAGCAGGGGGAGCTCTGAGTTCTCTTTATTTACCTGCTCCAGGGCAGATCTCAACTCTCTGCCTCCCTCATTCTTTCTTCAGTGTTCTGAGAACACTCCAGCGGATGGATGTTAGTCATTCAACAGTGCACACTCTGAGAAGGAGAAGCTCTATGAGTGAGAATCTGCTTAGCCCAGAGACCACACAGGGTGACTGGCACACACATGCTTTTAAAATGAAGCTAAGACAGATCACTGTAACTTGACAAACTCATGCTCAGCAATAGCCTGAATGTTAATACAGGGAAAGAGTAATAAAAGAGCCAAGTTTCAATGCCCAATTCTGTTGTTCTGGAAGATTCCAATATTGAAGAGGAAAAATAAAAACTCTTCTAACTCCTTTTGGCTTGGGAATGGGGATTGTTTGCTTCAGTTTTTATTTTTTCTGTCTTACTGTTTTACTTATTTTAGTATGACTATCACTTCATTTTCCTGATGATTTTTAGGATTTTAAAAAACTCCTTTTATTACCATTTTCTAGTTTTATTTACATAACTCATATCCTACAAGAGGATTTTTTCCTTCCTTATATTCCTTATCCATTCTTTCCTCTCCCCCCCCACAGCCCTTTCTTTTATTTTATTCATTTATTGTAATTACTATTGCTTCAAATTACTTTTAGGGTAATAGCTGACTCTACTAGGTTCTTGTATCCATACTGCTTTTTCTTTCTGAGAAATACTTCAGAATGAGCCCTCAAAACAAGGCTGATTCTTCCCCTAAATAGAAATCAAAGTAAATACCTATTCCAGTAGTTGCACAATCATAATACAGAAACGTAAGAAACATGAAAATACAAAATAAACAAAAAAGAAAGAGACCATGAATTTGAAAGTAAGGAAGAAGGTTCAAGGGAAATATTGGAGGGAAGAAAGGGAAGGGAGAATTATGTAATTATACTATGACTGGGGAGGTGAGAGTTGCTCAGGGCTCAGAGGGAGGGACCTTAGATGAAATGCCCCACAGTGGGGAAAGGGAACTTGTAGAGTTCACCTGCAGTAGAAAGTCAGGGCATCAAGTGATGGAGTTGCCATCCTACAGTCAAAAACTCTGACCCTGAGTTGTCCCTGTCTAAAAGAACTGCAGGGACAAAAATGGAGAAGAGACTGAGGGAAAGGAGTCCAGAACAGGCCCAAATTGGGACCTAGTTCAAGAGGAGGCTTCAAGCCTTGACACTTTTACTGATGCTATGGTATGCTACAACCTTGCATGGCTGCCCTCCAGGAGGACCAACAAGCAGCTGAAAGAGTCAGATGCAGATACTTACACCCAACCAACGGACAGAACCTGGGACTCCTGTGGTTGAATTATAGAAAGGCTGGAAGAAGCTGAGAAAGAGGACAACCCCATAGGAAGACCAGCAGTCTCAACTAACCTAGACCCCTGAGATCTCTCTAGCACTGTGCCACCAACCAGGCAGCATACACTAGCTTGTCCGAGGCCCCTGACACATATACAGCAGAGGACTGTCTGATCTTGCCTCAGTGAGAGAAGGTGCAGCTAACCCCAGAGATTCTTGAGGCCCCAGGGAGTAGGGAGGTCTGTGAGGTGGGGGTGGGGGATGGGAACATTCTCTTTGTAACCTCCTGTGGCTGTGGGGAAGTGAGGTCAAGCCAGGCAGTGGTGGCTCACACCTTTAATCCCAGCACTTGGGAGGCAGAGGCAGGTGGATTTCTGAGTTTGAGGCCAGCCTGGTCTACAGCTCGAGATCCAGGACAGCCAGAGCTATACAGAGAAACCCTGTCTCAAAAAAACAAAAAACAAAACAAACAAACAAACAAACAAACAAAAAGAGTGAGGTCACCTGGAAGGAAAAGGAAAGCTGAGGCTGTAATAGAACGGCTTCTGGCTTTCGAGAGAAATAAGGAGCCAAGACAAAGTTTTTCTGATCAAGACTCAATGTTTAATGGGGAGCTCCAAATTTAAAGGTGGGGGAAAATCCCTTCCCCCAAAGGCTGGGAACAGCAAAACCAGTTTGGTTGCTAAGCAGGTGGTTGGCTCCCTTCAGGAAACTGCAGGTCCTTGAAAAACAATGGACTTCACCTTGGTCCAAGAGCTCCATGCTAGGTGGGAAGTAGTGGCTAGCATGAGGTCTGAAATTCCTGCTCAAAGGCTGGGAGGGTTGAGGGCACACCTGTTGGAGGAGGAATGGAATGAGGAACAGCCAGAGGGTGGACTAGGAGGGGGATAATGACTGGACTGTAAAAAAAGGTTAAATACTACTACTACTACTACTACTACTAAACAATATACAATCTCAAAAAATAAAATAAATTTTAAAATAGAACTAGAGAGAATCCAAGATGAGTTAATTCTTTTTGAAACCGAACATCACATGATTCATCATGTTCTATGTTTTTAGCATTTAGTCACTAGTTCTAACTTACTTTCAAAAGGATACTCTACTAACTCTTCCCTTTTTGTTCAGTCTGGAAAATCAGATTATGGGATCATACTGTCCACATTTAGTGTGGGCTTTCCTTCTTCAGTTACATTTTTCTGGACATGCCCTTTAACATTCCCATTTGTATTTTCTGATTATTTCCAAACGGGCTTATTGACAGTAGAGATTACCTTTCGCTACATCTTATCAATCTATGAGATAACATTCATAGATTAGTGAGCCTCAAGCCATCCTGTGCCAGACAAAGCTGTCCCTGAGTTACACCAACAAAGTTCTTCTCGGAAGTTGGCATTATCTTTTCCACTGCTTCTCAAGCCACATTTTTTTTTTAAATTTTTCTTATCTTAATTAAAAATGGATTTTTTTCATACAGTTTGTTCTGTAACAGCTTCCTCTCTCTCAACTCCTCGAAGATTGTCCCCATTTCCCAGTCCACTCAAATCAATAACCTTTCTTTCTGTATCTCATCTCACAGATGAGGGAACCATATGGAAAGGGGGAGGAAAGACTGTAGGAGACAGAGGGGTTAAGGAACCAGAATATGTCCCCCTAAATCAACTAAGTAGGGCTCACATGGGTGAAGTGGCAATCTAAGGGTCTGCATGAGTATCCACCAGGTTTTTTTAATATATGTTTAGGCTGTTAGTTTGGTGCTTGGTGGAACAACTCCTAACAGTAGGAGGTGGGATATCTCTGATATCTCCGACTCTTTTGCCTGCTCTTGAGACTCATTTCCTCCCATTGGTATGCTTTGTCTAGCCTTGATATAAGGGCTTTTGCCTTGTAGTATTGTATCATTTTGTGTCCTGTTTGGCTGGCATCTCTTGGACATCCGCTCTCTTCTGAAGAGGAAACCAAAGGGGAGTGGATCTAGGAGGAGATGGGAAGTGACTAGGAGCTGGGAAAAGTAGAAGGAGGAAAAACTGGTCATGATGTATTGTCTGAGAGACTAATCTATTTTCAATAAAAGTTAAAAAAAAATGAAACATGTATCTAATAATAAAACAATGTAAAAAAAATAAAATAAGATAAAGCAAGCATAAACGGAAAAGAAAGAAAGAAGCCAAAGAAAATTGTTCTGATAAAACATTAGGAGAAAAAATAATTCCAAAATAACATTGAGGTTATGATGTACTGGTCACCCACTGCTGGGCATGAGTCTTGTCCTTACATGTTATTTGTGTACCTAGTGAGACTCTATTGGATAAAACTAGTTTTCAATGGTGGACAGTGATCAATTAGAGATTGCTTTTGAGTTAGGGATGGGGCTTTTGCCTGCTTCTACTCTCAGTTCTAGGATCCCATCTGATACAGATCTGTGCAGGCCCTGTGCATAGTGTAATAATCTCTTCAAGTTTGTATGTGCATCAGTCCTGTTGTATCTTAAAGGCCTTGTTTTCTTTATGTCTTCCATCTTCATTGTCTCTTATCAAAATGCCCTTCAACTGATGAAATATGATGATATTATGGCACACATACTCTATGGAATGCTATCCAGTTATAAATAAAAATGAAACTTTGAGCATTGGAGGAAAAATGGAGGAATCTAAAAGATCATATTGTGTGAGGTAAACCAGAAACAGAAAGATAAAAGTTACATCTTCTCTTTCAGATGTGTGTACATATCCTCGAGCAATTGTAGAGACCATTGGGGACCATTGTCAGGGTAGAAGGTGAGAGCAATAACAGTTATAAGTGGTCTGACTGGGGACATTAAAAAGGGTCTTTCTCTTCTTAGGGAGGAATAAATACAGAAGAAAGAGGCTGGATGGTAAAATAATAGTAAGGACATCACAAAGGCTCATAAAAATTATCTACTATTAATTATCTACTGAAAATCTAACATTTATAATTCAGTGTGTAGATATACTTTTATACTTTAATAAACTTTTCTCATCTAGGCTGATAAAACTCCCTTCAAGAATCAAAGATCTCCTAAGAAAAACTGCAACACCAGATATGAGAAGCTATCTTTTGAGTTGTCAGTCAGAGTTGTCCAAAAGGGTGACAAAAACTGCAGACTCCTGCTGTTGTCCTTGACTACCCCCAGAGGTAGAAAGTTAAGAACCTTTGTTGAAGACAACATGCACTACAGAAAGGGCCCAGGGATCCCTCAGGTAGAACTGACATGAATGCCTCCTCCGTGTGGACTAGCTTTTAGGGTACCAGAAGGTGATGTGTAAGATTCCAAAGGCGAATGGCAATCATTAGGCCTACCCAGCTATGATGCCTATATACCACAACTACCAGCATGGCGACAAAAAGCCTAAGGGTGTAATAGTGGTATTCATGCCTCAGTGGTAACCCACAGCCCTTTGGACTTAAGAATGATCTAATAGAGGAAACCAATGGACAACCATTCAGAGCTAATATAACCATGAATCTTGGAGTACTACCTACAAGCATGATTTACTAAACCACTATAACCTGGAACAACAAGCAGAACATTTACCCTTAAACCCACAGATAAGAGCAGTACTCACACCTTATCCAGGAAACTTCTTTTTGCAACAGATGGATACCTTTTCAGAAAACTACAGTGAATCAAAGTGCATAGTTATGGACCCCTGCACCAATGGATACATCTACAAAACACTCCTATGTTAAGTAAGGCTCAGGAAACACATGGAAGAAGGGGTGGAAAGATTTAAAAAACTAGAGTATCAGGGAGTTTGCTGTGAAACTATGACTCCTAGTAATGTCAGAATATACACCCATAGTCTCACTAAATGTCTGCCTAAACATGAAATGAACAAAGACAATAGTAGACCTGTTAGAAGGATGTAGAAAGATCATGAGGTTTCAACCATACAAATACACACACACACACACACACACACGAGAGAGAGAGAGAGAGAGAGAGAGAGAGAGAGAGAGGCAAATAAGGAGTGCTGAGAATAAAATAGTCTTCCCTAGGGAAGAGCACACCAATTGATTATCCAATGGTCATCCCTGAAAATATACATACAAGTAATATACAGACTGAGGGGGTTATATTTAGGAATATATTTATTTATAATTTTTAAATGGCCTTGATTTAAAAGAAAGCAAGGAGGGTGTAAGAGGTGGTCTGAGGGATTAAAGGGAAAGGGGAAATGATCTAAATCTATCATAATATCAAAACAGAAAAGAAAAAATTAAAAAAGATTGGGAGACACTGTTCCTATTACTATCTCCAAATCCATGTCACTGCTGTTTTTACACATGCCTAGAAAAACATATGTACCACAACGTGTGTTTTCACCCCACATGCTGACAGCTCTGTCACCAGAAAAATCAGAGCTAAACTTATTGAGGAAAAGAGCATAAGCAAGAGAAGCCTCTGCCTCACTTCTGCCTCCCATAACTCCTGCAGGAACTTCAATATGGCAGAGACATGTCATACGTAGAACCTGAGCTGTGAACCAGCTTAGAAAAATAAATTTTAGCTTTCTAAACTCCAGAAGATATAAAAGCACTATGTAGTATGAGTTGGAATAGAATTAAATGAGAAATCTATGCCAAAACAATCCATTAATGAGTCTTTTTCAACCCTAAAAACAATTATTATAGACAAAGCAAAATGTTCTGTTCCTTGTATTAAAAATGGCTACACAAAGCACCCAAATAAAAAGCAAATATGTTATTCCAGATGAATTTTTGAATTGCTCTTTCTAACTCTATGAAGAATTGAGTTGGGATTTTGATGGGGATTGCATTGAATCTGTGTATTACTTTTGGTAAGATGCTCATTTTTACTATATTAATCCTGCCAATCCATGAGCATGGCAGATTTTTCCATCTTCCGAGGTCTTCTTCAATTTCTTTCTTCAGAGACTTGAAGTTCTTGTCATACAGATCTTTCACTTGTTTGGTTAGCGTCACGCCAAGATACTTAATATGGTTTGTGGCTATCGTAAAGGGTATTATTTCTCTTACTTCTTTCTCAGCCTGCTTATCCTTTGAGTATAGGAAGGCTTCTGACTTGCTTGAGTTGATTTTATATCCGGCCACTTTGCTGAAGTCGTTTATCAGCTGTAGGAGTTCTCTGGTGGAGTTCTTTGGGTCGCTTATGTATACTATCATATCGTCTGCAAATAGTGATAGTTTGACTTCTTCCTTTCCAATTTGTATCCCTTTGACCTCTTTTTCTTGTCTAATTGCTCTAGCTAGAACTTCAAGTACTATATTGAAAAGATATGGAGAGAGAGGGCAGCCTTGTCTAGTCCCTGATTTTAGTGGGATTGCTTCAAGTTTCTCTCCGTTTAGATTGATGCTGGCTACTGGTTTGCTGTAAATTGCTTTTACTATGTTTAGATATGGGCCTTGAATTCCTGATCTTTCCAAGACCTTTAGCATGAAAGGATGCTGAATTTTGTCAAATTCATCTGGAATAACAGAAAACCCAGAATAGCTAAAACTATTCTCAAGAGTAAAAGAACCTCTGGGGGAATCAGTATCCCGGACCTCAAGCTGTACTACAGAGCAATAGTGTTAAAAACTGCATGGTATTGGTACAGTAACAGACATGTAGATCAATGGAACAGAATTGAAGACCCAGAAATGAATCCACACTCCTATGGTCACTTGATCTTTGACAAAGGAGCTAAAACCATCCAGTGGAAAAAAGATAGCCTTTTCAACAAATGGTGCTGGCTCAGCTGGAGGTCAACATGCAGAAGAATGCAAATTGACCCATCCTTATCTCCTTGCACTAAGCTCAATTCTAAGTGGATCAAAGATCTCCACATAAAACCAGACACACTGAAACTAATAGAAGGGAAACTAGGGAAGAACCTTGAACATATGGGCACAGGGGAGAATTTCCTGAACAGAACTCCAATAGCTTATACTCTAAGATCAAGAATAGACAAATGGGACCTCATTAAATTACAAAGTTTTTGCAAGGCAAAAGACACCGTCAAAAAGACAAAGCGGCAACCAACTAACTGGGAAATGATCTTTACCAACCTTACATCCGACAGAGGGCTAATATCCAAGATATACAAAGAACTCAAGAAGTTAAACTCCAGAGAGGCAAGTAACCCTATTAAAAAATGGGGTACAGAGCTCCACAAAGAGTTCTCACCTGAAGAATATCTAATGGCTGAGAAGCACCTAAAGAGATGTTCATCATCCTTAGTCATTAGGGAAATGCAAATCAAAACAACCCTGAGATTCCATCTCACACCAGTCAGGATGGCTAAGATCAAAAACACAGGAGACAGCAGTTGTTGGCGAGGATGTGGAGAAAGAGGAACACTCCTCCACTGCTGGTGGAATTGCAGGCTGGTACAACCACTCTGGAAAGCAGTCTGGCGGCTCCTCAGAAAACTGGGCATGACACTCCCGGAGGATCCGGCTATACCACTCCTGGGCATATACCCAGAGACTTTACCTGCATGCAATAAGGACACATGTTCCACTATGTTCATAGCAGCCTTATTTATAATAGCCAGAAGCTGGAAAGAACCCAGATGTCCCTCAACGGAGGAATGGATTCAGAAGATGTGGTATATTTACACAATGGAATACTACTCTGCAATTAAAAACAATGAATTCACGAAATTCCTAGGCAAATGGTCAGAACTTGAAAATATCATCCTTAGTGAGGTAACCCAATCACAAAAGATCACACATGGTATGAAGTCACTGATAAGGGGATATTGACCCAGAATCTCAGAATACCCTAGACACAATCAGCATATCAATAGATTTCTAAAAAGATGGAAGGAGAGACCCCTGGTCCTGGAAAGACTGGATGTAGGGGAACGCCAGGACAGAGTAATGAGAGGGGGTTGAACGGAGAAAAGAGGGAGGGAAGGGGGCTTATGGGACTTTCGGGGAGGGAGGAAACGGGAAAGGGGAAGTGATTTGGAATGTAAATTAAAAAAATAAAATAAAATTAAATTAAAAAAAAAAAAAAAAAAAAAAAAAAACAAAAAAAAAAGCAAATATGATCATCAATTAGAGATGTGTGAACATAACATGAAATAAGTTAGTCATTGTGTGTTTAAGGTCTTTTTAAACAAGCATAATTTCAATTAAAACTTCAGTAATGAGAATTCATATATGCATGCAATAACAGCTAGTAAAAAAAGAGGACATCAATTTGAAGGAAGTGGGGAGGAGTATAGATGGAAGCTTGGAGGAAGGAAAGGGAATGGATAAGTGTAATTAAATTAAGATTTATATTTATTTATTTATATTTATTTATTTATTTAATCTTTTTAATTTATTTACATTTCAAGAGTTATCCCCTTACCCAGTTTCCCCCATCCTGGAAACACCCTATCCAATCTCCCCAACCCCTGCTTCTATGAGAGTGTTCCTCATAGAAATGAGCTCTAGGTAAACCTAAGATAAGTAATAAATTGTAGGTTAGCTAGAGAGATACTATCTCCAGAATAGTTATCATCATCATTATCATCATCATCATTGTCAACATTGTGGTGGTTTGAATGAGAATTTCTCCCATAGGCTCATATGTTTAAATGTTTGGTTCCCAGTTAGTAGATTGTTTAGGAAAGATTAGGAGATATGACCTTGTTGGAGGATATATGTCACTGGTGATGGGTTCTGAAGATTTCAAAAGTCCACCCTAGGCACAGTCTTGCTCTTTGTCCCCATGTCACAGATCAGATGTCAATTCTCAGCTATTGTTCCAGCACCATGCCTGCTTGCTGGTCTGCCCCCATGCTCCCCACCATGATTATCATGGACTAACTCTCTGAAACTGTAAGCAAGACCCCTTAAAACATAAAAGGAAATGATTTCTTTTATAGGATGCCTTGGACATGGTGTCTCAGAATAGAACAGTAATTAAGACAACTGCCACCACCACCTTCCTTCATCATTGTCATTGTCATCATTACCATCTTAAGATAACCATGGAAACACTGCAACAAAGTAGATGGTTACTTGGTATAAAAAAAAATGATCTCTACCATCACAGAAAGAAAATTACTTTTCAGGGATTATAAAGGTAATTTCTTTTGGGGAACAATACCCCTAAGGGATATTTTCTTATTCCCAACATGAAGCTGTCACTAGTACAACCTAACCCAAATGTTACACTTGCCTTTTTTGAAGTTATCATATTCAATACTAAGAAAAATATAACTTCCTCATAATTTAATTTGGGAATAAATTTTTGAGCATTTTCTGCAAGAAAGGAAGATAAACACTTAAATTTGACCCCTCTTAATACTGATAAATATTATAATACTATTTTGAATGAAGCACTTTGCTAATTGTTATGTAAATGTTACTTAACTTAATCAAAATAATAGATTAATGAAGTATAACAATGAATTTTATTGCTGTTGAAAATCTGAGTGTTATGTACCCTGATGATAGTTCAGAAATTATGTAGAAAGGGTTAGAACTAACCTTTTATTTCAAAAAACATACCACATTTCCATTAAAGAAAATGGAAAGATAGTTCATTGATAAAAGATTGATAGGCTAAAGATATTTAATTAAGAAAATAATAAATAATGCCAAATGCCTGGCATATGAATAATGCACAATATTTTTTCATTAAATAAAGCTGCATAATCACAAATAACCTTTGTAATTAAAGCTACATATTTTGAGAATTTCATATCCGGGTATTATATTTATGTCATTTTGGCATCTTCCTCTTCTTATTCTTCTAATACTCCCCACGATCCCTCAAGTTTATAACACCATCTTTGATTATATCATTACACACATATGCCTATGTATATATAAATATATATGACTTACTATTTTTATTTAATATTGCTCATGTATTTAGAGTTGATCATTGAGGACTAGATAATCTATCAGGGAGCGCTTACCTAGAGAACACTGATTTTTCCCTCTCTTACCAGCAGTCATTTGCCTGTGGCTTTTATCTAGTAGTGAGACACTGTGAAATTTCCCCATTTGTCTGCACCTGTCAATTGGTCTTGTCACTATAATTTCCTTGTTTTGAAAACATGTTCTTGGGGTTTGATAGAGGATTCTTTCCTTTCATGTCTAGAAGACACTTCCTAGTAGCAGGCACCCTGGTCCTCTGGCTGTTACATTCCTTCTACAATCTCTTCCATATATTTTCCTGAGCCTTATGTATATGTGTTGCATTGTAGATTTATCAATTGATACTAGGCACTTCATATAGAAGACCTTAGTATAAGTAATGATTTCTTGTTTTTTTTCTGAGCTTTGTCCTTTGATAAACAAAGTATTTTACACCATTAATGCATTCAAAAACAATGGAAATTTTCAGAGTGATTGGAAACAAATTAAAGGCCAAATTTGCAAGACAGAGAAGCAGAATAACTATTATGAGAAATACAGGTGTTCCTTATCTTATAGTGGAGTTTTGTCCTCACACACTCACCACAAATTGAAAACATCATCAATCCAAGAGCAGTTAGTACTCCTAATCTACACAGCACCATAGCTTAGAAACACAATTCAATCTAGAGTTCCGAGTATAGCCTATTACCCTCAAGATTACGTGGCTGACTACTGCTGCAGCCCAGACCTGAGACAGAATCTTAGCACATAGCACAATAGTTAAATCAAAAGACAAATATGAAATATTTGTTCTACTCTATACTTAGCACTTTCACACTGTTGTAAAAATAGGTAGTTATTGAACCATGTAACTCCAATGCCATCTATAATTATATAAAACAATCTATATTACTATAATATAGATGTATGAATATGGTTATAATACAGATGTGAAATTGAATATACAGAGAAAAATAAACTTTATGAAAGAATTCTAATATAATTCTTTATATACAGTGAATAAAAGACTTAAAAACTTCACTTTAAAACTGAAGCAATCATCTATTAAGGGAAAGGAACATGAATAATTACTAAAGAGATTGTAATATGATGTAGTAATTAATGCATTCACAGTCTTGAAGTGTCACCATAGTTGCAAAAGGAAAAGGAACTTCATAAGAAAGGAGGCTAGCCATCCCCTATTTTAATCAATGATCAGTTCCAGAAGCATCAGTTCTTAAACTCTGACATTTGAGCTTCTAGATGTGAGATGTGAGGAGTCTGTGCTACCACAGCATCTAATTAGTCTGAAAATCATCATGAGAAAATACGGACAAGTGTTTATTACACCTGAGCAAAAATCACTAAGTTCTTTAAATATGTAAGCATACTAAAAGAAAAAAAATAACATCCTTTGTGCCAGAAACTAATTATTAAATGAAATCTGAACTAGTTTCAACAAGAATGAAAAGTGTTCACAAAAATTAGTATTGGATCAGTTAGGAACACTTGAATATGGAAATAGCAACATAAAAATACATACTGCTTATTTATACATTTTATTTTACATGATTTGAGTCTTATACTTTGTTAGGAAGAAAATGTTGAAAGTTTAAAGTAAAATTTCATGGAAAATGTGTCTTTAAAAGATAACTATGGTTGGTAGTACCTTGAATAAAGGGAGCATCACTGACATGAGTGTTTTGAATAGCCACTTTGGTATCCCATAGCTTTTCATAATTCTGTTCCAAATATTACAGTAATGGAACAAGACAGGATAAGAAGAGTGTGTGTCTTTTGTAGTGTGAGGAAAGAAGGAAAGAGGTAGGTATGATAGACTTCCAGGGAATTTCAAAATCAGGAGACAGTGGCTTACTTCTCCTTAGTTGTTCCATGTTCACTGTTGCTTGCTAAACACTGTGTTTAAAGTTTTGCTTACAGAATTAGCTTGAAGAAAAATATCAAAATATCATTTGGGCCATTAATTTTGGCAAAAATCACCCTTAATACTATTAATGTATCTTCCATTTCCTCAGGAGACTACTCTAACTCCCAGGTGCATTAGTAAGCTTTTGTTTCGGTTTATCAATACTATAAATTGCATTTTACTTTCAATTAGTGACTCTGAATCAGAGTCAACGAAGACATTGTGTTTTCTTAACTCAGCTGGTTTCCCTGTTACAGGTTGGCCATATAAAATATCCTCAATCATGTCCATGACAAAACTCATATGACACCTATTCTACATTAAGAGGCCAGAACCTTAATATTCCAAAAAATAAAGAGAATCCTAGTGTTTAGTCTAACTGTATTTAACTACTCAGATTAGGCAAAAAAAAAAAAATCATTCATTTTAAAATCCATCCTGATGATCATTAGGTACACAAATACAAACTCTAAGGTAAGTTTTTGCATGCATTCAGACTGCTATCTTATTGTGACTAAATCATATTCACATCACAACTAATGATTTTTTTCTTTGCTGTGATTTTATGTTTTTTAAGGGCTGAAATTCAGCCTTCGATCTCTGTTTATAAGAAACAAGAGCTATACCATAGTCCTAGAACCTTACTGTGTCTTTCACCTTTTATTTGTAGACAGATTGTTTTCCAAGCTTATCAAAATCTCAGTTTGTAGACTAAGCTGGTCTCAAACTGATATCCTCCTTCCATAGTCTCCCACTGAAACCACACTCTTGTGCTGCCAGACCAAGTTTAACTGTGAATTTCACGTCTCAGTTCAGGTAAAAATAAAAATAATGCCTGGAAGGCATATTAAAATGTAAATATTTTCTTATTTTTCATGATGATATTTTTCTTTTGTGAAATTTGTTAAAATATAAGTATCTTATTTCTCGAGGCAATTTTTTATGAAGTTCGATAAAATAAAATATTTCCTATCACTTTCATTATAAAGATAATACAGATGTGTGTAAATATATATATACATGTATATTTAGCTTGGGGAGCACATAAATATATAAGATTTAATTTTATGTCTTCAATGTCATTTCTTTTGAGAGGGTATTGATCACAGATACAGATTAACAAGTCTACAAAGCCTTGAATAAATTTTTTACTGTATAACTTACAAACTATATAGGCAATAGAATCATCACATCTAATTAGCATGCAATATCTATAGTTTTCAATGTAACTAATTGTATTGATATTAATGGTGAAATCTATAAGTATCCTCACACTATTATGAGACCACTAGTTAAGCATAATAGCTGAAAAGTTATCACTAATAAATATGTACAACTTTTTTGTATGTGTGAGCCTTTTATGCACCCTGATTAATTGATTCAATGGTCCATGTTCTCCTGGTGACCTCCATGTCCTCTGACTCCTACAATCTTTCTACCACCTCTTTGGAGAGATTCCCAGAGCTCCCAGGGGAGAGACTTGGTGGTGACATCCAATTTACTCACAGTTAGTTTTTATTGATTACTTTCACATGATCTGGAATAGAATTTAAGTGAAAAGTCCTTCGGAGATATAAGTAGTTTTTGCTGACACAATGCCTAGTTTGAATGACTCATAGGCTGCTCAACAACTTTATTGTAGCATCTGGAAAATTCAGTATTGCCTCTTACTTAAGGAAGCACCTTTGGCTTAAGTATAGTGCCTTCATTGTGAAGGACACAATTAAAGCACTTTTTAATCAAATAGAAACTTTAAAGAAAAAGAATATGTAAATACCCAGTGTCTGCCTCTCAAGATGTGATGTGTTTACTCATACCCCAAGAAGCTATGGGGCAAGATATATGTCATTATATAATTGTACAATATGACAAGTACTTATCTCAAGAATGTCATAGTTTTCTGGGAGACTGTAAGGGCCAGAGTATCTGGAAGTCTTCTGGGAGACTTTATCTCCTAGAAATGGCAAAATATCAATATACAAGGTAGGTGGGAAACCTCATGGGGTCACACTCCTAAATAGAGAATTACATGTAACTAATGATTACTGCTAGAGGGAGAATTAGGCTTTCTCAGGGACAAGACTCTTATTTGGTTATCCAATAAATCGTATCCTGAAATCATATGCATACAAGCAATGAAAAATGACTCAGTAGATTGTATTTGTATGTGTATATGTGTGTGATGTGTGTGAGAGAATGTTTATATATGTAACAACAATAATCAAAGAAATAGAGATCATCAGTTGTAGAAGGGGACTGATTGGAGGTGATATGGGAGGGGCTGGAAGGAGAAAAGGTAAGGGGGAAAAATGTAATTAAATTTTAACTATAAAAGAATGTCATGGTTTGGGGAGGAAGAATAAGAAATGAGCAATATGAAATAGATCTGAGAAGGAGACAATAGTCCTAGACTTGAAGTGGGAGTGTACCTGGCTATTCTCAAGGGAACTGAGATGGTAGTTTAAAAGTTATGCCAAATACACCAAGGAAGATTGGTAAAGATTATTTGGAATATGGTATATGAAGTCTGTCAGAGAATGAATTGCTCTCAGTATAAAACAATACAGAAGCATGGAGTTGTAAATATGGTGTAGAAGCATGGAGTCAAAAATTTGATGTATTTATAATTTATTCAGTATTGTTATAATGTAGTCTAATGACATGATTTAACCAAAGATAATCAGATAGATGACCTGGAAAATGTCTAGGCACTGTTGACTATGGCACTGAAAATGATAATAACAGGTTGGTTAAAATTAGCAATTGTGGACTATTCAATAAGTACAATTAATATTTCGGCATGTAACAGCCAGAATAATTGCAGTCATGTCAAATAGAGACCCAGATTGGTGAGTATGTTTGTGTGTGTGTGTGTGTGTATGTGTGTGTGTGTGTGTGAAGTATCACTTGAAAGTTTATTTAAATATCATGGCCTTCAACTAAGTATATATTAACATTTGCTACATTCAATTAATATAAATCACTGCAAATATTTCCTCACACTGCAATAACTGGTTGTATATAAAAAATAGTCTGTGTGTTAAATATTAATAAATGATATAAAGAACTGTTTACTATTAGTAGTAGTAAATGATATAAAATAAAGAATATTAAAGAGTCAGATGAAATGACCAATGTCAGTTTGTTTCTATGAGTTTTCAATTTTAAAAAAAAAGATTTCATTTTTATTCAATGTGTTAATTACACATTAATTAGGTTCAGTGTGATGTTTCTACTCATACATATAATGTACACAATCAAAACAAGTGTGCTTTTGTCCACCCTCCTATTTATTCATCTTTCCCAACCTGAAGAAATCATTCTTTTGCATTCATACATACTGCTCTTTGCCTTCACATTTCAAAACGAAAATGTGGTTCATGACTTCCTACATTTGACTTATTTCACTCAATATAATGTTTTCTATTTCTATTCATCTTGCTGCAACTGACAAGATTTCTTTCTTCTCTTTGGCTAGGTAATATTCCCATGTGCACAAATCCATTTTTCTCTGTTCATTCATTTATGGGCAAGTAGGAATCTCTTTAGTATGCTGACTTTATTTTTCTTCCTTATATAGCCAGATGTGGGATACCTGGATCATATTATAAATTTATTTCAGGTTCAGTTTGATTGTTTGTTGAAGAATCTTTATACTGCTGTTCATAGTGGCTATAAAAATTTATCAATATAAGAGTAACTTCTTGTCTACCTACTCATCAGTAATTATTTATTATTGTTGTTGTTGATATCTGATAATAGCCTCTTCTATCTATGGTGAAATGATGCCATATTCTACTTTTGGTTTATATTCATGAGGGATCTATGGTAATTTTCCCTCTTTAGTTCTTGACAAATATATGTGTTGTCTTTATCTTGGTGTATTGTTTGGGCTTGCCTTGTTATTAATGTTTCTGGTTTTTCTGTGTATGCCTTGTTAAGAGTTTATCATTGTTACTTCTCCTTTTCAAAAATCATATTTTAATTTTACTAATATTCTTTCTTGTCTTTGTTGTTTCCCATTTTATTGATTTCTGGTCTTTATCATTGTTTCTTTGGTTTGCCTGGATTTTATTTCACAAATTTGTATAATATCTTATTGAAAACTTATATATTCCACTCATTTTATTTTTTATTTCATTTCTTATGCTTAGATAATTTGACTATTTACATGCAGATTGCCTAAAACACCAAAAGTAGTTATGAGAAACCACACAGTAATAACAACATTCATCTTGCTGGGACTTACAGATGATCCAGGGCTCCAAGTTCTGTTTTTTGTCGTTTTATTTCTGACATATATTCTGAGCATAATAGGGAACCTGACAATTATCATTCTCACCCTGATGGACTCCCATCTTAATACACCTATGTATTTTTTTCTCCGAAACTTCTCCTTCTTAGAAATCTCATTCACAACAGTATGTATTCCTAGATTCCTGTACAGTATATCAACTGGGGTTAATATCATAACATATAATGCTTGTGCCAGTCAAATATTTTTTGTTGGACTCTTTGGAGCTACAGAGTTTTTTCTGCTGGCAGCCATGTCTTATGACCGCTACGTGGCCATCTGCAAGCCCCTGCACTATATGACCATCATGGACAACAAAGTTTGTGCCACCCTTGTCCTCTGTTGCTGGATTTCTGGGCTGCTAGTCATTATCATACCCCTTGGCATGGTCCTCCAGCTGGAATTCTGTGACTCCAACACCATTGATCACTTTTTCTGTGATGCATCACCTCTTTTCAAAATCTCATGCTCAGATACGTGGTTTTTGGAGCAGACTGTCATTGTTTGTGCAGTGCTGACTTTCATCATTACACTAATAGTCGTGATTCTCTCTTACATATACATTATCCGGACAATTCTCAGATTCCCTTCTGCTCATCAGAGGAAGAAAGCATTTTCCACCTGTTCTTCTCACATGATTGTGGTTTCCATCATGTATGGCAGCTGCATTTTTATCTACGTGACACCTTCTGCCAAAGAACAGGTATACATCAATAAAGGAGTATCTATGCTCAATACATCTGTTGCCCCTCTGTTAAATCCATTTATTTATACTTTGAGAAATAAGCAAGTGAAACAAGCTTTGAATGACACAGTAAAAAAATTGCATATTTCTTACAAAAATAAGAACATGTTGGATTTAAGCAATTAGTTGGCTAGTTTTCATTTTTCTTGAAGTTTTAACTATTTCAGCCAGGTTAATTTTTCATAGTCCTTTACATCTTAATTTGGAAACCCACTTATGTCAAGATCCATCATAGGATATGCTAATATCTAGCAGATGGTCTTCCTAAGATGAGTCTGCCTTGGAATATAATCCATGATGGATTTGCTTCATTAGGCAAGGCAGAGAAGAAATTCATTTTAGAAAATATTCCTGTTATTAATATGCTTTTCC
This sequence comes from Tokudaia tokunoshimensis, assembly GCA_036184795.1. Lineage (NCBI taxonomy): Eukaryota > Metazoa > Chordata > Mammalia > Rodentia > Muridae > Tokudaia > Tokudaia tokunoshimensis. Next base: position 51,960,123 of record BTHU01000007.1, read on the forward strand.
TGTCATTATTAAACATATATAACAATCACTAGGTATTAGCCCACTGCTTTGAAAAGATCTCTTGCCTTGTTATTATTGTTTCTGGTTTTACTCTGTATACCTGGTTAAGAGTTTATCATTGTTACTTCTCCTTTTCAAAAATCATATTTTAATTTTACTAATATTCTTTCTTGTCTTTGTTGTTTCCCATTTTATCATTGATTCTTTTGTTATGCCTGGATACCAAAACAACAAATGTACTATCTTGTAGTGATGCTATATAGACAAATAAATGATTTCTTAAACCTTAATGGTGATCCTATAAGATTTTCTAAATTTATAGTAATTATTAAGCTCTAACATTACTATTAAATTCTTTCTGATAATCAAAACTGCATAGAGAACTCTGCCAGTCTTTTAGTGCCATGATTTAATTGCTTCTGAGATAGTAAGTAGGCATTCTGCAATTTAGAGAACATTCCAAGAGGTTGTGAAACCATTAACCAAAGGTCATAAAAGTAAACTACAATTTGCTATAGATGCTAGGACTGAAGATAAAATATTGACTGGGTTTATCTATAAAAACTTCACCAATAACTTAGCTATGTTTTTTAACTCTCCATGAACCTGTGGAGCTGTGAGAGATGACGAATGTTTAGTTAGATAATTACTCCTAATGGATATGCATTCTCTGTTATAAACTTTGTATTTGATTTATGGTTTGAATTCATGTGTAAATCTGTGATGAACTTTTTACCATGTGATCATGTATTCTGAAAGATGTATAAGTGCTGAGGAAAAAGAGAAGAAATAGAACTGAGCCGAGGACAGCTTTTTAGACAGAATAGCTTTTAGACAGAGCTAAACAGAGGACAATTTTTTAGACAGAACTCAAGACAGAACATTTTAGACAGAGCTGAACTGAGCTAAGAAAAACTTTTTAGACAGAAGACTTTTTAGACAGAACTGAACTCGAGAAGAACTTAGAAGTAAAGGCATAGCATTGGGAGAAAAGGCATTGAGAATTAGAGCATTATTGTGATTTCAGAGTAGGAGGAGAAAACAAGATTAGAAGGAGAATGCAGATTGGAATAACATTAGGAACTCAACAGGCAACTTAAAAAGCTAAGAAATATGCAGAATGCAGAGGGAAAGAGGAAAAAAGAAGCTGCAGAGAGAGCACAAGGAGTAGACAGGCTTCTCCTTACCATGGGACAGAAGTCTTTTCTTTACAGCAAGGCAAGCTTCGTCTTCCTAAGAGAACAGAGCTATCTTCTTACAGACTTAGGTATAATTCATTTAGCAATAAAAGGGTAGAAGCTCTTTCTTTCTCAATGCAATAAATATTGGAGCTCATTTTTCATCCAGAATGAGTGAATTTGTTCTCACTGGCACTTGTTCTTTTGCTCCATATACTTAAGTATAGAGGTGTGTGTGTGTGTGTGTGCGTGTGTATGCGTGTGTGTGCGTGTGTGTGTGTATGTGTGTGTGTGCATGTGTGTGCGTGTGTGTGTGCGTGCGTGCGTGCGTGTGTGCGTGTGCGTGCGTGCGTGCGTGTGTGCGTGCGTGCGTGTGCGTGCGTGTGCGTGTGTGTGCGTGTATGTGTGTGTGTGCATGCGTGTGTGTGTGTGTGTGTGTGTGGTGCGTGTGTGTGCGTGCATGTGCGTGCGTGTCCGTGTGTGTGCACGTGTGCATGTGTGTGCGCGTGTGCGTGTGTGTGCGTGTGTGTGTGTGAGTTTAAGTATATAATTATGAGGTTCCAGTAGACTGCACTGAAGAGACAGGTACCCAGGTTCTCCACAATATAACATCACTTGGGACACAGCCTGTTGGGGCTTCCGCCTTCTCCCAAGAACAGGACAGCGCTGTGGTCCTCTGGGTGCCAGATCTGCTGTAGGCCATCGCCTCTGCAGGGTGACCAGTGCCACGGAGAGAGTGCAGAGTGCACTCCACCATCTTTGTCCGGTGGCCGGGAAGTTGGGACTGCCAGGCTCAGAGACAGACAGGCATAAGATCGCTTGGGTCTCGGGCGGCTTGTGTGTACATGGCTCCAAAGAGCTGGGCAGATCTGCAGTAACCAGCGTGCCAGCTCTGTTGTGGGACTTCTGCCTGGCAGAGGGACGCCCCCTCCTCCCCCCCACTCTAGGAGAGATCACACAGCCCTGCACAGGGCAGGAACCTACCAGCCTCCCTTTGGCGACCTCTGCTCCAGGAATCCACCACGCTGAGCCTTTGGATGTGCAAGGACTCCCCAATATAACATCACTTGGGGCAAGGCACATCAGGGCTCCAAAGTCACTCAGGAGCAGGGCAGGCCCCAGAAATCTGTGCCAGGGGAATCCTGGAAAACCAGGGTGGGGGGCAGAAATAGCTTTGCAGGCTCACAGGAGGTCCAACCAACAGCCAGTGACAGCAGGACCAACTAACATCAGAGGTAACCAGATGGCAAAAGGCAAACGTAGGAACGTTACTAACAGAAATCAAAGTAATATGGCACCATCTGAACCCAACTCCCCAACAGCAGCAAGTCCTGGATACCCCACCACACCCGAAAGACAAGATCTGGATTTAAAATCACTTCTCATGATGCTATTAGAGGATCACAAGAAGGACACAAATAAATCTAATAAAGAATTACAGGAGACCATGCATCAACGATTAGAAGCCCTTACAAAGAAAACACAAAAATCACTTAGAGAAATGCAGGAGAACATGGATCAACAGATGGAGGCACACAAGGAGACAACACAAAAATCTCTTAACGAGATGAATCAACGGGTAGATGCACTCACAAAGGAATCACAAAAATTGCGTAAAGAAATGCAGAAGAATATGGGTCAACAGATGGATGCCCATAAGGAGGCAATACAAAAATTGCTTAAAGAAATGAATCCACGGTTAGATGCCCTTACAAAGGAAACACGAGAACTGCTTAAAGAAATGCAGGAGACGATGATCAACAGATGGATTCCCATGAGGAGGAAACACAAAAATCGCTCAGAGAAATGCAGGAGAACGTGGGTCAACAGGCAGAAATCCTGAAAGAGGTAATGCAAAAATACCTTAAAGAAATACAGGAAAATAGGAAGGCTTCTGACTTGCTTGAGTTGATTTTATATCCGGTCACTTTGCTGAAGTCGTTTATCAGCTGTAGGAGTTCTCTGGTGGAGTTCTTTGGGTCGCTTATGTATACTATCATATCGTCTGCAAATAGTGATAGTTTGACTTCTTCCTTTCCAATTTGTATCCCTTTGACCTCTTTTTGTTGTCTAATTGCTCTAGCTAGAACTTCAAGTACTATATTGAAAAGATATGGAGAGAGAGGGCAGCCTTGTCTAGTCCCTGATTTTAGTGGGATTGCTTCAAGTTTCTCTCCATTTAGATTGATGCTGGCTACCGGTTTGCTGTGAATTGCTTTTACTATGTTTGCATATGGGCCTTGAATTCCTGATCTTTCCAAGACCTTTAGCACGAAAGGATGCTAAATTTTGTCAAATGCTTTCTCAGCATCTAATGAGTATACTCAAAGGATAAGCAGGCTGAGAAAGAAGTAAGAGAAATAATACCCTTCACGATAGCCACAAACCATATTAAGTATCTTGGCGTGACTCTAACCAAAGAAGTGAAAGATCTGTATGACAAGAACTTCAAGTCTCTGAAGAAAGAAATTGAAGAAGACCGCAGAAGATGGAAAAATCTGCCATGCTCATGGATTGGCAGGATTAATATAGTAAAAATGAGCATCTTACCAAAAGTAATACACAGATTCAATGCAATCCCCATCAAAATCCCAACTCAATTCTTCATAGAGTTAGAAAGAGCAATTCAAAAATTCATCTGGAATAACAGAAAACCCAGAAGAGCTAAAACTATTCTCAAGAGTAAAAGAACCTCTGGGGGAATCAGTATCCCGGACCTCAAGCTGTACTACAGAGCAATAGTGTTAAAAACTGCATGGTATTGGTACAGTAACAGACATGTAGATCAATGGAACAGAATTGAAGACCCAGAAATGAATCCACACTCCTATGGTCACTTGATCTTTGACAAAGGAGCTAAAACCATCCAGTGGAAAAAAGATAGCCTTTTCAACAAATGGTGCTGGCTCAGCTGGAGGTCAACATGCAGAAGAATGCAAATTGACCCATCCTTATCTCCTTGCACTAAGCTCAATTCTAAGTGGATCAAAGATCTCCACATAAAACCAGACACACTGAAACTAATAGGAGGGAAACTAGGGAAGAACCTTGAACATATGGGCACAGGGGAGAATTTCCTGAACAGAACTCCAATAGCTTATGCTCTAAGATCAAGAATAGACAAATGGGACCTCATTAAATTACAAAGTTTTTGCAAGGCAAAAGACACTGTCAAAAAGACAAAGCGGCAACCAACTAACTGGGAAATGGTCTTTACCAACCTTACATCCGACAGAGGACTAATATCCAATATATACAAAGAACTCAAGAAGTTAAACTCCAGAGAGGCAAGTAACCCTATTAAAAAATGGGGTACAGAGCTACACAAAGAGTTCTCACCTGAAGAATATCTAATGGCTGAGAAGCACCTAAAGAGATGTTCATCATCCTTAGTCATTAGGGAAATGCAAATCAAAACAACCCTGAGATTCCATCTCACACCAGTCAGGATGGCTAAGATCAAAAACACAGGAGACAGCAGTTGTTGGCGAGGATGTGGAGAAAGAGGAACACTCTTCCACTGCTGGTGGAATTGCAGGCTTGTACAACCACTCTGGAAAACAGTCTGGCGGTTCCTCAGAAAACTGGGCATGACACTCCCGGAGGATCCGGCTATACCACTCCTGGGCATATACCCACAGACTACCTGCATGCAATAAGGACACATGCTCCACTATGTTCATAGCAGCCTTATTTATAATAGCCAGAAGCTGGAAAGAACCCAGATGTCCCTCAATGGAGGAATGGATTCAGAAGATGTGGTATATCTACACAATGGAATACTACTCTGCAATTAAAAACAATGAATTCACGAAATTCCTAAGCAAATGGTCAGATCTTGAAAATATCATCCTTAGTGAGGTAACCCAATCACAAAAGAACACACATGGTATGCAGTCACTGATAAGGGGATATTGACCCAGAATCTCGGAATACCCTAGACACAATCCACATATCAATAGATTTCTAAAAAGATGGAAGGAGAGACCCCTGGTCCTGGAAAGACTGGATGTAGGGGAATGCCAGGACAGAGTAACGAGAGGGGGTTGAATGGAGAAAAGAGGGAGGGAAGGGGGCTTATGGGACTTTCGGGGAGGGAGGAAACGGGAAAGGGGAAGTGATTTGGAATGTAAATTAAAAAAATAAAATAAAATAAATAAATTAAAAAAAAAGAAATACAGGAAAATACAAACTAACAAGTGAAGGATCTCAGCAAATCCATCCAGGAACTAAAAAAGGAAGTAGAAACAACTAAGAAATCACAAAGGGAGACAACTTTGGAGATAGAAAACCTTGGGAAGAAATCAGGAGTCATAGATGCAAACATCAACAATAGAATACAAGAGATGGAAGAAAGAATCTCAGGTGCTGAAGATTCCATAGAAAACATCGACACAACAGTCAAAGAAAATGCAAAATGCAAAAAACGTGTAACCCAAAACATCCAGGAAATCCAGAACATAATGAGAAGACCAAACCTAAGGATTATAGGTATAGATGAGAGTGAAGATTTGCAACTTAAAGGGCCAGTAAACATCTTCAACAAAATTATGGAGGAAAACTTCCCTAACCTAAAGAGAGAGATGCCGATGAACGTACAAGAAGCCTACAGAACTGCAAACAGACTGGACCAGAACAGAAATACCTCCCATCACATAATAATCAAAACACCAAACATTCTAAACAAAGAAAGAATATTAAAAGCAGTAAGAGAAAAGGGCCAAGTAACATACAAAGGAAGACCTATCTGAATCACATCAGACTTCTCACCAGAGACTATGAAAGCCAGAAGATCCTGGGCAGATCTCATGCAGACACTAAGAGAGCACAAATGCCAGCCTAGACTACTATACCCAGCAAAACTCTCCATCACCATAGATGGAGAGACCAAGATATTCCATGATAAAACCAAATTTTCACAATATCTTTCCACAAATCCAGCCCTGCAATGGATAATAGGTGGAAACCTCCAATACAGGGAGAGAAACAACACCCTGGAAAAAATGAGATAATAACCTTCTTGAATCAAACCCAAAAGTAGATAACCACTCAAACATAAAGATAGCGTCAAGAATGGCAGATGGCAATAATCACTATCCCTTAATCTCTCTTATTATCAATGGTCTCAATTCCCCAATTAAAAGGCATAGACTAGCAGACTGGATACGTAAACAGGGCCCAGCATTTTGCTCCATGCAGGAAACGCACCTCAGTGTCAAAGACAAACACTACCTCAGAGTAAAAGGCTGGAAAACAGTTTTACAAGCAAATGGCCCCAAGAAACGAGGTGGAGTAGCCATCCTAATATCAGATGAAATTGATTTTCAACCTAAAGTCATTAAAAAAGACACAGAAGGACACTACATACTGATCAAGGGAAAAATCCACCATCAAGAACTCTCAATTCTGAATATCTATGCTCCAAATGCAAGGGCATCCTCATTCGTAAAAGAAACTTTACTAAAACTCAAAGCACACATCGCACCGCACACAATAATAGTGGGTGACTTCAACACCCCGCTCTCTGAAATGGATCGTTCAGGAAAGCAGAAACTAAACAGGGACACAGTGAATCTAATTGAAGCCTTGGACCAAATGGAACTAACAGATATATATAGAACATTTCATCCTAGAGCTAAAGAATACACCTTCTTCTCAGCTCCTCATGGTACCTTCTCCAAAATTGACCATAAAATTGGTCACAAATCAGACCTCAACAGATATAAGAAGATAGAACTAATCCCATGCCTCTTATCAGATCACTATGGAATAAGGGTGTTCTTCAATGGCAAAAAAAACAAAAGAAAACCCACGTACACATGGAGGCTGAACAATGCTCTACTCAATGATAACTTGGTCAAGGTGGAAATAAAGAAAGAAATCAAAGACTTTTTGAAAGTTAATGAAAATGAAGGCACAACATACCCTAATTTATGGGACACAATGAAAGCAGTGCTAAGAGGAAAATTCATAGCCCTGAGTGCCGCCAAAAAGAAACGGGAGACAGCATACACTAACAGCTTAATGGCACACCTGAAAGCCCTGGAACAAAAAGAAGCAAATACACCAAAGAGGAGTAGAAGGCAGGAAATCATCAAACTCAGGGCTGAAATCAATCAAGTAGAAACAAATAAAACCATACAAAGAATCAACAAAACGAGGAGTTGGGTCTTTGAGAAAATCAACAAGATAGATAAGCCCTTAGCCAGACTAACCAGAGGGCACAGAGATAGTATCCAAATTAATAAAATCAGAAACGAAAAGGGAGAGATAACAACAGAAACTGAGGAAATTCAAAAAATCATCAGATCCTACTACAAAAACCTGTATTCAACACAACTAGAAAATCTTGAGGAAATGGACAATTTCCTTGACAGATACCAAATACCAAAATTAAATCAGGATCAAATAGACCATCTAAACCGTCCTATAACCCCTGAAGAAATAGAAGTTGTCATTGGAAGTCTTCCAACCAAAAAAAGCACAGGTCCAGAAGGTTTTAGTGCAGAATTCTATCAGACCTTCAAAGAAGACCTAACACCAATACTCTTCAAACTGTTCCACAAAATTGAAACAGAAGGAACAGTACCCAACTCGTTCTATGAAGCCACAATTACACAAATACCAAAAGCACACAAAGACCCGACAAAGAAAGAGAATCTCAGTCCAATCTCTCTTATGAATATCGATGCAAAAATACTCAATAAAATTCTTGCCAACTGAGTCCAAGAACACAACAAAAAGATCATTCACTACGATCAAGTAGGCTTCATCCCAGGGATGCAGGGATGGTTCAATATAAGGAAATCCATCAATGTAATCCACTATATAAACAATCTCAAAGAAAAAAAACACATGGTCATCTCATTAGATGCTGAGAAAGCATTTGACAAAATTCAGCATCCTTTCATGCTAAACGTCTTGGAAAGATCAGGAATTCGAGGCCCATATCTAAACATAGTAAAAGCAATTTACAGCAAACCGGTAGCCAGCATCAATCTAAATGGAGAGAAATTTGAAGCAATCCCACTAAAATCAGGGACTAGACAAGGCTGCCCTCTCTCTCCATATCTTTTCAATATAGTACTTGAAGTTCTAGCTAGAGCAATTAGACAACAAAAAAAGGTCAAAGGGATACAAATTGGAAAGGAAGAAGTCAAACTATCACTATTTGCAGACGATATGATAGTATACTTAAGTGACCCAAAGAACTCCACCAGAGAACTCCTACAGCTGATAAACGACTTCAGCAAAGTGGCCGGATATAAAATCAACTCAAGCAAGTCAGTAGCCTTCCTATACTCAAAGGATAAGCAGGCTGAGAAAGAAGTAAGAGAAATGATACCCTTCACGATAGCCACAAACCATATAAAGCATCTTGGCGTGACTCTAACCAAACAATTGAAATATCTGTATGACAAGAACTTCAAGTCTCTGAAGAAAGAAATTGAAGAAGTCCTCAGAAGATGGAAAAATCTGCCATGCTCATGGATTGGCAGGATTAATATAGTAAAAATGATCATCTTACTAAAAGTAATATACAGATTCAACGCAATCACCATTAAAATCCCAACTCAATTCTTCATAGAGTTAGAAAGAGCAATTCAAAAATTCACCTGGAATAACAGAAAACCCAGAATAGCTAAAACTATTCTCAAGGGTAAAAGAACTTCTGGGGGAATCTGTATCCCGGACCTCAAACTGTACTACAGAGCAATAGTATTAAAAACTGCATGGTATTGGTACAGTGACAGGCATGTAGATCAATGGAACAGAATTGAAGACCCAGAAATGAATCCACACTCCTATGGTCACTTGATCTTTGACAAAGGAGCTAAAACCATTCAGTGCAACAAAGATAGCCTTTTCAACAAATGGTGCTGGCTCAACTGGATTTCAACATGTAGAAGAATGCATATTGACCCATTCTTATCTCCTTGCACTAAGTTCAATTCCAAGTGGATCAAGGATCTCCACATAAAACCAGACACACTGAAACTAACAGAAAGGAAGCTAGGGAAGAACCTTGAACATATGGGCACAGGGGAGAATTTCCTGAACAGAACTCCAATAGCTTATGCTCTATGATCAAGAACAGACAAATGGGACCTCATTAAATTATAAAGTTTTTGCAAGGCAAAAGACACTGTCAAAAAGACAAAGCGGCAACCAACTAACTGGGAAATGATCTTTACCAACCTTACATCCGACAGAGGGCTAATATCCAATATATACAAAGAACTCAAGAAGTTAAACTCCAGAGAGGCAAGCAACCCTATCAAAAAATGGGGTACAGAGCTAAACAAAGAGTTCTCACCTGAAGAATATCTAATGGCTGAGAAGCACCTAAAGAGATGTTCATCATCCTTAGTCATTAGGGAAATGCAAATCAAAACAACCCTGAGATTCCATCTCACACCAGTCAGAATGGCTAAGATCAAAAACACAGGAGACAGCAGTTGTTGGCGAGGATGTGGAGAAAGAGGAACACTCCTCCACTGCTGGTGGAATTGCAAGCTGGTACAACCACTCTGGAAAACAGTCTGGCGGTTCCTCAGAAAACTGGGCATGACACTCCCGGAGGATCCGGCTATACCACTCCTGGGCATATACCCAGAGGCTTTACCTGCATGCAATAAGGACACATGCTCTGCTATGTTCTTAGCAGCCTTATTTATAATAGCCAGAAGCTGGAAAGAACCCAGATGTCCCTCAACGGAGGAATGGATTCAGAAGATGTGGTATATCTACACAATGGAATACTACTCTGCAATTAAAAACAATGAATTCACGAAATTCCTAGGCAAATGGTCAGAACTTGAAAATATCATCCTTAGTGAGGTAACCCAATCACAAAAGAACACACATGGTATGCAGTCACTGATAAGGGGATATTGACCCAGAATCTCGGAATTCCCTAGACACAATTCGCATATCAATAGATTTCTAAGAAGATGGAAGGAGAGACCCCTGGTCCTGGAAAGACTGGATGTAGGGGAAAGCCAGGACAGAGTAATGAGAGGGGGTTGAATGGAGAAAAGAGGGAGGGAAGGGAGCTTATGGGACTTTCGGGGAGGGAGGAAATGGGAAAGGGGAAATGATTTGGAATATAAATAAAAAAAAAACTTAGAAAATAAAAAAAAGAAACAAAAAGTATATAATTATGAGATAGTAGGAATGTTGAGCCCAACTGGTTTGAATGGAAATGTATAAATATGCATGCATGAATTTGTATATAAATTTATCTGTTTATGTATTTTTACTTACGTAAAAGCTTTTTCTTCTGTGAGTGTGATTCTGTTCCCCTAGTCCAATAGAAGGTTATTGGTCCAAACTTCCCCCTAGCCTGACAAGCAAGAAGCATCTGGACAAAAGGAAAAATGGAATTAATACTTAATACTACACTGTTTTAGGATAAGTTGCTAAATGGCAGAGACTGCAGTTTCTGGCCTCAAAGGATCTCAGGCAGGTCAACTACAGTAGCTAAGTGACTGAACTTAGACATGTAAACATTTTTATTATTAACAGCAACCGTAAACAAGTAAAACCAACTCTTACCTCCTTGATGCCCTGCCCCCTACTCTGTCTCAAGAAGGACCAAATGAGAAAGAAGATCCACTGGGGCTGGCCCTCGGCACACTTAGACTTTTTTTTTTCTCTGTAATCTTAGTCAAAATTGTCTTTAATTATTAAAAAAAATGTGGGAATTCATTTGTAGGGGGCAAAAATCTTTGTTTCTTGTTTGTTTTTTTCAACGTTTTTCAAAAACTATTGTATAATTTGACAAAGATTATGTATAACTCCTGGGAAATTTCTGGAACAACAATTTTGCTAAAGTCTTTTTCCTTAAGCATAAGACATTCAAAATTTTGATAGTTTTATTTTTAATAACATTTTTATTTTTATTTGAAGTATTCATACATGTATACAATGTATTTGATCATATATATTCCTGCTAACTTTCAGACACTTATTGCTCATCACACATTTCTTTCCAGATTTTATGGTCTTTTCATTGCTATTACTTCTACTGCTACTACTACTACTACTACTATCACTATTATTATTATTACCTTGAGTCCAGTTATAACTGACCATACATACATGGGTGTGGAGCTAGCCACTGGGGCAGAAACATGTAAATATTCTGAAACATATGAAATATACTAAGAAGCACTGCATCTTATTTGTGGTATTAACCTTTTAAAACATACAATAAGAAGCTCAAAACAGTCAAATAAATAAGATTTTGTCATGTATTTTAATTAAAGAGAAATAACCAATACTAAAAGTATGAAAAATGATATGCAAAGAATTTGAGTCAAAATGTGCTTGACAATAGTATGGATATACTCGTGTATGCACATATATGATCAGAAGTATGAAACAAGGATATAAACCATAACAATATTTTTCTTTCACCCCTGTTAGAGTAATAGGGATGAGTTCATATTTTTGCCATAAATAATCTTAAAAGTGAATCAACTTTATGAGAAAATGTTTTTGTTTGACTATGATTGCTGTGTATGGATGAATGTAAGTATATGGTGTGTATGTGTATGTACCCATCAATGACATGGGTGGAATATGTATGTCACACATCTCTTTGGAGGTTAAAATAAAATTTCTTTTGTAGTTGGTTTCCTTTTCTACACTTAGATAAATTCTGGGAATCAAACTCAGTTTTCCAGGCTTGAGCAGAATGCACTAGGTCAGTCATTACCCTCCCTGCATGAGAAAATTTTTGACAGCAAACTCAAATGAGGCCACAGTTAGCATTCTTCAATATCCATACTTTGATCTAAGGACTAAAGTCAGCCATGACACTATGTCTGGGTCAAATTGGCAGGTCATGATAAATGGCTGTACCTCCTACAAATGTAGGAGAGAGTGCTGGGCATACCAGCATCTATGTGTCCTGTATTCCAATATGATTACCAGGAAATTGGCTAAATACATGGAGAAGGGATCTGATTATGACAGTATCTGGGTACTGTACCTAAGTATGCTTACTAGGAAATTGATTAAAGACATGAATGCAGAGAATAATGTGATTACCAGAAATTAAGGGCTGGGTGTTGAGTAAATTGTTAGAACCAAATAATCATAAGCAGAAGTTCATTCACTTAGGCAAAGGGCAAAAACATTTTTATTTCTGCAAACCCCAGGCTACTAGTTTGAACTCTAGAGAAAACCATATTGACAAGTAAGGGGCACATCCTTGGGCAAAGTTAGTAAACTCAGGTTTGAAGGAAAATATCCATCTGCCACATATTCTTATAAACAAAGTATTAATGAAACATGCCTATATTCATAGTTCCTATGGTAGGTTTTAGTAACAGAATCCAATAGTTGTAACACAGAGACTCACGGAAGAGGGACAAAATATTTACTAATGGTATTTTGTAGGAACAAAATATCCTACTTACCTTTGGTATGGGATTTGCCTTTGAAGTCTAATGATTTTTCATCCTTTAGGAGGAAGCGGGATATAAGCCATACCTTCCACATCACCCTGACAGTTCTAGGTAGCAGCTCCTGAGGTTATTAGACTGCTAAAAGAACTCAATAATTTTTCTATGTTCTTTCATTACTGTCTGAATATACTTGAAAATATATTTGGAAAGAATTTAAAAAAGATATTCTGTTTGCCTAGATCTCATCCCAAGAGTGAAACTCAAACTACATCAATACTTTGTAGGAAATAAGGAACTCATGTTTAGTCATCTAAAACGGAACTATGTGCAGCCTACCAATTCTCATGAAGTCTTGAAAGTCTTGAACCATATCCTACATATTCTGAAAAGTAAACAATTTAGTCAAGCTACATATGTATCGTTCAAAACCACCCTCCATCCTTTCCATGACATCTTAATTTTACTTCTTTCTGCCAGACACTTGGCTCATATTGCTCACATGCACAGATGCAGTGTACTTTTCATGCTTAGATTTTTCTAAACTCCTGTATGGCTTAAGACATAGCAAGTGCAGCTTGTCTTATACTTACATGCAACAAATGCTCTTTGGACAAGGCCATCTTAAAATAAGGGACTCACCAATATGAAAATTCTTTGAAACTAGCTCTTATTAAAATCTACAAGGGAAAAAATAAGATTTTAAAGACAGTAAATTACTGATTTTTAAAAGTGTGTGTGTGTGTGTGTGTGTGTGTGCAGGCATGCATGCATGCAACCACATACATGTAGAGATCAGAAGACAACTTTTAGGAGTCAGTTCTTATATCGTGTGAGTCCTAGGAACTGAACTCAAGTAGTCAGGCTTACTTGCAAGCACCTTTACACACTGAACCATCATACTAGTCCTATCACTAATCTTTATGTTATATCTCTTGACTCATAAAAAAACAAAGCCCTACATATCTAAATTAGATATTGAAACATTTTTATAAAACTTTAAATGATATTTAAGCATCCTGAATCCAAATAGACAATGGTGTATTATTGTTCTATATACTTCTATATGAAAAACTTATGTCAAAATGCTTCAGATTTTCTAGGCACCCATCAAGCAGAAGCTAAAACTGGCAGGTGATCTTCCTGAGATTTTTCCTCCATGGACTGTAAGGAATTGGTTCTTTAGGAAAGAAAAAGTATATTTTATTTTAGAAAATATTTTTGCTATTAATATGCTTTTTCTGTTATTATTAAATATATATAATAATCACTAGGTATTTACCCATCGTTTTGAGCAGAGCTCTTCAGAACAACAAAGATGTACTGCCTTGTAGTGATGCTATACAAATAGGTGATTTCTTAATTCTTAGTGATGATACTATAAGAATTCTTAAAATTATATTAATAATTATTAAGCTCTTTTTATTGGATATTTTATATATTTACATTTCAAATGTTATCCCCTTTCCTGGTTTCCCCTCCGAAAACCCCCTATCCCATGCCCCCTCCCCCTGCTTCTATGAGAGTGCTCCTCCACCCACCCACCCTTTCCTGCCTCCCTGCCCTGGCATTTCCCTACAATAGGTCTGCTATTAAGTCCTTTTTGATGTCAAAACAGTCTTCAAGTGTTATGAGTTAATTGCTTCTCTGATAGCAAGCAGGCATCTACAATTTAGAGCACATTATAAGAGGTTGTAAAACAATTAACTGAAGGTCATAAAAAGGGAACTAAGGATTTGCCATAGGTACAAGGGCAGAAGACAAAATATTGACTGGGTTTGTCTACACAAATCTTCAATGATAACTTGGTTATGGTCTTTAGCTCTCCATGAACCTGTAGAGTTATTGATTGATGATTAATGTTAAGTCAGATAATTAATCTTAATGGATATGTGTTGGGGGAAATACTTAAAAAGTAGAACCAGCACAATCTTGTGCTTGTACCTCTGCCCCGATAGCCTAGCCCGCCATATATTGGCAGGTAATGTCCAACCTGTTTTTATCTCATGGAGATTCTGACTCTGAATTTCATGATCTCTCCACCCAGCTCACTAGGTTCCCACTGTCGAGTCGACTACACCAATCCTGTGCTTCAAATCCCCCATGGCCACGGTGCACATCTGGTAAACCCACGCTTAGACACCATACCTTTCTCTCTTGAACCCAAATGAGCCGCCGCACGAAGGAAAACTCAATACAAACTTAGTTCAGAAACAATGGTAACTCAATCTCTGGGTGCAACAACTAAAAGCTAATCTTGTAAGCCTTACTAAAATTTGATCCCTCTGGTGGCTGATCCTTGTGGATTTGCCATGATACTAAGAAACTATATATAGCAGCAACATCTTACCCCTCTGCTGTCCCAGCTTCAAAGGGAAGTAATTCTCTCCTGCTTCTTCTCTCCTTCCATCCAACCTGGAAGTCCTGCCTACTCGCCTAGTGTTTGGCTCCTTTATTCATTAGGGTATTGATTCATAAGAACAGCACCAAGCCCATCCACAACAGATATGCATGCAAATATTCTCTGTGGTAAAACTTCTTATTCAATTTATTATTGAATTTATGTTTGAACTTCTAGTAAACTTTTGTAAAAAGAGGTGCTTGGAAAAACCATGTGATGTATTCTAGAAAAAGGTACAAAAGACTAAGAATGATTACATTGTGGAGTATTAGCATTGGGAGTAAGGTATTGGGGAGCAAGAGCATTGTTAAAACAGATCAGGAGGAGAGGGCAAGATTACAAGGAGAATGCAGAGTGGAATAACTTAGAAATTATAAGGCAATTAAAAAATTAAAAGCACAATATGTGCAATGCAGAGGGAAAGAGAAACAGAAGAAACTGCAAAGAGAACAGAAGGAGTGGGCAGGCTTCTTTTTACCATGGGACAGAACAGATCTTTTCTTAATAGCAAGGCAGGCTTAGTTTTCCTTCTGCTAGTGTGACTCTCTTCTCCTGGTTCAAAAGAAGTTTATTGCTCCAAATATCCTGACAAGCAAGAGGCATCTGGACAAGAGGGAAAAGGCTCTAGCAATTAATCTCTTACTTAATCCCCTGATATTTTATGATTAGGTGCTAAATGCCAGAGAGTACAGTTTCTGACCTCAAAGGAACTCAGGCTGGTCAGCTACAGTAACAAAGTCACTTAGGCTTAAGATAGGTCTTTTTTATTATTAAACAACAATTGTAAATATCTTGCAAGACCATTGACCCCACCAGTGCTTTTCCTCCTCCCCTCTGCTGCCTCAAGAGGAACCAAGAGGTAAGAAGAACAGCTGGGGCTGGCCCCTGGTACAGATTGGCAAATTAGTAGAGTTACTCAAATGAAAATTAAGAAAATGTTTTTGGAATCTTAGGGATTTAATCCTAATAATAAACAGTGGATTGCATACAAAATATAGGCATGTGTCAAAAGTAGTTTCATAATTTCTGCAAGATACAAGTAGGCTTCCCAGTCTCTGGCTCTTGCTCTAAAAATATTGTAGAACATTGGGTGTTTCTATTACACAAAGTATCATTACCTAGTATGTGCTTTCTCTCTTTCTCTCTGTTTCTTTCTCTCCCTTTATCTCTCTGTGTCGCTCTCCTCTCTCCCCTCCCCTCCCATACACAAACACAGAAAATCTACATATGCAAATAAGGATTGTTTTGTTTAAAAACATAAGTACACAAGAGAATCAAATTGGCTTGGTAGAAACAACATTATCTTGTGAAGGAGGTCACCTCACAGTCATTCCCTAAAGAGACAACACTCCTGAATATGCAATCATACAGGCATGCACACATATTCATATCCACAAATAACCATGCTGACCTTCACATTACTATATGGGAGGTTTTGTAATGAATAGCTCCTCTGCATCTTTTCTAATAGACAATGAATATACAATGTTAGGTTACTAAGCAAACATTAAACATAGTCAATAGACTAATTTGCTTCTCTCTATATATTTTGTACAAACTCATTATATGTTTGTAACAATATTTTTATATATAAATCCTGGCTGCATGTTCCATGCTACACACCCCCATGTTCTGGTTCCCAAATGAAAGACACACATTCAGTCTTTAGATTTTAATATGCTTTAATCAGCACAATAGCTGGGCCACTTCCTAACCTCCATGTGGTTAATCCAACGCCCATGGATAATCCTGAGTTATCACTTACTGTCTTAGTCAGAGTTTCTATTCCTGTACAAAACATTATGACAAAGAAGCAAGTTGGGGAGGAAAGAGTTTATTCAGCTTACACTTTTAATTGCTGTTCATCACCAAAGGAGGTGCCTTCAATCCCAGCCTTTGGGAGGCAGATGCAGGCAGATTTCTGAGTTTGAGGCCAGCCTGGTCTACCGAGTGAGTTTCAGGACAGCCAGAGCCACACAGAGAAACCCTGTCTCAAAACAAAAACAAAAACAAAAACAAAAACCAAATACAAAAAACAAATCAACAAAACAAAATTCAAAAACTCAAATGACAGCACAGGCTGGCAAGGATGTGGAGAAAGAGGAACACTCTTCTATTGATGGTGGGATTCCAAACTTGTACAATTACTCTGGAAACCAATTCAGCAGTTCCTCAAAATTTTGGAAATATTTCTACCTGAAGACTCAGTTCTACCATTCCTGGGCATATATATTCAAAAGATGCTCCACCACACCACAAGGATGCATGCTCCACCATGTTCATAGCAGCCTTATTTGTAATAGCCAACTCAGGACAACTCAGATGTCCATCAACCATGAATGGATACAGAAAGTGTGGTGATTTACACAATGGATTACTATTTAGCTATTAAAAATAAGGACATAATGATATTTGTAGGCAAATGGATGAAACTAGAAGATATCTTGAGTGAGGTAATCCAGACCCAAAAGGACATACATGGATGGTATGTACCACTGATAACTGGATATTAGCCAAAAAATACGGAATATCCATGGTACAACCTACAGTCCATAGGAAGTTTAACAAGAAGTAATGCTCAAGTGAGGATGCTTCAATCCCACTTAGAAGGGGAAACGAAATAAGCACAGAAGGCAGAGTGAGGGAAAGACCTAAGGCATGTGCTGTTTGATGCTTAAAAATTTATTTTATTACCTTTTTCTGTAACGGCCTGCAGTTACATTCGAATGGGTTAGTGGGTTCCCTGGAACGAGAGCTGGGGAGAGAAACGGGGTGACAAGAGAAACAAGGACTAAGACAACATGGCTGTTCAAAGTCTCGTGGTTTATTAGGGGACTGAGGATTTAAGGTTTCAGGTAAGACCCTTCCCCCAAAATCCAGGGTGTGTTCTGGGGAACTGATCTGGTTGTTCACTAGGCATTGGTTCTCCTGTTCTGGCAGTTGGGCTGGTCACCTGCTTAACTCAGGAAATTCATAGACCTGGAGGAACAAGGAACTTCACCTTCACTCCACCCTAGGTGGGGCTGGATTATGGCTAGCACAGGAATTCCAGCTCACAGGCTGGGAGAACTTCACCTTGGTCAATGTCAAGTTCCTGCCGGTGACATGACACCCCAATATGACTCTCTACATTTTTCTAGTTTTATTATATCCTACAAGATTTTTTTCTCTCCTTGTATTCTTCCTTTTACATTTTTTCTCCTCTAGCCCCATTCTTTACACTTTCACATCAAATAACTTTTAGGGTAATAGTTGATTCTGCATTGTATTTGCCTCTTCTCATAAAGCTATAGATGAGGTGGTTGGTAACGTTAATTAATATTGATTGGATTTTTATATATGGTTTGATATTCATCCCGTTCTTTCTCTCTGAGAAGTACTTTACAATGAGCCCTCAAAAGACTAATCCTTCCCCCAAATAAAGACAAAGTAAGTACCTAATCAAGAGTTTGATATATCACAGAACAGAAACATGAAAATGCAAAACAAACATTAGAGAGAAAGAGACCATGGATGTCATAGAAAGGAAGAAGGTACAAGGGAAGTATTGGAAGGAAGGCATGAAAGGAAGAATTATGTAATTATACTATAATCTCAAAAAATAAATTACGCATTTTTAAAATATAACTAGACAGAACCCAAGATGAATCAACTCTTCTTGCATCCTAACATCAGATGTCCCATCAAGATCTGTTTTTATCATTTAGTTACCAATTCTAACCTACTTTCAAAAGGATACTCTGCTAAACTTTTCCATTTTGTTCAGCCTGGAAAACCAGACTATGGGATTATACTGCCTATATTTGGTGGGAGAAGTCCTTCCTTAGTTAAATTTCTGTGAAAATATCCTAAAAATACTGATATGTATCTTCTGAGTATTTTCAAATCCAGGCATATTGACAAGTTTACCCTTCACTACATCCTACCAAGTATGGTAGGCCAACATTTATGAATCAGTGAGTCTCATCCTCTTCCAAACATAGCTGACTCTGAGTTAAACCATCAAATTCCTTCACAAAAGATGGCATTCTCTCCTCTACTGTTCCTTAGGCTACATCTTTTCATTTGTTTTATTTTTCTTAATTGAAAATGAATTTTAATACAGTATGTTCTGATTACAGTTTCCCCTCCCTCTAATACTTCCCTGATTATCCCCATTGCCCAACTCACTCCAACCCACACCATTTCTTTCTGTGTCTTATGATCCTCCTCTCAGATGTCAGGAAACCATGTAGAAAAGTGGGTGGAAAATTGTAGGAGACAGAGGGGATGTAGGATACCAGAATATGTCCTGTTAATTCAACTAAGCAGGATTCATGTGGGCTCACAGAGACTGAAGTGGCAATCCTAAGGTCTACATGAATAGTTACCAGGTTCTCTGCTTGATGTTTGGTGGAACTAGTAAAAGGGACCTGATGGATCGATGATATCTCTGACTCTTTTATCTGCTCATGAGACTCTTTTCCCCTTATTGGGATGCTTTGTCCAGCTTTGATATATGGGATTTTGCCTTGTATTATATCTTGCTTTGTCCTATTTTGCTGGCATTTAGAGATATGCTCTTTTCTGAAGAATAAAGCAAAGGGGTGTGAATCTGGGAGGAGAAGAAAACTATAAAGAGTAAGAGGTCAGGATGTATTGTATGAAAGAAGAATCTATTTTCAATAAAAACAGGCATCTAATAATAAAATGATGTTAAAAAAAACAGCAGAATAGGAGAAAACAAAACAAACTGAAAAAAACAACCTCATACAATCATCACTTTAGATGCTGAAAAAGGCTTTGACAAAATCCAAACCCCTTCATGTTAAAAGTTTTGGAGAGATCAGGGATACAAGTGCATGCCTAAACACAATAAATACAACATATTGCAACCTGATAGCAAATATTAAACTAAATGGAGAGAAATTTAAAGCAAATCCACTAAAATTGGGGACAAGTGAAGGCTGCCCACTCTCCAAATCTATTCAACATAGTACTTGAAGTTCTGGCAATGGTAATAAGACAAAAAAAAAAAGAGAGAGAGAGATCAAGAGGATACAAATTGGAAAGAAGTCAAAGTATCGCTATTTATGAATGTTGTTATTATATGTAAGTGCCACCAAAAATTCTACCAGAGAACACCTACATCTGATAAACACCTGCAGCAAAGTAGCTAGATAAAAATTAACTCAACAAATCAGTAGCCCTCCTTTATAAAAATGATAAACTGACTGAGAAACAAATTAGGGAAACAACACTATTTACAATAGCCACAAATAATATAAAATATCTTGGTAGCACTAACTAAGCAAAGGAAAGTCCTGTATGACAAGAATTTCAAGTCTCTGAAGAAAGAAATTGAGGATTATATAAGAAGATTGAAAGATCTCCCTTGTGCATGGATCAGTAGGCTCAATATACTAAAAATGGGCATCCTGCCAAAAATAATTCTCTAATTCAGTTCAATTCCCACCAAAATTCCAATTAAATTCTTACAGACCTTGAAAGAGAAATTATCAACCTCATATGGGAAACAAAAACCCCAGTAAAGTTAAACAATCCTGTACAACAAAAGAACGTCCCTTATTTCCAGTTGTATTACAGAGCAATAGTAATACAAACCACATGGAACTGGCATAAGACCAGATAGGTTGATTAATGGAATAGAATCAAAGACCCCAAAATAAACCCACACATCAATGGATGCTTGATTTTTGATGAAGCCAAAACAATATGATGAAAAAAAGACAGCATTTTAATAAATGGTGTTGGCCTAATTGGATGTCTACCTGTAGGTGAATGCAAATAGATCAAAAAACATAACAAAACAAAACAAAACCTCAAGTCCACATTGATCAAGGACCTCAACATAAAACTGGTTACATTATATATAATAGAACAGAAAGTGGATAACTGCCTTAAATACACTAGAATCAAAGACAACTTCCTGTCAGAACACCAATAGCTCAGACACTAAGATCAATGATCATAATTGGGTCCTTAGGAAACTGAAAAGTTTCTTTATAGCAAAGAATACCATCAATTTGACAAAATAGCAGCCTGCAAAATGGGAAAAGATCTTCACCAACCCTACATTCAACTGAAGACTAATATTCAAAATATACAAAGAACTCAAGAAATTAGACAACAAAAAAATCAAACAACCAAATTTAAAAATGTTATACACACAGACTTCTCAACAGAGTAATCTCTAATAGCCAAGAATTACTGAAGTTTTCAACATCTTTAGTCAACAGGGGAATGCAAACTGAAATGACTGAGATTCTATGTTACACCTGTTAGAATGGGTAAAATAAAAAAAATAAAGTGACAACACATACTGGTGAGAATATGAAGCAAGGGGAATTCTCCTTCATTGCTGGTGGGTGTGCAATCTTGTACAAGCACTTTGGAAATATTTCTTTTTTTGGTTTCTCAGAAAATTGGTAATATTTATACCTCAAGACCCACTCATACCACTTCTTCGGATACACCCAAAAGATACTCTATCATAACATGAGAATAGTTGTTCAATTATGTTCATAGCAACTTTATTCATAACAGCCAGAAACTAGAAACAACCTAGATGTTCATCAACCAAACGATGGATAAAGATAATGTGGTATATTTACACAATGGAATGTTACTAAGGTATTAAAAACAAAGACATCACGGAATTTAGTGGCAAATAGATGTAACTAGAAGAGATCATCCTGTGTGATGTAACCTAGACCCTGAAAGACACATATGGTATTTACTCAATTATAACTGGAAATTAAACATAAACTATAACTGTGCTACATTCCAGAGACACAAAGAAGCTAAGTAAAACAAAAGACCAAAGAGAAGATTCTTGACTTTAACCTAAAAAGGAATATAAAATAAGCATTGGAGGTGGATAGAGGGAGGTCACTGGGTGGGAGAGAGGGGAAGAATCAGACATGGAGACATGATATGGAGGGTTGGGAGAGAGAATGCAAATGGAGGGGGCTTTCTGGAACTAGCCAAAGGGCTGGGTTTGGGGAGGCTCCTTGGAGTCTATAGGTATTACCTTACCTTAGTCTCCTAGCAGCTGGGGATATCGAGACAGTAGTAGTCATCTCTTTATCTAGATGGAACCTCCAATGCAGGGAGGGGGACTCCAACATACCCAGAAAAACTTCCGCCCAAAATTTGTTCTGCCTACTAGATGTTCAGGAATAAAAATGAAGCAGAGATTATAGGAATGGCCACCCAATGGCTGGCCCAACTTGCAACCCACCCATGAGAAAGAGTCCATTCTTGACACTATTAATAACAGTGTGATGTGCTTACAGACAGGAGCCTAGCATAACTGTCTTCTGAGAGGCTTCATCAAGCAACTAATGGAAACAGATGCAGAGACCCACAGTCAAACATTAGGCCAAGCTCTGGGTGTCTTGTGGAAGAGTGAAGAGAAGGACAGAGAGAGCCAGGAGAGTCATGGACACCATCAGAGGGGCTAAAGAGTCTACTAATCTGACCCCATGGGGTCTCGAAGACTAAACCATCAATCAAAGAGAATGCATGGGCTGTACCAAGGCCCTCTCAACATTTATAGAAATGTGCAGCTTGGTCTTCATGTGGGTCCCATAACAACTGGAGTAGGGACTGTCTCTGACTCTTCTTCCTGTCTTTGAATCCCCTTCCTCTAGCTGGGCTGCCTTGTCTGGACTCAGTGGGAGAGGATGAGCTTAGTCTTGCTGCAACTTTGTGTGTCAGGTCAGGTTGGGACCTATTGGGAGCTTCCTTTTCTTTGTGGAGGAGGGGAGGGGATAATTGGAGAAGTGGTGTGTAATGGTGGGACTTGGAGGAGAGGAGGGAGGGAGACTTTAATCGGGATCTAAACGGGATACATATATTAAAAAAGAAATATTATTTTGACTGGTTACCTATTCATGTCACTTGATAATTTTTTCTCACAACTTTTATTCTAGTTTGCTTTCTTCTGCTAACAACCATCACAAACTTGGGGAAAAAGGAGTTTATTTCATCTTACATATTACAGTCTATCAAGGGAAGTCAAGGCAGGAACTTGAAGCAGAAGCCAAGGAAGAAGAAACACTGCTTATAGGCTTGCTTAACAGATCATGTTTGGCTACCTTTCTTATACATCCTATTGCCATATGTGTATGGGTGGTACCACAGTGGGCTAGCAACCAGCAGTCGAGAAAATGCCCCATAGACATGCTCACAGACCAATCTGATAGAGGACAACTTTAGTTGAAGTTCCTAGGTATGTCATGTTTACGTCAAAATCAGTCAACAGCCTTCAACATTCTGTGTTGGTTCTGATGCAATGAGTTTGGTTTCTGGGTCTTCTTTGTTTGATACTTTAAGTACTTCTGGATAGCCTTTACCTTAGATTTCAGGAAATTTCTTTCATGGTTTTATTATGTTTTTTATTTCTTTTGTGTCATTTCTTGCCCTGAATCCGCAGGACAGTCCACAGGGGTCCCGGAATCACCTGGGAAAGAATGAAGACAGGAGACACAGAAAACAGACAGCAAGTCTATTATCTTGATCAAGCTGCAAATTTTATTTTTCACATATGAGGTTATAAAGGGTAGCAAGCAGGGAATGGGGAGGGGGAGTGGGTGAGGAGTGAGAAGAATATGTTCTAACTAGTTCTTAACACTTCAAAGGTCCTAAGCAATAGCTACAGAGCATTGGGAGGGGGCAGCCATTGTTTCAGAGGGGTTGCTATGACATGTTCCCAGGATCTAAGGAGAAAGTTGGCCACAGCTGTAGGATATTGGACATCAAAAGGTCCAGGTGCATGCTGTGTTGCTATGCAACCCAACTATAAGAGAGCTGCGTTTGTTCTGCAAGTGTGTATCCTATTTGGCTAAGGCTTGTAGCAGTTGTTTTCCAATTTAGCAAATATGTAAGTAAGGGGCTATGAGTTGCAAAGAGAGTGGCTCCTAGCAATTTCTACCCTTGTGCACCTATGATTTACAAATTTGGTATTTTAGTAATGCTCTATAGATCTTGCATGTTTTATTCACAAATATGGATCATTTTATCTTTATTGGTCCTGAATATTCTAGCTCTTTTGCTTTGCCTTCAAGTCCTGATAATTTGTCTTCCACTTGATTTATTTTGCTAGTAAATATTTCTGCTCTGATTTATATTTGACTTACTGAACATTTTTTGATATAATTCAGCTTTATATCTTTATTTTTTATATTCCCCCTTTCTCCCTCTTTTTTTCTCTCTCTCTCCCTCTCCTACTTCCTCTTTAATAACCCCTATTGCCTTGCATACTGATTAATTCTATGTGAACTTGACACATTTGGATAGAGAGAACCACAATTGGGTAATGGAGTATTTTCTTGACTGATGTTAGATATTGGAGAGCCACTGAGTGGTGCATCCCTTGTGCCAGTGGTCTTGGGCATTCTAAGAAAGCAGGTTAAGCAAACCATCAGGAGGTGTTTTTTTTTTGTTGTTGTTGTTGTTTTTTTGTTTTTTGTTTTTGTTTTTCTAGACAGGATTGTACTATGTAATTCTGGCTGCCCTGGGACTCACCATGTAGACCAGACTTGCCTTGAACTAATCTGCCTGTCTTGCTTGTCTTTTCCATGAGAGTGATAGGATCAAAGGTGAATGTCATCTTCAGTTTTTAAATTAACATATTTGCAGTGTTCAAGTGGGACTCTGCTGTAGATAGGTTGCATTATCATTTGTCCCCACTGACTGGGGAAAGATTTCAGTAGCTAAACCCTTAGTCCACATGATGGGGGACAAGGCATGATTTTTAGCACCATCCTTGGAGTATAATATTAGCATGGAAGTGACCACAGCTGACATGTGGGCCAGCTGTGAAAATACATCATTTGGTCAGTTAAAACCATTTACCCTTCAAAATCAAGAACTCTTATGAAGTAAAAGAAAAAAGGATAGTACTGTGTATTCTAAGATTTTAGGTGCAAAGAATAAAATTACAAAGAAAATTAACTGAGTAAGTGATGGGAGCCTCCTGCCCTGGATAGGGGAGTTGTAGGGGGCAGAGTAGGATTCTGGTGTGGCTTAAAAGTCTGAGGATCTCTGGACATTCTAGCTCAGTAAATGTAATGAAATGCTAATGATAACTTCAGTCCTTTCTCTAACTCTTCCATTAGGAACCATGTGCTCAGTCTAATGCTTGGCTGTAAGCATCTGCCTCTGTATTTGTCAGACTCTGGCAGAGCCTCTTAGGAGACAGCTGTATCAGGCTACTGTCAGCAAGCACTTCTTGGCATCTGCAATAATGTCTGGGTTTGGTGTTTGTATATGGAATGGATCCCCAGGTGGGGCAGTCCCTGAATGGCCTTTCCTTTAGTCTCAGCTCCTCTCTTTGTCTACATATTTCCTCCTGTGAGTATTTTGTTCCTACTTCTAAGAAGGACTGAAACATCCACAATTTGATCCTCCTTCTTCTTGATCTTCATGTGGTCTGTGAATTGTATCTTGGGTATTCTGAGCTTTGGGCTAATATCCACTTATCAGTGAGTGCATATCATGTGTGTACTTTTCTTACTGGGTTACTTTACTCAGGATGATAATTTCTAGTTCTATCAATTTGCCTAAGAATTTTATGAATTCATTGTTTTTAATAGCTGAATAGTACTCCATTGGGTAAATGTACCACATTTTCTGTATCCATTCCTCTGTTGAGGGACATCTGGGTTCTTTCCAGCTTCTGGCTATTATAAATAAGGCTGCTATGAACATAGTGGAGCATGTGTCCTTTTTATATATTGGAGCTTCTTTTGGGTATATGCTCAGCTGGGTCCTCAGGTAGTACTACGTCCAATTTTCCAAGGAACCACTAGACTGCTTTCCAGAGTGGTTTTACCAGCTTGTAATCCCACCAACAATGGAGGAGTGTTTCTCTTTCTCCAAATCCTCACCAGCATCTGCTGTCACCTGAGTTTTGATCTTAGGCATTTCTGACTGGTGTGGGGGTGGAATCTCCGGGTGGTTTTGATTTGCATTTCCCTGATGATTAAGGATGCTGAACGTTTCTTTAGATGATTCCTGGCCATTTGCTATTCCTCAGTTGAAAATTCTTTGTTTAGCTCTGTACCCCATTTTTAGTAGGGTCTTTTGATTCTCTGGAGTCTAACTTCTTGAGTTCTTTGTATATATTGGATATTAGGCCTCTATTGGATGTAGGGTTGGTAAATGTCTTTTCCCAATCTGTTGGTTGCCGTTTTGTCCTATGATAGTGTCCTTTGCCTTACATAAGCTTTGCAATTTTATGGGGGTCCCATTTGTTGATTCTTGATCTTAGACCATAAGCCACCATTATTCTGTTCAGGAAATTTTCCTCTGTGCCCTTGTGTCTGATAATCTTCCCCACCTTCTCTTCTATTAGTTTCAGTGTATCTGGTTTCATGTGTAGGTCCATGATCCACTTGGACTTGAGCTTTGTGCAAGGAGAAAAGAATGGATTGATTTGCATTCTTCTATATGTTGACTGCCACTTGAGCCAGCACCAGTTGTTGAAAATGCTGTCTTTTTTTTTCCACTGGACGGTTTTAGCTCCTTTGTCAAAGATCAAGAGACCATAGGTATGTGGATTCATTTCTGGGTCTTCAATTCTATTCCATTGCTCTACCTGCCTGTCTCTGTACCAGCACCATACAATTATTTTCACTATTGCTCTGTAGTATAGCTTGAGGTCAGGGATGGTGACTCCCCCAGAAGTTATTTTATTGTTGAGAATAGTTTTCTGCTATCCTGGCTATTTTGTTATTCCAAATGAATTTGGAAATTACTCTTTCTAAGTCTATGAAGAATTGAGTTGGAATTTTGATGGGGATTGCATTGAATCTATAGATTGCTTTTGGCAAGGTGGCTATTTTTACTATATTAATCCTGCCAATCCATGAGCATGAGAGATCTTTCCATCTTCTGAGGTCTTTGATTTCTTTCTTTGGAGACTTGAAGTTCTTGTCATACAGATCTTTCACTTGCTTAGTCACACCAAGCTGTTTTATATTATTTGTGACTATTGTGAAGGGTGTCATTTCTCTAATTTCTTTCTCAGCTTGTTTATACTTTGAGAATAGGAAGGCTACTGGTTTGTTTGAGTTAATTTTATATCCAGCCACTTTGCTGAAGTTGTTTATTAGTTTTAGGAGTTCTCTGGTAGAATTTTTGGAGTCATTTAGGTATAATAACATATCATCTGTAAATAGTGATGTTTTGACTTCTTCCTTTCCAATTTGTATCCCTTTGCCCTCCTTTTGTTGTCTAATTGATCTGTCTAGGCCTTCGAGTACTATATTGAACAGGTAGTGAGAGGGTAGACAGCCTTGTCTAGTCCCTGATTTTAGTGGAATTGCTTCAAGTTTCTCTCCATTTTGTTTGATGTTTTCTACTGGTTTATTGTGTATTGCTTTTACTATGTTTAGGTGTGGGCCTTGAATTTGTAATCTTTCCAAGACTTTCACCATAAAGGGGTGTTGAACTTTTTCAAATGCTTTCTCAACATCTAATGAGATTATCATGTGGTTTTTTATTTTGAGTTTGTTCATATAGTGAATTACATTGATGGATTTCTGCATATTGGACCATTTCTGCATCCCTCAGGTCAAGCCAATGTGATCATGGTGGATGATCATTTTGATGTGCTCTTGGAATCGGTTTGTGAGAATTTTATTGAGTATTTTTGCATTGATATTCATAAGGGAAATTGGTCTGAAGTTCTCTTTCTTTGTTGGGTCTTTGTGTGGTTTATGTAAAAGTGTAACTGTGGCTTCTTGGAACGAATTGGATAGTGTTCCTTCTGTTTCTATTTTGTGGAATAATTTGAAGAGAATTGGTATTAGGTCTTCTTTGAAGTTCTCATAGAATTCTGCACTAAACCCATCTGTTCCTGGGTTTTTTTGGTTGGGAGACTTTTAATGACTGCTGCTATTTCTTTAGATGTTATGGAACTGTTTAGATGGTTTATCTGATCCAGATTTAACTTTTGTATTTGGTATTACTCTAGAAAATTGTCCATTTCATCCAGATTTTCCAATTTTGTTGAGTATAGACTTTTGTATTAGGATCTGATGACTTTTTTTGAGTTTCCTCAGTTTCTGTTGTTATCTCTCCCTTTTCATTTTGATTTTCTTAATTTGGATACTGTCTCTGTGCTCTCTGGTTAGTCCAGCTAAGGATTAATCTATTTTGTTGATTTTTCTGGTTTTGTTGATTATTTGTATAGATCTTTTTTATTTCTACTTGGTTGATTTTAGTCCTGAGTTCAATTATTTCCTGCAGTCTACTCCTCTTGAGGGTATTTGCTTCTTTTTGTTCTAGGGCTTTCGGGTGTGCTGTCAAGCTGCTAGTGTATGCTCTCTCCAGTTTCTTTTTGGAGGCACTCAGAGCTATGAGTTTGCCTCTTAGCACGTCTTTCATTGTGTCCCATAAGTTTGGGTATGTTGTGACTTCATTTTCATTAAATTCTAAAAGTCTTCAATTTCTTTCTTATTCCTTACTTGACCAAGTTTTTGAGTAGAGCATTGTTCACCTTCCATGAGTATGTGGACTTTCTGTTGTTTTTGTTTTTATTGAAGACTAGCCTTAGTCTGTAGTGATCTGATAGGATGCATGGGATCATTTCAATCTTCTTGTATCTGTTGAGGTCTGTTTTGTGACCAATTTTGGAGAAGGTACCATGAGGTGTTGAGAAGACATTATATTCTTTTGTTTTAGGATGAAATATTCTATGGATATCTGGTAAATTTTTCTGGTTCATAACTTCTGTTAATATCACTGTATTTCTGTTGCCATGATCTTTCCATTGCTGAGAGTGGGATATTAAGTCTCCTACTATTATTGTGTGAGGTACAAATGTGTGCTTTGAGCTTTAGTAAAGTTTCTTTTACGAATATGGGTACCCTTGCATTTGGAGCATAGATGTTCATAATTGAGAATTCATCTTGGCAGATTTTTCATTTGACAAGTATGAAGTATGGTATGTCAAAAAGCAAGTCAAGAAAATCATACAGAATGCAAGAGTAATTGATAGTAATAACTCATAATATTCATGAATGTTCTTTGAAGCTTCTGAGGTAAGAGAAAGCTTCTTAGTCCTTGCAAGTAGTCCTCATATTTTAAACATACTAAATCTTTTTCTCTTAATGTGTTTTATTTCTTTTTCATTATTGTATTTTTGTATAAAATGTGTTTCATTATAACATTTTCACATATGTGTATTATGTGCTTTAATAATATTTACTTTTCCCATTACTGTCTGTTGTCTTCTCCAGCTGATGATACCTTTTCTCCTTCCAAATTGTTCTATCTTTATTTTAATGTCTTACTTATAATATCATATTCTGTATGTGAAAGTATATATTTATCTGAATTTGCTTATTTTCTTAATGTGATGATTCCCAGTAATATCCATTTTCCTGCAAATAGCACAATTTTATTCTTTGTGCTTAAGTAAAACTCCACTGTGTATATATATATATCACATTTTATTTATCTATTCACCCATTGATTTTTCCTCAATTGATTCTTATCTACTATGGCTAGTGTTACAATAAACACATGTACGGTATCTCTTTGGAATATGCTGACCTAATCACTTAAGTATATACCAAAGAAGTGATGTTTTACAATTTTGAAGTACAAAATATCATACAAAATAGAGGCAAGATATTTGGAGGAAGTTTTATATAAAATCATTAAAATATTTCTCCACTGTGTATTTTATTTTCCTTATAATTATGAAGGAAAAGAATGTACTGGATTTTAAAAGCTATTTCTGTTTTCCCTTAAGTGACATTCAAATATTAACATTTTCCATATGTAGTAAGTAAAGAAATGCAAAATATAACTACAAGTTATTGAAAAAGGCTTATAATGGTTGTGGCGTGATAAGAGTAATTAGATGCATTGAGGTAACAAATTTGAAGGAAAAATAATTGCGTGGAGCATTACAGGATGAATGTAACCTTGCTAAGTGGACATGATGGATAAGATGTATATGGTTAAGTTTTGAAAGAATTGCTTTGGCGAAGACACAGATATAAGTAGACTTTGTGGGAATAGGAAACTCTGGAAATAAAATAGGAGATAGGTGACCATCTCTGGTTAAGTTATTCTTCCAGAGTGGGATGTCTATAAGGCAGAAGGGCTATTGGAAGGATGTCTTGAAAATGGTTTCTCAAACTCAAGTTCCCATATAGACTAACCTGTCTTCCCTTCACATATGTATCTTGAGAGGGGGAATGATGTGACTAGTATCCTCAGACATTCTTCTTCTTGAAGGACTCAGCAGATCAAATGTCTCACAAAATAGATAAGTAGAAATAAAAGTATCCAAAAGCTAGTAAACTCCTCTTTGCGTTCTAGGGGTCTATTGGAGGTCAGTTTCATGATTTACATGGCTCTCTGGCTACTGATATGGCCAAAGCAGTCACCTTGCCCAGGATCCAGGCCAATTTAGAGGATTTCTCTTTCCCATATCAAGGATCCCTTCTAGTCTGATGCTTCTTAGTAAGCCCCACTTTGACAGTGAATCTGGGATATGCAATAAGAGGTAAGACACAGGCCATCCATGTCTCAATTCCAGCACCTTCTACCAGGAAGACTTACTTACTTGAGGTTTTCTTATGGATCCTGCTAGGTTGAAGTTTAATTTGAACACTTGAATGCTGGGAACAGGAACAATGAACAAGTAAGAACACTTCAGTTCCCCTTAGGGTTAGGGAACCTGTCTTCTCATGTGTTTTAGGGCCCCTATCACCTCCTTGTTCCGGAGGGTATAGATGATGGGGTTGAGCATAGGTGTGACCACTGTGTAGAAGAGACTAAGGATACGATCTGTGGTGACAGAAGAGCCTGCTCTGGGTCTGATATATGTGATGCTGGCTGTTCCAAAGAAGAGAGAGACCACAAGCAAGTGGGAGGAGCAGGTAGAGAAGACCTTGCGGCGGCTCTGACTGGAAGCAATTGCCAGGATGGCTCCCAGGATGCGGGCATAAGAAGTAACTATCAGAGAGAAGGGGATCATGATAAAGACCACTGTGACTGTCATTACAGAAATTTCACTCCTGTGCTTCCCAGCGCTTGCTAGTCTCAGTACTGGCAGGATGTCACAGAGGAAGTGTGGGATGATAGGGCGGCTCGGGAAAGGCAGAGTGAAGATGAGAGAAGAGTGAGTGGTAGCTGTGATGATGCCCATGATCCATGAGGTTCCCACCATGGCTACACAGGCCCGGTGGTTCATTAAAGTAGAGTAGTGCAGGGGCTGACAGATGGCTGCATAACGGTCATAGGCCATGGCTGTGAGCAGACAGCACTCTGAGATACCCAGGACAATGAAAAAGTACATCTGGGCTGCACAGCTCCCAAAGGAGATGGCCTGGGGATGTGAGGAGGTCAAATCAGCCAGGACTCTAGGCACAATGTCTGTGGTGTAGAGTAGCTCCACCATGGAGAGATGGCGCAAGAAGAAGTACATGGGGGAGTGCAGCACAGGGCTGGTTTGGGTAAGAAAGATGATCAATGCCCAGCAAGGTTATCAGGTAGACCAGAAGTACCAACCAGAACAGTGGTCCCTGAAGTGCTCTGAGGTCAGAGAACCCCAGTAGGAGAAACTCAGGTGTTGTAGTTTTGTTTTCCTCTGCCATTACTCCAGGGAACAAGCTTTGCACAGCTAAGAAAGAGAAATAGTTTTGAAATAACCAATATTTCTGTAATGCAATAAAACAATTTCCATACAGTCTCGTCTCAAATCAAGAGAGAGTGTCTTTCATTTTCAAATGAGTCATGAATCCCAAAGATTGAACTCATCTGGACTAATAATGAGGAAATAGTATGGCTGTGATTTGACCCAGGCCTTTTGACCATACAGTCTGTGTATCTGCCACTTTCACTTTTTTTGTCTCACCTTCCATATGGAGAAATTTAGATGGAGCAGTTGTGTCCTCTGTACTCAGGGTACTGAAACTGAAACTTAAATGGCCACACCAGGGTCAGGCCCAAGGTAGTGTCTAATGATCACCACAATGTGCCTAGAATTAAGATGGCCTATAATAATGTGAATTTTATATAACAGCATAGACAAATCATAATTAGGATTCTGGTACCTGCCATGATTCCTTTCTTGCTCTTTTGTCTCGGTCCCTGTGATCAGCTACTCAAGACACATTGCCCCAGAATAATCTCTATGAGTATTTTGTTGAAATATCACTCACCATCCAAGCTTCAGTTCAAGTTCCATGACCACATTTGTATTCCCTATACTTAGAAATATTTATCCATGGCATTTCAGGATTAAAGGAGACATGTAGGGGTAAATATTTCTATGGACAACACTAACATTTTATGTAAAACAATTTAGAAAGGTGGTGTTTGAACAGGAGTGATGACAAGGGACTCACTATGGGATAAAGCAGTGCTACCCAGCATTAACCTCCTCTGCCTATAGGGAAAATCTTAATTACAGTGTTTGGGTAACATGTAGTGGCTTGTTGAACTTCTAACTTCTCTTTTACTAAATAGTCCTTAAGTATTGGAAGAACATATTTTTTGAAGAAAAGCTATCATTTTTATCCATATTCTCATAAGATACATGCCACAGACTCAGGATTTTTTAGTGTTGCTTCCAATGCAAGATCCTAAAGGACAAGGCAGGAAGAAGTTGCTAATATTTCCTAAGTGCCTCACTGCTGGAGTGTACTTTGCCTAGCACTTAGTATTTATCAAATTATGGTGCAACACAGAAACATTCCAGACAGTGTTAGTAATGCACCCCAAGCCATTTACCATTTATGAGGTAAGTTTGGGCTCAAGCTCAAGTCTTTCTAAGCTCAGAGTCTGAACTTTTCAACTTCTTAGCCACTAACTTATCAAATATCACAGAGGTTAATTCAACTAGGGCAGTACTTGAAACATATCTTCCCCAGACATATTGAAGATGAATTAAAGAATCCCAGTTATCCCAGAAGAGAGCACATGAACAGAAAGATTAAATGACTTATTTAAAGTTAGGTAACTAGTTAGGAAAAGATGGAGCATTGTGCCCCAGTTTCCAGAAGCTCAAGTTCTAAGATTTACCAGTCACTCATTCGCGATGGCCATCTTCTATGTGAGTTTAGTCCAACCATTTGCTTACCTGCTTTCTTACTCAGTCAAGAGGCTGTAGTTTCTGCCATTGCTCATGTACCTAACCTTCGCAGAACCCTTTCCCCTTTCACTATATATTTTGCCTAAAACTTACAATTTGGGATTGCTATATGCTAGGAATTTTATGGTTTCTCATTTGTCTATACAAAAACATAGATACTAATCTAATTGTCATGTTAGAAAAGGAACGAAAGCCCCCAAGATTTAAACTACCCACCTAGGGTAACCTAGTGGGTGGCAGAGACAGAATTGTATATTTAAATGATGTATTTTGGAAAAATGAATGAGTACATTTGAACAGGGGTATCCAGCCTCAGTGGCCACAGATCCTTCCAGTGCCCAAATCCACATAGATAACATGTAATAGATCCTTTCTTCAGAATTTTCAGTGTTATTTTTTCAATTAAAATATTTTAAAAATATTTGTAATAAATAATTTTGATCACTTTTTGTGTATTTCTTTCCTCCATTAAATTTTTCTCAAGGTCTTGTTCCACAGAACGCCTGTTACATGCTTGTAACGATAATATCCACATTATCTTGTTTTCTTCCAATCACTTCAATATTTTCTGTAGACATTTTATCACAAAATCACACAATGATCTAAATGGCCCTTAAAAAACAAAGATAAAGCCGGGCAGTGGTGGCGAACGCCTTTAATCCCAGCATTTGGGAGGCAAAGGCAGAAGGATTTCTGAGTTCGAGACCAGCCTGGTCTACAGAGTGAGTTCCAGGACAGCCAGGGCTACATAGAGAAACCCTGACTCAAAAAAACCAAAAAGTAATAATAGTAAGAATAAAAACATCTGTTCATGTAGTACTCTATTGATTTTCTCCAATAACATTTAATAAACTCTCTGCATATGTTTGCAATTCAAATTGTTCCATTTTTGTGAATATTATATCTGATACAAACAATATCTTTGTATCTCTCTTTATTTTCATTCACATATTTTTTCCTAGGGTAAATTTCCAAAATTTGGTGTATTAGTTGAGTATAGATTTTTTTATTCTGTCATGTTATAGATTTTTTAAATTTCCTAAATATTTGTTGAAAACAATTCCAATCTGCTTTCCTGAGGAAAGCTGAGGAAATCTGTCTGTCTTCTCTTTTGCCACCTTTGCCACACAAGATTATTTCTTCACTTTCAATCTTGTGGCTATATTTTAACATAAATATGTCATCTAAGAGGTGAGTACCAGGGTTTCTTCCAAATTCTCAGCTTTCCCTTCTCTACATCTCAGTCCCCTTCCTAATGCTCACTTGACTGTTTATTGTCTCTTAAGTTTCTTTACTATTTGTCTGACATGATCAGGCAGTCTTCACAGAGATTCTGGCACTGAAGCCACTTTCCAAAATTCAGAAAACCAGATGAGATAAAACATTACTATACTCTGAACCACAGAGGTGGGGATTTTTTTTTTAAAGAAAATATTTATTTTGGTTTTGAGGATCTTACAATGTATTCCATGAACTCACTAACCTCCTGTCCTGAGTTTTAATGTTTTACTTATAAGTTTGGTAAACACATAAAACGTACCATGTAATGTTCATTTTACATGGTAGGTATAGGACAGCAAAGTAGAACATAGGCATATTTGTAGATTCTGAGAAAGCATTAGGAAAGCCCTGAAAGATGTTGGTCATAGAAATATAAAAGCTATGATTACCATCTGACAGGCCACATGGAAATTCTCAAACCCACATGCAGTTCATTGTTTCACCTTACAAAGCATAAATATACACAGTATATAATCATAACATATCACATGAAACATTTTCCCAACAATAGTATATTTGCTTACCTTATACCTCAAAGGTGTGCTTGTCTGTTTGTATATATGCATTGGCCTTTCTCTCTTATGTGCAATTTTATCTGGAAGAAATTTCCCCTTGTTCTATATATATATATCCTTTCAAGATATTTTCCCTGCCAAGCAAGTATTGTGACATCTGAATCATACATCTGTAAAAAAACAAAACAAAACAAAACAAAACAAAAACAGCTAAGACTCAGAAACCCTCTCCAGGATTCTTTTCTTCCATGCTCAGGAACAATTATTGGTCCCTAAACGCAGGGTTCTAAGACCCAAGTAGGTCCTGATTTGCCCTTTGCCTTCTCTCTCTGTTTCTGGTAGTGTCTAGCTTTATCAGACAAAAGCCCAAAGTGTGTATTGCATTGTATTGGGCCCTTACCCAGGATATGTAGAAACGGTCCCCCAGTCAGAGCAAGAGATGCTGGGCACAGGGAAGGCTACCCTTTTCTTCTTCTTCAAAAGTATTTATCTCTGTAGTGTCTCCAACTATTTTGAGGTTGGTATAGTACCTTCATTCCCAGGGGACCTCAGAGGCTCTGAGCTATAGTAGTGCCATGGGTGAGATAATTGTGTCAGTGTCTCCAATGTTGGCTATATCCATCCTCTTTAAAAAAAAAATTCTAATGGCTATCGCTGCTCTCCCCTCTCCTGTTCCCTCTCCTGATATCATGACTTTCTCTTTTGTGTTTTCTTGGTCACAAATGACATGAAGCTTTAGGGTCTCCCTGCGTGGTCTCTTCTCTGAGATATTTATTCCTGTGTACAAAATCTCTTTTGGAAATCACCAACCAGCCCCTCATTGCCTAACTGTGACTTTTGAATCTTCATTTTACTTAATATGGTTAACACTTACTGCCTGAATTTTACTGTCTTCAATGTCTATGATTTCCACACATGAGTCATTGGAACTTGATTCTCATTATATACACAACTGAGTATCTTATCTTAGATGTTTTAGATGTATCCCAAAGTTACTCTGTCTCTAATGACTCTTATTTCCCTCCCATGCTTTCTACCACGTAGCAGCACAATTTACACCCAATTGTTTAGACAAAATATAGATAAGCAGTCTGTATGACAAGAACTTCAAGTTGCATAAGAATTTCATGAATTCATTGTTTTTAATTGCTGAGTAGTATTCCATTGTGTAAATATATCACATCTTCTGTATCCATTCTTCCCTTAAGGGATATCTGGGTTCTTTCCAGCTTTGGCTATTATAAATAAGGCTTCTATAAACATAGTGGAACATGTGTCCTTATTGCATGGTGGGGAGGCCTCTGGGTAAATGCCCAGGAGTGGTATAGCAGTATCCTCTGGGAGTGTCATGCCCAGTTTTCTGAGGAACCGCCAGAATGCTTTCCAGAGTGGTTGTACCATCTTGCAATCCCACCAGCATGGGATGAGTGTTCCTCTTTCCCCACATCCTCACCAATACCTGCTGTCTCCTGAGTTTTTGATCTTAGCTATTCTGAATGGTGTGAGGTGAAATCTCAGGGTTGTCTTGATTTGCATTTCCCTAATGACTAAGGATGTTGAACATCTCTTTAGGTGCATCTCAGCCATTCGATATTCTTCAGGTGAAAATTTTTTGTTTAGCTCTGTACCCCATTTTTTAATAGAGTTATTTGGCTCTCTGGAGTCTAACTTTGTGTGTGTGTGTGTGTGTGTGTGTGTGTGTGGTAAACTGTTTTTTTTTTAATTTCTCTATTTTTTTAAGTTTACATTCCAAATGATTTCTCCATTCCTGTTTCCTCCCTCCCCGAAAGTCCCATAAGCCCTCTTGCCTCCCCCTGTTCCCCATTCAACCCCCTCTCCCTTCTCTGTCCTGGTATTCCCCTACATCCAGTCTTTCCAGGACCAGGGGGTCTCTCCTTCCATCCTCTTGGAAATCTATTGATATGTGAATTGTGTCTTGGGTATTCCAAGATTCTGAGTTAATATCCCCTTATCAGTGACTGCATACCATGTGTGTGCTTTTGTGATTGGGTTACTTCACTAAGGATGATATTTACAAGTTCTGACCATTTGCCTAAGAATTTCGTGAATTCATTGTTTTTAATTGCAGAGTAGTATTCCGTTGTGTAAATATACCACATCTTCTGAATCCATTCCTCCGTTGAGGGACATCTGGGTTCTTTCCAGCTTCTTGCTATTATAAATAAGGCTGCTATGAACATAGTGAAGCATGTGTCATTGCATGCCGGGGAAGCCTCTGGGTATATGCCCAGGAGTGGTATAACAGGATCCTCCGGGAGTGTCATGCCCAGTTTTCTGAGGAACCACCAAACTGCTTTCCAGAGTGGTTGTACCAGCTTGCAATCCCACCAGCATTGGAGGAGTGTTCCTCTTTCTCCACATCCTCACCAACAACTGCTGTCCCCTGTGTTTTTAATTTTAGCCTTTCTGACTGGTGTGAGGTGAAATCTCAGGGTTGTTTTGATTTGCATTTCCCTAATGACTAAGGATGTTGAACATTTCTTTAGGTGCTTCTCATCCATTAGATATTATTCAAGTGAGACCTCTTTGTTTAGCGCTTTACCCCATTTTTTAATAGGGTTATTTGGCTCTCTGGAGTCTAACCTCTTGAGTTCTTTGTATATATTGAATATTAGCCCTCTATCGGATGTAGGGTTGGTAAAGATCTTTTCCCAGTTTGTTGGCTGCCGCTTTGTCCTTTTGACAGTGTCCTTTGCCTAAAAGAAACTGTAATTTAATGAGGTCCCATTTGTCAATTCTTGATCTTAGAGCATACACTATTGGTATTCTGTTCAGGAAATTTCCCCTGTGCCCATGTGTTCAAAGCTCTTCCCTAGTTTCTTTTCTATTAGTTTTAGTGTGTCTGGTTTTATGTGGAAGTCCTTGATCCACTTGGAGTTGAGCTTAGTCCAAGGAGATAAGAATGGATTGATTTGCATTCTTCTGCATGCTGACCTCCAGTTGAACCAGCACCATTTGTTGAAAAAGCTATCTTTCTTCCACTGGATGGTTTTACCTCCTTTGTCCAAGATCAAGTGACATAGGAGTGTGGATTCATTTCTGGCTCTTCAATTCTGTTTCATTGATCTACATGCCTGTCACTGTACTAATACCATGCAGTTTTTAATACTATTGCTCTGTAGTACTGCTTGAGGTCCCGGATACAGATTCCACAGAAGTTCTTTTACTGTTAATAGTTTTAGTTAACCTGGGTTTGTTGTTATTTCAGATGAATTTGAGAATTGCTCTTTTTAACTCTATGAAGAATTGACTTGGGATTTTGATGGTGATTGCATTGAATCTGTATATTGCTTCTGGCAAGATGGTCATTTTTACTATGCTAATCCTGCCAATCCATGAACATGGAAGATTTTTCCATTTCTGAGGTCTTCTTCAATTTCTTTCTTCAGAGACTTAAAGTTCTTGTCATACAGATCTTTCACTTGTTTGGTTAGAGTCACCATGATACTTTATACTGTTTGTGGCTTTTGTGAAGGGTGTCATTCCCCTAATTTCTTTCTCAGCCTGCTTATCCTTTGAGTATAGGAAGACTACTGATTTGCTTGAGTTGATTTTATATCCAGTTACTTTGCTGAAGTTGTTTATCAGCTGTAGGAGTTCCCAACTTGCTTCTTAACCATGATATTTGTGCAGGAATAGAAATCCTGATTAAGACAATATTATAACAGATTCACATCATTGCCCCTTTCTCTTTCATCACCCAAACCTTCTCATATACCCTCCTTGCTCTCTTTTAAATCAAGGGCATTTAGATATTATAAACAAATATATTCCTAAATATAACCTACTCACTCTGTATATTACTTGTATGTATGTTTTCAGGAATGACCATTGGATAATCAATTGGTGTGCTCTTCCCTAGGGAAGACAATTTCTTTCATTCTCAGCATTCCTTATTTGCTGTATTTGTGTGCGTGTGTTTGTGCATGTGTGTGTGTGTGTGTGTGTGTGTGATTGAAGCCTCATGATTCTTTCCTTATCATTCTGACAGGTCTATTGTTGTCTTTGTTCATTTCATGTTTAGGCAGACATTTGGTGAGACTATGGATGTAGATTCTGACATTACTTGGAATCATAGTTTTTCAGCAAACTCCCTGATACTCTGGTTCTTAACATTTTTCCATTCGTTCTTCCATGTGTTCCCTGAACCTTAACATAGGAAGGAGTGTTTTGTAGATGTATCCATTGGTGCAGGGGTCCACAACCATGCACTATGATTCATTGTAGTATTCTG
This sequence comes from Tokudaia tokunoshimensis, assembly GCA_036184795.1. Lineage (NCBI taxonomy): Eukaryota > Metazoa > Chordata > Mammalia > Rodentia > Muridae > Tokudaia > Tokudaia tokunoshimensis. The sequence goes on from BTHU01000007.1 coordinate 51,999,291, forward strand.
TAATGGTATCTATCTGTTGTAAAAAGAAGTTTCCTGGATAAGGTGTGAGTACTGCTCTTATCTGTGGGTTTAAGCATAAATTCTCAGCTTGTTGTTCCTGGTTATACTGGTTTAGTAAATCATGTTTGTAGGTACTCCATAAAGATCCACGGTTACACTAGCTCTGAATCGTTGGCTATTGTTTTCCTCTTGTTGAGCAATCTTAAGTCCAATGAGAAGGCAGTTGGTTACCACCAAGGTGTGAGTGCCACTCTTCCACCTTTAGGCTTTTTGTACCATGCTGGTAGTTGTGGTTTGTAGACATCATAGCTGGGTAGGCCTAATGATTGCCTCTCACCTTTGGAATCTTACATAACACCTTTTGGTACCCTAAAATCTAGTCTTCAGGAAGGAAACCACATAAGAGGTCAGTTATACCTGAGAGATCACGCGGCCCCTCTCTGAAGGGACGGGCAGGAGTGTCTTCCACAAAGGAAACTAAACTTCTGTCTCTGTGGAGCAACTAAGGGCAAGAGCAGGAGCCTGCAATGATGTTGTTGTTGTCTTTTGGACAACTCTGACTAATGACTTGAAAAAAGGCTTCTCATATCTAGTGTTGCAGGTTTTCTTAGGTGATCTTTGGCCCTTGAAGAGAATATTATCAACTTAGATGAGAAAAATACATTAAATTATACAAGTATATTTATACACTGAATTATTAATGTTAATTTTCAATAGATAATTAATAGTAGATAATTCTTATGAGCTTTCATGATGTTCTTACTGTTATTTTCCCATCCTGCCTCATTCTTTTATATTTATCTCCTTCATTTCTCCCTAGGAAGTAAAACCACATTTTTGAACTATCCTGGTCAGACTACTAATAACTTTGTTATTTCCCTCTATGTTGCTTCCCAACAACTTCTACCCTGCAAAGGATCCTACTGGTTTCTACAGTTGCTCCAGGACATGTACTCACATCTGAAGATTTGGATATAGAGGTCTCCAATTAAAGAGGTGATGCAACATTTATCTTTCTGGGTCTGGTTTACCTCACTCAATATAATCTTTTGAATTCTACCCATTTACCTCCAATGTTCATGGTTTAATATTTATTTATGGCTGAATAGCATTTCATAGTGTATGTGTGCCACAATTTCATCATATTTCATCAGACAAAGGTAATTTAGGGTTTTCTAGCTATTGGATATATAGCAGCAATGTGCATGGCAAATCAAGTATCTGAGGAGTATAATGCTAAGTCCTTTTTTGCATATGTCCAGAAGTAGTATAGCTATGTAATGTGACACATGCATTTTTAGGTGTGAGACATTTGGCATATGCTAAGGAGAGATATAGTTGGGTCCTAGGAGAGATTTATTTTTAGCTCTTTAAGAGTTCTCCACATTGATTTTTAGATGGCTGCAGTAGTTCATAATCCCACCAATAATAAGTAAGGGTTTCCTGTTTTCTACACTAACACTAGTATTTGTTGTTGGTTGTTTTGTTGTTCTGTGTCATTCTGACTGATATGAGATGAAATCTCAAAGTTGTTTTTCCCAAATTGCTATGGATAATAGGCACTTCTGAGACATTTCTTAGTTATTTTTTCTTCTTTTGAGTTCTTTATATATTCTATGTATTAATTCTCTTTTTCATGTATAGTTGCTCTATTCTCTTAATCTTAGCAGTGTTGGAATGTTAGTTGTCAAGCTTTCTCTGTAGTGCTAGTGAGACTAGAGACTCAGCTGATAATGCATCCTTTTAGTCCTTCCTCTAATTTTGTGTTATAAGCACTTAATTTTATGAATTGAATATATTTATGCTTAAACTAGCTATGGAAGAACTTTTTATTTGCAACTGAATTTTGACTGATACACTGATATAATGTTTCATACTAGAAATGTTATAAAGGTGGGATATTAGGTTCTATCATTAGAAGACTTTGTGTTTAAAAATGTTGCAGCCAGGTATCATTGGAAGTTGTAGAAGCTGGTAGCTTTTAATGTTATGAGAGAGCATGCTTTTGGTGGCTTCTTAGCACAGTGTTATAGAAATAGTGAACTCAATGATAGTGTCTTTTTTTTTATTTTATTTTATTTTTTTTAATTTACATTCCAAATCATTTCCCCTTTCCCATTTCCTCCCTCCCCGAAAGTCCCATAAGCTCCCTTCCCTCCCTCTTTTCTCCATTCAACCCCCTCTCATTACTCTGTCCTGGCGTTCCCCTACAACCAGTCTTTCCAGGACCAGGGGTCTCTCCTTCCATCTTCTTAGAAATCTATTGATATGCGAATTGTGTCTAGGGTATTCCGAGATTCTGGGTTAGTATCCCCTTATCAGTGACTGCATACCATGTGTGTTCTTTTGTGATTGGGTTACCTCACTAAGGATGATATTTACAAGTTCTGACCATTTGCCTAGGAATTTCGTGAATTCATTGTTTTTAATTGCAGAGTAGTATTATTGATTTGCATTTCCCTAATGACTAAGGATGATGAACATCTCTTTAGGTGCTTCTCAGCCATCAGATATTCTTCAGGTGAGAACTCACTAAGCTCAATTCTAAGTGGATCAAAGATCTCCACATAAAACCAGACACACTGAAACTAATAGAAGGGAAACTAGGGAAGAACCTTGAACATATGGGCACAGGGGAGAATTTCCTGAACAGAACTCCAATAGCTTATGCTCTAAGATCAAGAATAGACAAATGGGACCTCATTAAATTACAAAGTTTTTGCAAGGCAAAAGACACTGTCAAAAAGACAAAGCGGCAGCCAACTAACTGGGAAATGATCTTTACCAACCTTACATCCGACAGAGGGCTAATATCCAATATATACAAAGAACTCAAGAAGTTAAACTCCAGAATTCATTGTTTTTAATTGCAGAGTAGTATTCCATTGTGTAGATATACCACATCTTCTGAATCCATTCCTCCATTGAGGGACATCTGGGTTCTTTCCAGCTTCTGGCTATTATAAATAAGGCTGCTATGAACATAGTGGAGCATGTGTCCTTATTGCATGCAGGTAAAGCCTCTGGGTATATGCCCAGGAGTGGTATAGCCGGATCCTCCGGGAGTGTCATGCCCAGTTTTCAGAGGAACCGCCAGACTGCTTTCCAGAGTGGTTGTACCAGCTTGCAATTCCACCAGCAGTGGAGGACTGTTCCTCTTTCTCCACATCCTCGCCAACAACTGCTGTCTCCTGTGTTTTTGATCTTAGCCATCCTGACTGGTGTGAGATAGAATCTCAGGGTTGTTTTGATTTGCATTTCCCTAATGACTAAGGATGATGAACATCTCTTTAGGTGCTTCTCAGCCATTAGATATTCTTCAGGTGAGAACTCTTTGTTTAGCTCTGTACCCCATTTTTTAATAGGGTTACTTAGCTGCTACTCATTTCTGCTCTGAAAAGATCGAAGAAAGAAACAGTTGGGATTTAGGGTTCTTAGGTTTTCAGATCTATGTCTAAATACATAAAACTGGCTTTTCAATAGTCCAATAGCAAATTCAGTTTTGGGGTTGTTCAGGCATTAGTGCAGAAATTCTTCTACTGGATTTTATATCTATACAGGGATGTGAGTGGCTGTGGCTGAATTGGTATTTTGAGCCTGTGGAAAGTTCCCAACCACAGGAGAATTGCAGAAGGGAAAAGTATTCATAATAAATCTATACTTTTAAAAGACAACTACTGTATTTTTAAGAAGCAGATCTCTGTTTGCTATTTGGCAGACCACTAATACCTGACTATGAATCAGTTGATGGCATGTAATCTGAGCTCACTTTTATGACCTAAGAGTTATATGATTAATATAGCTACACAGCTGACAATGATAACTGAGGTAGTTGGGTCACAAGTTTGAATCCTAACTGGGCTAAATACTGAGTTGAAGACCAGTTCAGGCTACACAGCAAAACTCAGTTTCAAGAAAAATAATCTGGACAGACATTCTCAGAAGCATGCTGTATTTGTTTGAGAGAAGATTATATATATATACATATATATATATATATATGATACATATATAATATGATGCTTGAAAGTGTTCAAAATTTACAAGGGCATTCTTTCAGTAAGTAGCCTTTATTGTCAGTGAACATATTCCTGCCATGGTAATGTTCCTTCCTCCTTTGACTTTACACTTGGATAATGGATGAAGAAATTTCTTAAGTCTATAGAATGGATTATAGACTACTGTCTGATTGTATCCAAAATACTATGCAGTGCTACCTATAATTTTCACACCTATGGATTAGTCCTTATTGTACTAGTATGTACTCTGCATTGTACCAGATGAGAAAGGTGAATACAAACTCAGCTATAAGCTCTACAACCTGCCTGAAAGATACTGGTGAAATAGTGACATAAAGTGGTGAGAGTAACCACTCACTATCTGAATGTAATTAAACCCCACTCCTTGAGATGGAACCCAGGCTTGACACTTCCCAGGTGGTCAAGACCTGATGCTACATAGAATTAGAGGAAAACCAAATGCTGCTGTTCTGTTAAAGGAACATATCAAAATGACTCCTAATGACATTCTGCTATACGCAGATCAGTGTCTTGCTCAGTTATCAGAGTCTGTTCCTTCTACATAATGTGGGAACAAATACAGAAACTCAGAATTGGACAATGTAAAGACTGAGAGATCTTGGAATACTCAGCTTTAAATGAGATATCCTATCAAATCCCTCTTCTCAGGTTTAGAGAACTATGTATTAAAGGAGGCAGAAAGATTATAAGAGCCAATGGGAATGGAAAACATATAGAGAACAAGTCTTTCAAGATACAACAGTACTGATGCACGTATTAACTTGCAGAGACTTGGCACTATGCACAGATCTATTCCACATGGGATTCTAGAGGTGAGGGGAGAAGCAGGATTAAGTACTATCTGTAACCTAGAAATAATCTCTAATTGATAACTGTCTGAAAAGGAAAAAATAGATTTCTCCAATGGAGTCTCACTAGTTGTACAAATAGCATATAAGCGCAAGCCCTATGCCCAGCAGTAGGTGGCCAATACAAAACAAACTCAATGTTATTTTTGGAGTCTTTTTTCCTCATATGCTTTTTTTGAACAGTTCTCTCTCTCTCTCTCTCTCTCTCTCTCTCTCTCTCTCTCTCTCTCTCTCTCTCTCTCTCTCCCATTTATGTTTGCTTTATTGTATTCTGCTTTTTATAACATTATTTTATTAGTATATGCCTATTTAATTTTTTTGAAAATAGATTCTTCTCTTATATCACACATTGTGATCAGTTTTCTCTCTTTCTACTCTTCCCAGCTCCTCTGTACTTCCCTTCTCCTCCTAGATCCACTCCCCTTTGGTTTCTTCTTCAAAAAAGAGGAGATGTTCAAGAGATGCAAGACAAAAAATGATACAAATAAGACCAGGCAAAAGCCCTTATATCAAAGCTGAGTAAAGCAACCCACTAGGAAAAAAGTCTCAGGAGCAGGCAAAAGAGTTATAGATATCAGAGATACTTCAGTTCCCACTGTTAGGAGTTCCACCAAACACCAAGCTAATATGCAGAAAACCTGGTGAATACTCATGCAGACCCTAGATTTACAACTCCAGTCTCCGTGAGCTCCTGTGAGCCCTGCTTAATTGATTTAGTGGACATATTCTGGTGACCTCCATTCCCTCTGTCTACTACAGTCCTCCCTCTTTCTGCATGGTTTCTTGATCTCTGAGGGACAGGTCATGAGATATAGAAAGTATGTGGATTGGGGTGGGTTGAAAAATGGGGACAATCTGGGAGGAGTTGTGGGAGGAGAAACTGTAATCAGAACATACTGTATGGAAAAACTCCATTTTCAATTAAGAAAAGAAAACAAACAAACAAACAAACAAAAAACAAAACAAAAAAAAAGGAAAGGAAAGAATAAAGATATGGCCTGAGAAGAAGTGGAGAAGAGAATACCATCTTTTTTTTGTCTTATTTTTTTTATTAGACATTTTCTTTATTTACATTTCAAATGTTATACCCTTTCCTAGATTCCCCTCTGAAAACACCCTATCCCATACCCCTCCCCGGCTCACCAACCTACCCATTTCTGCTTCCCTTTCCTGGTATTTCCCTACACTGGGGCATCAAGTCTTCTCAGGACCAATGGCCTCTCCTCCCTTTGATGTCCAACAAGGCCATCCTCTGCTACATATGCAGCTGGCGCCATGGGTCCCTCCTTATGTACTCTTTGGTTGGTGGTTTAGTCCCTGGGAGCTCTGGGGTTACTGGTTGGTTCATATTGTTGTTCCTCCTATGGGGCTGCAAGCTCCTTCAGCTCCTTGGGTCCTTTCTCTAGCTCCTCCATTGGGGATCTTGTGATCAGTCCAATGGTTGGCTGAGAGCATCCACCTCTGTATTTGTCATGTACTGCCAGAGCCTCTCAGGAGACAGCTATATCAGGCAACTGTCAACAAGCACTTGGTGGCATCCACAATAGTGTCTGGGTTTGATAACTGTATATGGGATGGATCCCCAAGTGGGGCAGTCTCTGGATGGTCTTTCCTTCAGTCTCTGCTCCACACTTTGTCTCTGTATCTCCTCCCATAGGTATTTTGTTCCCCCTTCTAAGAAGGACCAAAGTATCCATACTTTTGTCTTCCTTCTTCTTGAGCTTCGTTTGGTCTTTTATGAAGAACTTTGGTTCTCAGAGTTGGCTTTGTCTTGCAGAGATGGCTTGAGGCTCACTGATCCATGAATGTTAGCTCATTCTTTGGTAGGATGTAGAGAAGGCTAATATTTATTGTCAATAAGCCTCAATTCAGAAATACTCAGAAGATATATATGGAAATATTCAAGTGTATTTCCATAGAAATTTAACTGAGGAAGGACTATCCACACCAAACGTGGGTAGTATAATCTCATAGTCTTGTTTCCAGACTGAATGAAAAGGGAAATGTTAGTAGAGTATCCTTTTGAAAGTAGGTTGGAATTAGTGACTAAATGATAAAAACAGAACATGGTGGACATTTGATGTTAGGTTACAAAAAGAATTGATTCATATTGGGTTCTTTCTAGTTCTATTTTAAAATTTGTGTTATTTTTTGAGATTATAGTATAATTACATAATTCTCCCTTCCCTTTCTTCCCTCCAATACTTCCCTTGTTCCTTCTTCCTTTCTTTCAAATCCATGGTCATGTTCTTTTTGTTTATTTTGCATTTTCATGTCTCTAACATTTCTAATTTGTGATTTATGCAACTACTAGAATAAGTATCTTCTTTGGTTTTATTTTGGGAAAGAATTAGTCTTTGAGAGTTCATTATGAAGTACTTCTCAGAGAGGAAAAGCAGTATGCATATCAAACTATATATAAAAATATAATCAATATTTATTAAAGTCACCAACTATCTCATTTATGGCTTTATGAGAAGAGGCAAGAACAATGTAGAATCAGCTATTACACTAAAAGTAATCTAAAGTAAAAATAATTACAATAAATGAAAGAAATTAAAAAAGGAGCTAGAGGAAAAAAGAATGGAAAAAGAATATAAAAGTAGAATATAAGGAGATAAAAATCCTCTTATGGGATATGAGTATTTGTAAGGAAAAAACTAGAAAAAGGTAAAAAAAGAAATTTTTAAAAATTCTAAAAACATTGAAAAAAATGAAGTGACAGTCTTGCCGAAATAAGTAAAACAGTACAAAAAATTATTAAAACAAAAACAATCCCCATCCCCAATCCAAAAGAATAGTTCCACCCCCCCTCCAATATTAAACTCTTTCAGAAAGACAGAGTAGAGCACAGAAACTTGGCTTTTTTATTACCCTTTCCTTTTATTAACATTTAGGATTATGGTAAACCTAGGTTTGTCAAATTTGTCTGTTTTAGCTGCATTCACTTTAAAAGCTACCTCTATGTGTATGCCAGTCACCAAGTCCTGTATGGTCTCTAGACTAAGCAGACTCTTACTCATAGAGATTCTCTGATTGTGCACTGTGGAGTGGCTAATATCCATTCCCTGGAGTATTCTCAGAACACTGGAGAGTCAGGGAAACAGAAAGAGAGCTGAGATCTGCCCTGGATCAGGTGAATAAATGGAAACTGGAGCTCCCCTGATGTTCTTGCTCTCAGATCCTACCCAGTAGTGAACCACCCTGCACTAGGGAAGAGGCTATAGAAATGAAATGACATGCTCACAGATTTTGGTGCCAGCAGTCAACTACATATGGCAGGATGTAACTCTGGAGATGGCGTTCTAGAGTCACCTGGCCACAGTCTCAGTACTTTCAGTCTTTACCATTATTTACAGGTAATGGGGTCCAGAGAGCAGGGCCACTGGCTACCTCACTCCTCAAAATTTGAGTCTCTGCTGCTTTAACCTCTCAGTGTGACAGTGTCTGACCTTCCACTATCCACTGTTGCCTCTCATAGATGTCTCGCACCCAGTGATTGTGGAAGGGTCCCTGGGATTATGGCCCTTGTGATTAATAACTCAGGTCTTCAGAGCATCCCTATTCAAGATGGCACCTGCAATAGCCCACCTAGATATGAAAGGTGACAAATTTAATTTCCTCTGAATTACAGGCTTGTCACTCAGGAGAAGTTTCTGCTGTAGGGAATCCACCCTCTGAACTTAATATTTGTGAAGACTGGATATTTTTTATGTACCTCTTAAAGCAAATGCCATTTGTTTTATACAAATATTTACAATCTCAGAATGCTCAACATGTGTGAAAGAAATGGACATATGAGATTATATATATTAAGAAAAATCAAGAAGTCTATAAAATGCATTCGCATGTGCAAAAATAAACTATAAAGGAGCTTTAAATGTGTGTGAAATGTTAGAACAGAGTACTCAATTTGAACTGCTCTTATCATTCCTTCCACATACTATAATTTTTTCTTATATAACATATTAGATAATTTCTTGCCAACATATTAGGTTATTTCTTTTTCTATTATGGCCGTTTAATGTGGGCATCTTGTCCCTAGAAGAAAGCTCTACAAGTTTATGGATCTTGGTGTTCTTATATCCACTATGTAGAATGGATTTCTATCTATTTATGACATATATGTGATTTCAACCACGTAGTTTAGAATGACTGGTGTATGTGGGATTACCACAGTTTGGGTGATGCTGTTAAGTATCTGATGGACATGCTGGCTCCTTAAGAAGTAAATGAAGAGATTTGGCAGGGGGGCAACAGAGCTACACTTTATTTTGCAGATGTTTTTACATATATAAAAATGCAACTTCTATGAGCAAGAAAATCACAATCATGTGAAAGGATCAAGTGGAAAAGGCCTTTTTCTTGTACTAAGGAGAGATGGCTCAGAAGTTAGGAGCACTTATTGTTCTTCCAAAGGTTCTGAGTTCAAATCCCAACAACCACATGGTGGCTCACAGCTCACAACCATCTATAATGAGATCTGACGCCCTCTTCTGGTGTGTCTGAAGATAGCTACAGTGTACTCACATATAATAAATAAATAAATCTTAAAAAAAAAAGAAAAGGATGAGTGTGTAGGAAGGAATCACCATGACCAAAGTTACTATAAGAGTAAATACTGCTAAGAAAAATGCCATCAGCTCTCAAATCTTTGTTTCTGAGCAAGCAATCTGCAGCATGGAAGACAAGTCTTGGGGGAAATGTTGGTGCATGCTACAGTAACAGAATTCCACCTAGAGGGAGGTGATCACGGGGGGGGGGGAAATCAATAAGAAAAGCAACTGACCAGGAGGCAATTGTAAGATGATCATACACTTTATTGCTATTATAGTTATGTATTTGACTTGCAAGCTTGTAGCCAAAGTTGTTAGAGCTGGAAGTAATCAACCTGTATTTTATAAATTCAATCATATTTTTTCCCACTTTGAAAGTTATCTGTCATTTATTTTTGATGACAACATATGGAAATTATTACTTTTGAGTTCTAAAGATTTTTAATGTTAGTAATGAAAAATATAGTCTGGTGGTATATATTTTTGAACTAGGCTATGACCAATAGAGAACTATCTTGGCAGAAATACTGAGGCAAGACTTGACAAAATATATCCCTGGCATAATAAAACAAGTTCAGTTCTTGATTTAGAAAACTAAGTACCAGTGTAGATGGAACTACAGAGATACTCAGATTCATCTTTTTCCAGGCATAGTCCCCACTTATTTTGCTGATTATATGTAATAAAGGAAATTTTCTGTTTCACGTGAGAAATATCCCTTTTATCAGACTGTCACTTTTATAAAATTACTTAATAAAAAAAATTAAGCATTTTAAGGTTCTTTCTTGTTATAATTTATCTTTCTAATTTAAACACCAATTAGTAATGACAGAAAAATGAGTTATTGTACTTCCAAAATTTTTGTTGTGTTATTTAAATTCTGTGTATATTGTGACTTTTCTGATATTGATTAGTTAACAAGCATTCCAAAAATTTCCTCGAAAGCCTCAGATACACTCTGCCTGTTTTGGAATATATTCAAGAGGAATCTATGAAAGGAAAACAGCATACACATCCCCAGAGATTGAAAAACACATGCATGTGTGACTAATTAATTTTGGCAACCCTCTAGTTCCTTTGGGAGGCATTTTGTATTGTGGGAATGTATAATGCCATCTGTGACAATAGGCTTCCCCTGAAGCAAAGAAAAAGCCTGATGATGGACACAGTTTGCTTGCTGAGAAATTGTCCTCTCAATTACTACTTTTACGGAAAAGACACTCGCTTTGGTACTTTAGTAGTTTTCAATAAGAAAAAAATAAATTTCATCTGGAGAATCCATACCACATGTGACAATGAAGAAAGAGTATTTCAGGGTGGATGTGAAGAGCCTTGGGAAAGGTCATGAGCTCTAGTTGAGTGAATTTGAGCAGGAGTAAAGACTTTTCAAAATAAATCCAGAATAGCTGAGGATTTAGAGAGGGTATGAGAAGTCTGGCTGCTTATTTCACAGTAATTCATTTGCATTACACACTCCAGGTTTCCAACAAATACAGGCATCCAAATCACAGGAATGCAGCCTGTGCTTCATACTTTGCAATGATTATCAAAGAGAAAACAGTACTTGATAGTTGGATAACAGGAGTGTTTGATGGCCTGAAGTTATAGTTTCGGCACATGAATCACATGCAATGAATGAAGCCATCTTACACATGTATTATAAGTGACAGAATCCTGAACTTTGGGCAGTGCGTACACCATTGACCTTAAATCATGTTTTTCTTTTTTTTTTTATAAGTGTAAATTATTTGTCAAAAAAATGAACCCTGATATGTCATTTACATATAGGTGTATAATGTAATTTGATCACTTTTATTTCTTATTATCCTCTTTTATCTCCTTTTCTCTCCACTGTCCCTAGCCTCTTTCCAAATAGTCTGTCTACTTTCAAGAGTCAGCTAAAACGAAACAAACCTAGAATTTGTATGTGAGAGGAAACACGGGATTCCTGTCTTTCTGAACCTGGCTCATTTCACTTAATTTGAAGACATCCAGTTCTATCAATTTCTCTGAAAATATTTTAATAATTATTTTTGGCTAAATAATATTTTGTTATGTACATAATGCCATATTTCCCTTTATTTTTCTGTTGAAGAGCTTCTAGGCTGTATCTGTCACTTTGCAAATGTCAGTAGTCCACAGATATCCTGGGATCTCTGTTGCATGATAATTTGGGTCCTTTCAGGTGAGTAACCAAGGATTGTATATCTGAATCCTATACTAGCTCAGATTTCAGGGGGTTTTGAATGTCCATATTAATTTTATAGTAGCAGAACTAATTTACATTCCCATGAAATATGTAAGAATTCTTCCTCTCATAAATCTGCCACCATTTGCTGCTTTTCATTTTCTGGATGCCAGTCTTTTTATTTTTATTAAATTAAGATGAATCCTAAAGAAAGCAAATCCAACTGAAGCTCTAAGAAAATGTTCACTTGGAGAACATGATGTTCACTTTGGCCATTATCAGACTAAGTATTTTTACTAGGGATAAACAGTGGAATACTAGATCAGTGGATTCAATGGATCAGTTGCCAAACAGAACAAACCATTAAGAAAGAAAAAAAATGATAGAACTGTGGTGGTGGTGGTGGTGGTGTGTGTGTGTGTGTGTGTGTGATATAGAGTAGCTCTATTATGTAGCCCTGGCAGTCCTGGAAGTCACTGTGTAGATTGAGCAGTCTGGTCTCCAACTGACAGAGATCTACCTGCTCTGCTCTAATTTTGTAAAATATCTCAAAACAAACCAATGAGGAAAAGCAGCTAAATTTTTATTATGAAAGTCTCTTACTTCGTTGCATTTCAATTGACATTGAATACATCTCTCCAGGGAACTACTGGGAGAGATTTATACTTATAGTCACTTAATGATTATTAGAGTAGCCTTTAAGGTTAATTTTTTTGTAGTTTATCTTGGAAATGTATGCATACAAGTAATATTATACAGAACGAGCAGATTGGTTTTAGACACACACACACATTTACACAATCTCCTAACAACCTTTCTTGTACAGCGCATATCAGTGTATATAGCAAACAGTCTTAGCCCCATGTACTCCAAAGTCTACAAAAAGTCAATACTTGAAAATAGATTAAACAATAGAAATATTGGAATTAAATTATTATGAGTATGCCAGGAAATTTGAGAACTACCTGGGACATAGAACAACTATTACTTACACTGTCAGAGAAATCCATAGATCAGGAAACAAAAGATTAGAGTCTCTTTCCAAAGAAACTTTAGGTGAGCTCAAAGTTAAGCATTAACAAATCAACAAAAAGTATTCAGTATGCTTAATGGTCAGTGTTTAGGACTCTGATGGAAGTAACAGTAATTTTGAGAGGAACTTTTAGAAATTGACACTTAAAAACCACTAATTTCAATGTGTTATGATAATAAAGGACAGAACACACAACAAAGACATAATACAGATACATTGCACTGTACAAACCTCTATTAATATGAATAGACTTTAGGAAATTGAGCAAGAAGTAGCCACACAACAGAGGTGGGGGACATTGGCTCATGGAAGATCTCAATTGAAAAGTGCCTATACAGAAGAAAATAAGTTTTCAGAGTTGCTTGTTGCTCTTTGATTAGCTTCTGCTTGTTACACCATGGATAAATATTTTGAAAATAAATTCATTCTTTTAAAATGTCATTCTCACTTTGGTGGCATCAAATCAGTTACACTTAGAAAATTTTAACTGAAATCAAAATATGAAAATATTCAGCCAAGTTGAATATAGTGGTGGATGGGAAATGCAATAATGCAAATACACAGTTACATATAATGTTCTTTATAGAAAATGAAGCAGTGAATTTCTTTACCATTAAATTTTATTTGAAATACATTTCTTGATCAAGTTCTTGAAGGATTCTTTTACTTGTTTGTTTCTAAGGGAGTAAATAAAAGGATTCAGCATCGGGGCAACAGAGGTGTTGAGCACTGCTATACCCTTAGTCAAAGCCACTCCTTCCTTTGCTGAAGTTTTGACATACATGAATATACAGCTTCCATAGGAAATGGACACAACAATCATGTGTGAGGAACAGGTAGAAAAGGCCTTTTTCCTTTGCTCCGCAGAGGGGATTTTTAGAATTGTCTTAAGGATGAATAGATAGGATAGAATCACTAATGTTAAGGTTACCATGAGAGTGAATACTGCTAGGAAGAATGCCAAGAGTTCCAGGAAGGCTGTGTCTGTGCAAGAGATGAGCAGCATGGGGGATGAGTCACAAGTGAAATGGTCAATAATGTTGGAGTCACAGAAATCCAGTTGAAGCCCCATGATCACAGGTGGAAAGATGATGAGAAATCCAGCCAGCCAACAGCTAACTATGAGTTGCATGCAGACTCTGCTGTTCATTATTGTGGTGTAATGCAAGGGCTTACAGATAGCCACATAGCGGTCATAGGACATAGCAGTCAGAAGGAAAAATTCAGTTGAACCCAGGAGTATGAAGAAGAACACCTGAGCCATGCAAGAGTTATAGGAGATGGTCATATCCCCTGTTACAATGCTCACAAGGAACCGAGGAATGGAAACTGTGGTAAATGAGATTTCTAGGAAAGAGAAATTTCGAAGAAAGAAGTACATGGGTGTCTTGAGGTGTGAATCTATCAGAGTGAGGGTAATAATGGTCAGATTTCCAGTAATGCTCAAAATATAAGTGAGAAATAAAAATATAAAAATCAAAATGTTTAGCTTTGGGTCATTTGTTAATCCCAAAAGAATAAACTCACTCACAGATGTTCGGTTTCCCATTTCTTCCTGTGTTCTGTCAGGTCTGTAATTGTGAAATGCATTAGAGAGTCAGGATAATTTTGAATTATATTTGTTTGTTTTATCACACCCTCCAAAACTTGTAACAATATACCAACTGAAATGTTAACTTACTCACCAAATTATAGTGTTTTAAAAGTGAACATTACCTACTACAAAACAATTATGCATTTGGTGATTGCCTTGGATCTACAGATAGTATGTATCAAGGTATTTACTTGATAGTTCTAGTTAGTACAAGATTATGCCATGACAGGTCTTTTGCAGTGGTATATGAGCAAATATATTTGAGAACTAAATAAAATTTTTAAAAATGAGAAATGTAAGTTTATTCTCAAAACTACTTCAATGAAGGAATGCATTACTTTTTGTGAATCAAACATTTAAACATTATTTGTCAATTTTAGAAAATGTTCTAAACTATCTTGACTTTCTGAAGAATTAATAATTAGTAAATGGATCAGCACTTTCAAAACCAACATTTATATAAACCTAAAGGAACAAACTCTGAAATCTCCAAATTTCAAAAAGTCCAAAGTTCATAGTGTTTCTTTTTTGAATTAAATAATATTTTTCTCTATGATTTTGAGACTTTAATAGCCAGATAAAGAACGTAGGGTAATGAATAATTAGAAAATGGAAAAAGACTAAATGGACTAACTATACCACAGAACAGAGACTTACAATTGTATAATGCCAAGTGGTTGTAACTGAAGAGTTGAAACCCAAACGCTTATTGGGTTTTTAACCAACTGTCAATGTTACCTCATTTTGTATCATTGTTCACACTTCTCACCTATGTCCACATTTTGTGATTTTCATACATAAAAACCTTACACCATGTATAGCTGAAATTTGGGGAGGTAATTAAGCTATATACAGTAATAGGAACACATGATTGGATGAACCAAAAGAAAATCTCTGAAGTATAAGTCTGATAGGTGATATGGTCCTGGTTGTTGGTAGAAACTGCCAGAGGCCAAACTCTCTAAGGTAATACATTCTTAAAATTGTGGTTTAAGGAAGTTGAGAAATCCTTGGGTCCAAGTGAGCAGCAAAGAACTCAGTGGGCACCCCAAGGTCAGTGCACACTATTTATAAAAGTCTCAAAGCAAAAGAGACTTGTTTGTTTATTTATATATTTATTTTATTTATATTGAGTAGAAGTGTCTCTGGCTGTAATGTACAATTTAATAGGAATTCTAAGGGTTGTTGAAACAGCACAGGGAAGTTGACAAAGAGAACAGGAATTCAGAGGCAGAATTTATAATATCTTGGAATGAGGCTAAGACTCTCAAGAAGGATGGGGAAGAAGGAGGATAGGGAAGAGAGAGGGGGATTAAGGAACAAAATGAAGAAAGGAAAAAGGGAAGAAGGCAGCCATATTGTTATAATATTTGGGTGATACAGCTGAGAGACAATAAAGCTGTATAATTGGTTTGCTTCCTAGGTGAAGCTCTTTTGGTAAAGGAGGAAAAGACATAAAGCATGAGTGTGAATCAAGAATCAACATCTTTGGGAGACGGAGACCTACATGACCTATGAGTAGAAATTGTTGAGATAGAACATCACCTGAAATTCTTAGTTGTAACTCTAACAGCCATTACCTGGTATCTCTTGTTTTCTAAAATTCCAAAAAACAGCAAAGTCCTTACCATGGTTACTATGAAATCCAACAAATACCATTTTCCCCCTTTAGCTTCTGGTTAGTCTTGGGAAAGAAAGATGGTCTATAATTTTAAATACTACTTCTTACACCATTGTTAGAAAATGGTGTGTCTAAATATTCTTTCGAGAAACTTTTCTGTTTTATGTTTTTACCTTCACCTTTAAACAGACACAAGGGACTCTTTCAGCAAAAAAGTGATAAACTGTCTCTAGAGAGAGGTGGGGTTGATGAGTATGGCCTAAAGCTAAGCTGAATAATGAGGTGAATTACAGAAATTATCTTCTGAAACATTCATTGTTAGAGAAATGTAGAATGCAAACAATACTGAAAAACAACACCAAATTATTTTTGTATTTTATATAGCCAATATTTTTAATACAAAAAGGTAATATAATCTAATTTCATATAAACATGTAACAAAGCACAAAATAGCAAGAGGAAATATCCACTGGGACATAAAGTGTCCCATATAATTATTTTGTTTGATAATTCAAACTGCTGGATAAGTTAGGCAAGATATAGCTAATAGTCATATTGACAAGAAATGAGAGAGAATATTTTTACAACTCACAAAATTAATATTCAAAAATATTTTCTTACTGATTACCTAATTTATATTAGAAAAACCAAGCTTACTGTTTTTTCCATGATAGTCCTTTGTATTTTTTTCCTCTTTTAGATAATTTATTGCTGTAAGGCACTAGATTTTTTAACTTCAGTATGCTTCATATAGAGGCTAAATTTGAGTTTTGTAAACATTTATGTGTACTAAAAGTTGCTGACTCCACTAATATGTAGTTTCAGCTGATTTTTCTGCTTCAAAAGAGAGGATATTGCTCATTATCTTTATAAGGATATCCTAACAAAAGCTACTTACTTATTGAAATCCTTCACATTTTTGAAAAATATTAAAAAATAGATTTGCAGAACCAGAGAAGGCATACTGAATGTATAATGAGTTGATGTAAAACACACAGAGAGAAGTAGTCTATTGACTAAGTTTAATGCCCAAGAAAAAGACATAGACTAACAGACTGGATATGTGAACAGGACCCAACATTTTGCTGCATACAAAAAACCTACCTCAGTGACAAAGACAGACACTACCTCAAAGCAAAAGGCTGGAAAACAATTTTCCAATCAAATGGTCCCAAGAAACAAACTGGAGTAGCCATTCTAATATCAAATAAAATCGACTTTCAACCTAAAGTTATCAAAACAAACAAACAAACAAACAAACAAAAAACCGATAAGGAAGGACACTTCATACTCATCAAAGGAAAAATCTACCAGGATGAACTCTCAATTCTGAACATCTATGTTCCAATTGCAAGGGCACCCACATTCATAAAAGAAACTTTACTAAAGCTCAAAGCACACCTTGCACATCACATAATAATAGTAGGAGACTTCTACACCTCACTCTCATCAATGGACAGATCATGGAAACAGAAGGAAAAGCTGGAGCTGAAAGTTTTAGAGAAGAAAGAAAAGGAGGAAGGAGAAGGTGAGATGGAGGATGGAGGGAGAAGAAGATGGAGGAAGAAGAGGTTGGAGATGGAGCAGCCCCATGTGGCTCCAAGTAGTTAGGTATCTCATAGCTGGGCGATAGAGCAGAGTAGGGTATATTTGCCCAATCTAGGTGTGCAGATTTTATCCTATTAACTGAGTTGTGTGTTCTTTGTAAGGGAATTTTGGGGTTAGAGATTTATCATTAAAAATCTGGCTGTTATAAGTCTCTAGTGTTTTCATTTCACAGGGCTAAGGGGAGCTGAGTGAGTTGTAGTTGGCATTCTGCAGGTCAGCCACAGGGGTGGATGATCTGAGCAATGCTAACAGTAGCCCCAGGCATTTCCAGTTAAACTGGTTTGGTTAGCTTAAGGGAACCAGGGCAAGACTGTAGCTTAGCTGGATTTAGTATATATTTGGGCCTTGTATCCCTGATTAACACAAAGGAGTGTTGGATTTTGTCAAATTCTTCTTTAATATCTAATGAGATAATGAGATGATCTCATGATTTTTTTCTTTCAGTTTGTTTATGTGGTGGATTATGTTGACGAATTTTCACATACTGAAGCCCTGCATCCCTGGGATGAAGCCCACTTGATTTTTTTTTTTTTTACATTCCTAATGATTTCCCCTTTCCCGTTTCCTCCCTCCCCGAAAGTCCCATGAGCCATCTTCCCTTCCCCTGTTCCCCATTCAACCCCCTCACCCTTCTCTGTCCTGGTATTCCGCAACATCCAGTCTTTCCAGGACCAGGGGTCTCTCCTTCCATCTTCTTGGAAATCTATTGATATGTGAATTGTGTCTTGGGTATTCCAAGTTTCTGGGTTAATCCCCTTATCAGTGACTGCATACCATGTGTGTTCTTTTGTGATTGGGTTAGCTCACTAAGGATAATATTTTCCAGTTCTAACCATTTACCTAAGAATTTCATGAATTCATTATTTGTAATTGCAGAGTAGTATTCCATTGTGTAAATATACCACATCTTCTGAATCCATTCCTCCCTTGAGGGACATCTGGGTTCTTTCCAGCTTCTGGTTATTATAACATCCAAGGCTGCTACGAACATAGTGGAGCATGTGTCCTTATTGCATGCAGGGTAAGTCCCTGGGTATATGCCCAGGACTGGTATTAACAGAATCCTCTGGGAGTGTCATGCCCAGTTTTCTGAGGAACCACCAGACTGCTTTCCAGAGTGGTTGTACCAGCTTGCAATCCCACCAGCAGTGGAGGAGTGTTCCTCTTTCTCCACATCCTCGCCAACAACTGCTGTCTCCTGTGTTTTTGATTTTAGCCATTCTGACTGGTGTGAGGTGAAATCTCAGGGTTGTTTTGATTTGCATTTCCATAATGACTAAGGATGTTGAACATTTCTTTAGGTGCTTCTCATCCATTAGATATTATTCAGGTGAGAACTCTTTGTTTAGCTCTGTACCCCATTTTTTAATAGGGTTATTTGGCTCTCTGGGGTCTAACTTATTGAGTTCTTTGTATATATTGGATATTAGCCCTTGGTCCCATGTAGGGTTGGTTAAGGTCTTTTCCCAGTTTGTTGGTTGCCGCTTTGTCCTTTTGACAGTGTCCTTTGACTTACAGAAACTTTGTAATTTTATGAGGTCCCATTTGCCAATTCTTGATCTTAGAGCATAAGCTATTGGTGTTCTGTTCAGGAGATTTTCCCCTGTGCTCATATAGTCAAGGTTCTTCCCTAGTTTTCTTTCTATTAGTTTCAGTGTGTCTGGTTTTATGTGGAGGTCCTTGATCCACTTGGAATTGAGCTTAGTACAAGGAGATAAGAATGAATCGATTTGCATTCTTCTGCATGCTGACCTCCAGTTGAGCCAGCACCATTTGTTGAAAAGGCTATCTTTTTTCCACTGGATGGTTTTAGCTCCTTTGTCAAAGATCAAGTGACTATAGGAGTGAGGATTCATTTCTGGGTCTTCAATTCTGTTCCATTGATCTACATGCCTGTCACTTTACCAATACCATGCAGGTTTTAACACTATTGCTCTGTAGTACAGCTTGAGGTCCGGGATACTGATTCCCCCAGAAGTTCTTTTAATGTTGAGAATAGTTTTAGCTATTCTGGGTTTTCTTTTATTCCAGATGAATTTTTGAATTGCTTTTTCTAACTCTATGAAGAATTGAGTTGGGATTTTGATGGGGATTGCACTGAATCTGTATATTGCTTTTGGCAAAATGGTCATTTTTACTATATTAATCCTGCCAATCCATGAGCATGGAAGATTTTTCCATCTTCTGAGGTCTTCTTCAATTTCTTTCTTCAGAGACTTGAAGTTCTTGTCATACAGATCTTTCACTTGTTTGGTTAGAGTCACACCAAGATACTTTATATGGTTTGTGGCTATCGTGAAGGGTATCATTTCTCTTACTTCTTTCTCAGCCTGCTTATCCTTTGAGTATAGGAAGACCACTGATTTGCTTGAGTTGATTTTATATCTGGTCACTTTGCTGAAGTTGTTTATCAGCTGTAGGAGTTCTCTGGTGGAGTTCTTTGGGTTGCTCAAGTATACTATCATATTGTCTGCAAATAGTGATAGTTTGACTTCTTCCTTTCCAATTTGTATCCCTTTGACCTCCTTTTGTTGTCTAATTGCTCTAGCTAGAACTTCAAGTACTATATTTTAAAAGATATGGAGAGAGAACACATCCTTGTCTAGTCCCTGATTTTAGTGGGATTGCTTCAATTTTCTCTCCATTTAGATTGATGTTGACTACCAGTTTGCTGTAAATTGCTTTTACTATGATTAGATATGGGCCTTGAATTCCTGATCTTTCCAAGACCTTTAACATGAAAGGATTCTGAATTTTGTCAAATGCTTTCTCCACATCTAATGAAATGACCATGTGGTTTTTTTCCTTTGAGATTGTTTATGTAGTGGATTACATTGATGGACTTCCTTATATTGAACCATCCCTGCAACCCTGGGATGAAGCCTACTTGATCGTGGTGAATGATCGTTTTGATGTGTTCTTGGATTTGGTTGGCAAGAATTTTATTGAGTATTTTAGCATTGATATTCATAAGAGAAATTGGTCTGAGATTCTCTTTCTTTGTTGGATCTGTGTGATTTTGGTATCATCGAAATTGTGGCTTCATAGAATGAGTTGGGTAGTGTTCCTTCTGTTTCCATTTTTTGGAATAGTTTGAAGAGTATTGGTGTTAGGTCTTCTTCGAAGGTCTGATAGAATTCTGCACTAAAACCATCTGGACATGTGCTTTTTTTGGTTGGAAGCCTTCCAATGACCACTTCTATTTCTTCAGGGGTTATAGGAGAGTTTATATGGTCTATTTGATCCTGATTTAATTTTGGTATTTGGTATCTGTCTAGGAAATTGTCCATTTTCTCCAGATTTTCTAGATGTGTTGAATACAGGTTTTTGTAGTAGGATCTGATGATTTTTTGAATTTCCTCAGTTTCTGTTGTTATTTCTTTTTTCGTTTTTGATTTTGTTAATTTGGATACTGTCTCTGTGCCCTCTGGCTAGTCTGGCTAAGAGCTTATCTATTTTGTTGATTTTCTCAAAGAACCAACTCCTAGTTTTGTTGATTCTTTGTATGGTTTTATTTGTTTCTACTTGATTGATTTTAGCCCTGAGTTTGATGATTTCTTGCCTTTTTCTCCTCTTGGGTGTATTTGTTCCTTTTTGTTCCAGGGCTTTCAGGTGTGCCATTAAACTGCTAGTATATGCTCTCTTCTGTTTCTTTTTGGAGGCACTCAGGGCTTTGAATTTTCCTCTTAGCACCACTTTCATTGTGTCCCATTAAATTAAGGTATGTTGTGTCTTCATTTTCATTAAATTTTAAAAAGTTTTTGATTTCTTTCTCTATTTCCTCCTTGATCAAGGTATCATTGAGTAGAGCATTGTTCAGCTTCCACGTGTATGTGGGCTTTCTGTTGTTTTTGTTGCCATTGAAGACCACCCTTATTCCATAGTGATCTGATAGGAGGCATGGGATTATTTCGATCTTTTTATATCTGTTGAGGTCTGTTTTGTAACCAATTATATGGTCAATTTTGCAGAAGGTACCATGAGGTGCTGAGAAGAAGGTATATTCTTTTGCTTTAGGATGAAATGTTCTCTCTCTCTCTCTCTCTCTCTCTCTATATATATATATATATATATACACACACACACATATATCTCTTAGTTCCATTTGGTCCAAGGCTTCAATTAGTTTCACTGTTTAGTTTCTGCTTTCCTGAATGATGCATTTCAGAGAGTGGGGTGTTGAAGTCACCCACTATTATTGTGTGAGGTGCGATGTGTGCTTTGAGCTTTAGTAAAGTTTCTTTTACGAATGAGGGTGCCCTTGCATTTGGAGCATAGATGTTCAGAATTAAGAGTTCTTGATGGATTTTTCCTTTGACCAGTATGTAGTGTCCTTCTGTGTCTTTTTTGATGACTTAAAGTTGAAAGTCATTTTTATCTGATATTAGGATGACTACTCCGGCTTGTTTCCTGGGACCATATGCTTGTAAAATTGTTTTCCAGCCTTTTACTTTGAGGTAGTGTTTGTCTTTGACCCTGAGGTGCGTTTCCTGCACGCAGCAAAATGCTGGGTCCTGTTTACATATCCAGTGTGTTAGCCTATGTCTTTTTTGAGGGGGATTTGAGACCATTGATATTAAGAGAGATTAAAGAATAGTGATTAGTGATTATTGCCACCTGCTATTCTTAATGCTGTCTTTATGTTTGAGTGGTTATCTCCTTTTGGGTTTAATGAAAGAAGGTTACTATCTCGTTTTTTCCAGTGTGTAGTTTCTCTCCTTGTATTGGCAATTTCCATCTATTATCCTTTGCAGGGCTGGGTT
Organism: Tokudaia tokunoshimensis; assembly: GCA_036184795.1. NCBI lineage: Eukaryota > Metazoa > Chordata > Mammalia > Rodentia > Muridae > Tokudaia > Tokudaia tokunoshimensis. The sequence continues at coordinate 52,021,542 of BTHU01000007.1, forward strand.
TGGGAAAGATATTTTGTAAATTTGGTTTTATCGTGGAATATCTTGGTCTCTCCATCTATGGTGATTTAGAGTTTTGCTGGGTATAGTAGTCTAGGCTGCCATTTGTGTTCTCTTAGAGTCTGTATGAGATCTGCCCAGGATCATCTGGCTTTCATAGTCTCTGGTGAGAAGTCTGATGTGATTCAGATAGGTCTTCCTTTATATGTTACTTGGCCCTTTTCTCTTACTGCTTTTAATATTCTTTCTTTGTTTAGTACATTTGGTGTTTTGATTATTATGTGACGGGAGGTATTTCTGTTCTGGTCCAGTCTGTTTGGAGTTCTGTAGGCTTCTTGTATGTTCATCGGCATCTCTCTCTTTAGGTTAGGGAAGTTTTCCTCCATAATTTTGTTGAAGATATTTACTGGCCCTTTAAGTTGCAAATCTTCACTCTCATCTGTAACTATAATCCTTAGGTTTGGTCTTCTCATTGTGTCCTGGATTTCCTGGATGTTTTGGGTTACACGTTTTTTGCATTTTGCATTTTCTTTGACTGTTGAGTCGATGCTTTCTATGGTATCTTCAGCACCTGAGATTCTTTCTTCCATCTCTTGTAGTCTATTGTTGATGTTTGTATCTATGACTCCTGATATCTTCCCAAGGTTTTCTATCTCCCAAGTTGTCTCGCTTTGTGATTTCTTAGTTGTTTCTACTTCCTTTTTTAGATCCTGGATGGATTTGTTCACATCCTTCATTTGTTTGTTTGTGTTTTCCTGTATTTCTTTAAGATATTTTTGTGTTTCCTTTTTCAGGATTTCTGCCTGTTGACCCAAGTTCTCCTGTATTTCTTTAAGTGATTTTTGTGTTGCCTCCTTGTGGGCTTTTATCTGTTGATCCATATTCTCCTGCATTTCTTTAAGCGATTTTTGTGTTTCCTTTGTAAGGGCTTCTACCCGTTAATTCATGTTCTCCTGTATTTCTTTATGAGATTAATTTTCGTCCTTCTTGAAATCCTCTAATAGCATCATGAGAAGTGATTTTAAATTCAGATCTTGCCTTTCGGGTGTGATGGGGTATCCAGGACTTGCTGCTGTTGGAGAGTTGGGTTTGGATGGTGCCATATTGCCTTGATTTCTGTTAGTAACGTTCCTACGTCTGCCTTTTGCCATCTGCTTATATCTAGTGTTAGTTGGTCCTGCTGTCACTGGCTGTTGCTTGGACCTCCTGTGAGCCTGCAAAGCTATTTCTGACCCCTCTGGATGACCGGGTTTCCCCTGGCCCTGATTGCTGAGGGGATGCCCTGCTCCTGAGTGACTTTGGAGCCCTGATGTGCCTTGCCCCAAGTGATGTCATACTTGGGGAAATCCCTGCGTACCTGGAGACTCAGTGTAGTCAATTCCTGGGGCAGAGGTGACTAAGGGGAGGCTGGTGTGCTCTCTCCTGGTGCGGGACCCTCTGCAGGGCAGATGTCCCACAGCAGAACTGGCACATAGATGACCACTGACCTGCCCAGCTCTTGGGTGCAGGGAGCACACAAGTTGGCTGAGTCCCAAGAGATCTTATGCTTGGTTATCCCTGCCCCTGGAGGTCCCAACTGCTCTGTTGCCAGATCAAAGATGGCGGAGTGTACTGTGCACCCTTTCTGCGCAGATCACTCTGCAGGGCAGATAGCCCACAGCAGAGCTGGCGCCCAGAGACCACAGAGCTGTTCTGCTCTTGGGCGCAGATGGAAGCCTAGCAGGCTGTGTCCCAAGCGATGTTATATTGGGGAATTCCTGTGTCCCTGAAGGCTCAGTGTAGTCAATCCCCAGAGCAGAGGTTGCTAAGGGGAGGCTGGTGTGCTCTCTCCCAGTGCGCTCTCTCCTGGTGCGGATCCCTCTGCAGGGCAGATGTCCTACAGAAGAGCTGGAGCATAGATGACCACAGAGCTGCCCAACTCTTGGGTGCAGGGAGCACACAAGCTGGCTGAGTCTCAAACGATGTTATGCTCGGTTATCCCTGTGCCTGGAGGTCCCAACTCCTACTTGATCTTGTTGGACGAAGTCTTTGATGTTTCTAGATTCAGTTTGCAAGTATTTTATTGAGTAATTTTGCATCGTTGTTCATAAGGGCAATCGGTCTGAAGTTTACTTTGTTGAGTCTTTGTGTGTTTTAGGTATCAAGGTGACTGTGACTTCATAGCATGATTTTAGAAGTGCTTCTTCTGTTTCTATTTTGTGGAATAGTTTGAGGAGTATTGGTATTAATTGGTATTACCTCTTCTTTGAAAGTCTGATAGAATTCTGAACTTAAACCATCTGGCCCTGGGCTTTTTTGGTTGGGAGATGTTTAATGAGTGCTTCTATTTCTTTAGGGTTTTTGGGACTGTTTAAGTAGTTCACCTGGCCTTGTTTTAACTTTGGTAAGTGTCTTGAAAATCGTCCATTTCTTTACTATTTTCCAATTTTGTGGCTTTTGAAATAAGACCTAATGATTCTGTGGATTTCCTCAGTATGTGTTGCTATGTCTCCTTTTTCATTTCTGATTTTGTTTTTTTTGAGTACTGTCTCTCTTCCTTTTAGTTAGTTTAACTAAGGGTTTGTCTATCTGGTAGATTTTCTCAAAGAACCAAGTATACTTTTAGATTGGTGGTATGAGAACTTTCTAGTTTCTTTATGGAGGCACTTAGTGCTATGAACTTTGCTCTTAGCGCTGTTTTTACTGTGTCCCATCCACTTGGATATGTTGTGCCTTCATTATCATTAAATTCTAGAAAGTCTTTAATTTCTTTCTTTATTTTTTCCCTGACCCAGATATCATTGAGTAGAGAATTGTTCAAACTCCATGAATGTGTAGGCTTTCTGTTGTTTCTATCGCTGTTGAAATCCAACTTTACTCTGTAGTGCTCTGATAAGATACAAGGTGTTAATTCTTTTGTACCCATTGATGTTTGCTTTGTGACCAATTATATGGCCAATTTTGGAGAAGAATCCATGAGATGCCGTGAAGAAGATATATTTTTTTGTGTTTGGGTGAAATATTCTATAGATGTCTGTTAGGTCCATTTGATTCATAATGTCTGTTCGTTTCATTGTTTCTCTGTTTAGTTTTTGTCTAAATAGCCTGTTAATCAGTGAGAAAGGGGTTATGAATTCTCCCACTATTAATGTGTGGGTTTTATTTTTAAATATTCCAGTATGGATACCCTTGTTTGTAGCACAGATGTTCAGAATTGAGATATCTTGGTAGATTTTTTTCTTTGATAAGTATGAAGTATATGTCCTTCCCTGATTAATTGGTTGAAAGTTTATTTTAACAGGTATTGTAATGGCTACTCCAGGTTGCTCCTGGGTACATTTCCTTGGAACCCTTTTTTCAGTTCTTTACTCTGAAGTAATGTCTAACTTTATTGCTGAAGTGTGTTTCTAGTATGTAGCAGAATGATGGATTCTGTTTTTGTCTCCATTCTGTTAGCCTGTGTCTTTTTATTGGAGAATTGAGGCCATCAGTGTTGAGAAATATGAAAGACCAATCATTGTTAGTTCCTCTTAGTTTTGTTGTTGGACGTGTTATTGTGTGTGTGTGTGTGATTCTATTTTGGGTTTGTTAGGAGATGATCAATTTAATGTGTTTTCCTGGGTGTAGTTACCCTCCTTGTGTTGGAGCTTTCCTTTTTGAACCCTCTTTAGGGTTAGATTTGTAAATATTGTTTGAATTTGGATTTGTCTTGAAAATATCATGTTTTTTTCCATCTCTGGCGATTGATAGTTTTGCTAGTTTAGACTAGGTTAGCCCCTGTGGTTTTTTAGAAGTTGCAAGATATCTGACAAGGTCCTTCTAGCTTTGAGAGTGTTGAGAAGTCAGGTGTAATTCTGTTAGGTGTGCCTTTGTATGTTACCTGGCCTTTTCCACTTGCAGCTTTTCATATAATTTCTTTGTTCTGTAGATTTTGTATTTTGATTATTATGTGTCAGGAAGATTTTCTTTTCTGGTCCAGTCTAGTTGGTGTTCTATAAGTTTCTTGTATATATATATATTATATATATTTGTATATATAAAATATATATATATATTATATATATATTTATATATATATATAATTTTTAGGCTGTGAAAGTTTTCTTTTATGATTTTGTTGAGAATATTTTCTTGGCCTTGGATCTGGGACTTTACGATTTGTTCTATTCCTATTATACTTGGGTTAGGCCTTTTCATGGTATCCCAGATTTCCTAGATATTTTATGTCAGGAATTTTTTAGATTTAACATTTTCTTTGACTAATGTATCAATTTCTTCTATTGTATCCTCTATGCCTGAGATTCTCTATTCTATCACCTATATGCTGTTGGTTCCTGTTCTGTTCCCTAGGTTTTACATATTCAGGATTTCTTTATTTTGTATTTTCTTTATTGCTTCTATTTCCACTATCAGGTCTCACACAGTTTCATCTATTTATTTCACCTGTTTAATTGTATTTTCCTGTATGTCTTTAGGGGATTTACTCGTTTCCTCTTTAAAGTCCTCTGTTTAATTGCATTTTCCTGTATTTCTTTAAGGGATCTATTCATTCCTTCTTTGAAGGCTTCTATCATCATTATAAGATTCAATTCAAGGTCTTTTTCTTATGTTAGGATATCCAGGGCTTGCTGTAGTGGGGTAGCTGTGCTTTGGAGGTATCTTGTTGCTCTGGCTTTTGTTGATTTCTTTCAAGGGCCTTTAGCCATCTCGATGGCTTTGGTCCCTGGATGTTCTTGTCATAATGGGTATTGGGAGGGGATGAACCTAGATGGTCTAGGTGTGGCAGTCCTCTGACCAGTATCCCTGGGCTGTATGGTTCCATTCATGCAGGTCTGTATGGCTCATGAGCCAGGTCTCTTGAAGCAGGGTGGAGAGGTGGCAGATGGAGGTTCTCCTGGGATAGCATTTGTTAGCCTAGAGGACTCAGAGAACAGAGAAGATATGTGGGGGAAACTTATCTGTATGGTTTAGGGAGTCACAGTTCTGATGAAGGTGGAGGAGAGGTGTTGGGAAAATGGAGAACCCCCTGGGAAAGCAGGCTTCTCTGGGCAACTTGGCTTGACCCAGAGGGCTCAGAGAGCCAGGAAGATGAGTAGGAGAATTGAAGCTTACCTGTATGGTTTAGGATCTACAGGTCTAATGAAAGAGAGGGAAAAGTGGCAGGATAATGAAAGTTTCCCTGGGATAGCAGACTACTCAAGGGTTGAAATTCTTTTATTGAGAGACATACTTTCCCATGGGGCACATTTAGAGCATTTCCAGATGGGAAATAGGAATCCAATCTAGGTCATTTTAAACTCATGTGTATCTAGCATTCATAATTTTCCCTCTAACATATGAATAGAGTTTTCAAAACCACAAATTCCACATGTGTTTAGATTCCAGACTTGTAAACAGGTTTTGTCTCCTTTCATGAGGAGTGCATTCCTTCTTCATCCCTTATTGCATTCAGATGGCTCTAATTTCTTTCCATGTTGTTAAATAAGTGAAATATTTCAACTTAATTAAGAGCCATAATGTGTTTGAGATCAATCCAGAAACAACAGAAAAGTGAATTGTTTACAATTAATCTGTTCAGAGTGACTGAGCAACTGAGTATTAGATGAATAAATAAAATGACCGGTAATTCCATTGAAAAAACAAAAGAATAAACAAGTAATAGATTCTGGTAAATATTGCTAAGAAATATATATTCTCTATTCTTGCTATCTCTTTCTATGTTGATATACATTCTGGTAAAGTATAATTTTCAAAAAAATTAAAATGTCATTTATACAAGTAGAATATGTAGTTGACACAAATAGAGTATTTTGCTCAATTAATTTAACAGTGACACCATGTGGCAAAGCTGTCTCAAACAATAATTCAGGGGACATATGCTATATGATTATACATCTGTTGCATAATTTCTTAAAATGTTAAACGACATAATTACCTACACCATTTTAGTGATTATCCTTTCAATTATAAATTAGGTGTAAGTCATACATTTTGTATACTAGGCAAAAAAGCAACATTAAGCACACACACACGCACACACACACACACACACACACACATTTTTCTGTAAATTTCAATATCTTTCAGATGTCCTGTTAAAGAGTAGTTTTATAAAGTCATAAACTTGAATTTCTTTTTTATTTCTAAGGTTTTAAAAATATTTCCTAAATTTATTTGAGCAGTTTTCCTGGACTCTTCCTCTTTCTATCTGTTTCCTTGGGTTGAAAAAAGTGACATTGACAACTGAATTTTTATCAAGAATATGTTTAACTTATCTCCTTTTAACAATTAAATCTATTCTTTGACATGTGTATATATATATATATATGCATATTGCAATTTGATTACTTGAATATCTCTTTCTGTCCATTCCAATCAGACTCCTTGACCTGTACAGATATTTCTCCAATGTTCATCTCTTTTTGTTTTGTGTAGGGATCAGAAGGAAGGGAAAGAGAAGAGAAATGTCCTAATAAGGAGGTTATTTTAATACAAATAGTGATACAATTGTATACTTTTAACATTGAAAGGTATTTACACTTAGATACTAACTGCCTTTAAGTATATTTATACTTTTCAAGTCAAAACATAGATATAAATAACATTATTATCTTTTATTACATATGAGTTAAGTTAAACGCAGAAATTTTTGACAACTTTGAATTGTCTTTTGTCAGTCAATTATTTATTTGTCCTTAGAATGTGGCTAATAAAACTGTTACATCTTATTGTCCCCAAGGACACAAATCCCACCTTTGCTACTCTTTATATCAAACAAAATTTATTTTTACTGTTTATATCTGCCAAAATTTAGTGACTATTACATTCATTAAATGTGTTTGTGTTTGGCCACAAAGGACTCTCATCTTTATCGTCTATATACCCATAAAAGACTAGCATAATGAAACAACCTCCTTTCTTCACAATTTAAAATTCCTCTTTTTACAGAGCAGTCGCAAATTATCTACCAGAAAACTCTGAAAATCACTTTATGTGTCTTTAATTCAGTTTTAAGTTATAATAATTTGGTTACTGAGTTTAGAATAGAATAGAGACTTTAATGTGAACCTATTAACCAAAAAGAGCATTTTCTTCTGCAAATAATTCTTTACAGCCATGTACATCTTCATAAGATTTGTGCACACATTTGATCACTCTTTCAGCTTCACCTTTGGGAAAACTAAGATTATAGAACAACTAAAGTCATGATTTCCTTCCAGCAGAGTAAGTATGCTTTAGCTTAATTACTTTTTTTCTCCATCCTTCACTCTATTTTCTTAGCCTCTATAGTATCTATGCTCACTAATTTAAAAATCAGAGGTAGAAGAAATGCAAAATCAGCAGTTAGATAAGGAAATATATATTTATTATGTCATTTTCTGTTCCATAAATATTAAGAATGAAGGAATAGGATTCATTGGAAATAAATTATATGTGCATGGTCAGAAAGAATATCTTGTTTACTCCACCTGTCCTAATTATTTAATCTGTACCAATCACATCATAGATTTCCAAGAAAAATCCTCTAATAAATTCATAAGTACTCTGTCTTTTTTTTTTTTTTGGTTTTTGGTTTTTGGTTTTTCGAGACAGGGTTTCTCTGTGTAGCCCTGGCTATCCTGGAACTCACTCTGTAGACCAGGCTGGCCTCGAACTCAGAAATCCACCTGCCTCTGCCTCCCAAGTGCTGGGATTAAAGGTGTGCACCACCACCGCCCAGCAATTCATAAGTACTCTGGCAAGCAGGTTAATTTTAGAGGCAAATAGCAGTGACCCACAATGATACTTTGTATACAAATGTAAATTGTAATATCTTTCATGAAATCTCCAAAATATTTGTGATATTGTCACTCACGACTACTGAGCTCAAGTGGGCTTGAAATCCTTAACATTGAAAGAATATCTAAACTGAATTGATTTACCAGAGCATGCATTTCATATTCAGGTTCAAAGGGAAGAAAGATATTTCTCATCAGACAAGAAAGATGGTTTTCAGATCTGTAATTCTGCTATGTTAGGATAAAACATGAAAGGGCAGAATTTTTATATTTGTTCTAAATTTCCAAACGATCTTGTCTAAAAGGATACGATCTCAATCCTATTGAAGACCATCTCATTATTAACTATTTCTGTGCTTAAATTGTTTCTCTTCTTATATAGAGATGCTTACAAAATAGGTGTTTGTCTGTCTTTGATAATCTAAAGTCTTCACTTGTAACATGCCTTAATCGACCAACTTTCAGAAAATAGATTTCTTCCAGAGTATATTTCATAAGAAATGAATGTTCATTGTGCTGAAGCTACTATTTTAATAAGAAACCCTTTTCAAGCTTGAAGTAGAGAGAAAATAGAACTTGTTATTTACAAAATAGAATTAATAGACTAATTTTTTCTCATAACTTATTTGAAAAGATTAATAATACTTGGACTTAAGACAAAGTATTTCTGATTGTGCTGATAAAATATGTTTTGAGAAATTAATATAGATTACTACTGATGAAGGCCCCAATTTGCAGAAGCCTGAATCCTCCTCTTGTTAATTCACTAGCAGGTATGAGGATTGAGATAGGAGGTTATCAGAGATACCATAATTTCTCATCTTTTATCAAGATTGCAAGAACAAAAACATAGCATGCACAATTGCCATTAGTTACTGACCTCATACATTATCACAAATGTTAGAGAAAGTTATGGAACTAAGGAAGAAGATCAGAAAAGAATTTGAGTTATTGGACTAGCCCACTATCCACTAAGAATTCCTGAAGAAATATCCCAATCAATGATCATGATAATTCCATAGACTTAGACACTGTTGCGGAAGCTGAGGTAAAACAAATATAAATATTGGAATATAAAGCTCATAGAGGTTTCCTAGAAATTTTAAAAATACTCTTTTATTAGGCATCAGTCAATAGGAAAAAATAGTAGAGTCAAACCAATTACCATATTAAAGAAAGTATCAAAACATCAATGGAGTTTTCTATTTGATTCATGTAGAAAGTAAATTCTTAGAATTATTCTAATGATTTGATTTCTGTATGTAAATCTGCATTAATTTCACAAACTTTTATATAACACTTTCTAGATCTCTGGAAATATACACTCAAAGAATTATATTGATATTTAAGACATTTCTCTATACCCATGTTCTTATTGTCACCATTGACAATATCCAAGATATAAAACTAAGTGCCCATCAATAGATAAATAAAAATGAGGCATCTATGGTAAATAAAATTCTATACAGCTTAAATAATGAGGAAATTCTGCCATTTGTAATAATATATGGAACAACAGACATTATTCTAATCATTGAAATGACCAAACAATTAATAAACAAAAAAAGAATAAACAACGTACAATTTTCAATATCATTATGATGGAGAAAATTATATATAACCAGATGTGGGATGTCAAGACCACATAATAATTTGTTTGTTTCTGTTTTTCATGAAACACCAAGATTTTAATTGCCTTATAAAGATAATTTTAATATGACTATTATTATATTTTTAGTATTTACTTACATTGCAATTGTAGCTTCCTCTCCCTCCTCTCCTTCCAGTCTCTCCCTCTCTTCTCATATCCCTGCAATCCTCCTCTCCTCCCATTCAACTCAGAAAAGGATCTGAAAAAGGAAGGCCTCCCATGGATATCAGCCCACATTGGCAAATCAAGTTGCAATAGAATTAGGCTCAACTTCTCCTATTGTGGCTCAAGATGACAGACCAGTTAGAAGAAAGGGATTCAAATTTGAGCAACAGTCAGATATAGATCCTGCTGTTAGGTGTCCCATATAAATTAAAGATGTAGCTTCACAACTGATAAACATGTGCTGAAGGCCTATATTTGTCCCATGCATGCTCTCTGGGTGGTGGTTCAGTTTTTGTGGGTCTTTATCAGCCTAGGTTAGTTGATTCTACATGTTTTCTAGTGGTGTCCTTGACCTCTCTGGCTTCTTCAATCCTTCATCCCCCTCTTCCACAAGATTCCCTGAGGTCTGCCTAATGTTTAGCTGTGGGTCTCTGCATTTCCTTCCATCAGTTTCTGAGTGGAGCTTCTCAGGTGACAGTTATAATAGGCACCTTTCTGGAAGTATAGTAGAGTATCATTAATAGTGTCAGGGGTAGGTATTCTCTTATGGCATGGGTCTCAAGATGGTCTAGTCATTGTTTGGCCATTCCCTCAATTTTTGCTCCATCTTTATTCTTATATATCTTGTTGACAAGAAAAATTGCAGGTAAGATGTTAATTCTTTCAATCCATGATCATGGGAGATCTTTCCATCTTCTGATATCTTCTTCAATTTCTTTCTTCAAAGACTTACGGCTTTTGTCACACAGTGCTTTCATTTGCTTGGTTAGAGTTACACCAAGATATTTTATATTATTTGTGACTATTGTCAAGTGTGTTGTTTCCCTAATTTCTTTCTCAGCTTTGATATCATTTGTATAAAGGAGGGCTACTGATTTCTTGAGTTTAATTGTGTATCCAGCCACTTTACTATAGGTGTCTATCAGCTGTAGAAACTGTCTCGTAGAATTTTTGAGGTCAATTGTTATTGATATTGTTATATCATCTGCAAATAGCGATACTTTAACTTCTTCCTTTCCAATATGTGCTTGAGCTCCTTTAGTTGTCTGATTATTACAGCTAGAATTTCAAGTACTATACTGAATAGACACACAAAGAGTGCCATGTTCCTGATTTTAGTGGAATGGCTTTAAATTTCTCTCCATTTAATTTGATGTTGGCTATTGGCTTTCTGAATATTGTCTTGTGTGTTTAGATATATACCTTGTACCTCTGACCTCTAAGACTTTTAACCTGAAGGGGTGTTGGATTTTGTCAAAGGATTTTTCATCATCTAATGAGATGATAATGACATGTTTTTTTTTTCTTTCAGTTTGTTTATATAGTGGATTACACTGATGGATTTTTTATAAGTTGAATACCTGCGTCTTTGGTATAAAGCCTACTTGATCATAGTGGATGGTGTTTTTCATGTGTACTTGAATTCAGTGAGCATTTTATCAAATTTGTGAGTATTTTATTGGGTATATTTGCATCAATGTTCATAAGGGAGCTTGGTCTGAAATTCTCTTTCTTGGTTGAATCTTTGTGTAGTTTAGGTATCAGTGTGACTGCTGCCTCATATAATTAATTGGGCAGTGTTCCTTCTGTTTCTATTTTGTAGAATACTTTGTGGAGGGTTGGGATTAGTTCTTCTTTGAAAGTCTTGTAGAATTCTGCCCTAAAACCATCTTGTCCTGGGTATTTTTTAGTTGTAAGACTTTTAATGACCCCTCCACTTCATTAGGGTTTATATATCTATTTAAATAGTTTACCCAATTTTAACCTAACTTTGGTAAGTGATATCTATTAAGAATTTCATCCATATTTTTTAGATTTTCGAATTTTATGGAGTACAGATTTTTAAAGTAAGACCTAATAATCCTTTGGATTTCCTCAAAGTCTGCTGTTATGTCCCTCTTTTCACTTCTGATTTTATTACTGAGGATATTCTCTCTGCCTTTTAGTTAGATTGGTCAAGGGTTTATTTATTTTGTTGATTTTTTTCAAAGAGCCAACTCTTGGTTCTGTTGATTTTTTTTGAATTGTTTTTTTTTTTTCTAATAGTCTGTTAATAGATTTTAGCCCTGAGTTTGATTATTTCCTGCAGTCTACTACCCTTTGATATGTTTGATTTTATTTGTTGTAGAGCTTTCAGGTGTGTTGTTAAGTCACTAGTATGGAATCTCAGCAATTTCTTTATGGAGGCACTTAGTACTATGAACTTTCCTCTTGAACTGCTGTCATTGTGTCTTATAAAATTGGGTATGTTATGCCTTCATTTTCATTGTACCTTTAAGAAAGTCTTTAATTTCTCTATTTCTTCCTTGACCCAGTGATCACTGAGTAGACAATTGATCACTTTCCATGAGTTTGTAGTCTACCTTTAATCCATGGTGGTCTGATAAGGTGTAGAATTTAATTTCAATGTTCTTAAATTCGTTAAGGCTTGCTTTGTGAACAAGTATATGGTCAATTTTGGAAAATATTCTGTGAGATGCTGAGAAGAAAGTGTGTTCCTTTGTGTTTGGATGAAATGTCCTATGGATATCTGTTAGGTTCATTTGATTCATTACCTCTATTAGTTTTATTATTTCTCTATTTAATTTCTGACTGGATCACCTCTCCATTGGTAAGAGTGTGGTATTAAATTATCCCACTGTAAATGTGTAGGGCTCAATGTATGATTTAAAATTTAGTAATGTTTCATTTTCAAGTGTGGGTGCCCTTTTATTTGTGTCATAGATATTCAGAATTGGGACATTATTTTTGTGTATGTTTCCTTTGATGAGTATGAAGTGTCCTTTTCCATTTCTTTTGGTTAATTTTGGTTGAAAGCCTATTTTATTAGATATTAGAATTGTAGCTCCAACTTCTTTTTGTTTCCATTTGCTTTGAAAAACCTTTTGTAGCCATGTACCGTGAAGTAATGTACTATATACTTGTTGGGGTGTATTTCTTGGATGTGGCAGAATGATGAAATCCTGTTTTCATATCCATTCTATTAGCCTGTGCCTTTTTATTGGAGAACTGAGTTCATTGATCTTGAGAGATATTAATGACCAATGATTATTAATTCTATTATTTTGATGATGGTACTGCTAGTGTGTGTGTGTGTGTGTGTGTGTGTGTTTCCCTTCTTTGGGTTCTGCATATGCAGAATTGTTTATTTCTTGTGTCTTATTGGATGTAGTTATTTTCCTTAGGTTGGAGTTTTCTTTCCAGTATCTTTTATAGGGTTGGATTTGTGGATAGATAGTTTAAATATAGTTTTGTCATGGAATATGCTTTTTTTTCAATCTATGGTGATTGAAAGGTTTTTCTGAGTATAGAAATCTGTGCTGATACCTGTGGTCTCTTAGGATTTGCAAGCTATCTTCCCAGGTCTTTCTGGCTTTTAGAGTCTCTTGAGACACAGATTGTAGTTCCAGTAGATTTGTCTTTGTATGTTACTTGCCCCCTTTTCCCTTGAAGCTTTTGATATTCTTTGTTTTTTCTGTATATTTGGTGTTTAGATTATTTAGTGTTCTGGTCAATAGCAAAAAAAAAAAAATCAAATTTTAAAATGGGCAAAATATATGCACATATACATGTAAAAAGAGATGTGGGTGACTAATGCAATCATATATTATTCTTCAACATCTCTATCCATAAAGCAAAACAAAACAAAAACACAAAAACCAAAAGCGAAACAAAACCTAAAACCATGTTATCTAGGGTTGAGACTTCAAGAAATTTCCTCTCCCATATTAGCATGTTTATTAATGTGAGTGGTTTTTGGGTCTTGCTTAGACACCCACATTAATGAGATTTCATTGTTGCCATTTCTAGAAGAAATTATCTCAAAGCTAACATAGTGCATTTATGACTTTCATAATTTCTCTGCTCCCTCTTCCACAATAGCTTCTGAGCTTTAAGATAGGAGTATTACAGCTGTATCCAACAGATCTGGGTTCCACAATTCTGCATTTTGATTGGCTCTGGTTTCCTGTAATACTCTTTTTCTGTTGTATAGAGAAGTTTCCTTGATGAGGGATAAGCACTACATTTATCTGTAGGCATAGGATAAATATTTACATTGTAGTTAGTGATTGCATTGGTTTAATAAGTTGGGGGTGGTATGTTCTCCAAGATCCATGTCTAACTCTAGGTTTCCAGAATCAGGCATGATTTTCCATTTGCTGAGTAGTACTTAAGTGCAATTAGAGAGCTGCTGGTTGGCACAAAGAGATGCATTCCACTATTGCACCATTTGATTTAGCATGCCATGCTTGTCATTGTTATGATTCCTAGGTGCTGTAGCTTGGTGGGATGACTGTTTGCTTTCCCTCAGTAAAAAGACAACTAAAGAATGGCAAACTTCAAGAGATAGTGTTCTCCAGGAAACAGACCCTGAATTTAATTGTTCTATATCAAGTTTTCAGCCCTGAAATCATATATATATATATATATATATATATAGCTTTATACAGACTAATTGTGTTGTATATAGTCTTTAGAACTATGTATACATATATTTAACAATGATTTTAAAAAGAAAAGGCCGTGAATTTGAGAGAGAATAAAAGGATTCACAACAGGATTTGGAATGGGGAAAGGTAAGGTAGAAACATACTTTTGTAATTTCAAAAATTGAAAATATATTCAAAATAAATATTTAAAACACAGTATCACTTCATGGTGACTATTATGAAATGATAAATAAGAAGTATACAAAACATTTTATTTGAATTTTGCCCTTGGATATAACACAAGATAAATGAATTAAGCAAATTGTTCAAGGACATTCAGATAGAAAAAATAAATTGTGAATTCAGACCCTCTATGTATGATTTAGAGTTCCTTAAATAAGTTCATTGGTAAAGCTGGAAAATAACACCATATGCTTTCCTTACAGGTAAGAAACAGAGGATCATATCCTTACTTTAAGTCACTTCGTTTAAAAATCCTCCTAAGAATCAGAAACAACTTCTTGAAAAGAAATTATTCTACACTAATTTTAGAGATTATATGAGGAAACAGAGTCATGAAGGAGAAAGGAAAAATGGTATGAAACTCAGAAAAAACTTGAGATTATGGAACTGAGCAATAAAACCTTTCATGAGGTTAAACAGATCAAAGCTTTATATATATAAACAGATCAAAGCAGAAAATGTGAATTGAAAAAAGAATGAGTTGTGCTTAATTTGTGAAGCAAAGAGTGATGACTTTGGCCAAAATAGTTGAAATCATATTAAAATCAAATGAGTTTGTGTATAAGTAGAAAGTTGAAAAGCAGAGACAATTTTAAATAGATAGAATGTCAAAGGAAGGAAAAAGTGTAAATAAACTTAAGAAAGAGCTTACCCTGTTTATGTATATATGAGAATATAAAAAAAACATAATACTAATTACTAGGTGAAACTGTCATTTATAATAAAGATTAAACCATCTCAAACTAAAACAAGGTTGACCCAAAACAGCATGAGAAGGACATGGCTCTTTGATTGTGTAGGCATACTTCTCATTCCCTGAACCAAAATTATCATAACAGAATGCATACAGAAAGGAAATATGTTATTATTGAATGTTTTTTAAAGTAAACACAGGGAACTTCATTTTTAAATTTTAATATCAAAAATATAATTTTATTGAAACCCTTTCTGGTAGAAATAAAAGGAAAAATCTTTAATGTCTAGAGAATACTAAACTTGCAGCTAGCTGGAGGGGACTAGGGTTTTCATCACAAAAATCAAATGATCCGGTGATTCAGTTTCACACTTCCACTTATAAACCGTGAAACAATATTTTGTAGAAGCCTGTCTTAGGAATCATAAAATGGTATAAAATGGTACTACATAGATATCCTATTGTGACATTCAGGGGAAAATAAAATCAACACTGATTATCATATATAGAACATTTATATTAATATGTATGGAAAATAAATATTGACCTGGGCAAAAACATATGAACTATAACACAACTAAATGAATCATTTTGTGAGGGGGTGTTGAATCAGGTTCTGTCAACATAGCCCTGGTTGTCTTGGAACTCACTATGTGTAGAACAGGATGGCCTCTAAACCCACAGAGATCTACCTACTTCTGCCTCCCAACTGCCAAGATGGCGTGTGCCATAACACCCTGTGACCTAAATGAATTTTTAATGAGCCACAGTAAAAAAATAGCTTAAACATAGAAACTACACTGCAACTTCATGATAAGTATTTATCAGTTAGTAACTAATATTAAATATCAACATCTTTTTAAGATTATCTAAATAGAGGAGACTTTTCATTTAACAGTTGTCTCCGAAAATCTTTTCTGGGAAAAGAAGTTCAGGGAAGACAGAGTGTTGGACCAAAAACAATTAATTTAAAGGGACATCTTTGTGGAATAATGTTTAAAGATTATGTTTTAACTGGTATCAGTACAGCTGTATTGTCGGCACATAATAATAGCAGTATGATATATGTGATTCAAATAGACAATGAAACTTCAACTTATACTGTGTTCTTTCTTCTTCATTAACCAATGGTAATATGAGAATAACACTCAAGTTAGCTTGACTCAAGATTGGCACCTGACTCCATTCTGAGGTTTTATAAACTCTTTCTTATCTCTCAACCAGATTGGAGAAGAGACAATGATCAAGAATGAGAAACAGAACAGTAGCAACCTTCATTTTGCTGGGTCTGACAGATGACATTTGGCTGCAAATTCTGCTTTTTATCTTTCTGCTCCTTTCTTACATGTTGAGTTTATCTGGTAACCTAACCATCATCACCCTCACTTTGATTGATCCCCACCTTAAAACACCTATGTATATTTTCCTCAAAAATTTCTCCTTCTTAGAAATTTCACTCACCACTGCTTGTATTCCCAGATTTCTATACAGCATATCATCTGGGGACAAGTCCATTACCTATATTGCTTGTGTCAGTCAACTTTTGTTTATAGATCTCTTTGCAGCTACAGAATTTTTTCTCCTGGCTATCATGTCCTATGATCACTATGTGGCCATCTGTAAACCTCTGCACTACATGACCATCATGGATAACAGAATCTGCAAGAAGTTCATCTTCTTCTGTTGGGTAGCAGCACTGATCATCATTCTCCCGCCAATTAGTCTAGGTTTAGGCCTGGAATTCTGTGACTCAGATGTTGTTGATCATTTTTGTTGTGATGTAGCTCCTCTCCTGAAAATCTCTTGTTCAGACACATGGTTGATAGAACAGATGGTGATAGTTGGTGCTGTGTTGACATTCATCATCACCTTTGTGTGTGTTGTCCTTTCCTATGTTTATATCATCAATACCATTCTGAGATTTCCCTCTGTCAAGCAAAGGAAAAAGGCCTTTTCAACCTGTTCTTCCCACATGATTGTCGTTTCTATTACTTATGGAAGTTGTATCTTCATTTATGTTAAACCTTCACCCAAGGATGATGTAGCTATCAATAAAGGGATTTCACTTATTATCATTTCAATTTCACCAATGTTGAATCCCTTTATTTATGCACTGAGAAACAAGCAAGTAAAGCAAGCTTTCAATTACTCAATTAAAAAAGTTGCATTCCTCTCAAAGATGTAAAAAAACAAATGATGAATATGAAACAAAGTAGGGTGAATGATTGCAATATTTGAAGCTTTATTATAGTATTATTCTATATCTTTGGTTTTTAATCTTTTTAATAAATATTTTCTTTATTTACATTTTAAATGCTATCCCCTTTCCTTTTTTTCCCCTCCAAAAACCCCCATCCCATCCCTCCTCCCCATGCTCACTAACCTACCCATTCCTGCGTCCTTGATCTGGCATTCCCCTACCCTGGGGCAATGGGACTTCACAGATCCAAGGGCCTCTCCTGTCATTGATGTCTGATTAGGCCATCCCCTGCTACCCACGTGACTGGAGCCATAGGTCCTGCCATGTGTACTCTTTGGTTGGTGGTTAAGTCCCTGGGAGCTCTTGGAGTACTGATTGGTTCATATTGCTGTTCCTCCTATGGGGCTGTAAACCCCTTCAGTTCCTTGGGTCCTTTTTCTAGCTCCTCCATTGGGGACCCCGTGGTCAGTTTAATGGTTGGCCAAGAGCATCCCCCTCTGTATTTGTC
Source organism: Tokudaia tokunoshimensis (assembly GCA_036184795.1). Lineage (NCBI taxonomy): Eukaryota > Metazoa > Chordata > Mammalia > Rodentia > Muridae > Tokudaia > Tokudaia tokunoshimensis. The sequence continues at coordinate 52,039,187 of BTHU01000007.1, forward strand.
AGGCACTGGCAGGGCCTCTGGTTTTTAATCTTCGTATATGCACACTTTTTCCTTAAACTTGCATGCTATGAACAAGACTTAGTCTATCTCTATTAAAATCAAAAATATATTTAGTCTTGCAGTCAACCTGAAATTGTTGTCTGACTCTTATCCCCTAGAACACAATAGATTGTGGTTTTCTACCATCTTTCCCACAGTTTCATGTGTGCCCTTTTATTTTATATTGTAACTAATCAAATAAGCATGAAAGTTATATGTACCTATCAAAAGTATTCATTATTCATTCATTATCCATTTGCCACTTAGAAAACAGATGGCAAATCTTAAATGACTTTCTATGCTTCATGCTAGCTATAAATGATCTTATTAATATTTCCTCTCTTAAACAGGCTAGGAAGACCTTCCCGATCACCGCCAAGTTCAAGCCTCTATGAACCATTTAGGTAAACAAAAAACTGATTTGAATTCTATCCATTGACCAAGCTTTCATGGAACTTTTCTTGGGGCAGTTAGTTGTTATAGTTAAAACCTAAGACACATGGCATTCATACATAATGAGAAAATGAATAGAAAACTAAAAACATAAAAATTTATGCAAAACAAATTTTTTGCATAAAATTTATACAAAGTAAACACTGCCATTTACACCCTGAGGACACCCTTAAACACCCCACACCTTTTGCTCATTCCTGTCCCTAAGTGTCAGCTCCCAGTACCTAGAAAACACATTCTACTAAGGACACCCAGGGGTCACATCTTTTAGGATCTCAAAAGCATTCCCTAATAGGAAACCCAAAGCAACTCCATTCTTCTAAGAGAGGGCAACAGAAACCCATCCAACAAGCAGAGCTATATATCAGCACCTAAAATTACAATCAGCCTAATCCCAGATACCTGAATGCCAGCATTAAAACAAAATCAATAGCAGCCAGGTTAATATGACACCAATAGAGTGCAGCAACTTTACTACAGTAGGCCCTGTAAATTGCAGTATAGCTGAAGACCAAGATAAGAACTTCAAATATAATTTAAAAAATATGTTAGAGGTCCTTAAATAGTATATGAAAAAATCTATTAATTAAATCCATGAAAACACAAACATAGAATGAAACAAACCAATTCAAGGAATGAAAGTGGAAGTAGAATCAATAAAAAAACTCAAACTGTTTCGGGAAAGGGGAAATCATTCAGAATGTAAATAAAAAAAAATATAGAAAAAAAAAACCTCAAACTGAGGCAAAACTGAAAGTGCAAAATTAGAAACTCAAACAAGATACTCAGAATCAAACCTCACTTCAGAATACAGGAGATGGAAAAGAGAATCTAAGGCATAGATAGAATGATTGGATATGTTGGTCAAAGAAAATGTTAAATCATGTAAAACAAAAAAATCTAGGCCTAAATTTCCAAGAAATCTGGGAATCTCTGAAGAGAAAAAAAATCTCATAATAATAGGAATAGAAGAAGTTTCCAATTCTGGGACTGCATTATATATAGTCAAGTTATTGGCCAAAGGGGTGCCTTAGGAAGTCCAAAATAACCTAGGTTATTGCCAAGGCTATTGGTTGCTTGCCACAAACTGACAGTAAGGCCCTATTTTTGAAAAGAATACCTAAATAATTTATTGAACGCAAAGAAATTAGACTCATGTCTACCTAGATCCTTTACCCATAGTAACTAGGGTTTAAGATACTAGATGGTATTCTGCTTGATACCAAAGAAGAAAGGTAAGCACATACTCTCTATTAATCCTTGGATCTATGATGCTTATTTGCCTGTAAGATATGCTGGTCCATTTTGGTACAAAGCCAAGATGTCAGGTCCATAAGCTTTTATGGATTCTCCTGTCTCTACTTCCCACTTTCCATAGGAACACCACGATTAGAGAGTCACACTGCCATAACCAGCTTCACATGTGTACTGGGTATTAGAACTCGGGCCCTCACATTTTCCAATCAAGCAATTTACTCTTGGCACTGAGACTTATCCTCAGCTCCTTAGTTTAACTTGCAAAAATAATATTCTGAAGCCATCCACAAGTAAAGACACTTGTTATATAAGCCTGGGAACCTGAATTTTATCTCTAGATCCATATAAAGGTGGAAGGAGAGAAACAGCTCCACAAATGTGTCCTCTGATATCCACATGTCACTGTGGCACATAAATCCAGATGCAAACACACATATATCATGTACACATATATGTGTTGATTAATTAATTAACTTTTTAAAATAAAATTAAAGCATTATTCTCATAGAATAAAGCTGAGTACTATTTTAAACCTATGTAATTGATTCACTCCACAAAAAAAAATGATAATACAAAAAATGAGTCCTAAATCATTCACAGCTGATATAAGAAGAATTATAAGAAACTGGACTAGATTTTCTTTTAATTAGATTCTACACTTTCCTTGCAGTTTTGGGTAAATGATTTTGATGCTTTAAGTCTCCAAAGGCCCTGTTCTCACAAATGATTTATTATTTATTTCTGAACCTGGGTCACCAAGGACTCTTATGTTTATGTGTTGTAGATGTTGCAAACTAATAATAGGTATCAATCTTGATATTATACTTTCTGTGCAAAGAGTTCAGAACATCACTGCTTCCCAAACTACCAATCAGTTCTGGAAAAAGATAAAGAAAATTATTTTCTTTATTTTTATTTATTTATTTATTTATTTATTTATTTATTTATTATATTTTTATTTACATTCAAAATCATTTCCCCTTTCCTGTTTCCTCCCTCCCCGAAAGTTCCATAAGCCCCCTTCCCTCCCTCTTTTCCCCATTAAACCCCCTCTTGCTTCTCTGTCTCGGCATTCCCCTACATCCAGTCTTTCCAGGAACAGGGGTCTCTCCTTCCATCTTCTTGGAAATCTATTGATATGCGTATTGTATCTAGGGTATTCCAAGATTCTGGGTTAATATCCCCTTACCAGTGACTGCATACTATTTGTGTTCTTTTGTGATTGAGTTATGAATCCAGATGTCCCTCAACGGAGGAATGGATTCAGAAGATGTGGTATATTTACACAATGGAATACTACTCTGCAATTAAAAACAATGAATTCACGAAATTCCTAGGCAAATGGTCAGAACTTGAAAATATCATCCTTAGTGAGGTAACCCAATCACGAAAATTATTTTCTTATGATAGTACTATATCATCAATGAGAAAGTTGACCCAAATGATTAACAACAGAAAATGTAATACATTCAGACTACTATATATTTATCACATGATTAGATTTAATCAATGGCCACCAGGCATAATCATTTTACATTATATTTACAAGAATCATGTGGTTAAATAACTAAGAGAGAAAGGCTGTGAACAACTGTGAGTATGATAAATTCTGTTCTTTCAATTATAGGTTCTTTATTGACACTCAGGTCCCTTGTTCTTCTAGTTACAAAGTCTTCATAGACTGTGTTAAAATTATAGGTGGAAGCTAGAATATAGTAGTAATTTAAACACCAGTTTAGAGTGTTTTGTTACTGGATATGGCATAGGCATTAATAAAGTTATATTAAGCATCAATGAAAACCGAGGCTGTATCTTCTTGCATAACTTATGCAAGATCCTAGTTAACAAAAGAAAAATGCAACAAGTAGTAAGAGGTCATCTAAAAACTTGATAATTTGAGAACTGTAGAAAAATATCTGCATGTGTTCTCTAGAAATTTGTGAAATTATGGACTGAGGAACAGGAATAGATATGGAAACAAAGAGCATTGAGGGAAGATTATTCCTGATAGGTGAGCCAAGTGCTTGTCTCAGATTGAAACCTGTGGTAAAGGTTTAGCAATCATAATGTATTGGCTTGATTAAAAGATACGAAATGAAATAGAATTAGGTACATGCATCAAGTACTTCATTTTGGACTTTTATGCCATGTATACTCAGTTATATGACTGACAAGAGGCATAATCATTTCTAGAGATTAAAAGATCCAGATTAATAGAGTTATGTTAACAAATAAAGGCATCAGCAAGTGTCTCAAAATTACAAAGAAAGGTGATAGATAAAACACATATGGGCCTTCAAGGTAAGCTGTGATAGAGTGCTATGAATGTTGTGTGGTTAGAAACGCACATTCTACTTACAAATTCCCTAAATTTAAACAGGAATGCCATACTGTTTGAACAATTTTGCTATAAATTTTAAGAATAAAAAATGGAGAAAATATTACTTTGGTATACTTGCAACTGAACATATTAACAGGAAAAAGAAAGCATTGTGGACCAGCATGCTGAAATAATTCAAATGTGTCTGCTTATCACAAGTAATGCATAATTAGTGTATCAGTGTGGAATATGTATGAACAAAAATATCACTTTCATATTAAGAAAAAACTAAGACAGTGAATTTGAGATATTTTTGAAGATGGGCTTAACAGTTAAATATGGTATTTTTAACTTAATGATATTGATGGAGATATTTTCCATGTATTCCAAAATTGAACAGTAAAAGCAATTGTGACTATTTTGTCAAATATATCTTATAAATAACATTATCTTACTATACAATAAATCTTCTCTCAAGACATTTCCTTTCTTTTATCCCATGATAGGACAACAATGTAATTTTATACTGAAAATTAATAGAAAGTGATGTGATAATAATTGAGGAAGGAGTGATTTAAAGAGATATGAATTTTGTAATTATGATACTATATTCCAGAATATTATAATAGGAAGTTTATAACAACCTGAACCTGAAACTATTTGTGATTTTTATAAATAACAAAATCTCAAGAAACACATGAACAGGCCAAAAAGAGGGCAAGATTTCACCTCAGGATTCAGATTCTAAGGAGGAATCAGTCTCACCAAGCATTAATAGCCAATTTAAACTGCTTAGAAAACACAAAATCAAAAGGCAATTGAATAAAAAACAATAATAAATTAAGAATCAAATGCAAAGAGATGGAAGCACCCACAACATTTTCAAATGTGCAGAGAAGGCGGTTTGATTTTCTTTTTTTCTTTTTTTTAATTAGCTATATTTTTATTTACATTTCAAATGATTTCCCCTTTCCTGGTTCCCCTCTCCCCAAAAGTCCTATAAGCCCTCTTCCCTCCCCCTGTTCCCCAATCAACCCCTTCCTGGCTTCCCTGTCCTGGTATTCCCCTACACTGCTGCATTGAGCCTTTCCAGGACCAGGGTCCTCTCCTTCTTTATTCTTGGGCATCATTTGATATGCAAATTGTTTCTTGGGTATTCCAAGCTTCTGGGTTAATATTCACTTATCAGTGAGTGCATACCATGTGTGTTGTTTTGTGACTGGGTCACCTCACTTAGGATGACATTCTCCAGTTCCACCCACTTGCCTAAGAATTTCATGAATTCATTGTTCTTAATAGCTGAGTAGTATTCCATAGTGTAAATATATCACACTAAATCTGTCTAGAAAAGATCCAACACTGTAAGGTCTAAGCAACCAGTGTGCTCATGTTTGTAAACAGAAGGTGCATATAAGTTGGATATAATATTTCCCCAGTTAATCACTACTCCTGGACAAATATCTCTGAATTTTAAATGCAGACTGGATAGAGGTAACAGTTCAATTATGAGGAACCACGCAGTAACAACATTCATTCTACTGCGACTGACAGATGACCCACAACTGAGAACTCTGATCTTCATCTTTCCGTTTCTCACATATGTGCTGAGTGTGACTGGGAACCTCACGATCATTTCCCTCACCTTTATAGATTCACACCTAAAGATTGCTATGTACGTTTTCCTACAAAATATCTCCTCCCTAGAAATCTCATTTACAACTGCTTGCATTCCCAGATACTTATGCAACATCTGTACAGGTGACAAGGCAATTACATATAACAACTGTGCCATTCAAATATTTTGTACTGATCTTTTTGGTGTGATAGAATTTTTTCTGCTGGCCATCATGTCCTATGACCAATATGTAGCTATCTGCAAACCCTTGCATTATATCACCATCATGAGCAGCAGGATCTGTACAAGACTTATCCTCTGTTGCTGGGCAGCTGGCTTGTTTGTGATCCTGCCACCACTTAGTCTGGGCCTCAATCTGGAATTCTGTGACTCTGTTATTGACCATTTTGTCTGTGATGCATACCCCCTCCTAAAGATCTCATGCACAGAAACATGGCTCATAGAGCAGATAGTGATAGTTTCTGCGGTACTGACATTTATCATGACCTTCTTCCTATATATACATAATCAGGACCATTCTAAGATTTCCTTCTGCCCAGCAGAGGAAAAGGGCTTTTTCTACCTGTTCTTCCCACATGATTGTGGTTTCCATCATCTATGGCAGCTGCATCTTCATCCAACCTTCAGCAAAGGACTCAGGGGCTATCAACAAGGGTGTGATGGTTCTCACCACTTCCATTGGTCCCATGTTGAACCCATTCACTTATACCTTGAGGAACAAACAAGTCAAGCAGGCCTTCAATGACTCAGTTAAAAGAATTGTTATTCTTCAAGAAGTAGGGAATGTTACCACTATAGAAAGCCAACTTTTTATTAAAAATATGTCAAATATTTTGTTAAAATTTTCATCCTTAGCTGTCTAACTGGAAAAACTCATCACATTTGAATGTCTCAATAATTATATATGAAACACTTTCAGGAAATAAAAGTATGCCTTCGCATCAAAAAATGTTAAAAACAAACAAGTAATGATGGAGCATTATCAGTGAATAATTGTGTTTATTGTCTATTCTAACTTCAGCTTTCATGAGGATCTTGGCACCAAGCACTGTGATAAGTTCTATTTCTTGGTGTCCTCAGGGAATTGGTTCAGGAATCCCCTTGAGGGTGATAAAATGTATGCACAGGTTCCTCACATTAAATGACTCAGTATTCCCATATACCTATGTATAATTTCCTGCATACATTAAATCTTCTCCAGATTACTGAAAGTGCAGAATACATGGTAAATTTTATGTAAATAGTTATCATGTTAGGGAATTATACCACAGATTGAGCATATTCACTATATATGCAAATTTTTGTTAAAATGTTTCCTACCTTTTAGTTGACTCCTGCATAACCTGTAGTTAAGGAGGTACCCCTGGTACTTTACGGTTTACTTTAAACAATAAAGTAAGAATAATGCATTTAATTCAACAGATTTAATATTACAAATACTATTTAAATCTTGATTTAATAATATTGTTATGCTTTCATCTTTACACTATAATTACAATGCTACTATATAATCATATTATCTTTATGATTTGCAGTAATAAATACAAATTATGCTTTATCTTGTGTTTAATATGAATTTGATGCCTTACTAAATTATATCTATCATAAAGATATCCTAATGTGTAACTTAAGAAAACTGTACATAGTTATTAGTGATATTGTTTCATTACTGAAAACTAAAAGGGAGGGAAGAAAAATGTGGGGACTGGAGAGATGGATCTATAGGTAAGAAAGAGTACTGGCTACTTTTCCAGAAGCCTCAGAGTTTATATATTAATGTATCCACTGATTCTTGGCTCTAACAATACCTTTAAATCTACATTTTGATCAGTTGTAGGTTTTCTTTCTTTTTTTTTTTATTTTCAGTTTCGTCTTTTTTTTTCCACAATAATCTTTTTTTTAAATTTTTATATTTATTTTTATTTACATTCTGAATGATTTCCCCTTTCCCGTTTCCTCCCTCCCCAAAAGTCCCATAAGCCCTCTTCCCTCCCCCTGTTCCCCATTCAACCCCCTTTCGCTTCTCTGGCCTGGTATTCCCCTACATCCAGTCTTTCCAGGACCAGGGGTCTCTCCTTCCATCCTCTTGGAAATCTATTGATATGTGAATTGTGTCTTGGGTATTCTGAGATTCTGGGTTAATATCCCCTTATCAGAGGATCCTGTTATACCACTCCTGGGCATATACCCAGAGGCTTCCCCTGCATGCAATAAGGACACATGCTCCACTATGTTCATAGCAGCCTTATTTATAATAGCCAGAAGCTGAAAAGAACCCAGATGTCCCGCAATGGAGGAATGGATTCAGAAGTTGTAGGTTTTCTATAATGTTCTTCTGTTGCAAAAATGTTTAATTGATAAGTAGTAAAAGCTACACTTACCTACGAATATAGGGGAAAGTACATATACTTCATAAATGTACATTTACTTCACAAAATAAAGTTAGTGTGGGGAGCACTTCCAGAGTTAACTTTGACTTCTTGCTTGTGATTAATCATAAATGAGTCTGTTGACACCTGTATTTGTTGTTAGTTAAGATGTGCATTCGTTATACCCTGACAAGTTCCTCTGCTTGCACACATGTCCTTGAGAGACTGAACTAGCCTGAAGGAAATGGGCTTAGTCAAACATAGATATCGTGTACCACAAACTCACCACATGAGGATTTATGCTCATTGTTCATCTTTCTGGGATTGGTCATGTGTTCTGTTGCTTGCCTTTAAAAGACACTGAGAAAACGCACTTGCTCTCTGGGATAGTATTAACCAGCAGCCCTCCCGAATCTGACTCTTGCATCTTCTTTCTGCCTTTCCTATAGTCATCCACACTTCCCCAGTCATGGTTCCCACAATGACTGACTGGCTGACTCCAACTAAATGGTGTCCAGGTGAGGCTCAACTATGGAGGACACAGTGAAGAACACCACTGGAAGAGGAGTGCTCAAAGTGTTGGCAGAGGTGAGTAACTTTTGGGAGTAAAAGACATGGGAAAACATTGATAAAGGAGCTCAGAAAACATAAGGGAACTCAAAAATGTTAGGGAGCTCAGAAAAAGTATAAGTCAAAAAAATGAGAGAAAGAAAAGAAAGAAAAAGTGGGAAATGGAAATGGTCATGTGCTTTTTGTGAAAATGTTTAATAAGCTTTACTAAAGTAGGACTAAAGCAATTTTATAGTTTCTTAGATTTTGTAGAGAATGTTTGTTCTTGGTTTCCTGCGGAAGATACAATAAATTTAGCAACCCAGAAGAAAGTTGGAGAAAGATTTCAAGATTATTATGATGTACAGGGTCTAGGTAAAGTACCTGTAGATACTTTGAGTCTTCTACTAGATGGATTCTTATCTGATACTATAAATCTAGTCCAAAAAAAAAAGTAACATGGCAGAAGAAGGCTTAGGCCTTTGGATTAACCTAATGTTGTTATTTTGCTAAGTTATGGTACATAGCTGCTTTCTCAAATTTACGTTTAAATCAATAGACAAATGTGACAAAATACTTTTGTGTGTATGCAATAAATGATGGTGATTATAGAGACACATGACTGCTTGTGCTACTGATAATAAGCAATGATTGACGGCTCAGTTCAAATGTGTACATTTATATATGTGCCTCTCCAAGGTTCAGGAATCATTTAAAAAATAGGTAGTAGGAAGAATGTAAGAGCCCAAGGTTAGGAAGATGGGCTGGATAATGCTAGTTTGTTGTTGTTTTTGTTTTGTTTTGTTTTTGTTTTGCATAGTATGCACAGCTAGTGTAGGCATGACTTTATAGCAGCTCTGGCCACTGGTAATGGGCTGACACCAGACTCAGCCCATCAACAGTCAATCATGGATCAAGGAAAGTCTCAAGCTTCTTTACCCTCATTCACAATCTATTGCTATTGATGGGTTCTGGGAAAGGAAACGCCGTTCTTTTTCAGTTATGCACTTACTGAGGAGCACTCCAGAATCCAGTGGTTAGTTCCAAAACTATGGCCAAACAGATCTTCCTGAATAGAGTCAGTGGATCTGAGAGGAGGATGGGAGAGAAGGGAGAGAGATAGAGATAAAGATAGAAACACGCACAAAGAGACAGAAAGAGAGATATAGACAAAGGCAGACAGAGAGACACAGGGAGACAGAGAGGCAGAGAGAAACTTGCAGAGATGCGATGAGGAATTTATTTTCTTTTCTTTATTTAGTTATATTCTTTATTTACATTTCGAATGTTGTCCCCTTTCTTGGTTCCCAACCCCCCCCCCACAAAAATCCCATAACCCATCACCCCTTCCCCTGTTCCCCAATCAACCCTTTCCTGCTTCCCTGTCCTGGTATTCCCCTATACTGCACACTGCAGAATCGAATCTTCCCAGAACCAAGGGGCTCTCTTCCCTTTGATGTCCAACAAGGCCATCCTTTGCTGCTTATGCATCTGGAGTCATGAGTAACTCCATGTGTACTCTTTGGTTGATGGTTTAGTCCCTGGGAGCTCTCGGGGTACTGGGTGGCTCATATTGTTGTTCCTCTTATGGCACAGCAAACCCCTTCACCTCCTTGAGTCCTTTCTCAAGCTCCTCCATTGGGAACCCTGTGCTCAGTTCAATGGCTGGCTGAGAGTATATTCCAAGCTTCTGGGCTAATATCCTCTTATCAGTGAGTGCATACCTTGTCTGTTCTTTTGTGATTGGGTTACCTCACTCAAGATGATATTTTCCAGTTCCAACCATTGGCCTAAAAATTTCATGATTTCATTGTTTTTGAGAGCTGAGTAGTATTCCATTGTGTAAATATACCACCATATTCTGAATCCATTCGTACGTTGAGGGATATCTGGGTTCTTTCTAGCTTCTGGCTATTATAAATAAGGCTACTATGAACATAGTGGAGCTTGTGTCCTTATTACATGCTGGAGAATCTTGTGGATATATGCCCAGGAGTGGTATAACAGGGTCCTCCAGTAGTATTATGCCCAGTTTTCTGAGGAACCGCCAGACTGATTTCCAGAGTGGTTGTACCAGCTTGCAATCCCACCAGCAGTGGAGGAGTGTTTCTCTTTCTCCACATCCTTGCCAGCACCTGCTCTCTCCTGAATTTTTGATCTTAACCATTCTGACTGGTGTGAGGAGAAATCTCTGGGGTGTTTTGATTTGCATTTCCCTGATGACTAAGGAAGTTGAACATTTCTTTAGGTGCTTTCTTTTCTCCTGTGACCATGTACTCAAGGCTCTTCCCCAGTTTCTTTTCTATTAGTACATTGTGTCTGGTTTTATATGGAAGTCCTTGACCCACTTGGACTTGAGCTTTGTACAAGGAAATAAGAATAGATCTATTTGCATTCTTCTGCATGCTAACCACCAGTTGAGCCAGAACCATTTGTTGAAAAGGCTATCTTTTTTTCACTGGATGGTTTTCAGCTCCTTTGTCAAAGATCAAGTGACCATAGGTTTGTAGATTCATTTCTGGGTCTTTAATTCTATTCCATTGATCTACCTGCCTGTCACTGTACCAATAGCATGCAGTTTTTTTTTTTTAACACTATTGCTCTGTAGTACTGCTTGAGGTCTGGGATACTGATTCCCCCAGAATTTCTTTTACTCTTGAGAATAGTTTTAGCTATCCTGGGTTTTTTGTTATTCCAGATGAATTTGAGAATTGCTCTTTCTAACTCTATGAAGAATTGAGTTGGGATTTTGATGGGGATTGCATTGAATCTGTATATTGCTTTTGGCAAGATGGCCATTTTTACTATATTAGTCCTGCTAATAAATGAGCATAGGAGATCTTGCCATCTTCTGAAGTCTTCTATTGCTTTCTTCAGAGACTTGAAGTTCTTGTCATACAGATCTTTCACTTGTTTGAATAGGGTCATACCAAGATACTTTATATTATTTGAGACTATTGGGAAGGGTGTCGTTTCCCTAATTTCTTTCTCAGCCTGTTTATCCTTTGAGGCTAGGAAGGCTACTGATTTGTTTGAGTTAATTTTATATCCAGCCACTTTGCTGAAGTTGTTTATCAGGTTTAGGAGTTCTTAGGTGGAGTTATTTGGATCGCTTAAGTATACTATCATATCATATGCAAATAGTGATAATTTGACTTCTTTCTTTCCAATTTGTATCCCTTTGACCTCTTTTTGTTGTCTAATTGCTCTAGCTAGAACTTTAAGTACTATATTGAATAGATATGGGGAGAAAGGGCAGCCTTGTCTAGTATCTGATTTTAGTGGGATTGCTTCAAGTTTCTCTCCATTTAGTTTGATGTTGGCTACTGGTTTGCTGTATGTTGCTATTACTATGTTTAGGTATGGACCTTGAATTCCTGATCTTTCCAAGACTTTTAACATGAAAGGATGCTGAGTTTTGTCAAATGCTTTTTCAGCATCTAATCAAATGGCTATGTTGTTTTTATCTGTGAGTTTGTTTATGTAGTGGATTACATTGATGGACTTCCTTATATTGAACCATCCCTGCATCCCTGGGATGAAGCCTACTTGATCATGGTGATTGATTGTTTTGATGTGTTCTTGGATTCAGTTGGCAAGAATTTATTTAGTATTTTTGCACAGATATTCATAAGGGAAATTGGTGTGAAGTTCTCTTTCTTTGTTGGATCTTTGTGTGGTTTTGATATCAGTGTGATTGTGGTTTCATAGAAGGAGTTGGGTAGTGTTCCTTCTGTTTCCATTTGGTGTTAGGTCTTTGAAGATCTGATAGAATTAGTGTACAAATGCTCTAAAACCATTTGATCCTGTGCTTTATTTAGTTAGTAGACTTTAGTGACTGCTTGTATTTCTTTAGGGGTTATGGGACTGTTTAGATGGTCCTGATTTAACTTTGGTATTTGATATCTGTTTAGAAAATTGTCCATTTCATCCAGATTTTCCAGTTGTCTTGAGTATAGGCTTTTGTAGTAGGATCTGATGATTTTTTTTTAATTTCCTCAGTTTCTGTTGTTATATCTCCCTTTTCCTTTCTGATTTTGTTAATTTGGATAATGTCTATGTGCCCTCTGGTTAGTCTGGCTAAGGGTTTATCTATCTTATTGATTTTCTCAAAGAACCAGCTCCTGTTTTTGTTGATTCTTTGAATAGTTCTTTTTGTTTCTACTTGGTTGATTTCAGCCCTGAGTTTGATGATTTCCTGCCATCTGCTCCTCTTGGATGTATTAGCTTCTTTCTCTTCTAGAGCTTTCAGGTGTGCTGTTAAGCTACTAGTATATGCTCTCTCCAGTTTCTTTTTGGAGGCATTCAGAGCTCTGAGTTTTCCTCTTAGCACTGCTTTCATTGTGTCCCATAAGTTTGGGTATGTAGTGCCTTCATTTTTATTAAATTCTAGAAAGCCTTTGATTTCTTTCCTTCTTTCTTCCTTGACCAAGACATCATTGAGTAGAGCATTGTTCAGCTTCCATGTGCATGTGGGCTTTTGTTGTTTTTGTTGCTATTGAAGACCACCCTTGCTCCATAGTGATATAAGTAATAAAATCTTTTAATAATATTCAACAAAAGAAAGAAAGAGAGAGAGAGAGAGAAAAGGAAAGAAAAAATGAAAAGAAAAATATCTAAGACCAAGATCAAAACTCAAGGGCCAGCATATACTGGCAAGTAGGTGGAGCAAGGTGAACACTCCTCCATTGCTGGTAGGAATGCAAACTTATATAACCACTCTGGAGTTCACTTTGTCAGCTTCTTAGACAACTGGGAATTGTTCTACCTCAAGACCTACCTATACCACTCCTAAGCATATGCCTCCAAATGCTCCACTATACCACAGGGACACTTGCTCTATTATGTTCATAGCAGCTTTATTCATAGTAGCCTGACACTGGAAACCAATCAGATGTACCTCAACTGAACAGTAGTTCGTGCTCAGTAGTTAAGAGTATGAACATTTCTATTTCCAGCATCCACATTGGGTGGATCACAAATGCTTGCAACTCCAGTCCAGAGGAGCCAATGCTGTCTTCAATCCTCTTCAAGCAACTGTATACATGTGCACAAATCCTTGCATACATATACATAAATAATTATTGAATTTTAAAATATTGTTTTAAAACTCAAAACAAAGAACAAAATGCTCCAAAGGCTTAAGAAGTGAAGAATGGGCTGGAGAGATGGCCTTGTTAAGAGGGCATACTGCTCTTACAGAGCACCCTAGTTGGCTTCCGTGTACCCAAACTGAGAGGCTCATAATGGCTTGCAACTCCAGCTCTGTGGTGGAGCATTAGCATGTTTCAAGACCCTGGGTTCAATACTAAGTATTGCAAAACAACAGTAATAAAACTGTAAAATGGAGTACACGTGACTTAGGGTTTGAATCAATCAGTCTTTCTTGGAATCTTGAGCATGTGATTAATGTATGATTTGTAAAAATGGGGATTTTTCATTAATGCTTGAAGATCATGTAGGTAGAAAAAAAAGCATGTCTTGCCTACACTTAATCCAACACTGATGATATATAGAGTTCATAGCAATGAGTCTGTTAGGAGGAGCAGACTTGTTAAAATTTAATTTTTATTATATATCTTTGTGTGTGCAAGTATCCACAGAGGCTAGAAGAGAGTGTTGGATTTTGTTAAAGTGGTGTTACAGGCAGTCTTTCCAAGGGATATGGGTGCTGGGAACTGAACTATAGCACTCTGCTCTAGCAACACATGTTCCCAACTAGTGAGTCATCTCTATTCCACAATAGTCTTTTTCTGACTTTTAGTTTTTTCTGACCAAATGAGATTCCTTCCTTCTTGCTCCCTTCCTTCTCCGTCTCTCTTTCTTTTCATTTTTTTTTAATTTCATTTTTTATTTATTCACTTTACATCCTGCTCACTGCCCCACCCCAGGTTACACTCCTCCCACAATTCCCCTCCACTTCTCCACCCTGGAACTTTATGTCTAGGCAAAAGCAGGTGCCTCCTCTTCCTTTGAAGATAGACAAGATGCTCATCTAGAAAGTCATATCCCACATACAGGCAACAACTTTTGGGATAGTCCCTGTTCTAGTTGTTTGAGACCTATGTATGAAGGCCAAGCTGCACCTCTGCTACATATGTGTGGCGAGACCTAGATCCAGCCTGTGTATGTTCTTTGGTTGGTGGATCAGACTCTGAGACCCCTAAGGGTCCAGGTTAGCTGACTCTGCTGGTGTTCCTATAGAGTTCCTATCTCCTTTGGGACCTGCAATCCTGCCTCCTATTCTTCCACAAGTGTCCCCAAGCTCCATCCACTGTTCAGCTGTGGGTGTCTGCATCTGTATGAGTCAGTTGCTTGGCAGAGCCTCTCAGAGGACAAAATGCTCCTGTCTGTAAGCATAACAGAGTATTATTCGTAATGTCAGGGATTGGTGCCTTCCCATGGAATGGATCTCAAGTTAGGTTGGTCATTGATTGGCTATTCCCTCAGTCTCTGCTCCATCACCCATACCTGCATTTCTTGTAGACAGGAAAAAGACACTTTGTTAACTATATTCATAGCAGCTTTATTCATAATAGTCAGAAACTGGAACAAACCTAGATGTCCCTCAATTGAAGAATGAATAAAGAAAATGTGGTACATCTACACAATGGCATACTACTCAGCTATTAAAAACAAGGACTTCATGAATTTTGCAGGCAAATGGATGGTACTAGAAAAAAATCATCCTGAGTGAGGTAACCCATAGACCAAAAGACATGCATGGTATATACTCATTGATAAGCATGTTAGCCATAAAATACAGAATACCAATGATATACTCCATACACACACACACACACACACACACACACACACACACACACACACACAGAGCAAATAAGAAGGAAAGTCCAAGGAAGGAAACTTGGATCACACTTAGATGTGGAAACAAAATAATCATAGAAAGCAGAGGGAGTACATGAAGTATCCATTCCTCTGTTGAGGAACATCTGGGTTCTTTCCAGCTTCTGGCTATTATAAATAAGGCTGCTATGAACATAGTGGAGCATGTGTCCTTATTACATGTTGGAGCATTTTCTAGTATATGCCCAGAAGTGGTATAGCTGGGTCCTCAGGTAGTACTATGTCCAATTTTCTGAGGAACTGGCAAACTGATTTCCAGAGTGGTTGTACCAGCTTGCAATTCCATCAGCAATGGAGGAAAGTTCCTCTTTCTCCACATCCTCTCCAGCATCTACTGTCCCCTGAGTTTTTTATCTTAGCCATTCTGACTGGTGTGAGGTGGAATCTCAGAGAGTTAGAAGAAGAACTGAAGGCCCTGAAGGTGATTGGAACCCTACAGGGGGACCAACAGAGTCAACCTACCTGGACCTCTTAGAACTTTCAGAGACTGAGCCACCAGTCAAAAAACACTTTGGCTAGAATGAAGCCCCAATACATATGTAGCATTCAACTCATTATCCATGTAGACCTCAACAACTGGAGTGGAAGTTATTCCTAAAGCTGCAGCCTGACTATGGTACCTGTCCCTCAACAGGGCTTTCTTGTTTGGCTTCAATGGGATAGTTTGTGCCTAATCTGGTAGAGACTTGATGCACTAGGGTAGGGGAATACCAAACAGTTTCCACCCTCTCTAAAGAGAAGGGGAGAGGAGATGGGCAAGGATCTCTCTGAGAGAGTGACTGAAAAGGAGCAGCACTTGGGATGTAAATAAATAAATAAATATTAAAAATACTGCCATATATTTTCTAAAGTTTATCATTCTTAATTTTGCCATTTTATCAGACTACAGTCATGTTTTATAACAAATGCAACAGAGATGTTTGAAAGAATATGAACGGATCTTATAAATTCAGTATTCATGATTGTCAAGTTATTTCAAATACTCATATATAATGGAAGCTAATAGGACAGGAAAATGAAGATAATATTCCTTTCTCCAAACCTATTTCCAACACTGACATCATTCACTGAGTCAAGAGAGTGACAATGTATAGGATATAATTTCTAAGTGGTTTTCTTGGAGAGCTGTATGCTGGCACATCAGCATAACATATGAAGCTCCTGACTCAGGAGAGAGGTAACCAGAAAGACATTTGCTTCTCTTGTTTCCAATTTGCTGTTGCTCAGTGAGAGGATTTTTATGAAGAGGTTGGAAATGAGAGTATAACAGTTGTTTGCACAGAGAGTGAAGAACTTATATGACATCCATAGTAGTTTTTGAAAAACTATTTATCTTTATCTGTATCTGAATGCTTTACCTGCATCTATGTCTTTATTCCATGTGCATGTAATGGCTTCAAAGACAAAAGAAGGCATCAGATGATGGTGAGTCATTATGTAGGTCCTGAGAGGCAAACACATGTCTTCTGCAAAAACAACACGTTTTCTTAACTACTAAGCTAAGTTTTTTTCCCAGTTTTTTTCTTTCCCCAGAAAAGTACAACAGACAGGATCCCATATCAAATCAACATCCTGAACCAACTATAGCATGAGAGACCTCAAAATTTTAGGTGGAGCAAGAAAATCCAAAAATACAGTACAAAGTGAGAGATTTCTTTTATATGAAATTCCAAGAGAGATAATCCTCTCAATGTGACTGAAAAATTATCTGTAGACATTTGATTTAATTTCATATTAATTGATGTAGGAGGTATCAGAGAAAAGACTGGAGGGAGAAAGGAGAGACTGTGAGGGAGCTGGGGAAGGAAAAGTTCAGAGAGAACATGAGACTTAAATCATAGATCATAGCTGAAGTACCTGGAAATTATATGCCCCTTTTCATTCATGTTCCAGCAGCATACTATTTAGGTCTAAATCTTAATTCACTGTTGATAGAATAATACAGTCGGTGAAGCACCTGCTTGAAAGCATCCTTCACCTGCTGGTTCCTTAGGGTGTAAATGAAAGGGTTTAGCAAAGGGGCCACAGAGGTGTTGAGAACAGAGACACCCTTATTTAAAGCCACCCTCTCCTTGGCTGATGTCTTCATGTACATGAAGATACAACTCCCATAGGTAATGGAGACAACAACCATGTGTGAGGAGCAGGTGGAAAAGGCCTTTTTACGCTGTTGGGCTGAAGGGAACTTTAGGATGGTTTTGATGATGAGTGTGTAGGAGAGAATCACTAAGATCAAGGTGATGACAAGTGTCATAACAGCTATGACAAAAGCCATCAGTTCTATTAACCGTGTGTCTGTGCAAGACAGCTGCAGGAGAGGAGAAGTGTCACACAGGAAGTGGTCTATTGTTTTGGAGGCACAGAAATCCAGTTTGAGTCCCAACATCAAAGGGGGTAAAATGACTAAGAACCCAGTCACCCAGCAGCTGAGGACCAGTAGGTGACACACTTTGCTGTTCATGATGATGGGGTAGTGCAGTGGTCTACAGATGGCTACATAGCGATCATAGGACATGGCAGCCAGGAGGTAGAACTCTGTGACTAGTAATAGAAAAAAGAAGAAGAATTGAGCTGCACAAGCATTGTAGGAAATTGTTCTGTCTCCAGTGAGAATGCTCATTAAGAACCTTGGAATACAGGCAGTTGTGAATGCAATTTCTAAGAAGGAGAAATTGCGGAGGAAAAAGTACATTGGAGTCTTTAGGTGGGGATCCAGCAGGGTGAGGAGAATGATCACTAGGTTTCCCACCAGGCTCAAGATGTAATTGAAAAACAGAAACAGGAAAATCAGAATTTGGAGCTGGGGATCATCTGTCAGTCCAAGCAAAATGAATATAATCTCCACAGATTGGTTCTTCATTTCTATTTTATTTCCTAGTAAGTCTACAGAAAATAAAATAAAATAAATTATAAAATATGAAATAAAAAGTCAAAAGAGAGAAGGAAACCCCAAATAGCTAAAATCACATATTTACATATGAAAGTTTTTCATTGCTTTATAATCATAGCAAGGTCCATTTTCAGTATAGCCATTTTTAGTCTTTTATTTATAAAACAAAAATATTTAATGAGTTTAGATTTCATCTCATGAACATATCTTACACCTCATTAGTATGTAATTTAGTTTTCTATTGTTGTGGGAAAAAAAACCCCACCAAGATCAAAAGTAACATGGAAAGGAAATGTTTTAAAGGATTTACTTCACAGTAGAGCTTACAAGTTTGTCAGGGAGGGACTCCAGGGTGAGAACTCAAAGAAGGAACTTGGCAGCAGGGACTGATGCAGAGGCCATGAAGGAGTGCTATTGACTAGCTGATTGTTCATTTGACTTTCTTAGACTGCTCCCAGTACCACCCTTCCATATCAACTATTAGTCAAGGAAATGCAACAGGCTTCTCATGCTGTTGGGCACATTTTCTCAATTGAAGTTCCCTCTTCCCAAATGACTATGACTTGTATCAGTATCACGTAAGGCTAGACAGATCCAGAATCTTACTTAACTCAAAGTTGACTGTGTCCTTTTGGTCCATTTACAGGAAGAATTCCCGTTATGTGAAATGGTCCCTTAATTGCATTATTGTTCACCTATATCTGTCTTTCCAGTAATTTGTTTAAATAAAATATTCAAGTATGTGGTATTTGAAAATTTCTCAAATAAATCTGTTGAGTAAGTTGCCAATTCAGTGATACAATATTTATAGTAAATGGTGGTGTTCCCAGTAGGCATAGTAACTCCCAATTTAGATATATATAGGACATTTCTAAGAAAGAAAACCTCTAAAGAAGAAAATGCATGCGATTGTAGTACGAGATTCTTGCAAGGTGGGTGTGGTGATAATCAGAGTTCAGTTCCTAGAAAATAACTGGGAAACATAAACATCACATCGATTTCAAACTGAGTCACCAACTGAACTTGTTACCATAAACTCTCTTACTGGTAGGATTTCCCATAACTATCTTCTGACTCATGACAGTTTTGGATAGAGAAAAATATCTGTATGAAGAAAGGAATAACTATTGTTTTAACCTATAAATACAAAGCCAATGTTTCAAGTAAAAATATGAGTAATTTTCATTTTAAAATAATTGTGTAAGACAGACACCTTATATTTATGGAATGTTTTGATTCAATATTAAACCTTTATATATTCTACTCATTTTAAGCATAGAAAATTTTGAAAAGAATGTAATATTTATTTTGAATATCTAGAATACACTTAAAGCTTAAAAAATGCAGGTCCTGTACAATGTGAAGTGTTAAGTTCCTGGCTAGTTTTAGGAATTGTATCATAGAACAAAGAGACCTATGAACAACAATATGTATCTGGAAATGAATACACATCCACAGTAACAAATCTAGCCCATGACAGTAATTAGAGTTAGTTAGTTAGTTCATTGGTACTATTTTATCCAGTCAATAAAAGATTAGCATACCTGATTCATGAGTGATTTTGTTTTATGGCTACTGACAATAGTGTTCAGGTATTTCCACTTTACCAAGGATGCTGAATCCATTTACTTTTTATTTAAAGCTTCTGGGTTGTCTCTGGTTCCAGGTATGGTGTTCTTTCATTATGAGCATGCTGGCAATGCTTTTACGGAGAGCATCATATCCTTTTTTCATTTCTGCGGTATTGGTAGTACAGGGTGTAGTGATATGAAATGCCTTGTAAGCTACTGCATAAAAGAGAAACTTGTAAATATTTTAAAACATACTAAGAAAAGACAGAGTAATATGATATAAATAACATCAAATGTAAAGTATTGCAGCTTGCATTCACTAACTGAGACTGTATTCAGAAGTCATGATTCTAACATTACTCTTTTATAAAAGCTTTTCTGGCAGATTTTATTCAAATTCTATTCGTAAGTCAACTTAGAGAACATTATTAAATAATTAGTGAAGTCTCTAGAAAAATACTTTTACTAGAGTTTTAAAAAACCATAATATAATTATTTAAACCGTTTAAAATAGAAAATAAATAAGATCATGTGTTCAGCATTGTGGATGCTAATAGAATTATTTCCAAACTATGATGTACAAATTAGTCTTTAAAACATTAAAAATGCAATAAAACTACCTATAAAAGAACCAAAGGATAATTGAACATCAATGTCCTTTTCTTTGGTGTTTACAGAAATATACAAAAGGATATATATATAAGCATTTGGATAAGTTTGTAAAGGAACTGAAGTTTTGAGATAGGATATTCTAGGCAGATAAAGCAGCCTGGGACAAAGAAAACTTAATATATCACACAGCTTTTGCTTGGAAAAAATACTCACTATTCTCATATGTACACACCTCTCATTGATCCATAAACCATTGTAAGGAACAGTACATGGTTATCAAAGTTCTTCAGGACATGCAAATGTTATAAAACAATGTATCAGAAAATATTATCATTTATAAAATCTTTCCATTGGTAACACTGATATAAATGTTTAATTATATTGTACTTACAATAAATTTTCTTTGCATGAAATTATTGGTTTGTTCTGCTTTAACAATTGTAAATACCATGTATCTTCATAATATGTATGCATTATAAGGAGAAACTTCAGAAATCACATTATGGATTATCTGGCTCACAGGCCAAGAAATATAATTGCACAAAACTAAATAAGAACAAACAATTCTCAGGGTAACTAGACCTATCACCATCATTTCCTAAGGGATTGCAAATTGTATGAAGAAGAAGTGCTGTCTATATAAATAAACATGAACATTACAAACCTGTTGCATACCAATTAACTCTAAGATAAATGTGTTAGTCTACAAAAACCCTAATTCACCTTGGCTTGTATGCTTGAAAGCATTTACTGTTCTTAACAGGACCATATCAACACATGGAGGCACTTCAAATGTGATTCCAGCTGCAGAGTTCTTTGTAAGGCTAAACTTATTTTACCATTCTCTCAGAGGTCAGGCAACAGTTTCCAATTATAGCAATCAGAACACTATTAATATCTAAAGTTGTATGTGAATATTTTGTGATGTATTTTCAAAAACCATAAGCTACTCAATGTTTAAATTTTATTATCACCACTAGGATGAATTTCTCATAATGGAATTGCTGAATCAAAAGCAAACAGTAATTTAAATAAAGCGAAATAAATGATCTATCTTGATTCAATCAATTCCCCAATGTACAAGCACTCCTATTTGTTTCATTCTGTTTCCTCCTCCATGGGAGATCCATGAGTCCAGATAATCCACAGTCCGTTTTCTGTGCCTTGACATTTAGGGTCTACAGATTATAGCTTGATTGTCATTTATTAATGGCTAATATCTATATATAAGCAAATATTTATCTGTCTTGATCTTTGTTACATAACTTAGGATGACTTTTTCTAGTTCCATCCATTTGCCTTTAATGATGTCATCTTTTATAACAGCTGAATAATACTCCATTATGAAAATGTATCACATATTTTTTTATTCATACTCCAGTTGAGGTACATCTAGGTTGTTTCTAGTTTCTGGCTATTATAAATACAACAGCAATGAACATGGTTGAGCAACATAACCTTTAGGTATGTGCCCAAGAGTGGTATGGTTTTATTTTAGGTAGATTGATTCCCAGCTTTCTAAGTTACTGTTGTTCTAATATCCATATTAGCACACCCTCCCCCACTGAGGCCAGCCAGGGCGGTCTAGCCAGGGGAGGGGACTCCACAGTCAGGCAATAGCTTCAGGATGGCCCTGCTCCAGTTGTTGGGGGACCACATGAAGATCAAGCTGCACATTTGCTACACCAGTGCTGGGGGCTTTGGTCCAGTCCATGTATGCTTCTTGGTTGGTGGCCCAGTCTCTGAGAGTCCCCAAAGACCCAGTTTAGCTGACCCTGTTGGTCCTCCTGTGGAGGTCTGATCCCTACTAGAGCTTTCAGTCCTTCCCCCTAACTCCTTCACAGGAATCCTCAAGCTCCATCCAATGTCTGGCTGTGGATCTCTGTGTCTGTTTCAGTAAAATGCTGTGTAGAGCATCTCATACTAGGCTCCTGTCTCTAGCACAATAGAGTATCATCAATAGTATTAGGGATTGGTGCTTGTCCATGGGATGGGTCTCAAGTTGGGCGTCATTTGCTTGCCCATTCTTTCAGTCTCTCTTTCATCTTTCTCCCTGCATTTCTTGTAAACAGGACAATTTGGGTCAGAAATTTGTGGGTGAGTTGGTGGCCCCATCTCTCTACTGGCCCCCCCCTCCCCACTACAGGAAGCATCCACAGGTTCCACATACTCACTGCTATGCATCTGAGCCAAGGTTACTTCCATTGACTCCTGAGACTCTCTTCCATCTGGTTGGTAGTTTTGGAAGATCTGGGTCTTAAATTCTTTTGCAATTGTGGAAAACTCAAGGGATCCTCAGTGAAAAGCTGGCACCCTAAAAGGTGTTTTTATTCCTACTATCCATTCTATAAATTCTACTAGCTTAACAAAATTTCTTTAGTGTTGTATGCATTAGTTTGTATGTTTCATGCAGTCTATAATAGCTATAGTATGTGATGATTAATAAATATTTTATGTAGTACATGACCCAGGATAGGGAAATGCTAGGCCACTGAGGCAGCAGTGGGTGGGAGAGTGGGGGAGCACCTGCACAGAGGCAGGGGGAAGAAGAGGTGATAGGGAGCTTGTGGAGGGGAAACTGGAAAGGGGGATAACATTTTAATGTGAACAAATAAAATAACCAATAAAAATAAATAAATATTTTATGGAAGATAGTAAAACATGGGAAACTATTTTGAAGGGTACATCCTTGTCCTCAATAGTTATAAAGGCACTATCAAAGTACTTACAGTAAACATTTATGAAACATACTGTTAAAAGGCATTTTTAAAAAAGATTTATTTATTTATTATATGTAAGTACAGTTCATACAAGTAGCTGTCTTCAGACACCAGAAGAGGGAGTCGGATCTCTTTACAAATAGTTGTGAGCCACCATGTGGGTGCTAGGATTTGAACTCATGACCTTCAGAAGAGCAGTCAGTGTTCTTACCCACTGAGCCATCTCTCCAGCCCTAAAAGGCATTTTTAATACTGACAAAACTACTATTGAAATCCTTAAAACTATTTTTTGGAATGATGTCATATACCTGTAATCTCAGTTATGCAGCAAGTTCGCTGCAAACTTGAGCTAAATGAGACATTAAAAACAAAACAAAACAAAACAAACAAACAAACAAAAAAAACACCAGTCAGGTATGGTGGTTCAGGCCTTTAATCCCAGCACTTAGGAGGCAGACTCAGGCAGAAGTCTGTGCGTTTGAGGCCAGTCTGGTCTATATAGCAAGTTTTAGGACAGCCAGGGCTATGTAGAGAGACTCTTTATAAAAAAAAAAAATAAATAAACCAAAAACCCAAAACAAAACAAAACAAAACCCAGTAAAATTGGCCATCCTACCAAAGCAATCTACAGATTCAATTCACTCCCCATCAAAATTCCAACACAACTCTTCAAACATATGGAAAGATCAATTCTCAAATCCATCTGGTTAAACAAAAAACCCAGAATAGTGAAAACAATTCTGTCCTGGCCGGCTTTGTGTCAACTTGACACGGGCTGGGGTTATCACCGAGAAAGGAGCTTCAGCTGGGGAAGGGCCTCCATGAGATCCAGCTGCAAGGAATTTTCTCAATTAGTGATCAAGGGGGTGGTACCATCTCTGGGCTGGTAGTCGTTGGTTCTATAAGAAAGCAAGCTAAGCAAGCCAGCAAGAAACATCCCTCCTTGGCCTCTGCATCAGCTCCTGCTTCCTGGATTGCTTGAGTTCCAGTCCTGACTCCTTTAGTGATGAACAGCAATGTGGAAGTGTAAGCTGAATAAACTCTTTCCTCTCCAACTTGCTTCTTGGTCATGATATTTGGGCAGGAATAGAAACCCTGACTAAGACAAATTCTTAACAATAAAAGAAATTTGGGGGGAATCACCATTTCTAAGCTCAAGTTATACTATAGACTAATAGTGTTAAAAACAGCATGGTATTAGTACAGAGACAGACAGGTTGATCAATGAAATAGAATTGAAGACCCATAAATAAAACCACACATTTACAAACACTTGATCTTTGACAAAGAAGCAAAAAATATACAATGGAAAAAAAGAAAGCATCTTCAATAAAGGGTGCTTGTTTAACTGGCAGTCTATATATAAATAAATGAAAATAGGTCCATATTTGTCACCCTGCACAAAGCTCAAGTCCAAGTAGATCAAGGACCTCAACATAAAACCAGATACAATGAATCTAATAGAAGAGAAAGTGGGAAAGAGCCTCAGACTCATTAGCTCAGCAGGAAAATACCTAAATAGAATTCCAGTGGTTCAGGCTCTAAGATCAATAATTGATAAACAGGACCTCATGAAACTGGAAAGCTTCTATAAGGCAAAGGACATAGTCAATAGGACAAACTGGCAACCTAAATATTGGGAAAAAAACTTCAATAACTCCACATCTGATAGAGGGCTAATATCTAAAATATATAAAGAATTCAAGAAGCTAACCAACAAGAAACCAAATAACCCAATCAAAAAAATGGGGTTTAGCTGGAGAGATGGCTCAGCGGTTAAGAGCACTGACTGCTCTTCCAAAGGTCCTGAGTTCAAATCCCAGCAACCACTTGGTGGCTCACAACCATCTGTAATGAGATCTGACGCTCTCTTCTGGTGTGTCTGAAGACAGCTACGGTGTACTTACATATAATAATAATAAATAAATCTTTAAAAAAAAAAAAACGCCGGGTGGTGGTGGCGCACGCCTTTAATCCCAGCACTTGGGAGGCAGAGGCAGGAAGATTTCTGAGTTCGAGGCCAGCCTGGTCTACAAAGTGAGTTCCAGGACAGCCAGGGCTACACAGAGAAACCCTGTCTCGAAAAACCAAAAAAAAAAAAAAAAAAAAAAGAAGAAGAAGAAAAATGGGGTTTAGAACTAAACAGAGAATTCAGGACAGAGGAATCTTGAATGGCTGAGAAGCACTTAAAGAAATGTTCAAAGTCCTTAGTGATCAGGGAAACGCAAATTAAAACGACCCCTAAATTCCACCTCATACCAATCAGAATGACTTAGACCAAGAACTCAGGTGACAGCACATGCTGGTGAGAATGTGAAGAAAGAGGAACACTCCTCTATTGCTGGTGGGATTGCAAACTGTTACAACCACTCTGAAAGTCAATCTGAAGGTTCCTCAGAAAATTGGAAATAGATCTGTCCAACTATACCGCTCTTAGGTATATACCTAAATGATGCTCCATCATACCACAAGGACATGATGTTCATAGCTGCCTTATTTGTAATAGCCAGAAGCTGGAAACAACCCAGATGTCCCTCAAACAATGAATGGATACAGAAAATGTGGTTCATTTACACAATGGAATACTATTCAGCTATTAAGAACGAGAACATCATGAGTTTTTCAGGCAAAAGCATGGAACTAGAAAATATCATCCTGAGTAAGATAATCCAGACCTAAAAGGACATACATGGTATGTACTCACTAATGAGTGGATATTAGCCTAAAACTACAGAATAGCTAGGATACAACTCACAGAATTTAAGAAGTCTAACAAGCAGAAAGGCCAAGGGAGGATGCTTCAATTCCACTTAGTAGGTGGAAGAAAATAATCCCAGGAGACAGGAGGGAAGGAATCATGGGGGCGAGGGGAAAAGAGGAACAGGATCAGGTATGGGCGGGGAGCAGGAGAGAAGCTCAGAGGGCCAGCAGAATGAATAGAAATATGCAGCTTCAGAAGATGGGAGATGGGGAAACCCACTAGAAAGTACCAGGGACCTGGGAGGTGAGACACTCTCAGGACTCAAAGGGAGTGACCTTAGATGAAATGCCCAACAGTGGGGAAAGGGAACTCAAACAGTTCACCTCCAGTAGATAGATTGGGCCCCAAGAGGAGGGATGGTGTTACCAACCCACAGTTACAATTCCTGACCCAGATGTATCCCTGTCTAAAAGAACTGCAGGGACAAAAATAGAGAAGAGACTGAGGGAAAGGTGGTTCAATGACCATCTCAACTGGGAATCTACCTCATGGGGAGACACCAAGGCCTGACAATTTTACTGATAGTATGATCTGACAGACAGGAGCCTAGCATAGCTATCCTCTGAGAGGCCCAACAAGCAGTTGATTAAGACAGATGCAGATACTTACACTCAACCATAGGACTGTATTATGAATTCCTATGGTTGAATTAGAGGAAGGATGGAAGAAGTGGAAGAGGAGGGCCACCCCATAGGAAGACCAGCAGTCTCAACTCACCTGGACTGAACCACCAACCAGGCAGCATACATGAGGTAGTCCAAAGCCTCTGACATATCTATATCTATCTATCTATCTATCTATCTATCTATCTATCTATCTATCTATCTATCTATCTATCTATCTATGTAGATATAGATATAGATAGATATAGATATAGAGATATAGATATAGATATAGATATAGATATAGATATAGATATAGATATAGATATAGATATAGATAATCAGAGGACTGATTTCAGGATCATATAAGTAATTTACCAAGGCTGAATATGTTACCATATATTACCAAGTATCATCTGGACCCTCATGCATATATGTATATGTATGTGTATATATAATCAGAGAACTGTCTGGTTTGGCCTCAGTGGAAGAAGGTGCACCTAACCCTAGAGAGACTTGAGGCCCCAAGGAGAGGGGAGGTCTGGCGGTAGGGTTCATTCCCTTGGAGACAGTGGTGGGAAGGAGAAATAGGTTGAAGAACTATTAGAAGGGAGAGCTGGAAGGGGCAACTGCTGGCTTGTAAATAAATAAATAAATAAATAAAATAATAAAATTTAAAAAGCTATTTCTCTGGTCATTTTTTACAACAGTAACAAAAAGATAGCAGGTATCACTGTCCCCTTAATGAGACCTGTTTACACACCTCAGAAGCCCCTCTTCCTGCAGTTGCTCACAGAATCTCATGGCTTAGTTTGCTCATTTTTTTTTCTGTGTTCTTACTTGGAAAAATGTAAATTTTTCTTTTCTCTATATTTGAAAATTTTCTAGATCTGCTCAATTTCTACTTGGTCTAAGCTTTACTCTGGGTATTCTCTCTCTCTCTCTCTCTCTCTCTCTCTCTCTCTGTCACACACACACACACACACACACACACACACACACACACACACACTCACACACTCACACGCTTATTCCCAGTGCAACAGCTTGGAGATTTTCATTGCAGAGCCTGTCTCTTCCATTCCTTTCTAAAAGGCATGGCCTTTCCCTTCCCTGTGATCTAGCTCCATCTTCCTGGCAGCTACCAAGTTACAGTCTCCTCTGCTATTCTTAATTAAAATCTTTATGTTTCCAACTTCTTACAAATTTTTTTCTGTAAAGGAGGTAAAGAACCAACATGAAGGTTCAGATGATACTTGGTAACATATTCAGCCTTGGTAAATTACTTATATGAGCCTGAAACCTTCACTAGATCAATCTATTTCCAAGATACTTCTCAAGATCTAATCAGTCCTTGATAGCAACTCCTTTGGGAAACCAACCGTTCAGCACATGAAGTTTTTAGTCATACACTAGCAATCACTTTGTAAATATGGATGTTTTACAGATGTTTTAAGATTCACTTTTATTATTTTCAATTATGTGCATGTGTAGGGGTCTCTGTGTGCTTATGTGTTCATGAGTTTAGGGGGCCATAGAAGACAGAGTAGTTTGGTACCTTTGCAACCAGGATTATAGGCGATTGTGAGTCAGCTGACATGGGTACTGGGAACTGAAATCAGGACTTCTGGAAGCACTCTATTCTTAAACACTTTGGCTCCTGAATATTTATTTATATAAATCATGACTTTAAATGGTATTGTTAAGGAATGTTATAAGTTAAATACATACCATAATTCAAACTTTTTGAAAATATGATGTGAAGTGTATGTATGTTTATACAACCATATATATTATATACATATTTATAATAGATATATATGAATACTTAATATCTTTCATGATTTTTATATTCAAATTCTAGAGTAGTTTTGAGCAAGGCATACATACAAACATAATTACAAATATTAAATATTTGTTTGCTAATATTCATAATATTGCTTTCTATTGATAGACTCTATGAAAGCAAATTTGAATCATGAATATATGACCAATTTTTCACTATGTTTTTTACAACATGTGTATTGTGTGTTATTGTCTACTGTTTTATCTGCTTATTCATACATTCATATATATCAGTTACAGTTAGGAAATGATGATAATTTATTTATATTGTGAGCACTTAGGAATTTAACAATATAAATATTTATTTAACATTTATACCTAAAGTTTAAATGAGCAATGGTCTATGATGACTCATCAATAATCAAACACTGAAGCATAACTTATGAAAGTAAGCATCAGCTCACATGTCTTGGCTAACAAAAAAATACCTTACATTTCATTCATGGGTAGTCTTTAATTTGGCATTTAAATCTTTTTTTCAAAGGCAAGGTGAGTTTGGAATTTCTATACAAAAGTTTTAGCACACATCCATTGATTTTTCAATACAAAATGGTAATCCTTGGAATTTAAAATTGTGTTAGGACTATTTAGGAAATTTTAATTGGATGATCAAGAATACAGAGCCATATTGATATAAGTAGGCCATTAAATCTTCTATTTTGGTCTTCAATGCACTTTTCATTCACAAGCCACATCATTTCATGCACTTGTGAAAAACACCATCTTCCTTGCCATGTTCATAAAGGCTTGCTTGACTTGTTGATTCCTTAGGCTATAAATGAAGGGGTTTAGCATGGGGGCTACTGAGGTATTTAGTATGGCAACTCCCTTGGTCAATGATGCTCTATCTGCTGCTGAGGGTTTAATGTACATGAATATGCAGCTGCCATAAGAGATGGAGATGACAATCATATGGGAAGAACACGTGGAAAACGCCTTTGTCCTCTGACTAGCAGAAGGAATCTTCACAATCGTTCTGATGATGTATGTGTAGGACAGAAATATTAATGCCAAAGTTAACATTAGGGTAAAGACAGCACAGGAAAATCCCATCCTCTCCAGGAATTTTGTGTCTGAACATGAAAGTTGAAGTAGGGGGAAATAATCACAGGTATAGTGATCAATGATATTGGAGCCACAATAATCAAGCTGTAGAAGTAACATCAGTGCAGGGAAGATGATTAGGAAAGAAATCAGCCAGGAGGCGAAGACAAGCATTGTGCAGACCTTCTGACTCATGATGGTCAGGTAATGCAGGGGCTTGCAGATGGCAACGTAACGGTCATAGGACATGGCAGCTAATAGGTAAAATTCAGTGACTCCCAAAAGGATGAAAAAAAATAACTGAGCTATACAATTGTTGAAGGAAATCGTTTTATCACCTGAGATAAGGGTGCCTAAGAACTTCGGTATAGTAACGGTTGTGAAGGATACTTCTAAAACAGAGAAATTCCTGAGGAAGAAATACATGGGTGTCTGGAGGTGAGAATCTAGCAAGGTGAGAGTGATGATGGTCAGGTTCCCTGTGATGCTGAGTGTATAGGTGATGAAGAGAAATACGAAGATCACAACCTGGAGCTTAGGGTCATCTGACAATCCCAGAAGAATAAACTCTATGGTTTCTGTATGGTTGCTCATTCTCCAGTTACTCTTTATTCCTTCTAACAAATCTAAACCAAAAAGAATCAAGTAGAATTGAGGATTTGTGAAAATCAAGACAAGGGACTGTCATGTTGTTCAAGTAGTATGCTGTTTGCACCTGTAGGGGAAATCTAAAGTTCTTCAATACTAGTGATTCTTTAATTACCTTTCTTTGTACAGAGAACAGCTTTACATTCAAGGCAGTTTTAAAGACAGTTTGGAATCAAAAGTGTAACGCAATACCTCTTATCTCAATAAGCAAGGAAATTATGAAAAATATTCTCTTGGGGGAGTGTAAAGAGAAAAGTACTCTAAGACATTTCAGTGATGTTGACTTAGTACTAGTGTGAGAAAAGAGTAGAGGTTCCCCAAATAGGAATAAGGACTTAGCTTATATTCCTGTGGCTCTGTTCCAAGGTATATATCCATGAGGCTATTAGAAAGAGGGTTTTACTTTTCATAGAAAGTGAGATGATCTTGAAACTATGCACAGACACCCAGGAAATGTTAAGAATACCTTGTAATGAATCTGAACAACTTACTAGCCTGAAAGTTAGTTAACCCTCTTTGCTCTGTTTTCCCATAGTGTAAATATAGTTTCTTCTCCAGACCAGTCAATATTGAAGGACAACTTTAAGTTACAAGTTTATGTTAAACATTTGGAAATTATATCTAGGTTATAATGATTGTGACAACCAAACCACATTTTCTCACTCTTTCATTTCCATGACATTAGCAGTAACACCTGCTATCACCACACATAGAAACCTTACATTCATTCCTGTCAATAGGCTCCACCACATTGTCCTTTCCCATCAACCTCTAAATGATATTGTGCATTCACAGGAGGACAAAATTTCATTATCAAAGCTATTTTAATATTTGTCGTGGTTAGTATACTGTTAGCTAATAGGAAGATTTTGTCCAGTTAATATTGGCTATTTTTTCACTTGTTGGCATAATTCTCTATGGTATACTGTGCCTGTGTATTATTTATATTTTATCTTTGCATTATAGTGTGAGATTTCTCAATTATTGACTTTATTCAATATGCATAAGTACTTGTTTCAAAATCTGTGTTTTGAAAAAATTTCAAATGAAATATACGTAAGGGAATCTACAACGCACACACACATATGATTTTAAATAAATTTTGAAATATTATTTTGACTTACTTTACTGTTTCTGTAGTAACATTATTCTTAATAGGTCTGATTTTGATTGTGATCAAAATTATATGTTACTTTTTAAATCTCTAGCTCAAAAAGTACCTCATCATCAAATAGGTAAGATTTGATGCTTATATTCAGGTGACATTCTTGCAGTAAAATGATGATATTAAGACTCATATTTAAAAATAGATACTAAATTTAAAACAATTATTAGTAATTTCATATATATATATG
Source organism: Tokudaia tokunoshimensis (assembly GCA_036184795.1). Lineage (NCBI taxonomy): Eukaryota > Metazoa > Chordata > Mammalia > Rodentia > Muridae > Tokudaia > Tokudaia tokunoshimensis. The sequence goes on from BTHU01000007.1 coordinate 52,070,725, forward strand.
TATATATATACATATATATATATAGTGTACTTCCTGCTATCCCTTTGAATGATCTCTCATAGCATAGCATATTTTCAATACAAAATATGTCCTTAATTGGGTATCATCCATATGTGAGTCTATGAGGGTTGTTACTGAACTGGAAGAGCTGACTTTTGAATAATGATTTTTATGTTTTAGTTTCCCATTTGTTGTAACACTTTGTAAGTCTTATTAAAATTAGTGTACTTTATCCCTTAATATAAATTTTAATTATTTATATCATAGAGTGTGAAGAGTGTTAGAGGTAAGTTTAAAATAATCATAATACTGAAATTTCTGATCTATTGACTGATTTATTATTTCTAAAGCTGTAAGAGTAACATGCTGACACTTGAAAAGACTGAGAAACTTGCTTGCCCCCCAATGTATGCCATAATTCTAAAATGCATAAAGTTTATGAATAAAATACTTTTTAGAATTAAAAAGATGTAAATACATATTACATTTGTGTTATTTTGGATGTGAAAATCCATCAATGCATCATATTTTTTTCCTCTTTCAGTTACATGTACTTTTCTTCTTATATATACATTAATTTTAACATTATAGGACAATGTAATTATTCATTTCCCCCTGTGGATTAGAGCTGGAAAGGAGCACAGGAAGCTGTAAAGAAATGTCTTACTTAGTAGGTGTTGGTAAATGAGAACATCCCTCCCCCATTAATACTTCTGTACCAGTCTTCAAAGACCAGAAAAACAGGCTTAAGGAAACTGCAAAGTTACTTGTTGTAAGCAGGTGATTTAATCCCCAGCTCTAGGGATGTTGTGATATATTTTTATGTTATAATATTTTTTTATTTTTAAAATATTTTTATTAATTAATTAATTATTTTTTTTACACTTTATATTTTATTCCCCTCAACCCCACCCCGGTTTACCCTCTGATTTTTCCACTTCCCATACCTCCTCCCCATCACCCTGTCTCCACGTGGATGTCCCCAACCCCCCACGCCCTAAGCAAGCATCTGAAAGAGTCAGATGCAGATATTTGCACCCAGCCAATGGACAGAAGCAGCTGAACCCTGTTGTTGAATTAGGGAAGGCTGAGAGAAGCTGAAGAGAAGGGCAATCCTGTAGAAGGACCAGCAGTCTCATATAGTCAGAACCCCTGAGATCTTTTAAACACTGGACCACCAAACAGGCAGCATACACCAGCTGATATGAGGCCCCCAACACACATACATTAGAGGACTGCTGGGTCTGTGTTCATTCAGAGATGATGCACCTAACCCTAAAGAGAATGTTATAACATTTACAAGAACTCAGTTAAATGGGTTTGATACAAGTTCTAAAATTTCATAGAGTCCTAGACCAATAATTTATACCAATGATGTATTTCACTTGAGAATAAAGATTATTCCAAGCATTTAACTCCTCTGTCTAGGTTCAGAATGTTAAACGGTTTAGGCTATTTTTTACTTAAAGATTTATTTACTTACTTATTTTTATGCATATGAGTGCTCTGTCCGCGTGTAGGCCTACATGACAGAGGGGTCTTCAGATCTCATTATAGAAGGTGGTGAGCTGCCATGTGGTTGCTGAGAATTAAACTCAGGACCTCTGGAAGAGCAGCCAGTGCTCTTAACCACAGAGCCATCTCTCCAGGACATGGGTTAGGTTATTAACATCTCATTTCCTTCCACCCATTTCATCAAAACTGCTTCTTACTTACCTTCTAAAGAATCTGAACAATTCAAAATAAAAATGAACAATGATAATATTTGTTCAGTATCATGATTATAATTAATTTTCTGGATTTTCATTATGAAAATATCCTCAAATCATGCCCTTTCCAAGTCTCTCCAATGACATAAATAACAACAACTGTTAGAATAAACTAGGTAAAGTATGGGCAATTTAATAAAATTTACGGAGAGAAACCATATTGGAAGGTATATTAGACTGAAAGGTTAAAATGCTCTTTTGAGAGATATGTTAGTAAGTTTGACTAATTGCAATTTAGTTTTGGTATGTGTGTTTGAATATTGTTAGTAATATTACATGATGCAATGAATGATCATTTTCCTCCATGATACGTTGATTTTGAAAGGCCAATATTTCCTCAACTTTCTCTACATTTATCTATTTTTTTCAGTCAACCTACATTAGATAAAAGTTATTAGAAAAAGTATACAAATCACATCTCCAAATCTATTTTATTGATCACATTGCCTTATTTCTTTACACATTCAAATATTAAAGAGTTGTTTATAATTTTGAAGGATAGAAAGAATAGTTATTTAATTCAGTGTGTGAGTAATATTTAGCTTAGCTTCAAATTTAAAATTGTAAAAAAATACTCTATAAACATGAAGTTAAATAATAAGGAGGTGGAGTAGATTTAGGGTGAGTTGAGAGAGGGGAAAGAATATGATCAAATATATTATGAGCAATAGATTTAGATAATACATGATAATAAGTAAACAATAAACAAAAATTATTCTTATATCAGTATACTATCACTGCATGGTCTGAATCATGCCACAAGGATTCTTTTGAGACTTTTTAAAAAGAATTTAGATTTAGTAGACTTCTCAGAACTGAATGATTAGACATATTTTTACTAAATTATCTTTTTACTACTTTCACAGCTAGTTGTATTTTTATTACCAGGAACATATGAATATAATAAATTAATTAATTTCAATAATAATGAAAAGGATCAATTTTCAACATTGTCATTTACATAGAGAAGAAAACTTTTCTCTTTTCCAAAAGAAACTATTGAGTTACATTTAATACTAAAACTCGAATCATAGTGTTTTTGATGATGCAAAAAGAAAATCTGATCTATTAAGAATAATTCTAGTACAGAAGAAAAAGATGAATTTCAAGAATAAGTTTCACAGAAATGTTAGAAAAGTGATAAGTTCATGAAAGTTTAGTTAAGTTATATACCAACAAACTATAAATTCCCTTATATACACTTTGTTTAAAGTGAATGAATTCTCAAATTTAACAGTATATTCATAATAGTAATAATTTATAAAGGGCATTCATTTCAGAAATCAAAGGCTTGTACATTTTATTTCATTTAATTATTCTAACACATTTGTAAATCTTTTATTCTGATTCTCAAATGGAGAATCAGATTTGATAATTTTCATTAATTTATACAAATGTCAAATGTCAGATATCAGCAGATTACCTACAATTAAAGACTATTTCTTCAAAAGAGCATTAAATAGCCTGTTTAGAACATAATGAGAACTGTGGAGATAATGAATATTTAGTTTCAACCAAAAGAAAATTTATAAATTGGCATAAGCAGTCTGGCCACATTTCAAAATGTAATTACAGTAAATCTTAAATTTGACAAAGTTGAGCTCTGAATTGATGTTTAACTTTTAGAGTCTTCCACTTCCCTCTTCATGATCAGCTCACCTGTGATTACATACAGCTTCTCAGAACAGCTAGAAGAGTAAATACATCGTCCATTGCTATTTCTTTAAAAACTCCCTCCCCCAGGGAACGAGTTTGGGATTCATGGCAAACCTTTTAATCTACATTTTCTCATGTTATCCAAAGTGAGTTTATTCCTTTGCTGAGAGATAAGACAGAGTGAAGGTGGACATAGAAAGAGTTTCAGGAGAGGTTTTAAAATAACTATGGTTTGTTAATATGTTTTATGTTGCAAGGAATACTTAAACGTTTTATCCATTCATTCTGTAATTGGCTCAAGGGAGCAATTCAGAGAGTAAAAATTGCCAGCAGAGGAATGTACACAAACCACTAAGGGATATCAACCATAATTGTATTAGTATCTAAACTGGAAAAAGGATCTTGGGGACACTGACCAGTGAAGCAGAGTAAGATCACTGAGAAAGAAGAAAACTATGCTGATTTTTCATGCAATTTAAAATCTCCCTACCTTTACATTTTTGGCTACATTAAAACTCCTTACACTTTATTCTACTTTTATCTGTTCACTGAACTGTTAAATGACAATGAATTAATGTTATAATTTATGTGTCAAATATATTAGGACCATCTTCATTGAGGAGGCCATAAAAATACTGTCATGCCAATGTTGGATTGATATTAAGGTCCAATAATACTGTGCAAGACTTTAGCAAATGTGGTCCAAAACATTAGAACATGAATAGGGGTTTTGATTGTTTATTTTGATTGCTTTTTTTTATTATTTTTTTTATTTAATTTTTTTAATTTACATTCCAAATCACTTCCCCTTTCCCGTTTCCTCCCTCCCCGAAAGTACCATAAGCCCCCTTCCCTCCCTCTTTTCTCCATTCAACCCCCTCTCGTTACTCTGTCCTGGCGTTCCCCTACATCCAGTCTTTCCAGGACCAGGGGTCTCTCCTTCCATCTTTTTAGAAATCTATTGATATGCGGATTGTGTCTAGGGTATTCCGAGATTCTGGGTCAATATCCCCTTATCAGTGACTGCATACCATGTGTGTTCTTTTGTGATTGGGTTACCTCACTAAGGATGATATTTTCAAGATCTTTACCAACCTTACATTCGACAGAGGGCTAATATCCAAGATATACAAAGAACTCAAGAAGTTAAACTCCAGAGAGGCAAGTAACCCTATTAAAAAATGGGGTACAGAGCTACACAAAGAGTTCTCACCTGAAGAATATCTAATGGCTGAGAAGCACCTAAAGAGATGTTCATCATCCTTAGTCATTAGGAAAATGCAAATCAAAACAACCCTGAGATTCCATCTCACACCAGTCAGGATGGCTAAGATCAAAAACACAGGAGACAGCAGTTGTTGGCGAGGATGTGGAGAAAGAGGAACACTCCTCCACTGCTGGTGGAATTGCAGGCTGGTACAACCACTCTGGAAAGCAGTCTGGCGGTTCCTCAGAAAACTGGGCATGACACTCCCAGAGGATCCAGCTATACCACTCCGGGGCATATACCCAGAGACTTTACCTGCATGCAATAAGGACACATGCTCCACTATGTTCATAGCAGCCTTATTTATAATAGCCAGAAGCTGGAAAAAACCCAGATGTCCCTCAACGGAGGAATGGATTCAGAAGATGTGGTATATCTACACAATGGAATACTACTCTGCAATTTTGATTGCTTTTTATTTAATTAAAAATTAAAATTATTTCTTTTAGTTTTTGAGATTATAATTACATGATTTGATCTTTTGGCTTTCCTTCTTCCAAACCCAATCATCCCCTGCTTAACTCTCTTTGTAAACTTAAAGCCTCTTCTTTCATTAACTATTGTTATAGACATATATGTATCAGAATGTATATGTACATAAATACAATCTACTAAGTCTGTATCATATTACTGTCATGTATGTTTTCATAGGTGATTATTCAGTATTGGATAACAATTGATATGCTCTTCTCTGGGGAAGACAATTTCTCAAACTTTTTTGCTTGTTTTTATTTTGTTTTATTTTTTCATGTTTTAATTTCAAAATAATGTTTTATGAATTATAGTCTAATCACGGTTTCCATTTTTCAAACTCTTCTCAAACCCTCTCCACATCCTTACTCACTCAACTCCAAGCCATCTTTCTCTCTCTTGATTGCTTTTAAAATCAGATTATCATATTGTCTACAATTGGTCAGTGACTACAATCAAGTTTCTCAACTTTCCTGAGCAGTGTAGCATAATACATAATTTTTTTAAATTTAGCATATTTTAAACAGATTTCCAGGTAAAATAACAGTAATGGTGGGTACCTAAATATTGATATGATTAGTGATAGTTCTAATAGAACAGTTACATACATGATCATAATTAAACTGAATGAGTCAAAACTAAACATCATAAATCTTGAAAACAGACAGGTAGAGATGATGGGTATTAATAAGGATAGGACAGATATAAAAGAGAGTAGCATAGCATATAATCAGATTATGATATGTACATGATTATGAAATATGTATACACAAGGTTATGAAATAATAAAACTAATAAAATTTAAAATGGAGATTAAGGAGTCAGGTAGTTGGTCCAGTGTGTAAAAGCATTAACGATGCCACACTGGTAATCTAGTTTTCATCCCTGGGATGCACATCAAATGCTGGATCTGGTGGTTCAAAGCAATGGTCCCAGCATGCCTACCACAATATTGAAGGTGAAGAGTAGGAAACACAGAAAAGAAACAAGATAGGCCCTACCACAGTTGTTGAAGAGAACTGACTCTTGAAATTGTACTCTGACCTCTATGTATATACTGTGGCACATGATGGACAATAATAACACAGGCATACACACATAAGCATGGAAGATATAGAAACAAGATCTAGGATTTCAGTGAACCTAGGAAATAAAAATATTATGAAACTCAAGTTGCTAGTAGAAAATATTTGTACATTCAATAAATGAAGAATTAGTTGGGTGATGTACACAGCTTGAAAAATAATGTTTATTGCAGATATTTAATATAGTCCATGTAAAGACTATTTCATTTGTGACACAGAAGAGAAAATTTGTGTTTATTAAGGCAGTAATATCTCTATAAAATCAGAATATAACATACTATTATTAAGAATAAACAACAAAGTAATTTAAATTCTATAGTAACTAGCTTTCCATTGAGAATTTTTTTCATATTTTAATTTTTATTATTTTAAATTTGGTATGATAACATAATCACATTTCTCTCTTTTGTTTCTTGCTTCCAAAACCTCCCATATACCCTCTCCACTCTCCTTCAAATTCATGACCTCTTTTTTCATTAATTGTTAGTGTATGTGTTGTGTGTGTGTGTGTGTGTGTGTGTGTGTGTGTATTCCTAAATATAGCCTGTTAAGTCCATAGCATGTCACTTGTATGTATGTTTTTAGGGCTAACACTTTGTACAGGTTTTTAGACGGAAATGTGTGGTCAGGTCTGTGATCCAAGCTACTTTGGAAAATGAGGTGCTAGAAATAGTGACTCAGTCAAACCTGGGCTACAAAGAGCAAGTACAAGAGTGACTTGGTGAGAGAACATCGAGATACACTCTATAAGATCGGTAAAGAATATAAAGGATTTAAATCTTCATTAATTTTTATTGACTATTTACAATGGCATGTCTTTATAGAAACACATTTTTTTTCTTTTTCTTTTTTTTTTTTTTTTGTTTCTTTAAAAAACTATCTTATGAACCAAGTCTTTGAAAGCTTGTTTTACTTGCTGGTTCCTCAAGGTGTAAATAAAAGGGTTCAACATGGGAGCGACTGAAGTGCTGAGAATAGCTACTGTTTTGGTCAGTGATGCTCTTTCACTTGCTGAAGGCTTCACATAGATAAATATACAGCTTCCATAAGACATGGAGATGACAATCATGTGAGAGGAACAGGTGGAGAAAGCCTTTTTCCTCTGACTGACTGATGGAATTCTTAAAATAGTCCTGAAAATATACATGTAGGAAAAAATCACCAATGCCAACGTGAACAGTAGAGTAACCAGAGCAACATAGAAACCAATCACTTCTAAGAGCCAAGTATCTGAGCAAGACAGTTGTAAGAGGGGAAAATAGTCACAGCAGAAGTGATCAATGACATTGGAAGCACAGAAATCCAACTTTAGGACCAGCATAAGTGGTGGGAAGATAGTCAGGAATCCTGCCAGCCATGAGGTAAGGACAAGGAGGGTGCAGACTTTCTGATTCATGATGAGGGTGTAGTGCAGTGGTTTGCAGATGGCAACATAGCGATCATAAGACATGGCGGTTAGAAGAAAAAACTCTGTCACCCCCATGAAAATGAAGAAAAATAACTGAGCCAAACAATTATTATAGGAAATGGTCTTGACTTGAGTAATTATCGATGCTAAAAATCGGGGAATGGAAACACCAGTAAACATAATTTCTAAGAAGGAGAAATTACGAAGAAAATAATACATTGGAGTCTTTAAGTGAGAGTCGAGCAATGTGAGGATGATGATGGTTAGGTTTCCAGTGATGCTTACTATGTAAGTTATTAATAAAAAGATGAAAATTACTACCTGAAGCTCTCTGTTGCCTGATATTCCCAAGAGCACAAACTCTGTAATTATAGTGTAGTTTTTCATACTTATTTTCTCTTCCAATAAAATATATTGATAAAAAACAGACCAAAGAGTGTACTTAATGGGGTAGAATTGAAATTTTTATATATTGATATTATCATCTCCAACAAAACAATGCAATGACTTCCTTTCCCTGTAAAAATTGCTTCATGTGCATTTGCCATATTTCATCTAACATTTTGATAATCAGCATTCCTTCCTTTATAAATACATATAGGTATCATTAATTTATCATCAAAACATGCAGGTCAAAGCCAATACTTGTTCATTACTATTAAAATAGAGACTATATACCATACTATATTGAAAACAGAAATATACTTATGAATCAGGATTTAAAATTCCCTTATTAATGTTTTTATATGAAATCTCATATGTGTAATATAGCATTGAAAGACAGATTGCTCCATGGTAATTATTAACATCACTTGTAATTTGAACACTGCCATGAAATAGCTGCCTGGAAAGCACATGTATTAATTTCCAGTTTCTGATGCTGTCTGCTTTTGTAACTGCAATATCTATTATTTAAAGTCAATTCTGATGTTATTTGAAACTTTTAGGATTTATTGATAGAATTTAATAAACAAATATACAATGTATAGTATTGTAAAAATTTTCATTCTTACAAAAATCATTTTATGTATAACCACAAATACCTGTGTCTTGCAGAGAGATGTAGGATTATCATTGTGTTGGTTATGATAAGAGTAATATTAATCAGATATCTAGAAGATAGAAACATAATATAATAGATGATACATTTATGTGATTCTCATATGAAATAGTTTAATTAACAATGAAATTTTAATATTTTCTTAGTGTATTTTCCTTTACTTTTTTGAGAACAAAAAGGAAGTCATAAGGAAGTTTTGTTCTTTTGTGTGACAATATAGCATTGCTTTCCTCCTAGAAGACTATCCAGACTAAATTTAAAACATTGTTAGATTTACTTTATTGAATGTAAAAAGTGTAAGTGACATGACTTCTAGCTGTCCCATTTAATACTAATACCCAGTAAACAACATAATATTTGAGGCATAATTTCTCCACTATTGTGTGATATTGCTGTCTGTCTATAAAAAGGCATGCTTGTCTTGGCAAGAGGTAATTATTAAAAATGATAATGGTCATTTCTCCTCTTCCATATAATGTTTTTGATAATCAGTGCTGTACTTTTTGCAGTATACATATTTGTCATTAATTTATCATTAAACATGCAAGTCAAAAGCCAACTTATTATTTAATTGAGAAATTGTTGAACTATATTAAATGTGCATCTACTAAGAATAAATGTTAAAATTCTAATTGAAGTAGTTGTACAATTCTTTTTAATTAATAGTATTTAAATAACAATCAACAACATGAATTTATTTAAAACACAGAACATTCTTTTCTTATATTGTATAACTACATTAGAAATGTAAATACCCATTAAAAATGCAATCTTAAATGTTCCCAAAATATGAAATATATTTTATGATATTCTTCATAATAATTTTTGGCATTCAGTTTTACCTTGCATCTATATATATACAAATATATGTATATATATATACAAATATATGTATATATATGTATATACATAAATGTATGTATATATGTAAATTGGAAGTCTTACTATGCACCTCTGGCTGGCCTGGAACTCACTATGTCCATCAGACTGGCCTTGAATTCATAGATATATGCCAGTCTCTCTGTATAATATTCTTAATCCTTTCATAGGAACAGAACTATGACTAGGAGCTGCACTATAAAACATTATGTCTTCAATTACAATAATTCTTTAATTTCTAAGGAAATGTGTATGGTGAGATATTTTGAAGTTCTCCGCAGAAGGTAAGGAATGAATATTACATAAGGATCAGACAACTTTACCTTCTTTGATCAATATAAATCCCTGAGAGACTAGCTTGAAGAAAGGAAGGAAGCAAGCAGAAGTCAATTCAGGAGATGTGATGCAGTCATGTCATACCTGTTTGGAAATCACAGCAATATAGGAAGATAAAAACATTGTAAGCCAATGAGCTGAATGCAACAAACTCACTTTCCCTTCAGTCAAACTTAATTTTCCTAATAAACACCTAAACTCTACACTCAGGACATAATTTATTCTTAATTATCTGGGGATTGATTAAATCTGAATGAACTATTCTGCAAAGGATGCTTTGTTAAGAGTAGTATCTTAATTTTATTCATCTGCACATCTCAAGGGCACAGAGAAGATGAACAATTAAAGCATTTTAATATCTTTACATATCAGCAAACTTTGTTTCTGATGAGAGTATAACATGTTGCATCCATTATGGAAATCAACATGGAGCTTTCTCAAAATTAAAACTAGCACATGACCCATTCATGGGTGTATACACAAAGGACAATAAATACTACCATAAAGGTACTTGAGCATTCATGTTACTTTTACTCAACAAGAAAATGGAACCAGCTTAGTTGTTCAACAACAGACGATATACTCACAGAATGGAATTTTATTTAACCATAAATAAAAAATTAAATAGTAAAATTTGTAGAAAAACAAAGTGATCTGAAAATTATTATATTGACAAAAGTAACTTAAGCTCAGAAAATAAGCAAATATTGAACACTCTCAGGCACATTCTATTTTAATTTTTATATATGTGCAGCTGTCTAGGGCACATATATATTCATATGTATATCCATATGAGGCTGTGATTGTGAGTCTAGGACATATAACTAGAGGTTAGAAAATAGGTTTTAAAGACATAGAAGATATAAGAATATGCATGACATAAAAGGAAGAGGCCTAGTTGGGAAAGAAGAGTACAGGTTGGAGTTGGTTGGGAGAGAAGTAGGAAGAAAGATAAAAATGCAAATTATGTATGAAAATACCATAATGAAATGAATTCCTGGTATTCTAATTTAAAAAATAAAACATCAAATACAATATTTTAATTAAAAACTTAAAATTTAAACTAACACATATTTATAAAAGTGAATATATAATAGTTATAGTAGTATAAAGGGACATACAGAATGGTTTTTATAGTTCCCACTGGACTCCTATTTTCTTTACCTTTAAAATTAGCCAATTTAATGCTCTATAATGTAGCCTTTGTGACATTGTCTATATTTTTACTCAAAAATATATATGTACTTACATTCCAAATTTTATTAAATATATATAATTCTATCTCTATCATTCATATATACACATATATATATAATATTAGTGTAGACATGGCAGAGGACAGAGTAAGAGTTTAGCATATTATACATTTAAAAATTTTGTCCTTTTCTGCCTGCCCCCTAAAAGTGTTGCAGATGTGGTTGCTGTGTCACATGTTGGTGGCAGAGAGGAGAAATTCTATTTCTACACTCAGTATTCTGATCTATGAACATCTGAATGATTAATACCCTAATATTCCCTGAAAAAAGCAAGCCTGAGACAACTACCAGTCTAGCACCAGGGGGTTTAAACAGGGAGCTAGCCTGAGATGACCATCAGTTTGGTGCCAAGAAGATCCAGGCAGCCCCTAGGACCAGGACCAAGCTAGAGGCTAGAAGAACCATATTTGAGACTGTGAACCCCGGAGACAGAGGACCCTTGCATGAGGTCACTTGGGAAGCCCAGGTGAGGAGCAAGCCTGAGATGACCTTCAGACCGGCGCCATAGGGCCTAGACAGGGAGCTAGCTTGAGATGGACCAGCAGTTGGCCTCTATGAGAGCCGAGGGTGGTGGGGTTCAGATAAAGCTGGAGATGGCCTCTGTCGAGTGCCATAATATATTAGCAGTGGATAGCATTCCTGATACCACTCCTGAGATGACCCCAGACACTCAGAGACCCCATAGACCACTAAAAGGAGCAATTAAGTGATGGAGAAATGAAAGAGAAACAGAAGGGTGTGGGCACTGTGATAGGCAGAACTGGAGACTTGAGGGTAGTAAGGAGCACCCTGATATGAGTAGACATTTATGCCACTTGGGGCCATGGTGGGGTCCTGGCCTATGCTGTCACATCTGGGTCCCTGACCCTGAAGCAGTAGGGATCTGTTACCACCAAATGCCAGATAGATGTCCCTGGTCTGGGCTTCCACCTAGGAACATGCCGATGTCTGGGGGCTATGCTTTACTGGCCACAGGCCTTACCTGGACACCATTGGAGAGCTGGCCCTTCCCCTAGCCAGCTGTGGTACTCAGGAGAGCACATGGCAGGAGTTGTAAGTGAGCCAACCTCTGAGGCTATGAGTCTGGTAGAGCTGGTCCTACCACTCATCTGGGCAGTGATGTGGACGAGGGAAAGATATCTTCCTGCCCCACTTGCCAGTTGCCACCTATGGGTTATCTGAGTGGGAGAGCTGACCCTGCCCCTCACCTGCTGCAGCACTTGGGGGAGTGTCCCCTGCACCTCTCCTGGGAAGTACAGTGCAGCTGGTCCTCGATGTGGGCATGGTGGATGAGCCAGCCTGTGTGCATGAGAATGGGAGAGCTGGTCCTACCGCTTGTCTGCTATGTGGTGCCATCAGTGAGTGAGAGATTCCCCTCCCCTCCCTTTTGTCATCACCACCAAAATCTGACCGAAGATTTGGCTTAACTGGGTCATGAAAGTGGGAGAGCGTTCCCTGAATTTATCTGGACAACACAATAGAGCTGACCCCAATGGCTGCGTTGTGGGTAAGCTGACCAGAAAGTGTGAGTGTTTGAGAAATGGTCCTGCCTCTTGTATACTGGATAGTGGCATTCTTCTGCATTGCCCTTTGCCATTTATAGCAGGCAAGAGAGCCGGCCCCAGGAGTGTAAGAGTGGGAGAACTGGCTGTGTCCCTCACCATCTACAATGCTTGGGAGAGTGGGCACTGCCCTTTGCTTGGGCAGCATAGTATCGCTGGCCCTGATGGCAAAGTTGTGGGTGAGATGTCCTGAGGATATGTCCTGAGGGTGGGAGAGTCATTGGGCTGACCAGCTCTCAGGTACCTCTCAGGCCCAGATCTAGGGCTTTGAGTTGGCCCAACACAACATCTACTCTGTGAACTGCTGACGTGCATGAAGATGCTAATCCTCCAAATCCAGAACTGCAGGATCTCCATGACACAAGACACAGGACAGGGGTCTGAGAGAAGTCCCAGTGAGGTTCTAGTATTGATATAATAGCAAAAGCCAGAGACCTCACACCAGACTAACTAGTCACTACAATGAATATTTGCAAGCAAAAACATATAGACAAAGAGGTATATCACGAGACACACTGTGACACACTACCCCTTCCACATGAGATTTTTTTTCTCTGATTTTGGGTGGAGGTCGCAAGAGTGGTTCATGGGGAGAGGGAGATGAGTGGGATTGGGGTACATAATGGTATGTTCACAAGGAACTTATAAAAAGTTTTTTAAAAGTGACTTGACTACCCAGGCATAGAAACTCAGAAGCAGTAATTCTTTAAATCATGGTTTGAATATCAAAAGTCCCTAAAAGGTAATCTATTTTCCAAAAGAGATATTGAGTATATTTTATTATTTATTATTTGTTCATCAATTGCTTTTGTCTTATTTAATATTATTTCTGGACATTAATCAGAAAGTTTTAAATTTTTTCTCTTATTACACAAATAACGGGTTTTGTCATGGAAGTTCTGTGTGTGTGTGTGTGTGTTTGTGTGTGTGTGTATTTGTGTGTGTGTGATTATTCTTCTCACTCACACCCCTCTAATTCTCATTTCACTCCCCCATTATCCTCTTGTCCCATGCTACCCTACCATTTCCCAAGAGAGTCTTCCTTCACCTTGCGTGTCCCATGTTCCATGGTCCTTCCATTTCTGTTCTAGTTTACTTTTCTTTTCAAATATGAATAATCTGTGGGAAAGTAGAAGTGTGGGTGACCTTTAAGTCAAGAAGCCCTCTCAGCTTCAGTTACAGCAGGGGAACTGCAGACTACCCATGACTGGTAAATCATTCTAGGACAGCTGTGTAAGGCACAGATGATACACAGTAGGGTATTTTAGGAGATTCTATGACAGCCTATGTCTATAAATGCTAAAACATCATTTAAGGAATAAGCAAAGGTATCCTATAAGGGTGAAAAAAGACACTCTAGGAAGCACAGCCTAGTTAAATGAGCATCCCAGTTCTAGAAGTAGGTTGTCCCGTGAGTTGGTGACAAGGTCCCTTGTAGGCCCCTGACATGAAAAAGACTAGTGTCATTGTTGTTAGTTGCATGCTAGAACTAAATTTTAATTGGAGAAATTAATGAAGAAATCAATCTGGATTGGCCCAGAAACATTCGCTTCCTGTCGAACATCTTTCATAATGATGGAAGAAATTAAGCAAATTGTTAAGAAAAATGAGAGTCCACATTTCTACACAGCTATTGACCACTAGAAGTGCCAATCAAGGTATAACAGCTATAGCAGTAGTGGCATGGATTATTATGGGTACAACCAACATTTTATTGGGGTTAATAATCACTAAATGAGGAAGGCAGAAGACATGCTTTAAAGCTGGTATTGAGAGCTCAGACAAAATCTCATGGCAGATGATGTCACAGGCACCAGGGGGAAAATAACTACTATTGGTTTGTTAAATGACTATAATGCATTTGTTAAATATTTTATTGAATATTTAAGGTTTTTCCCATAGATTATTATTTCTGTTAACCTTAGAGTTGGAAATGTGGATATCCACAAAGAAATAAGCTAATATATATTTTCTTTCCAGTGACTGTCCAAGGCAGGTACAGCCAGGAGCACAGGGAGCACAGGAGTGGCAGAGCAGCTGGGACTAGGTCCTTCTGGGCACCATCTGCACCCAGGGGCTAGGCTGCTCCACAGTCTTCTGGGCCAGGGGAGAGCTTGTCTCCAAGGGATGCTGAGACAGGTTTGCAGGCCCACGGGAGGAACAAGCTTCAGCCAGAAATAGCGGGACCAACTAACACCAGAGATAACCAGATGGTGGAAGGCAAATGGAACAATGTTACCAATAGAAACCAAGGCATCATTCAAACCCAGTTCTCCCACAAAAGCAAGCCCTGGTTACCTCAAAACACCAGAAAAGCAAGAGTTGGATTTAAAACCACAGTTCATGATGCTAATAGAGGACTTCAAGAAGGACATAAATAACTCCCTTAAGGAAATACAGGAGAACACAGGTAAACAGGTAAAGTCCCTTAAATACAAAAGTCCCTTAAAGAATTACAGGAAAACACAAGCAAATAGGTGAAAGAATTGAATAAAACCATAAAGGTTCTAAAAATGGAAGTAGAAACAATAAAGAAATCACAAAGGGAAACAACTCTGGACATAGAAAATAATCTTCTTTTAACAAACCAAAAAGAAGAGAGCCACATAAACATAACTCCACCTCTAATAACAAAAATAACAGGAAGTAACAATCACATTTCCTTAATATCTCTTAATATCAATAGACTCAATTCCCCAATAAAAAGATATAGACTAACAGACTGGATACATAAAAAGGACCCAACATTTTGCTGCATACAGGAAACTCACCTCAGACACATATACAGACACTACCTCAGAGTAAAAGGCTGGAAAACAATTTTCCAAGCAATTGGTCTCAAGAAACAAGTTGGGGTAGCCATTCTAATATCGAATAAAATCAACTTTCAACCTAAAGTAATCAAAAAAGATAAGGAAGGACACTTCATACTAATCAAAGGAAAAATCTACCAGGATGAATTCTCAGTTCTGGACATCTATGCTCTAAATGCAAGGGCACCCACATTCATAAAAGAAACCTTACTAATGCTCAAAGCACACGTTGCACCACAAACAATAATAGTGGGAGACTTCAATACCCACTCTCGTCAATAGACAGATCATGGAAACAGAAATTAAACAGAGACACAGTAAAACTAACAGAAGTTATGAACCAAATGGATTTAACAGATATCTATAGATCATATTATCCTAAAACAAAAGAATATACCTTCTTCTCAGCACCTCATGGTAACTTCTCCAAAATTGATCATATAATCGGTCACAAAACAGACCTCAACAGATATAAGAAGACTGAAATAATCCCATGCACCCTATCAGATCACAATGGATTATAGCTGGTCTTAAAAACAACAGAAAGCTCACATACACAGGGAAACTGAACAACATTCTACTCAATGATAACTTGGCCAAGAAATGAATAAAGAAAGAAATTAAAGACTTTTTGAATTTAAGGAAAATGAAGGCACAACATACCACAACTTATGGGACACAATGAAAGCAGTCCTAAGAGGAAAATTCCTAGCTCTGAGTGCCTCCAAAATGAAACTGGAAAGCGCATACATTAGCAACTTGATAACACATCTGAAGTTTCTAGAACAAAAAGAAGCAAATACACCCAAGAGGAATAGACAGCAGAGAATAATCAAACTCAGGACTGAAATCAACCAAGTAGAAACAAAAAGCACTATATGAAAAAAAAAAGCAAGATAGATAAACCCTAAGTCAAGCTAACCAGAAGGCACAGAGACAGTATCCAAATTAACAAAATTAGAAATGAAAAGGAATACATAACAACAGATACTAAGGAAATCCAAAAAAATCATCAGCTCCTACTACAAAGCCTATAGTCAACAAAACTGGAAGATCTAGATGAAATAGAAAAATTTCTAGACAGATACTGGGTACCAAAGTTAAATCAGGATCAGATAAATGATCTAAGCAGTCCCATAACCCCAATAGAAATAGAAGCAGTCCCAACCAAAAAGAACCCAGGACCAGAGAGGTTTAATGCAGAGTTCTATCAAACACTCAAAGAAGACTTAATAAAAATATTCTTCAAACTATTGCACAAAATAAAAACTTAAGGAACACTACCCAATTTGTTCTATGAAGCCACAATTACTCTAATACCTAAACCACACAAAGACCCAACAAAGAAATAGAACTTTAGACCAATTTCCTGTATGAATATTGATGCAAAAATACTCAATAAAATAATTGCCAAATGAATCCAAGAACACATGAAAACAGTCATCCAACATGATCAAGTAGGCTTCATCCCAGGGATGCAGGGATGGTTCAACATACAGAAATCCATCAATGTAATCCACTACATAAACAAACTCAAAGAAAAAAAACCCATATGATCGTTTCATTAGATGCTGAGAAAGCATTTAACAACATCCCTTCATGATAAAAGTCTTGGAAAGGTCAGAAATTCAAGACCCATACCTAAACATAGTAAAAGCAATATAAAGCAAACCAGTAGTCAACATAAAACTAAATGGAGAGAAACTTGAAGCAATCACACTGAAATCAGGGACTAGACAAGGCTGCCCACTCTCTCCATACCTGTTCAATATAGCACTCAAATTCCTAGCCAGAGCAAGTAGATAACAAAAGGAATTCAAAGGGATGCAAATTGGAAAGGAAGAAGTCAAAACATCACTTGTTGCAAATGATATAATAGTATACTTAAGTGACCTCAAAAATTTCACCAGAGAACTCCTAAAACTGAAAAACAACTTCAGCAAAGTGACTGGATATAAAATTAACTCATACAAATCAGTGGCCTTCCTCTACTCAAAGGATAAACAGGTTGAGAATGAAATTTGGGAAATGATACCTGCCACAATAGTCACAAATAATATAAAGTAGCATGGTGTGACTGTAACCAAGCAAGTGAAAGATCTATATGACAAAAACTTCAAGTCTCTGAAGAAAGAAACTGAAGAAGATCTCAGAAGATGAAAAGATCTCCCATGCTCATGGATTGACAGGGTTAATGTAGTAAAAATGGCCATCTTGCTAAAAGCAATCTACAGATTCAATGCATTCCCCATCAAAATTCCAACTCAATTTATCATAGAGTTAGAAAGAACGATTTTCAAATTCATCTGGAATAACAAAAACCCAGGATAGCAAAAACTATTCTCAACATTAAAGAACCTCTGGAGAAATCACCATCCCTGACCTCAAGCTACAAAGCAATGGTGATTAAAACTGCATGGTTGAATGGGGAAAAGAGGGAGGGAAGGGGGCTTATGGGACTTTTGGGGAGGGAGGAAACGGGAAAGGGGAAATGATTTTGAATGTAAATAAAACAAACTTAGAAAATAAAATAAAATTAAAAAAAAAACTGCATGGTACTGGTACAAAGACAGGCAGATAGATCAATGGAATAGAACTGAAGACTGAGAAATGAGCCCATACACCTATGGTCACTTGATCTTTGACAAAGGAATTAAAACCATCCAGTGGAAAAAAGACAGCATTTTCAACAAATGGTGCTGGTTCAACTGGTGATTAGCATGTAGAAGAATCCAAATAGATCCATCCTTATTCCTTTGTACAAAGCTCAATTCCAAATGTATCAAGGACATCCACATAAAACCAAATACACTGAAACTAATAGAAAAGAAAGTAGGGGAAGACCCTCGAGCACATGGGTACAGGGGAAAATTTCGTTAACAGAACACCAATAGCTGAAGCTCTAAGATCAAGAATTCACAAATGGGACCTCAAAAAATTGCAAAACTTCTGTAAGGCAAAGGACACTGTCAATAGGACAAAATGGCAACCAACCGATTGGGAAAACATCTTTACCAATACTACATCTGATAGAGGGCTAATATCCAATATATACAAAGAACTCAAGAAGTTAGACTCCAGAGGAACAAATAACCCTATTAAAAATGTGATACAGAGCTAAACAAAGAATTCTCAACTGAAGGAATACTGGATGGCTGAGAAACACCTAAAGAAATGTTCAACATCCTTAATCATCAGGGAAATGCAAATCAAAACAACCCTCACCTCACACCAGTCAGAATGGTTAAGATCAGAAACTCAGGGGACCACAGATGCTGGAGAAGATGTGGAGAAAGAGGAACACTCCTCCATTGCTGTTGGGATTGCAAGCTGGTAAAACCACTCTGGAAATCAGTTTGGTGGTTCCTCAGAAAACTGGACATAGTTCTACCTGAGGACCCAGCTATAGCACTCCTGGGCATTTACCCTGAAGATGATCCAACATGTAATTAGGACACATGCTCTACTATGCTCATAGCAGCCTTATTTATAATAGCCAGAAGCTGAAATGAACCCAGATGTCTCTCAATGGAGGAATGGATACAGAAAATATTGTACATTTATACAATGGAATACTACTCAGCTATTAAAAACAATGAATTCATGAAATTCTTAGGCAAATGGATGGAACTAGGAAATATCATCCTGAGTGAGGTAATCTAATCACAAAAGAACAAACATGATATGCACTTGCTGATAAGTGGATATTAGTCCCAAAGCTCAGAATACCCAAGATACAATTCATAGACCACATGAAGCTCAAGAAGAAGGAAGACCAAAATATGGATACTTTGGTCCTTCTTAGAAGGGGGATCAAAATACCCATGGCTCACAGCCAACCAATAGACTAAGCATAGATTCTCCAATGGAGTAGCTAGAGAAAGGAGCCTAGGAGCTGAAGAGGTTTGCAGTCCCATAGGAGGAACAGTAACATGTACCAACCAGAACCCCCCAGAACTCCCAGGGACTAAACCACCATCCAAAGAGTACACACGGAGGACTCATGGCTCCAGATATATATGTAGCAGAGGATGGCCTTTTCAGACATCAATGAGAGGAGAGGCCATTGGCCCTGTGAAGGCTCGATGCCCCAGTGTTGGGGAATACCAGGTCAGTAAAGTGTGAGGGGGATTGGTGACCAAGGGACGGGGAATGGGATAGACAGTAAATGAGGAAAGGGTGTAACATTGGAAATGTAAATAAAGCAAATATCTAACCCTGTTAGGACTCCTAATTGTTCTCCATCTGTAGTTGACTTTTGGCCCCTATATTTTGAACTGCTTAGTTGCTATTGTTAAGACACACTTAGGTACAGTACAGCTAATGATCTTAAAGCAGAGATACAAAGAACTAGATACAGAAGTTCAGGAGTATGAACTATCAGAATACCAGCAATTGCTTCAGGATTGAAACATGCACAAAAAAGGGGGGGGGAATGGAAGGGTTAACTTAGAAACTTTGAAAAGTTCATAAAACACTGGCCTCTCCCAGAAGGGAGAGGCTAAATTATATTCCTAGGACCACAAAGTGGTCCCTGTGGCTAGGAAAGCCCAGAGTCCATTGACCACCTACCTCATCCCCTAACAACCAATTCGTTTAAAGGTAAAACTGTTCTGCTAATCACATTGTGCCTTATGATGGCTGTCCGAGAACTGTATAAAAGGCCAGTGTAGCCCGGAGTGCCGGTCGTTCTGTCTCCATGTGCAGGGCGGCCCCAGCATATTGAATAAAATCCTCTTGCTTTTTGCATTGAAAAAATTTAAAAAATAATTTAATATATACTTGATTTATAAGACAAACAGAAATCAAATTTAAGAGAATTTTATAAATATAATAATCTGATTGAGAAAAGAAATCTAAGAAATAATATAATACTTGATAATTTTAACAACTTCGAAGAAAACTTGGAGGTCAATTTCATATTGCTCTTTTTTATTTTAAACACATTCTTTCATTTTGTGTATATAGGTGTTTTGTCTGCATGTGTGTGTTTCTAATACTGCATATGTGCTGTGCTTGTGGAGACCAGAAGGTCTTGCATTTCCAGGGACTAGAGTTGCATACTGTTGTGATGTCATATGGGTGTTAAGACTGAAATCCAGGTCCTGTGGAAGAAAGCCAGTACTATGAACCATACAGTCATCTTTCTAGTCCTAATGACATTGTTCTTAGTCATAATTTGAAAGATGTGAAACCAAAGACACAAGAACAAAACCAAAAAATAAAAAAGATTACCCCAAAGTAAAAAAAAAGAAAACAAAACAAAATTCACAACAGAATTAAAAGATAGTACATAGAAGCATGGTTTATAAAACATAAAACCCCACAGGGGGCTAATTTTGGAAATGCATAGCAACTACAGTAAATTGTTGATACTTCTAAGAAGCATTTTTCTTGACTTTTCTAAGTCATTTATGACACTCCTCAGAGATGCTTTTCCTTAAGTTCAGATAGACCTTGGTATGTATCTTTTATTACTATTAATGAGTACTTTGTACCAAGGATCCCTAGAGAAGAATTTGCTGTAAATTTAGTAGCTCCCCTGAGTTAACTGGAAGTGGGAAACAGTGTAACTAGAGCATTTATAAGTACATAGCTGGATATGAGGCATCTCTTTGATCTAAGAGTTGTGTATGTTTCAGCAATGAGTTCATATTCTTCTTATCAATCCTGATTTTTTTACTTCATCTTTAAGAACTACAGCTAATTGGAGCACTGGAGTGACAGTGATCTCAACACTAAGAGCTAAATTTTACAAAATTCAGCCTGCCAGATGCCACAGGTTAAAATTATCATCATAATCTCAATATTCCATAGTAAATGTGAGTTTGAAGGTTTTGGAAATTCTTTATGGAAGTATATTATGTATTGTACCTTTTCTGACAAAAACTTTAGAAATGAATATTTCTAATGAATAAAAATGATCACACAATTAAAATTATCTTTAACAAAACAGAATGGGTAATGTATGTAAAAAAGTAAGTCCATGCTGATTTTACTATAAAATTTTACTATTTTATAGTGTGAAACTCTATAATGTGAAATGTCCATGCTAATTTTAAATTAATTTTATTATGTGTAACTAAGGCAAATGCACAGTAAGTCCAATTAAGGCAATTACGTTTGGAGTACTGAATTTTTATATTTTATAAAATGTTCTAAGTGGTAGGTTTCTTGAGATTATCTTTAACAAATTAACCAATGTATTTTATTTTATACTATTATATCTATGACTGTTTTTCTTTGACTGTTTTAAACAGTGGTATGAAAATGCTATAACAAGCAATTCTTGTGATTTGGTGATACCAAAATTCTAAGTCTACTAAACCTACATCATTCAGAAATGACTAATATCTAGCCATCTCTTCAAATATGAGCATTATGGATAACCGGTAAATGTAGTAAATACGTTCATTTGATGAAAGCTTATAAGTACTTAGTAACTAAAACCTTAACATAAGAAGTCAATCTTAAAATTATTCATTAATACTGATTTTTGTAAAATTCTGTTATGTTTGTACAGCATTGTTTTTTCCCCAAAATTGATTTATAAAATAGCATATGGAAAGGAAAAGAATATTAATAAGATAAATAAAAATGGAATAAACAGGAAAGAAGAAGCACTAGTAAACTCATTTAAAGGGAAGAGAGCATCAACTAGTTATTCAACACCAAACTCTCAGCCCTGAAACCATACACAAGTAACCCTATACAGACTGAACAGGTTCTACTTATGTATTTAGGAATACATGTATATAAATGTATTTATGAATAAAAGAGCATGTGAATTTGAAAGAGAGCAAGGGTGCAGGCTACATGGTAAATTTTGAGAGAGGAAAGGGGGAGAAGAAATACTGTAATGAAGGTATAATTTTGCAAAAATTTATTTTTAAGTCCACAAATAAGCAAGACCCAGTGGCACAGGTCTGTAATCCAGGCTACTTCAGAGGCCCAAGCTGGGGGTGGGGCGGGGGGAGGATCGGAAGCTTATGGCCTGCATGATCTATTTGGAAGTGAATGTATTAATTAGCATTTATGCATATTAAAGAAAGATGATATCAGATTTTTAGGGGGCAGTTATATGAAGAATGGAATTATATGAGGAATGTTGAGAAAAAAACCAGACTAGGCTAAGTCTACAATTAACCTATGGCATATAATCATGTGTCACCTGAAATTTCAGGTTAGAAAACACTTGAAAATGGATTTTAGAACATATCCCCATTTCTGCTTTAGTGTAGGTATATAAATTCTAGTGTACATAAAATATTTATTTGTTTTTAGTTTCCTATGTTTATTTGCTAAGGTTCACATGTGAGGATGAAAAATCAGTCAATGGAACTTGACTTCATCCTTTTGGGATTGACAGATGACCCACGGTTGCAAATTTTGGCTTTTCTGTTTCTCTTTCTCAATTATATGATGAGTCTGTTGGGGAACTTAATCATTGTTCTCCTCACTCTGCTGGACCCTCGCCTCAAAACTCCAATGTATTTCTTTCTCCGTAATTTCTCCTTTTTGGAAATCATGTTTACAACAGTGTGTATTCCCAGATTCTTGACAACCATTGTGACTGGAGACAAAACTATTTCCTATAATAATTGTGCATCTCAGTTGTTTTTCTATCTTTTGCTGGGAGTCACAGAATTTTATCTCCTGGCTGCCATGTCCTATGACCGATATGTTGCCATCTGCAGACCATTGCACTACCCCATCATCATGAACAGCAGGATGTGCCACCAACTCGTCCTCAGCTCCTGGGTGACTGGGTTCTTGATCATCTTTCCCCCATTGGCCATGGGTCTGAAACTGGATTTCTGTGATTCCAGGATAATTGATCATTTTATGTGTGAAACTTCTCCAATTTTACAGATCTCCTGCACGGACACTCATGTCCTAGAAATGATGTCCTTTGTCTTATCAGTGGTGACACTTGTAGTCACACTGGTACTAGTGAGTCTCTCCTACTCTTTCATCATTAAAACTATTATTAATTTCCCTTCTGCACAGCAAAGAAACAAAGCCTTCTCCACTTGCACTTCTCACATGATTGTTGTTTCCATAACATATGGAAGTTGCATCTTCATGTATATTAAGCCATCTGCAAGGGAGAGAGTGACTGTGTCTAAAGGAGTAGCTTTGCTGTATACTTCAATCGCCCCTCTCCTGAACCCCTTCATTTATACACTAAGAAACCAGCAGGTGAAAGAAGTCTTCTGGGATGTATTACAAAAGACTTTGGGCTTTTTAAAAAACAAAGTTTAAAACTGTGTTATAAACTGCAACCATATATTAAAAATGAAACTCTAGTTCATTTATTTTTATGATTGTTTTCCTATGTCAGCAGTTATTTCATATACAGGATGTTTTCCCTGAAGAACCTTGTAACTCCATTCCACCTTACACTCTACTTTCCCATGAAAGGTTGCTCTCTGCAAAAACTAACTTCCTCTAATTCCTTTCTAAAAGTATCTCTCTGGGTATATGTTATTGTTTGTTACCACTATGGGTATTTGCTATTTTTTGTTACATACCCATTTCCAGAAATCGTTGCACTTGAGTTTGACTCCCAGAAACCATGGTGAGAACTTTCCCCAGGAGTTTTCCTCCGACTTCCAAACATGGATGCACATACACTTCACATCCCTTCATCACACACTCCACCCCTCCTCACCTTAGCAGACACTAAGATTGGATAAGTGTTTCTGCCCTAGCTTCTCCATGTATTACATAGGAGAAATGCAGCCCACAGAATTGTTCAGTGAGTACTCTCTATTTGGACTATGGATCACTCAGTAAAGATAACATCTGAACATCTGAAGACATATGGCTGCCTGTCTCACAGTTCTCTAACACTTAAGCATCTAAAGACACACAGACACCTATCTCACAGCTCCCTTAATGTGATAATGAAGATGAAAGCAACAAGACAGGAGAGGTGAACAGATCAAAACATGACAGGATCTGTTATTCATAAAAGAGTATGGACTTGAACCTACCATGTCAATAATTTCCACATATACTTGTAAAAGAATTTGCAGAAAAAAATTTTAAATATTCTTGTTTTGCTTTTGTATTGCATATGTTTTTTGGTACAGATGTGATATTAAATATGTGCACATAGTGTCAAATAATCAAATCATATATCTATTACCTCACACATTTTTCATTTCTTTGTGGCATTCCATCTTTGTCTTAGTTGAGATGTCTCTGGCTTTAGAACTGAGATGCTCACTTTTCCAGCAACTCTAGAGGATTATTGCATAACAAAAAAGCTATGTATTTGTGATCTCAGTGACTTTGTTGCCTATTGTACATTTTCAACTGAACATATCACACTTCTTAAAGGAGTGTATGAAAATCATTTCAATAATTTCTTTTGCCTCAATAATTTTATTCTGTTCCATACAACGATTTTGACAGTTGCTGATTTGCTTTAAATTGGCATAATTCTTTCATATCTTCTATGGAAATAGCTTACTTCAGTTTTAATTTTGATATAATTTGATACCTATATGATAAATGATTATGGAGATTAAATGATATGATAAAATGATTATGGAGACAGGAAAGCAAAAGCAAACAAAGCTGATATGAGTTTTTTTTCAGTAGCTAACTAAAAATGGCTGTTAAATTCTTATACTATGTCTTTATTCTTTGCATTCATCTTTTCTCCACAGTAACTCATGAACTGTGGTACTTTTCTGGGGCATTTAAAATGATGTGAAACTATATGGAGAATTTGCACATACTCACTTTTCACATCATTTTCCTTTTCTTAAACATTGTTATCACATTTTAAAAGCATTTGAAAGTGTCAATAGAGATGACATTTCTACTTATTGAAATAGGGATGTTATTATCATCTAATTGAATGGGGAACAGGGGGAGGGAAAGGGGCTTATGGGACTTTCAGGGAGGGAGGAAACAGGAAAGGGGAAATCATTTGGAATGTAAATAAAAAATATAGAAAATAAAAAATAAATGAAATAAAAAAAGAAAAAAGAAAGGAAAACAAATGATAAATTGAAATAAAGAAGATTAAAAACTTCTGTTGTTCAAAAGACATTTTATGACTGAGAAGAAATTCATGAGTTCAGAAAAACATGATGGAAAATTACACATCTATAAAAAGACTTATTCTTAGAATGTATAAAATGTCAAATGTAATAATAAACATAAGGGAATAGGAAACTGCTCTCTGGATAACATGCTTGCTATGTGAGCATGGAGACCTGAGTTTGGTTTCCAGCACCCACATATGAACAGGGGATAGGTCAAAATTTCCCCCATTTTGGGGTGGGGCAGAATCAGGAATATCCTGCAGCTAGCTGATCAAAGGCCTTGCCAATGAGTGAGCTCCAGATCCAGTGACAGACCCTGTCTCAAGCAAATAATTCCAGAACTGATAGAGAAACCAATGTACTCCTTTGGCCTCAGAGAACATTCATATACATTCCACTGATATGCAAACACATACATATACCCAGCACTTGCATACAAAAAATATGGGACATACTTACAAAGTAAATTTATCCAAAATACATCAATAACAAAAAAAACATGACAAAAGTAGGCAAATTCTCATTTTTTACAATATTATCATAAATCTTAACTTATCTTCAATTTCTTCATTTCTCATATTTATGCATTATTTGTAATGAACTATATAGCAAGAATACAGATATTTGATAAATTGATTCTCATAGTTATCATTCAATAATGTGGATCAAACATTTACTTTGCAAATGATACACATGAAATTTGGTGATAATCACTATTGCAGTTCCATGCATGATTATTATTATGTAACTTATTATTGGTTTTGAGAAATGGTTTGAAATGGTTGAGAATGGTTGAAATGAATATAGTTTGACACAACTATACCTTTTTGAGTGTATATCTAAAGGTCTCTAAATCAACATACCACAATGATAATTATTCATCTATGTTTATTGTAGGTTTATTCAAAATACCTAAATCATAGGATCAACAAAAAAATGGATAGTGAATGAGTTGTGCTGTGTTTCATTGTGTGTGTGTGTGTGTATGTGCGTGTGTATGCATGCATGTGTGTGTGCATGCATGTGTGTGTGTGTGTGTGATGCAGTTTTAATCAAATATAAAGGAGAATATCTGGAAACATAATACTATCTGAGGACCTGCATGTCTGTCAGGTAAACTTCATATTTCTTTCTTTCTTTCTGGCATTCTAAACTTGACTTCTGAGCAACTATATGAAGAAATTACTCAGTCTATAAAATACCAGCTGGCCTGATCAGAATGTATGACTAAAACCGCCTCTGCAACACTACTGAAGATTCAGCACTGAGTAGCCCTAAAATTGAATTAAAAGAACCACCCAGCCTATTTCATCCTGGCAAGATGGAGAAACAGCATCCATTCAACAAAGCTGAGACAGACACCCTTATCAAAAATCACAACCAAGGATCTAACTTCTGAAGGCCACATTCTATTTTCAAAACACAAACAACTAAAGGTAACATATAATACGAATCCTCTAAAATGTGTTATTAATCTCACAGTAGTGGTCCACAAAGAGACCAACATAGATGGCATTCAAGATGATGAATTTGAAACAATTATATTCAAAAACACAAATGGAACATAAATAAACACTGGAATGAAGACCAAAAAGACATAAATACTTAGAAGTAAGGAAAACAATTCAAAATATGAAATAGAGTTCAATGTAGCAATAAAAGCTACTGAATAAAAACAGAACTAAAATGCATCTTGAATATTCCCATTAATCAATAAAAAGTACATAGGAAACACTCTCTATTGGTATGGATGAGATGGAAGAGAGAAAATTAGCATTTTAAGATGTGAGTGATGTCCATGGTGTATATAGAGTTCTCTCTAGTTTGCACATTAAAATTATTTGCTAAACATAAAAACAAAAATGAAGTAAAGAAATCAGGTCAATCAATTAAAGAAAAACAAAACACAAAATGGAACATGTAGACTTTTTGGAACACAGTAGAATGAGAAAATGCACAAATTATAGGCAAAGAAGTTGAAGGAATTGATGCCAAACAATAGAAAATATTCTTAATAAAATTATAGAAATAAATTTCTCAAATCTAAAGATAGAGATGTCAATTCAGGTACAAGACCATAAATAACATGAAATAGGCAATATATTTCATCTCATAAAATAAATAATTTTCAGAAGACCTTGGGATGTTCTCTAAAATTTTACGCATATTGAGCCATAAAGCAAGTCTCCCCAAATATAGGAAAGCGGTAATGGTTCCACATCCTTTTGCATTTTAATTGGAGTAAAACTAGATATCAACAGCAACACAACCCAGGGTAAATGTACAATCATAAGATTAAATATAACACTATTTGATGATTAATGGATCATTGGTGGAATAAAAATGAAAGAAAACAATTTCCAGAGGAGAATGAAAATAAAAAGCAAGCAATCATAGGAAGGGCAGGGGACTCAGAATTGTTCATATCTAAAAGAGCTTCAGGGACAAAAATGGAGAAGAGTCTGAGGGAAAGGAGGTCAAGTGAGTGGCCCAAATTGGGTCCCATTTCAAGAGGAGGCTCCAAAGTCTGACACTATTACTGATGCTATGATGTACTTACAGAGAGGTGTGTGGCAGGGCTGCCATCTGAGAGGCCCAGCAAGCAGAGAAATACAGCAATGACAAATATGAGAAAGCACATCAACAGCAAGAAGCAGTCCAGGGGCAAAACTCACAGGCCATGCTCTTCCAGGGATTACTCATTGCAGCCATGCAAAATAGTGAAACTCCAGGAAGCTCACTTTCCCACTGCAGTTTTTCTTGCATGGCTATCACCAGATGATTTTTTTTTTAATAGGAACTTAAATTCTGCTTTGCAAATATCTTGTTAAGTGTTTTGAATTGAATACATCATGGAAATAGATCTGTAATTTTTTTCTTTCTGTTTTGTTTTCTTTAAAGCTGTGCCTTTCCACAATGTTTGTGTTGGTATAATTGTGGTTCTATCTTAAAAGTTTAGTATTGCCGGGTGGTGGTGGCGCACGCCTTTAATCCCAGCACTTGGGAGGCAGAGGCAGTAGGATTTCTGAGTTCGAGGCCAGCCCGGTCTACAAAGTGAGTTCCAGGACAGCCAGGGCTACACAGAGAAACCCTGTCTCGAAAAACCAAAAAAAAAAAAAAAGTTTAGTATTATTTCCCTTATTAACTAAGAAAGTTTTTTTGTAAGTGCTTCAATCTCATTACTCACTATGGGTATAAAAAAAGGATATGTTTCCAATGAAAGAAAAAAGAAAGAGAAGAAAAAAAGACTATGTGTGTATATACACATACATATTATTCATGTTTCAACAATTAATGAAAAAAGAGGCCATGACTTTGAAAGAGAGAAATTAAAGGTATGTGGGAAGGGTTGGAGGCACTAAAGGTAAGGGGGAAATAAGCAATTAAATAATCTTAAAAGTAAAAGAAATAATTAAAAAAGAACAATGTGGTATTGGCAAAACTAAATAAATAAAACCTGACTAGCCGGGCGGTGGTGGCGCACGCCTTTAATCCCAGCACTTGGGAGGCAGAGGCAGGCGGATTTCTGAGTTCGAGGCCAGCCTGGTCTACAGAGTGAGTTCCAGGACAGCCAGGGCTACGTAGAGAAACCCTGTCTCGAAAAACGAAAAAATAAATAAATAAATAAATAAATAAATAAATAAAACCTGACATATAGTTCAGTTGAAACGACTAGATCCTCCAGATATAAATAAATGCAACTATAACTACATGAATTTTGACAAAGGTGTTACAAATAAGCATTGAGAAAAATACAGACTATTAAATAAATGGTGCTTGTAAAACTGGGTATCTGAGTGCAAAAAAAAAAAAAAATGAAGCTAGATGTTATCGCTCACTTTTTACAAAAATCAATTCCAAACTAATCAAGACCTTAAGACCTCTAGAGAAGAAAGTAAGATGTATACTGCAGTGCATAAGAATAAGCAAGGATGGAGTCTGGTAGATCAGGAATTAAGACCGATAATTTAAAAATGGATCTTGACAAGCTTAAATGCTTCTATATAGCAAACATATCTATAGAATAGACAGGTAGCCCATAGAAAAGAAGAAATCTTTACCAACAAGATTAATATCTAGAGTACACAAAGAACTGAAATATCCTAATCATTTGGTGAACGAACAATCAATTCAGAAAATGGGATGAGGATCTGACCACAGAATTCTCAAAAGAAAAGATAAAGCAAAAAAGGAGGAGGGGGTTGACTGGGGAACAGTGGGAGGGAAGAGGGCTTATGGGACTTTCAGGGAGGGGGGAACCAGGAAAGGGGAAATCATTTGAAATGTAAATAAAGAATATATTTAATAAAAAAATACACATTTGAAAAAGTATTTAACTGATCATGTTCTCCTCTTCCCCTCCCTGTCCCCTTTCTAACCCAGGATCCTCCCTCCCTCCCCCTTCCTGTCATTGCTTTCTTCTCCCTCCCAAGTGGGATTGAGGTGTTCTCACTTGGGCCCTTCAGCTTGTGAACCTTTTTGAGTTCTGTGTACTGCATCCTGGGTATTCTGTACTTTCTTTTTGGATAATATCCACTTATTAGTGAGTACATACCATGCATGTCCTTTTGGGTGCGATATTGTGGTGGGGGGGGGATGAAGGACTGAAGCCCTGAGGGCCAACAGAAAAAAAATGGAAACAGGTAACCTCAGGAGGTAAGAGGTGGGGGGACCCTCCAGAATGTACCAGAGACCTTGTGGGAGACTCAGAACTGAAAGGTAGGACCTTAGATGAAATGCCCTACAAGGGGTAGAAGGAACTTGTAGAGTCTACCTCTAGCAGAAAGACAGGGCATCAAGTGAGG
This sequence comes from Tokudaia tokunoshimensis, assembly GCA_036184795.1. NCBI lineage: Eukaryota > Metazoa > Chordata > Mammalia > Rodentia > Muridae > Tokudaia > Tokudaia tokunoshimensis. The sequence continues at coordinate 52,101,156 of BTHU01000007.1, forward strand.
GATGGGCTTGCCATCCCACAGTCAAAAACTTTGACCCATAGTTATTCCTGTCTGAAGAACTGCAGGGACAAAAATAGAGAAGAACCTGCGGACAAGAAGGTTGGGATCCAGCTCAAGACCTGATAGTACTACTGAGGCTATGGAGTGCTCACACAAAGGGTCCTATTGTGACTGCTCCCTGAAAGACCCAACAAGCAGCTGAAAGAGTCAGATGCAGATATTTATACCCAACCAATGGACATAAGCTGGTGACCTATGTGGTTGAATTAGGGAAAAGCTGGAAGAAGCTAAGGAGGAAGGTGATCTGTAAAAGAACCAGCAATCTCAATTAACCTGAACCCCTGAGATCTCTCAGACACTGGACCACCAACCAGGCAGCATACACCAGCTGATATGAGGCCCCCAATACATACATAGCAGAGGACTTCTGGGTCTTGGTTTAGACAGAGAAGATGAACCTAACCCTCAAGAGACTTGAGGCCCTAGGGAGTGGGGAGGTCTGGTGGGGTGGGGTGTGTGGGGGGGCACATCCTTGTGAAGATGTGGGGAGGAGGAGATATGGGATGTGGGAACAGTCAGAGGGTGGCCTGGGAGGGGGATAAAATCTAGAGTGTTAAAAAAAAGATTAAATAGAATTAAAAAAAATAAAAAAATAGAAAAGTGTTCAACTCAATTGATGAAAATACAAATTAAATCTACTTTGACATTTCATCTTACCTCAGTCAGAACGGCCATTATCAAGAAATCAAATCATAGCCAATGCTCACATGGATTTTAAAAATGAACATATATTCACTATTGGTGTGTTAGTAAAACAAGTGCAGTCACTAGAGAAATTAGTATGGCGTTTTCTAGAAAAGCTAAAATAGAAGTACCATAGTACTCAGGTATACCATTCATGGGAATGTAGGCAAAGTACTATATATCATACTACAGAGACACCTACTCTGCCATGTTCATTGGCCTTCTGTGCCCAATAACTAAGAAATTAAGTCTAAATAAATGTTCACCAACAGATGAATAAATAGTGATTAGATGGGACATACAAAGAATCTGTTTTATTCAGCTTAAAGAAAATTAAATTATGAAATATTAGGGGAAAAGAATAACAGGAAAAATATTGTTTTGTAACATATAACTCAGGCCTAGAAAGAACTGCCTAATACTTTCTCTCTTTCAGGAATCCTAGCATTAGATCTTTAGATTGTATGTTTAACTTGTAGCAGTTTTAGAAGTAAGCAAACTAGAAAACGGTCATGGGATTGGGATGATTTTAAAAGCTGGAAGAAGGTCAGAACATAGATCACATGAAAAATCGGGGCAGGGATTTCAGGGTGGATAGTTTAAAGCATTGATGTGGTTGTGGGAAAGATGAGGTGGAACAAGGGGAGTAACTAAAACTAAGGAATACATATATATACCATGTGGAAACATACTACTTTATAATCTAATTCAAAAGTTATTTTGAAATGAGAGATATAGAAGGATGATACCTTGCATGCCTGCATATTTATTTTCCTGTAAGCCAATGGTCATTAAATAACTCCAGTGACAGGTATGAGTTTCCTTTTTTTGTGTTGTTGGCCAAAGAAGGCCCGGGAGACCTCCAAAATACTGCATTGTCTTGTCATTCTTCCAGTTTGCATAATATAGAGAAACCAATCTTGAAACTCCCATCTTGTTAGTAGTAGAGAAAAGGGACTAATAGCTCAAGCCAGAAGTGAACCCTGTGAGGATCAACATTCCAGGCGAGTTGTGCTCACTGATACGATGGTGGCATGATTAGCCTGGAGGGTAACCAACTGTACTATGATTGGATGCTGGCTGACATTACAAGAGGAAATTTTCGTATGGTCTTGCAAACATAGCCAAAAATCTTTGGCTGCTGAGCTCTTGGAACCAGTGGGGCTTATATCATACAACAGTTTAGCTAAGTTGTCATATCACCAAATTACCTTTTAAATGTTATGTTTGTATACATACACAAATGCTACTCCTAGACTTATTCATAGGGGCTTCTTTTGTAATAAATGATTGTGAGTGAAGACATACATGTCTGCTTAAAGTCTGATCATAAGTGGTATTTGAGTGATCAGTCCCAAACAGGACATTTACTTCATCTGTTGGGTATTACAGAGGTATAACAAAGTATTACAGAGAGGGGTTAGAAGAATCAGTGGGTCCAAAGAGGGGAGAAAGGCTGGGAAATAGTGTTTTGGGGGCATGACACAGCCAATGCTGTCATGACCTTAGAGAAGTTAAGGCTTCCTGAAATGGGCATAGAAATTCTGGGTACTGTAATATCAATCAGGGATTGCCAAGAGGCTAAGACAGCAATATCCTTCCCAACAGTACTGGATACTGATGAATTCTGGGGAAGGGACTGTCACTGTCTTTAGTTGTGTATTCACTGAGTAGATCCCCAGACTACAATGAATAGTTAAAAACTGATGCCACTATTTAAAAGAAGATAAGAATTTAGGAGTTGACTATTTAGAGAGGAGGAGTGGTTATTAGGAGTGGGATCTTAAAGATGAAGGAATTATGCTAATTAGAATATCTTTATATATGTATAATTCAGTAAACAGTTAATAAAATAAATATAAATAAATAATTTCTGGGAAAGAGAAATAAAAATCTCCCTGATCTTTTAAAGATGCAAAGTCCTGTATTATACATTTTGGCTATGGGGTGTGTGTGTGTGTGTGTGTGTGTGTGTGTGTGTGTGTGTGTGTGTGTGTGTGTTTGTGTGCATGCTTAATATTTCTGTCTACTTTTTGCATGGTTGTGCTCACTTGAGCATGTGTACAGAGAGGCCAGAGGTCAAGTCAGGAGTCTTCTAGTCTTTTCCACCTTATTTTTATAAATGGTCTCTTCAATGAATATGCAGCTTACAACTTATGCAGAATGACTGGCTAGCAAGCTACTGGAATTTCACTTGTCTCTAATTCACCGGTACCAACACAGCTTATATGACTGTTGGTAATTTAAACTCAGTTCCTCGGGCTTGTGTAGCAAGTCTTATACCTACTGAGTCACCTCTCTAGTACATAATTATGCATTTAGTTCCAGATATGTGTCTGTAAGTATTATATTTTTGTATAGACCACATTCTATAATTAATGAAATTATAAACATTTACATTCTCAGAGAATGCTTCATGTAAATATCTCTAATCTCAGTAGTTTAAAAAAATTGAACTCACACAAAACCCCATAAATTTCTTCACAGGGTATGAAAATTACTGACTGGAAAGAATATGTTGTAGAACTTGAAAATGAATCTTCTTTTCTCTGGGAACTGATAGATTTTAGAATACAGATGCAGTTTATTTCTAGATTAGTAAAAAAAAATATTGGTGAAATAGTGTAATATATTTTACAAATTATACTTTTGTAATGATTCTTTCCATTCCAACTATAGACTTTGTACTATAGAATCTGGTCTTTCAATCAGGGCTTCAAAGGGGTTTAGAGTATTATAACTTCGTTTTCTGAATCTGTGTGCTCATAATGGATCGAATTTCAAAAGTTCCTATGTAATAGAAGCAAAATGTGAACAAAATGAAAACTAAGTCAATATTTTTTGACCTTTCCCAACACAGACATGACAAATGATAGAAGTATGAATTATAACTTCTGATTCTAAAGCCTGAGGTATTTTCACAGAGTTGTGTTTAACTGTATGCTAACATATTAGGGTCACTTATGACCTTCCTTTTAAAGGAGGAGGAGCTGGGAAGCTGGTTCCTAACGTACATTTCCCTTAGTGTTTCTATTGCAGACTTTTTAGAGAGTGTGTTTTGTATATAAATAAATATTGGGAGATAGAGAAGAGACTTTTTCTTTGTATCCAGTGTGATGAGCTCATATGACATCCATAGTGGGTTTTCAGTTTGGGAACCATTTACATTTGTGGTAAGATTATTATCAAACACTCAGACATTACTGAAAATCACTGTCATTTCCCACTAATGTCTCTTCACTCCCCAGCAGAGCTCTAGACCAAATCTTAAACATTGTCAACAGTTTTCAGACTTTACCCCCCATGAGTTCTTCAAAAGGAGGTTGAACACTGTCTACTTCTGTAACAAATAAACCACTTTTCAATTTCAGCTGGGATGGGTTCTTATAGGGAATAACAGAATTGGAATGGGTCTTTCCATGTTAGGAGCACAGCATGAACATACTTGCTCCCACAAATCTCAATAGAAACCAGAAGTTTTAAGCAATGTCAATGAAGGTTTTTTTCCAATGGAAAACAATGTAAAACCTGTTCCTTGATCCGGAAAGTTGGGAATTGGAAGTGATTAATAAATAGCCTATTAGGTCAGGCTGTATCAAACTCCTACAACCAGGACCTGAAATGGCTCATTGTAGAGAGCCTTACTCTCAATAGATGCCCCAACAAAGGAAACTGAGGTGGTGGGGGCATAGACTTGGAGGCAGGGGGTAGGAGGAGAGGTTGGATGATTTTGGGGAGGGGAGAAACCAGGAAAGGTTTTAGCATTTGAAATGTAAATGAAGATTTATTCAAGAGAGAGAGAGAGAGAGAGAGAGAGAGAGAGAGAGAGAGCCTTACTGAGGTGCCTTGCTGCCTGGCAGGAGCCTGACATTGGACAAGGACAAGGAAACTGGCTTCAGGCAGGAGCCTGACATTGGACAATGACAAGGAAGTAAGCTCAAGGAGGAATTTGACATTAGGGCATGATCAGGAAGTTAAGTTCAGGCAGGAATCTGACATTAGGTTATAATAGGGAAGAAGGTTAAGGCAGGAATTTTATTCTTAGTGTGAAACAAAAGACGTGGGCTTCAGGCAAGATTTTGGGTTTGGACAAGTAGATGGGCTCAGGTATTTTAGTCATTCTTATGGAAACAACTGTCACTGGAGTAATCGCAGGACATTGTTTTTTGCTTCGACTATTTTGTGTTTACTGTCTTGCTTGTTCCTCATTGTAATACTATTGCCCTTAGTACTTGCATGTAATTAAAATGGTATAAAAGTGGATTGGAAAAAATTAAACCCATCTTCAGTTTCAGAATTGACTGGGGTCATGCTGCAGCATTGTTTAATTGTCTCTTTCTTTTCAATCCTCACTCCTGGGCTGGAGAGCCTGTTGATTGACTGAGTGGGCTTAGTCAGCTAGTAATTTAAATGATTCTTACTTTCAGGGCCTCCCCATGCTCCCACAATCAGGGACTGAAGTACATAATAGTCTAAAGAACCATTATATTATTGGTATATCCTGAGGATTCCCAAAGCTGTACAAGCTTATTAGAACTACCTAATAGCCCAAATAACTTCTATATTATCTGTATGAATGAGTTCCTTCCTTTGTCCCTTAAACTAGTACAATCTGAATTGAGTTTTCATTCTCACCTCTTCATAGTTTGCTTCCATGCCTGTCGTGACAACCTATAGGTTTCCCTTCACTTCCATGTGTCCTGTTTCATTCTAAGGATTATTTCTAAAACTTTAGAGGCAAACTGGGTGAAACCCTCTTTGGAAGACAGTCAAGCCACACCCCTGCAAAGGCACATTCTGGAAAGACAAAATTTTTAAAAAAATTGACAGGGCATTATATCTATTTCTACACCTATTGAAGTAATATTCATTATTGTGTTTTTTTCTGAAAGAAGAAAAATAACAATACAGTGCCAAAAAGGGAATGAGATCTGTCAAATAAAGAGGTACGACAGACAGGCTGACACATCAAATCAGCACAGGGAATCAAGTATAGCATGGGAGGCGTTGAAGCCTACTTCCCCAGCTTAACTGTAGCCATTTTGTTCCATACCTGCCAATAATTTCATATTGCTACTGAGACAGAAATATAGTTTGGCTCAGAGAAGGCTCAGGTTGACCACATATCTTATTATTTTCTGAGGTTTGTTAATCCTAAGAAATTCCACAACCATAAGCTAACAAGTTCAGTTAGAACTGTTCTGGCTACCTAGCCAAATAGCTTGAGCCAGAGCTGACCACTGGGCAGCACTTCCTGCACCTACACTTGAGCTTATTGTAGTTTTGCTTTTATAAACTAGCCCTGGGAAGTATTTGTGGTTGCAGTCAGCTCTTGAGTCTGGTCTGACCCTGATGGATCACTTCTGACTGAGATTGGTATATGTGTAGGTTGTGGGATGACTCCTGGGTCCCAATAGGAGACCACAAATTTTTATGTGAGCTCATAAACTCTATAAATAATATGCAAATTGAGTATTTCTTTCAATTAAATCTTCGTAAGGAACAAGAGTGTCTACAGTGACTGAAATATCAACTGTGGATACTTCATTCAACGACTAAAGGACATGGGAAGTTTCAGAGGAGTGACTGGAGTGAAGATGTAGAGACCTTAAGGGAGGTGAAGAAAAAAGGGTAATAAAGAACAAGAGCCTTGAAAACAAAAGAGCGATATACTGGTTTGTTTTGTGTGTGTGTGTGTGTGTGTGTGTGTGTGTGTGTGTGTGTGAGAGAGAGAGAGAGAGAGAGAGAGAGAGAGAGAGAGAGAGAGAGAGAGAGAGAGAGAGAATTTAACTCAAGCTAGAGTCATCAGAAGGGAAGAAGCCTCAGTTGAGGAAATGCTTCCATGAGATTCAGCTGTAAGGCATTTTCTCAATCAGTGATCTGTGAGGAAGGGCCCACTGTGAGTAATGCCACCCCTGGTCTGGTGGTCCTGGGTTCTATAAGAAAGCAGTCTGAACAAGCCATATGAAGCAAGCCAGTAAGTAGTAACCCTCTATGGCTTCTGTATCAGCTTCTGCCTCCACGATCCTGCACTGTTTGAGTTCCTATCTTGACTTTCTTCATGATGAACAGTGCTGTGGAAATGTAAACCTTTTCCCCCAACTTGCTTTTTCATTGTAGCAATAAAAACCCTAAAACAAATTGGTACCAGTGTAGTGGGGGTATTTCTATGACAGTCCTGTCCATGCTTTTGGGAGGATTGTGGAAGGACTTTGGAAATTTGGGCTAGAAAGTCCACTGAGTGATGAGAGCTAAGTGGGCTGTTCTTTAGAATTTTGAGAGCAGTGTAGGAGATGGCCTGACTTGTGAAGTTTCAGAGGGAAATTTAAAGACGCTATCAGGACCATTTGCTATTTTTGGATTAGGATTATGTCATTGTAGTCAGCTGGGGTTGAAGAGTATGTAGAAGAATTTTAATCCAGCAACAGGCCGCTCTGTAAAGTGATAACATATAACTATATGATCCAGTCAGAATGCAGACATACCCTGAATTACACTATGATCTGGCTGGAATGCAGACACTGTTAGTATACACCTTTAATCCCTAACAATGAAGGTAAGGTTATTTTATAGAAGGAAGCAGTCCTGTTTGAAAGTGACATCTAGGCTTGGCACCATGAAGAGAGCCTATGAGAGGCTATTGGTGAAATTGCAACCCAGTAGCAGCAGAAGACCCCAGAGTTTTGCAGAAGCCAGGACCATGGAACAATCACCAAGAGCAGCAAAAAAAGTGGAGTGGAACCTAACAGGGCCTTGGAAAAGAAGCTCGGTGTGATGTAGAGGACAGACCTGGAGAGGTGACCCAAGCCTTTGGAGGAGTCAAGAAGTTTCTGAGTGGATTCAAGACACTGGACTTTTGGATTTTGGTTTTGCTTTGCTTTGATTGTGACTGTGTCCTGATTTTTCCCTCTTGAAGTAAGAAGTATTACTTCACCCATAGTTAAGAGACTTTAAATTATTCAAGACTTTGGATTTTAAAAAAGATTGCCCATTATAAAGGGCCTGAAATTTTAATGCCCTTAAAGTTATTTGTGTTTTCAATGTGAGAACTTTGGGCTGAATAATCAATGAAGCATTGTAGCTTAATAGTGATGTGTTTGTGTGTGGACAAGGGGTCAGTTGTACTGGCTGGTTTTGTGTGTCAGATATACTCAAGCTAGAGTCATCATAAAGGAAGAAGCTTGAGTTAAGAAAATGCCTCCATGAGATTCAGCTCTAAAGCATTTTCTCAACTAGTAGTGATCATTCAGGGAATATCCAGCCCATTGTGGGTGGTGCCATTTCAGGGTTGGTGGTCCTGCTTTCTATAAGAAAGCAGGCTGAACAAGCCAGGTGAGGTCAGTAAGCAGGACTCTTCCATGGCTTCTGCATCAGCCCATGTCTCCAGAACCCTGTCTTGTTTGAGTTCCTGTCCTGACTTCTTTCAGTGAGGAACAGTGCTATGGAAGTGTAACAGAAATAAACATTTAACCCTCTGATTTTTTTTTGGTAATGGTGTTTCTATCAAAGCAATAGAAGCCCCAACTAAGACAGGGGAGTGACTATTTGTGAAGATGAAGGAGACTAGGGGAGGGCATGGGTGAGCAGTGTGGAGATTAATTAGGAAAAACTATAGTTACACATATGTATGATAATTATGCCATAATGAAAGCTATTACTTTTGCACATGTAATTTACAAATTATAATGATAGGAGAAAAAGATTAAGGAAAATATTCGCTATTGTGTTTCTTGTAGTTCCTTTTTCATTAATATTTGTCCAATGTATTTAGATTAAGATAATTGTAAACTATTTTATATGAGAGATACATCATTAATTTGATGAAAATTAACTGACACTGAATTGTTTAGAAAATTTCAATTTACAAATAAAAATTTCTTCAGTCAGAGGTATAACAGTATTATGTGTTTATAATTTTTCACAAATTATTTTCATTTATCCTGTGAAGAAATAAGAGTAATTAGCATAAAAGCATGAAGTCAAACTATTTTTACTGTCAACAAAAATTCCTGGAAAGAAGCTATGTGGCTAAAGGATGAGAGTTTGATTAGAACTTTAGTGCCATGTGGAGAATGGAATCCTGAGGATATAGATGCTAACTCCCTTACCTCTGCTAGCTTATCCACATGAACAGCATTTCTTGCCAACTTCTGTGTCAGGAGTAAATCCTGTGACTAATAGAAAAAATTTTTTGACATACATACAGCTTCCAGTTTAGTGTTCTTACAGGATTCCTGAGTGTTTGAACAAGTAGATCTCTGCATCTGTATCTGTTTCTTGTGTCTTTTCTTGGGCACTTTCCTTCTGTTTGTTTTGTCCTATCCCAACGGATTAGTTTTGTTTTATCTTACTATATTTTATTATTATCCCTTGGAAGTCTGTTTTTTTTCTAATGATAGACCGAAACAGGGTGGATCAGAATGGGAGGGGAGACGGCCAGGAACTGGGAGTAGTAGAGGGAAACTAATCAGAATGTGTTATATGAGAAAAATATCTATTTTCAATAAAAGGATTAGAATAATTAAAAATTCAAGAACAGGAAAAATGCTTTAGAGTCTATTAATAGATCAATTTCTTCTATAACCAAAAAGCTAAGTCTGTCATCAGGTAACATCTATAGCCTATAGGAAAGATTCCCCATGTTTCTCTAATCCACTTTCTAGATGTTTCCATCAATGTATTTAAGAAATATCTTGACTTAGGACATTCTTTGATCCATTACTAAAAGAAAAAAACTTCACAAGACTGTTTCTAATAGACATATGGAAGTACAAATAACATAGGTTCCAGTAACTAAAATTTGGCTCTGGAATAAATATCTTTAATTTCCTTTGACAACCAAACTGTGTTATTTTTGCATCAATGCTATTAAACAAATGATCTAATTACGCTGACAACTAATTGTAAATGATTACAAATCTAAAGGAGAAACATCTTATTCCTTTGCACGTTCCATATGTCTCATCACAGTGCCCTTCAATATTTATTTTCTTTATTCACATCACAAGTTTCATCATGTGGATGCTTCCTTCTACAAGACTAATTTAATGTTCAGATTAACTTAGATTTCCTAGGGATTTTCCCCGACAACATCCATCACATTATAGATTAATTTCATGTTTCCTGCTTGTCCCTGTTTTTTAACAATGCAAAATATTAAACTGCAAATAAAATGCTTAGCAATTAATTATGGACATAGAACTAATTCAGAATTTCTAACAGCATTTACTTGTGCAGTACATTTAGTAAATAAACCTATCACAAGAAGAGAGATTTCTGAGCAAAGATAGAATTACACATTATGAATTGAAGAAACATTTTGCTGCTAGTAATTCAAAAGATAGATTCTGAGAGATAACCATAGAGCAATTAGAATACTCACTATTATCTAAGTTTTGGAGAGAAATAGCATAGGCCATCATGGATACATCTAACACGAATTTTCATTATTTTTGTCATGTCCCAACAGCATGCTATGTATGCCTAAATCTTAATTCACTGTTTTGAGAATGACACAATCTATGAAGCACCTGCTTGAAAGCTTCCTTCACCTGTTGGTTCCTTAGGGTGTAAATGAAAGGGTTTAGCAAAGGGGCCACAGAAGTGTTGAGCACAGCTACACCCTTATTTAAAGCCACCCTCTCCTTGGCTGATGTCTTCATGTACATGAAGATACAACTCCCATAGGTAATGGAGACAACAACCATGTGTGAGGAGCAGGTGGAAAAGGCCTTTTTCCGCTGTTGAGCTGAAGGGAACTTTAGGATGGTTTTGATGATGAGTGTGTAGGAGAGAATCACTAAGATCAAGGTGATGATAAGTGTCATTATAGCTATGACAAAAGCCATCCATTCTATGAAACGTGTGTCTGTGCAAGACAGCTGCAGGACAGGAGAAGTGTCACACAGGAAGTGGTCTATCAGTTTGGAAGCACAGAAATCCAGTTTGAGACCCAATATTAAAGGGGGAAAGATAGATAAGAACCCAGTCACCCAGGAGCTGAGGACCAGTATGTGGCACACTTTGCTATTCATGATGATGGGGTAGTGCAGTGGTCTACAGATGGCTACATAGCGGTCATAGGACATGGCAGCCAGGAGGTAGAACTCTGTGATTAGTAAAAGAAAGAAGAAGAATAATTGAGTTAAACAAGCTCCATAGGAAATTGTTTTGTTTCCAGTGAGAATGCTCATCAAGAACCGTGGAATGCAAGAAGATGTGAATGCCATTTCCAAGAAGGAGAAATTCCGGAGAAAGAAGTACATTGGAGTCTTGAGGCGAAGATCCAGGAGGGTAAGGAAGATAATTACTAAGTTCCCCATCAGGCTCAAGATATAATTGAAAAACATAAACAGGAAAATCAAAATTTGTAGCTGAGAGTCATCTGTCAATCCCAGCAAAATGAACACAATCTCTACTGATTGGTTCTTCATTCTTTCTTTATTCTAACATGTCTATAAAAATAAATTAGAAAAAGTAAACATATTAAAAATTGTTCCCTTCTCATCATATAAAATTTCTTACTCAGAAGTTCAATCAATGTCAATATATTTTTAAAAATTATATTAGAGTTTATTTACAATCTTGTCCTACATATCATTAGTAACAGTTATTTAAGAACAATTATTTCCATTCTTATTAAGATTTGGGTATAATTGTGTATTTAAGATGGAATGTTTGTCATTTGGAATATAAGTTTTCAATTTCATTAATAATAACATTTGTCCATCTTTTCTATATTTTATTTCAATAGACTATTCAAAATTTGGAGATTACATTAGATAACTCTGTATATACCCGGTAGTCATAAAACTTAATTTAGAAGTACAAAATTTCTAAGAAAAGAAAACAACAAAGAATTTAAATAAATGTCAACAACGTAAAATGATATTATTGCAGGATCGGTATGATGTTGATCTGAGTTAAATGCTTAGAAAATAATTGGGAAACATGAAAAAACATACAAGTTTCAAACTGAATCAACAATTCAACCTGCTAACATAAGCTCTGTTTTGTTGTTTTATGTTTTGTTTCTTTTTTTTTTGTTGTTGTTTTGATTTAGTATGATTTCCTAGTCATGTCCTCAGAGTCATGACAAGTGAGAAAGGAGAAAGATCTTTATAGAAAAAGTAATAACTAACATTTCACCTATAAATATAAATCTAATATTTCAAGTAGATATACAAGGCTCATACATTTTTAGAAAGACTATTATAACAAATACTTCATATTTCTACCTACAGAGTTAATCTGTGCTCATAAAGGCTCACAGGGAAAGATCACCAACCAGGAGGCCTGCATAGGATTGACGTAGTTCCTCTATTCCTATGTTACAGTTATGTAGCTTGGTCTCTTTGTGGAACTTATAACAACAGTAGGAGCATGGGTGTTTCCTGGTACCCACCTTTTGGACCTTTCCCTCCTATTGGGTTGCCTTGTCCAGCTTTAATAGGAAAGGAGGGGCCTACCCTTACTGTACCTTGATATGCCATGACTGGTTGTGAAGCCTGCCCTTTTCTGAAGAGAAATGGAGGAGGATGGGATGGGAGTAGGGAAAGGAGAGGTAGCAGGGAGGGTCTGGGTAAAGAAGAGATAGGGGAGACCACAGATGGGATGAAAAGAAAACAAACAACCCAAAACAAACAAAAAATCCACCAACCAATCAAACAAACAAACAACCCCCCAATAGTTTATATTTCTAAACTATCTTGATTAAGTATTAATCCACAATTTATAGTTCTATAAGAATCACAGTTTTCAAGGGAATAATTATAATAATATACTTAGAGTTTGAAAATTCACATATTTTGCTAAATACATAGGAACTAAGATAGCATGTAATTTCTACTTATTTAATTTGTCAAGTAGAATTAAATGACACACAAATAATAGCATGTATTTGGAATTTACTATGTATCTTTGTCCATGTCAGTATCTAGAATTTATTTATTGGGTCAATTTTAATCATTCTAACATAGCTGAAACTTACTGATTTGTAGTGAACTTTTATGACTAATAATATTGCCTTACCGATATTTCCATGTAACAAATGGGTCAATTCTGTTGCATTTCTTATAAGACTTCCAAATGGTGCATTTTGGTGACATCGCAAATATTATTTCATTTCTAATACAGTTTCATTAAGAAAAGTTTGGTGATGCTTCCATTGAAAGCAACATAACATTTTTTCATATTCCCATGGTTTTAAAATAGATAGCATCTACTTGTATTAGATGCATAGCATATTATTATAGAAATGGGGAAATATAATTTTACAGCATATCAAAGAAAACACAAAGTGAAGAGAAAGATAATGATCATGAAAGCATAATATGCTTGTTTTTCCTTTTCATGTGAAGGAATTCAAGGAAAAAGATTAAATGTATGAAAGATCATTTATGAAGTAAGTATATGATATGGACAATGCTTATTTTCTAGTGTACATACAATGGCATGGACATGTTTTTCAAGTTAGTATGATCAGAAGAAAAAATATGACAAAGAAAGAATCTAGCAACTTTTAGCACACAGTATGTGATAGGAGTAATGGCAAGGCAAATTTTTGATAGTGTACATTGTACTATTAGAATACTCATACAGCAATAATCTTTTGCCTATAAAAACATTCATTAGTATACAGACTATCTATCTATCTATCTATCTATCTATCTATCTATCTATCTATCTATCTATCTATCTTTCTATCTATCTATATTATGTTACCAAGTAAGATCAAACAAAAAAGTATTCAGGTTTGCATAAGATATCTAACTAGGAATTTCTGATTTCAGAAGACTTAGTTTTAAAATTATCATGTCTTATAAGTTATTTTCTAAAAGAGGCCCTATTTTGAAAGCATTTATGTAAGATTTTATCCATATTTTAATTAGAATTTACTTTACAGAAAATTTTTTTTATAAAGTTTTAGGGCTCTCTCTAGACAAAAAAATTACCATGTCATTTTTTTTCATAATGAAAGAATTTAAGTCATTTAAAGTAGAATATGTATAAGATCATGAATTCTTATCTGATGATAGTTATTTGCAACCTGTGAACTATATGCCATTCTTTAGAAAACAGTACAAATACAAAATAAAAATATAAAGAATAAAATGTTATTCGGAGATGAATGTCTTCCCTTTTGTCATTTACAGGAATTTACAGAAGGATTTTTGTGTGCATTTGTAATGATAAGTGGTTTCTAAAGGAATTGAAGACTTGAGACAGGCTACTCCAGCCAACTGAAACAGCCTAAGATAAAGAAACCTAATATACCAAACCAAATTTGGTTTGAAAAATATTCAGCATCCTGGTATTTATTCTATTCTGATATAACCATAAAACATTGTAAAGAACAATGTCATGTATTCAAAGGTTCTTCAAGACATACAGATACTTATATAACAATATAACATATATATATATATATATAATGGTTTCACTTATGAAATCTGTGCAATTGACAACATTTATATAAATGTCTAATTATATAATTCTTCAGAAATTCCTCATATGAAACTAATGACTTGTTCTGCTTCAACAATTATATATACCATACATTTTCACAGTACACTGTAAAGGATAAAAACACAAATCACATTATGAGATTATATGACTCACAGGCCAAGAAATACAATTATATTGAATTTTATTGGATATTAATATCACATAAGAATTAAAATATTCTCTAATGTTAAAAAATATTTGAATCTTACTTCTAATCACTCGCCATTATTTCTCCATAGGTCAATATAAACTATATCAAAACACTTACCATTTATTAGTTTAAAAGCCTTTCTCAGTTGTGTATGTTGATCCTGGTAAAAGTGCACTTCCATCTTTCAGCCAGTCTCCTGATGAACCATCTCTACTCACCTTATTCTAACCTAAAATACATGGTTGTCTTTCATGTTGTTTTAGAGATAACATTTTTGACTAATTTATTGCTTGGTTGGAAGGTAAATGAAATTGCCATTTATATCACTTACTATATACAACTCACTTGTCTGAAGTATTATAAACCTGGCTAAGTGTGACACGCAGCACAATATGAAAATACACTGCCTCTGACATGGTGGAGGATCTATATCTCTGCATCCTATAGGAAAACATCTAAGAACAACAAATTTTCGGGGTAACTGCAAACCAAGACCATCATTTATTTCTCAGGTATTGCCAAGTTTAGATATGAAGTTCTTTCTATAGAAATAAAAATGTATGCATAAACCTTTTGTTTTGAAATCTATGCTTGTAGAGAATTTGGTACAGATTAATGTTTGGTTATTTATCATAAATCCACCTTTTGAAATCATGGTTACATGGTTATGTTTGGAGCAGAATAAATTTTTTTTCCCGTGAATAGGAAAATTGATAATATGAGACGGGTAAAGACAACCTATTGTAGGCCAATCAAATTTAAGGTACATCCTACAAATAACCCATTTTCTCTTGGCCTGTAGACTCACTTCTCCTTATTTTCATATAATTTTTCCTGTTTTCCACATTTGACAAAAAATATCTGATGTGTCCTTAATGTTTGTCTTAATGTTTTGATATGCTCAACTCCAGCTTATTTTTCTGAGGTGACATGAATTTGTTCTTACATTATTTGACATTTTTACTTTAAAGTACTCCTTTATGTATATGAGTATATATATGTGCAAATATATCTATACACATACACACATATACATATATGCACAGATACATACACATACATATTTATGTTTTCTCAATATATTTGTTTTTTGGCAGTCACATAAGAGCTGTCAACAGTTTAGATAATCTGAATAGTGTCCAAATATTCTGTCATTCTCTGTATAATTCCTGATGTCCTTGAGTATATATTTTCCAGTGGTTCACCTGGTAAACATAATTATTTTATTTATAGTCATTTTGAGAACTTCTATACTGATTTTCAATTTCCATAGGAATATATTAATTACCATTCACACCAATAATGTATCAGGGTTCCTTTTCCCCTAGACCTTTACCTACATTACTTTTTTATATGTAACATTTTATTTTGCACTGTTATAAAAATATCCTAATAGACCAAGGATAAAAAAGGATAAAGTTGCCTTAGTAAATAAATGATACAATTTTGAGTCACAGCAACATTATAAAACACAGACAAAGGTAAAGACTTTCTAAATAAGGCTCTAGTTACTTAGGAAATAAGGACCCACATTGACAGATGGAGCATTATGAAATTAAAAAGCTTCTGTGCAATAAAGAAAACTAATGGAATTAAGAGGCAGTCCACAGAATGACACACAATATTTGGCAGTGACACAACCCACTGAACTTCAACATCTAAGATGTACAAAAGAGCTAAAAATGTAAACATTAAGAAACTAACCCATAAAATGACCCATGAATATAGAGTTTAATAAAACAGAAATATGAATCTATTAACATGCTAAAAGGTTATCGATGTCTTTTGCCAACAGAGAAATTCAAAATGAGAGAATTTTGATATTCTAACTTACCTCAGAGTGGTTATTATCAAGGAAAGAAATTACAATGGATAATAGCAAGGATGCAGGGAACAAAATTATTAATAAATCATATTAAATACAAAACTCCCCCCAAACCTCTCAGTATTGTGGTTTCTCAGGAGCTAAATATGGAACTATAATGTGAACCATATATAGCATTACTTGCTGTATACCAAAAGGCTATCAGAGATACTTGCAAATCAATATTCACTGTTGCTCTATTTGTAATACCTAGAAATCATCCTAATTGTTAACCAACTGACAAACAGCTAATGACAATGTGAAATGTACACAAAATGAAATTTTATTCATGTACAAAGAAAATAAAAATTGTGAAATTTGTGTAGAAATAAATGGAACTGAAATATATTCTACTAAATGAGGTAACTCATGCCCATGAACTGCAATCATGCCTGACACTGGAAACCTAGTTAGCTACCCCAGGCTCATGAGATCATGATTCTTGGAGTAGAACCATTTGCCACTTTACTAAGTCAGCATAATCTCTACCTACACTCTAAATATTTCTCCCATACCCACAGATAAGAAGCTTATAGCTGTTTTTGTGGTTTGTCAGGGTGAGTTGCTTGCATTACTTGGGCATAGTGTTTCTGATGGTGAAGTGGGATGGTCAGCTAGGGACTAAGCAATTTGTTGTGGCTTGGGATTATTTCCCAGTACAACCTGATGTAATTCCTAATGTCCTGAGGCTATGGTTCAACACATAGAAATGACTTTATACTCATTAATATATCTCTATCTATCTATCTATCTATCTATCTATCTATCTATCTATCTATCTATCTATCTATCCATCTATCATACATTATATAATTATATGCACATTATGTATACCATATATATACCACATATATTCTATAAATATAAATATAGAATATATATATTCTATATTTGCCATATATATATATATATATGGCAAATATAGAATGCTGACTTTCAGATGATCCTTACTTTAAATAAGCTGAATAATTTTCCATTGTATAAATGTTATACTTTTTATCATTTTTTTCTGTTGGTAAACATGGAGGTTGGTTTCAGTTTATGGCTATTATGAACAGAGCAATAATGACCATGGTTAAGTAAGTGTCTCTGCATAGGATGAAGTGTCTGTTAGATTTATGCTCAAGACTGTCTTGAGGAACATCTATTCCCAGCTTTCTGAGGCATCTCTACACTGATTTCCATAGTAACTGCACAAATTTTCACTCCCACAAGCAATGGAGAAGTATTCCCTTTATTCTGTATCTTTACCAGCGTAGCTGTCATTTATTTTATTGATCTTGGGAATTCTGATGGATGTAAGGTTAAATCTCCAAGTAGTTGTGGTTTGCATCTCCCCAACTGGATAGGAATATTGAACATTTCTGTGTATCTAACCCATTTAAGTTTCCACTTTTGAGAATTCTCTATTAATCTGTATACCATTTGTTTTGTTTTGATATTATTTATTTATTAAAAGTAGATTCTTCTTTCATGCAATAATTCCCAGACCACAGTTTCCCCTCTTCCACTCCTCCAGGCTCCTCTCCACCTCCCCTTTCCCCCAAATCCATTCCCTCTCCATTTCTTTTAAGAAAAGAGCAGGCCTCCAAAAGACAACAACCGAACATGCCAAAACAAGACATAATTAGGTAAGTCAAAAAGCCCTCATACTGAGGATGAACAAGGCAATCCAATAGGAGGAAAAGAATCCCAAGAGCAGTCAAAAAAAGCCAGAGACACACCTGCTCCTACAGTTAAGAGTCCCACAAAATATCACGCTAACAGCTAAAACATATATGAAGAGGACCTGGTGCAGACCTCTGCAGGCCCCTTAGGGACTAGATGGTCCAGAGACATATGATAGAACCAAATACCACTGGCAAAATAAATATCAAGGATATGATTCCTAATGATACTGTTATCCTTGTCCAGTTTTCATCAAAGAGACTTCCTCTGGCAGCATATAGGAATGGGTGCAGAGACTTGCAGCCAGACATTATGCAGAGAAAGTCTAAACTGGAGGTCTGGATTGGTTCCTTTCCCTCAGATCTGAGGGAACCCTGAGGAAAAAGAGGGGGAATGTTTGTAGGAATCTGAGATTATGGAGGACACCAGGAGAACATGGTAAACTGAATCAACTGATCAGGGCTCACAGAGACCACAGAGACTGCACAACATTTTTTAAATTGGATATTTTATTTATTTACATTTCAAAATGCTTCAGTCCTTCTTAGAAGGGGGAACAATATCTCAAGGGAGGAAATACAGAGACAGTGTGGAGCAGAGACTGAAGAAAAGGTCATCTAGAGACTGTCCCACCTGTGAATCCATCCCACATATAGACACCAAACCCAGACACTATTGTGGATGCAAAGATGTGCTTGCTGACAGGAACCTGATATAGCGGTCTCCTGAAAGGCTCTGCCAGAATTTGACAAATACAAGACAGATGCTTATAGCCAACAATTGGACTGTACATCATTTTAAATTATGTTATTTGGGATTTTTTTACAGCCAGGTTTTTAGGTCTTTATATATTTATTTTGGGTATTAGGATATTAGCCTTCTATTGGATATGTCGTTGGTAAAATTATTTTCCCTTTTGGAAGGTTACTGCTTTGTTTGAACAATGCTTTGCTCAGCCATAAACAGAGAAGCTTATTCCAACAGCATATGGGAATGAATACAGAGACTCACACTCGAGATTATGCAGAGTGAGAAATCTCAGAACACTCAGCCCCAAAGGGGTTGTCTCCATCAAATTCCTTTCATCAGGAATCAGTGAACCCTCTGGAAGATGAATAAGGAGTGTAAGATCCAGAGGGGATGAACGATATTAAGAAAACAATGTCTTCTAAACACAGCAGGAGCAACTCACATATGAACTTACAGGGAGTGAGGGGGCAAGTGGGTTACTTGCACTGCTCTATACCAGATGGGGTTCTAGAGCTAAAAGGAGAAGGGTATGCAAGTCCCTAACCCTAATCATGAAGTTGTCCCCAGCTGATATTCACTTGAAAATGAAAATTTTCTTTTCTCCATGAGTGTCTAACTGGGAAAACTTACTATTCTTAAGGGTAGGCTCCATACCCAGCAGTAGATGGCTGACAGAAAATGAACTTAAAAGCATTTTTTGAGGTCGTTAATCCCATAATGTTGTGTTAGGGCTTTGTTTGTTCTTTCTCTCTTCTTTTGTTATATATATATATTATTTTTCCCCATAGTTCCTTTTTGTATAAATTAGAGCACTTAGTTTAGTGTTTTATGGGATTCCTGGATGTGTGAAAGAGTGCATCTCTGCATTTATGTGTCTTGTGTCTTTTATACAGTGTATTTTACAAATTTGCTATACTTCCTAATGATTCTTTCCTTTCCAACTATAGGCTGAGTCCTGTAGCCATTAAACCAGAGCTTTGGAGAGGTGTGGATTGTTATAACTGCATTTTATGAATTTGAGTATTCATAATGGCTTGAATTTTAAATGCTCCTATGTAATAGAAGCAAACTCTGAAAGTGAAAATAAAGTCAACATTTTTAATGCTTTCTCAACACAGACATGACCAATGATAGAAGGAAGTATTGGTATTTTCACAGATGTGTTTAACTGCATGCCAACACAGCAGCATCACTTATGACCGTCCTCTTAAAGAAGGAGGAGGAGCTAGGAAGCTGTTTCCAAGCATCAATTTCTTTTTTTTATTAGATATATTCATTATTTACATTTCAAAAGATATCCCGTTTCCTGGTTCCCCCACCCCTTAAAATCCCATAAGCCATCTTCCCTCCCCCTGTTCCCCAATCAACTCCCTTCCGCTTCCCTGTACTGGTATTCCCCTACACTGCTGCATCGAGCCTTTCCAGGACCAGGGGCCTCTCCTCCCTTTGCTGTCCAACAAGGCCATCCTCTGTTGCCTATGCATCTGGAGCCATGGGTAACACCATGTGTACTATCTGGTTGATGTTTTTGTCCCTGGGAACTCTGGGAGTACTGGGTGGCTCTTATCGTTATTCCTCCCATGGCACTGCAAACACCTTCAATTCCTTGGGTCCTTTCTCTAGCTCCCCCATTGGGGACCTTGTGCTCAGTTCAATGGCTGGCTGAGAGTGTCCCCCTTTGTATTTGTGATGCACTAGCAGAGCCTCCCAGATGACAGCTATATCCAGCTCTAGTCAGCGAGTACTTGTGGGCATCGATAATAGTGGGGTATAAATAGGGCTGCTATGAACATAGTGGAACATGTGTCCTTATAACATGTTGGGGAATCCTCTGGGTATATACCCAGGAGTTTTAGAAAAGGATTCTCCGGTAGTATCATGCCCAGTTTTCTGAGAGACTACCAGACTGATTTCCAGAGTGGTTGTACCAACTTGTAATCCCACCAGCAGTGGAGGAGTGTTCCTCTTTCTCCACATCCTTTCTGGCTGTCTCCTGAGTTTTTGATCTTAGCCATTCTGACTGGTGTGAGGTGAAATCTCAGGGTTGTATTGATTTGCATTTCCGTGATGACTAAGGATGTTGAACATTTCCTTAGGTGCTTCTCAGATACTCAATATTCCTCAGGTGAAAATTCTTTGTTTAGCTCTGTACCCCATTTTTAATAGGGCTATTTGGCTCTCTGGAGTCAAACTTCTTGAGTTCTTTGTATATATTGGATATTAGCCCTCTGTCAGATGTAGGGTTGGTAAAGATCTTTTCCCAATTTGTTGGTTGCTGTTTTGTTCTACTGACAGTGTCCTTTGCCTTACAGAAACTTTGTAATTTAATGAAATCCCACTTGTCAATTCTTGATCTTAGAGCACAAGCTATTGGTGTTCTGTTCAGGAAATTTTCCCCTGTGCCCATGTGCTCAAGACTCTTCCTAGTTTCTTTTCTATTAGTTTCAGTGTGTCTGGTTTTATGTGGAGGTTTTATGTGGACTTGAGCTTAGTACAAGGAGATGAGAATGGATAGATTTGCATTCTTCTGCATCCTAGCTGTCAGCTGAACCATCACCATTTGTTGAAATGCTATCTTTTCTCCACTGGATGATTTTAGCTCCTTTGTTAAATATCAAGTGACCAGAGGTGTGTGGGTTCATTACTAGGTCTTCAATTCTATTCCATTGATCTACCTGCCTGTCACTATACCAATGCCATACCGTTTTTAACACAAAATACCCACAGAAGGAGATACAGAGACAAAGTATGGAGCAGAGACAGAGGGAAAGGCCATTCCGAGACTATCCCACCTAGTGATCCATCCCATATACAGTTAACAGTTTTTAACACTATTGCTCTGTAGTACTGCTTGAGGTCCGGGATACTGATTCCCCCAGAAGTTCTTTTACTGTTGAGAATAGTTTTAGCTATCCTGGGTTTTCTGTTATTCCAGATGAATTTTTGAATTGCTCTTTCTAACTCTATGAAGAATTGAGTTGGGATTTTGATGGGGATTGCATTGAATCTGTATATTGCTTTTGGCAAGATAGCCATTTTTACTATATTAATCCTGCCAATTCATGAGCATGGGAGATCTTTCCATCTTCTGAGGTCTTCTTTGATTTCTTTCTTCAGAGACTTGAAGTTCTTGTCATACAGATCTTTCACTTGTTTGGTTAGAGTCACACCAAGATACTTTATATTGTTTGTAACTTAAGTGAAGGGTGTCGTTTTCCTAATTTCTTTCTCAGCCTGTTTATTCTTTGAGTATAGGAAGGCTACTGATATGTTTGAGTTAATTTTATATCCGGCCACTTTGCTGTTTATCAGCTATAGGAGTTCTCTGGTGGAGTTTTCTAGTCGCTTAAGTATACTATCATATCATATGCAAATCATGATAGTTTGACTTCTTCCTTTTCAATTTGTATCCCTTTGACCTCCTTTTGCTGTCTAATTTCTCTACCTAGGAATTCAAGGACCATATTGAATAAATATGGAGAGAGAGGACAGCCTTGTCTAGTCCCTGATTTTAGTGGGATTACTTCACTTTTCTCTCCATTTAGTTTGATGTTAGCTACTGGTTTGCTGTATATTGCTTTTACTATGTTTAGACATAGGCCTTGAATTCCTGATCTTTCCAAGACGTTTAACATGAATGGATGCTGATTTTTGTCAAATGCTTTTACAGCATCTAATGAAATGGCCATGTTTTTTTTTCTTTGAGTTTGTTTATGCAGTGGATTACATTGTGGATTTCTGTACATTGAACTATCCCTGCATCCCTGGGATGAAGCCTACTTGATCATGGTGACTGATTGTTTTGATGTGTTCTTGGATTTGGTTGGCAAGAATTTAATTGAGTAGTTTTGCATTGATATTCATAAGGAAAATTGGTGTGAAGTTCTCTTTCTTTGTTGGATCTTTGTGTGGTTTTGGTATCAGTGTAACTGTGGCTTCATAGAAGAGTTGGGTAGTATTCCTTCTGTTTCTATTTTGTGGAATAGATTGAAGAGTACTGGTGTTAGGTCTTCTCTGAAGGTCTGATAGAATTCTGCATTAAAACCATCTGGTCCTGTACTTTTTGTGGTTGGGAGACTTTCAATGACTGCTTCTATTTTTTTTAAGGGTTATGGGAGTATTTCGATGGTCTATCTGATCCTGACTTTACGTTGGTATTTGGTATTTGTCTAGGGAATTGAGCATTTCATCCAGATTTTCCAGTTGTGTTGAGTGTAGGCTTTTGTAGTAGGATATGATGATTTTTTGATTTTCCTCAGTTTCTGTTGTTATATCTCCCTTTACATTTCTGATTTTGTTAATTTGGATACTGTCTCTGTGCCCTCTGGTTAGTTTGGCTAAGCGTTTATCTATCTTGTTGATTTTGTCAAAGAACCAGCTCCTGGTTTTGTTTATTCTTTGTATAGTTTTTTTTGTTTCTACTTGATTGATTTCAGCCCTGGGTTTGATGATTTCCTGCCTTCTACTCCTCTTGGGTGTATTAGCTTCTTTCTGTTCTAAAGCTTTCAGGCGTGCTGTTAAGCTGCTAGTGTATGTTCTCTCCAGCTTTTTTTTGGAGGCACTCACTCAGAGCTATGAGTTTTCCTCTTAGCAGTGCTTTCATTGTGTCCCATAAATTTGGGTATATTGTGCCTTCATTTTCATTAAATTTTAAAAAGTCTTTGATTTCTTCCCTCATTTCTTCCTTGACCAAGGTATCATTGAGTAGAGCATTGTTCAGCTTCCATGTGTATGTGGGCTTTCTGTTGTTTTTGTTGCTATTAAAGACCACCCTTACTCCATAGTGATCTGATAGGAGGCATGGATCTTCTTACATCTGTTGAGGTCTTTTTTGTGACTAATTATATGGTCAGTTTTGGAGAAGGTACCATGAGATGCTGAGAAGAAGGTATATTCTTTTGATTTAGGATAAAATATTCTGTACATATCTATTAAATCCATTTCGTCCAAAAATTCTGTAAGTTTCACTGTGTCTATGTTTATTTTGTGTTTCCCTGGTCTGTCCATTGAGGAGAGTGGGGAGTTGATATTACCCAAAATTATTATGTGAGGTGCAATGTGTGCTTTAATCTTTAATAAAGTTTCTTTTACGAATGAGGGTGCCCTTGTATTTGAAGCATAGATGTTCAGAATTGAGAGTTCTTCTTGGTCAATTTTTCCTTTGATGAGTATAAAGTGTCCTTCTGTGTCTTTTTTCATGTCTTTTGGTTGAAAGCCAATTTTATCATGTTAGAATGGCTACTCCAGCTTGTTTCCTGGGACCATTTGCTTGGAAAATTGTTTTCCAGCCTTTTACTCTGAAGTAGTTTGTCTTTGACACTGAAATGTGTTTCCTCTATGAAACAAAATGTTGAATCCTGTTTATGTGTCCAGTCTGTTAGTCTATGTCTTTTTATTGGGGAATTGAGTCCATTGAGAGATATTAAGGAATAGTGATTGTTGCTTCTTGTTATTTTTGATGTAATTTTTATGTTTGTGTGGTTATCTTTTTTTGGGTTTGTTGAAAGAAGATTAATTTCTTGCTTTTTCTAGTGTGTAGTTTCCCTCCTTTTGTTGGTGATTTCCATTCACTATCCTTTGAAGGGCTGGATTTGTGGAAAGATATTGTATAATTTTTTTTTGTCATGAAATACCTTGGTTTCTCCATCTATGGTAATTGAAAGATTTGCTTGGTATAGCAGCCTAGGTTGGTATTTGTGCTTCCTTAGGGTCTGTATGACATCTGCCCATGCTCTTATGGCTTTCATATTCTCTGGTGAGAAGTCTGTTGTATTTCTGATAGATCTATATTTATATGTTACTTGACCTTTTTCCCTTACTGCTTTTAATATTCTTTCTTTTTTTAGTGCATTTGTTGTTTTAATTATTATGTAATGAGAGAAATTTCTTTTCTGGTCAAATCTATTTGGAGTTCTCTAGGCTTCTTGTACGTTCATAGGCATCTCTTTCTTTAGGTTAGCGATGTTTTCTTCTATAATTTCATTGAAGACATTTACTGACCCTTTAAGTTGCAAATCTTCACTCTCTTCTATACCTATAATCCTTAGGTTTGGTCTTCTCATTTTGTCCCGGATGTCCTGGATGTTTTGGGTCAGGAGCTTTTTGCATTTTGCATTTTCTTTGACTGTTGTGTCAATGCTTTCTATGGTATCTTCTGCATCTGAAATTCTCTCTTCTATCTTTTGTATTCTGTTGTTGATGCTCCCATCCATGACTCCTGACTTCTTTCCTAGGTTTTCTATGTCCAGAGTTGTTTCCCTGTGTGATTTCTTTATTGTTTCTACCTCTGTTTTTAGATCCTGGATGGTTTTGTTCAATTCCTTCACCTGTTTGGTTGTGCTTTCCTGTAACTCTTTAAGGGCTTCTACCTGTTTACCTGAGTTCTCCTGTATTTCTTTAAGGGAGTTATTTATGTCCTTCTTGAAGACTTCTAACAGCATCATGAGCTGTGATTTTAAATCCAAATCTTGCTTTTCTGGTGTTTTGGGGTATCCAGGACTTGCTGTTGTGGGAGAATTGAGTTCAGATGGTGCCATGTTGCCTTGATTTCTGTTAGTAATGTTCCTACATTTACCTTTTGCCATCTGGTTATCTCTGGTGTTAGTTGGTTCTGCTTTCACTGCCTGGTGCTTGTCTTTTCTGTGTGCCTGCAAATCTATCTCAGCACCCCTGGGTGACCTGCTTTCCCCTGGCACAGAGTGCTGTGGCGCTGCCCAGCTCCTGGGTGCAGGTGGGGCTCTGGCCTACCATGTCCCAACTGATCTTACACTTGGGTGTTCCCTGCGTTCCTGGCTGTAACAACCTGCTCAGTTACAGGAGTGAAGATGGCCTCACCTCTAAATGCGGGACTCCCTCTAGATACGGGTCTCCCTGCAGAGTAGGTGTCCCCTGGCAGGATAGGTGCAGAGATGGCTGTGGCAATGCCCAGCTCCTGGGTGCAAGTGGGGCCCTGGTGGACCGTGTCCCAACTGATTTTACACTTGGGTGTACCCTGTGTTCCTGGCTGCACCTGTCCACTCAGTCACAGGAGCAAAGATGCATCTATTTCTCTTAGGGTTTCTATTCCAGACTTTTCAGAAGGTGGTTTTTGTGTATAATTTAGTATTGGGAGGTGGAGAGGAGGCATGTTCTTTGTATTCAGGGTGACAATCTAATATGGCATCTACGGTGCATTTTCAGGGTTTGAGAACCATCTATATTTGTGTTACAATTATTAGCAAACACTCAAACATTACTGAAAATCACTGCCATTTCCCCCTAATGTTACTTGTAAGCAAGGCTCAAGCCCAAATCTTAAACATTGTCAGCAGCTTTTGGAATCCATCCCTCTCCGCTCTTCAAAAGGAGGGTGAACATTGTCTGCTACAATAATAAACAATCCACTTTCTGATTGTTTTTAGCTAAAGTGCTGAGAGCAGAACAATAGCCTTCCCTAGGAAGAAGCACACTGCTTGCTTATCCAATAGCAAAAGATCTCGGAGAACATATATATGAGTAACATTATACAGATTGACTGGTTATATTTATGTATTTATACACACGTGGATGTGCACACATGCATACAGTGCCCTCCCCCAGCAACAATTAAAGGAAAGAGACTATTAAATTTAAAAACAAGGGGCTGGGGTTGGAAGGTTTAGAAAATGAAAAGGATGGGGAAAATGATATAATTATAATGTAAAATATGTGAAATGAGTTCTTAAAGGCAGTAACTGGATTGGGACATGTCCTCTCAGAGTTTTGTTTTCTTCTAAGGATTATTTCAATAAACGTTTTTCACAGAGAATGAGAATTGAGGAGTGGTACCCTGTTGAGTAGACTTGTCTTATTCCCATGAAGGGGCATTATGAAAAGATGAAGAGCTGGCCTTTCAATATACCTCCCTTTAACACTTATCTAAGTATTGATTCATTCTTTTGAGTACCTTAAACAAAAACTCCAACCTATTGGTGTAGAGGAATTTTAATCCAGCAACATGACTGCTCTGGCAAGGGATCACATCCAAAGACCTATGTCTGTGTGATCATGCTGGAATACAAACACATTACAGACCTTTAAACCCTCTGGCTGAAATACTGACACATCTTTAGTACACTCTTTCTGGTAAAATTAGGGGTAGAAAGAAGCAGCTCTGTTTAAAAGTGACACCCAATATGGCTGTTACCTGGAAGGCTCTGCTAGAGCCTGAGAGATGCAGAGGCAGATGTTCGCCCCCAACCACTGAATTGAGAACAGGGTCCCCAATGGAGGAGTTGGAGAAAGGACTGGGGTAGCTGCGGAAAGGGGTATTTGCAGCCCCATAAGAAGAGCAGCAAAGTTGGCTGACCAGACTCTGGTCCCCGGAGTTCCCAGGGGACTGGGCCACCTACCAAGGAGTGCCTATTGAGCTGCCCATGGCTCTGGACACATGTGTAGAAGAAGATGGCCTTGTTGGGTATCTTTGGGGGGGGGTGGCCATTGGTCCTATCAGGGCTCGATGCTCCAGTGTAGGGGAATGCTACAGCGGGGAGGCAGGAGTGGGTAGATGAGTGGGGGAGCATCCTTGCTGGGGCAGTGGGAAGAGGGATGAGATGGGGGATTTCAGAGGAGGGGGATAGCATTTGAGGTGTATATAGATAAAATATCCAATAAAGAAAAAAACAATTCTTAAAAACAAAAAATAAAAATAAAAGTGGCATCTAATTTAGAGGCACACAAAGTGACAAGTCAGAGAAAGATTTTATAGAATGAGTCAGAGATAGGATACACCCAACTCTCTCAAGAAGAACATAGGAGAAGTCAAGTTATTTCTTCTTATGAAGCCATCTAATTATGTTAACTGATTGTTAATTATAACTTGGCAAAAGAGACATCTCAGTCTATTATATGCCTCATGATTCTCCTCAAAGGGCTCCTCAAATTTTTTTTTCCTTCATTCATGTTACAAGGTTCCTTCTGAGAGTGTTTTCTTCTAGAAGTTCTTTAGTTATTTTCCATGACAACATTCATTTCATTATAGATTAATTTTATGCTGTGTGCTTATCTCTACTTTTAGTAATGCAAAATATTAAACTGCAAATAAAAGACCTAGCAATTAATAGTGACACAGAATTAATTCAGAACTTCTTATAGCACTTACTTATACAATACACTTAGTAAATAAGCATATCACAAGAAGAAAGATTTGCAAGCAAAGATAGAATTATGGACTGAAGAAGCATTTTGCTCCTAGTGATTCAGAAGATTGATTCTGAAAGATGAACATGGACCAATTTGAATACTCACTATGATTTAAGTAGAAAAGGAGAGAAGTGACATGGACCAACATGAATTTTCATTTTTTTAGTCATGTCCCAACAGCATGCTATTTATGCTTTTTTCCCTTTTTATTTTTTATTTTGTTTTATTGGTTATTTTATCTACTGACATTTCAAATGTTATACCCCTTTCCACTTAAACTCCCTGTACATCCCCCATCCCCTGGCTTCTATGAGGGTGCTCTTCCACACAACCACCCACTGCCACCTCAGCACCCTAGCATTCTCCTACTCTGGGTCATCAAACCTCCAAAGGACCAAGGAGCTCCCCTCCCATTGATGCCAGATAAGGTAATCCTCTGCTACATATGCAGCTGGAGTCATGGGTCCCTCCATGTGTACTCTTTGGTTGGTGGTTTAATTCTTGGGAGCTCTGGAGAAGGTGGGGAGCCTGGTTGGTTGATATGTTGTTCTTCCTATAGGGTTGTTAGCCCCTTCAGCTCCTTCAGTCCTTCCCATAACTCCTCCATTTTAGACTTTATCCCACGTGCAAGTCCTCTGTTTTATTTTAGCATCTTTCTTTGAAGAAATTTACAGGAGGTATCTCCATCAATTGAAATATAGCTCTTCCATTTCATTAATGTTCATCTCTGCCCATCTTTCCCATACTTTATCCCAATGGATATTTCAGAATTTCAAAATTTTGATATTTCATTTTAAAATTTCAACATGAAATGACATAAGAATGATAAAATGTTTGTAGAAGATTCTAGTATTCTCAGTAACCATGAAACTATTGAATTAAAGATACACATTTAGGAAATTTCTAAGAAGGAATAACTTTAAAAACCAAAATAAGCTTAATATTATAAAATGTGTTCTAACATAGTTAAGCAAAAGCTTTAAACTGAGTTATCAGTTAAACCTGTTGCTATAAAAACTCTTCCTTTAGTATGTTTTCCCATGACTGTCTATTATTTCATGATGGTGTGAGAGGGGAAAAATAGATCTTTATGAAAAAAACATAATAACCTATAAATTGAACAATAGTGTTTCAAGTACATATGCAAGGTTTATTCATCTTTTATAAAGAGTTACATGAGGCAAATATCTTATATTTCTAGAGCATTTCATTCAATATTAATCCCTTATATATTCTACCATGTTTATAGTCTTAAGTGTCAAAGTAAAATGTGTTTGTAAATAATTAGAATATTTTCAAAGCTTCTAAGATATGTTCTGTATACTATAAAAGAAGTAAAATGGCATATACTTTCCCAATTAAACTTTTAAATTGTTAAGGAGAATTAAAATGACAAATGAACGGCAATATAAAACTGTCTTGTGGTTTTAGAATAAATAGGGCATACTGCTGTGAAATATACAGGAAATTGTTGTAGAAATAGAGAAATATATACCTATCTTCACACATGTAAAGAAAATCATGAATGAAGAGAATGGTAGAGAGTCAGGAAAGCCCAAAATGTTTACTTTTTTAATTAATGTGAACTAAGTCAGGGAAAGTAAGTTCAATATTGTGGGAGGTAATTTCTTAACATAAGTGTGCAATGTTGATGACCCTTTTAAAACAGAGCATGTCTATGTTACTAATGGACATCCTGCTTATTTCCTAGTGTACAAAGGTATCAGCATATCCCAAGAGAGCATGATCAGAAGGAAAAATATATAGAAAGCCCACAGGAACTTTTAAGCACAACAATGATAGGAATGAGATGAACACATATTTTTATATAGTATTCATACTATCATTAGAATACTGAAACATTCCAAAAAAATTTTTTCTATTGAGAAATATGTATACACACACACACACACACACACACACACACATGCACACACACAGAAACACAGGTACACACAATTACACACAGGCACACAAACACATACACACACACACACACACACACATACTCACATACACATACACAGGCACACACATACATATATAACACCATTTCACCAACTTTATATTCCTAAAGTTAAATGAGTATGATAAAACGTTAAAATAAAAAGCTATTCTGAGTTGAATTTTCTGCAGGAGACAAACTTAGAGAGGTTATTTTCAGAAGCCATAGTTTTAAAATTACTCATAAAATAGAGAAAGATTTTAGAATAAATAAAGTAATTAAAATAGAATAAGATTTTATGCAAGATTCTACTCAAATTTTAATTTTAGTTCAGTTTGTAGGACATTTCTACTATGAAGAATTAATGATATCTCTAGGGAAAGATTCCTAGTAGGTACTTTTCAAATCATCATAATGAAATGACTTAAAAATGTTAACTAGAAAATGTTTTTTAAGTATATTATATGTTTTCATTGAGGATGATAAATAGAATAATTTGCATCCTGCGAAGCATAAATTATTCATTAAAAACAGTACAAATATTAAATAAACATATACAAAAGAACAAATAATTGAAAATAAATGTCCTTCTTTTTGTCATCTACAGGAATTTACTGAAGAAAGTACCTGATATCTTAAAAATTGAAGACTTAAGACAGCGCAATCCAGATAAATGAAGCAGCCTTAGATAAAGAAACTTTATGTGCCCAACCAACTTTGGCTTGAAAATATATTCAGCATCCTCATATTTATTCATCTCTAATATAACAATATGATTAATGTTACAATACTTACTATGGAATTTCCTCATTTGAATATAGTACTTTGCTCTGCTTCATATAACAATTTCATATAACACACATCCTCACAATATATACTGAAAGGGTTATCACATAAGGCATACTACAAGATGATGTGATCACAGTCTAATAAGTATAATTGCATTTAGTTTTATTGGATACTATGAATGTTATATAAAATTAAAATATTTTTTACTGTTGCATCATGACTACATCTCACTTGTAATAGTTTAAAATTGCCTCTCAATAAAACTTAAAAGACTAGCCTTTCATTGGTTTAACACGTTTCCTCAGCTTTATGTGTAGATTCCTGCTAAATGTGCACTTCCATCTTTCAGCCTGTGTCCTGGTAAATGAGTATGGATAGACTATATCTACTCACCTCATTCTATCCTAAAGTACATCATTACTTTTCATATTATCTTAGTGATAACATTTTTGACTAATTTACTGCTTGGTAGGAAGGTACACGAAATTACCATTTCTATCACTTACCACATACAACTCACTTGTCTGAAGCATTGTAAACCGGCTAAGTGTGACACACAGCACAATATGAAAATTCACTGCCTCTGATGTGGTGGAGGATTTGTACTTTTTTGTCTTATTGTAAAGCATCTAAGGACAACGACTTCTCAGGGTAACTGCCAACCACGGCCATCATTTTTTTTCCTCAGGGATTGCCAAATTTAGATACAGAATTATTTTCTATAGAAATAAAAATGTGTGCACAAACTTTTTCTTTTTAAAGCTATACTTCTAGATAGTTACAGAATGATGTTTTATTTATATCACGTATCTATCTTTTGAAATTATAGTTATACAGTTCTGGTTTAAAAATCAGAAAAATAAAGAATATTTCAAGTGGCTATAAAATTGATAATTTAAGATAGGAAATGATAATCTATTATAAGCCAACTAATTCTAATGTGAGTGCGTTAGTCTATAAACATCCCGTTTCATCTAGCTTATTTGTTTAGCAACATGTTGTGCCAAACACACCACCACATAAGTGCATAGAGGGATTTCAATCTTGGCTACAGCTGGATAATCTTTCTAAGGATGTGCTATTCCTCTCTTAGGTATCAGTATATAGATTTTTTTCCAATATCAACAATTAGAACCAAACAGTAATCTCTAAAATTGTGTACATGTATTTTATAAAGTACAGTTTAAAAACTTACAATCCTATGAGCAGCACTCATAGGATTATAAAAATGAAAAAGAAGAGGAGATGAGTTTGAGAGACATTTGGTTCAAGGGATATTCAGAAGGAACTAGATAGTGAATATGCTCAAAATATATTCTATACTTGTATTCATATAGAATACATGAAATATATTTTAAAATCCCTTAGGTTTTAACAACAGTCTATTAGGATGAATTCCTCAAGTTGAATTTTCTGAATCAAAAGTAAAACGTAAACTAAGTTTCTCTGTGAGATTCAAGTATTTCCTAATAACTCTGGTTTCTCAACAACAGAGTAACCTATGTGTAACTATAGGTCCTCAGAACTGATACCTTCTCCTGGCCTCCATATGTCCCACATTTACATGCACAAAGCCACATAGAGAAACAGACACATATGTAAACGAGTGCATGTTTAGGTTATACATATCTTTTCAGAATAACTATGTGACTCCTCCCTACTCTCCTATAATCTTTATTTCTTTTGCATGTGGCATTTTCTTTGGAATTTGACTTATTGCTTTATACATTGAACTCCATTTTTATCTACTTTCCTGAAATTAACATGATTTTGTTCTTGAGGGGACTGAAAATTGCTTAATTATGTTTATCCACTACAGCTTCTCAAAACATATCCCTGTTCAGAGTAATTTAGGCTGATTCCATGGCATAGATATTGTGAAAAGTGCTGCAAAAAAAAAAAACCGTGGCTATTCACTCATATCCTGTATAGTGACTGGCACCTATACTTTGGAGTGGTTTATCTGGTAAACATTATATCTATAGTTATTTTGTGATGCTTATTCCCATAGTGAGTGTACTAATTTACAGTCTTAACAGCAATATATCAGGGTTTTATTACCTTGCATCCTTATCAGCACACATTATTTTTAAACATAAGATTTTGTTTCACAATGATATAACAATTTTATGCTAGACCAAGGGCAAAAAGAAAAAAAAACAAAATTATCACATAGGGCATCTGAAACATCAAGAGGAAAAAGTAGGAAAAAACATTGTAAAATGCTGGCATAATTCAGGATCTTCTGAATACATTACTTAGTCAATAAGGCAAAAAGATCAGAGATGGAATCTTAAAAATTAAAAGCTTGTATATAATGGCAGTAACTGCTATATGAAGAGGAGTTACAATCTTTGTCAACTATACATTTAGCAGAAGTCTAATATGTAGAATAGAAAACAACCCCTCTAAACTGTAAACATCAATAAAAAGTAATTGAATAAAAATGGGCCATGGGACTATAAGAAGGCCGCGAAAATAAGAAATATAATCTATTAACATTTTAAAGGTGTTAAATAATCTTTTTAAAATTTTTTAAAAATTTTTATTGGTTATTTTATTTATTTATTTTTCAAATGTTATCCCCCTTCTCGGTTTTCCCTCTGGAAATCCCCTATCCAATAGCCCCTACCCCCTGCTTCTATGAGGATGCTCCTCCACCCACCCACTCCTGACTCATAGTCATAGCATTCCCCTACACTGAGGCATTGATTTTTTCCAGGACCAAGGCCTCCCCCCACTGATGCCAGATAAGGCAATCCTCCACTACATATGAAGCTGGAGTCATGGGTCCCTCCATGTGTACTATTTGGTTGGTGTTTTAGTCTTTGGGATCTTTAAATATTCTTATCCAACAAAACCATGAAAATTAAATTAGTTTGAGATTCTATGCAGCATCCCCCAGCCAGAGTGGCTATTATCAAGGAAACAAATGGAGAGGGTTTGGGAGATGCCAATGAGATTGTAACTGCTATAGCCATACTGTAAGTCATGTTAAATATTAAAAGCACCTCAGTGTGTTAGTTCTTTAAACAGCTAAATACAGAACTATAGTGTGACTTATCTACCACACTCCTTATATTCCCAAAGGGCTACCATAGAGACCCTTATAATCAATATTCATTATTGCTCAACACATAATAGAAAGAAATTGGCATCATTCTAGTTTGTCAGCTGCAGAATAGATAATAGAATTATGAAGATATACACAATGGAATTTTATTCAGGGGTTAAAAAGAAAAGACCCAGAATTATGAAATTTGCAGAGATGAATGAAGAAGCAACGAAGAGCTTACATAAATGAGATAATGCAGCCTCAGAAAATCAAATCTCACTTCTTTCCTCTTATATGTGGATTCTACCTTCAAAAGTTTAGATTTGTCTGTTCAAGTTGAAGTTAATGCCTATTCATTTTAGAGCGTTAGAAAGGAACCATGGGAAAGGGAGAGAGGGCAGGATATGGAATGTTGGAAGACATTACGAATTTTGCAGGCAAATGAATGGGACTAGAAAAAAAAATTATCCTGAGCAAGGTAACCCAGACCCAAAAGGACGTGCATGGTGTGTACTCACTGATAAGTGAATATTAGCCAAAAAATTACAGAATACCTAGGATATAACTCACAGATGATATGATGCTTAACAAGAAAAAGGCTCGATTCCACTTAGAAATAGGGGAGATGGGGACAAAATAATCACAGGGAGCAGAGGGAGGGAGGAACCTGGTTTGGAGAGAAAAGGGGGATGGGAAAAGGGGTCAAAATGACCTCATTTTGGGGAAAGACAGGAGAGAACTCCAGAGAGTCAGGATAATGAATGGAAATATGCAGCAGTGGGGAGTGGGCAGAGGAAATGTTTAGAAAGTCCCAGAGACCTGGGATGTGAGAGGTTCCCAGGACTCAATGGGAGATGACCTTAGCTGAAATGCCCAACAGTGTGGAGATGGAACCTGAAGAGACCACGTCCAGTAGATAGACATGGTCCCCAGTTGAGGCATGGGACCAACCACCCATCTTCAAATATTTTTGAGCCAGAATTTCTCCTGGCTAAAGGAAATGAAGGGACAAAAATGGAGCAGAGACTGAAGGAAAGGCCATCTGGTGACTGGCCCAACTTGGGATACATCCCTTGGTCGAGGACCAAACCCTGACACTGTTACTGATGCCACGTTGTGAAGACAGGAGCCTAGCATGGCTGTCCTCTGAGAGGCTCTATCAGCAGCTGACTCTCAAATACTCACAGCCAATCATTGAACTGAGGTCGGGGACCCCTATGGAAGAGTTAGGGGAAGGATAGAGGGGCTGAATGGGATTGTGACCCCACAGTAAGAACAGCAGTAACAACTAACCAACAACCCTCAGAAATCCCAGATACTAAGACACCAACCAAAGAGCATACATAGGCTAGTCTGAGGCCCTCAGAACATATGTAACAGAAGACTGCCTTCTCTGGCCTCAGTGGGAGAGGATGTTCTCTATCAGCTTCATGGCCCAGGGAAGGATGATGCTTTGGGGGTGAGGTGGGGGGGTGGAGCACCCTCTAAGAAGCAAAGAGAAAGGGGGATGGGGTAAAGAACTTGGGGAGGGGGAAATGGGAATAGGGGCGATATTTGGAAAGTTAAATAAAATGAGAGAGAGAGAGAGAGAGAGAGAGAGAGAGAGAGAGAGAGAGAGAGAAAGGAAAGAAGTATAGAGGAGACAAAACAATAGGAGATGTTGATCTAAACTAAGGACAATTGAAAAAGCCACATAGAAAACAACTACTGTATAAGGTAATTTAATAATATTTACAATTTTTTGTCAGTGAATTTGAACTAGGGCATATTGCTGGCATGAATAATACTGATTCCAGAACAATGTGTTATTAAAAGAAAATATCAGTTTCAAAAGTATGAAAGGTCTCTAGGAGCTTGTGACAGACCCTCCTATGTGCACCCCACCCCCGAACAAAACTGACTATTGCCATTGTCTTAGTTTCCCACCAAAGATAAGTAATGAGACTATATTGTTCAAAATATACCGTGCTTTAGCTGTAATGCATACAGAGATAAAAATGGATTAAGGCAGAAGCCTAAGCCTGGATGGCTAGATTTCATATTGGAGGAAACTGCTATCAGGTTGTTGAAACTGATGAATAATTATTTTTTGAAAGGATAAGAACTGACATGAAGGATAATGAAAAGGATAACATTTAAGACACCGAAAAAAGATCTTGAATCTAAATCTAATTTTATAAGAGGTAGAGAAATGAATCTAGTTTTTATCTGTTACACTTAAATATACCACTGTCCCTGATTAGTCTGTCTCTTATTTAGCATTTATTTATGACACTTTTGTCAAGAGTCTTATGGCTGTAGCTATATGTATATGTATATATATTCTATTAGTCATTTGTTCATTTCTATGTCAATAAGATTAATTATTATTTTTGTCACAATGGGTTTGAAGTATAAATTAAAATTGTCTATTGAGAAACCTCAGCATTGTTCTTTATTTTGTCAAGATTGATTTGGTATATTGACTCTGTGGTGATTTTATATGAATTTTGGTATTATTATTCTGCTGCTATGAAGAATTCCATGGATGTTTTGATTGTGGTTATACTGAATCTGTGGATTGCTTCAGAAAATATGGCCACTATCTCAATATAATTTGTTCAAGTTAATGAACATGGAATTATTTTGCAAGATTTAGTGTCTTATGCTACTTTTCTTCAGTTTATACATGTCTCATTTTCTTAGTAGTTTCATAGGTACTTTGTTAAAAAACTATTAAAAATGCAATTGTTTACATGATTTCTTTCTTATCAATCATATTGTTCTATCTGAAAAGCTGCATATTTTTATAGATTGATATCTTCTGCTATTTTCCTAGATTTGATCATCATCTAAAAATATTCTGAATGAGTAACCAGAGTTTTCTAAGTATAGAATACAATCGTGTAACTATGGGGAATTTTGATGCTTTTTCTGTTTGTACCCATTTAGTTTCTTTCTCTTGACTTAATGCCATAAGAATTCAATCACACTGTTGAACATGAATGAGGATGGTGAATAAGAGTGTCTTGTTCCTGATATCAGAAAAATATTTTCAGCATTAGTCCATTTAGTGTAATGTTCACTGTGGGTCTGACATATGCATTTTAGTAATCTATTCTTAGAATTTTTTAGAATTTTTATCATAAAGGATGTAAAATTTTGTCAAAGGGGGTTTTCTTCATCTATTGAGACAACTGAGCGTTTTTTGTCTTTGATTTAATTCATGTGATATTTTGTTTTTTTTCCCATTCTTGACATATCTGATGTCTCTTTTTATTAATAGTCACATTAGATTTAATCATATATTCAAAGGGCACAACATTAGAAGAAGTTTCCAAAAGGCAGATCATGTAATATCTCAAAATTCTGAGATATAGCAGACATCATCATAAAGAAGCAGACATTTTAGGAAATTGACTAGAAAATCAAGTGTTTCTAGGTCCATACGCAAGCAGAAGGAAAACATATAAAGAGCAAAAAATCGAGTTTCTTTATCAGATGCCTGCAGGGAGTCCAAATCTGACCAGATCAGGTAGTCTTCATTTTCTTTGATTGCAGACCTATTGACCAGATATGATATTTATTATTAGTGTCTGTATTCCTTGGACCTATGCCTTCTAAATGTTTTATTACATTTAAGGAAATATTATAAGTGTGAAATTTCAGTCAGAGGCATGGATTTCTGTTTCTGTCACAGGACATTGAAAGTCTTTATGTCATGTGATATTTTGTGTATGTAAAATCCCCTTTTCTTCTGTAGAATAAAACAAAGGCACAATAATTTGACCTTTTAAATGTCATATTAAATATATTTTTTTTCAGATTTTTTAAGGGTTTTTTACTTTATCTTCATCAGAAGAATTGATCTGTGGTTCATTGTGTCCTTATCTATTAACATGTTTGTGGCTCTGGAGATCAGTTCATATCCTGCAGAAAACAGAAATCAGTTGGGCATGGAGGAACATGAGTCAAGAAGATAACTTTAAATTTGAGGAGTCCTTAAGATTAAATAGGGAATTCATGACCAGCCTGGATTACACAGCACAACATTTTCTTTAAAAAGCCCATCAAGAGACTGGAGGCCCCAGGGAGTTTAGAGGTCAGGTGGAGTGAGGGGTAGGGAGGAGGTACAGATGTGGAACAGTCAGAGGGTGAATGGGGGGGAATAAAATATGGAGTGTAAAAAATAAAAACAAATAAATTAATAATACTAATACTACTAATAAAAAAAGCCCATCTAGAGATTCTAGAGGATGTTTATTTGAACACTTAAAATATATCCTCTGGTTTACTTCCTGGGAGCTCTGGGTGGTTCAGTTAGTTGACATTGTTGTTCTTCCTATAGAGACAAAAGGGAGGGGAGATAGAAT
The DNA here is from genome assembly GCA_036184795.1 of Tokudaia tokunoshimensis. Lineage (NCBI taxonomy): Eukaryota > Metazoa > Chordata > Mammalia > Rodentia > Muridae > Tokudaia > Tokudaia tokunoshimensis. Next base: position 52,139,139 of record BTHU01000007.1, read on the forward strand.
AGGGGGTTGCAGAGGGGAAATCTGGAAGGGAGACAACATTTGAAATGTAAATAGCCAATAAAAAATATCCCCCGTTTTGGCCTTATCTGGTTTTCTGCCATGGATTTATAATGTTAATAACTCTTGTCTTAATTTCTCCTTCACATACTTTTGGGACCACCAGTCAAAGACTTTCCTTTCCTCTCTACTTTTCTAATATGAATAAAACCACTGATGCACTTTTGGGGGTTCTTTAAGATGGGGCTACTGGAGAAACACTCTTAACTTAGACACCCCCCCATTGGAATAGAAGAGGCTAGATTTGTCATTGCCCCTAATTCCAAAGTGGCAGTTAATGTTACCTCTTTGAAGTGAGGCCACCACAAATATACTTTGGATTCTTGGCAGCTTTGTCCTTCCCAGAAACCAGAGATACCAGAAGTGTCTGGAAATTCTGATCCCTGGTCTATTTCCTAAATAATTTTAGGATTACATTTTGATGTGGGAAGATGTTAGAGTAGCAATAAAAGTCTATTAAGAGAAAATTCCTTGTCAAAAGAACAGAATTTCTGGCCATGGGAGAGACAAATTTTCTCACTGAGCAAGTTACCTAGCAATGGGCCACCTTTCAGGAAGGTAGAACCACTTCTAGGATGTCAGGCTCAATTTAAATCATGCTTAAAATGTAAATGGAATAATTACTTCTCTAATAAGATACTTTATTTTTATTTTATTTTATTTTTAGAATTTCAGTACCTAGCTCAGTCCCTACAAGCGAAGAGGCTATAAAGTTTGGCAGGGCCAGTCCACCTTTCTGAAAACTAACTCAAAAGTCTATAAGCTTTCTCTCTCTATCTCTTTTTCTCTTTTAATGGGTCTCTCTGTGTCTTTGTCTTCTCTCTGTCTCTCTCTGTCTCTGTCTCTCTGTCTCTGTCTCTCTCTGTCTCTCTCTCTCTGTCTCTCTGTCTCTCTGTCTCTCTCTCTCTGTCTCTCTCTCTCCCTCTCTTCCCCCCCCCACCCCATCTCCCATCTCTTTGTGGTTCTGGCCATAATATAAGAATGTTTTCTCTGATACTCTGGGCTTCCTAATTTTTTCTCTCAAACTTTCTCCCCAACTCTGTGGCTACCTTATATTATGTGTCAGATCTCCATACTGGTAATTCAAATGCTATATTTTTGGGTTTTTTTTTTCTGGTTTGTTTTATTTGTTTGGTTTTTTGTTTCCTCCTTTTTATTTTTATCCATTCCCCTCTGGGTAGATGTTAAAGTTTGGTTTGTCTGTCCTGGAGGTAAAAAACTTTTAAGTTCTAATAAAATTGTCCTTGGGGTTAAAAACGCCAATTAGTAATCAACCACTAAACAAGCAAGCAATATTGAAACAGCTTCAGTAAATAATTAATATCCTCCAAAAACTCTTTTAAATTATTTACACCTGCAAGAATATTCTACGTAAATAAAATCTGTGTGCTCTAATGTATGCATATACATTTAGATTGTTCCTGCTAGTAAAAGCTGTCCAAGAACTGTATCTCAAGCTTTGCAAACACAAATTGCAATTAGACTCCAGTGTAAATAGACTTATCTGTAAGAAGACTACTATATTTGAGACTTTTAGTTAAAGAGCAGAGAGCATTGTGATAGAGCAAGATAGTGCAGAGGTTCCTCCATCTTGTATCCTTGCTGAGATCATTCAGGTTAAACTAGAATTTGTTCTCCTTGACAGAGAATCCTGTAGAAAATTATCCAAATCTATTCTGGGAACCCAAGGTCAAATGCCCTAGCTAACTTTTCTTAGTTTCTGTTTAACTGCTTGCTTGTGCAAACCTCCTGCAGCTAACTGATTATCTTAGCTTCTTATTTAGAATGCATTCCATCTAACCACCTAGCTCCTGTCAAATTGCTTGCTAATGTCACCTGATCCAGCTGCAGAGCAAGATGCCAGGTTGTGGGTTCTGCCTTCAAAGACCCCGTGCTCTGGATAATTAGGGCTACATTTAGGACCCAAATACTTTAATGTAGTCCCAGGAGATGGAATAGGAATTTACAATTGGTTATAAACTGTGTTTGAGTGGTCATTTCTGGTGGGCTTCCTATAAGAGTATAAATTTCAGATTATTTCCTCTGCTTTTGAAAATCCAAAGTAAATTATTATGTGTAATGAAAAGTATACCAAATAACTATAAAATAAATAATATAGAATAAAAGAGCATTAAAGGACTGATATAAACATATAGTATTCAAGTTTAGAGAATATGTGTTTTGTTCTTAAGAAAAATGTCTGTCCAGTTATCTTCTCATGTAGATTCTGGGATGTTAAACTTATGTTTCAGTTTTTGCCATGTGTCTGCAATAGTCAGTCTAAAAAAATAATGTATAAAAGTTATGATAAATAGTGGTGAGGATTGACTGGAGACTTACAGAGAAAACAGACACATGGATGATACAGATCCAATATTATACATGGGGCATGTTGATGCTTTCACATTTTATTAGTTTCTTTATTTCAAAAAGTCAAAGTCTTCAAAATGAGAAGTGTAGAATAGTTCACAGGAATATGTACTAATGGTGAGTATATATAATATTCTGCTTTGCAAATATAGTTTTAAATATCTTCTTGAGACAAAAATAATAAAGAAAATTTGAAAATGTTGTAGATAACCTGTAAATATGAAAGAATGAATATACATGGAAAGTACTATCAGTCAACATTAAAAAACAGAGATAAAGAATAAGAAAGAATAAAAGTAAGGAGGATAGAAGAAGAATTTGTTTCCAGAAATTTAATATATTTGAGTAAAATATAGCAGAAGAAAGTGTTTCTAGAGGTTTATAGACTAAAATCAGTTATCAGTAAAACAGTTCAGTAACATTTTAAGCAAATATTTGCTAGAAAGTCATAGATATATGATGTTTCCATGGGGAATTCATAGTGGAATATTTTGATATGCATACATTTCATAGCATTAAATTTTAAAAAAAGCAGTGATTCCAGCAACACATAGGAGAAATCATGAATACTGATACCATCACTAAAATTATGAAAAATTTGAAGAAGACTTAGAGTCAACTATGAGCACCTTTAGAAACTACCACAATACAAAAATTAAATATAGATATGTTAAAACAGTAACTGTTATGGTCTATAATTTTCAATAATATTACAACTGCATCAGTCAAGCCAAACTTAACTACTTGGAAGCAGTAAGAGTACATTTTTTTTGATGATGTCCTTTAGGGCTTCTTTGACTTGCTTATTTCTTAGGGTGTATATAAAAGAGTTTAGTACAGGTGCAAGTGCAATAGTGAGTATGGCAATCCCCTTGTTTAAAGATATTCTTTCCTCAGCAGAAGGTTTGATGTACATAAAAATGCAGCTGCCATAAGAAATGGAAACAACGATCATGTATGAAGAACAGGTGGAGAAGGTCTTCTTCTGCTGAGCAGAGCGGAACCTCAGAATTGTACTTATGATTTTCCCATAAGAGAACATTACTAGTGCCAAGGTAATCAGGAGAATAATGACAGCAAAAATGAAATTGACCAGTTTCATGGACCTTGTATCATTGCAAGAAAGCTTCAAGATGGGGGAGTAGTCACAAAAAAAGTGTTCAATAATATTATCACAGAATTGCAAACCCAGAATCACAATGACTCCAGGGCAGATCGCAAACAAAGCAATTAAACAGCAGCTACCAAACAGCAATGTACAGACTGCTGTTCATGATGGTTGTATAATGAAGGGGTTTAAAAATGGCCACATAGCGGTCATAGGACATGACAGCCAGCAAGAAAAACTGTGCTATCCCAAAGATAAGGGCAGCAAATAACGGTGTGAAGCAAACCTCCACTGAAATAGTTTTTTTTTTATTTTATTTTATTTTATTTTTTTTAATTTACATTCCAAATCACTTCCCCTTTCCCGTTTCCTCCCTCCCCGAAAGTCCCATAAGCCCCCTTCCCTCCCTCTTTTCTCCGTTCAACCCCCTCTCATTACTCTGTCCTGGCGTTCCCCTACATCCAGTCTTTCCAGGACCAGGGGTCTCTCCTTCCATCTTTTTAGAAATCTATTGATATGCTGATTGTGTCTGGGGTATTCTGAGATTCTGGGTCAGTATCCCCTTATCAGTGACTGCATACCATGTGTGATCTTTTGTGATTGGGTTACCTCACTAAGGATGATATTTTCAAGTTCTGACCATTTGCCTAGGAATTTCGTGAATTCATTGTTTTTAATTGCAGAGTAGTATTCCATTGTGTAAATATACCACATCTTCTGAATCCATTCCTCCGTTGAGGGACATCTGGGTTCTTTCCAGCTTCTGGCTATTATAAATAAGGCTGCTATGAATATAGTGGAGCATGTGTCCTTATTGCATGCAGGTAAAGTCTCTGGGTATATGCCCAGGAGTGGTATAGCCGGATCCTCCGGAAGTGTCATGCCCAGTTTTCTGAGGAGCCGCCAGACTGCTTTCCAGAGTGGTTGTACCAGCCTGCAATTCCACCAGCAGTGGAGGAGTGTTCCTCTTTCTCCACATCCTCGCCAACAACTGCTGTCTCCTGTGTTTTTGATCTTAGCCATCCTGACTGGTGTGAGATGGAATCTCAGAGTTGTTTTGATTTGCATTTCCCTAATGACTAAGGATGATGAACATCTCTTTAGGTGCTTCTCAGCCATTAGATATTCTTCAGGTGAGAACTCTTTGTTTAGCTCTGTACCCCATTTTTAATAGGGTTACTTGCCTCTCTGGAGTTTAACTTCTTGAGTTCTTTGTATATCTTGGATATTAGCCCTCTGTCGGATGTAAGGTTGGTAAAGATCATTTCCCAGTTAGTTGGTTGCCGCTTTGTCTTTTTGACAGTGTCTTTTGCCTTGCAAAAACTTTGTAATTTAATGAGGTCCCATTTGTCTATTCTTGATCTTAGAGTATAAGCTATTGGAGTTCTGTTCAGGAAATTCTCCCCTGTGCCCATATGTTCAAGGTTCTTCCCTAGTTTCCCTTCTATTAGTTTCAGTGTGTCTGGTTTTATGTGGAGATCTTTGATCCATTTAGAATTGAGCTTAGTGCAAGGAGATAAGGATGGGTCAATTTGCATTCTTCTGCATGTTGACCTCCAGCTGAGCCAGCACCATTTGTTGAAAAGGCTATCTTTTTTCCACTGGATGGTTTTAGCTCCTTTGTCAAAGATCAAGTGACCATAGGAGTGTGGATTCATTTCTGGGTCTTCAATTCTGTTCCATTGATCTACATGTCTGTTACTGTACCAATACCATGCAGTTTTTAACACTATTGCTCTGTAGTACAGCTTGAGGTCCGGGATACTGATTCCCCCAGAGGTTCTTTTACTCTTGAGAATAGTTTTAGCTATTCTGGGTTACTGAAATAGTTTTATCCATGGTCACTATGCTGACCAGGAACCTAGGGATGCAGGCAGATGTCAGAGAGATTTCTTTTTTTTTTTTATTTTCTAAGTTTTTTTTATTTACATTCAAAATCATTTCCCCTTTCCCATTTCCTCCCTCCCCGAAAGTCCCATAAGCCCGCTTCCCTCCCTCTTTTCCCCATTCAACCCCCTCTCGCTTCTCTGTTCTGGCATTCCCCTACATCCAGTCTTTCCAGGACCAGGGGTCTCTCCTTCCATCTTCTTAGAAATCTATTGATATGCGAATTGTGTCTAGGGTATTCCGAGATTCTGGGTTAATATCCCCTTATCAGTGAGAGCATACCATGTGTGTTCTTTTGTGATTGGGTTACCTCACTAAGGATGATATTTTCAGGTTCTGACCATTTGCCTAGGAATTTCGTGAATTCATTGTTTTTAATTGCAGAGTAGTATTCCATTGTGTAAATATACCACATCTTCTGAAGCCATTCCTTCATTGAGGGACATCTGGGTTCTTTCCAGCTTCTGGCTATTATAAATAAGGCTGCTATGAAGATAGTGGAGCATGTGTCCTTACTGCATGCAGGTAAAGCCTCTGGGTATATGCCCAGGAGTGGTATAGCCGGATCCTCCGGGAGTGTCATGCCCAGTTTTCTGAGGAACCACCAGACTGCTTTCCAGAGTGGTTTTACCAGCTTGTAATTCCACCAGCAGTGGAGGTGCTTTGAGATGGGAATCTAACAGGGTCAGAAGGATAATGGTAAGATTTCCAGTGATGCTCAGCACATATGCTAAAAGGAACATTACAATTTGCCACTTTGGGTCTTCTGTCAATCCCAGAAGAATAAAGGTTGTCACTAATGTATGATTTCGCATGTCTAAATGTCTTCTAGATCTTTCAAGCCTGGAAAAAATAATAATTGGTGGGCTCTTTTTATAAAGACTTGAAGATGGTATGAAGTATATACTACAACTATAATAGCACTTATATAAACACATGTTCCAGATACTCAAATATTCCAATTCTTTTCAGATTTTTTTATACTTGGAAAATGTTTTATTATTTTCTGTGATAAGTATGTGCATGTTTCTCATTTTCTACCCACATTTTTGAAAATAAAACTCCCACTTTTGCAGACTCCAAAGAAATATTTTAGGCTAGTATGAGTAGTACATATTTTCTTTAAATAACCTTCTTCATTTTCATAAACCAAGTATTTTCTATATATTATTTTTTTAACATATTTTGACTGTGTTTTCTCCTCATACAACTCTTTCAGATCCTCTCCACTTTCCTACACACCCAACTTTATGAGCTCTCCCTCTTCCTCTCCTTCTCCCTCCTCTCCCCTTAAAAAAAAAAAAGCAAAAACAAAATAAAATTGCAACAAAAGCCATCAGAAAAGCCACAGTTTTTTGTGTGTTGGCTACTACTACCCTTGGGCAGGGAACTGCCCTGGAGTGTGGTTGATATGTCCAGTAAGACTCCATTGTAGAAAACTGGTTTTCCCTTCACTGTTGGATGTCAATTGCAAATAGCTTCTTGGTTAGAAATGGAATACTCTAGACACAATTCGCATAATAAATTTCCAAGAAGATGGAAGGAGAGACCCCTGGTCCTGGAAAGACTGAATGTAGGGGAATGCCAGGACAGAGAAGTGAGAGGGGGTTGAATGGGGAACAGAGGGAGGGAAAGGGGCTTATGGGACTTTCGGGGAGGGAGGAAAGGAAATGGGAAAGGGGAAATCATTTGGAATGTAAATAAAAAAACTTAGAAAATAAAAAAAGAAATGGAATCCCATGTTCACTTCCTCTCTTTGCCTCACCTGAACCAAAGCAAGTATTCTTCTTGCTGCCACAGTCTCTTTGAGTTTGTGCATCTATCCTACTGTGTCTAGAAGACACTGTTTCCTTGGAAACATCTATCCCCTTTGGCTCTTACAATCTTTCCACATCCTCTTCTACATAGCTCCTTGAGCCTTGAGGGAAGGGGTCTGAATTCTTTTTGAAATAGGGTTTCACTATGTATCCCAGGCTGGTTAGGAACTCACTATGTGATCCGAGGTTGTCTTTTTTTTTTTTTCAAAGACGTAATATCTTTAATTCTAGCTAATTAGATTAATATAAGATTGATATTATTTTATCCTTTAGAAATAGACTGAATGGGGAAAAGAGGGAGGGAAGGGGGCTTATGGGACTTTCGGGGAGGGAGGAAACGGGAAAGGGGAAATGATTTTGAATGTAAATAAAAAAAACTTAGAATAACAAAAAAAAAGAAATAGACTGAAATATAATTATCATAAAAAATTAAGTCTAATTATAAAAGTAGTTAAGAAACAAAGTGAGAGAAATGTGTTACTTTTTGTAATTGTCAGTGAAATTGAAGATCAGTATCATTCAGCATTTCTGAAGTCCATATGGATGTGATCTTAGATAAATTTGGCATGAATTTGATGGTCATTATCTCACATTTTAGTTCAGCAGTGAGTTAGAGATATCTGACATAGTCCAGGGTGATCTTACACATACAGAGATGCCTCTGCCTCCTGAGTGCTGGAATTTAAGGCATGCACTACCACATCCAGAATGATTGCATATTTAAGGGGCTAAATCAATGAAAATGAAATTTCAAATAAATCATCTAAAATTATTATTAATTTTAGTTAGTGGTATTTGTTAATTTCAGAGTTCTTTGTCATTACCAAATAAAATTAGGCAGGAAAACAAGTCTCATATTTAAACTTATTTGACTCAGCAAGTAAACATTTTACATTAAATTTAAAACATTTCTTCTTAATTATTTTCCATTTCAACTTATGTAGCTTTCTTGGTTTAAGAAATAATTTACATTCAATACTGCCTCCAAGGTTAACAATTATATTTTCTAATTCTTAAATGTAAAGCAATGTATAGCAATAAAGTTTTAATAAAAGTCACTGAAATTTTCTGTGTAAAGCTTTTCTGATAAACAAGCATAGTCAGCTTTCAAATGGATAGCCAAAGCTGCTGTAAGTTCATGGATGTCTTGATCCTGCCATGTCCATAATACATCAGTTTGCTTTGGTACTGCCTGATTTTTGGCTCATACAATCTTTCTGTCCCCAATTCCATGATGGTTCCTGGGCTTTGGGTGGCAAAGCTTAGCCTTGAGTTACATGGATGCTATCAGATTTTTCTAATGCTAGATTTAGTTGGTTTGATCTATGTTCAAGACAGAACAGTTCTTAATACAACCTCTTTGCACTTGATATGAAAATATTAAAAATACTTATGCTTCCTGAGCTCCACAGAGATTTTGTTTGTAGATACATTATAGAACTTTATTTGTGTCTAAAAATGTAACGTGAAAAATTCTTCCAAAAATGGATATTTTTTCCTAGCCCATATTTTTGGACTTTCTCCATTAGTTTCAATGGAGAGCTTCTTCAGATTAAAATCCTGTTCATTTTAAAATAATCATATTTTCCTGTCTTTAATCACAAAACATGTGACATCTTTAAATCCGTTGTTTTGTTTTCCCCACAAATTAAATAACTAGTGCCTTCCCAAACAATAGTGTGTTCCTGTTTTGATGTAACTGAAGAATTGTAGTCACTATCTCATTCCATCTTCAATAAACATGATTTTGTCTCCATATCACTGGAGGTTGTTTTGTTTAATAATTAATGATGTTTTTACAAGATATTGTATACAAGACCTTGGGGATTTTTATGGAAAGTACACTAATTGACCATTTTCATCATTAACGCTAAAAGCAAAATAACAAAGTTAATAAAGAGTCCTAATACCTATTGGGAACTTTGTTATGCTGATGGCATATGAAATCCTAAACCTGTAGTAAAATTTCAATTGTCTTAAAAATAGTTTATATTTTCAAAACTTCTGAGCATGTATGGGCCTTCTAATTATTCAATTTAAAATATCTGAAAAGGTGATATTTATCTGCATATGGCAATACTACCATAAATTGACATGAAATATGCCACTTGTAGGAATCTACCTTATTTTATCTTTTAGTCTCCAAACAAATTAAGCACATTAATATCTACATAGTAAAAATAAGGCTAGAAAACATAGCCTACATAAATTTTCAGTAACTTACAGAATGTAAATAAGTAAATAAAATCTTTCAAGAAAATAATCTGAAATTTTGTAGACATGTAATCTAAACTACAGGAAAGATTTACTCTGAAGTTATATGTAAGAAAATTCCAGAAAATAAAAAAGACAAATTTTTATTCTTTATTTATAAACCTATTCAAATGAGTTCAAATTGATGGAAGATTAAATTTGTTACATATGATGCCAGAAAGCTTTTCACAGATAGTGATGTCATCAACTGATTGGGAAACCTATAGCACAGTAAGATATTTTCTTTCTGAGGACGAATTGCAAACTAGGAAATTTCTTTTTTTTTTTAATTGGTGTGTTTAAGCCATTCATGTTTAATGTGTTTTTTTATTTTCTAAGTTTTTTTTTATTTACATTCCAAATCATTTCCATTTTCCCATTTCCTCCCTCCCCGAAAGTCCTATAAGCCCCCTTCCCTCCCTCTTTTCTCCATTAAACTCCCTCTCGCTTCTCTGTCCTGGCATTCCCTTACATCCAGTCTTTCCAGGACCAGGGTCTCTCCTTCCATCTTCTTAGAAATCTATTGATATGCGAATTGTGTCTAGGGTATTCAGAGTTTCTGGGTTAATATCCCCTTATCAGTGACTGCATATCATGTGTGTTCTTTTGTGATTGGGTTACCTCACTAAGGATGATATTTTCAAGTTCTGACCATTTGCCTAGGAATTTCGTGAATTCATTGTTTTTAATTGCAGAGTAGTATTCCATTGTGTAAATATACCACATCTTCTGAAGCCATTCCTCCATTGAGGGACATCTGGGTTCTTTCCAGCTTCTGGCTATTATAAATAAGGCTGCTATGAACATAGTGGAGCATGTGTCCTTATTGCATGCAGGTAAAGCCTCTGGGTATATGCCCAGGAGTGGTATAGCCGGATCCTCTGGGAGTGTCATGCCCAGTTTTCTGAGGAACCGCCAGACTGCTTTCCAGAGTGGTTGTACCAGCTTGCACTTCCACCAGCAGTGGAGGAGTGTTCCTCTTTCTCCACATCCTCGCCAACAACTGCTATCTCCTGTGTTTTTGATCTTAACCATTCTGACTGGTGTGAGATGAAATCTCAGAGTTGTTTTGATTTGCATTTCCCTAATGACTAAGGATGATGAACATCTCCTTAGGTGCTTCTCAGCCATTAGATATTCTTCAGGAGAGAACTCTTTGTTTAGCTCTGTACCCCATTTTTTAATAGGGTTACTTGCCTCTCTGGAGTTTAACTTCTTGAGTTCCTTGTATATCTTGGATATTAGCCCTCTGTCAGATGTAGGGTTGGTAAAGATCATTTCCCAGTTAGTTGGTTGCCGCTTTGTCTTTTTGACAGTGTCTTTTGCCTTGCAAAAACTTTGTAATTTAATGAGGTCCCATTCATCTATTCTTGATCTTAGAGCATAAGCTATTGGAGTTCTGTTCAGGAAATTCTCCCCTGTGCCCATATGTTCAAGGTTCTTCCCTAGTTTCCTTTCTATTAGTTTCAGTGTGTCTGGTTTTATGTTGAGGTCCTTGATCCACTTGGAATTGAGCTTAGTGCAAGGAGATAAGAATGGGTCAATTTGCATTCTTCTGCATGTTGACCTCCAGTTGAGCCAGCTCCATTTGTTGAAAAGGCTATCATTTTTCCACTGGATGGTTTTAGCTCCTTTGTCAAAGATCAAGTGACCATAGGAGTGTGGATTCATTTCTGGGTCTTCAATTCTGTTCCATTGATCTACATGCCTGTCACTGTACCAATACCATGCAGTTTTTAACACTATTGCTCTGTAGTACAGCTTGAGGTCCAGGATACTGATTCCCCCAGAGGTTCTTTTACTCTTGAGAATAGTTTTAGCTATTCTGGGTTTTCTGTTATTCCAGATGAATTTTTGAATTGCTCTTTCTAACTCTATCAGGAATTGAGTTGGGATTTTGATGGGGATTGCATTGGATCTGTAGATTACTTTTGGTAAGATGGTCATTTTTACTATATTAATCCTGCCAATCCATGAGCATGGCAGATTTTTCCATCTTCTGAGGTCTTCTTCAATTTCTTTCTTCAGAGACTTGAAGTTCTTGTCATACAGATCTTTCACTTGTTTGGTTAGAGTCATGCCAAGTTACTTTATATGGTTTGTGGCTATCGTGAAGGGTATCATTTCTCTTACTTCTTTCTCAGCCTGCTTATCCTTTGAGTATAGGAAGGTTACTGACTTGCTTGAGTTGATTTTATATCCGGCCACTTTGCTGAAGTCGTTTATCAGCTGTAGGAGTTCTCTGGTGGAGTTCTTTGGGTCGCTTAAGTATACTATCATATCGTCTGCACATAGTGAGAGTTTGACTTCTTCCTTTCCAATTTGTATCGCTTTGACCTCTTTTTGTTGTCTAATTGCTCTAGCTAGAACTTCAAGTACTATATTGAAAAGATATGGAGAGAGAGGGCAGCCTTATCTAGTCCCTGATTTTCATGGGATTGCTTCAAGTTTCTCTCCATTTAGATTGATGCTGGCTACCTGTTTGCTGTAAATTGTTTTTACTATGTTTAGATATGGGCCTCGAATTCCTGATCTTTCCAAAACCTTTAGCATGAAAGGATGCTGAATTTTGTCAAATGCTTTCTCAGCATCTAATGAGATGACCATGTGGCTTTTTTCTTTGAGATTTTTTATATAGTGGATTACATTGATGGATTTCCTTATATTGAACCATCCCTGCATCCCTGGGATGAAGCCTACTTGATCGTGGTGAATGATCGTTTTGATGTGTTCTTGGATTCGGTTGGCAAGAATTTTATTGAGTATTTTTGCATCGATATTCATAAGAGAGATTGGCCTGAGATTCTCTTTCTTTGTCGGATCTTTGTGTGCTTTTGGTATTAGCGTAATTGTGGCTTCATAGAACAAGTTGGGTAGTGTTCCTTCTGTTTCTATTTTGTGGAACAGTTTGAAGAGTATTGGTGTTAGGTCTTCTTCGAAGGTCTGATAGAATTCTGCACTAAAACCATCTGGACCTGTGCTTTTTTTGGTTGGAAAACTTCAAATGACAACTTCTATTTCTTCAGGGGTTATAGGACGGTTTAGATGGTCTATTTGATCCTGATTTAATTTTGGTATTTGGTATCTGTCAAGGAAATTGTCCATTTCCTCAAGCTTTTCTAGTTGTGTTGAATACAGGTTTTTGTAGTAGGATCTGATGATTTTTTAAATTTCCTCAGTTTCTGTTGTTATCTCTCCCTTTTCGTTTCTGATTTTATTAATTTGGATACTATCTCTGTGCCCTCTGGTTAGTCTGGCTAAGGGCTTATCTATCTTGTTGATTTTCTCAAAGACCCAACTCCTTGTTTTGTTGATTCTTTGTATGGTTTTATTTGTTTCTACTTGATTGATTTCAGCCCTGAGTTTGATGATTTCCTGCCTTCTACTCCTCTTTGGCGTATTTGCTTCTTTTTGTTCCAGGGCTTTCAGGTGTGCCATTAAGCTGTTAGTGTATGCTGTCTCCCGTTTCTTTTTGGTGGCACTCAGGGCTATGAATTTTCCTCTTAGCACTGCTTTCATTGTGTCCCATAAATTAGGGTATGTTGTGCCTTCATTTTCATTAACTTTTAAAAAGTCTTTGATTTCTTTCTTTATTTCCACCTTGACCAAGTTATCATTGAGTAGAGCATTGTTCAGCCTCCATGTGTACGTGGGTTTTCTTTTGTTTTTGTTGCCATTGAAGACCACCCTTATTCCATAGTGATCTGATAGGAGGCATGGGATTAGTTCTATCTTCTTATATCTGTTGAGGTCTGATTTGTGACCAATTATATGGTCAATTTTGGAAAAGGTACCATGAGGTGCTGAGAAAAAGGTGTATTCTTTAGCTCTAGAATGAAATGTTCTATATATATCTGTTAGTTCCATTTGGTCCAAGGCTTCAATTAGATTCACTGTGTCCCTGTTTAGTTTCTGCTTTCCTGAACGATCCATTTCAGAGAGTGGGGTGTTGAAGTCACCCACTATTATTGTGTGAGGTGCAATGTGTGATTTGAGCTTTAGTAAAGTTTCTTTTATGAATGAGGGTGCCCTTGCATTTGGGGCATAGATATTCAGAATTGAGAGTTCTTGTTGGTGGACTTTTCCCTTGATCAGTATGTAGTGTCCTTCTGTGTCTTTTTTGATGACTTTAGGTTGAAAATCAATTTTATCTGATATTAGGATGTCTACTCCACCTCGTTTCTTGGGGCCATTTGCTTGTAAAATTGTTTTCCAGCCTTTTACTCTGAGGTAGTGTTTGTCTTTGACACTGAGGTGCATTTCCTGCATGCAGCAAAATGCTGGGTCCTGTTTATGTATCCAGTCTGCTAGTTTATGTCTTTTTATTGGGGAATTGAGACCATTGATATTAAGAGAGATTAAGGCATAGTGATTATTGCCACCTGCCATTCTTGACGCTATCTTTATGTTTGAGTGGTTATCTACTTTTGGGTTTGATTCAAGAAGGTTATTATCTCAGTTTTTCCTGGGTGTTGTTTCTCTCCCTGTATTGGCAGTTTCCACCTATTATCCTTTGCAGGGCTGGATTTGTGGAAAGATATTGTGAAAATTTGGTTTTATCATGGAATATCTTGGTCTCTCCATCTATGGTGATTTAGAGTTTTGCTGGGTATAGTAGTCTAGGCTGGCATTTGTGCTCTCTTAGTGTCTGCATGAGATCTGCCCAGGATCTTCTGGATTTCATAGTCTCTGGTGAGAAGTCTGATGTGATTCGGATAGGTCCTCCTTTGTATGTTACTTGGCCCTTTTCTCTTACTGCTTTTAATATTCTTTCTTTGTTTAGTACATTTGGTGTTTTGATTATTATGTGACGGGAGGTATTTCTATTCTCGTCCAGTCTGTTTGGAGTTCTGTAGGCTTCTTGTACGTTCATTGGCATCTCTTTCTTTAGGTTAGGGAAGTTTTCCTCCATAATTTTGTTGAAGATGTTTACTGGCCCTTTAAGTTGCAAATCTTCACTCTCATCTATACCTATATTCCGTAGGTTTGGTCTTCTCATTGTGTCCTGGATTTCCTGGATGTTCTGGGTTACACGTTTTTTGCATTTTGCATTTTCTTTGACTGTTGAGTCGATGCTTTCTATGGAATCTTCAGCACTTGAGATTCTTTCTTCCATCTCTTGTATTCTATTGTTGATGTTTGCATCTATGACTCCTGATTTCTTCCCAAGGTTTTCTATCTCCAAAGTTGTCTCCCTTTGTGATTTCTTAGTTGTTTCTACTTCTTTTTTTAGTTCCTGGATGGATTTGCTGAGATCCTTCACTTGTTTGTTTGTATTTTCCTGTATTTCTTTAAGGTATTTTTGCATTACCTCTTTCAGGATTTCTGCCTGTTGACCCACATTCTCCTGCATTTCTCTGAGCGATTTTTGTGTTTCCTCCTCATGCGATTCCATCTGTTGATCCATCGTCTCCTGCATTTTTTAAGCAGTTCTCGTGTTTCCTTTGTAAGGGCATCTATCCGTTGATTCATTTCTTTAAGCAATTTTTGTGTTGCCTCCCTATGGACATCCGTCTGTTGACCCATATTCTTCTGCATTTCTTTATGCAATTTTTGTGATTCCTTCAAAAGTGCATCTAACCGTTGATTCATTTCTTTAAGCGATTTTTGTGTTGTCTCCTTGTGGGCCTCCATCTGTTGATCCATGTTCTCCTGCATTTCTCTAAGCGATTTTTGTTTTTCCTTTGTAAGGGCTTCTAACCGTTAATTCATGGTCTCCTGTAATTCTTTATTAGATTTATTTGTGTCCTTCTTGTGATCCTCTAATAGCATCATGAGAAGTGATTTTAAATCCAGATCTTGTCTTTCGGGTGTGGTGGGGTATCCAGGACTTGCTGCTGTTGGAGAGTTGGGTTCGGATGGTCCCATATTACTTTGATTTCTGTTAGTAACATTTCTACGTTTTCCCTTTGCCATCTGGTTACCTCTGGTGTTAGCTGGTCCTGCTGTCACTGGCTGTTGGTTGGACTTCCTGTGAGCCTGCAAAGCTATTTCTGCCCCCCCTGGATTACCAGGATTCCCTTGGCACCGATTTCTGGGGCCAGCCCTGCTCCTGAGTGACTTTGGAGCCCTGATGTGCCTTGCCCCAAGTGATGTTATATTGGGGAATCCTTGCACATCCAAAGGCTCAGTGTAGTGGATTCCTGGAGCAGAGGTCGCCAAAGGGAGGCTGGTAGGCTCCTGCCCTGTGCAGGGGTGTGTGATCTCTCCCAGAGTGGGGGGGAAGGAGCGTCCCTCTGCCAGGCAGAAGTCCCACAGCAGAGCTGGCATGCTGGTTACTGCAGATCTGCCCAGCTCTTGGGAGCAGCGTACACACAAGCCGCCCGAGACCCAAGTGATATTATTTGCCTGTCTGTCTCCGAGCCTGGCTGTCCCAACTACCTGGCCACTGGAGCAAAGATGGCGAAGTGCACGCTGCACTCTCTCGGTGGCGCTGGTCACCCTGCAGAGGCGATGGCCTACAGCAGATCTGGCTGATTAGGAAATTTCTAAAATTTAATTTTACCTAACAAGAAAAGAATATGCTCTTTTTAATGTGGTATGTGCTTTATTTTGGGGCTTTGAAGCAGTATAAAAATATCAAATAATTGAAAGAATTGATCTGTAATGACTGATGTGGCATAAAATTACTTTTATAAATAAGAATGCCAAACTGATGAAATCATATATGAAATATTGTTTGTTCTCTTCTATATGGAACTAAAGGAAGTCCTGATTGCATATAATTTAATGTGGTAGAAGATGATTATGTAGTTCATAGAGCAGAAACAGTGGTCAAACAGTATCTACAAAAGATTTTAGAATGTACTTCAAACTGTCAACTCAGTGACTGAGGAAGCAGAGTATCTTACAAGTGAAGGCTACATTCCTTGGTTTGTTGAGTGAAGACAGAAAGTACATATGACAAAATTCTTGATTTAATAAAAACACACTGGGATGGGTTAGCTGTTTTATGAAAACCTTTTTGTTTCCATTTTTATTGAAAAATATTTGTAACACATATTTTAAATTTCTTATTACATTTTATAATGCAATATACTTTGATCATATTTTCCCCTCTCCCAACATCTTTGAGAACCTCCTGATCTCCAATTTTATGTTCTTTATTTCTCTCCTGACAAAACAAACAAAATCTAGAAACACACACACTTACAAAAGTATTAAGTTTATTTTGTTTTGTCCAACTACTCCTGTGCATGGGACCTGCCTTTAGGTGTAGTTAATAAACCCCGTGAGACTCCATTGGAGAAAACTATTTTGCTTTCGAAAGCAAATACGAACTGCAGATAGAGGTCAAAACCCAAGCCTACTTCCCCCACTTACTGCTAGGACACCATCTGGCTTGAACCTGTGCATGTCCCACCTCTTCTGTCACCATCTCTACTGGTCCTGATGTGTCTGGAAGGCAATGTTTCCTTGGAGTCACCCATCATCTCTTTCTCTTATAAGCTTTCCATCTTATCTTTCTCATAGATCCTTGAGCCTTGAGGGGAGGGCATAGATGTAGATATTAGATTTTTTTAAATTAGTTAAAAAGTATTAGATTTTATCATAGCATTTCAAAGTCATTTTTAAAAATATATTTTGTTATTATTAGAATTTTTTACTTGATTATAATGTATTTTGACTGTGTTCATTCCCACTCTTCTGCCTAACTCCTCCCATATCCATCACTCTGCCTAACATTTTCTCATTTTAAAAAATAATTCAAGGACTCCAATTTTTGATGCCCATATATTCATGAGTGTGGGGCTATCTAGTGAAGTGTGGTCAACCTACTAATGACCACATCTTTGAAGAAAACTGCCTGTCCTTTGGTTATAAGCTTCAGCTGTCAATAGCTCCTCAACTAAAGGCAGAGGGTTCTGAGGCCTTATCCCTTTAAGCTGTTAGGTTGATTGCCTTGAGTTTGTGCAGGTCTTGTGCAGATAGCCAAAGATGCAGTGAGTTCATGGATGTCTTGATCCTGCCATGTCCATAATACATCATTTTGCTTTGGTCCTGCCTGATTTTTCGCTCATACAATCTTCCTGTCCCCAATTCCATGATGGTCCCTGGGCTTTGGGTGGCAGTGGCAGCAGCGAGGGGTAGTTATATAGATGTCCTATTTGTGGTGTTCAATCCAATAAAACTTATTTGCTGAACTTTGCTTAGTTTTGAGTTTCTGCATCAACAACCATTCATCACACAAATAAACTTCTCTGATGAGAGTAAACTTATAGAGGGAAGCTTTATACTATATACATTTAGCAAAATGATGGTAGTTATATCACTCCTGGGACCTGTAAGAACTCTCTTCTAGTTATATTTCTATTGCTTGATAAAATATCATGACCAAAAACAACTTTAGGAAAACAGGGTTTATTTTAGCTCATGATTCCAGAGGTGATGTGGGGCAAGTGGAACCGTTTCACCAGAAAGAAAAACTGGTAAGGACAAGCAGATTAAGGAATCCTGGAAATTCTCTTAATTGAGAGTGGTAGACATTTGAATCTACTCCCCAAAAGGTTCCTGTCCTGGAGCACATGACCACAACACTCCACTAAGTAGGCCATGACAACTGGTCACATAGCATAGAAACCCAGAATTCTCTGTGCTAATGAGGTGTTTAGATGGACCCCAAGGGTTTAGCCTATAAATGTCCCTTTCTGGACATCCCTTCCTGCAAGAGCTCTTTAATTTCTGGTCAACCCTGAGTAAATCCTATGCATCCTTCTCTGCCATGAATAAACAGGGCAAGCAAGGACTGTCTTGGGGATGACCTTAGTCATATAGAGCTGCTCCTAAGCCTCCCACAGAAGTCCTCTCCGCACTCCTGCACTTTCCCTGAGATAAGCCATATTCCTCCTGTCCTGTGCTCATCTCAGGCCTGAGTCCCCACTCCCCCCTTCTCAATTCTTCAAGGTTCCCAGTGGTGTCTGGATGCCTAGGAGTTTGACAACCACAGCCTCTGTCCCAGCCCACGCCATTTCTCACCCGGAGAAACTCGGGTTGGGACCTTTATCTTCGGCTGTGTTTCATCTCCCCTGAGCCGAGTGTCAGCATCCCATGAGCTCAGAATGTAGCCTAGCACTCCTGTGCTTCCTCTCCCTGAGCGGTGTCCTGACAGATGTGAAATGTAGAACCTCAGAGGGATAAGAGTCCACTGTTGCAGGGAAGAAGTGGCATTATGGCTGGAGGAAGAAGCTGGTTGATCACATTTTAAACACAGACAAGCAGGAAGTGAGGTGAGGTTATAAACCTTCAAAGCTTGAATCCGGTGAGTTTCTTTTCCAATGAGTTCGCTTCTTCCATAAGCTCCAGAACCGCCCCCAAAATAGCACCACCAATTTGGAATGAGTATTTAAATACAGGGGCCTATGGAGGGTACTATTCGTTCAAACCTCAAAGTACACAAAACCAGAGTTCTTGATCAGACTTACAAATAGCACGCATGTGTTCCTCCTGTGGTGCGGGTCTTGAATCCAATCAGAAAGTGGCTTATTACTCCATCACCTTCATGACACTACTGCATCAATTGCCTTATGTTTCCTCTGTCTGTTTTCTTACTCACAGATAGATAAAACTGTTAATGACTATTATCATCAAGGCAGAAACTTTTTAACTAATACTATCTTAATTTCTACATATCCTAAGGCCAAAGTGTGCGATATCTTCAGCAATAGAGTTTTGTCATCAAGTTATGATGCACAACCAAGAGCAATCAATATCCTATACTGTTTGGGGAAGTCTCCAAGACTTCCTTGGCCAACAACTCTATGGAAATATCCTGTACCTGCACTGGGTTTTTTTTTTTTTTAATTTGGCAACCTGGGGTTTCTGAGATGAGCACTATCAACTGTGTAGGGTGATCCTATTAATCATACACATACACAAACATGCACATGCATATACTCACACTGCATACATACACGCAAACAGACATGCACATACTCACACTGCACACATACACACACATACATTTATACCACAGACTTTCACATGTACACACACACACACACACACAACTTATAAAATAAGTTTCCATATGACTTATTCAAAAGTTCTATTCTGATTGGTTTGTTTTTGTTTTATCTTATTATAGTTTGTCTCTTAGATGCCTGTTTGTTTGTTTGTAACAAAAGCCAGATAAGTGGTGGATCCAGATTGTAGGGGAGGTGGGGAAGAACTGGGAGGAGTCTAACCATAATTAGAATCTATTGTAAGAAAAAAAAATTCCTGCTGTGGCTACAAGACATGCCTTTCTTGTAGTCATCCAACAATCATTGGTTTTCATATTCAGGTTTTTTTTTCCTTTGTAAACTTTAAAAAACAGTCCTCTGATAGATACATAGCTGTCTTAGGGCTTTACTACTATGAACAGACACCATGACCAAGGCAACTCTTTTTTTTTTTTAACTTTTTTATTAGGTATATTCTTTATATTTCAAATGATTTCCTTCTTACTGGTTCCCCCCCTCCCCAAAAGTCTCATACCCCTCTTCCCTCCCCCTGCTCCCCAACCAATCCATTCCTGCCTCCCCTTCCTGGTATTGAGCGCTTCCAGGACCAGGCGCCTCTCCTTCCTTCTTCTTGGGCATCCTTTGATATATGAATTGTTCCTTGGGTATTCCAAGCTTCTGGGCTAATATCCATTTATCAGTGAGGCATATCATGAGTGATTTTTTAAAAACATTTATTTGGGGCTGGCTTACAGGTTCAGAGGTTCAGTACAGTATCATCAATGAGGGAGCACGGAAGCATCCAGGCAGATGTATCACAAGGGAAGGGTTGAGAGCTCTACATCTTGATCTGAAGACTTGTAGTAGAAGACTGTTTCATGAGTAGCTAGGAGGGTCTCAAAGCCTACTCCCACAGTGACACACATCCTCCAACAAGGCCATACCTATTCCAACAAGGACATACCCCTAATAGTAGTACTCACTGTGGACTAAGCATTCATATACCTGAGTCCAGGGAATGGGGGGTGGCAAACCTATTCAAACCACTGCAGTAACTGATAGAAAATGTCCCTATTCTATAGGCTGCCCTACAGAAGGTTTAATTTGATTCCGTGTCACTCCACCTTTTGATTGCTGATTTTATTTTCTGGGTTAGTAGGGTTGTATTCAGCGTGTCTTTATGTAAAAGTAACTTATTCATCTAATGTAACGGAGGCTTAGTGCTGAATAAGCTCACCCTTCTATTTCTTTCTGAACTCTGGCTAGCTGTTTAACTCGGCTGTTCTTGCTCAAACTCCTAGCCAAGCTGACCGATTCAATCTGCTTTCTAAGCTTTTCCTGAACTGCACCACTTGGCCCCAAACTTACTCTAACAATCTTTCTAATCTTCTGATTCCTTATTCTCTGGCGCCTTCTGTCTTCACATGTATCTAGCTTGTTCTCTCTGCACCCTGTCTCTATAAAACTGTACCTGTAAAAACTACCTCTGAATTCCACAAACTCCACTCCACTCCACTGCTTCTCAACTCACTGACTCAACTGAACTGAAAGACTAGATCTCAGAGATCTACATGCCTCTGTCTCTTGAGTGCTAGGATTAAAGATGTGTACAACCTCATCTGGACCTAAGCTTTCTTTACCTAAAACTTGCTCTATACCAGGCAGACCTGAACTTTAGAAATCTGCTTGCCTCTGTCTCCTGGAATTAAAAGTATGTCTGTATTCCACCCAGATCACACAGGCCTTGGTCTTTGGATGTGATGCCTTGCCAGAGTCATCATGTTGCTGGATTAAAATTCTTCTACATCCCTATGTGAGCCAGTTTTCTTGAAATGTACTCACTACTCTTCTAGAATATTCAGAGTTTTCTTGTCTAATAGTGAGCTCTTAGATCTATTTGAAAATGATGTGTGTGTACGGAGAGAGAGGACGAACAAATTTCATTCTTTTACGTGTTGATACCCAGTTTCTCTAGCACTGTTTGTTATAGATACTGATTTTTGTTTTTGTTTTTGCACCTTGGTTAAACATTGCATAGCTGTGCATGAGTGGATTTGCATTTGGGTGCCATTAATTTTTGGGTACCATTAATTTTTGTGTAATTTTTTTTCTGGTAGTTCTGTGGTGTATAAGAGATGCAGGGGTTATTCAACATTCATAATCAAGGGAATTTGACCTACCACATAAATAGATTCAAGAATGAAAACCACATGATCATCTCTTTAGATGCAAAAAATAAGGCTTTTGACAAAATCCAATATCCCTTCATGGTGTAACTTGGAATGGAAAATTTGGAATACAAGGAACAAAAATCTCCTGAGGTTCATAAACATGTTCAGAAAAGTAGCAAGACACAAACCTGACACTAGTAGTCTTTCTTTATGTCAATGACAAACATAGAAAGAAATCAGGGAAATAATCCCACTTCTAATAGCCTCAAATATTTTGGAATAAATCTCACCAAGGAAGAGAATACTTATGTAATGAGAACTTTAAGACAAAGAAGCTGAAGAAATACCAGAAGACGGAAAGAATTCTAATGCTCAAGGTGATTAATGTTGTAAAAATGGTTATTTTACCAAAATGCAGTCCCATCAAATTTCAAATGCAATTCTTAATATAAATTGAAAAAATTCTCAATACTTATATGAGATCAAAAATAAGATACAATATAGCTAAAAACCAAAACCAAACCAAAGTAAACCCATTCTAAAACATACAGAATAATTGGAAAGATAATTTAAACAATTACTCAGCATGCAATAATTGTTTCATCTGTCTTTCCTTTGGTTCATAGGATGCCTGGCATTATACATAGAATTCAACATAATGGTTCTCAAAGGAATTTGATTAAAATGTTGCCTAAATTAATTAACTGTAGACACACTAGTTTTTCTGTCTCTGGGGATGTGTCTATTGTGTTTTCCACTAGGACAAACTCTTCTAAATCTTATTCACAAACATACATAATGCATCTATTATTTTTATAGAACATTTTTAAAACTACATGAATTGCTGAACAATGTTAGAAGAGTTATTCAGTCAGTGGCATATGATGTTTAGATATTTCTTATTCTTAAAGATCAGAATTTGGATTGAGAATTGGATAGGCTTTCATAAGCAAAATCTAGCAAAAATGTTTACATTTTGTTAAGGGAGTTGCTGTATAGAAATACTTAATCTGGCTAAATTATTTAAAAAAATGAAACGACTTTTGCCTACTTGAATCATTGTTTCTTTTTAATTAAATTTCAGATAATCAGAAAGCTAGGTTTGAACACTGCCCAGACAAACATAAAAGTAAGTATATTATGTCTTTGTCAACAATATTACTCATCTTCCTAAATCAGAACTGTTTACAATAAGTCCTTTTGATACATATCGTGAGGCCATTTTGTTAAATTTGTAACTACTTTTTTGGCCTATGTCTTCCCTAAATCTGACAACTGAGCTAAACAATGTGTAACACTAACCACAGAAAAGGGTCAAATGCATTTTCTCAGGTAAACACATCAGTGACATTACTAATACAGTCCTAATGGGCATAGAACACACGAAACCATGAGAGTTCTATGATAGTCTTTTGCACTCATCATTACTCAGGACATCGTTAACTCAGAGTCCTTTCATGGTTTATCTAAGAATCACAAAATGGAATTCTTGCTTCTTAGAACTGGTGGCAGTCTAGTGCATGCATGCATTTCCAGAAAGTATCTTTCAGAGTTTTAGTAGTTGAGTCATTGAAATTCTAAAATTCTAATACTGAAAGTTCTCATTTTATTGGGACATGTCACTAATGGTGTAAAAACTTGTTTAAATTGATTAGTTTGCAAGACTTGATGCATAGATGCAGATTTGAGCCCAGGGAAGTAAAATAAACTACACAATATTGGCACCACCATTAATAGGTTGCAGAGTTATTATGTAGTTATGAATGTTATTATTTCATGCATCAAATAAAATGTATATCTCTTTCAAACATTGGAACATTGGATATGATAAAGTAGAATACAAACAGGAATGCTACTGTATTTGTAGACCCTGGTATGTGTCCTTGGACTTGTACATCCAATCTTATAGGATGATTATTGGCATAGAGTGAAGAATATATTGATATTTTCCACAATAATTATAATTATTATATTTTATGCTAACTTATTTTATTATTCCTACATTTTTATCTTCCTTATAGTGTATTTCCTTTTCTTGTCATACCTTTTTTAAAAAACAATAAATTTATCAGCATATTCTTTTTCAAAGAAAAACTTGAGAAAGTCTGTCATGAAAAAGCTTACTGGCATTATATTTAGGTCTAATATTGTGACCTTGCTCATTATTATATGCTGATATTGTATTTGTATTAATTCCAGAGAGGAGCTAATAAGGTGATTTTGTATGATGATAAAAAATGAAAGATTTCAGTCACTTTTCCCCCACATAGTGTTTTCTGTTTAAAGTTTTCTATGAACTTGAGATTTTAATAATTTAGGATGCTAAATATAGTTGTGTACTGCTTTAATCCCATCACAAGTTTAAAGTTAACTTGAGCTACACAGTAAGTTCTGAACTAAAGTCAACTCAGCCAAATTCTGTCATAGAACCAAAACAAAAGCCACCAAGAGTTATTGTGAGCATGAGGCCACTATCTAGAATCTCCCATGGATCTGAGGTAGGAAGCTAAAGAATATTAGATCAGTATGTGTTACTGTAAGAACAAAAATGGTTGGATTTGACTCAAGATAAGCTTTCTAGTGATAATCATAAATTGTATATTATGGTCATTATGATCAAATTACAATGTATACATTTTGATAATCTATTTAATCTCAAGAACAATGAAACAAACTAAAACTTTTTCCTTCTCAGAACACAACATGAACTTTTCTTTCACCATTTCCCAGGGCATTAAGTATAAGCTTTGTTTTTGGAGAATAAGAACATTATGAACATATTTGAAATCCTATCAAATGACTTTGAATTGACATTCTTCTTTTTATTCACAGACAAATCCAAATTCAGACCTTAACTATGCCAAATAAGACATCAATCACAGAATTTATTCTTCTTGGACTTACAGATGACCCAGAGTTACAAATTGTGATATTCTCCTTCTTGTTGGCCACATACTTACTGAGTGTAAGTGGAAACATGACCATCATTACCCTGACACTGTCGAACGTTCACTTGAAAACTCCCATGTATTTCTTTCTCAGGAATTTTTCCTTCTTAGAAATTTTATTTACAACAGTCTGCATTCCAAGATTTCTGATCAGCATTGCTACAGGGAACACAACTATTTCCTATAATGCCTGCATGGCACAAGTATTTTTTTTGATATTTCTGGGAGCAACAGAATTTTTTCTACTGGCTGCAATGTCCTATGATCGTTATGTGGCCATCTGCAAACCCCTGCACTATACAGCTATCATTAGCAACAAAGTATGCAATCAACTTGTAATTGCCTCTTGGTCAGCTGGATTTCTAGTTGTTTTCCCCCCTGTGATCATGGGCCTTCAACTGGAGTTCTGTGACTCTAACATCATTGATCACTTCACTTGTGACTCTTCTCCTATGCTGCAGATTGCTTGCACAGATACAAAGATTCTTGAGCTGATGGCATTTTTCTTAGCAGTATTTACTCTCATAGTAACTTTGGCCTTGGTCATTCTGTCCTACACACTCATCCTTAGAACAATTCTGAAGATACCTTCTGCAGAGCAAAGGAAAAAGGCCTTTTCCACTTGTTCCTCCCACATGATTGTGGTTTCCATTTCATATGGAAGCTGTATTTTTATGTATGTAAAAACATCTGCCAGAAAAGGTGTGGTGCTAAGTAAAGGAGTTGCCATGCTCAATACCTCTGTAGCTCCCATGCTGAATCCCTTCATTTACACCCTAAGGAACCAGCAAGTCAAGCAGGCATTCAAGGACTTCACAAGAAAATTACTGACATCAAAGAAGCACTGATTTTTCTGAAATCTTTAACTGAAATCACAAATAATTCACCAATAGATAGCTTCTTTCTAGGAAATGGACATATAGTAATAAATAAAGCACACAAGATCATGCTCTTATAAAGCTTGCTTCTAGTAACTAGGACACAGCCAACATAATAAGGAAGTAAATTAACTACTATTTCGGTGAGTGAAAAATACTGCAAGAGAAAGGAAATACAGCACTGGAAGTGTGGTGAATAGGAATCAAACTAAATACCTACCTAAATAACTCACAGTCCTTTTAAAGTTCTCTTACATAAGATCTACATTCAAATGTATTTTCTTATTTTCTTTTTGTTTTCCTGTAATTTTCTAACCTATTGACTCGAACTGTGAATACGTTGCCTAATGCTTTAATGAAAAGCTACAAAATAATAATCAGTGAAAGGGTATGGGTATATTTGCAGTTTGGGCTTGAACTGGAAAGAAAAATATACTTAATTTATCTCATTTTGCCTGCAGTAGTGTTGTTATTTCTAGTAATGATAAAATTTAATCCAGAAAAATATTCATTCTTTGGGTTAGGCCACCAGAACTCTGGGGAGTCTTTGGAGAGAGTTTTTTTAAGTGAGCAGATTAGGCTATTTTTAAAAATCTCATTATGGTATTTCCTGAAACTTTTCATTGTTTAGGATCTAAATTAGCTTTGAAATATGAAACCAAACAAAAACAAAGCTATAGAAATCTAAAGTTTTTTCAAAAACTTTTCAGCATGTAATGATATGATCTTGTGATTTTTTTCTTTCAGTTTGTTTATGTGGTGGATTACATTGATGGATTTTCATATATTGAACCATCCTAGCATCATCCCTGAGATGAAGCCTACTTGATCATGATGGATGATGTTTTTGATGTGTTCCTTGCAAAGTTTATAAGAAAGATCAGTCTGAAATTCTCTTTCTTTGTTGAGTCATTGTGTGGTTTAGGCTTCAGGGTGACTGGCTTCATAAAGTGAGTTTGGTAGGATGTGAAAAGTTTATGTTTCTGGTTTTTAAGTAAATTTACGCAATGTCATTTTTTTATGTCATTCAAAGAACTGTGTGCAAAACAGATCTGAGAATCATAAAATAGTGAATAGAATTTTCTTTTTTTTCTTGAATATATTCTTCATTTATATTTCAAATGTTATACCCCTTCTCGGTTTTCCCCCTCCCTGAAAACCCCCAACCCATCCTCCCACCCCCTGCCTCCAAGAATATGCTCCTCCACCCAACCCACTCCCATGATTTCCCCTCAGTTTCCCCATGCTAGGACTCTATTGATCCTTCACAGGACCAAGGACCTCTCCTCCCACTGATGCCCGACAAGGCATTCCTCTTCCACTTTTTTGGCTGGAACCATGTGTACCCCTTGGTTGATAGCTTAGTCCCTGGGAGCCCTGGGGCATCTGGTTGGCCGACATTGTCGTTCTTCCCATGGGACTGCAACCCCCCCCGAACACCTCCAGTTTGCCCTCCAACTCCTCCACTGGGAACCCCACGCTTAGTCTAGAATTTTCTAATTACAATCTCATCATGTGCCAGCTTTCAGAGTCTCATTAACATAATCTGTAGCATGCTTATATTTACATGTATATGCAGACTTATACATTTTTCATTTTATATACATATAAGCATAAATACTGAGTTGAGGTGAAGCAGGGAAGCCCAGGGAATGGCTTATGAATCTGACATTGGGCAAACACTTGGCTTGGACTAGTTACATGCCTCTGTAGCCTTCTCAGTTTTGAGCAGGACTTTCCCAGGCCTACTGAAAAGGCTGAGCAGTTTTCCCAGCCTTGAGCAGGCTAAGCAGACCTTGAACATTCACCATGACAGGTCTTATCAACCTGGACAGAGACATTTGTCTTGGCTGCAGTTGCGGGTTCCCATGGGAACTTTGATGTTTTGGCTGCCTGTGCTAACCTTGCTGCTACAACATACTCCAGCTGAACAATGAGTTTTGTGGGGTTTTTTTCCTTTATAAACACAAAGCTTATTATTAAACTTTGGAGCCTGGATCAGAACCTTTGTCTTGGTTTCATTCTTCTCTCGGCCCCGCCCCGCCCCCACCATCATTTCCATCCCCCCTTTCAGGTAAACCCAGTTTGCCTATGGCTGCTGGATGGTTACAGGTGGCACCTGAATGAGGGGACTCGAAAATGGGGTGGGCGGTGGTGGTGGTGGTGGGGAACTACTGAGAAGGGCTGTCTTGGGTGGAGCTCCACAGAAAACAGAAGAAAAGTGAAAGTATCCAAGAAGCACGGTAAGCAACATGCAGAATTAATGCTAGTGCTAGCCATAAATTTTATCATTTGAAATTGTTGCTGTAAAAGGTGATTTCAGAGGGATACAGGCTAGGCTGAAGAGGTGTTGGCCCAACACTGACTTCACCTAGGTGTGGCAGCTTAATGGAGCAGGGGAATTCTAAACAGACAATTCTACTCAGTCAAGAACTGAATCAGGCAAAGGCATTCGTCCGAAGCCAAGAGCTGCTCCAGGCAAGAGGAGTAGGGTTTAAAATAAAATAAAATAAAATAAGTAAAAAACAAAACCCAACAAAAGTAAAAAACAGGTATTTTAAAATTTCTTGTCTCAAGTATATTTATGATGTGCATGGTTTCCAGAAGTAGGAATGGTAAATATATAAATGAAATAATTAGACAAGTTGAGGAGGAATTGGGAAGTTAGAAAATCAGGACGCTGTGGAGCAACTATCAGTAGCTACCACTGTGCCTCCTCTCCCTTCTCTGGCAGAAATCCCAGAAGAAGATGAAGAGTTAGACCTTGAACCTGAGAGAGAGAGAGAGAGAGAGAGAGAGAGAGAGAGAGAGAGAGAGAGAGAGAGAGAGAGATTGATTCAGAAAAGCAGTTGTCCCCTGATGTTTTAGCAAAAGAGAAGGAAAATGGATATGAGCTATTTTAGAGCTCCCTGGGGACAGAAGGAAATTGGAAGACTTGCTTCCTCTATGGCTTCTACTGCAGATATCCTTAGTTCTGGCTAGGATATCTGTGTCTCTTTCGGACATCAAATTCTCTACCCTCTGTCTATTGTCTGTTCTTGGTGCACCAATCTCCATATGTCTGTCAATATATGTTTGTTTTTATTTTGTTGTTTGAATGATTATTATTCTGTTTCATGTTGAAAAAACTGGTTAAAACATTTTCTGCTGGCCATCTACCCTTTGATTTAGTTTAACTTATTTAAAAGGCAGTCTTAATTTGCACAGCAGAAACTAATAAGTGGTTGGGAGTCAAGCAGAGCTGGAGAAACCCTGCTAGGGGCTGATTATCTACGCAAGACACTCTTAAAGAGGCCAGCAGCTTTTTGCTTGTAACATTGGTAACAGAAAGTTAGCTTATAATTGGTAACTCAGGGTTGGAGTCATTCTAAACAACAGGTGGCGTGAGCCAATCCTGGAAAACAGGTCTGTAAAGATACTTCTAAATTGGAATAATATTTTATGTAAATCTTATCCTAGAAACTAGACTTATAAAGGATAGGATTTAAAACAATGTCTCTTTAATGATGTATTAAAAGCTGCACTGCCATGCATTCATATATAAGAACTAGCAGTCAAACTTTATACATGAAAGTAATGCTCTTGGTATTGATTTTTAAAGAGAATGGATTGTTTAAAACTGAGTTTTGTTTTCCAAAATTATGGGCATGCTCTAATATTGCAAAAGAAACTTTAAAATATAGTTAAACTGCCAATGTTCCTTTAGCTACAGTTTACAATTCAATCACAAGCTCAAGATTTTAACTCATCCATATTTGTAATTAAGAAAAAATCAGGCAAGTGGATCAGTTATATCCTAAACAAATTGTGGCACAGAAAATTCAAATAAGAAAAGATAGTGTACTTGCTTTGAATAATTTTCAAAAGTTTTTAGGAAATGTTAATTGGCTAAGACCTCACTTTAAGCTTGCCACAGGAGAACTTAAAGCTGTTTGATAGTCAGTCTCAAGGGGAATGCACATCTTAATCCTCTGGACAATTAACTGATGAGGGATGGATAGCTTTGCAGAAAAGTAGAGGAAGCTATTAGCCAGCAACAGATAGACTATGATTAATTGTTGGCCTTTTCACAACAGTCCTTTGGCAAAAGGGACCAATAATGTGAATTCCTCTTTCTTCAACTCCAAGTAAAGTTTGAACACCCTATTATGAATCTCTTGCTATGTTAATACAGAATTGTAGGATAGAATCATGAAAATACGTTGGAAAAGAACTTAATGAAATATTTATTCCTTAGTCCAAACAGCAATTAAATTGGTTATTGCAGAATACTAATATTTAGCCTATTGCATGGCAAACTTTTTAGGAAAATTTGATAATCATTATTCAAAAGACAAGATGTTAGAATTTGCCTCTATGCGTACTTCTGTAAATTTATGCATGCAGCTGATAAAGAATGCATTTACTGTGTTTATAAACAGCTCATCTAATGGAAGAGAAACATATAATTGGATCACATGCTTATTCTCTTGAGATTCCCCCCTGCTTCACAAATAATTGAATCACATGCTATAGCCACATTGAATAATCAAGCTTTTAATTTGTAAACTGATAATCAAAATATATAGCTCTTGGCTTGCAATTGCTTGAAATTATACGTTTTTTTAGATATTGCTAATTCTCAGATTTTACAGTTATTTATACAAATACAGCTTCATTTAAGAAACATGTACCGTTTCTTACTTTTAGGACATTTAAAAGCTCATACTAGATTGCCCAGACCCCTTAATGAGGGCAATGACACAGCAGGTTTGCATACCAGGCAGATTATGGGCTTTACACAGGAACAATTAGCCAAATAATCTCATTCTTTACATCATCGACACAGTAATAACTTAAGACAACAATTTGCTATTTCTAGAAAATATGCATGTCAAATTATAAAGACTTGTCCTCAGTGTCCCTCAGTTTCTTCCTGTACCACATAATGGTGTTAATCCTCAAGGACTCGTACCTAATCAATTATGACAAATGGATGTTACTCATATTTCTGATCAAAAATTTTTTTAAAAATGTACATATGACTATTGACAGCTTTTTAGGCTTTCTAGGTACAACTGCTTTAACAGGGAAAGCAACTAAAAGTGAAATTAGTCATTGCCTACATTATTTTTCTATACTGGGTGTTCCAAATTGGATTAAGACAAATAATGGAACTGGCTATTGAAGTTAGGCATTTGAGATGTTTTGTTAACAATTTAATATTAGTCATATTACTTGGATTCCTTATAATCTTCAAGGACAAGGTATTATGGAACAGGCCCATGGAACTTTAAAACATCTTTAAACCAAAAACAAAAAAAGGGGGAATCATATCCATGTATACCACAAAAATTTTAAAATTTCGATACCAAGGAACTCTCTGAGTGTGGGGCAGAGGGCATATTTGTGTTTTTTCTGCAGGATGCTGAAGGAGCATGCTAGCTGCCAGAGTGGCTAATGAGACATGCTGGTGCTGGGACAAAGAGTGATGCTGATCGTGAGTTTGTAGAGTGTCCTAAAAATGATGATAGGGAAGCTGTATTGGGCCTGTGTCCCTGATCCACCTTTTCTTTTTTACATTCAACAGTATGGGAAGGCCTAGAAGTTGTGGTAATGATAAACAACACTAAGTTGATAGATTTGCCTGCTGGAGGAAATTTCACTATCAATAGAGAAATTAATTTCCAAAGATTGGGAACTAGTGACTCCATATGCTTTTGTGGGAGGTGCAGATACAGGTGCTTCTGCCCTAGTTTTGCAAGGAAAGAATTATGAGATTCTTAGAACAGCAATAGATACAGATATAGAAAGAATAGAAACTTCTGTCTTTTTATTTGCAAGAAACTCTAACCTCCTTGTCTGAGGTAGTTCTTCAGAATAGGAGGGGACTTGATCTTTTATTCCTTCAATGGGGGGGGGGCTGTGTGTAGCCTTCCACAAAGAATGTTGTTTTTACATCGATCATTCAGGAGTAGTAAAGGATTCTATGGCTAAAGTTCAAGAAGGACTCCCAAAAAGGAAAAGAGAAAGAGAACAGAATCAGGAATGGTTTGAATCCTGGTTTTATACTTCTCCTTGGCCTACAACTTTAATTTCTACATTGCTTGGACCATTAATTATAATTTTGTTGCTTTTAATTTTTGGACCTTGTATTTTAAACAGGTTGGTTGCTTTCATACAAGGTCGCTTTCAGGAAGTTCCGCTATTCACAATGGCAGTTGTTCATCTTTATGGAGAGATGCATTAAGTATATATGCAGCATGCAGCTTTGGTATATCCTTCATGGTTTTGGTCTCTATGGGAAACAGTATGCTATAGGAGGCTGGTTAGTCAGAGACAGGTAAGAGTGTTCTTGAGCTCCTATCGACCCAAGACAGAGACAAATACCAAAAAGCTGTGTTTGTTCTCTAGAATGGGTAAGAAGGAGTAATGTAGACATCAGCCTAAGGTGTGTCTACGTTTGCCTGGCTACTCTATACTCTCAACGGGATTATGGAAAACAAGTAAATCATGTGCCTCCATCCAACAACTGGTACTGCTCATCTCTAAAAAACAAAAAACGAGGAATTGTAACCTTCTCAGCTTTGAGTAGGCCTTTCCCAGCCTTGAAAAGGCTGAGCAGTTTTCCCAGCCTTGAGCAGGCTAAGCAGACCTTGAACATTCACCATGACAGATCTTATCAACCTAGACAGAGACATCTGTCTTGGCTGCAGTTGCAGGTTCCCATGGGAACTTTGATGTTTTGGCTGCCTGTGCCGACCTTGCTGATACAACATACTCCAGCTGAAGAAGGGGATGGGTTTTGTGGTTTTTCCTTTATAAATGCAAAGCTTACTATTAAACTTTGGAGCCTAGATCAGAACCTTTATCTTGGCTTCATTCTTCTCTTGTCTCCCTGCCTTGACTTTCAGCCCCCCTTTCAGGCAAACCCAGTTTGCCCACGTCTGCTGGATGGCTATATGCCTCTATTCTCATAATGCTCTTGGTTGACTAAAACCAGATGCACATTCTATACACAGCAACCAACTTGTTGGAAGTTGAGGAACCCCACTTGGGTAAAACCATGTGTATACCTGGTTCACACAACAAAAATAGGTTACCTCATTTAGCAACCCCTTGGTAGCACTCTATTTTTACTTTACATGAACTGGTAAATCTCCTAAAGCCTGGAAAAGTGAGATGATTTGCCCTGAATAGGCTTTGGGTGCTTGAGTAATAAGACAACCCATGTTCTCACAAAGTCCTTTTAGGGTGAATTACATATTTATAATATATTACCCATAATTAGGTATACATGTTATTAAAATCAAATGGATTATGGAAAGGTACTTTCACAGTGTACCAAGAGCTTATGTAATAAAAACCTGTCAATTAAAATAAAGAACAACTCCTCTATGCCACTAAGCAATAGACATCTTTTCTTGAACTCCATAAAAGAGAGCCTTAAACAATAATGATGGTTCTTAGGTATTCATATGACCTGCAGTCAATTTGACCATGTTTTCTTTTGAAATATACTATCACTCTGCTTAATCGCTGTTTCCTTGATTCTTCACCATCTATCTGAGCCTTTATTTCAATTCCCTCAATAAGAGGACAAAAACCTAAAAACAACAAGCCACAATCCCAACTACCATAACACAATGATTTAATGAACGCAGAGAAACTAAACCTAATATTGAATTCGTAAACAGTACTTCACCTACATGAACAATTGTGTAGGCATTTATAATTAGGTTGGATATACATAGAAAATCAGACACTCAGATAGTTATCTTTATATAACTGAAATGTGCAATAGCCACAAAGAACCAGTGCCTAGAGGCAGTTAGTGGAATTAATATTGACCACTGTGGTGATTTACACTGCTTTTCAGCTTACTGAAAATGTTCTAGAATCATCTTGGACAGAAATCTCTGAGCATTTTTGTGAGAGATTGTCCAAACTAGAATAACTGAAGTAAGATGATACATTTTAAATATGGTGGCTCTGTTTTATGAGCTGGAGTCACACTGTATAAAGAGGAGAAACTGGTAAAAATTTACATTCATTGCTCTTTGTTTTCTGATAAAATATGCAAGGTGACCACTGACCTCAGCGTCCCCACTTTATGCTATTCTTGCTATGAACTAAATCTTGTAAACTGAAATAAACTCTTCCCTTGGGTTGCTTTTTAAAATACT
The DNA here is from genome assembly GCA_036184795.1 of Tokudaia tokunoshimensis. NCBI lineage: Eukaryota > Metazoa > Chordata > Mammalia > Rodentia > Muridae > Tokudaia > Tokudaia tokunoshimensis. Next base: position 52,172,734 of record BTHU01000007.1, read on the forward strand.
TTAGATTAATTTATTTATTTTACTTATTCACTTACATCCAGCTTACTGTCCACTTCCTGGTGACCCCCTCCCACAATCCTTCCTCCCTACCCTCTGCCTCCTCCTCTTCTACTCACAGGCAAGTTGTGAACCATCTGACATAGGTGTTAGGAACAGAATTCTGGTCCTTACTACAAATCCATAGTAAATAAAGGGATTGTAAGAGGATGACACATCTAATCTGGAGAAGACCACCTTTTGAAATGAAACACAGCAGTAAACTTGCCAGCACTAATTCAGTGACTTTATATTTTGACATATAACTTCATTAAATAAATGAATGAAATGGGAGATCAGGAAGATGTAGCTCAAGAAGTCACTGAAAAATAATGCAATGTTTATAAAATTCCATTTAATGGGGGTTAAGTATAAAAGAATATAGCTGCTGGTGCTAAACAAACAGGTTAAACACACAGTGTGCACCTTTCAAGTTTGTTAAATCACCACTGAAAACAGTATACACTATTTAGTGGACATGCAAATATCAAAAATAAATATAAAATCATTGAGAACTCCAGAGATTAAAATTCAATTTGTGTAAAATACAAAAATTACAGGTAAAGGTAATATAATAAAATATATATATAACGTTATTTCCACAGCTTAGTTGATAAATTGTTTCCCATGTAAGCATGAGGACATGAGTTCAATCCCCAGAACCTATGGAAAATGCTGTGCATGGTGATTTGTGCTTATGATATGATTATCAGGGATGGAGAAACAGGTAAATCCTGGGATTCACTTAGCAACAATCATATCTGAATCAAATTAGTGAGCTCTGAGTTTATAGAAAGATAATGAGGACACCCAAGGTGCTGTAATTAAAACATAATAGGTCAGCAATGGCTAAGCATGTAGAGATTCTTTTCATCAACTCTGATGATTCAAGTTCAGTCCCCAGAATCCTATGGTGGAGGAGTTGGTGACTTAGTATGTACTCTAGTCTCCATATCCTGAAGGTATGCACAGAGAAGCACACTCACACACATACTCACTAAGAAGTAATGGAAAAATGCATAGTAAAATTTTGTGAGATAGGAATGATATAATTTCATACACAATGATAATAGAGTATGAAATTATAAAACTGTTTTTTAGGGCAGAGCAAATCATCAATTAACAAATAACTATAGAGAAAATTTAACCCAGCAAATGGCTGTTCTGGCTAGCAATCACGACTAAAGACATTGTAGGTCTATGTGATACAGCTGGAATGTAGGCATGCCGGGAATAACAGTATGATCTATCTGGAATACAGGCATGCCCTTAGTACACACCTTTAATCCCAAACAATTAATGTGAGGCTAGTTTATAGAAGGAATAAGCCATGTTTGAAAGTGACATCAAATTGAGGGGCAGACAATGTGAGGGATCAGAAAAAGATTTGATGGAATGGGTCAGAGATAGGATACGCCCAACTCTCATGAGAAGCAGAAAGAGGTTACTTAAGAGAGCAGCCTCCCACATACACACACACACACACACACACACACACACACACACACACAGAGAGAGACAGAGACAGAGACAGTTTAACTGGGACAGTTTTACAGAGATGGGTTGCAGGTGAAGACAGAACATGCCAAAAAATGAGACAGAACCAGAAGATTAGAACAGATTGCCAGATTTAGTTCAAGGCCACGAGGAGCAATTCATTTAGAAGTGAGGAGAGAAGCCAATTTGAATCAGTCACCTTGGAAAGGAGTTTTGTGCCAGAAGAGCTGACTTTAATTAGCCAGCCAGAGTTGAGAAAGAACTAGAAAATGTGAGCTTATTCAGTAGTAAGCCTCTGAGACAACAATTACATTGGATGAATAAAAGTTACGTTTATAGATAATTACAATATAAATGAAAACTTGAATATATGTTTTAACTATGAAATAAAATGATATAAGTTTTCTTAGGTGCTTCTCAGTGCTGTGCAGACGGACTATTTATAGGGTTTTACTGTTTGAATTTGAACTGTAGATACATATCCATCCACTTACAGAGTCAACAATTGCAGAAATGATTCACTTAGCAATATTCGACAGTGTCCATAAGATATACACAAGGGTCCCTATTTTTTTTTAAATATCCATAACATGTCTTTTTTGTTTTTTTTTTTGTTTTTTTTTTTTTTTTTTTTTTTTTTTTTTGAGACAGGGTTTCTCTGTGTAGCCCTGGCTTTCCTGGAGCACACTCTGTAGACCAGACTGATCTCAAACTCAGAAATCTGCCTGCCTCTGCCTCCCAAGAGCTGGGATTAAAGGCGTGCACCACCACTGCCTGGCTATAACATGCCTTAATGGCATAAAAAGAAAGTAGTTTATATAAAGGTAAGAAAAATAAAGATATATGATTTTGAGGGAACTTGGTGATATGATGTATCATGCTTGTCTTTAAAAATGTCAGATTGTTCCTCTTTCTCCACATCCTCGCCAACAACTACTGTCTCCTGTGTTTTTGATCTTAGCCATCCTGACTGGTGTGAGATGGAATCTCAGGGTTGTTTTGATTTGCATTTCCCTAATGACTAAGGATGATGAACATCTCTTTAGGTGCTTCTCAGCCATTAGATATTCTTCAGGTGAGAACTCTTTGTGGAGCTCTGTACCCCATTTTTTAATAGGGTTACTTGCCTCTCTGGAGTTTAACTTCTTGAGTTCTTTGTATATCTTGGATATTAGCCCTCTGTCGGATGTAAGGTTGGTAAAGATCATTTCCCAGTTAGTTGGTTGCCGCTTTGTCTTTTTGACGGTGTCTTTTGCCTTGCAAAAACTTTGTAATTTAATGAGGTCCCATTTGTCTATTCTTGATCTTAGAGCATAAGCTATTGGAGTTCTGTTCAGGAAATTCTCCCCTGTGCCCATATGTTCAAGGTTCTTCCCTAGTTTCCCTTCTATTAGTTTCAGTGTGTCTGGTTTTATGTGGAGATCTTTGATCCACTTAGAATTGAGCTTAGTGCAAGGAGATAAGGATGGGTCAATTTGCATTCTTCTGCATGTTGACCTCCAGCTGAGCCAGCACCATTTGTTGAAAAGGCTATCTTTTTTCCACTGGATGGTTTTAGCTCCTTTGTCAAAGATCAAGTGACCATAGGAGTGTGGATTCATTTCTCCTCCTCCTCCACTGCTGGTGGAATTGCAGGCTGGTACAACCACTCTGGAAAGCAGTCTGGCGGTTCCTCAGAAAACTGGACATGACACTTCCGGAGGATCCGGCTATACCACTCCTGGGCATATACCCAGAGACTTTACCTGCATGCAATAAGGACACATGCTCCACTATATTCATAGCAGCCTTATTTATAATAGCCAGAAGCTGGAAAGAACCCAGATGTCCCTCAACGGAGGAATGGCTTCAGAAGATGTGGTATATTTACACAATGGAATACTACTCTGCAATTAAAAACAATGAATTCACGAAATTCCTAGGCAAATGGTCAGAACTTGAAAATATCATCCTTAGTGAGGTAACCCAATCACAAAAGATCACACATGGTATGCAGTCACTGATAAGCGGATATTGACCCAGAATCTCAGAATACCCTAGACACAATCAGCATATCAATAGATTTCTAAAAAGATGGAAGGAGAGACCCCTGGTCCTGGAAAGACTGGATGTAGGGGAACGCCAGGACAGAGTAATGAGAGGGGGTTGAATGGAGAAAAGAGGGAGGAAAGGGGGCTTATGGGACTTTCGGGGAGGGAGGAAACGGGAAAGGGGAAGTGATTTGGAATGTAAATTAAAAAAATAAAAAAAAATAAAAATAAATAAAAGTAAAAAAAACAAAAAAAAATGTCAGATTGAAAAAAGACTTAAAGGATCCCAAAATATATCATTGACCACAAATTCTCAAGCAAATATAGGACAAAGTCACCTTCAGTTAATACATATGTAAAAGTAGCTATGTCAAAACTGTGGGGAAATATACTGAACAAGGTACAGTAGTGATGCCTATAACTGTAGGTTTTGGTTGGAGAAGGTAGGAGGATAAGAACTTCAAGCCAATCCTTGGCTATATAGCAGATTCAGGGCCAGCTGCATTTTCTCATTAGACCTCTATTTCCATGTATTAACCTTGTGTTGAGGATAACACATATTCTGTGTCACTATGCCACAATTGTCCTCCACCCTCAAAATGGAGTCCCAGGCTGCTTGTGAAATGGAGTCTCTCAGGACAGGCACAGCCTAAAAAATATCCACTAATGTTTTACAGACTGTGGAGCAACTCAGAATGCCTCATAGACTATCTCAACACTGTTCACACAATCAACCAATTAAATGTGATTACTGGAAGTAATATTCTACTTGTATACACTAGTGCCCTATTATTATTTATCCCAGAAGTCACACATTTCCATGTTTTGTAGAATTATTTGAAGTTATATGTTGTAAACATAGTGTAAGTGCTATGTTTTTCCCCTGTGGAAACAATGCCAATGTTCCTTTGGGAAATATTAAAATAATGTGAATAATTTTATAGCAATACAATTCTCACATAGAGATGTCTTTTTAAGATATTTTAAGGACTATGTCAGGATGATGTGGATGATTTTGGAAAACACATAAAGATACTTCACAGCATGTTTTGAGATCAATTATCATGGGTGCAGTGAGGAGATGCTCAGCTTTGAGGGAGGAGAGAGGTAAACACTGATTCTCTTTGTGCTACAGGACCATGGCATGGATTTGGTTCAAGAGAACTAAGCATATTATTATTATATGCCTGACGCTTAAAATTGGTAAGTATTTTCAAGTAGTTTATATTCAATGTTTCAGCTTTATCTACTCTCCTTTCATGTAGTTTATTTATAGCTCAGCTTCACATATATGTAAATATATAATGTATATATATATGTATATGGTACATATATATGTGGTGCATTTCTGTAGTATTGGAGTATCTGATATTTACACTGAGAAAGTCAATTTTATATTACTCATGTAGATACCTAAGATAGTTATAAGATTATATTAAAATTATCTGTATAAGTCAGTTGTCAATTATGAATTATTGTTATATGATGTAAAAATACTATCTGTTCTTGTTGTTTGGTACTTAACTAAATTTTAAAACCTTTTAAAGCAACTTTATACTGATCAATGAAAACCACTATGTTAGCTGAATTTAATGAGAAAAGCCTCTTTATTTCAGAGCTCAAGAATGAACGTCAAAAATTGAAAGTCTCCAATAATACAAGGAGACAAAATTTATAATGGATTTTTTTTAAAAAAATGGGAATGTGATTTAATTATTTAAAATACAAAAATATACTGACATTTATAATTTTGTTAAGAAAATATTTATAGAAGCTACATTGTTTACTTTTCTAGTTTGATATTTACACAATCCCTGTATTTGATTACATTGATCACTGATTTCCACAATGATCAAGAACTTTGTTTTATAGAAAAGATGACATAAAAAGCATAATGATGTTAATTATAAGGAACTAGATGAATATATATTAAATTACTACATTTTATACAATAGTAAATGTAATAGATGGTGACAGAATGAAAACAGAAAAAATCTGGCTTTAAACATAGAAAATAAATCTTCAGAAATATGATCAAAATGTAGACAACATAAAATACTGAAAGAGAGATGGAGAGAGATAGAAGGACATAGAAACACAATCTCTCTCTCTCTCTCTCTCACACACACACACACAACACACACACACATACACACACACATGCACACACGCGCACAGAGACTGATAGAGAGACAGACAGACAGACAGATCTATGCTTGTGTTTCATGTTTTCTATGTTGATTTTATCTGTTAGATTTGTTGTAGACAAACCATCAGAGATGAGGAACAGGACTTCAGTGACATACTTCATCCTTCTGGGTCTGACAGATGATCCTGAGCTTCAGATTGTGATTTTCTTTTTTCTGTTTCTCACATATGTCCTGAGCATTACTGGAAATTTAACCATCATTACCCTCACTCTGCTGGATTCCCATCTGAAGACCCCCATGTATTTCTTCCTCAGGAATTTCTCCTTCTTAGAAATTTCATTTACTTCTGTCTGTAACCCAAGGTTTTTGGTCAGCATCCTAACTAAGGACAAATCGATCTCCTATAATGCTTGTGCTGCCCAACTATTTTTCTTCATCTTCCTTGGGTCAACAGAGTTTTTCCTTCTGGCATCCATGTCCTATGATCGCTATGTGGCTATTTGCAAGCCCCTGCACTATACAACCATCATTAGTAACAAGATCTGCCACCAGCTCATAGTCAGCTCCTGGCTGGCTGGTTTCTTAGTAATTTTTCCTCCACTGGCCATGGGCTTAGAGCTAGATTTCTGTGACTCCAACATTATTGACCACTTCACATGTGACTCTGCTCCTTTGCTGCAAATATCCTGCACAGACACAAGCACCTTGGAGCTCATGAGCTTTATATTAGCTTTGATCACACTTATGACCACACTGATGCTGATAATTCTCTCTTACATCTGCATTCTCAGAACTATTCTGAAATTTCCCTCAGCCAAACAAAGGGAAAAGGCCTTCTCAACCTGCTCCTCACATATGATTGTTGTCTCCATATCCTATGGAAGCTGCATCTTCATGTATGTGAAAACATCTGCCAAGGCTGGAGTTGCATTGACAAAGGGTGTGGCTATGCTCAACACCTCTGTTGCCCCCATGTTGAATCCTTTTATCTACACTTTAAGGAACCAGCAGGTGAAACAAGCATTTAAGGACCTCCTAAGAAAAAAACTTGCCTCAAAATTCTAATCTGATATAGCTTACAAATGAAACGAGACAGTTTCAACCATAAAACTAATGAACGTATCCTTGTTTTAGTTCATCTCAGAAATAAAAGTGTAGGCTACTCTTAATGCAGTTATTGTACTCACTTTATTTACTTTATGAATTTCTGAGCATGATTATTGTGGGTTGTTTTTACTAATTTATATTACAAAATTAGAGATGGAGCATATTTGAATTATAGCTTATATGTCTCAAGTAAAATATATGTCAATGACATCATGCATATTTTTGGAAAGATTAAGTCACTGAGCCTCCTTGTTAATTCATGTGTATGTTATACAATTATGTACACATATATATTTTTACATGTATGTATATGTGTCTGTGTTCATATATACATGTATATCATAACTGTTTCCTTTAGTGGTACTGAAAAAAATGAATTCATCCTACTATTTTAGCTGTTGTTAAAATTTATTAAATGAGAGGAAATTGAGTGCTGGGTCCTTCCTGGGGGGTAACTGTGGGATGTTGCTGATAAGGCAGCAGCAGAGGTGATAGGGAGTGGGTGAAGGAAGGGATGGATTCAGATGCAATGGTCAGGGGTAATCTCCAAGCTCTGACAGACTAGCAACCAGATGCTTCTTTATTTATACAGGTTTCACAGAAAATAGGCTAATGATTATGCAAGTCTTACATATTTCGTATTTGATTTTTTGTTACATGTCCAGGGTTCCAAGTCCATTTACTAGAAGAACACAGAAACTGAATAGATATTATCCTTATTATTAAGCATAAAACTCCAATTTAAAGAATCTAAAAAAATGTCTCCTCCAAAGCAAACACATTTATTATATGACAGCCTGCTTTTAGATTTGAAATGTTTGTAGTTTTAAAGCACACCAAACACAAAATATCTGAACCAGTTTTATGAGTAGCAAATACTAATACCTAACTTCTTTTTTTAAGTTAGATATATTCTTTATTTACATTTCAAATTATTTCCCCTTTCCTGGTTCTCCTCCCCCACCCCCTGTGAAAGTCCCATAAGCCATCTCCCCTAACCCTGTTCCCCAATCAACTCCCTCCTGCTTCCCTGTCCTGGTATTCCCCTACACTGCTGCATTGAGCCTTTCCAGGACCAGGGGCCTCTCTCTCTCCCTTTGATGTCCAACAAGGCCATCTTCTGCTGCTTATGCATCTGGAGCCACTGGTAGCACCATGTGTACTCTTTGGTTGATGTTTTTATCCCTGGGAGCTCTGGGAGTACTGGGTGGTTCATATCATTGTTCCTCCTATGGAGCTGCAAACCCCTTTAGCTCCTTGGGTCCTTTCTCTAGGTCCCCATTGGGGACCCTGTGCTCAGTTCAATGGCTGACTGAGAGTGTCCCCCTCTGTATTTGTCATGCATTAGCAGAGCCTCCCAGGTGACAGCTATATCCAGCTCCAGTCAGTAAGTTCTTGTGGGCATCGATAATAGTGTCTGAGTTTTGTAACTGTATATGGGATGGATCACTAGGTGGGGTAGTCTCTGTATGGTCTTTCCCTCAGTCTCTGCTCCATACTTTGTCTCTTTATCTCCTTCTGTGATATTTTGTTCCCCCTTCTAAGAAGGACCAGAGTATCCATACTTTGTTCTTCCTTCTTCTTGGACATCATTTGATATGTGAATTGTGTTTGGTTTTCTGTGCTTCTGGGCTAATATCCACTTATCAGTGAGTGCATATCATATGTGTTCTTTTGTAATTGGGTTTCCTCACTTAGGATGATATTTTCCAGTTCCAGTCATTCGCCTAAGAATTTCATGAATTCATTGTTTTTAATAGCTGTGTAGTATTCCATTGTGTAAACATACCACATTTTCTGTATCCATTCCTCCATTGAGGCACATCTGGGTTCTTTCCAGCTTTTGGTCATTATAAATAGGGCTGCTATGAACATAGTGGAGCATGTGTCCTTATAACATGCTCGGGAATCCTCTTGGTATATGCCCAGGAGTGGTATAACAGGGTCCTCCGGTAGTATTATGTCCAGATTTCTGAGGAACTGCCAGACTGATTTCCAGAGTGGTTGTACTAGCTTGTATTCCCACCAGCAGTGGAGTAGTGTTCTTCTTTCTCCACATCCTCTCCAGCACTTGCTGTCTCCTGAGTTTTTGACCTTAACCATTCTGACTGGTGTGAGATGAACTTCCTGTAAATTTCCTCATCTACTCTATAAAGTAGGAAAAGTTTTATTTTAGTCATAACATCTTCTTTACTAAGTTTTATTCTTCCAGGGATGCACCCTGTTGATCTTTAAACTGCATTTTCAGAGAGTCCTAAGCCTATAAATAAAATAGACTTTGAATCTGTAACCTATTCTTCTGGATTGTCAAGAGTTTGTCCTTTGTCTCTGTTTATGTTCACCAATTATACCGTTTGAGTTTTCTCAGGCACAGATACCCTACGTAAGTTCCTATAGTATTGGTCTCATCTAGCTATGTGCTTATCTGTGCTTAATGATACCAGGGCATAAGGAAGACTTCCAAATATTGGCCATATAAAGTTAATTTTAGGATTTTCCTAAAAAGACTCGGATAGAATTTTCTCAGAATAAGGACAAATACATTGCAAGATCCTGAGACAAAGAAGCTTACTTGTGTCTTGTAGAAATTATAGGGAAACTACGTGCAGAATATGTATTAATGAAAGATTTCATTCATTACCTCATTCTTTTTTTTTTTAATTTAATTTTATTTTATTTTTTTAATTTACATTCCAAATCACTTCCCCTTTCCCGTTTCCTCCCTCCCCGAAAGTCCCATAAGCCCCCTTCCCTCCCTCTTTTCTCTGTTCAACCCCCTCTCATTACTCTGTCCTGGCGTTCCCCTACATCCAGTCTTTCCAGGACCAGGGGTCTCTCCTTCCATCTTTTTAGAAATCTATTGATATGCTGATTGTGTCTAGGGTATTCTGAGATTCTGGGTCAATATCCCCTTATCAGTGACTTCATACCATGTGTGATCTTTTGTGATTGGGTTACCTCACTAAGGATGATATTTTCAAGTTCTGACCATTTGCCTAGGAATTTCGTGAATTCATTGTTTTTAATTGCAGAGTAGTATTCCATTGTGTAAATATACCACATCTTCTGAATCCATTCCTCCGTTGAGGGACATCTGGGTTCTTTCCAGCTTCTGGCTATTATAAATAAGGCTGCTATGAATATAGTGGAGCATGTGTCCTTATTGCATGCAGGTAAAGTCTCTGGGTATATGCCCAGGAGTGGTATAGCCGGATCCTCCGGAAGTGTCATGCCCAGTTTTCTGAGGAGCCGCCAGACTGCTTTCCAGAGTGGTTGTACCAGCCTGCAATTCCACCAGCAGTGGAGGAGTGTTCCTCTTTCTCCACATCCTCGCCAACAACTGCTGTCTCCTGTGTTTTTGATCTTAGCCATCCTGACTGGTGTGAGATGGAATCTCAGGGTTGTTTTGATTTGCATTTCCCTAATGACTAAGGATGATGAACATCTCTTTAGGTGCTTCTCAGCCATTAGATATTCTTCAGGTGAGAACTCTTTGTGTAGCTCTGTACCCCATTTTTTAATAGGGTTACTTGCCTCTCTGGAGTTTAACTTCTTGAGTTCTTTGTATATCTTGGATATTAGCCCTCTGTCGGATGTAAGGTTGGTAAAGATCATTTCCCAGTTAGTTGGTTGCCGCTTTGTCTTTTTGACGGTGTCTTTTGCCTTGCAAAAACTTTGTAATTTAATGAGGTCCCATTTGTCTATTCTTGATCTTAGAGTATAAGCTATTGGAGTTCTGTTCAGGAAATTCTCCCCTGTGCCCATATGTTCAAGGTTCTTCCCTAGTTTCCCTTCTATTAGTTTCAGTGTGTCTGGTTTTATGTGGAGATCTTTGATCCACTTAGAATTGAGCTTAGTGCAAGGAGATAAGGATGGGTCAATTTGCATTCTTCTGCATGTTGACCTCCAGCTGAGCCAGCACCATTTGTTGAAAAGGCTATCTTTTTACCACTGGATGGTTTTAGCTCCTTTGTCAAAGATCAAGTGACCATAGGAGTGTGGATTCATTTCTGGGTCTTCAATTCTGTTCCATTGATCTACATGTCTGTTACTGTACCAATACCATGCAGTTTTTAACACTATTGCTCTGTAGTACAGCTTGAGGTCCGGGATACTGATTCCCCCAGAGGTTCTTTTACTCTTGAGAATAGTTTTAGCTATTCTGGATTTTCTGTTATTCCAGATGAATTTTTGAATTGCTCTTTCTAACTCTATGAAGAATTGAGTTGGGATTTTGATGGGGATTGCATTGAATCTGTGTATTACTTTTGGTAAGATGCTCATTTTTACTATATTAATCCTGCCAATCCATGAGCATGGCAGATTTTTCCATCTTCTGAGGTCTTCTTCAATTTCTTTCTTCAGAGACTTGAAGTTCTTGTCATACAGATCTTTCACTTGTTTGGTTAGCGTCACGCCCAGATACTTAATATGGTTTGTGGCTATCGTAAAGGGTATTATTTCTCTTACTTCTTTCTCAGCCTGCTTATCCTTTGAGTATAGGAAGGCTTCTGACTTGCTTGAGTTGATTTTATATCCGGCCACTTTGCTGAAGTCGTTTATCAGCTGTAGGAGTTCTCTGGTGGAGTTCTTTGGGTCGCTTATGTATACTATCATATCGTCTGCAAATAGTGATAGTTTGACTTCTTCCTTTCCAATTTGTATCCCTTTGACCTCTTTTTGTTGTCTAATTGCTCTAGCTAGAACTTCAAGTACTATATTGAAAAGATATGGAGAGAGAGGGCAGCCTTGTCTAGTCCCTGATTTTAGTGGGATTGCTTCAAGTTTCTCTCCGTTTAGATTGATGCTGGCTACTGGTTTGCTGTAAATTGCTTTTACTATGTTTAGATATGGGCCTCAAATTCCTGATCTTTCCAAGACCTTTAGCATGAAAGGATGCTGAATTTTGTCAAATGCTTTCTCAGCATCTAATGAGATGACCATGTGGTTTTTTTCTTTGAGATTGTTTATGTAGTGGATTACATTGATGGATTTCCTTATATTGAACCATCCCTGCATCCCTGGGATGAAGCCTACTTGATCGTGGTGAATGATCGTTTTGATGTGTTCTTGGATTCGGTTGGCAAGAATTTTATTGAGTATTTTTGCATCGATATTCATAAGAGAGATTGGCCTGAGATTCTCTTTCTTTGTCGGATCTTTGTGTGCTTTTGGTATTAGTGTAATTGTGGCTTCATAGAACGAGTTGGGTACTGTTCCTTCTGTTTCTATTTTGTGGAACAGTTTGAAGAGTATTGGTGTTAGGTCTTCTTTGAAGGTCTGATAGAATTCTGCACTAAAACCATCTGGACCTGTGCTTTTTTTGGTTGGAAGACTTCCAATGACAACTTCTATTTCTTCAGGGGTTATAGGACGGTTTAGATGGTCTATTTGATCCTGATTTAATTTTGGTACTTGGTATTTGTCAAGGAAATTGTCCATTTCCTCAAGATTTTCTAGTTGTGTTGAATACAGGTTTTTGTAGTAGGATCTGATGATTTTTTGAATTTCCTCAGTTTCTGTTGTTATCTCTCCCTTTTCGTTTCTGATTTTATTAATTTGGATACTATCTCTGTGCCCTCTGGTTAGTCTGGCTAAGGGCTTATCTATCTTGTTGATTTTCTCAAAGAACCAACTCCTCGTTTTGTTGATTCTTTGTATGGTTTTATTTGTTTCTACTTGATTGATTTCAGCCCTGAGTTTGATGATTTCCTGCCTTCTACTCCTCTTTGGTGTATTTGCTTCTTTTTGTTCCAGGGCTTTCAGGTGTGCCATTAAGCTGTTAGTGTATGCTGTCTCCCGTTTCTTTTTAGCGGCACTCAGGGCTATGAATTTTCCTCTTAGCACTGCTTTCATTGTGTCCCATAAGTTAGGGTATGTTGTGCCTTCATTTTCGTTAACTTTCAAAAAGTCTTTGATTTCTTTCTTTATTTCCACCTTGACCAAGTTATCATTGAGTAGAGCATTGTTCAGCCTCCATGTGTACGTGGGTTTTCTTTTGTTTTTGTTGCCATTGAAGACCACCCTTATTCCATAGTGATCTGATAGGAGGCATGGGATTATTTCTATCTTCTTGTATCTGTTGAGGTCTGATTTGTGACCAATTATATGGTCAATTTTGGAGAAGGTACCATGAGGAGCTGAGAAGAAGGTGTATTCTTTAGCTCTAGGATGAAATGTTCTATATATATCAGTTAGTTCCATTTGGTCCAAGGCTTCAATTAGATTCACTGTGTCCCTGTTTAGTTTCTGCTTTCCTGAACGATCCATTTCAGAGAGCGGGGTGTTGAAGTCACCCACTATTATTGTGTGCGGTGCGATGTGTGCTTTGAGTTTTAGTAAAGTTTCTTTTACGAATGAGGGTGCCCTTGCATTTGGAGCATAGATATTCAGGATTGAGAGTTCTTGATGGTGGATTTTTCCCTTGATCAGTATGTAGTGTCCTTCTGTGTCTTTTTTGATGACTTTAGGTTGAAAATCAATTTTATCCGATATTAGGATGGCTACTCCACCTCGTTTCTTGGGGCCATTTGCTTGTAAAATTGTTTTCCAGCCTTTTACTCTGAGGTAGTGTTTGTCTTTGACACTGAGGTGCGTTTCCTGCATGCAGCAAAATGCTGGGTCCTGTTTACGAATCCAGTCTGCTAGTCTATGTCTTTTAATTGGGGAATTGAGACCATTGATATTAAGAGAGATTAAGGCATAGTGATTATTGCCATCTGCCATTCTTGACGCTATCTTTATGTTTGAGTGGTTATCTACTTTTGGGTTTGATTCAAGAAGGTTATTATCTCATTTTTTCCTGGGTGTTTTTTCTCTCCCTGTATTGGAGGTTTCCACCTATTATCCGTTGCAGGGCTGGATTTGTGGAAAGATATTGTGAAAATTTGGTTTTATCATGGAATATCTTGGTCTCTCCATCTATGGTGATTGAGAGTTTTGCTGGGTATAGTAGTCTAGGCTGGCATTTGTGCTGTCTTAGTGTCTGCATGAGATCTGCCCAGGATCTTCTGGCTTTCATAGTCTCTGGTGAGAAGTCTGATGTGATTCGGATAGGTCTTCCTTTGTATGTTACTTGGCCCTTTTCTCTTACTGCATTTAGTATTCTTTCTTTGTTTAGAACATTCGGTGTTTTGATTATTATGTGACGGGAGGTATTTCTGTTCTGGTCCAGTCTGTTTGGAGTTCTGTAGGCTTCTTGTACGTTCATCGGCATCTCTCTCTTTAAGTTAGGGAAGTTTTCCTCCATAATTTTGTTGAAGATGTTTACTGGCCCTTTAAGTTGCAAATCTTCACTCTCATCTATACCTATAATCCTTAGGTTTGGTCTTCTCATTGTGTCCTGGATTTCCTGGATGTTTTGGGTTACGCGTTTTTTGCATTTTGCATTTTCTTTAACTGTTGAGTCGATGCTTTCTATGGAATCTTCAGCACCTGAGATTCTTTCTTCCATCTCTTGTATTCTATTGTTGATGTTTGCATCTATGACTCCTGATTTCTTCCCAAGGTTTTCTATCTCCAAAGTTGTCTCCCTTTGTGATTTCTTAGTTGTTTCTACTTCCTTTTTTAGTTCCTGGATGGATTTGCTGAGATCCTTCACTTGTTTGTTTGTATTTTCCTGTATTTCTTTAAGGTATTTTTGCATTACCTCTTTCAGGATTTCTTCCTGATGACCCACGTTCTCCTGCATTTCTTTGAGCGATTTTTGTGTTTCCTCCTCATGGGATTCCATCTGTTGATCCATCGTCTCCTGCATTTCTTTAAGCAGTTCTCGTGTTTCCTTTGTAAGGGCATCTAACCGTTGATTCATTTCTTTAAGCAATTTTTGTGTTGCCTCCTTATGGGCATCCGTCTGTTGACCCATATTCTTCTGCATTTCTTTATGCAAATTTCGTGATTCCTTTGTGAGTGCATCTACCCGTTGATTCATCTCGTTAAGCGATTTTTGTGTTGTCTCCTTGTGCGCCTCCATCTTTTGATCCATGTTCTCCCGCATTTCTCTAAGCGATTTTTGTGTTTCCTTTGTAAGGGCTTCTAACCGTTGATTCATGGTCTCCTGTAACTCTTTATGCGATTTATTTGTGTCCTTCTTGTGATCCTCTAATAGCATCATGAGAAGTGATTTTAAATCCAGATCTTGTCTTTCGGGTGTGGTGGGGTATCCAGGACTTGCTGCTGTTGGAGAGTTGGGTTCGGATGGTCCCACATTACTTTGATTACTGTTAGTAACATTCCTACGTTTGCCTTTTGCCATCTGGATACCTCTGGTGTTAGTTGGTCCTGCTGCCACTGGCTGTTGGTTGGACCTCCTGTGAGCCTGCAAAGCTATTTCTGCCCCCCCTGGATTACCAGGATTCCCTTGGCACCGATTTCTGGGGCCTGCCTGCTCCTGAGTGACTTTGGAGCCCTAATGTGCTTTGCCCCAAGTGATCTTATATTGGGGAGGCCTTGCACATCTAAAGGCTCAGCCTAGTGGATTCCTGGAGCAGAGGTCGCCAAAGGGAGGCTGGCAGGCTCCTGCCCTGTGCAGGGGTGTGTGATCTCTCCTGGGGGGGGGAGGGGGCGTCCCTCTGCCAGGCAGAAGTCCCACAGCAGATCTGGCGCGCTGGTCACTGCAGATCAGCCCAGCACCTGGGAGCAGGTTACACACAAGCTGCCTGAACCCGAAGCGATATTATGCCTGTCTGTCTCTGAGCCTGGCGGTCCCAACTACCTGGTCACTGGAGCAAAGATGGCGGAGGGCACTCTCTGTGGCGCTGCTCACCCTGTGGTCACGATGGCCCGCCGATCTGGCACCCAGACGACCACAGCGCCTACCCGCCCTCGGGCACAGACGGAAGCCCCAACAGGCCGTGTCCCAAGTGATGTTATATTGGGGGGAGAGCCTGGGTACTGGTCTCTCCAGCGCAGTCCGCGGGAACAGAGGTCGAGGAAGGGAAGCTGGCAGGCTCCCTCCCTGCGCGGGGTCCCTCCACCAGGCAGAAGGTCCCACCGCGGAACTGGCGCGCTGGTTACTGCAGATCAGCCCAGCACCTGGGAGCAGGTTACACACAAGCTGCCTGAAACCGAAGCGATATTATGCCTGTCTGTCTCTGAGCCTGGCGGTCCCAACTCTCATTACCTCATTCTTTGATCTTGTCTTCATTTGGTACTTTTCTTTGTGCTAATATATCCATCTTCTTTTTTTTGCAAAACAGTTTAGCATTTATGTAATCAAATGTGGATATCCTAATATTTTTAAACCTAAGAAGAAGATTTTTGTTTTTAAACAACTGAATTTGGTAATTAGAAATTATTGATAAGTTATGCTTGCTCAAAAATACATTGATCACAATAAACATTTTCAAAGGATTTTTTTTCTGTTTAAATAATGTACTAAAACATGTATATTTGATGCTCTTGGAAAAAGTAGCTTCTAACTTTTCATGTTTGAAGATACGCCTAGGTTTTCACTAATTAGCCAACAGGAGGACTGCAATTTTCTTCACAATTCTCCAGTATGATTTCTGGTTCAAAAACTAGAAATTCA
Organism: Tokudaia tokunoshimensis; assembly: GCA_036184795.1. Lineage (NCBI taxonomy): Eukaryota > Metazoa > Chordata > Mammalia > Rodentia > Muridae > Tokudaia > Tokudaia tokunoshimensis. The sequence goes on from BTHU01000007.1 coordinate 52,189,083, forward strand.
AATACAATTACATGAATCAGAATTCATAATTTTTATTTTATGAATTGTAACATAGGTGAGGAATTACTAGTGTTTAATGAAATGAAAAGAAATCAAATCATGGTTTTATAAGTGGATCATTTACATTTGGAGTATCATTTCATTGTTTGTATAATTAGTCTTTAAATTCTTAAATAGTATTTCTTTCATTGTTTATATAATTATTCTTAAAATTTTTAAATAGTATGTTTTATTCTTTGGAAATTTCATGAAAATATGCAATATATATTGATTACTTTCATTCACTACTGCCTTCTTCTACCTCACCTTAGTATCTCTCATTTTCTCCCCTCTGAGCTTCACATTGTGTTTTCATTTTATGTTTTGATATGTATGTTATGTTAAATTATTCTTAGGGGTTTTAAAGAAAACCAATGTTATTATTTCACTTACCTTTAACAGAACATGTTAGAGTCACTTTTTCTTGAGTATATGAACAATTACAAAAGGCAATTATGTTCTTTGAAATAGTATTTAATCTTCTGGACAGGAAGATTGACATTAAAGAATCTTTCATGTTTATTAAAAGGAGGCTACCTAAACAGGAATTTGTAAAAAATAAAAGTGATATTTATTTTCAATCACATCTCTGAGCATCTTAGCTTTTGCCTTAGATAATTCCTTTGAAACCACTTTTTAAAATATCAGAGAAAACATGAGATAATACATATGTGTCCACATAATTTACTTTTTAACATTTTCATTAAAATTATGGTACCTAAAATCATCTCTTGGAAATTAGCTAATACCATTTCCACATTTTAAAAACAGTAAAATAGCCTCTGTATAGGAAATCTAAGGGGACACTGTCCCTGAGGAAAATAAAGAAATAATTTAAAAATACGCAAAAAAAATTTCAAACCATCTTATTTATAATTATAAATTATAAGTATAATTATAAACATTTTTGGATTTTGAAAATATATAGAAATTGTATACAGTTACAGAAGAATCTAGAAATTATGGAGAAAAGTTACAAGGAGATCTCTGATATAAGCTATAGTTTGATAAGCCTCATTGAATGATTACAATACAGCAAGTGGACAAACTGATGATTGGTGAATAACACAGGAACATAGATGGTATTTAATAACATTAAATAATAAATAATTGCTATGGGAGACTAGGGAAATAGTTCTGTGGGTAAGAGTTCTTACTGTACAAGTATCCTTAACGCTGAGTTTAAGTTCCCAGTAACCATGTAAAAAGCTGGGTATCAACACATGTAGCTATAACCTCAGCCTGTGGGGGCATGGAGACAGGAGACTGTAGGGACCTTGCTGAACACTAGTTTGGATTTAGATTAATTTAGAGACCTTGCCTAAAGTAACAAGGTAGAAAGTGATAGAGCAGGACACTGATCTCCTTGTGCATACACAATAGACACTCACAGATGCACAAGAAGTAATTTATTATACAGAAAAGGGAGAGAAATGATACCTGGTATGCAAATTTAACAACATTTTAACCTAATACATAGGTATAGGGTTGGAAGAATGTTACTATACTGGCCCAAGCCCAGGGAAATTCAAAATTTAAAATTTAAAATGTGCTTTATTTTTAAGAATATTTTTCAGATTATGATTACATAGTTTCCCTTTCCTTGTCAAACTACTTTAAACCCTCCCATATACCCATGCCTTATTCTGTTTCAAATTTATTTATGCTTTTTAATTAATTATTGATGGATATATCAACATTTAAATATTGTTTGTATTTAGTAATATTGGAATGAAGTTGGGGACCCCAACGGAGGAATAGGGGAAGGATTGAAGGAGCTGAAGGTGAGTGTGACACCATAGGAAGAGTAGCAGTTTCAACTAACCCAGACCCCTGGGAGATCCCAAGGACTGAGCCATCAACCAGGCAGCATCCATGGGCTGGTCCAAGGTCCCTAGCACAGAGGACTGCCTGGTGTGGCCTCAGTGGGAGAAGATGCACCTAATCCTGGAGAGAATTGCAGCCCCAGGGAAGGGAGATGCCCAGAGTGGGAGGAGAGGGGGAACATCCTTTCAGAGTCAAGGCAGAAGGGGAATGGGTTGAGGAACTGGGTTGGGGAGAGCAGGGGAAGGCAACAACTAGAATGTACATAAATAAAGTAATTTTTAAAATATGTATGCATAATTTCCATTGTTATTTACAAAAGGTCCCTATATAAGCATATACATCCAAACAAAGTTTAAAATGAAATTGCTACTTTTAAAGAAGACTTTAGATTTCTTATTTTTTTAATTGATATATACTTTTTAATGAGCTAAACACAGGTGTGATGGGTATGCCTAGCCCAAGGAGTAGCAATAGTTGGAGGTGTGGCCTTGTTGGAGTAAGTGGGCCACTGTGGACTTTGGCTTTAAAATCTTCATCCTTGCTGCTTGCAAGTCAGTCTTCACCTATCTGCCTTTATGTTAAGATGTAGAACTCTCAGCTCTGCTGGCACCATGCCTCCCTGGACACTGTCATGCTCCCATCTTGAATCCCTGAAGCTGTAAGCCCACACTCAATTAAATGTCTAAGAGTTGCTTTGGTCATGGTATCGGTTCACATCAGTAAAACACTAAGACAATGGGCTAATATTAGCAGGAGATAACTTTAAAATGATTGTTTGGCAGTCCATAAGATGGCTCAGTGAATGAAGATATAGAGGAATTTTAATCCAACCACATGGCCACCTTGGCAAGGGATCACATCCAAAGACCTAGGCCTGTGTGATCCTCCTGGTGGTACACAGACATGCCCTTATCATATATTTTTAATCCTTGTATATGGAATATAGATTTGTCTTTAGTACACATCTTTATCTCAAAGAAGTCTAATTGAGGGCAAGACAAAGTGACAGATCAGAGAAAATTTTGACAGAATAATTCAGAAATAAGACAGGCCCAACATTTATGAGAACATACAGAAAAGAAAGACTACTTAGGCACAGAGAGGGAGAGAAGACAGTTCAGTTCAGTTTTGTTCAGTTCAGTTCCTACAGTTTAAGGACAGTTCATCCTGAAGAAACTTTAAGTTTCTGCCAATCTTCAGGAATCCTTGGAAGTGACCAGAATATCCCAAAACTTTATGTGGTGCTCTTCTCTTTAAGAGTTTACAATAAGCTATGACAGTGAAGAGTCCAGGTGAACCAATGCCACAATGTCATCAGGAAAATCTAGCATCAGCAAAGTCCAATACAGACCAGTGAAGAGTGGCAAGGTGAACCAATGCCACTGCATTGTCCACTGTCTGTTAACTTATACTCTTCCCAAACATCAAGTGTCTTCTCAAGCATTCACTCTAGCAAAACACATGCTCCTTTTAAGGCAGCTTCTAGAAATTACCACATGTCTATTGTGCAAAATATCCTCCTACATGTCTGTTTCTGCAAAACATCCACTCATAAGACAGTCTCCAGAAAAACATCGCATGACACAATTGAATCTCCAAAGAAATGAGTACTTTACATTACACACACACACACACACACACACACACACACACACACACACACCTCACAGCCCAAATAAATACAAGATTTAATATATTGTAAAATTATTGTGTTTGGTATAGTAAAAATACTGAGGCTACATTTCCATTGAGATATTTTCTAATAACAGATTTATGCTGAAAAGATATGAGGCCCCCAACACACACACAGCAGAGGACTGATGGATCTGGACTCAGTCAGAGAAGATACACCCAACCCTCAAGAGACTGGAGACCCCAGGATATGGGGAGGTCTGGTGAGGTAGGGGTGGAGGACTTGGGGACATCCTTGTAGAGATAGAGGATGGGGGGATGGAGGTATTGGATGTGGAACAGTTAGAGTGTGTGCCAGGAGGGAGATAAAATTTGGACTGTAAAATTATTAAAATAAATTTTAAAAAAGGAAATGATAAAATGAAAAAAAGAATCTTAAATTACTTTTTAACCATAAAAGATGAAATACATATTTTATTTACAGAGACTATCTTCTTATATAGCCCAGGTTCACCTCTGATTAGCATATATAAAAGTTCATGAATCTTATTCCAAGAATCAGGTAGCAACATCGGGCAAGGGAGCATCTCCTATCAATGCCTGGACATTTCTTGACAACCAAGTCACCAGCCTGTATGAAAGGAGGGATTCTGCAGAAGCCATACTTAGGGAGCTCATTCAGACTCTTTATTGATGGCATGGAATGAAAATATCAGCACCCTAAAGAAGTCCCAAACAGTCTGGACCATAGAAATCAGTTCCATAAGAGACAAAGTATTGATCTGCTAAGGACCCAGGCATTTGTTTAGTTGGTAGAAGCTGAACATCTATGTTTATTTTAATAATACTGACCTATATTTTTCTTTTTTTTTTCATCTGTCATCCAAACAGCAGTCTACTGTTTGCTGTCTCTGTCTCTTTGAGCAGCATCACTACTTGCGTACTTATCTATTGATACCAACAAAAAAATTTGGATTGGATTTTGGAATCTTTAAAAGATTGATTTCTTTTTGTTTCAATCTTATAATTAAATCATCTTTCTTTTCCCTTTCTCCATCCAAATTCTTATATATTCGCATCGCATATCCATCCTAATAAAAACATTGAGTTATCATTCTCATTTTATATTTAAAATTTGTTGGAAACTACAATATAATCATATCAATTATGCCTTGCCTTTTCTCCTCCCATATATTTCCAAATATCTCCCTTACTCTTTAAAGTTATAGTCTCTAATTCTTTATTTTTTACATCATATATGTACATCATGAACATATACATATATAAACACATAACATACAGATATACATACACATTATATATACGTGTGTGTATATATGTATATATTCCTAAATGCATAATTATATTTTTTTCAGGGATGATCATTTGGAATTGACTAACCAATTGTGGCCATTCCTCATGGAAGATTTTTTTCTCCAGATCTTAGTATTCCTGAGTTGCTGTAGTTCTCTGTTTAGTTGTGAGGCAACATGAACTTTCTCACTTCAGTGTCAGTATGTCTGATGGTGTTTTCCTTATTCAGGTCATGTTTAGTCAGTCATGTCAGTCAGACTTGTAAATATTTGTCTTTATACTCACAGATCATTATACTTGATCCTTTTTTAAGGAAACATCTTTTAATATGCAGAAATATTTACAGAAAAGTTTGATGAATGAAAACCCAGAATTGTGGTGCCCAGTACCAGTAGATCTATCTATAGCAGAATGGCTGTACCTAAGGTTCAAGGTTTCTTGCAGAAGAGAGGAAAGTTTGCAAGAATCAGAGGAAAAGAGTTTGCTGTAAGAATGTGCCTCCCAGAAATATCACTAGCTGTACTCATGAATTCTCATCAACTAAGCTGCCTAAGCTTTGTTTGTATTTAGTAAACAATCAAAAATACTTTCCAACTAACTTAAAGGATATCTTACATCAAACAAAGAGAATTTGAAAGGTTTCAGAATATAAACATGCATATATATATATATATGTACATATATATAACTATATAGATAGTTATACTTATTTTATTGCTGTTTCAAAGTACACAATTATGAGTAACATATTTCTTCTTAAAAAGATAAAATCTACTTGTAAAATATAAATGGAACTTTACCCATAAAGAAAATGATAGAACAAGGTAGAGGAATATTGAGGGGTTCCCCACCTGCTCAGAGGAAAACAGGAAGAGAAATGTGGGAGAAATTGTTGTAGGTGGTAACCAGAAGGGGACAGTGAGAAGATTGTAAAGTGAATGAGTGAAATAATGATAATGATAATAATAATAATAATTTAAAAACAAGAAAATGAGTGACTATTTTCCACGGAATGTTCAACAACTTCTGAGACCTTCTGTCTATACATGAGCATCAAAAGTGATGGACAAAACCTGGTATAATATTCTCTTAATTTAAGTAAAATATGCATGAAAACTGGTAAGATTCAAGTTAATATTATTTTACCTTGTTTGTTCTTAGTGATAAGTATATGATAATATAATAACCTTTACATTATGCTTTGCATGATATATCATTTGAGATGAAACCTTTTTTTTAATTTTAGCTGGAACTTAAAACTGAAATTTGGGTGTTTTTGTTTTTTTATTGGTGATAAGGAATCAAACTCAGGCTTTCTGCATGCTGTGGAGAAATTCTAGTATATTGTCATGCTGCAAGTTAAAAACCTGAATTCTAAAAGACTAAAGAGACATTAAAAATATATATTAACTTCTATATAATTTAGAGCATAGGTAGTTTAAATATCTCTTGGAAAATGGAAAAGAAATTTTCTTGCTCACATCAAAAATTTTCATTGAAAAAGTAGGTTGAAATGATGTATGGTAAAAAAAAAAGAACAAATGTCAACTTAAGAGAATCCTCTTAAAATAATTCTGCTAATATATGAATCCCCTTTCTCCATTTCCTTCATATAATAAAAAATAATATAGTCATTTCTTTGGGAAAGATGCAATCCTCTGAACTGTGTTAATGAATGCCTTTTTCACTTGCTGATTCCTTAAGGTATAGATAAAAGGATTCAGAAGTGGAGCCACTGAGGTGTTGAGCACAGAAATTCCCTTGGAAATAGATACTCGTTGCTTGACTGATGGTTTAACATACATGAAGATGCAGCTGCCATATGAGATGGATATCACAATCATGTGAGAAGAGCATGTAGAGAAAGCCTTTTTCCTCTGGCTGGTTGAAGGGATTTTTAGAATTGTCATAGCAATGTAGATATAAGATATGATCACCATTACCAATGTGAGTAAGAGTGTCACCAAAGCTGAGACAAAGCCCATCATCTCCAGGAGCTGTGTGTCTGTACAGGAAAGCTGCAGGAGTGGAGTGGTATCACAGTAGAAATGATCAATAATGTTGGAAGCACAGAAGTCAAGATTCAGGCCTAACAGGAGTGGTGGAAAGATGACAAAAAAGCCAGCAAGCCAACAACTGAGGACCAAATGCATACAGACTTTATTGTTCATGATGGTCATATAGTGCAAGGGCTTGCAGATGGCTACGTATCTGTCATAAGACATGGCTGCCAGCAAATAAAATTCTGATGCTCCAAATAGAAAAGCAAAAAACACTTGAGTTAAACAATTACCATAAGAAATGGTTTTGTCTCCAGTTGCCATAGTAACAAGCAATTTGGGGATGCATGTAGTAGTGTAGGAAAACTCTAGGAAAGAAAAATTCCGAAGGAAAAAATACATGGGTGTCTTCAGGTGAATATCCACTAGTGTGAGTGTGATGATGGTCAGATTGCCAGTGATGCTGAGCAGATAGGTAAGAAGCAGAAAGATGAACAGCACAACTTTCCAATGTGGGTCATTAGTCAAGCCTGCTATGATGAAAAATGTCACCTCTGTATAGTTCTTCATTGTGACCCTCTGACTGTTAGCAGGTCTAAATAAAATGTGGGCAAGGAGGTTATGACTACAGTAAATGCATACATACATACACACACATATTTTACATCAATATATATATATATTGTTTTTTATATATAAATATATATATAAATTTTTTTATTTTTATATATTGTTATATATATATATACACATATATATATTGATGTAAAATAATGATCTGTAATGCTGAGGGACCATCAATACTTAAAAAGCCAGTTTTCAGACAGAGCAGCAACAACTCTAAAGAGGGCTATACTTGGAAAATAGTTGTTTATAGCTTTGTGGTATCTAGGCAAAAATAAAATATATTAGTTTGTAATCTTAAATATGAATAATTTATATAATGATTTTATTTGTTTATCTCTTATTCACATGGGGAAATTCAAGGAACTGAGAAATACATTTTTTTCTTACTTGCTTAAACCTTAAAATTTGAATGTTATTTTTTGTTCTTAATTTTGATTGAATTAAATATTAAAAGTTTGCATACAAATCCAAAGTCACTTGAAGCACATTAGTGTATATTTTCAGCTCTCCCCTGTCTTCCTTCCTGATCCCCTACACATAAACACACACATGCACACACACACACACACACACACACACACACACACACATACACACGCCATCTTCAGATCTTAAAATAAAATACTAGCATCACTATAACTAATTATGTTGAAGGATATCAATCATATCAATACAGTCATGAATGTGGTCTTATATCAGAAGTCTAAATGAAGACTAGGAAGTGCTTTCTTTGTACTTTTAATGTAATTCAACTGGTTTAATTTCTATTGTTATCCTATAATCTAGGTACTCTATATTCCAATACTAAGTCAGTGGAAATAGTCTGGTAAAGCCACAGTTAATAATAAACTCTTGGGGTTGTCTTCTGGGGTGAGAGTATTGAGAATACAACAAGTGTTATAAATTAATATTGGGGTAGAAAAAACACCAAAAATGCAAACATAGAAATATGGTGCTCTTTTGTGGATTTTAGCGGCATGGGATATTAAGACAAAGCCATATGGAAATGTATTGAGTTAATAATTTTTAGAGATGAATCATGAGCTTGGGGGAACATGTCACTGTTTGTGAATCTGAATTATTAAGTAAGAGAAACAAATATAGAAATTTTCTCCACTGTTTACTAGTTCTTCTACATTTTCCTTCTTTGACTAAATGTTTAAAACACCAATGATTTTGATATCTTTATGGTCTGTAAAGCAGGAGCTGAGTTACAAAAGCACAATGTATCATTGCATAGCATAAGTTTTAGGAAGCATGTAAAATCTCTGGCTACCATTCAGGCAAAAGGATGTCAAGGAACCAAGGGCATAGATCAGTATTTCAGTCCTACTGTAGACCGAATAAGGTCCCAAGTTTGATGATTCTCATGGAAAGTGTACACATATGTCCAGAGGGCTTATTAACAAGTAGATAATTATGTAGTATATCCTGACAGTGGTATTAAGAAATAAAATTGAGACTTGGACAAGAGAAAAGGATAGTGCCTTCCTCAGCCATCATCAGAAAAAACTTCCTCCTGGTACACATGGGACTTAACACAGAGACTCAGGGCCAGACATTAGGACAGAGTGAGAGACCTTGGAACACTCAGCCCTAAATGAAATGTCTGCATCAAATTGCTCCTGGCAGAGCTCAGGAAACCTCAAGAAAGTGGCAATAAAAAGAGTGTAAGAGTCAGAGTTAATGGAGGAACCCAGGAGAAAAAGGTTCTTTTAATCAATGAGTACAGTTACACACAGAGACTCAAGTATCAAGCTCAGGCCTTGCAGGGGTCTACACCAGGTCATCTTCATATGCATGTGTGTGTGTGTGTATGTGTGTATCTATATATCCATATCTATATATCTCTATATCTATCTATCTATCTATCTATCTATCTATCTATCTATCTATCTATCTATCTATCATCTATCTATACATACATACATATTATACAGGAAATTCCCTCCTGGGGAATCTTCATCATCAAACACATAAACAAGTTAAGTTTTTACTATTGTCATGACAATATCTAACAATCTTTCTTAAGACTATCAAGAGGATCACTTACCATCTCTAAAGTATGCATTAATACTAACAAGTAAAATATTTTAATACTAATATAAATAATAAAATAGGTATTCAGTGACAAATTAAACTACTTTTTAAAATATTAAGAGATGCTTCAAGGAAAAGGAATTGAGATATTATCATAGGTTTAAGGTTAAGAAAAGATACTCCAAGAAGAGGAAGTACCCTGTACAGAAGAAATGTGAGAGACTCGATCATGTCTTTTGGAACAAGGAGCAGAGGTGATGCATCCACAATAATGAGGGAAAGGAAATGTTATGTCTGCAGGACATTTCTTTCACATTCAGATGACTGTGAAGATATCTCTTACACAGTTCCAAGATTTAAACATATAGCCTCATGATGCCAATGACAGCTAAAACACAAAAATTAGAAATTAAACACTTAAGAGCATATTTTTGTTGAACTTCAGCAGTTACATTCATAAACTCTTCCTAGACATACTATGTCAAAATAAATTTTATGCTAGAAATTGGATCTATGAATGAAACTTCATTTAAATATATTATCAATCCTGTGTGTCAAGTTAATATAAAAAGGACTTTCATTTATAAATTATCGTTATTCTATTCTCTGCTTTCATATTCTTTTCTTCGAGTAAAATTCAAATTGTTGAATAAAATATCATGATGCTTAAAAAATTCAATTTACAATAGACATAGCAGGAAATGTTAAATTTTAACTTAGCCAACATTAATTATTTTGATCTGTTTAAAATCAAAAAAATTTCATCAAAACATCTCTTTAGTACAGATATTTACTTGAAACATAGGAAGATTACCTTAAAGGAATACATGCACAGTCATACTTGAACAAGGTGATTGATTCTTCATATTTAACTGTGCTATCACAATGCTGACTTGAGCACAGGCACTCCTCTCTGAATCCATCTGACTCTAAACCAGAGTCTATGGTTTGTTTTTTTTACTGTGAGGGTACGCTTCACTGCCTAATGTATTTTAACTCATTTCCTACTCATTACTGTCATGACCACAAAATGAATTATTCATGGTAATTGAGTTTTTCTGATACTGTTGCCTAAATGAAAGAGTCAAGAGGGAATAAACATTCTCATGAGATTTTTAGATCCACATCAACATTTCCCAAGAAAATATGAGTTATGATATACAAATATCTTCCTCATACCCAAAAGTGTGTTTAAAATGATGCCCCTTCAAAGATTATTATAAACATTTATTCTAAAAACTCCAATGCACATTACCCTAGTAAGTGCTCAGACATTTGAAAAACCAAACCAAACAAAAGCTACTATTTTTATGAAACTTAAGTAAATTTGTGCTCCTTTAGATAACTTTACTCAAGGTCAAATAATTTACAAAGGAACTGGTTTTGTTTTAGCTGATGTTTCTGAAAACTGGGAGCCCCATCCCAAATCTAGTGGTACCATAACAAGGGTCTCATTGTTCTTTAACTGGTCACAGAGCAGAAGTAAAAGAGCTCAGGTAGAAGGAAAGAGTTGTGGTAATTTACTCACTCCTGTAAAAAAAGGAATTAATTTACTTCAATTATCCAAGCTCATTTCAGTCTTACCTCAGAACACCTATGCATTGAGGAACCAAGTTTCTGACATAGGAGTGTCAGAGGACCAACTCAAGTAGTAAAAAGATTGTTTGTATTCAACTTTCCACCCAAAGGTAGATCAGACTGATTTCTGTCTTCAACTTAGACTAAAGGATGCATGCATCTTCTTTTGGAATAAAATTTTACATTTTCAATACATTTTTATTGACCTCCTACTTAGTTTTCTCTCAATTACTACCCAGTAAGATGAGTTGAGAAAGACCTTTCAACTACATTCACAGGCCTCTCTTACTTGTGGTTCACATATGTGGAAAGAATTTTCAACCGGCTGATATTATGGAGAGCTGAACTCATCGTTCACATTATTTTCCAGTTCCACACTATATAAAATCCTACAAGAAAACACCGACAGTGACAGAATTATTAATTTTTTCAGTGTAATAATTCTCTATTCTGAAACTTCATAGGGATGGAACCATGTAGCATATCTTATTTTAACCCTCCCTATTTTAATTAAATAACATTTATTTATAATTCATGTACGTTTCTGCATTCTTTTTTATTTTGTTAGTAAATAGATCAACTTAATTATTTTTTGAATCTTAAAATAACACCTTTGATTTATTACACATACAAAAGAAAGCTGTTATAATTGTAAGCTATCAATATATATAAGCAAGTGGAAGAATATTTTCACAGTCCTATTCAGAAACATTTTTATGTTAACTGTCTTATGTTCTTATGTTAACTGTCAACCAAGTATAAAAAATAAACATCTCTACATGTAAACATATATCTATGATTCATTAATAATGACATTTAAACCAAAGTAAGATTAAAGATTCTGTTTTGTATTATCCCTTGATTTAAGCTTTAATTTTTGCCACACAGTAATCTGTATGATGTAATGCATATTACTTATCTTTTTATTTCTTTCTTATTGTTGTTTACAAAAGGAAACAGGTTAATAATTTCTACTATTATGTTGAAGATTTAATTATACAATTAAGCTAAAATATATCACTTTTCAATAGGGATCATCATGTAGGACTCATCTTTTAAGAATTTCATGCTAAGGATCTCTCTCTCTCTCTCTCTCTCTCTCTCTCTCTCTCTCTCTCTCTCTGTGTGTGTGTGTGTGTGTGTATGTATGTTTGCAGAGTACATATGTATGAATGCAGAGTTCAACTCTGTGTGTCTTTATCACTCACCACCTCATTATTTTCTGGTGATATTAATATATGGATACACCACATATGCCTATCATTTCACTCATTGAAAAACATATGTTTTAATTATGTTTTTTGACACTGATGAATCAAATGACTTCTAATTTCTTTGGAGATGTTTATGTATACATTCAAACATTTGGTAAATAATGGGCAATGTGATATTTATGTTGTATACAGAAACTCCATTTACCTCTGTAAGAAATTACTAAATTGATGTGAGCAGTGACTACATTATATTCATTTTTAAAACTGTTATGATTTGAATATAAAATATTTCCTCTAAACTCGTGTGTGTGTGTGTGTGTGTGTGTGTGTGTGTGTGTGTGTGTGTGTTGTGTGTTGTGTGTGTGGTATATGTAGGTACATGTGTGGTATGTGTATGGTGTGGTTTGTATGCGTTATATGTGAGCATGAGTGTACAGGTATATGTGCCTGTGTGAGAGTTTATAAGCCAGAAAAGAATGTTGGGTGTTCTGTTCTATCACTATCTTTCCTGAAGCAGCATTTTGAACTGCATGTAAAGGTAGCAATCCCCAGTGATCCTTCTGTCTTGACTTCACACAGTATTTGTTCCTCTGTTCCATAATTCTGCTATCATGCTTTTTTAACCAAGCACCCATGGCTGAGCTCCTTTAAGACTGCGAGTTAAAATAAGTGGCATGTCAGTACCAGGCTTATAATTGGATAGGACATAGTTCATACAGGACAACAGCTGCTAAATTAAAACAGCTCTAATTATTTTAGGGTTGTTTTATGATAAAAATAGCTTATTATGCCCATAATCTAAGTTGCCACCCACCTCTGAGAAAATTTGTATGATGTAGATGATAATTAACACAAAGACTGAAACTGGACAAACTACAGTAAATAAGAGACTACAGATGTTCAGCCATTTTTTTCCAATGGTCTACTCTTTACAGTGTCAATTTGAATTTCTGAGCCATGTCATTGTTCTTCTCTGTGAAGCTTGCATAAAAGCATGTTTGTTATAAGGCTTATATTCTATGTATGAATTTACTAATTTTATTTTTTGTAGATATATATTTTATTACTTTTGAAGAATAATCTCACTGAATATGAAGTTTTTAGATTGTAGTTGACTTTCATTTAAAAATATTTTTTTCAGATTTATGTACTTTCAGACATGTATGTTATTTAAGAGATAATGGATTTTTTATTGCTGTTTAATTAGCTGAATTTTAGATACTTCTCTTAAGACAAGAATATCTACATTTGTTTACTATGATAAACTTTATTTACATCATTGTTATTAAATAAGTTTCAGACTATTGCAAGTTTGAGCCCTATTATCTGGAGTTCTAATTTGATTTCTCCTGAGAGCTTCATCTTTGGGAATTTTAATATCCAAGACAATTAGAGTATTATTAACATCAATATGAGAATCACCATCAATTGGATATTTTTATCATTATGTTTATGCAGTAATAAAAAGTGCTTAACTACAAAGTATCTTAGTAAACATGTTCATGGTCATGAAGCAAAACATTTCTCCAGAGTGTCGTGTTCCCTTAATCCTACCTAGTACATAGAGACTAATTAATTTTCTAATACTTGAATTTTAAATTTCAGTGGTTAGTAAATTTGGCTAATATATGCAGTGGGAAGAAAGGAATGGAAGAAAAAATCCTGACTCTAATAATACTGAAAATTGTCTAAATCATAATTCAGTATTGAAATCAGCATATTTCTTGTACTGGGTATTAAATTATATACTTCTCAAGCTATAATCAATAAAAACAAACATTGATTGTCAAGAAGTTTTAATTTTTTGACTTCTACACTAAGGAAAATTTTTAGAGCTCATTTTGCAGAAATCAGGGTGGATGAACAAACACATGAACACATGAGGAGTTCTCTTTCAAAAGTCTGTCAGTTGTTGGGAAAAATTAGTTTATTTCAGATAACCCAAGAACAGAGGTCTTATTTCACATGGAAAATAAATGGATCTTAATTCTAGATATGTTTCTCTTGGGCAGGCCCTAAGTTAGTTCTACTTTTCCCTAAATCTTTTCTAAAAAACAACTGACTCTATCTTCTTGGACAAGATTTCTCACTAGAGCATCTGCAAGATCTGAAATAACATGATAGGTATTAGAGACTTAAGCATTCAAATGATCACGAATTTTAAAAGGACCTAAATAATGTAGGATTTTTTTAACAGAAAACGCCAAATATATCTTTTGTGTCACAGCTCGGAGTAGAGCAGGTAACAGAAGCCATGATTTGCCATGTCTGAAACAATTTTCTTTTATTTTTGTTTCTGTTTTTGTTTTTCAAAAAAGAACAGGCACGTTCAAACTGTTATGTCCACATGCTGCTTTGATTATTGTCAAAGAACCATTACTGAGCAAGTGATTACCAGTTAATATTAATATGGCACCTCTGGTGGATTCACCATCCCTGAGCTCAAGCTATACTACAGAGCAATAGTGAGGAAAACTGCAAAGTATTCATACAATGACAGGCAGGTAGATCAATGGAATAGAATTGAAGACCCAGAAACAAACCCATACACCTATGGTCACTTGATCTTTGACAAAGAGCTAAAACCATTCAGTGGGAAAAGACAGTATTTTCAACAAATGGTGCTGGTTCAACTGGCAGTCAACATATAGAAGAATGCAAATTGATCCATTCTTATCTCCCTGTACAAAGCTCAAGTCCAAGTGGATCAAGGACCTACACATAAAACCAGATACACTGAATTTAATAGAAGAGAATGTGGGGAAAAGCCTCAAGCACATGGGCACCGGGGGAAATTTCCTGAACACCAATAGCTCATGCTCTAAGATCAAGAATTGACAAATGAGACCTCATAAAATTACAGTTTCTGTAAAGCAAAGGACACTGTTACTAGAACAAAATGGTAAACAACAGATAGGAAAAAGATCTTTACCAATCCTACATCCGACAGAGGACTAATTTATCCAATATACACAAAGAAATCAAGAAGGTAGACTCCAGAGAAACAAATAACCCTATTTAAAAAAATGGAGTACAGAGCTAAACAAAGAATTCTCAACTGAGGAATACCAGATGGCTGTGAAACACCTAAAGAAATGTTTAACATCCTTTATCATCAGGGAAATGCAAATCACAACAACCCTGAGATTCCACCTCATACCAGTCAGAATGGCTAAGATCAAAAACTCAAGGACATCAAATGTTGGAAAGGATGTGGAGAAAGAGAAACACTCATCCACTGTTCATGGGATTGAAAGCTGGTAAAACCACTCTGGAAATCAGTTTGGTGGTTCCTCAGAAAATTGGACATAATACTACTGGAGGACCCAGCTGTAGCACTCCTGGGCATATACCCAGAAAATGCTCCAATATTTAACAAGGACACAGGCTCCACTATGCTCACAGAAGCCTTACTTATTTTTTCAAAATAGAAGTGTAAAATTTATTTTATACCACCAACAAAGTTCTATATAATCAGGAATGATACAATTTGCAATAGCTTTAAAAAACATGACAAAGTTTTAAAATATATCTTCAATTGCAGTATTCATTCATCCTTAGTTAGAATTTTTTTAAAAAGAAAATTTATGCTTTAAACAAATGAGACATAAAGAAAAAAAGATAATTTCCACAACTATTTTTACATTTATGTTTCAATACTAGTACATTTCAATGTATTTTGCTACATAAACATGAAATTATATACAACTGCTGTGCAACAAAATTTAGCTTAATTAGATCTTTCAAGCAACATGCAATTCTGACTCACAAGTATTCAAGTACTGCTACAAAGTGTTCCATTATGTGCAGAGGTCTCAATACTGATTATGTATTGAAACTATCATAAGATTCTCTTTACCTTTAATATGATGAAGTGCTTTGCTTAACTGTTTCCCTCATAGGTGAAGAACTAAACTGTTTTTTTGAATTTTGACAGCATTTTCTAAGATAAAAGCTTTCAATTACTGAGATACAACACTAGGTAAGATACAAAAGTCAAAATTAACAGGGAACATCTTCCAGGGGCTGGTGGGGAGGCCTTTATGTAGTAGACTGGGAACTCTGATTCAACACCACTGTGTGTGGTAAGGAATGTGTATTAATGTTTTACTCCCACCAATACTAAACAGTCTGCTGATTTCTATAAACCAAGCTAATGCCACACATGTTAATTTACATACTATATCACTCTATGAGGGAAAAATGAGTCAACTCCGATCATTTTGATCTCTGGCATGTATTCATACAGATATATCCAAAGGGAACACTTCATGATTTCCTAGTAACCCAAATATAACCATTGACTCACACATCACAATGCAAAAGTTGCCCATAGCTTAGCCATAAAACCATTTCTGGAAAAAATATTTCTCTTAAAGTACCTATCACAATGATAACTCCATAAAGTTAAAAAAATGACCATATATTGCAATAAAAATATTTAATCTTTCCTATGAGCTGAGTCTGTAAAGTCAAATATAGTCAGTCAGCCATTTTATCACAGCACAAACAGAGATTGGAAAGAAGACTCACCAACATAAGAGGAGGACATACTGAATATTCAAGGTGTTTGGCCTGTTCCCCAGCCTTATTTATAATAGGCAGAAACTGGAAAGAATCCAGATGTCCCTAAACAGAGGAATGGATGCAGAAAATGTGGTACATTTACACAATGGAGTACTACTCAGCTATTAAAAACAATGAATTCGTGAAATTCTTAGGCAAATGAATGAAACTAGAAAATATCATCCTGAGTGAGGTAACCCAATCACAAAAGAACACACATGGTATACACTCACTAAGTGGATATTAGCCCAAAAGCTCAGAATACCCACGATACAATTCACAATCCACATAAAGCTCAAGAAGAAGGAAGGCCAAAGTATGGATACTTTGGTCCTTCTTAGAAGGGGGATCAAAATACTCATGGCTCATAGCCAACCAATGGAATGAGCAATAGGGTCCCCAATGGAGGAGCTAGAGAAAGGACCCAAGGAGGGGAAGGGGTTTGCAGACCCATAGGAACAACCACAATATGAACCAGCCAGTACCCGCAGAGCTTACAGGGACTAAATCACTAATCAAAGAGTACACATGGAGGGACCCTGGTTCCAGCTACATATGTAGCAGAGGATGGCCTTTTCAGACATCAATGAAAGGAGGGGTCAATGGTCCTGTGAAGGTTCGATGCCCCAATGTAGGGGAATGCCAGGTCAGGAAAGTGGGAGGGTATGTTGGTAAGCAGGGGAAGGGGGAATGGAATGGGGGTTTTCAGAGGGGTAACAAGGAAAGGGGATAACATTTGAAATGTGAATAAAGGAAATATCTAATAAAAAATATTAATATGGCTTTCCTAGTGTTCTAAAACAGAAGAAAAACTAGGACACTTCCTTCCAGAGTCTTTTTCTCCTTATGCTGTTAATAAATAGTCAACGAAATGATTTATATAAAATGTAAAACTGGGGTGAAAATTGATTAGAAAGGCCATTGGTGGTCAAAATGGTGGTCTATCTCAGGGGCTATAGTTGATTTTACTAGGAGTTTGAGAACAGTCTATATGACTGCAAAGATTACTGGAAAGATTTCTTCCAGACAAGATTAAACACTGTTAGCAATTACCTTTAACATTTCTCTGTACTGTTAGGGCAGGGTTTCAACTTCATATTAGTTCCTTAAATATTATTCCAGAAACTCTCAGGCTTTAGCACACTTTATTCCTGTTCACAGGAGGTTGAGGGTTGGAACCTAGGGAAAAGTAGGTGAATTGAGTCCTAATTTCTGGTTGAAGTGTGTCCCAACACAAACAACAGAATGTTGAGTGTATATCTAAATAGTTTCATTCTTATTTACTAAAGACAATTACGTGGGCTTTTTTGCCTAAATAATTTGACCTGGCCAGTTTAATTTCCTTGACATCATGACTAATTGCTGATTATTAAGCAGATGTTCTATTTAATTTCTCTGTAAAGGCATAATAGAAAATAGAGACTTTCAGGAACTATACTTTCTTGTTCTCACTTATACCCACGTAAGTAATGATTCATTCTTCTAGAATGATTGCTCAAGAAATGAAATTAGCAGTTATTGAGATTAAAGAGGGGAAAGTTGGCCATGAGAAGAGCACATTGGCCACATTGCTACGAAAAAAATCAGAGCAGATGGATGGAGAAGTATATGGAACTGAAACATGTAAACTGATGAACACAGAAAACTGTGTTGTTGCCATTTATGAGAGGTCATAAAGGTGAGTCTAATGTGCAGCTAGATGCTCAAGATTTCCAGATTGACATGGGTAGTAGCACACAGTAACTGGAGGAGTCAGAGAGAACAAATTACTTTAGTACCCACTAGTTACATGGGTATGAACATGTGCATAATGCATTGGTTTAAAATGATTGTATATTAGTGTTTTAAGATATGTAATATTGGATGGATTCCCTAGGTGGGGCAGTCTCTGGATGGCCTTTACTTCAGTATCTGCTCCATTCTTTTTCCCTGAATTTCCTTTAGACAGGAGTAATTCTGGGTTAAAACTTTTGAGATGGGTGAGTGGCCCCATCCCTCAACCAGGGGCTGTGCCTATCCTCTGGATATGGTCTCTACAGGTTCTCTCTCACCTCTGTTGTATATTTCAGCTAATGTTATCCCCTTGGGTCTTGGGAGCTTCTTGCTTTCCTGGCACCTGGAATTTTCTGGTGGATACCCCCAATTCCCCATCCCCCACTGCTACATGCCTCTGTTCAATTTGCTGACCCTATGTATGTCTCCCCAACCCCTGTGTCCTCCCACACCTGATCCTGTCCCCATTGTCCCCTCCCCCTCCTCTCTCCTTCCCAAGTCCCTCCCTCCTTCTACCTCCTGTGATTATTTTGTTCCCCCTTCTAAGTAGGACTGAAGCAGCCACACTTTGGTCTTCCTTCTTGAGCTTCATATGGACTGTGAGTTGTATGGTGGGTATTCCAGGTTTTTTTCCTAATATCCACTTATCATGGAGTATATACCACGTGTATTTTCGTTTTTGTGACTAGATTACCTGACTCAGGATGATATTTTCTAGTTCCATCTACTTGCCTACAAATTTCATGAAGTCATTGTTTTGGGGATCCATCCCATATGCATCCACCAAACCCAGACACTATTACTGATACCAAAAATTTCTTGCTGACAGGAGCCTGATATAGCTGTCTCCTGAGAGGCTCTGCCAGAATCTGACCAATACAGATGTGGATATTTGCAGCCAACCACCAGACCATGAGGACCCCAATGGAGGAGTTAGAGGAAGGAGTGAAGGAACTGAAGGGGTTTGCAACCCCACAGGAAGAACAACAATATCAACCAACCAGATCCCCCAGAGTTCCCAAGGACTAAATCACCAACCAATGCATACACATGGAAGGCCCCATGGCTCCAGCTTCATATGTAGCAGAGGATTGATTGCTTTATCTGGCATCGATGGGAGGGAAGGGACTTGGACTTGTGAAGGTTTGATGCTCCAGCATAAGGGAATGCTAGGACAGTGAGGCAGGAGTGGGTAGGTGGGTGGGGGAGCACCCTCATAGAAGCAGGATATAGGTAGGATTTGATGGGGTTTTTCAGAGAGGAAACCGGGAGGGGGATAATATTTGAAATGTAAATAAATAAAATAATAAAAAATTAAAATTAAAAATATATATTATTTATAAACATTGACATAGGAAGAATTGATAACAGCATTTTAAGTACTAAATTTTGTTTAATAGATAGAAATTTCTCCAAATACAGATCCAAATTAATAATTAATGGAAGAATACCTATTTTGAATTGCCATCTCCTTCAAAATTTAGAAATTGTAATCTAATATACCAACTGCCAACAAATTATGATGTTGAATTATCTTAAAGCAATATATCATCTAATTTAACAAAATTACATATTATCCATTAACATACTTGTATAGGGGCATGATTTCTGCTTGCCATATTTTATGTCGCTCACTGTAGACTCCGTAATGTTTTGCTGGTTAATACTTCAACATTCATCATGAGTGATCTTTCATCTTAGGATATTATTTTCATTTTTCAAAGTACTAAAATTTTAATTTGTTATAACAAATTCAATTTTTCTGTATAATAATTGGCTTTTTTCTGTCCTTTAAAATGTACAAAGTAGTGTAATAAATTTTTCAAATCTAGCAAGTTTCAGTTGAATTGGATGTAAAAGGACGTAAAAGAGAATTTATTCGTATACATAGAACTTAAGATTCTGGTTTTGAGAAGGTACTCACATCCTACAGTTAGGGAGATGTACTGAAATTACAGATGATATAATCATCTGTAGAGGATGAACTTAATGTCTCTTAAATCCTCAATGAGTGAAATGGGTCACAACATAACCAATGCAATTGAGAATATTTTCCCAATTGGTGTTTCAACTGCATGTTATTTATGTCTAAACCTTGTCTCATTGTTTCGTAGAGAACAAAATCTATGAAGTACATGTTTGAAAGCTTCTTTCACCTGCTTGTTCCTTAGGGTGTAAATGAAAGGGTTTAGCAAAGGGGCCACAGAAGTGTTGAGCACAGCTACACCCTTATTTAAAGCCACCCTCTCCTTGGCTGATGTTTTCATGTACATGAAGATACAACTCCCATAGGATATGGAGACAACAACCATGTGTGAGGAGCAGGTGGAAAAGGCCTTTTTCCGCTGCTGAGCTGAAGGGAACTTTAGGATGGTTTTGATGATGAGTGTGTAGGAGAGAATCACTAAGATCAAGGTGATGACAAGTGTCATGACAGCTAAAGCAAAATCCAATAATTCAATAAAGTGTGTATCTGTACAAGACAGCTGCAGGAGGGGAGAAGTGTCACATAGGAAATGGTCTATTGTTTTGGAGGCACAGAAATCCAGCTTGAGTCCCAAGAGCAAAGCAGGGAAGACAACTAAGAACCCAGTTACCCAGGAGCTGAGGACGAGTTGGTGGCACAGTTTGCTATTCATGATGATGGGGTAGTGCAGTGGTCTGCAGATGGCTACATAGCGATCATAGGACATGGCAGCCAGGAGGTAAAATTCTGTGCTTCCCAGTAAGAAAAAGAAGAATAATTGAGCTGCACAAGCATTGTAGGAAATTGTTCTGTCTCCTGAGAGAATGCTTATCAGGAACCTGGGAATGCACACTGTGGTGAATGCAATTTCTAAGAAGGAGAAATTCCGGAGGAAGAAATACATTGGAGTCTTAAGATGGGGATCCAGCAGGGTGAGAAGTATGATCACAAAGTTCCCCATCACACTTAAGATGTAATTAAAAAACAGAAACAGGAAAATCGGAATTTGTAGCTGAGGGTCATCTGTCAGTCCAAGCAAAATGAACTCTATCTTCACCGATTGGTTCTTCATTTCTGTTTTGTTCTAACAAATCTATAAAAGATATTAAACTAAAATCACATCTAGTAAAACGTATTTCTTCTTTCATAGCCATAAAAATTTAATATTTATAATCTTAATGAATAGATATTTTAAGCAGCAAGTTTCAGTTCTTCCCATGAACATTTCCTCAGCCATATTACTTGACTGACAAGAATTCATATTCTTCTCATGTGAAGATGTGAGTCAATACCTGTTCCTATTGGGAGAGGCATTTGAAATATGAGGTTTCAGGTTTATGAGTGTTCATCTCTTTTTCAAATACTAAGTGAGAAAATTATTTTATGAAATGCTTTCATTCACAGTGACTTTAATAGCTAACAATACTGTCCAACTGAACAGGATTTTACACACAACAAAAGAGAAATTTTCTCAGACATAATTAATTTAAAAGGAGGAATTTCCAAAATAGTAGTCAGGTAAAGATGCATGATGAAGAAGATGATGTCCACACATTGTAAGAACCTTCAAAGTAATTGAAACTAAACAAGATACTACAAATGTCAATAGTGTGTCATGAATGCCAATTTGTTGTGAGATAGAGTTTTCCATTGTTACCTTTTGGCTCAAACAAGACTGAATGGGGAAGAAAGTTCAGTCAGGAGATATAACAGTTATATCTAATGTGTACTATAGTTAGAAAACTGATGTTAAAGATACACACATTAAACCACTTCCTTCTTAAAGTTTTATATGTTTGTATATATTGTTTGTATCTATGAATAACTAAAGTGTTATTGTAGGCATAATAATGTTTTAAATATATATTGTTTGTATTTCTAGATAATTTAGGTTTATTAAAAACATAGTAATAACATTTTAATTCTATGAATGCAACCACTATTTCTTATTTTTGTGATGAACTGGAAAACCCATAAAGCCAAATAATGAGTTTTATTATTTTTTCTAATATGTGTGTATTAAGGTAAACTATCCTTTTCTGATGAATTTTAGATGGTGCAAAATAAAGTCCAAACTACATACTTAGAACAGGATCCATTTGGCTTTAAAAACTCACATTTATTGAAGTGAACCTAGATTGTCTGAATGACTTTGCCTATTTTATTTAAGGAGTAAGAGCTCAAACAACTAGACATCTCTTTTGTTATTTCTTGGTTGTGGGTACAGAACTCAGGGCTTTGCACATACTAAAAAAATTTGGGGCTATGAAGCTTCACTCCCAGCACATAATTTCTTTTGTGATTAATGATTCCAAGTTTCAGATAATTCAGAAGGAATAATTTCTATTTTGTGTCATTTTGAATTCTTCTAACCCTGATGGCATTTCTCTGAAGTACCCCTTCTCTCACACCACATTTTATTTTGAATTTTATTGATGATGTAGATGGCTGGAAATAGCTGATTGCCTTATTTTAGTTAAAAATGTGTAGGATCTAGTGAAGTGATTTAATAACTAGAATGGAGGCAGAGATACATAAAATGTCTTTAGTTTGTGTTATGGGAAAAGGAATTTAAAGTAAAAGGGAATAAACATTGAAGAAGCCCAAAGTTAAATAATGTATCTTTCTACATTAGAAAAATTCATACTAGAAAAAACTAAATGGTCAAAATTGTTTCTATGCATAGATGATTTAAAATATTATGATAAAACATTAGTATAGAATATGTCTTCATTACAAAGATTCATTTCTTAAATTACAAGTAAGAACATTACTTTTAGGTCTAGAGGAACAGAAGAGATTGTCATATATTTCAAGTCCTAGTAGATAATGGAACTGCTGGTGAGATAAAATTTGAATATATGGACAATCTAACAGAATAATTATGTATAAATATCAGTGGATCTTGCAATTAAATAAATAGAAATATTTGGTTTTATTTGAACTATAAATATAAAAATTACTATTATCAATTTTCTGCATCCGTTTCATGAGGTAGGAAACAATAAGGATAAAAACTATATTTAGATTGTGTTTTAGACAGGAGGTGAATTGAAGACATGGCTCTGAAATTTCAGTTGCATCAAGACTTTAGACAGTTTTTGTAAAAGAATTCTTACTAAAAGCCAAGTTACACACATTTCTTCTAATAAGATTTTGGAAAACAGCTAAGGAAAAAATCTCTTCTTGGGTTGCTTTTACTTTTTAAAATAGTTAGAATTGAAATTTAAATGGATGCTATGTAAGATCATGTCTCTTGCATTAAGAATATTAAGAGAAATATTTCAAAGATTTCAATTTCTCATGCAAATAACATTGTTTAGGAGCAGAACACATGAAAATACAAAAAGCCAAACACAAGAGTCTGCCCAGAATTAGTAGCATGAGGTTTTAGAAGGACTTAACTGATACGTGTAAAATAAATTGAAGAATTAGACAATATTCAAACAGGCAAGTCAAAAAATAGTAATAGTTCAAACATTATTTACTGAAGATAGAACCTATATCCCTTCTGTGTGTTATAAAACTATTGAATGCAGAATGCCCAGTTCACAGGTACAAGTTAGATGACTGTGAAATATTACAGATGTTCCCATTTACACAAGTCATCCTAACGGCAACACTGGTACAAATATGCCACCATGGAATGGAATTCCAATTCACCAAACCACTGATCTGTCCTATCTCATCAATCACATTTATATTCAATCTCATGCTTAAAAACTGTCCTTGCAGAATAAAATGACACAACCTAATAATGCAATTATGTTTAGTTTGTTCAATGAAATAATAGAAACTATTAAAAATTCAGTGTTTCCATTTTACATGATGATTGCATTGACCACTAATTTTTGCACAATTGTCCACAAATCAATTATAAATAGTAAAAGTGCCAACCCTTTTAGTGTTCAGCAGATTTCTTAGTAGACTCTCTGCCCAGATTTGAGCAGGTTCTCTGCACTTCAAAACAGATCATCATCCTTCTGAATACAAAGCACAAATAATCCATCCTTCTCCACATGCATCTCATTCTACCACCAAACACATGCTGAATAAATGTTCTCTTGAAGCTTGGAATACCCAAGAAACCATTTGCATACCAAATGATGCCCAAGAAGAAAGAAGGAGAGGCCCCTGATCCTGGAAAGACTCAATGCAGCAGTGTAGGGGAATACCAGGAGAGGGAAGCAAGTGGGAAGGGGTTGATTGGGGAACAGGGGGAGGGAAGAGGGCTTATGGGACTTTCGGGGAGGGGGAATCCAGGAAAGTGGAAATCATTTGAAATGTAAACAAAAAATATATCTAATAAAATAAAGAAAAAAAGAAATATTTTTGACTAATTTATTTCATATTTATATGGAAAATCTATCATATTACTCGCTAGTCTAAAGTTTAAAGAAGTTCTACTAACCCTTGCTGAATGCAACATACAGTGTTATGTAGAATTTTACTGTCTAGTGAGACTACGGAATTTTTGTTTCTTAATGTCCAACAAAAAAATCTCACAAGACTAGAGAATTTTTAGGTTAACTAGGATCCAAGTGCATGATTTTCTGTGGGATTCACCAATTGTATAATGCACAAATGCTTTTTATAAAAATAAATATCTAAACACAAACACACGCACATACACACACACACACACACACACACACAGACACGACACCTCTTACTTCCTTAAATCATTGCTTCTGGAATATCGATAGTAGATTGTTCTACTATTTAAATATCATGGAATACTCACATTTGAAATTATGGTTGCATAATTCTGCATTATTTAAGTGAATATTTAAAATGAAAATATTAGGCGAAAACAGAGTTTAATGTGTTAGTGTTTACCTTTAATCCTAGTTCTAAGAAGGCAAAAGCAGAACGTACTGTATTCAAGGCAGGCTTGGTCTACATTATATGTCTCAGATCCTATAGTGAAGATATATAGACAGATCATACCCATTGTCTATGCCTTCAGGCTTGTGAACGAGACAAGTACACATCCTCAGTGCTATAAAAAGAGTCAGGACATTATAAAACATTGCAGTCTAATTAGCTCACCTATATCCAGGTTTAAACTTTTCCACTTCTGGGACAGGATCCATTACTTCTTAGTTCACTCTTTAATCACTTTCTTCCTGATTTAGTGCCAGGAAGCATGTGGCTCTCAGTCACTGTAGTGATTTGAATGTGCTTGGCCCATGGGAATTGGCACTATTAGGAGATCTGGCCTTGTTGGAGTAGGTGTGGCCTTGTTGGAAAACATATGTCAGTGTGGGGGTGGTCTTTGACCTCCCAGCTGTCTGGGAGACAGTTTGCTCATAGCTCCCTTTGGATCAAGATGTAAAAATCTTGGTTCCTCAAATATGTCAGTCTGGACACTGCCATGCTTTTTGCCATGATGATAATGGACTGTCATTCTGCATCTCTAAGCCAGTCCCAATGAAATGTTTGCCTTTATAAAAAAATATAATAAAAGAAGGGAGACAGAAAGAAAGAAAAGAAAAAAGAAAGAAAGAAAAACTAAAAGTTTTCCAACTAAATGGACACAAAAAGAAAGTGGGAGCAGCCATTCTAACATATAAGAAAATAGACTTCTAACCTAATTTATTCAAAGGAAATGGGAAATGACAGTTCACATTTATCAAAAGAAAAATACAGGAAAATGATGTTTCAAATCTGAACATCTATGCCCCAAAAGTGAGGGTATCCACATTCATAAAACCACCTTAATAAAACTTAAATCGTACATCAAACACCACATATTTATAGTGGGAGAGTTCAACACCCACTCTCACAAATGAACAGTTCTCCTAGACAGAAACTATACAGACAAATAATGAAACTAGCACAACTTATGAATCAAATAAATCTAACAGATATCTGTAGAACATTTCACCCAAACACGAAAGGTTGTACTTTCTTCTTAGCACCTCATTGAACCTTTTCTAAAATTGATCATATACTCTATCACAAAGCAAGCATCAACTGATAATAGAGAATTGAAAACTCCTTGATCTTATCAGGCTACTGTAGATTTAAGGTGGACCTCAATAAAACCAGAAACAACAGAAAGCCTACAAACTCATGGAAACAGAGCAACTCTTTACTCAATGATCACTAGTTCAGAGAAAAAAAAAATAAAGAAATTAAAGACTTTCTGCAGTTCACTGAAGAAAGCGGCACATTATACCCAAACTTATGGAACACAACGAAAGCAACGCTAGCAGGAAAGTGCATAGCACTAAGTGTCTTCATAAAGAAATTAGAAATTTCTCATGCTAGCAACAATAAATAAAGTAGAAGGCAGGAAATAGTAAAATTCGGGGATGAAAGCAATAATTAGAAACAAGAACAATGCAAAGAATCAAGGAAACTAAGGGCTGGTTCTTTGAGAAAATCAACAAGACAAACTCTCAGCCAAACTGACTAAAAAGAGAGACAGTATCCAATTGGACAAAATCAGAAAGGAAAGGGGACCATAACAACACACACTGAGGAAATTCAAAGAACCTTTTGAGTCTTAGTTCAATAGCCTATACTCCACAAATTGGGAAAATCTGAATGAAATGGATAATTTTCTAGATAGATAAAACTTGCCAAAGTTAAATCAAGATCAGGCAAACAATTTAAATAATATTATAATTTAATAATCTAAGGAAATAAAAACAGTCATTAAAAGTATCCTAACTATAAACAAAACAAAGCAAAGCAAAACAAAACAAAACAAAAGAAAGCAAAATAAAATAAAACAAAGCAAAACAAATGAGTCAGAGGGTTGTAGCACAGAATTCTACCAGACTTTCAAAGAAGAGTTAATAAACTATTTCATTAAATGGAAACAGAAGGGAACATTGTAAACCTTATTCTATGAGGCCACAGTCACCCTAATATCTAAACCACACAGACTCAAAAATGAAAGTGAATAACAGATCAATTTCTTTTATGAATATTGATAGTAGGACCAACATAATACAAATGGCCATCTTTTCAGACCTTGAAAGATCAATTCTCAAATTCATAAGGAAAACCAAAAACCCAGGATAGTTAAATCATTCCTATACAATCAAAGAACCTCTGGAGGCATTACCATCTCTGATTTCAAGCTGTACTACAGAGCAATAGTAGTAAAAAAAAAAATCCTGATTATTGTGGCATACGTTAAGCCAAATAAAAAAAGCAGACTTGTAGGGAATCCCATAGAAGGTAAAATTTGATTTGATCATTCCTTCCTTTCCTCCAGTCACTGAAAGAAATGATTTTTATAGCCATGTTAAATGGTACCCTAACTCCCTTTCATTTGCATAAAATCTGTGATCCAGGAATTGTGCTTAAATAAAATTTCTGTCAGTTTTTACATATTAAAAAAGCAAGTGCATTTTAATGCACATTCAATCACTTTTTGCTGCAGGTTATTGCAAGTAAATAATAATTGTAAAATAGATTCTTTTGATGAAACAAAATGAAAATAGACTGCTATTTAGAATAGCAAAATGTTCACCTTAGATTTTCTCATCATTTGATTAACAGTTCAATCAGGAATGGTATTTTTATATGACAGACAGGAAAATCATACTTGTCAATATATATCCATATTTATATGCAGGCACATTAACTCCAGAATAATCATGCTATTTCTTGCTAGCATTTTTCTACCTCACAGTAATAAGAATAATTGCATGGTGTTTATATGCTAACATGCTTTTCTGACTAAGCTCTGAAGTCTTTTTAAGTATTAATTCTCACAAGATTTGTGTGTGGCACACAAAAGTGTGCATTATCTTGTTATTTCCTTTTTAACAAGAAGGATCACCCTGCACAGAAGCATTGAATGATACACAAGGCAGTCAGTATCCCTGCTACAGATTAGGATCCTGAATTCTGGTTCAAAAACAAGGGCATTGTTTTTTAGAAATTATTAATGCACTTGGTGATTGAATTCCGGCAATTGGTAGTTGTCTTTTAACTTTATTTTTAGTACTTTCCTGCTCAAATATTAACAGGGAAAGGCAAGAATAGCTTAATATTTGGAGTAAGTTGATTAATTGCATTATGTATAATATATAAATACTAAATATGTGTGATGATATAAATGCTGCTGAAAATAAAAAACGCCACTTGGTATTGGCATAAAAACAGACAAGGCTGATCAATGGAATAGAATAGAAAATGAATCCATACACCTGCAAATAGTTGATTTTCACAAAAAAGCTAAAAGCATTCAATGGAAAACAGAAAACAACTTCAAAAAATGGTGCCGGTGTAACTGTATGTCTGCATGTAGAAGAAGGCAAATAGATCCATATTTAACACTGTGCACAAAACTGAAGTTTAGGTGAATCAAAGTCCTCAACATAAAAAAATGATACACTAAATCTCATAGAAGAGAAAGTGGGGAATAATCTTGAACTCATTGGTATAGGAGACAACTATCTGAACAGAGCTCCAATAGCTCAGTCACTAAGATCAACAATAAATAAATGAGACTTCATGAACTTGAAAAGTTTCTGTAAGGCTAAGGACAGTGTCAATAGGATAAAACAGCAGAATACAAATTGGGAAAAAATCTTTACTAACCT
The DNA here is from genome assembly GCA_036184795.1 of Tokudaia tokunoshimensis. Taxonomy (NCBI): domain Eukaryota; kingdom Metazoa; phylum Chordata; class Mammalia; order Rodentia; family Muridae; genus Tokudaia; species Tokudaia tokunoshimensis. The sequence continues at coordinate 52,218,229 of BTHU01000007.1, forward strand.
TACATCTGACAGACTGCAAATATCTAAAATATATAAAGAGCTCAATTAAATAGGTACCAACAAACCATAAATAAATAGATAAGCAAACAAACAAATAAACCTTGTTGTGCTTGCAGATGGGAGCCTAGCATGCTTGCCCCCTTAGAGGCTTTAATAGCAGCAGACTGAGACAGATGCAGATACTTATAGCCAACCATTGGCCAGGGACCCATATGGAAGAGTTAAGGACAAGGAATGAAGGAATCGAAGGGGATTGCAACCCCATAGGAAGAATAGCAGTACCAACAAGTCAGATTTCTCAGAGCTCCCAGAGACTAAGCCACCAATCAAAGAGCATATATACATTGGTTCATGGCCCCTGGTACATAAGACTGCCTTGTCTTGCCTCAGTGAGAGATGATGCGCCTAATCCTGTAGAAACTTGTTCCCCCAGGGAAGGCGTTACTGGTAGAGGTGATGAGGGTATGCGTGGAAGAGCACCTGCTTAGAAGAAAAGGAGTGGGGGATGAGGAGAAGGACTTGGGAAGGGGAGACTGTGAAGGGAGACAATATTTGGAATGTAAATAAATAAAAATAGTTTAATAAAAAAATGGCATACAGAGCTAAACAGAATCCTTAACAGAGGATTCTCTGATGGCTAGAAGCACTTAAAGAAATGTTCAATGTCTTTAGTCATTAGGGAAATGCAAATTAAAAGAACTCTGAGATTCCATCTTAATATTGCTCAGAATGGCTAAGATAAAAAATCAAGTGACAGCACATGCTGGAGTGGATGTGGAACAAGAACAATATTCCTTCATTCCTTCATTGCTGGTAGGATTGCAAACTGGTACATCCACTTTGGAAATAAATTTGGCTGTTTCTCAGAAAATTGGAAATAGTTCTACCCCAAGACCCAGATATACAATTCCTGAGCATATACCCAAATGATGGTCTACTACACCACAAGGAAATTTGCTCAACTTTGTTCATAGCAGCTTTATTCGTAATAGCCAGGAACTGGAAACAACACAGATCCCCTTAGCTGAAGAAGGGATAAAGAAAATGTAGTACAATGTACAAATATACAATGGAATACGATTCAGCTACTAAAAACAAAGGTACTATGAAATTTCCAGGCAAATGGATGGAACTAGAAAATATCATCTTGAGTGAGGCACCTAAACCTAGGGAAACATGCATTCTATATATTCGTTTACAAGTGGACGTTAGCCATAAAGTACAAAATAACCACAGTACAATTCAGAAACCAAAGAAGCTGAGTAATAAGGAGGGACCAAGGGAACACGCATGAATCTCACTCAGAAAGGGAAACAAATTAGTCATTGGGTGTGGATAGAGGGAGGTAAGTAGGTGAGCAAGGGGGTGAGGAGAGGAAGAGGATAGGAATCAGGCATAGGGTTAAGGGATGTGAGAAAGGGCTGGGAGTGAGAATGGTAATCCCATCTCTAGGAGTCACTGTAGACTTGGGATGGGGATGTTCCAAGAAGTCTATGGGGATGACCATAGCCAAGACTCCAACCAGCAGCGGATATGGAGACTAAAGTGATTAAATTCTGTAGCCAGGTGGACTTCCCAGTGGAGGAAGGGTGACATCAACACCCACTAAACCTCAACTCAAAAATGTGTCTTGATGACTAGAATCACAAGGGATAAAGATGGTGCAGAGACTGATGGAATGTTTAACCATGACTTGCCATGACTTGTGACACATATGTTGCAGACAGGAGCCTAACTGCAAGCAAAACTATCTCCTGAGACACTTCATCCAGCACCTAGTGGAAACAGAGGCAGAGTCCCTCAGCCAAACATCTGGGGAGCTCTGGGAGTCATGTGGAAGAGTGGGGCATACGATTTAGCCAGCCAGAAGGGTCAGGGACACCACAACCAGACTTACAGAGTCAACTTATGATGCAGCCTCACAGACTGAACTACCAAACCAAAGAGTATACTGGGGCTGAACCTAGCCCACCTACACATTTGTAACAGATGTGCAGCAAGGTCTTCATGTGGTTCCCCCTAACAATTGTAGCAGGAGCTGTCTCTGACTCTATTGCCTGCCATTAGATCCCTTTAATCTCCCTGGACTAATTGTGAGGGCCTACATAGGAGAGGATATGCTTAACCCTGCTTGATATACCAGATCAAGGTGGTACCCAAGGGAGCCTTCCCTTTCTCAGATGAAATGTGAAGAGGGTAATGGGGTGAGGAATTTGTGAGAATGGGGCTGGGACGAAAGGAGGGAGAGGGCCATTGTTGGGATGTAAAGTAAATAAGTACATTAATGAAAAAAATTTCAAATAAAAAACAAAACAAAACAATAACAGCCATCACCTCAAACCCAACTATTTCTGTAACTTTCGGGAATTATATTATTTGTCCTTACCAATTATGTGTAGGGTGAACAATATTACATACACAGAAAATGATTTTTGTGTAAATTCTTTGAGTTTCTCTCTCTTTAGGTGTTTTTTTTTTTTTACATGTCTAGTTATGTAATCTGTCAGAAGTCATTTAGGAAATACTAAGGAAAACAACTGAATTGCTGTTGCATGGCTGCAATGAGTAAACTCTGAATTATAGAGCCTTCAAACCTCTCATCTCAGGATTGATTCTTATTGTTGACTTGTCTTTCCTGTCACTATTACATAGTTTACTGATTCCAAGACATTATCCCACCTTATTGGGCTAATTTTCTGCAGATCAATAAAAATATACTTACATGTTCTTTTTTTTTTTTTGGTTTTTCAAGGCAGGGTTTCTCTGTGTAGCCCTGGCTGTCCTGGAACTCACTTTGTAGACCAGGATGGCCTTGAACTCAGAAATCCTCCTGCCTCTGCCTCCCAAGTGCTGGGATTAAAGGCGTGCACCACCACTGCCTTACTTACATGTTCTAATGCTTGATGATTTTATAAGTCCCAATAATGACTCTATAGAATTCCTAAATTTATATAAGTAATTATAAGCCCTCTATAGCATGAAAACTGTGATCAGAGTTCCATAAACTTTCATGTGGCACAGGCTAATTCCATTAGAATAAGAAAACAGGCTTGGAACAAATTCACAATCAGGGACAATATTCCTTCAAATTAGCTGTGAGACTACTGTCTGGTAACTAAAGATCATAAATGGACAATTTCTTGTATGTGGAAGAACAGAAAATAAAATATTGACTGGTTTATCTATACAAAACTTCAAACCAATGATATACAAAGCAGATGATTGACCTCGACAAAACTGCTATCTTGTAACACAAATATTATTGCTTTGCAATTTTTTAACATCTAACATTTTACTCTTTAGTTTTCCATGAAAATTGTCAATTTTAAAGTGTTTTTTATATATCTCTCCTATTATATCAGAAATATTTTCCATGTAAATCTTCAATTTTATCACAAAATGTTTTACTTCCCTTTTCAATAAAAGAACATGCTTTTCAAAAAAAATTATCGATTTGAACTTAAAATGAACTTGTATGATTAGAAGAAAATGAATGGTTTTAAAATAATTTTATTATTTATTTATTTATGTATTTATTTATTACACTCCAGATTTTATTTTCTTTCCAATCCACCCTCCTACTGTTCTACATTCCATATTCCCATATCCACGATGATGTCTCTACCCCGATTCCCTACCCCTCACCCCAATAGAACTCTAAACTTAATGGGGCCTCCAGTCTCTTGAAGGTTAGGTGCATCTTCTCTGATTGAACCCAGACCTGGCAGTCTTCTGCTGTATTTGTGTTTGGGGCCTTGTATCATCTGGTGTATACTGCCTGATTAGTGGTCCAGTGTCTGAGAGATCTCAGGAGTCCAGGTTAACGGAGAATGTTGGTCCTCCTACACAGTCTCCCTCCTCCTCAGCTTCTTCCAACTTTTCTCCAATTCAACCACAAGGGTCAGCAGCTTCTGTCCATTGGTTGGGTACAAATATCTGCATCTGACTCTTTTGGCTGCTTGTTGGATCTTTCAGAGATAGTCATAATAAGTCCCTTTTTATGAGTTCTCCATAGCCTCAGTAATAGTTTCAGGTCTTGGGACCTCCCCTTGAGCTGCATTCAATGTTGGTCCTGTTGCTGAGCCTTCTTTTCCTCAGGTTCTTCTCTATTTGGATCCCTGCAGTTCTTTCAGAGAGGAAAAATTATGGGTCAGAGTTTTGACTGTGTGATGGCATCCTCCTCCCTCACTTGATGCCCTGTGTTTCTGCTTGAGGTGGGCTCTATAAGTTCCCTTTCCCTACTTTCAGGCACTTCATCTAAGGGCCTCCCTTTGAGTCCTGAGAGTCTCTCACCTCCCAGGTCTCTGGTGCATTCTGGAGGCTCTCTCCAACCTCCTAACTCCTGAGGTTGCCTGTTTCCATTCTTTCTGCTGCACCTCAGGTCAATAAAATTCTTGTAAAAAGAATCCAAGAACACATCAAAACCATCATTCACCACAATCAAGTAGACTTCACCAAAGGGATGTAAAGTTGGTTCAATATACAAAATCCATTAAGGTAATCCACTATATAAACAAACTCAAAACTGTAGAACATCTCCTTAGATGCAGAAAAAGCATTTGAAAAAACACAGCACTCCTTCATGTTAAAAGTATTAGAGATATCAGGAATTCAAGGGTCATACCTAAACATAATAAAAGCAATTTACTGCAAACCAACAGCCAATATCAAATTAAATGAAGACATACTTGAAGCAATTCCACTAAAATCAGGGACAAGACAAGGATGTCCACTCTCCCCATATCTATTCAATATAGTACTTGAAGTGATAGCTAGAACAATAAGACAACCAAAAGAGATCAAGGGGATACAAATTGGCAAAGAAGAAATAAAGGTATCATTATTTGCATATGATATAATAGTATACATAAGTTCTACTCAAAAATTCTACCAGAGAGCTTTTCCAGTTGATAAACAACTTCAGCAAAGTGACCAGATATAAATTCACTCAAATAAATCAGTAGCCTTCTTTTATACAAATGATAAACAAGCTGAGAAAGAAATTAGGGAAACGAATCCCTTCACAATAGCCACAAATAATATAAAATATCTTGGAGTAACTCGAGACAAACAAGTGAAAGATCTGTATGACAATAACTTCAAGTCTCTCAAGAAAGAAATGTAAGAAGATCTCAGAAAATAGAGAGATCTCCCGTGCTTATGGATTGGCAGGATTAATACAGTAAAGATGGCCATCTTGCCTAAAGTAATCTACAGATTCAATGCAATCCCATCAAAATCCCAAGACAACTCTTCAAAGACATAGAAAAAACAATTCTCAAATTCATCTGGAAAAGGAAAAAACCCAGAACAGCAAAAACAGTTCTTAACATTAAAAGAACTGCTGCGGAATCACCATTCCTAACCTCAAGCTCTACAACAGGGGAATAGTGATAAAAACTGCATGGTATTGGTACAGAGACAGACAGGTTGATCAATTGAATAGAATTGAAGACCCAGAAATAAAACCACACACTTACATACACTTGATCTTTGACAACAAAGCCAAAAATATACAGTGGAAAAGGAAAGCATCTTCAATAAATGGTGCTGGTCTAACTGGCTGTCTGTATGTAGAAAATGAAAATAGACACATATTTGTCACCTTGCACAAAGCTCAAGTCCAAGTGGATCAAGGACTTCAACATAAAACCAGATACACTGAATCTAATAGAAGAGAAAGTGGGAAAGAGCCTTGAACTCATTGGCATGGTGGGGGGGGGGGGGGGATTTCCTAAACAGAACTCCAATGGCTCATGCTCTAAGATCAAGAATTGATAAATGGGACCTCATGAAACTGGAAAGCTTCTGTAAAGCAAAGGACATAGTCAATAAGACAAATCAGCAACTTACAGATTGGGAGAAAATCTTCATCAACCCCTCTTCTGATAGGGCTAATATCTAAAATATATGAAGAACTCAAGAAGCTAAACACCAAGAAACCAAATAACCCAATCAAAAAATGGGCTTTAGAACTAAACAGAGAATTCACAACAGAGGAATCTCGGAGGACTGAGAAGCACTTAAAGAAATGTTCAAAGTCCTTAGTGATCAGGGAAATGCAAATTAAAATGACCCTGAGATTTCACCTTACACCAATCAAAATGGCTAAGATCAATACAAGTGACAACACATTTCAGAGGATGTGGAGAAAGAGGAACATTCCTCCATTGCAAACTAGTACAACCACTCGAAATCAATCAGGAGGTTCCTCAGAAAATTGGAAATAAATCTACCTGAAGACCCAGCAATATCACTCTTGGGAATTTTACTTGCTGGTTTTGTGTGTCAACTTGACACAAGCTGGAGTTATCACAGAGGAAGGAGCTTCAAGTTGAGAAAATACCTCCATGAGATCCAGCTGTAAAGATCGCATTAGTGATCAAGGGGGGAGGGTCTCTTGAGGGTGGTACCATCTCTGGGCTGGTAGTCCTGGGTTTTATAAGAAAGCAGCAGTGCAAGACAGAGGAAACAAGCCAGTAAGAAACATCTTTCCATGGCCTCTGCATCAGCTCCTGCATCCTGACCTGCTTGAGTTCCAGTTCTGACTTCCTTTAGTGATGAACAGCAATGTTGAAATGTAACCTGAATAAACCCTTTTCTCCCTAACTTGCTTCTTGGTCATAATGTTTGTGCAGGAATAGAAACCCTGACTAAGACAGGAATATACCCAAAAAATGTCCCACCATGGAACAGGGTCACGTGTTCCACTATGTCCATAGCTGCCTCGTTTGTTACAGCCAGAAGTTGGAAACAACCCAGATGTCCCAAGACAATATAATGAATACAGAAAATGTCATTCATTTACACAGTGGAATACTACTCAACTATTAATAATGAGGACAACCTGAGTTTTGCAGGCAAATGAATGGAACTAGAAAATATCATCCTGAGTGAGGTAACTCAGACCCAAAAGGACATGCAAAGCATGTATTCAATAACAAGTGGATATTAGCCAAAAAACCAAAAAAACAAAAACAGGTACAGAATACTCAAGATACAGTTCACAGAACTCCAAAAGGTCAACAAACTGAAGAGCCCAAGTGAGGACGCACTTGGGAGGAAGAAGAAAACAATTATGGGGGGGGAGGTAGGGAGGTAGGGAGGTGGGAGGGATATTGGATGAGTGGGGACAAGAGGGGAACCAGATCTCAAATTGGGTGAAGGATAATGAATGTTTAATTAGGTACTAGTCCTAATGGAAACACATGTAAACATTTCTGCTTTAACACTTTATTTGATATGGATTTGAATTAGTGTCTTAAACTTGCTATGAAAGTTTGGAATGTAAGGCTGCTTAGAAAACTATATGATCTATGCTCCTGAGAAAGTAGAAGAACTAACAGTGACAAGAAGGTGAGGCTTTTTCACCAATAGAGAGATGTGGCTTTTTTTTACTTTCAACAATAAAAAGGTAGAAGCCTTTTTTTTTCCCTGTGCAATAAAGGTTGGAGCTTCTCTTTCATCCAGAATGAGTTTTCTTTACACTGGCATTTGCTCATTGGAACTTGCTCATGGGAGTTTTTGCTCCATCCACCATATATAAATATGCATATGTAAGTATAGGTGTGTATATATAAGTATATGTGAACACTTGTGGAACTGATGAGACAGGTGGTCGGACCCAAGGAAAATGTATATCTGTGTGTGTGTGTATGTGAACATGTATGTATGTATGTATATATACATATATATATAATTATATGTAAAGTGAATAGAGCCTCTTTTCTTTTTCATTCAGAGGGATTGTAATTTTTATGTGAGCATAACTTTCTTTTCTTGGTACACAAGGAAGTAACTAACTCCCAGTCTCTCCCCAGATCAGCTAAGGACTCCCAAGTAAGAGATTATAGAGTACAATAAAGCTAATTACTTTACCTCCCTCTGCTCATCAACCCATCCATCCCTGCTTTCCTGTCCTGGTATTCCCCTATACTGGGGCATTAAGCCTTTTCAGGACCAAGGGCCTCTCCTCCCTTTGATGTTCAACAAGGCCATTCTCTGGTACAAATGCAGCCTGAGCCATGGGTCCCTCCATGTGTACTCTTTGGTTGGTACTTCTGTCCCTGGGAACTCTGGGGAATACTAGTTGGTTTATATTGTTCCTCCTATGGGGCTGCAAACTCCTTCAGCTCCTTTGGTCCTTTCTTGAGCTCCTCCGTTGGGGACCTTGTGCTTAGTCCAATGGTTGGCTGAGAGCACCCACCTCTGTATTTGTCAGGTACTGGCAGAGTCTCTCAGATATATTAGGCTTCTGTTAGCAAGTGCTTGTTGGCATCCACAATAGTGTCTGGATTTGGTGACTGTATATGGGACAGAACCCCAGGTGTGGCAGTCTCTGGATGGTCTTTCCTTCAGTCTCTGCTCCACTCTTTCTCTCTGTATCTTCTCCTATTGGTATTTTGTTCCCCCTTCTAAGAAGGACCAAAGTATCCATACTCTGGTCTTCTTTCTTCTTGAGCTTCATGTGGTCTATCTGTGAATTGTATCTTGTGTATTCTAAGCTTCTGGGCTGATATTCATTTATCAGTGATTGTATACTGTATGTATTCTTTTGTGATTGGGTTACCTCACTCAGGATGATACTTTTTAGTTCCATCCATTTGCCTAGGAATTTCTTGAATTCATTGTTTTTAATAGGTGAGTAGTATTCCATTGTGTAAATGTACACATTTTCTGTATCCATTCCTCTGTTGAGGGACATCTGGGTTCTTTCCAGCTTCTGGCTATTATAAATAAGGCTGCTATGAGCATAGTGGGGCATGTGTCCTTGTTGTATATTGGAGTATCTTTTAGGTATATACCCAGGAGTGGTATTGCTGGATCCTCAGGTAGTACTATATCCAATTTTCTGAGGAACCACCAAACTGATTTCCAGAGTGGTTGTACCAGCTTGCAATTCTACCAACAATAGAGGAGTGTTCCGCTTTCTCTACATCCTAACCAGCATCTACTGTCACCTGATTTTTAATCATAGCCATTCTGACTGGTGTGAGGTAGAGTCTCAGGGTTTTGATTTGCATTTCCCTGATAACTAAGGATGTTTAACATTTCTTTAGGTGCTTCTCAGCCATTCAAGTTTCCTCAGTTAAGAATTCCCTTTAGCTCTGTTCCTCATTTTTAATAGGGTTATTTGGTTCTTCTCGAGTTCTTTGTTTATATTGGATATTAGTCCTCTTTTGGATTTAGGATTGGTAAAGATCTTTTCCCAATCTGTTTGTTGCGATTTTGTCCTATTGACAGTGTCCTTTACCCTACAGAAGCTTTGCAATTTTATGAGGTCCTATTTGTCAATTGTTGATCTTAGAGATTTGTGTTCTGTTCAGGAAATTATTCCCTGGGCCCATGTGTTCGAAGCTCTACCCCACTTACTCTTCTATTATTTCAGTGTATCTGGTTTTATGTGTAGGTCCTTGATCTACTTGGACTTGAGCTTTGTACAAGGAGATAAGAATGCATCGATTTGCATTCTTCAACGAGCTGGTCATCAGTTGAACCAGCACCATTTGTTGAAAATTCTGTCACTTTCCCACTAGATCTTGATCAAGGATCAAGTGACCATAGGTGTTAGGATTCTGTCTATACTCCACCCAAAGTTACCTGACAACAGCCAGGTATGCTTCTCCCCATGATAACCTGGCAACAGCCAGGTTGGCCTGGCCCACGAAGAAAGGGGCTTCTTGCCCCCTCCTCTCTCTCTTATTCTCTTGTTCTCTCTTGCCCTCTTGGGCTCTTGCCTTACCCCTTCCCTTCCCCTCATCTCCATGTAGTCATGACTAGCCTCTACTTCTCTACTCACTCCTTCTCTCTGCCTTTCTCTGCCTCTACTACCATTTTATCTCCCCTCCCCATTCCCTAAATGAACTCTATTCTATACTATACTGTCATGTGTGTGATCATCATGTGTCATGTGTGTGGCACCCCCTTCCCACACACCTCATCAAAAACCCCATAGAACATATTCTTTACCCATTTCTCTTTTTATGAACACAACAATAGTTGTGTGGGTTCATTTCTGGGTATTTAATCCTATTCCATTGCTCTACCTGCCGTCACTGTACCAATACTATGCAGTTTTTATCACTATTGCTCTGTAATACAACTTGATGTCAGGGATGGTGATTGCTCCAGAAATTCTTTTATTGTTGAGAGTTTTTGCTATGTGGTCATTTTATTATTCCAAATACATTTGAAAATTGCTCTTTCTAACTCTATGAAGAATCAAGTTGGAATTTTGATGAGGATTGCATTGAATCTGTAGATTGCTTTCAGCAAGATGGCCATTTTTACTATATTAATCCTGCCAATCCATGAGCATGGGAGATCTTTCCATCTTCTGAGATCTTCTTCAAATTCTTTCTTCAGACACTTGATGTCCTTGTCATACAGATCTTTCACTTGTTTGCTTAGAGTCACATCGAGATATTTAATATTATTTGTGACTACTGTGAAGGGTGTTGTTTCCCTAATTTCTTTCTCAGCCTATTTATCCTTTGAGTAGAGGAAGGCTACTGATTTGTTTGAGTTAATTTTATATCCAGCCACTTTGCTGAAGTTGTTTATCAGGTTTAGTTTTCTGGTAGAATTTTTGGGGACACTTAATGTAGCTGTCCAGCAGCTTTGGTCAAACTGGGTACCTGAAAGGAGAGCTGGGGATGGAACAGGATGGGTGGAGGAGAGAGGAATGAAACCAAGATAAAGGTTCTGATCAAGGCTTAATGTTTAATATCTTAACTCTGAAATATATAGGGGGAAATGTGGAAACTGGTTTTTTGTTCTGACTGACTTTTGTTGCTTGGTTTCAGCTGAATTGAGTTGCAAAGTGAGCTCAGTAGGCAGTCAACTCCTCAAAGCTCTGGAAGGAAGATGCAAATGTGGCAAGGCCAGGAGCTGGCTCCAGCAAAGATATAAAAACCTTTGGAGGTTTAGCCAACTCAAGGCTGGGGGGAAGGGCACAACTGAAGTGTACTATCATATCATCTGCAAATAGTGATATTTTGACTTCTTCCTTTCCAGTTTTATCCCTCTGACCTCCTTTTGTTTTCTAATTGCTCTGGTTAGGACTTTGAATATTACATTGAATAGGTAGGGAGAGAGTAGGAAGCCTTGTCTAGTACCTAATTATAGTGGGATTGCTCAAGTTTCTCTCCATTTAGTTTGATGTTCGTTACTGGTTTGCTGTATATTGCTTTTACTATATTTAGATATGGGCCTTGAATTCCTGACCTTTCCAAGTCTTTCATCATGGAGGGATGTTGAATTTTGTCAAATGCTTTCTCAGAATCTAATGAGATGATCATGTTTTTTCCCCCCTTTGAGTTCATTTATATAGTGGATTATATTGATGGATTTCCTTATATTGTACCATCCCTGCATCCCTGGGATGAAGCCTACTTGGTCAGGATGGATGATTGCTTTCATGTGTTCTTGGATTCAGTTTGTGTGGATTTTATTGAGTATTTCAGCATCAATATTCATAAGTGAAATTGGTCTGAATTCTCTTTCTTTGTTGGGTCTTTGTATGGTTTAGGTATAAGCATAATTGTGGCTTCATAGAATGAATTGGGCAGTGTTCTTTCTGTTTCTATTTTGTGGAATAGTTTCAAGAGTATTGGTATTAGGTATTTTTTGAAAGTCTGATAGAATTCTGCAGTAAACCCATCTGATCCTGGGCTTTTATTTATTTATTTATTTATTTTTTGGTTGGGAGATGTTTAATGACTGTTTCTATTTCTTTCGGGATTATGGAACTATTTAGATGGTTTATCTGATCCTGATTTAACTTTGGCACCTGGTATATGTCTAGAAAATTATCCATTTCATTCAGATTTTCCAGTTTTGTTGAGTATAGGCTTTTGTAGTAGGACCTGATGATTTTTTGAATTTCCTCATTTTCTGTTGTTATATCTTTCTTTTCATTTCTGGTTTTGTTAATTTGGATACTGTCTCTGTGCCCTCTGATTAGTCTGGCTAATGGTTTATCTATCTTGTTGATTTTCTCAAAGAACCAGCTCCTGGTTTTGTTGATTCTTTGTATAATTCTTTTTGTTTCTACTTGTTTGATTTCAGCCCTGAGTTTGATTATTTCCTGATGTCTACTCCTCTTTAGTGTATTTGCTTCTTTTTGTTCTAGAGCTTTCCGGTGTGCTGTCAAGCTACTAATATCTGCTCTCTCCAGTTTCTTTTTGGAGGCACTCAGAGCTGTGAGATTTCCTCTTAGCACTGTTTTCATTATGTACCATAAGTTTTGGTATGATGTGCCTTCATTTTCATTAAATTCTAAAAAGTCTTTAATTTCTTTATTTCTTCCTTGACCAAGTTTTCACTGAGTAGAGCATTGTTCAACTCCATGTGTATGTGGGTTTTCTGTTGCTTTTGCTGATATTGAAGACCAGCCTTAATCCATGGTGATCTAATAGGATGCATGGGATTAGTTCTATCTTCTTGTATCTCTTGAGGTCTCTTTTGTGACCCATTATATGGTCAGTTTTTTAATTCTCAAACAGGAAATATCAAATGGTTGAGGGGCACTTAAAGAAATTAAGCAGTGATTAAAAGCCATGATTTCATAAAATTTTTAGGCAAATGGATGGAACTAGAAAATATCACCCTGAGTGAGGTAACACAGACACAAAAGAACACACATTGTATATACTCACTAATAAGTGAATACTAACCCAAAAACTCACACTGTCTACAATACAATCTACAGACCATATGGAGTGTAGAAGGGAGGAAGATCAGGGTGTGGACATGTCAGTCCTGCATTGAAGTAGGCACAGGACAATTGTAAGAGATGGAAGGAGAGGGGGACAATGGAGGGAGAAAGGAGGAGGAGGAAATAAGGGTGTCAGTATCAGAATCTGGAGGAGATGTGAGAGAGGTACAGAGGGTTTTGTAATTGAATAAAAATAGGTAGCAGTGGGGGATAGGGAACTAGGAATAACCACCGGAGGGCCCAGAAACCAGGAAAACATGAGGCTCCTGGGATCCAGTAGGGGTGACTTTAGCCAAAATGCACAGAGAAAGGGGAGATAGAACCTGTGGAGACAACCTTCAGTAGATAGGCATGGCCCCTGTTCGAGGGATGGAGCCAACCACCCATCTCAAAGTATTTTTAACCCAGAAGCGTTCCTGTCCAAAAGAAGAACAGGGACAAAAAAATGTCACAGAGATTGAAGGAAGGGCCCACCTCAGGAAACAAGTCTGCAGACACCAAACACAACAGAGGTGCTTGCTTGGAGTCAACCATCAGGCTGAACTCAGGTAACTTGGTGGGGAGCTGGCAGAAGGACTGGAGGAGTGGAGAGGGATTGAAACCCCATTGGAAGAACAACATAGGCTGGCCTGACCGCAGAGACTGAACCACCAACCAAGGAGTGTACCTAAAGTGATCTTTGGCTCCAGATGCATATGTAGCAGAGGATAGCCTTTCCTGACAGCAATGGGAGGGGAGACCCTTGGTCCAGGGTAGTAGGTTCCATGTCCTGGAGTAGAGGGGAGGGAGAGTGTGGGTGGTGGGGGAACACTCTCATACAGGCCAAAGTGAGGGGGGAGGGCAGATGTGGGATGGGGTGGTGGTGGAGGGGTGACAGGGAAGTGGGATATCATGGGATGGGGGGGTGCATTTTCTCATTAGACCTCTATTTCCATGTTTTAAACTTATGTTGAGGATAACACATATTCTGTGTCACTATGCCATGATTGTCCTCCACCCTCAAAATGGAGTCTCAGACTACTTATGAAATGCAGTCTCTCAAGAAAGGCATAGCTTAAAAAACCCACTAATGTTTTTCAGACTCTAGAGTAACTCAGAGTGGCACATAGTCTATCTCAACACTGTTCTACGAAAATCAATGTGAGAAGATAACTATATTTTGTTGTTAGATCTCATTCCTTCAAAAATACCTGGCTGATTACTTACAGATAAGTTCTGAAATCTTTTGGGATGTAGGTCACATAATCAACCAATTAAATATGATTGCTAGAAGTAATATTCTACTTGTATATGCTAGTGCCATATTATTATTAATCCCAGAGGTCATTATGCATTTCCATGTTTTTGTAGAATATTTTTGAAGTTATGTGTTCCAAACATAGTATAATTGCTGCTTCCCCCAAGGAAAATTAATGCTAACATTCCTTTGGGAAATATTAGAATAGTTTGAATAATTTTATAGCAATGAATCTCTCATCTAGAGATGTCTTGTTAAGATACTGTAAGGAATATGTCAGATTCCTTGATGTTGGATGGGGAAACATAAAAAGAAGATATTTCACTGCATGATTTGAATTGAATGTCAGAGGTCCTGTGAGGAGATGCCCAGTTTTGTGGGAGAAGGGATATAAACACATATTTCTCTTTGTGCTACATGACCAGGGCATGAATTTGGTTTAAGAGAACTAACCATATTATTGCGTTCTTAATACTTTAAATTGGTAAATATTTTCAAGTTGTTTATAAACAATATTTCAGCTTTACTGTCTTCTCATGTAGTTTTATATATACCTTGTATAATGAAAAATATTAGCTATTAAATGTGGAGAATGTGGCACATTATTTTAATAATTGAGCATTCATTATTTAGACTGATTAAGTCATTTGTATTACTGATATAGCTTTTTCAGAGTTATAAAAGGCACATTAAAATATCTGTATATTTCAGATGTCAAATATGAATTATGGATACATGATATAAAATAAATTATGTTTTTGATGTTTGATGCTTAACTTAATTTCAAAACTTTTTTCAGCAGTTATGAACATATTGACTTAAACTATTAAGTTAGTTTTATTTCATAGATAAAGAATGAAGTTAAAAATTTTAAGGTCTTTAAGAATGCAAAGAGACAAAATTTACAGTGGAGTTTTTTTAAAAGAAATATTATTTAATTATTTAAAATAGAAAAATATAATGACATTTATTGTTTGGTTTAGAAAATATTAATTGAAATTATATTGTTTACTTTTGTACTTTGATGTGTAGATTATTCCTTTACATATTAAGTTGATCACTGGTTACCATAATAAACAAGTAATTTGTTTTATAGAAAAGATGACACAGGAAAAGTATAATGTCTATAATGAAGTATTAGAGAACTTATATTCAATTTGTACATTTCATAGAATAGTAAAAGTAATAGTGGCAGAATGAAAACATAGAATAATCTCCCATTAAATATAGAAAATGTATCTTCAGAGATATGATCAAAATGTAGACAACATAAAACACAGAAAGGGATAGAAAAAATAAAGGAGTGACACACAAACAGAGAGAGAGAGAGAGAGAGAGAGAGAGAGAGAGGAGAGAGAGAGAGCGCTATGCTTGTAGTGTGTCTCATGCTTGTGTTTCCATGTTTTCTATGTTGATTTTATCTGTTAGATTTGTTGTAGACAAATCATCAGAGATGAGGAACAGGACTTCAGTGACATACTTCATCCTTCTGGGTCTGACAGATGATCCTGAGCTTCAGGTTGTGATTTTCTTTTTTCTGTTTCTCACATATGTCCTGAGCATTACTGGAAATTTAACCATCATTACCCTCACTCTGCTGGATTCCCACCTGAAGACCCCCATGTATTTCTTCCTCAGGAATTTCTCCTTCTTAGAAATTTCATTTACTTCTGTCTGTAACCCAAGGTTTTTGATCAGCATCTTAACTGGGGACAAATCGATCTCCTATAATGCTTGTGTTGCGCAACTATTTTTCTTCATCTTCCTTGGGTCAACAGAGTTTTTCCTTCTGGCATCCATGTCCTATGATCGCTATGTGGCTATTTGCAAGCCCCTGCACTATACAACCATCATTAGTAACAAGATCTGCTACCAACTTATAGTCAGCTCCTGGCTGGCTGGTTTCTTGGTAATTTTTCCTCCACTGGCCATGGGCTTAGGGCTAGATTTCTGTGACTCCAACATTATTGACCACTTCACATGTGACTCTGCTCCTTTGCTGCAAATATCCTGCACAGACACAAGCACCTTGGAGCTCATGAGCTTTATATTAGCTTTGATCACACTTATGACCACACTGATGCTGATAATTCTCTCTTACATCTGCATTCTCAGAACTATTCTGAAATTTCCTTCAGCCAAACAAAGGGAAAAGGCCTTCTCAACCTGCTCCTCACATATGATTGTTATTTCCATATCCTATGGAAGCTGCATCTTCATGTATGTGAAAACATCTGCCAAGGCTGGAGTTGCTTTGACAAAGGGTGTGGCTATGCTCAACACCTCTGTTGCCCCCATGCTGAATCCTTTTATCTACACTTTAAGGAACCAGCAGGTGAAACAAGCATTTAAGGACCTTGTGAAAAAAAGATTTCCTCAAAATGCTGATCTGATATAACTTCAAATGAAACAAGCAAATACATTTATTATACTACAGTCTACCTTTAGGCTGGCAATGTTTGTAGATTTAAAGCACTTTGGCCAAACAAAATTATCTGAACCTGTCTCTTTATGAATAGCAAACAAATACCTAACTTTTTTTTTCTTTTTACTATGTGTTTCACCATCTGTGCTATAAAGTAAAAAAAGTTTTATTTTAGTCAATCAGTCTTATTTACTAAGATTTTTTTCCTCCTAGGGTGTACCAAGCACAAACCCCTATCTTTAAACTATATTTTCAGAGAGCTCTAAGCCTATAATAAAATGAGACCTTGAATCTGTACCCTACTCTCCTGGCCTGTCAGCATTTTCCAGTTGACCCTGTTTACCTTGCACCAATTATACTATTTGAGTTTTCTCAGGATAAGATGCCCCAAGAAGATACCAGGAGTAATGGCCTCATCTAGCTATGTGCTTTTCTATGTTTATTGATCTACAGAGCAAAAGGAAAACTCCAAATAATGGCCATATAAGGCCAATTTTAAGATTTTCCTAAAATGACTCAGATGTAATTTTCTCAGGAAAAGAGATGAATCATATTGCAGAAATTTGCCCCCCCAAAATTCAATCTGCAAAGACCAAAACCCAAAAGTTAAAAAAGGAAGAACAGTTGGAGCAATCCGCTTGACTTTGCTGGAATGGTGTCAAGTTGCTGTGCTAGCTTTATGATTTGCTATTTCCAATGGACATGATTGTGCCAATTGAGGAGTATGATATGGGAATTTCCAATACATATAAACAGTACATTAAAAGTATGGATTTCTCAATAAAACAAAAAAAGTAAACAAAACCAAACAAAACACAATGTTAAAAGGAAAAGGGAGATACAAATTTTTGTACTAAATATGAAACAATTTAAAACTTGTTAAAACCCATTTAAAGATTCAAAATAGAATCCTATTTATGATGATGATAGCAAATTAACAGAAAAATGTTTATTTTGCAAATTATTGTCTTTAGAATATTTTCATATTCATTGTGATTTTATTTTTATAGTGGTTTAAACAATAAAAAATAAAATATAGTATTAAGAATAACTCTTTAAGTACACGTGGAGTTACCCATGGCTCCAGACTAATAGGTAGCAGAGGATGGCCTTGTTGGACATCAAAGAGAGGAGAGGCTCTTGATCCTGGGGAGGCTCAATGCAGCAGTGTTGGGGAATACCAGGACAGGAAAGCACTAGAAGGTTGATTGGGGAGCAAGGGGAGGGGAAATGGGTTATGGGATTTTCGGGGGATGAACCAAGAATGGGGACAACATTTGAAATGTAAATAAAGAATATATCTAATTTAAAAAAAGAATAATTCTTTAATTGTTATTTTATTAGGGAGGAAAGAGAAGTGAAAGGGAAGTGGTTCTATTTCAATTAAAATATATTGGAAACAGAATAATTTCATGCTTGTCAAAATGTTCTAATTACAGTTATTACTGAAATAAATGGGCAATATCATATTTATTTAACAAAAAATCTTAAATGATTAAAAAACCTGAGTCTCTGGACTTAACCTCTCTAAAAACCTCCCTCACCAAAGGGAGTGATTTAGTAGTTTATATCTGTGCTGAGTCCTTGCTAAATCTATTGTCTTCATTCCAGGTGTCCTAGTCTACTTTTGAAAGGTTTGTATATGGTAGTGTGTGGGGGAGCAGACCATGCCACCCTACAGAAGAACTGGTAAAGTGGTAGAAGTTCAGAAACCTGGTAAATCTCATAATTGAGAATAGCAGGAGTTCAAACTAGCTCTGAACCAGAATCTTCTCCTGGAGCATGTGACCACAATAGTCCACTAAGAAGACCATGACAACCAATCGTGAAACACAGAATTAAGAGTTCTCCATGGTAATGAGGTATCTAGATAGGCCCTATGTGCTTAGCCAATGAACTTCCCTTTATGGGCATCCCTTCCTGCAAAGGGTATTTAATTTCTTGTTCACCCTGAGTAAGATGTATATATCTCTATCTACCATGAATAGAGCAGTTTGGAAAAGCAAGGAGTGTCTCCTTCATCAAGTATTGACATGGGAGGGAGAGGGAAGGCATTCATCATTTAGAGCTTTTCCTAAGTCTCCCATAGAAGGGCCCTCTAAACTCCTGGTACTCACTTGGGAAAAAAATATTGGAGTTGAACAGTGGTGGACCAAACCTTTAATGTCAGAACTTGAGAGGCAGAAGCAAGTGAATCAGTGAGGTTAAGGTCAACCTGGTCTATAGAGTGAGTTCCAGGACAGCCAGGCATCCAGGGCTACAAAAGAGAAACCTTGTACCCCAAAACCATGTGTGTTGTGGGAAATATTTTTAAAAGGCACCATCTTGTGTCATACCCAGCTACTCTCTGCCCCAGAGGCCTCTTGGCTAGCTCCATGTGGTGGTCTTCCCAGCTCTAGTTTGCCTGCCTCAGAGTCACTTGTACCTTCTCAGCCATTTACCCCCTTTGGCTAGTTGTCACAAATCCCCTTAATCCAGTAAATCAAAACTCTAGAAGCTTATAATTATTGTCAATAATAATATAATTATTATTCAATAAATTCTCAATTCACAAGATGCCTACACAATAATTTCAGAGTCAATTGATAATGATACAAGCTGCCCACCTAGATTAGACAAGTTATCCCAATTATTCTATCCTGTTCTGATATTCATAGCTACCTGTGGCTATTTAAAGCCACACAGAATCTGGATCGCCTTCCTCTTCCACCATCTTCCTTCCTTTCCTCTTCTTTTCCTCTCTGTCTCTGAAACTCTTAGCTCTGCCTCCCTTTTCCCTGTCCAATCACAGGCCTCTTGTTGTAATAATATTTAAATTAATTGGAGGAAAATTCTGCTATTGTGTGTATGTCTGTGTGTGTGTGTGTGTGTGTGTGTGTGTGTGTGTGTGTGTGTGTGGTATGTGTCTTTGTGTGTGTTTCCAAATAAACATTGAAAATAAACAGAAGAAAAAATATAATCTGACTCATTAAAAATGTAGGAAAGACACAGAAGTTCTAAGAATTCTTGCTTAGCTTAGCAGGTGTGAAGGGAGGTTTTTGTACCCAGGATACGTTAGTCATTGCTCTTGCAGCTTCTCTTGCTTTTCATTTTCTATTGTTTTAATTTTTCATTAAGGTTATAATATAATTATATTTCTCTGTTCCCTTTGCTCCCTTCCAAGCCTTCCATTTACCCCTCGACACTCCCATTCAAGTGTATCTCATTTTCTCACTATTTTTTTATTGCATTTTATATATACACTTACACATGAATGGATGCAGGATGACCTCTTAAGGAAAAAACTCCTTTACCCTACTTCTTCCCCCTTCAACACCCCTATACTAGCAGTTAAGAAACCTAATGGTACCTATCATCTGTTTCAAAACCCCAGGAGCTTTAATTCTGCAGAGGTCCCCCTCCGTCCTGTTGTAGCTAACCCCTACACACTTTTTTCCGCTATCCCCTCAGGAACTTCTCGTTTCTCAGTCCTAGATCTCAAGGACACATTTTTCTCTCTCCCTCTTGATGCCCAGTCACAGAACATATTTGCCTTTACCTGGACAGATCCTGACACCCACTTTTCTATCCAACTTACCTGGACTGTTCTGCCTCAGGGATTTTGGGACAGCCCATACCTATTTGGCCCGGCCCTGGCTTCTGACTTACTCTCTTTATCTCTCCCTAGATCTAAAATTCTTTATGTAGATGATTTCCTTCTCTGTAGCTTGTGTCATTTTAATCTTTAATGTTTGAAGTTTTCAGTATAGATGTTTTCATCTTGTCAGTTACATTTATTTTAAAGCATTTTGTCTTCTTTTCATGCCACTATTAACATAATTATTTACTTAGTTTTGTGTTTATGGTTGTGTTTATGTTTGTTCGTTTGTTTGTTTAACCAGTGGGAACAATAGTAATTTTATTTTTTAATTACTTAATCTATTTACTTTACTTCCTAACCACAGTTTCCCCTCCCTCCCCTCCTACTGAGTCCTTCCCTACCCCCTTACATCCCCCTAATCCACTCCTCATCCCTTTCTCTTCAGAAAAGGGGATACCTTCCATGGATATCAACCTTCCTTGGCCTATCAAGTTGCATCATGACTAGGAGCATCTTCTCTTATTGAGGCTAGAAGAGGCAGCCTGTTGGGAAAAGGGCCTCAAAGGCAAGCAACAGAGTCAGAGACAGCATCTACTACTGTTTTTGGAGTCTCACATGAAGATCAAACTGTACAACTGTTACATATGGTCAGAGGGCCTAAGCCAGTCCCATGCTTGCTCCGTGGTTGGTGGTTCAGTCTCTTTGGGACTCTATGTGACCAGGTTAATTGAATCTTTAGGCTTTCTTGTGGTATCTTTTACCCCTATGTTCCTATAATTCTTCTTTCTCTTCTTCCACTGGATTCCTTAAACTCTGCCTAATATTTATCTGTGGTCTCTACATCCATTTTCATCAGTCACTGGCTGAAATCTCTCTGATAGTGGTTATGGTAGCCTCCTGTCTGCCAGTATAGCAGAATATCATTGACAGTGTCAGAAGTAGGCTCCCTCTCATGTCATGGGTCTCAAGCTAGGCCAGTCATTTGTTGTCATTCCCTCAATTTCTGCTCCATCTTTACTCATGAACATCTAGGTAGAACAAATTGTAGGTTGAAGGTTTTGTGGCTGGGTTGGTGTCCAAATGCCTTCATCTTGCATGATGACAGGAAATAGCTGGCTCAGGCTCTGTATTTCCAACTGCTAGGAGCCTTAACTAGGTCACTCTCATAAATTCTTGGGAGTTTTCATTACACTAGGTTCCTATCTCATTCCAGAGATAAACCTATTCCAGTTATCTGTCCCAATACTCACTCCCTTCCTCCCACTCCCACCTGATTCCTCCTATTCCTATTCCTCCTCCTCCCTCATTTAGTCTCCTTCCACTTTCCTCCTGAAGTCTACTCTATTTCTCCCTACTCAGTGAGATTCAACTATATTCCCTTGGCTGCTCCTTTTAACTTAGCTTCTATGGGCCTGTGAATTGTAGCATGATTATCTTTTACTTTAGGGCAAATATCCGCTTATAAGTCATTGTATACCATGTTAGCTGTACTGACTGGTTTTGTGTCAACTTGATACAAGCTTGAGTTATCACAGAGAAAGGAGCTTCAGGTGAGGAAATGCCTCCATGAGATCCAGCTGTAAGGCATTTTCTCAATTAGTGATCAAGTCAGGAGGGACCCTTGTAATTTTTGTATGGTAAAGATTTTTCAGAATGTACAAATAATTAGATATTCCTTATTAACAGAATGAAACAAATATCACGATTGCCTTAGTAAATGTGTATGAGTGCTGAAATTAGACCCCTTGGCTTTATGTTCTGACCTTATCAAGTCTGAGATTTACCATTTTTGGAAGTCAGATATTTTTCAGGTATACAAAAGAAATTAGGTTATACTTAATTCCTTTTGTTATGATAATTTCTAAAACACTTCAAGTACACCCAACAATGTGAAAAATAATTTTTATTTTTGTAGTAATTTACTATATTTATATATCTTGTCTCATATTATCAACCAAGGCATTGAACTTAGATAGAAAATATTGCTGGATAATGGTCAATGGAAAATAATTCCTGGATATAGGCAAGACTTTTATGCTAACATCACACAATTCCTCCCAGAAACACTGCACCTCAAAAGTCACTTTTCTTTTGACTTTTGTAATTCTTAGACTTCTTACCTCTTATCCTTATTCTTTTAGTTGTCTTTATTCTTTCTTTTATTCCTTGTTTATGCTCATTATTACTTCCTTTTAAATTAGATTGAGGATATATGTTCACCCATTCTGTCAGGAAAAAAAAATATCTAGAGGAGTCTCCATGGTTCACCAGGTATTTTTATTAAACTATGGCACAAGATAACCCTGTTTAAGAAGGCTATAGTGTCTGTCTAATCTTTCAGTGTTTTGGTTTCATTAAACATTAAACTAGTGTAATAGCATTTAGAATGTTTTAAAAATAAAAGTTTATTTGTTTTAAAGGTTGAATTAATCATTTATGGTGTTACTAAGGTCCAATAAATTGTTTGCTCTATTATTATACAATATCTCCTTTTTTTCATAAAGTAATCATGCCTGTATTTTAAAGTGCATACATATACATGAACACACACTGACACATACAAACACAAACACATACATGTAGAAGAAACATGCAGACACACAGATACACACAAACACAGACATGTACATACAGACACTGACACATAGATCCACACACTTACACACAGACAGACAGACACAAATAGCCACACAGATACTCACATACATAGACAATTCTATGAACATTTTCCTTATGTTGAAAGTTATTAATAACAATGATAGTATGCCTGTGTCTACAAAATTGTTCTCAGAATTAACAAATAAATAAGCAAGTTTTCTGCCTATAGTATCTACCCGCAGGAGCAGGTTTAATTATAACAGCAATTAGTACTTGGAAGTTTAAATAAATAAAGACATAAATCACAAATGTGGATAAGCTTCTGCAAATCTAGCTCCCCAAAAGCACAACAGTTTGTAAATATTCACACATCTGACTTTCTTCACAAGAGATATGAAAGCCTCAGTGAGAGTAAATGTCTTGGTTTACAACATAATAAGCATTGAAAACTGCATGGAACAAACTTGCTACATATATTCCCCTTCCAAGTCTAAGAGGAATGTAGAGAACTGTCCTCTATGGAAGAAAAGAGATTAAGTCTGGTACTCATATTTGAAACACAACAATAGGCCTACCATGATTAAACCCAGATTGGTGAGTACAGTTATGCCTTCACAGATCAATCCACAGACTCAATCACCAGAACTGAATTCCACCATTGTTCTCCCTCTAGCCTTGGACAACAGAGGAAAAGCAAGACACTACCTAGAACAAAGAATGAAAACTCCCAAGGACTGCGCTTTGGATTCAGAACCAGGCCTCCCTAAGGAGATGTTCCTCCAATGATAAACCAAAGCCTTTTTCATTCCTAGGTCAGAATTTTAGTTGACTGCTCTAATTGGCGAGCCCTGAAGCTCATGGTAACATATTTTGGCTTGCACTGTCATCAGTGCTCTCAGTTAATGAACCTAGAGCACTAATCCTTTCCTAGAGATTGCCCAGGTTATTGTGGCTATTAAACTTTGGTTTAACCCAACTTAGCATTAGCCTAGGCAGCCTGGGGAATCTGTAGTATCTCCTCTACTCTTGGACAGAACAGTTATTTTCAAGTCAGTGAGGAAAACTGTCTCTAGAGCTATCCCATACAACACTGAGATAAGGTGAGGCAGGACCCTATAGTAATCTGAAACAATTACCAGCCGTGCTATGAGCCTGCATACATCCTGAAACTATAGGCCTTTACGGTTGTGGGATACATGAGATTCACTTGTAATCCAGGTTAAGTACCAAACCTAAAAACTCCCATATGGAGTCAAATTTCTATGTACTAAATAGTATTTTATTATTTACATAATTTACACTTTATCTAATGCAAATAGTAAGTTATTATATAAATGAACTATGTGTTTTGATTAATAAGAAACAGTGCTTTCATAACTTGTTCAAAATATCACTTTATAAATTAACTCATGAAATTAATTTTAAGGAATAAGCTTTCCTGGAGTACTTTTAGCCTGTATAATTACCAAATTATAATTATCAAAGGTTTTTAAAGAATATAACTATGTTTCTTTAAGTGATGTTCCTTAATTATTTGTGTCTACTGTATCTGTGTCTATATGCTTGTCGATCAAAGAGATTTTGAATTATAGATTTCAACAATAGAAAGATATTTTTATCTTGTATAAAAGAAAATTAAAATAAAAATGCACAAATAACTAATTGTAGATATTCATTATTAAAATTTCTTTTCTGCTTTAGGTAAATCATTTAAGGAAGTTTTATTACCTTTATGAAGCAGAAAATATTTTTCTAAGTACTGATCCAAAGGCTTGTTTAACTTGCTTATTCCTCAGTGTATAGATGAATGGGTTCAACATAGGGGCAACTGAAGTGTTGAGCACAGCTATTCCTTTGCTCAAAGTCACTCTTTCATTTGCTGAAGGCTTTATGTAGATAAATATGCAACTCCCATAAGTGAGGGAAACAACAATCATGTGAGAAGAACAAGTAGAAAAGGCCTTTTTCTTTTGTTGAGCCGAAGGGAATTTCATAATTGTCTTGACAATGAAGGAATAAGAAAGGATGACTATTATTAATGTGACAATGAGTGTCATGAGAGCTAAGATAAAAGCCATCACTTCTAGTAAATTTATATCTGAGCAAGACAGTTGAAGGAAAGGAGAAACATCACAAAGGAAATGGTCAATGACATTTGAAGCACAAAAATCCAAATCAAGGCCAATAATCAGTGGTGGGAAAATAACCAGGAATCCAGTTATCCAAGAACCCAGGACAAGCTGATGACAAACTTTACTGCTCATGAGAGATGCATAGTGTAAGGGTTTGCATATGGCAATATAGCGGTCATAAGACATGGTAGCCAAGAGGAAAAACTCTGTGCCCCCCAAGAATATATAAAAGAATAATTGACAAATACAGCCATTATAGGAAATTGTCTTTTCCTGGGTTACAATGGAGATTAAAAATCTTGGAATGCAAGTTGTTGTAAATAAAATTTCCAAGAAAGAGAAATTTCGGAGGAAAAAATACATTGGTGTCTTGAGAAGGGGATCTAGCAGAGTGAGGGCAATGATAGATAAGTTCCCTAGCATACTCAGCAAGTAATTTAGTAAAAGAGACACAAAAATCACAATCTGTAACTGAGGATTATCTGTCAGTCCAAGAAGGATAAACTCTATCTGTCTTGTATGGTTTTTCATTTCTCTTTATCATTCAAGTTCTAAAAATAAAAAGATAAATATAAATTAAAATCCACATGACTGTATGTATATCCATTAAACAATAAATTACAGGATCCATGTTCCTTAGCACATCCCTTTCAAATATTACATCTATGGATACTAGAGAAATGGTGGTGACTATATAACAATAATTTTCCACTATGAGTTCAAAGGTAATAAAGAATTCAACTCACCATTGGAAATTGATCTGAAAAACTTGTAAGAGTTTAGGTTTTTTATTCTTTCAACTTAAACTTTGACTTAATTGTAACTAAGTATAAATCTGTTAAAATATTAAATATCTTTGCATTGGGAATAGAAATAATCCATTAAATATCATATTACTCTTTTTATCTAAGGGTAATTATGTCAGTATAATGAATTGAAATCTATAGTTTAATTAGTAACCTTTAACTTTCATGCTGAAGAATATGTCTTGTTAACTCTTATAGCTTTTCTGTGAAGTACAGCCAACAACATAGTGGAATACAACCAAGAAAGTGAAATTTAAAAGCAAAGTAAAAAATAGATCAATATAAAACAATTGAGAGAGATTATTTAATATTTACAAAACATCCTCACAGTAGATTTAAATCTATCATTTGATTACATAATTACTATAAGTATTGTCAACATTAGATATATTTTATCAAAGGAAAAGATCAAATCTTGTGTTGTTAGCTCACATATTTTCATAGTAGAAACATATATATCAGTTATATATATATATATGTATGTGTGCGTGTGTATATAGTCATGATTTCAGCTAAAAATAATGTGTGTTTCATTTTAATAATATTTTGATTAAATTTTCATTATTAATTTCTAAAATTAAACTTGAGGATAACCAAAATTAGGGAAATTCAAAATATTCTATGTTGACTTTTTGAAATTAAAATGTTTAGTTATATTACAGCTCTTTTATTATGTTTTATCAACCAAAATCTTTTTCTGTTTTACGAAATTTTGTTATTGCATTGCTGAATACAGAATTTTTTCTTATGTTTTAAGATTTTAATATTGTTTCCAAATTTCTGTACACCTCTATAATTTACTATAAAACTCATGGTAACCTTTTCTTTGATTATTTTTGAAAACTGCCAAGTAGTGGGCATGCAATGAGTATCCTATGCAACCTTGAGGCCTATGAATCTGACCTATCAACAATGACCAGACTTGCAATAAACTCCTAAAAAAGGAAATAGTAGGTTTCATGTCTTAGTGGTAACCAACAGTTCTGTAATTGGACTTAAAGCCTACTCAACAGGAAGGAAATCATGCCTGATACTAGGAACCTAGTCAATTACCCAGGAATGGTGAGATCATGGATCTTAGAGGAGAATCTACTACAGCCACTTTACTAGACTTGCATGATTACTAACTGCATGCAAATGTTATTCTTATACCCACAGATAAGTGTAGCTTTCACTCATCATCACAAACTATTTGCAGTAGATTAAGGCCACCACAGAAAACCACAACTGGTCACAATTGAGTACAACTGATCATGTAGTATCTTGTCACTGATGGATACATAGACAAGACAACCCTTACAGGTAAGGATCAAGGGATTTCCCAAAATAGGGACAAAAACATTGCAATATCCAGAGGCCAGGAAGCTTACTATGTCTTATAGAAACTACAGGGAAGCTATATCCAAAAGAGAGTTTTAAAGGTTTAATTCATTACCTCATTCCTTGATCTTGTCTTCATTTGGTATTTTTCTTTTTACTAAGATATCCATCTTCTTTCTCAGCAAAACAATTTAGCATTTCTGTAATCAAATGTGGATATCCCACTATTGTCAAATATAGGAAAAAGATACTTATTTTTCATCAACTGAATTTGGCAATTAGAAATTATCAATAAGTTATGTTTGATCAAAATACATTAATCACAAGCAACATTTCCAAAGGACTTTTTTTTCTGTTTTAATAATGTACTAAAACATGTATATTTGATTCTCTTGGGAAAAGTGACTTCTAACTTTTCATATTTGAATGACTTTTAACATGACTAGGTTTTCATTAATTAGCCGACAGGAGGACTACAATTTTCTCCACAATTCTCCAGTGTGGTTTCGGGTTCAAAACCTAGAAATTGAAATATAAGCTCCTGAATCAGACTTCATAACTTTTATTTTATGAGTATAACATTGGTGAGAAGTTAGAAGTATTTTATACAATGAAAAAAATCAAAGTTTCATGATTTGGTCATTTATATTTGAGTAAGTTTCATTGTACATATAATCTTTATTTTAAATTTTTAAATAGTATATTGTATTCTTTGGAAATTTCATGCATTTATGCAATGTATATTGATCACATTCATTCACTACTGCTTTCTTCTATGTCACCTTAGTGTGCCTCAACTTCTCCCTTCTAAGATTGATGTTGTCTTCTTATTTTAGTTTTTGTTATGAGTAAATTATTCTTGAATGTTTTAAAAAAAATTAATGTTATTATTTCACTTACCATTAATTGAACATGTTATCATCTTTTCTTGAGTATATCAACAATTATAATAAAAAACAATTATACTCATTAAAACAATATTTAATCTTGTGGACAGAAAAATTAAAATAAAAGAATTTTCAGATTAAATAATAGCACACAATTAAGATGTGAATTTTAAAAATCAAAGTGATATTTATTTTCAATCACATCTATGATCATCTCAGCTCATGCCTTAGATAACAATGAATTCATTTAATCATCTTTAAAATTCAAAAGAAGTCATGAGATAAGACATGTATGCACAACTAATTTAATCTCACACTTTCATAAAAAATTATTAAAGTTGAAATTGTCTCCTGGAAATTAGCTAATATGAGTTCCCTGCTATTTAAATGGTAAAATAGCCTTTCTACAAGAAATCTAAGGAGACAGTATCCCTAAGGAAAAGAAAGAATAATTTTAAAACATGCAAAGACCATTGTAGAAACACTGTAGCAAATGTGAAATAATATTGTATTCTATAACAATTATAACTTTTGAGATAATGACAAATTAATCCCTTTTGAGGAATAATTATTTTGAGGATCTATGTTTTATTCCCAACGTGTGAGTCTATCACTAAGGCAATAACATCTGAGTACCTAGGAGAAAAATTGCTTTTATTTGCTTTCTCAAAAGCGATAGTGTTGTATATCAATGAGTTAAATGAAATTCTACACAGACTGTGATTTTGAAATGAATATTAGAATAATTTTATTATTTAGTTAGCTAGTTAGTTACTCAGTTACTTAGTTAATGTGCATAGGGCACCAGTAAGCCTGTAAGGCCAGAAGACAACTCAGAAGAATAAACTCTCTTTCAGAATGTAGAACATTTATCTACCAAGCTATCTTGCCAGCCTTAACTTTGGGATAATTACTTCAATGTTCTTTGGACATCTAAAGGCAAACTTTATTCAGTATTATTAATTATTATAATGTCTATCAGATATTTATCACTGCTTTAGTGCTTTTTCATTTTTATTATTATCCTGATAGGAAAATTAGTATGATTATAAACATTTTTGGATTTTGAAAATTTAGAGAAATTGTATATGCTCATGGAAGAATCTAGAAATTATGGAGAAAGGTTACAAGGGGATCTCTGATATAAGATATAGTTTGATAAGTCCTATTACATGATTACAGTCTCAAACAATGAAGTCTAATTGAGGGGCAGACAAAGTGACAGATCACAGAAAAATTTGAGAGAAAGAATCAGAAGCAAGATAACTTTCATGAGAACAGACAGGAAAGAAGGGCTACTTAAGAGCAGAAAGAGATGGGGAGGGGGAGGAGGGGGAGAGGGATAGAGGGGGAGGGGAAGGGGGGAGATGAGAGGAGAGTTCAGTTTGGTACAGTTCAGTTGAACTCAGCTCAATTCAGTTTAGTTTCTGAAGTTTAGAGGCAGTTTTTCCAAGCAGAGCAACTCAGTATGAAACCTGGAGAAGTCACTTTGAATCTGTCAGGTTGGATAAGAGTTTTGAACCAAAAGAGCTCAGTTGAACCAGCCAGCCAGAGTTTTGAAAGAACTAGAAAGAGTAATAAAAGTCACAAATATAAAAGGCACTTTCATCCAACCTTGACAACCAGAATTTGATTGAGAACTTTGTAAGGGAAGGACAAAACCAACTACTACAGATTGTCCTGTGCTCCCCATTGCCGAACATGGTTAAGCCCACACCCACATGTAGGCTTTAGTTTTTTAAAACATACTTTAATAAGGGTCACTAAGTGATTTAACCTCCCTTTCTAGCCCACCACCCACCAGAGGTAGTGGAAAGGAAAGGTTAATAGGGCAAAAGTGGTTTTGGATCTGTTTGGAAATAGTTCTTTGGGTCAAATCCAATATTTATTTATTTATTGTCAGGATATCAGCAGTTAAGATCATGTGAATCATGTTGTTTGATCAACTCTCAAACACCATTCACTTATCAGCAAAGGCAGTTCATCCAAAAGAAATCGTGAGGCTCTATCAATAGGCCAGAGTCCATGGAAGTGGGCAGAAACCACCAGAATATCACAAGAAGTTCTTTGGTGTAGTTCTCACTAATAAGATACTACAAACTATGATCAGCAAAAAAGGCAAGGTGAAACAATGCTACAGCATCATCCATGAAGACTAGCATCAGGAAAGCCCAAATAAGACCATCAAAGAGTGGCAAGGTGAACCAATGCCACCACATTATCTGCTGTCTGTTGGGTTACACTTACACTGTTTCTAAATATCACTTGTCCTCTCAAGCATCCTCTCTTGCAAAACACCACCTACCCTTTTTCCAGGCAGCTTCCAGAAAAAAACATGTTTATTGTCAGTAAAAGATCCACCTATTTGTCTGCTTCAGCAAAACATCCATAAGACAGTCTTCAGAAATATATCAAATAACACAACTGAGTCTCCAAAGAAACCAGAAATTTACACTATGTGTTTGCGTGCACATACACATATGCACACGCTCATGCACATGCACACACACATGATTGTGTGCATGTGTACACTCAAATCTTGGGGAATTCATGCAGACTCTCTTTTGATGGCATGGGATGAACCCATCAGCACCTTAAAGAAAACTTTAGTACTAGGAACTAGTACTAAGTCCCAAACAGTCTGGACCATAGATATCAGTTTCAGTAGTGACAAGATTTCAATCTGCCAAGGACTCAGGCATTTGTTTAGTCGGTAGAAGCTTAACATCTATGTGTATTCTAGTAACACTGGCCTGTGTTTTCCTTTTCTCCAAGCTGTCATCCAAATATCTGAATCTAGTGTTTGCTCTATTTATCTTTTTGAGAAGCACCACTGCATGCATATTTATCTACTGATATCAACAAAAAATTTGGGGTTGGATTTTGAAATCTTTCAAAGGATGACTTCTTTTTGTTAAATATTATAATATAATTAAATCATCTCTCCTTCCCCTTTCCTCATCCAAACTCTTATATATACCCATCCTTGCCTTTTTAAAAGCTGTGTCCTCTTTATCATAGGTTTTCTGTTATCCACTATCTTACCTATCATAATCATGTGATAGACATATACTATGGAAAAATAAAGAAGCCAAGAAGAGCTTTCCACTAGAGTCTTGAGAATTAAAATTAAGACAGTTAGTAACGATATAAAACATACTGAGGAATCCATGATAAGACTAAAGTGGGATTTACATGCTAACAGTTTATCTAAATACCCTCTAAATACTAACCATTGATCTCTGCTTTTACTATGGAGTTAGGTTCGCATTAAAAAGTCCCAGCTTTCAAATGGCACAAATCATTTTCACATTTTCTGAAAATAAAAATGTTTTACAGAACTAAAATATTTACAGATTAAAAGCACAATGTTGAGAAGATTAATATATGTTATATTATGTTAATATTATAAAATAGTTAACAAAATATCTGTAAAAATATTGTGTATTATCCTTAACTTTTAAAGATTCTCATAGAATACAGAAATTTTTTTATTGAATATATTCTTCATTTACACTTCAAATGTTATACCCCTTCCCGGTTTCCCCCTCCCCGAAAACCCCCAACCCATCCTCCCACCTCCTGCCTCCAAGAAAATGCTCCTCCAACCAACTCACTCCCATGACCCCCACTAGATTTCCCTACACTGGGGCCTCTATTGAGCCTTCACAGGACCAAAGACCTCTCCTCCCACTGATGCCCAACAAGGCATTCCTCTACCGATCTTTTGGCTGGAACCACTTGTACCCCTTGGTTGATGGCTTAGTCCCTGGGAGCCCTGGGGCATCTGTTTGGCCAACATTGTCATTCTTCCCATGGGGCTGCAAGCACCCCCCTCCGGCTCCTCCAGCTTGCCCTCCAACTCCTCTATAGTGAACCCCACGCTCAGACCAATGGTTGGTTGCTAGTATTCACCTCTGTGTCTGTAAGGCTCTGGCAGGGCCCCTCCAAAAGACAACCGTAAATGGCTCCTTTCAGTACACACTTCTTGTTATCCATAGTAGCTTCAGGGTTTGGTGACTGTTTATAGGATGAATGCCCAAGTAGGACAGTCTCTGAGTGGCCTTTCCTTCAGTCTCTGTTCTACTCTTTGTCTCCATAGTTGTTCCTGCAATTATTTTGTTCCCTTTCTCAGAGGAACCAAATCACCCCCACTTTGGTCTACCTTCTTCGTGATCTTCCTGTGGCCTGTGAATTGTAACATGTTTATTTTGAGCTTTTGGGCTAATATCCACTTATCAGTGAATCCAGACCCTGTGTGATCTTTTGTGATTGGGTTACTTCACTCAGGATGATACTTTCTAGTTCCATCCATTTGCCTAAGAATTTCATGAATTCATTATTTTTAATAGCTGAATATTACTCCATTGTGTATATATACCACAATTTCTGTATCCATTCCTCTGTTGAAGGACATCTGGGTTCTTTCCAGCTTCTGACTATTATAAATAAGACTGCTATGAACATAGTGGAGCATATGTCCTTATTGCATGTTGGAGCATCTTCTGGGTATATGCCCAGGAGTGGTATAGCTGGATCCTCAGGTAGTACTATGTCCAATTTTCTGAGGAACTGCCATACTGATTTCCAGAGTGGTTTTACTAGCTTGCAATCCCACCAGCAATGGAGAAGTGTTCCTCTTTCTCCACATCCTCTCCAGCATCTGCTGTCCCCTGAGCTTTTCATCTTAGCCATTCTGACTGGTGTGAGTTGGAATCTCAGGGTTGTTTTGATTTGCATTTCCCTAATAACTAAGGATGCTGAACATTTCTTTAGGTGCTTCAGAGTCATTCGAGTTTCCTTAGTTGAAAATTCTCTGTTTAGCTCTGTACCCCATTTTTAATAGGGTTATTTGACACTCTGGAGTCTAACTTCTTGAGTTCTTTGTATACATTGATATTAGCCCTCTATCGGATGTAGGATTGGCAAAGATCTTTTCCCAATCTGTTGGTTGCCATTTTGTCCTATTGACAGTGTCCTTTGCCTTACAGAAGCTTTGCAGTTTTCTGAGGTCCCATTTGTCGATTCTTATTCTTAGAGCATAAGCCATTGGTGTTCTATTCAGGAAAATTTCCTCTGTGCCCATGTGTTCAAGGTTCTTCTCCACTTTCTCCTCTATAAGCTTCAGTGTATCTGGTTTTATGTGGAGGTCCTTGATCCACTTGGACTTGAGCTTTGTACAAGGAGATAAGAATGGGTTGATTTGCATTTTTCTGCATGCTGACCTCCAGTTTATCCAGCACCATTCTTAAAAGTGTTGTCTTTTTTCCGCTGGATGTTTTTAGCTCCTTTGTCAAATATCAAGTGACTGTAGGTGTGTGGGTTCATATCTGGGTCTTCAATTCTATTCTATTGATCTTCCTGCCTGTCTCTGTACCAATACCATACAGTTTTTATCACTATTGATCTATAATAGAGCTTGAGGTCAGGGATGGTGATTACCCCAGTAGACCTTTTGTTTTGAAGAATAGTTTTCACTATCCTGGGTTTTTTGTTATTCCAAATGGATTTGCAGACTGCTCTTTCTACCTCTATGAAGAATTGATTTAGAATTTTGATGTGGATTACATTGAATATGTAGAGAGTGACACCAAAATATGTAATATTATTTGTGACTATTGTAAAGGGTGTCATTTTCCTAATTTCTTTCTCAGCTTCTTTATCCTTTGAGTAGAGGAAGGCTACTGATTTGTTTGAGTTAATTTTATGTCCAGTCACTTTGCTGAAGTTGTTTATCAGCTTTAGGAGTTCTCTGGTGGAATTTTTGGGGTCACTTAAGTATACAGTCATATTGTCTGAAAATAGTGATGCTTTGACTTCTTCCCTTCCAATTTGTATACCCTTGACCTCCTTTTTTTGTCTAATTGCTCTGGCTAGGATTTCAAGTACTATATTGAATAGATAGGGAGAGAATGGGCAGCCTTGTCTGGTCCCCAATTTTAGTGGGATTGCTTCAAGTTTCTCTCCATTTAGTTTGATGTTAGCTACTGGTTTACAGTATATGGCTTTCACTATGTTTAGGTATGGGCACTGAATTAGTTTTTTCCAAGACTTTTATCATGAAGCGATGCTGAATTTTGTCAAAAGGTTTTTCAGCATCTAATGAAATGACCATGTGGTTTTTTTCTTTAAGTTTGTTAATGTAGTGGATTACATCCTTCCATATATTGAACCATCCCTCCGTCCCTGGGATTAAGCCTACTTGATTGTGGTGAATTATTGTTTTGATGCGTTCTTGGATTCTGTTGGTTAGAATTTTTGTTGAGAATTTTTGCACCAATGTTCATAAGGGAAATTGGTCTGAAGTTCTCTTTCCTTGTTTGGTCTTTGTTTGGTTTAGGTATAAGCGTTATTGTGGCTTCATAGAATGAATTGGGTAGAGTTTCTTGAGTTCTATTTTGTGGAATAGTTTGAAGAGTATTGGTATTAGGTCTTCTTTGAAGATCTGATAGAATTCCCTAGTGAATCCATCTGGTCCTAGGCTTTTATTTTTTTTTTTGAAGACTGTTAACAACTGCTTCTATTTCCTCAGGACTTTTGGGACTATTTAGATGGTTTATCTTGTCCTGTTTTAACATTGGCACCTGGTATATATCTAGAAAATTGTCCATTTCATCCAGATTTTCCAATTTTGTTTAGTATAAGCTCTTGTAGTAGGATCTGATTAGTTTTTGAATTTCCACAGTTTCTGTTGTTATGTCTCCCTTTTCATTTCTGATTTTATTAATTTGGGTAGTGCCTCTGTGCCCTCTGGTTAGTCTGGCTAAGGGTTTATCTATCTTGTTGATTTTCTCAAAGAACCAGTTCCTGGTTTTGTTGATTCTTTGCATGGTTCTTTTTGTTTCTATTTGGTTGATTTCAGCCCTGAGTTTAATTATTTCTTGCCATCTACTTCTCTTGGGTGCATTTGCTTCTTTTTGTTCTAGAGCTTTCAGGTGTGTTGTCAAGCTGTTAGTGTAAACCCTCTCCAATTTCCTTTTGGAGGCACTTAGAGCTATGAGTTTTCCTCTTAGCACTGCTTTCAATGTGTCCCATAAGTTTTGGTGTGATGTGTCCTCATTTTCATTAAATTCTACAAAGTCTTTAATTTCTTTCTTTATTTCTTCCTTGACTGAGCTATCATTGAGAAGAGCATTGTTCAAAGTCCATGTGTATGTGTGTTTTCCAATGTTTTTGTTTGAACTCAAGACCAGCCTTAGATCATGGTGATCTGATAGGGTGCATGGAATAATTTCAATATTGCTGTATCTGTTGAGGCCGTTTTGTGTCCAATTAAATGGTCAGTTTTGGAGAAGGTACCATGAGGTTCTGAGAAGAAGGTGTATTCTTTTGCTTGATGATGGAATGTTCTATAAATATCTGTTAGGTCCATTTGGTCCATAACTTTAGTTAGTTTCTTTGTGTCTCTGCTTAGTTTCTGTTTCCATGATTTGTCCATTGTTGAGAGTGGGGTGTTGAAGTCTCCCACTATAATTGTGTGGGGTATAATGTGTGCTTTGAGTTTTAGTAAGGTTTCCTTTAAAAATGTGGGTGCCCTTGCATTTGGAGCATAGATGTTCAGAATTTAGAGTTCATCTTGGTAGATTTTTTCTTTGATAAGTATGAAGTGTCCCATCTTATCTTTTTTGACAACTTTTGGTTGAAAGTCGATTTTATCCGATATAAGTATGGCCACTCCAGCTTGTTTCCTGGGACCATTTACTTGGAAAATAGTTTTCTAACCTTTGACTCTGAGGTGATGAGTGTCTTTGTCACTGAGGTGGGTTTCTTGTATGCAGCAAAATGTTGGGTGCTATTTATGTATCCAGTCTGTTAGTCTATGTCTTTTTATTGGGGAATTGAGTCCATTGATGTTAAGAAATACTAAGGAATAGTGATTGTTGCTTCCTGTTATTTTCATTGCTAAAGGTGGAATTATGTTTGTGTGGCTATCTTCTTTTGGGTTTGTTGAACGAAGATTACTTTATTGCTTTTTCTAGGGTGTAGTTTCCCGACTTGTGTTGGTATTTTCCACCCATTATCCTTTGAAGCGCTGGGTTTGTAGAAAGATATTGTGTAAATTTGGTTTTATCATGGAATATGTTGTTTTCTCCATCTATGGTAATTGAGAGTTTTGCTGGATATAGTAACCTGGGCTAACATTTATGTTCTCTTAGGGTCTGTATGACATCTGCCCAGGACCTTCTAGCTTTCATAGTTTCCAGTGAGAAGTCTGGATGCAATTCTGATAGCTCTGCCTTTATATGTTACTTGACCTTTTTCCCTTACTGCTTTTAATATTCTTTCTTGGTTTAGTGCATTTGTTGTTTTGATTATTATGTGTCGGGAGGAGTTTCTGTTCTGGTCCAGTTTTTTGGAGTTCTGTAGGTTTCTTGTATGTTCATAAGCATCTCTTTCTTTAGGTTAGGGAAGTTTTCTTCTATAATTTTGTTGAAGATATTTACTGGCCCTTTAAGTTGTAAATCTTCACTCTCTTCTATACCTATAATCCTTAGGTTTGGTCTTCTCATTGTGTCCTGGATTTCCTGGATGTTTTGGGTTACAAGTTTTTTGCATTTCACATTTTCTTTGACTGTTGAGTCAATGTTTTCTATGGTATTTTCAGCACCTAATAGTCTTTCTTCTATCTCTTGTATTATGTTGTTGATGCTTACATCTGTGACTCCTGAATTCTTTCCAAGGTTTTCTATCTCCAGAGATGTCTCACTTTGTGGTTTCTTTATTGTTTCTACTTCCATTTGTAGATCCTAGATAGTTTTGTTCAGATCCTTCACTTGTTTGTTTGTGTTTTCCTGAAATTCTTTAAGGGATTTTTGTGTTTCCTCTTTAAGGGCTTCTACTTTTTGACTCATGTTCTCCTGTGTTTCTTTAAGTGATTTTTGTGTTTCCTCTTTAAGGGCTTCTACCTGTTGATCCATGTTTTCCTGTATTTCTTTAAGGGATTTTTGTGATTCCTCTTTAAGGGCTTCTACCTGTTGATCCATGTTTTCCTGTATTTCTTTAAGGGATTTTTGTGATTCCTCTTTAAGGGCTTCTACCTTTTGTCACATGTTCTCTTGTATTTCTTTAAGGGAGTTATTTATGCCCTTCTTGAAGTCTTCTATAAACATCATGAGATGTGATTTTAAATCCAGCTCTTGCTTTTCCAGAGTGTTAGGGTATCCAGGATTTACTCTTGTGGGAGAACTGGGTTCTGATGATGCCATGTTGCCTTGGTTTCTGTTGGTATTGATCTTGCGTTTGCCTTTTGCCATCTAGTTTTTTCTGGTGTTAGCTGTTCTTGCTGTCTCTGATTTTGGCTTATCTGTCTTGCAAGCCTCTATGTATATACTCCTGGGATTCCTATTTTTTCTGTGCACACAGGTATGTAGGCTTTCTTGGGAGATCAACTCTCCTGTGCTCCCAGGCCTCTCTGCACTCCAAATGACCTAAGTGTGGCTAGTTCTTTAGGAATTATCAGGAGATGGTGTCTTCACTGCGGCAGACCTGGCAAGATTCTACCACAGCAGAAAGGGCAAATGCCCTGTGTGCAGCTGATTCGCTAAAAAGTATCAGGAGATGGAATCTTCACAGCAGCAGAGCTGGCAAGGTTCTGCCCCAGCAAAAGGGCAGATGGTGGTGGCAGGGGGAAAAGGCTTGGAAGGGATTGCTATTCAGAAGGGTGGTTGTTGTGTAGTGAGTCCTGCTGGATCTCTGGCAGCAGCTCTGGACCTCCAGAGGTTGGAGGGGAGAGGGAGAATTCTTACCAACTGCCCTGAGTGGCTGGTTCTCTAGATGGAATCTTCACCACAGCAGAGCTGGCAAGGTTCTGCCCCAGAAGAAGGACATACGGTGGTAACAGGGGGACAAGGCTTGGAAGGGGAGAATACAGAAATTTAATTTTGAATATTCAATAGAGTTTGACTTATAACTAAAAAAAATCTTATAAAAGAGGATTTAATTTTTAAAATGCCTTGGTTTCATTAGTGAAATTTATATCAACATACAAAAATGTTTTTATATGTGCCATTCTGTAAATGTACATTAAATACAGGTCTGTTATGTACAATAGATAAGCAATTTCAGCAGTTGTAGTTATGTACTTGTGCACATATATGCATATGTAATAATAATATAATAGGGACTATGAACTTGAGAATGGGAAAAGAAATGAGAGGATTTGGAGGAAAGAAGAGAAATGGGAGAGTATTATAATCCTGTTTTGATTAAAATGTATAGAACTAATCAATACATTAAGTTAGCATTATTCCTTTTATTTTTTTGAAACTATAATATAATCACATCAATTATGCCTTCTGTTTTCTCCTCCCATACATTTCCATATAGCCCCCTTACACTCTTTCAAAGTTATGGTCTTTAATTCTTTACATATACATCATATAAATATATACATCATTTACATATATAAATATATCATATACAAATACATATATTCCTAAAAACATAAAATATAACTTGTTAAGTTCACACATACTTATACACACACACACACACACACACACACACATTTTTTCAGGACTGAAAATTTGGAATTGACTAACCAATTCATGTGCTTTTCGCCAGGTAAGACTATTTATCCACATCTCAACATTACTTACTTGCTGTAGTTTTTTGTTTAGTGCTGAGACATCATGAACATTTTTACTTCAGCATGAGCATGTCTATTGGTGTTTTCCTTATTCAGGTTATGTTTAGTTAGTCATATTGGTCAGACTTCTAAATATTTGCCTTTATACTCACAGATAATTATACTTGATTCTTTTTAAGGAAACTAATCTTTTCTACATGCAGAAACAATTATGGGAAACAAAGGTGGATAAAAATCAAGAATTGTGGAGCCCAGTCCCAGTGGATATATCTATAGTAGAACTGCTACACTTAAGGTTCAAGGTGTCATGCAAAATACAGGACAAATATTGGTAGGAATTGGAGGAAATGGGAGTTTACTGTGAGACTGTCCCTCCCAGAAATGTCATAAGCTGCACCCATTCACTCTCACTGACATGGATGCTTCAGGATTTTCTGTGTTTAGTAAATATTCAAAAATACTTTCCAGAAATCATACATCAAAAAAACATGATTTAGAAAGTTTCAGAAAAAATATATATTTCATTGCTAAACATATTTGCTCTTAAAATCAATAAAATCTACTTGTAAAATATAAATGCAACTTCAGCTATAAAGAAATTAAGTGATTATTTTAAATGGAAAGTTTTACAATTTCTGAAAATTTTTTGTAGACTGTGAGTATCAAAACTGATACTGGTATAATATTCTCTTAAGTAAAATACACATTAAAATTGGCAAAATACAAGTTAATATTATTTTATCTTCTTTGTACATCGCCATAAATATATGGTAGTATAAAAACTTAAACATTATATATTCATCAGATATAATTTGAAACCAATTTTTTTAATTTTAAGTGAAATTTAAAACTAAAATTTGTTAATTTTTGGTAGAGTTAAGGAATCATGCTCAGGCTTTCTGCTTTCTGAGCAGTCGTTCTAGTACTCAGTCTTATTGCAAGTCACAACCTGAATTCTAAAAGACTACAAAGACATTGAAAGTTGAATATCCAACTTCTATATATCTATGAGAATGAGTAGTTTAAATATCTCTATTGGAAAACATAGAAGAATTTTTCATGCCCACATCGAAGAATTTCACTGAAAAAGTAGCTTGAAATGATGTTCTTACATCTAAAGAACAGAAGCCAAAATGGGAAACTCCTATTCAAAATTCTAATAAGATATGAGTCTCCTTTCTTCATTTACTTTATATAACTAAATAAAACACTCATTTCTTTGAGAAAGATGCAATCCTGTGTACTGTATTAATGAATGCCTTTTTCACTTGCTGATTCCTCAAGGTATAGATAAAAGGATTCAAAAGTGGAGCCACTGAGGTGTTGAGCACAGAAATTCCCTTGGAAATAGATACTCTCTGCTTTACCGATGGTTTAACATACATGAAGATGCAGCTGCCATATGAGAGGGATATCACAATCATGTGAGAAGAGCATGTAGAGAAAGCCTTTTTCCTCTGTTCAGTTGAAGGAATTTTTAGAATCGTCATAGCAATATAGGTGTAAGATATGATCACCATTACCAATGTGAGTAAGAGTGTCACCAAAGCTGAGACAAAGCCCATCGTCTCTAGGAGCTGTGTATCTGTGCAGGAAATCTGAAGAAGTGGAGTTGTATCACAGTAGAAATGATCAACAACATTGGAAGCACAGAATTCAAGATTCAGGCCTAACAGGAGTGGTGGAAAGATGACAAAAAAGCCAGCAAGCCAACAACTGAGGACCAGCTGCACACAGACTTTATTGTTCATGATGGTCATATAGTGCAGGGGCTTGCAGATGGCTACGTATCTGTCATAAGACATGGCTGCCAGCAAATAAAATTCCGATGCTCCAAATAAGAAAGCAAAAAACACTTGAGTCACACAATTACCATAAGAAATGGTTTTGTCTCCAGTTGCCATAGTAATGAGCAATTTGGGGATACATGTAGTAGTGTAGGAAAACTCTAGGAAAGAAAAGTTCCGAAGGAAAAAATACATGGGTGTCTTCAGGTGAGTATCCACCAGTGTGAGTGTGATGATGGTCAGATTGCCAGTGATGCTGAGCAGATAGGTAAGAAGCAGAAAGATGAACAGCACAACTTTCCACTGTGGGTCATCAGTCAAGCCTGCTATGATGAAAAATGTCACCTCTGTATAGTTCTTCATTGTGACCCTCTGACTGTTAGCAGGTCTAAATAAAGTGTGGGGAAGGATGTTATAACTACAGAGCTATAATAATGATACATAATGCTGAAGTACCATCAATATTTCAAAAGCTAGTTTTCAAAAAGCACAACATCTGTAAAGAGGGCTACACCAGGAAAATAGTTTCTTTTTTGTTTGTTTGACTTGGTTTTTGTTGTTGTTGTTGTTGTTTCTGGCATAGAAAGATTTTAAGATTTTTTAAAATTTATTATTATTTTTTTAAAGATTTATTTATTTATTATATGTAAGTTCACTCTAGTTGTCTTCAGACACCCCAGAAGAGGGCATCAGATCTCATTACAGATGGTTGTGAGTCACCATGTGGTTGCTGGGATTTGAACTCAGGACCTTCGGAAGAACAGTCAGTGCTCTTAACTGCTGAGCCATCTCTCAAGCTCCCTCCTTTTTTATTTCTTGTTTTTTGTTTTTTGTTTTTCGAGACAGGGTTTCTCTGTATAGCCCTGACTGTCCTGGAACTCACTCTGTAGACCAGGCTGGCCTTGAACTCAGAAATCCACCTGCTGGGATTAAAGGCCTGCGCCACCACTGCCTGGCTATAGTTTCTTTTTTTTTTTTTTTATAGCTTCATAGTATCTGGGCAGAAATCAAAGATATTATTTGGAATGTTATTTCCTTTCTCTCCTTAATAAAAGAGGTTTGATTGAATAAAATCTTAAATGTTGGCATTCAAATCCAAAGTCACTTAAAGCACAACACTGTATTTTCAGCTTTCCCCCTCTCATTCTTTCTGTTCTCCTACACATAATCTCTCTCTCTCTCTCTCTCTCTCTCTCTCTCTCTCTTTGTGTGTGTGTGTGTGTGAGAGAGAGAGAGAGAGAGAATGGTGGCAGGGTTCATTCACATTTATTATCAATTTCCATAACTAATCAAGTTGAATACTATCACTGCTATCATTACTGTGTTTTGTTTCAGAAGTCTAAATAAAGCCTTGGAAATAATCTCCTTTGCAGTTTAATATTTCAATTGCTTTAATTTCTATTGTTACCTTATTCTCTGTATACACTCCATTCCAATACCAAGTCTAGTAAAGCCACTGTTAATAAACTATTGTGTTTGTCTTCTGCAGCAGCAGTATTGAGAATGAAACCAGTATTATAAATTAACATTGGGGTAGAAAAGTTGAAAATGCAAACATAGAAATATGGGTTTTGTTGGATTGTAGAGGCAGGGGATATCAAGATAAAGTCACGTGGAAATCTATTGAGATAAAGAGTTTTAGAGATGAGTCGTGAACTTGTGGGATAAAATGTTAGTGAATCTAAAATATTAAGTAAGAGAAACTGTTAAGTGTAAACATTTTCTGCACCATTTACTAATTCTTTGACTAAATATTGAAAACATCAATGATTTTGAGATCTGTATGGTCTGCAAAGCAGGAGCTGAGTTTCAAAAGCACAATATATCACCGAGTAAATTAACAGGTTTTAGAAAACATGTAAAATCTCTGGTTACCATTCAGGTAGAAAGATGTTAAGGAACTGAGGGCATAGATCGGTATCAGTGTAGCCCGTATAATGTTCAAAGTTTGATACTTATCATAGAAAGAGTGTACACATACCTCCAGAGGGCTTATTAACAAGTAGATAACTATTCAGTATATTTTGACAGTGGTAGTGAGAAATGAAATTGTGACTTGGACCAGGGAAACAGATCAGTGCCTTCCTCAGCCATCATGAGAGAAGCAACATATGGGAACAAACACAGAGACTCAGAGCCAGACATCATGGACTGTGTCAGAGACCTTAGAACACTCAACCCTAAATGAAATGTGTGCACCAAATCACTCCTGGAAAAGTTCAGGGAACCTCAAGGAAGAAGAGATAGAAAGAATGCAAGAGACAGAGGAAATGGAGGAAACCAGGAGAACAAGGTTCTTTAGACCAGTGAGTACAGGTTATATGAGCTCA
The DNA here is from genome assembly GCA_036184795.1 of Tokudaia tokunoshimensis. Taxonomy (NCBI): domain Eukaryota; kingdom Metazoa; phylum Chordata; class Mammalia; order Rodentia; family Muridae; genus Tokudaia; species Tokudaia tokunoshimensis. The sequence goes on from BTHU01000007.1 coordinate 52,260,637, forward strand.
CAGAGACTCAAGTAGCAAGCACAGGGTCTGCATAGGTTTGGAATAGGTCATATCTATCTATCTATCTATCTATCTATCTATCTATCTATCTATCTATCTATCTATCTATCTATCATCTATCTATGTATCTATCTATCATCTATCTATCTATCTATCTATCTATCTATCTATCTATCTATCTATCTATCTATCTATCTATGTATCTATGTATGTATGTATGTATGTATGTATGTATGTATGTATGTATCTATCTATCTATCTATCTATCTATCTATCATCTATCTATCATCTATCTATCATTTATCTATCTAAATATATGTATATATATATATGTTATTATTTCAACTGTAGTGTTTTTATGAAATTCCTGAGTGTAGGATCAATGGGTCTCTGTTTCTTGTTCCTTCTATTAGTCTCTTTTTTTCCTGTTTGTTTTGTTCAATTCCAATGTTAGTTTTTGTTTTATCTTTTAAAACTTATTTTATTATAAAAAATAAAAGTAACCCTTCCCTGAAAGAAATAAAAATATTTGTTTTTACATAGCTAGCATACTGAAGATGACAATTAAAAGTAATGATATTCCTAGAGAAAATACTTTCCTGGGGAATCTTCATCATCAAATACATGAACAAGTTAAATTTTCATGATTATCATAGCATTATATGACAATACTTTCATTCTTAAGACTATCAAGTAGGTCATTTATAATCTCTAAAATATGCATTAATACTAATAAAATATTTTAATACTAATATAAACAATAAAAATAGGTATTCAAGAACAAATTAAACTACTTACAATAATGTCAGGGATGTTTCAAGGAAAATAAATCTAGATTTTATCATAGGTGTAAAGTTAAGAAAGGATACTCCAAGAAGAGGAAGTAAGCTGAACAGAAGAAATGTGAAAGACTCAATCACGTACTTTGGAACAAGGAGCAGAGTTGATGCATCCACAACAACGAGGGAAAGGAAATATTTCTGTAGGACATTCCTTTCACATTCAGATGATTGATATCTCTTACAGAGTTCCCAGATTTACACAAATAGCATCATGACAGTAATGACAGGTAAAACACAAAAATTAGAAGTTCCACACTTAAGAGCATAGTTTGTTGAACTTCAACAGTTACATTCAGAAACTATTCCTGGACAAATTATGTCAAAATAAAATTTACACTAGAAATTGAATCTATGAATGAAACTTCATTTATATTAGCAATCAGGAATATCAAGTTAATGTAAAAAAAGAAGTTCATTTTTAGATTATCAAATCTGCCTTCATCTTCTTATTTCTCTTGAGGAAAATTCAAAAAGTTGAATAAAAATATCATGATGCTTAAAACAAAATAAATAACAGAAAATAAGTTACAATAGACATAAAAGGAATTATTATATTTAAATTTAGCCAACATCAATTGCTTTCATTTTCTGAATCCAAAATCAATTTGTCAAAAATCTTATAAATACAGACATTTACTTGGACCATAAGAATATCTTAAAAGAATATGTGCACAGTAATACTTTGGCAAAGTGATCCAAGTCCTTATATTTAAGTGTCCTACCAGAAAGTTGACCTGAGCACACTCTTATCCTCTCTAAATTTGTCTGGCTCTAAATCAGAGTCTATGTTTGTTTTTCTCACTGTGAGGGTAATCTACATTGCCTAATTTATTTCGGAATTTGTACTCATTACTCACATTGCCACCAAATGAACTAATCATGGTATTTGGAAATTTGCCCAATATTATTGCTTGAATGAGAGAATCAAAAGGGAATAAAAATTCCTGTGAGATTTTGAGATCTGCACCAGCATTTCCCAAGGAAATATGAGTTTTTATACTATGCAAATGTTTTCCCCAGACAAAAACTGTGTTTAAAATGATGCACCTTCAAAGACTATAAACTATTTCTTCAAAAACCTTAATGCCTGCTACCATAATTAGTGCTCAGGAATTTGGAAACAAACAAACAAAAACTATTATTTTTATGAAACTTCAGTAAAGTTGGACTCCCTTACCTACCTTTACTCAAGATTAAGTAATTTATAAATCAACTGGTTTTGTTTTAGCTGATGTTACTAAAAGCTGGCACCCCCATCTCAAATCTAGTGGTCCCATATCAAGTATCTCATTGTTTTTTAACTGGTAACAAAACAGAAGTAAAGGAGCTCAGGTAGAAGGAAGGAGATGTCAATGAATCCACTCCTGTGAAAAGTGGGTTAATTTACTTCAATGATCCAAGCCACCTCCCAACACCTATGCATTAAGGAATTAAAGTTCTGACATAAGAGAATCCGAGTACCAACTCAAATAGTAACAGATTATTTATGTTCAATTTTCCACCCAAAGGTATACCAGACAGATTTCAGTTTTCACTTAGGTCAAAGGAATTCTCGGGAATAGAATCTTACATTTTCAATATATTTTTGTTGACCCCCAACTTGGTTTTCTCTTGACTACTACCCAGGAAGAAGAATTGAGGAAAAACTTACAACTGCATTGATTGGCCTCTCTGATGAAGAGCTGAACATATCATTCAGACAGATTTCCAGTTCCATATGCATATATATGTATATATATGCAAATATATATTCCACTACCCAAATACTAACAGTTGCAGAGCTTTTAAATATTTTGTGTAATGATTTCTCATTTCTGAAACTTCATAGGAATGAAACCATGAGATCTATCTCATTTTAACCTTCCCTTCTATTATTAAATAACATATATTTAAAATTCATCTGTGGACTGGATGGTTTTGTCTTCTTTTTCAAAGAACAAGTAATCATAGGTGTGTGGATTTAATTCTGGGTCTTCAATTCTATTCCATTGATCTATCTGTCTATCTGTCTCTGTATCAATACCATGCGGTTTTTTATCACTATTGCTTTGTAGTACAGCTTGAGGTCAGGGATCATGATTATCCCAGAAGTTCTCTTATTGTTGAGAATAGTTTTGTTATCCTGGGATTTTTGTTATTCCAGATGAATTTGAGAACCTTTCTTTTCTTTCTTTCTTTCTTTCTTTCTTTCTTTCTTTCTTTCTTTCTTTCTTTCTTTCTTTCTTTCTTTCTTTCTTTCCTTTCTTTCTTTCTTTCTTTCTTTCTTTCTTTCTTTCTTTCTTTCTTTCTTTCTTTCTTTCTTCCTTCCTTTCAAAATACAGATTTTATTCCCCTCCTGGCCCACCTTCCAACTGTTCCACATCCCATACCTCCTCCCTGACCCCTGTCTCCAAGAGGAGGTCCCCACTCCCCACCCCCAACCCCATCAGACTTCTAAACTCCCTGGGGCCTCCAGTCTCTTGAGGGTTAGGGTACAACTTTGCTAACTAAACCCAGACCTGGCAGTCCTCTGCTGTATATGTGTTTGGGGCTGCATACCAGCTGGTATATACTGCCTGGTTGATGTTCCAGTATCTGAGAGATCTCTGGTGTCCAGGTTAATTGAGGCTGCTGATCCTCCTACAGGGTCACCCTCCTCCTCAGCTTCTTCCAGCTTTCCCCTAATTCTACCACAGGGGTCAGCAGCTTCTAATCATTGGTTGGGTACAAATATCTGTATCTGAACTTTCAGCTGCTTGTTGGGTATTTCAGAGGCAGTCATGATAGGTCCCTTTTTGTGAGTGCTCCATAGCCTCAGTAATAGTGTCAGGCCTTGGGACCTCCCCTTGAGATGGATCCCATGTTGGGCCTGTTGCTGGACCTTCTTTTCCTCAGGTTCTTCTCTATTTTGATCCCTGCCGTTCTTTCAGACAGGAATAATTATGGGTCAGAGTTTTGACTCTGGGATGGCAACCCCCTCCCTCATTTGATGCCCTCTCTTTCTGCTTGAGGTAGACGCTATAAGTTCCTTCTCCCTACTTTCAGACATTTCATCTAAGGTCCCTCCCTTTGCATCCTGAGAGTCTTTCACCTCCCAGTCCTCTGATACATTCTGGAACCTCCTACCTTCCAAGGTTGCATGGTTCCATTCTTTCTCCTGGCCCTCAGGGATTTCAGTCCTTTTCTCCCACCAAATAACCAACCATGTTCCCTTCTCTGCCTCCCCATACCCTTTCTCTCCCAGATCCCTCCCTCCCTCCCTGTGGTTGCTTTCTTTCTATATCTATGAAGAATTGAATTGGAATTTTATGGGGATTGCATTGAATGTATAGATTCCTTTGGCAAGACACCAATTTTTATTGTTAATCCTGCCCATCTATTAGCGTGGAAGATCTTTCCATCATCTGAGGTCTTTGATTTTGTTCTTCAGAGACTTTAAATTCTTGTTGTACAGATCTTTCGCTTGCTTGCTTAGAGTCACACCAACCATCCAGTGGTAAAAAAGACCACATAGTCAACAAATGGTCCTGGCTCAAGTGGTGGTCAACATGTAGAAGAATGCAAATTGATCTATTCTGACCTCCACATAAAACCAAAAATGTTGACTCTAATAAAAGAGAAAGTGGAAAAGAGCCTCAAACACATCAGCACAGGGAAAAATTTCCTGAATCGAACACCAAATGGCTCAGGCTCTAAGATCAACTACAGACAAATAGATCTCATAAAATTGAAAGGCTTCTGTAAGGCAAAGGACACTGTCAACAGGACAAAATGGCAACCTACAGATTGGGAAAAGATCTTTACCAACCCTACATCTGATAGAGGGCTAATATCTGAAGATAGACTCCAGAGAACCAAATAACCTTACTAAAAAATTGGGTATAGAGTTAAACAGAGAATTCTCAACTGAGAAATCCTGAATGGCTGAGAAGCATCTAAAGAAATATTCAGCATCCTTAGTCATCAGGGAAATGCAAATCATTTCCTGAGATTCCACCTCATACCAGTCAGAGTGGTTAAGATAAAAAAGTCAAGTGACAGCAGATGCTGGGGAAGATGTGGTGAAAGAGGAACACTTCTCCATGGATGGTGGGATTATAAGCTTGTACAACCACTCTGGAAATCAGTCTGGAGATTCTTCAGAAAATTGGACATAGTATTACCCAGCTATACCACTCCTGGGCATGTACCTAAATGATGCTACAACATATAACAAGGATACATGCTCCACTATATTCATAGCAGCCTTATTTATAATAGCCAGAAGCTGGAAAGAACCCAGGTGCCCCTCAACAGAGGAATGGATACAGAAAATGTGGTACATTTACACAATGGAGTACTACTTAGCTATTAAAAGCAATGAATTCATGACATTCTTAGGCAAATGGATGGAACTAGAAAATATTATCCTGAGTGAGGTAACCTAATCACAAAAGAGCACACATGGTATGACTCACTAAGAAGTGGATATTAGCCCCAAAGCTCAGAATACCCAAGATACAATTCATAGACCAAATGATGCTCAAGAAGAAGGAAGACCAAAGTGTGGATATTTTGGTCCTTCTTAGATGGGAATCAAAATACCCATGGGAGGAGATACAGAGACAAAGTGTGGAGCAGAGACTGAAATTTACAGGTAAATTGATGGAACTAGAAAATATCCTGAGTGGGTAATCCAATCATAAAAAGAACACACACGGTATATACTCACTGATAAGTGGATATTAGAAAAAAAGTTCAGAATACCCAGGATACAACTCATATGAAGCTCAAGAAGGATATCCAGAGTGTGGATGCATCAGTCCTACTTAGAAGGAGGAACAAAATAATCACAGGAGGTAAAGGGAGGGAGGGATCTTGGAAGGAGAGAGGAGGGGAAGGGAAATAGGTAGGAGGATAAGGTGTGGGCAGAGATGGGGGAAAAGTACAGGGGTTCAGGAAATTGAATGGAGGTGTGAAGCAGTGGGACATGGGGAACTAAGGGTAGCCACTAGAAAGCTCCAGATGCCAGAAAAGCAAGAGATTCTCAGGACTCAACTGGGATGACATTAGTTGAAATACCCAACAAAGGGGAGAGAGAACCTGTAGAGACCATATCCAGAGGTTAGGCACACCCCATGAGTGATGGGGCCACCTAACCATCTCAAAAATATTAACCCAGAATTGCTCCTGTGTAAAGGAAATGCAGGGACAAAGAGTGGAGCAGAGACCAAAGGAAAGGCCATCCAGAGACAGCCTCACCTGGTGATACATCCCATTTGCAGACACCAAACCAAGACACTATTGCTGATGCCAAGAAGCACTTGCTGATAGAAGCCTGGTATAGTTTCCCCTGAGAGGCTTTGCCAGAGCCTGATCAATGCAGATGTGGATGCTTGCAGTCAACCATTAGACTGAGCATGGGGACCCCAATGGAGGATTTAAGGAGCTGAAGGGATTGAAGGGATTGGCAACCCCATAGGAATAACAATATCAACCAACCAGAACCCCCACCCACAGAGCTCCCAGGGATTAAACCATTTAGTTTTTTATATTAGTTTTTTAAGAAGATTTTTTTATTTTATGTATGTGAGTACACTGGAGCTGTCTTCAGACACACCAGAAGAGGGTATCGGATCCTATTAGAGATGGTTGTGAGACACCATGTGGTTGTTGGGAATTGAACACAGGACCTCGGGAAGAGCAGTCAGTGCTCTTAACCACTGAGCCATCTCTCCAGCCCAAGCCAAAGGTTTTAAACCACAGAATAAACAAGAAACATTTTAAATTTTTTAGAAGCCAGCAGCTTCAGCATTCAGTATAGTTAGCTAAAAGGTCAGAGAATTTCAGTCCTCTGACTGACGTCCAACCCCATGTCCTACTTCAGCACATTCCAGGCCTGGCAGGCTCCCTGGAACCTGTTTCTCCACATACACACACCCTGCACAGAAGGTCTGGAGTGGATGTTGCTAATGTCCTGGTGACTCAGTCAGGGTTTCTATTCCTGCACAAGCATCATGACCAAGAAGCAAGTAAGGGTGGAAAGGGTTTATTCAGCTTACACTTCCCACATTGCTGTTCATCATTGGTGATGACTAAGACAAAGTGGTACCAGCATGGTGCGGTATTCCTGTGACAACCTGATCATATTTTGGGGAGGACTATGGAAGGACTTTGGAACTTGGGGCTAGAAGATCCATTCGGTGATAAGAGCTCTGTGGGATGTTCTGTAGGAGCTTGGAAGATAATGTTGAGAACAGTGCAAATGATGGAGGCCTGGCTTATAAAATTTCAGAAGGAAGATTAAAGACTTTTATCAGGGCCATTGCTATTTTGATTGTGAAGACTCTGTGGTTTTGGTTAGCTGGGACTGAAGAATCAGCTGTGATTAACAAGATACCAGAACTACTAAAGTGAAAACTTTGCATTACTGGAACTATTGATTCTGGTTAGCTAGAGTTAAGAAATTAAAGGTGATTAAGAAGAGACCAGCATCATTGAGGTGAAATCTTCTGGGTAGTGTTTCCTGAGAGTACAGATGCTGTGTTCCAGAGATAGCCAAGTTTGTCCAAGCTGTGGCTGTACTTGGTAATGTGTAAGAGTCATCCAGGTGGGACTGGTTTTGAAGGCATTATGGGGTCCTGAAGAGCAGCTGAGGATTGGCACTGTGAGAGGTGTAGGTGCAGTCTCAGTTGCAATTGATGACCCAGGACTTGAAAGGGTCATGCAAAGGAGTTGAGGCTTGGCACCATGAAGAGAGCCTATGAGAGGCTATTGGTGAATCCTAGTTGCAGCAGAAGAGAGCAGTGTTTTGGAGGTACCAGTACCATGAGCTGACCACCAAGAACAGCAGCAGCAGTGGAGAACAGGTGGCTGGAGCCTAGAAGACAAGGTGTATGCTACAAAGGGCAGAGCTGGAGAAGTGACCCAAGTCCTTGGAGGAGCCCAGAAGATCGTGAGTTGGATCCCAGACATTGAACCGTTGGAATTTCGAGTTTTGCTTTTGATTGTGACTGTACCCTGTTATTTTTTCCTCTTGAAGGAAGAAAGTATTTTAGTGGAGCCTAAAGTTAAGAGACTTTTAATTGTAAGAAGACTTTGAGGGTGCCAGCTCTGCTGTGGGCCATCCCCCCTGCAGGGTGACCTGCGCCGCCAAAAGAGTGCAGAGTGCACTCCGCCATCTTTGCCCCAGTGGCCAGGTAGTTGGGGCCGCCAGGCTCAGAGACAGACAGGCATAATATCGCTTGGGTCTCAGGCAGCTTGTGTGTAACCTGCTCCAAGAGCTGGGTAGATCTGCAGTAACCAGCACGCCAGCTTTGCTGTGGGACTTCTGCCTTGCAGAGGGACCCCGCACTGGGCGGGAGCCTACCAGCTTCCCTTCCGAGACCTCTGTTCCGGTAGACTGCAATGAAGAGACAGGTACCCAGGTTCCTCCCAATATAACAACGCTTGGGGACACGGCCTGTTGGGGCTTCCATCTGCTCTCAAGAATAGGACAGCGCTGTGGTCGTCTGGGCACCAACTCTGCTGTGGGCCATCCCCACTGGAGGGTGACCTGCGCCTTTGCTCCAGCACCAGGGCAGCTGGGACCGCCAGGCTCAGAGACAGACAGGCATGATATTGCTTGGGTCTCAGGCAGCTTGTGTATACCCTGCTCCCAAGAGCTGGGCAGGTCTGCAGTAATCGACGCACCAGCCCTGCTGTGGGACTTCTGCCCTGTAGGGAGACGCCCCCCCCCCCGGAGAGATCACACACCCCTGCACAGGGCGGGAGCCTACCAGCCTCCCCTTGGCGACCTCTGCTCCGGGAATCCACTGCACTGAGACTTTGGATGTGCAGGGACTCCCCAATATAACATCACTTGGGGCAAGGCACATCAGGGCTCCAAAGTCACTCAGGAGCAGGGCAGGCCCCAGAATTCAGTGCCAGGGAAATCCCGGTAATCCAGGGGGGACAGATAGCTTTGCAGGCTCACAAGAGGTCCAACCAACAGCCAGTGACAGCAGGACCAACTAACACCAGAGGTAACCAGATGGCAAAACGTAGGAACGTAACTAGTGGAAATCAAAGTAATATGGCACCATCCGAACCTAACTCTCCAACAGCAACAAGTCCTGGATACCCCACCACACCCGAAAGACAAGATCTGGATTTAAAATTACTTCTCATGATGCTATTAGAGAATCACAAGAAGGACACAAATAAAGCTAATGAAGAATTACAGGAGACCATGAATCAACAGTTAGAAGCCCTTACAAAGGAAACACAAAAATCGCTTAGAGAAATGCAGGAGAACATGGATCAACAGATGGAGGCCCACAAGGAGACAACACAAAAATCGCTTAAAGAAATGACTCAACGGGTAGATGCACTTTCAAAGGAATCACAAAAATTGCATAAAGAAATGCAGAAGAATATGGGTCAACAGATGGATGCCCATAGGGAGGCAACACAAAAATTGCTTAAAGAAATGAATCAACGGATAGATGCCCTTACAAAGGAAACACGAGAATTGCTTAAAGAAATGCAGGAGATGATGGATCAACAGATGGAACTCCCTGAAGAGGAAACACAAAAATCTCTTAGAGAAATACAGGAGAACGTGGGTCAGCAGGCAGAAATCCTGAAAGAGGAAATGCAAAAATACCTTAAAGAAATACAGGAAAATACAAACAAACAAGTGAAGGATCTCAGCAAATCCATTCAGGATCTAAAAAAGGAAGTAGAAACAACTAAGAAATCACAAAGGGAGACAACTTTGGAGATAGAAAACCTTGGGGAGATATCAGGAGTCATAGATGCAAACATCAACAATAGAATACAAGAGATGGAAGAAAGAATCTCAGGTGTTGAAGATACCATAGAAAGCATCAACTCAACAGTCAAAGAAAATGCAAAATGCAAAAAACATGTAACCCAAAACATCCAGGAAATCCAGGACACAATGAGAAGACCAAACCTAAGGATTATAGGTATAGATGAGAGTGAAGATTTGCAACTTAAAGGGCCAGTAAACATCTTCAACAAAATTATGGAGGAAAACTTCCCTAACCTAAAGAGAGAGATGCCGATGAACGTACAAGAAGCCTACAGAACTCCAAAAAGATTGGACCAGAACAGAAATACCTCCCATCACATAATAATGAAAACACCAAATGTACTAAACAAAGAAAGAATATTAAAAGCAGTAAGAGACAAGGGCCAAGTAACATACAAAGGAAGACCTATCCAAATCACATCAGACTTCTCACCAGAGACTATGAAAGCCAGAAGATCCTGGGCAGATCTCATGCAGACACTAAGAGAGCACAAATGACAGCTTAGACTACTATACCCAGCAAAACTCTCAGTCACCATAGATGGAGAGACCAAGATATTCCATGATAAAACAAAATTTTCACAATAACTTTCCACAAACCCAGCCCTGCAAAGGATAATAGGTGGAAACCACCAATACAGAGAGAGAAACAAAACCCTGGAAAAAATGAGATAGTAACCTTCTTGCTTCAAACCCAAAAGTAGATAAACACTCAAACATAAAGATAGCGTCAGGAATGGCAGGTGGCAATAATCACTATGCCTTAATCTCTCTTAATATCACTGGTCTCAACTCCCCAATAAAGACATAGACTAACAGACTGGATACTTAAACAGGACCCAGCATTTTGCTGCATGCAGGAAACGCACCTCAGTGTCAAAGACAAACACTACCTCAGAGTAAAAGGCTGGAAAACAATTTTACAAGCAAATGGTCCCAGGAAACGAGCCGGAGTAGCCATCCTAATATCAGATAAAATTGACTTTCAACCTAAAGTCATCAAAAAAGACAGAGAAGGACACTACATACTGATCAAGGGAAAAATCCACCAAGAAGAACTCTAAATTCTGAATATCTATGCTCCAAATGCAAGGGCACCCTCATTCATAAAAGAAACTTTACGAAAGCTCAAAGCACACATCACACCTCACACAATAATAGTGGGTGACTTCAACACCCTGCTCTCTGAAATGGATCGTTTAGGAAAGCAGAAACTAAACAGGGACACAGGGAATCTAATTGAAGCCTTGGACCAAATGGAACTAACAGATATATATATAGAACATTTCATCCTAGAGCTAAAGAATACACCTTCTTCTCAGCACCTCTAGATGCTGAGAATGTACCTTCTCCAAAATCGACCATATAATTGATCACAAATCAGACCTCAACAGATATAAGAAGATAGAACTAATCCCATGCCTCCTATCAGATCACTATGGAATAAGGGTGGTCTTCAACGGCAACACAAACAACAGAAAACCCACATACACATGGAGGCTGAAAAATACTCTACTCAATGATAACTTGGTTAAGGAGGAAAAAAAGAAAGAAATCAAAGACCTTTTGAAATTTAATGAAAATGAAGGCACAACATACCCTAATTTATGGGACACAATGAAAGCAGTGCTAAGAGGAAAATTCATAGCCCTGAGTGCTGCCAAAAAGAAACGGGAGACAGCATACACTACCAGCTTAATGGCACACCTGAAAGCCCTGGAACAAAAAGAAGCAAATACACCAAAGAGGAGTAGAAGGCAGGAAATCATCAAACTCAGGGCTGAAATCAATCAAGTAGAAACAAATAAAACCATACAAAGAATCAACAAAACGAGGAGTTGGTTCTTTGAGAGAATCAAAAAAAATAGATAAGCCCTTAGCCAGACTAACCAGAGCGCACAGAGACAGTATCCAAATTAATAAAATCAGAAACGAAAAGGGAGAGATAACAACAGAAACTGAGGAAATTCAAAAAATCATCAGATCCTACTACAAAAGCCTGTATTCAACACAACTAGAAAATCTTGAGGAAATGGACAATTTTCTTGACAGATATCAAATACCAAAACTAAATCAGGATCAAATAGACCATCTAAACCATCCTATAACCCCTGAAGAAATAGAAGTTGTCATTGGAAGTCTTACAACCAAAAAAAGCACAGGTCCAGATGGTTTTAGTGCAGAATTCTATCAGACCTTCAAAGAAGACCTAACACCAATACTGTTCAAACTATTCTACAAAATAGAAACAGAAGGAACACTACCCAACTTGTTCTATGAAGCCACAATTACGCTAATACCAAAAGCACACAAAGATCCGACAAAGTAAGGGAATTTCAGGCCAATCTCTCTTATGAATATCGATGCAAAAATACTCAATAAAATTCTTGCCAACCGAATCCAAGAACACATCAAAACGATCATTCACCTCGATCAAGTAGGCTTCATCCCAGGGATGCAGGGATGGTTCAATATAAGGAAATCCCAATGTAATCCACTATATAAACAATCTCAAAGAAAAAAACCACATGGTCATCTCATTAGATGCTGAGAAAGCATTTGACAAAATTCAGCATCCTTTCATGCTAAAGATCTTGGAAAGATCAGGAATTTGAGGCCCATATGTAAACATAGTAAAAGCAATTTACAGCAAACCAGTAGCCAACATCAATCTAAATGGAGAGAAACTTGAAGCAATCCCACTAAAATCAGGGACTAGACAAGGCTGCCCTCTCTCTCCATATCTTTTCAATATAGTACTTGAAGTTCTAGCTAGAGCAATTAGACAACAAAAAGAGGTCAAAGGAATACAAATTGGAAAAGAAGAAGTCAAACTATCACTATTTACAGATGATATGATAGTATACTTAAGCGACCCAAAGAACTCCACCAGAGAACTCCTACAGCTGATAAACAACTTCAGCAAAGTGGCCGGATATAAAATCAACTCAAGCAAGACAGTAGCCTTCCTATACTCAAAGGATAAGCAGGCTGAGAAAGAATTAAGAGAAATGATACCCTTCACGATAGCCACAAACCATATAAAGTATCTTGGTATGACTCTAACCAAACAAGTGAAAGATCTGTATGACAAGAACTTCAAGTCTCTGAAGAAAGAAATTGAAGAAGACCTCAGAAGATGGAAAAATCTGCCATGCTCATGGATTGGCAGGATTAATATAGTAGAAATGACCGTCTTGCCAAAAGCAATATACAGATTCAATGCAATCCCCATCAAAATCCCAACTCAATTCTTCATAGAGTTAGAAAGAGCAATTCAAAAATTCATCTGGAATAACAGAAAACCCAGAATAGCTAAAACTATCATCAAGAGTAAAAGAACCTCTGGGGGAATCAGTTTCCCGGACCTCAAGCTGTATTACAGAGTAATAGTGTTAAAAACTGCATGGTATTGGTACAGATCAATGCATGTAGATCAATGGAACAGAATTGAAGACCCAGAAATGAATCCACACTCCTATGGTCACTTGATCTTTGACAAAGGAGCTAAAACCATCCAGTGGAAAAAAGATAGCCTTTTCAACAAATGGTTCTGGCTCAACTGGAGGTCAACATGCAGAAGAATGCAAATTGACCCATTTTTATCTCCTTGTACTAAGCTCAATTCCACGTGGATCAAGGACCTCCACATAAAACCAGACACACTGAAACTAATAGAAAGGAAACTAGGGAAGAACCTTGAACATATGGGCACAGGGGAGAATTTCCTGAACAGAACTCCAATAGCTTATGCTCTAAGATCAAGAATAGACAAATGGGACCTCATTAAATTACAAAGTTTTTGCAAGGCAAAAGACACTGTATATATTGGATATTAGCCCTCTGTCGGATGTAGGGTTGGTAAAGATCATTTTCCAGTTAGTTGGTTGCTGCTTTGTCTTTTTGACAAAGAACTCAAGAAGTTAAACTCCAGAGAGGCAAGTAACCCTATTAAAAAATGGGGTACAGAGCTAAACAAAGAGTTCTCTCCTGAAGAATATCTAATGGCTGAGAAGCACCTAAAGAGATGTTCATCATCCTTAGTCATTAGGGAAATGCAAATCAAAACAACCCTGAGATTCCATCTCACACCAGTCAGAATGGCTAAGATCAAAAACACAGGAGACAGCAGTTGTTGGCGAGGATGTGGAGAAAGAGGATCACTCCTCCACTGCTGGTGGAATTGCAAGCTGGTACAACCCCTCTGGAAAGCAGTCTGGCGGTTCCTCAGAAAACTGGGCATGACACTCCCGGAGGATCCGGCTATACCACTCCTGGGCATATACCCAGAGGCTTCACCTGCATGCAATAAGGACACATGCTCCACTATGTTCATAGCAGCCTTATTTATAATAGCCAGAAGCTGGAAAGAACCCAGATGTCCCTCAATGGAGGAATGGCTTCAGAAGATGTGGTATATTTACACAATGGAATACTACTCTGCAATTAAAAACAATGAATTCACGAAATTCCTAGGCAAATGGTCAGAACTTGAAAATATCATCCTTAGTGAGGTAACCCAATCACAAAAGAACACACATGATATGCAGTCACTGATAAGGGGATATTAACCCAGAATCTCGGAATACCCTAGACACAATTCGCATATCAATAGATTTCTAAGAAGATGGAAGGAGAGACCCCCTGGTCCTGGAAAGTCTGGATGTAGGGAAATGCCAGGACAGAGAAAGGAGAGGGGGTTGAATGGGTCAAAGAGGGAGGGAAGGGGGCTCATGGGACTTTCAGGGGGGGAGGAAATGGGAAAGGGGAAATGATTTGGAATGTAAATTAAAAAAAACTTAGAAAATAAAAAAAAAGAAGACTGAATTTTAAAAAATATTGGCTATTTTAAAGGATTGAAATTTTAATACATAAGAATTTGCAGGGACTGTGGGATTTTAAAGTTATTTAGATTTTGGAGGTGAATAAGAAAGTAAGAATTGAGACTTAATGGTGATGTGTTTGCGTGTCAAGTTGACAAGGAGTCAATTGTACTGGCTGATTTTGTGTTAACTTGACACAAACTGGAGTCATCATAGAGAAAGGAGCTTCAGTTGGGGAAGTGCCTCCATGAAATCCAGCTGTGGGGTATTTTCTTGATTGGTGATCAAGGGGGGAGGGCCCCTTATGGGTGGTACCATTCCTGGACCTATAAGAAAAACAAACTGAGCAAGTCAGGGGAAGCAAGCCAGTAAAAAACATCCCTCCACGGCCTTTGCATCAGCTCCTGCTTCCTGACCTACTTGAGTTCCAGTTCTAACTTCCCTTGGTGATGAACAGCAATGTGAGAAGTGTAAGATGAATAAATCCTTTCCTCCTCAACTTATAGAAACCCTGACTAAGACACCTAGTGACCTTAGGTATCTATAGAATAAGACCTCACTCAAAGACTTTCCCTCTCTAGACCTTAATATTATCTTTCTTTTTCAAAATTTTTCCTAATTTCTAAAATCATAATGCATTTAAATATGTCTAAAGTAAACCACCTAGTGTCAGACTACAGAAGCTTGAACCAACCCAGACTAAGTCATGCTGAACTGAGTTTTTCTTCTTGCCTCTAGTGGTTCATTTCTCTGCTGGCAGTAGAGATTTCAGGGACCTCCACAGATACCCATAGATGTAGGATCACATAGGGATGTTCAAGAGAGAGTGATTGCAACCAGCAGTCTCAATTAACATGGACACCTAAAATCTCTCAGACACTGAACCACAAACCAGGCAGCATACAACAGCTGATGTGAGGTCCCCATTACATATATAGCAGATGAGAGCTGGGTCTGGGTTTAGTCAAAGAAGATGCACCTAACCCTCAAGAGACAGGAGGTCCTAGGGAGTCTAGAGGTCTGGTAGGGTGGGAGGTGTGGGTGGGGACATCCTTGAGGAGACAGGTGGGCCTGGAGGAGGTATGGATGTGGAACAGTTGGAGGCTTGACTGGGAGGGGAATAAATCTGGAGTGTAAAAAAAAAAGAAGAAGAAGAAGAAATAAAAAAAGAGAGAGGGGTTATTGTGTACTTGTATAAAGAGCAAAGGTGGGAACTAATGTAATCAAAAAGGTTAAATTGGTTTAGGGGGTGGAGTGTAGGGTAGGTGTTGTTTCAGAAGGTGAGTCCAGCAGTTCCATGTCGCAGAAGTTTATTGTGGGGAAGAGTTCAAAGGTGGCAGCAAAGAAGAGGTGGGGAAGAGGTCAGAGGGGTCTGCCTTTTATTAGATTAGTGACATAGCAGCTCGCAGGTAAAGGTGGGCGGTGAGCCACAGGGATTCTGGGAATGTAAGGCGTGATGTCACTGTGTTTGGAGCCAATCCTGATACCAACAGTAAGGAAGGGAATAATTAAGGGTAAATAAAACTAAAAGCCTTTCAAAAGAGGAAAAAACAAAAACAAAAACAAAACAAACAAAACCCTTAGATTGTAGAAACTTTTGTTATACATGTATATGCCAATAAGATAAAATGTAGTTATCCTATAAGAGAATAACAATGTCCTATTAGATACCAGAGGTTGACAAATATAAAGCCCAACACCAGGCCTGAGACTGTTTATTTTAGAGCTATTAGTCCCATAAACCACCTCCTTCACAGCTATGACAAACTATTGCAGTTGTTCCTAGTTGAAGACGCCACATGCTTGAGTTATACAACATGTTATAATCAAGGTGGTACAAATCTGCATTTGTGTTATGAGCTTCATGGGAATAACAAAACACTTCCTGATTAGATTTAACTTAAGCTACAAACTGAAGCTATTAAGTGGCATGTCATTACCAGTACTATGGCTAGACAGGACATAGTCCATAGAGGAGAATCTGTTGCCCTTAAGCTGCTAAATTAAAACGACCTTAATGTCTTATTATTATGCCAATAAATTAATCTACCTCACAATTCACCTCTTAGAAACTTTTGTTTTAAGTAGATGGTGATTACACAAAGACTCAAACTGGACAAACTTCAGTGAATAAGCAACTACAGATGTTCAGCCTTTTTTTTCCCCAATGGTCTCCTCTTCATAGTGTCAATCTGAATTTCTGAGCCATGCCATTGCTCTTCTATCTGAAGCATATGGAAAAGGATTTTTGACATGAGGTGTATATGCTAGGTATGGATTTACTAATTTTGTTTTCATTGGTATATATTTTGTTATTTTTGAAGAACAATCTCACTGAATATGAAGTTCTTAGATAGTACTTGGGTTGCTTTTAAAAATATTTTTCCATTTTTGATAATCTCATGCCTGTATATTATTTAAAAGAGACTAGATTTGTATTACTGTTTAATTGACTGAGTTTTAGATATGTCTCTTAACACAAACAAGAATATCTTGATTTGTTTAGCATAATAATCATAAGTACCATCATTGTTATTAAATAAATTTCAGACTTTTGAATGTGTGAGCCATCTTTTCTGGAGTTCTACTCTGATTTCTCCCAAGAACTTCATCTTTGGACATTTTAATATTCTGGACAGGAAGAGTATTGTTAAGATTAATATGAGAATCACCATCAACTGTATATTTTTTATTATTTATGATTATACACTAATAAAAAGAGCTTAACCACAAAGTATCTTAGTAAACATGTTCATAGTTGTCTAAGAAACCACAAAGAAAAGGCAAAACATTTCTCTAGAGCATCACGACCCCTTGGTCCTGGTACATAGAGACTAATATAATTTTCTAATAGTTGAATTTTAAATTCTCTGATTAGTAAATTTGGCTAATATATGCAGTGGTGAGAAAAGAAGGGAAGAAAAATTCTGACACTCCAATTGTCTAAATCGTAATTCAGAATTGAAATCAACATGTTTCTTGTACTTTGGTATTGAAGTATACAGTTTGGAACATAAATAAAGAATATAGAAAACAAAGAGAGTCTATAAAGGTGAGTCTTATGTACACATACCCAAGATTTCCAGATTAAGTTGGATATTGGCACACTCTAACTGGAATGGGCAGAGGGAACAATTCACTGTGGTACCCTCTAGTTACATGACTGTGAACACCTTTCTAATGCATTAGTTTAAAATGAATGTATAGTAGAGTTTTGTTATATACATTATTTACAAAAACTGACAGAGGAGGAATTGGTAAGAGAATTATATCTGATTTTTATTTAACACATAGAAATTTCTCCAAATCAACATACAAATTAATGATAAATAGAAGAATACCTATCTTGGGTTACCATCTCCTTCAAAATTTAGACATTCTAATTTAATGTACCAATTGGTACCAGATAATGATGTCAAATTATTTTAAAGGAATATATCTTCTAATTAAGTTAAAAATAATATTCTCCATTAACATGCTCCTACAAGAGAAGATTTTTTTCAGCAAAATTGCAATTACGTGGCATAGTTTATTACACTCATCATAGGAATCCTAAATATTTTCTTGGTAAGCTTTTCAAGGTTCATTATGAGTAATCTTTCATCTTTGAAAATTATTTTCAGTTTTCAAATACTAAAATTTTAATTTGTTATGACAACTTCAATTATTTTGTATAGTAATTAGCTTTTCTCTGTCCTTTGCAATGTCCAAAATAGCTTAATCAATTTGTTAAATCTAGCAAGTTTTAATTGAATAGAACATAAAAAGCTACAAGAAGAGAATTTATCTATACACATGTAATTTAAGAATTTCGTTTTGAGAAGGTACTCACACTCCCCAGTTAGGAATATGTACAGAACTAAAAGATTATATAAACATCTGGAGAGGACAAATTTAATGTGCTTTTAACACTCAGTAAGTGAAATGGCTCTGATCACAAACAATGCATTTGAGAGTTGCTGTCTATTTTACTCCTGGTGTTTCAACAGCATGTCTAAACATTGTCTCATTGTTTTGTAGAAAACAAAATCTATGAATCACATGTTTGAAAGCTTCTTTCACCTGCTTGTTCCTTAGGGTGTAAATGAAAGGGTTTAGCAAAGGGGCCACAGAAGTGTTGAGCACAGCTACACCTTTATTTAAAGTCACCCTCTCCTTAGCTGATGTTTTCATGTACATGAAGATACAACTTCCATAGGTAATGGAAACAACAACCATATGTGAGGAGCAGGTGGAAAAGGCCTTTTTCCGCTGCTGAGCTGAAGGGAACTTTAGGATGGTTTTGATGATGAGTGTGTAGGAGAGAATCACTAAAATCAAGGTGATGACAAGTGTCATGACAGCTAAGGCAAAAGCCATCAATTCTATGAAACGTGTGTCTGTGCAAGACAGCTGCAGGACGGGGGAAGTGTCACATAGGAAGTGGTCTATTATTTTGGAGGCACAGAAATCCAGTTTGAGTCCCAAAAGCAAAGGGGGGAAGATGACTAAGAAACCAGTCATCCAGGAGCTGAAGACTAGTAGGTGGCACACTTTGCTATTCATGATGATGGGGTAGTGCAGTGGTCTGCAGATGGCTACATAGCGATCATAGGACATGGCAGCCAGGAGGTAGAACTCTGTGGCCCCTAGTAAGAAAAAGAAGAATAATTGAGCTGCACAAGCATTGTAGGAAATTGTTCTGTCTCCTGAGAGAATGCTTATCAGGAACCTGGGAATGCACACTGTGGTGAATGCAATTTCTAAGAAGGAGAAATTCCGGAGGAAGAAATACATTGGAGTCTTAAGATGGGGATCCAGCAGCGTGAGAAGTATGATCACAAAGTTCCCCATCACACTTAAGATGTAATTAAAAAACAGAAACAGGAAAATCGGAATTTGTAGCTGAGGGTCATCTGTCAGTCCGAGCAAAATGAACTCTATCTTCACTGATTGGTTCTTCATTTCTGTTTTGTTCTAACAAATCTATAAAAGATATTAAGCTAAAATCACATCTAGTAAAACGTATTTCTTCTTTCATAGCCATAAAAATTTAATATTTATAATATTTATAATCCTAATCAATGAATAAATATTTTAAGCAGCAAGTTTCAGTTCTTCCCATGAACATTTCCTCATCCGTATTACTTGACTGACAAGAATTCATATTCTTCTCATGTGCAGATGTGAGTCAACACTTCTTCCAATTAGTGGAGGCATATTAGTCATTTGAAACATAGGTTTTCAGTTTCAATAGTGTTCATTTCATCAGTGTTTCTCAATTATTTTTGCAAGGGCTTATTCAATAGTTTGCATTGCTTAATCTCATTGATATCTCAACTTACTTTGCACCTAAGTGAGAAAATGATCTTATAAAACACTTATTCACAGTGGCCTCAATAACTAACAATATTGTCTAACTAAGTAGGATTTAACACTAAACAGAAGAGAAAATCTCTCATACATAATAAATTGAAAGGGAGGGATTTCCAAAGTAGTAGAAAGGTAAACATTCATGATGAGGAAGATAATGTCCACACATATTTTCCATGTATATTTACACAATGGACTACTACTCAGCAATAAAAAACAATGAATTAATGAAATTCTTAGGCAAATGGGGAACAGGGGGAGGGAAGAGGGTTTATGGGACTTTTGAGGAGGGGGAAACTGGGAAAGGGGAAATCATTTGGAATGTAAATAAAGAATATAGAAAATAAAATAAAAAAATTAAAAAAAGAAAGTAACTGAAATTAAGAAAGATACTACAAATCTCAAGTGTGCCATTAATATTTGTGAGATACAGATTGTGAGATACAGATTGTGAGATACAGTTTGTGAGATACAGATTGTGAGATACAGTTTGTGAGATACAAATTGTGAGATACAGTTTGTGAGATACAGTTCTCTATTGCTTCCTTTCGGTTCAAACCAGACTGAATGGGAAAAAAGGATCATTCAGGAGAAATAACAGTTCTAACTAATGTGTCCTAAAGTTAGAAAACTGATGTTCATGATACGCATGTGAAATCACTTCATGTCTTAAAAAATTGAATGTTTACATCTGTACAACATATCCATATTGTTTGTATCTGTGGATAATTAAAGGTTTACTATAAATATAGTAATAATGTTTTAAGCCTATGAGAATAACCACTATTTCTTATCTTTATGATGAACTGGAAAACCCACAAAGCTAAATAATGCACTTAATTCCTTTCTAATATGTATAAGTTAAGATAGATTATTTTTCTGTTTAATTTTAGATAGTATAAAATAAAATCCATATTTACTACATATTTAAAGTAAGATCCATTTGTCATTTAAAACCAACATTTATTGAAATAAGCTTAGATTATCTGAATGAATTTATCTATTTTATTTAAGTAGTAACAAGCTCAAAACACCAGACACCTGTTTTCTGGTTTTGTTTTTGTTTTGTTGTTACTAGAGAACCCAGAGTCTTACACAGATAATTTCTGAGCTATGGAGTTTTCACTCCCAGGACATAATTTGTCTTGTAGTTAATGATTCTGAGTTTCTAGTTCAGAGGGAACAATTTCTATTTTGTACCCCTTTGAAGTTTTCTAACTCCTCTCTCTGATGGCATTTCTCTGAAGTATCACTTCTCTCACACCATATTTTGTTATAAATTGTAATGATCCTTTAGATAGCTGGAAATAGCTGATTGCCTTTTTATGAGCTAAATCATGTAGGATCTAGTGAAGTTATTTATTAAGTAGAGAGGAAACAGAGATATATAAAACGCTTTTAGGATTTTTATGGGAAAAGGAATTTAACATCAAGAGAAATATACATCAAAGCAGCCTAAAGGTAAATATATCTTTGTAAAATTAGGAGAATTTATAGCAAATAAAAAAACCTAAATGATCAAAACTGTAGCTGTGAATGGACAATGTAAAAATTATGGTGAAACACTGATACAGAATATGCGTTCATTACAAATGTTCATTTCTTAATTAGTAAGTATGAACACTGATGTATTTTAAGTAAGCATGATCTAGAGGGAAAGAAGACATTATGTCTCAAATTTCAATTCACAGAGATGATGGAACTTCTGGTGAGAAAAATTTGAATATACAGGTATTCTAACACAAGTATGATATTAAATATCAGAGCACCTTGTAATTAAATAAGTAGAAATACTTGGTTTTGTTCTATCTATTCATGTAAAAATTCCTATTGTCAATATAAGTTTCACGGGGTAGGAGATTTAAAGATAAAAATTGTATTCAGGTTGTGTTTGAAACAGGGAGTAAATTGAAGACAGACTGGTTTGAGAAGACATGCCTCTGAAATCTCAGTTGCATCAAGAATTTGGACAGACTTTGAGAAAGAATTCTTACTAAAGGTCAAGTTATACACATTTTACCTAATAAGATGTAAGAAACAATCTAAGGAAAAAAACCTCTTCCTGGGTTACTTTTACTTTTTTGAAACAGTTAAAATTGAAATTTAAATGTATGGCATGTAAGATCACATCTTCTACATTGAGACTATTAAGAGAAATATTTCAACTATTTCAACTTCTAATGCAAATAATATTGTTTAGAAGCAGAAGGAATGAAAATACAAAGAGCCAAAACAAACTGAAAAGTCTTACCGGTGTTTGTGACATGAGGTTTTAAAAGAACTTACCTGATGCATGTAATATAAAGGTAAATCAGAGTAAATCAAAGAACAGTAATAGTTCAAACATAATTTATTAAGGACATAATCTGTATTTTCTTTGTTTGTTATTAAAATTGAAGATTGCTCAGTTCACAGGAGCATGTTAGATGACTGAAATATTAAACAATGTTCCCATTTACCCAAGTCATCACAATGACAACAGTGGTACAAATACACCATCATGGAATGGAATTCTACCACAATAAACCACTGACTTTTCCTGCCTCAACAATCACATTTGTCTCGTGCTTTAAAAATTTCCTGCAGAATAAAATAACACAAGTTAACTTATGTTCAGTTTGTTCAATGAAATGTTAGAGAGTATTAAAAATTCAGTGTTTCTTTCCATCTTACACTACGATTTTATTGATTACTAATGTTGCACAATTATCCACAAATCAAATATAAATGGCAAAAATACCAACCCTTTTAGTGGCCTTTTTTAAAAGGTACTCTGCCCTGATTTGAGCAGGCTTGCTGCACTTCAAAACAGCCATCATCCTTGTGAATACAAAGCACGTATAATCCATTCCTTTCCACACATACCTCATTCTACCACTAAACACATGCAGAATAAATGTTCTCTTAGATGTATTTTTGACTAATTTATTTCGTATTAATATGAAAAGTCTATCATACTACTCTCTAGTCTACAGTTCACTGCAGTTCAAATGTTATAAACCTTGCTGAATGTAGCATAAAGTTTTATATAAGAATTTTACTGTCTTAGGATACCAACAAGTTTTTGTTTCTCAGTGTTCTAAAGGAAAATCTCACAAGAATAGAGAATTCTCAGTGTAACTAGGATCCAAAGATATGATTTCCTGGGGGATTCACCAATTATATAGTATAGAAATGCTTTTTATAAAAATAACCTTCTGTATACACACATACACACACACACACATACACACACAAACACACACACACACACACATACACACACACATACACACACACATACACACCTCTTTTACTTTCTTAAATCATTGCTTTCAGAGTATTGATAATAGATTTCTCTACTATTTGAATATCATGACATACTTATGTTGAAATTGTGGTTCTGTAATTCTGTGTTATTTCAAGTGGATATTAAAAGTGAAAAAAGAATTTAATGTGTTAGTGTTTACCTTAAATCATAGCACTAAGGAGCCAAAGGCAAGTGGTATTGAGTTCAAGGCAAGCCTTGTTTACATTGCAGGTTTCAGACTAGTTTAGTGAAGATGCGCAGTAAGAACCTTTCATTTTAGGCAGATGCAGAACAATTGACCTCAAAAGATGTCTACTACACTACAACATTCCTCTTGTCTCATATGCTTAAGAATAAATCCTATGGAGCAAATCAATTTGTTGACATACTTAGAATCTATATTAAGTGGTTCTTCATTGTGATGCTGTATCATATAGTGCATTTATTTTATTTCTTATATTTAAAACAAGTTTGGGGGAATGCCAGGACAGGGAAAAGGGAGTGGGTGGGTTGGTGAGTAGGGGGAGGAGATGGGATAGGGTGTTTTTGGAGGGGAAACCAGGGAAGGGGATAACATTTGAAATGTAAATTAAGAAAATATCTAATAAAAAAAGAGATAAAGAGACTGTGAACTCTGCTTATCAGCCTTAAATAGCATCATTGTATTATGTGTAGAGTAAGCTTATCTAGATTTTGTATGATTCTGTTTGTTGCTATAATAAGCCTTATAGTCTCAAACCATGAAAAAGAAATTTAATGGTTAACTGACAAACACGTATCCTTGTTATTATATATATAACCTTAATAAAAATATAAAAATGTCACATTTCATGCTTTAAAAAAGTTTTGAATTTAAATGTATTCTGCTCATATTCTTTCCCTGTACATTCTCATATGTATCAGCTCATAGTTTTTCTAATTTATGTATTAGCAAACATATTCCAATTAATAAAATTATGCATATTGTGATAGTTTGTATGTACTTGGTCCAGGGAGTGGCACTATTTAGAGGTGTGGCCTTGTTGGAGTAGGTGTGGCCTTGTTGAAGGAAGTATGTTACTGTGGGCATGGACTTTAAGGCCCTTATCTTAGGTGCCTGGAAGCTAGTCTTTTCCTAGCTGCCTTGGGAACAAATTATAGAATTTTCAGCCCTTCCTGCACCATACTTCCTCAGATGCTGCCATGCTTCCACCTTGATGATAGTAGACTGAACCTCTAAACCTGTAAGCCAGCCCCAATTAAATGTTGTCCTTATAAGAGTTGCCTTGGTTATGGTATCTGTTAATAAAAGTAAAGCCCTAACTAAGATACATCTGTTTCACAAAAATCCAGTTTTTATAATGTTAAAGTTTATAGGTTTTTATTCTTAGGATAAATTTTTTAAGTGGAATTACTGAATATAAAGCAAGCTCAGTATAGCTTTCATTAGCTGCTACTTAATTATTCTCTACATGGACTCAGTAAGTTCCCAACAATTAGATTATTCCCAAGAATTAGTCAATTCTACCAAATTAGAATTTTTGTTTCTAACTTCCTTAACACTGGAGTTGTTTTTTATGGATTAAAAAAACAATTCAGGGTTCACCTAGAGCACAGCTAGCAGATGTGAGTTGGGCATGGTCCCCTGACCTCTATTGTCTGGCCTGCATCTCTCTCTGTCATCCCAAGGAGCCTTGCTGGACTCCAGGAAGGCCTCCTGAGGAAGCCTGAAGGGGATCCATGAACATCCAGTTTAAACCCCTCACCCAACAATCACTTACCAGTCAGGTCCATCAGTGCACAGGCAACAGAGGTAGTTGCTAGTGGTTCCCCAACTTCTATGGTCTGGACTAGGGCTCAGGCTACCATTCCAAGAAGCCTTTTGGGGCCACAAGAACACCCAGTTTAAGCCACCTCTACCAATCCTCTATCTGCTGGGTCTACCTGGGTCACAACAGCAGAGGTAAGCAGTATGCTGTTCCCTGGTATCCATTGTCAGGCTCTGCCTGCCTCCCCAAGAAGTCCTGATGGCATTAAGAACATTCAGCCAAGACCAGGGACAACCAGATAGCTAAGGTATAGCATAAGAGCACAATCCTCAAGAGCCCAGGGCAATATGGCAGGACCAGGGCCCAGCTATCTTGCTACAACAAGCTCTGGATATTCTAACACAACTGAAACAAAGATGATAACCTTAAATCCAAACTTATAAAGATGATAGAGGCCTTTAAAATGAGGGAATGAATAAATCCCTTAAAGAAATACAGAAAAATACAATCAAACATGTGAAGGAAATGAATAAGACTTCCCAAGAACTGAAAATGTAACTGGGGCTTACCCTGACTGTTAGCTGCCTGCAGATTCCCTGAACTCGCCTTCCTTGTTTTACTTCAGTGGGAGAGGATGTGCCTACTGCTGCTGTGACTTGAGGTAACAGCGGTAGTTTGGTACTTGGACAGGGGGAACCTCCCCATTCTCAGAGAAAAAGGGGAGGAATAATGCAGAAGAGGTTATGTGAGGCGGGACTGGGAGGAAGGGGCTGTGTCAGAATGTACATTAAATTAAATTAACTGAAAACATAAATAGAACCAATAAAGAAAACACAAACTGAGGACATCCTGGATATGAAAAGCATAGGGAAGAGAATAGGAAGTAAAGATACAAGTATCACTAACAGAATTCAAAAAATGCAGGAAATAATCTCAAGTGTAGAAGATATAATTAAAGAAACTGATAGATCAGTTAAAGAAAATGCTAATGTCTGAAAAGTTCATGACACAAATCATCTAAGAAATCTGGGACCAAACAGAGGCCATGAAGATTCAAAGAGACCACAGATATCAGCCCACACAGAGTATATCCAGCAAAACTTTCAATCACCATAGATGGAGAAAACAAGATATTCCACGACAAGTCCAAATTTAAAGAATATCTACTCACAAATCCAGCCCTATAGAAGATGCTAGAAGAAAATTTCCAACCTAAGGAGGCTAACTATACCCAAGAAAACACAGGAAAAAAGTAACCTCACATCTGCAAATGATAAAAAGAGAAGCACAAATGCATGCATGTGTGCACGTGCATGTGCGCATGCACACACACACACACACACACACACACACACACACACACACACACAACCTCCATCAACATCAAAATAAAAGGAGATGACAATTAACAATTTCTGGTCTAATATTTCTCAACATCAATGGACTCAGTTCCCAAATAAAAAGTCAAATGCCAATAGAATGGATGCAAAAACAAGAGCCATTATTCTGTTCTATACAAGAAACGCCCATTATCAAAAAACATAGACATTACCTCAGAGTAAAGAGCTGGAAAAATGTTTTACAACAAATGGACACAAGGAGCAAGGTAGAGTAGACATTTTGGTGTATAATAAATAGACTTTCACCAAATTTAATCAAATGAGATGAGAAAAGACACTTCATACTTATCAAAGGTAAAAATTTACCAAGATAATGTCTCAGTTCTGAACATCTATGCTCCAAATGCAAGGGCACCCACATTTGTAAAAGAAACATTACTGAAACTTAAATTGTCCATCAAACTCTGTATATTAATAGTAAGAGATTCCATCACCCCACTCTCACCAATGGTCAGGTCTTCCAGACAGGAACTAAACAGAGAAATATGAAACTAACAGAGTTTATGAACCAAAGAGACCTAACAGACAGATAATAGATTAGCTATAGATAGATGATAGATGATAGATAGATAGATAGATGATAGATAGATAGATAGATAGATAGATAGATAGATAGATAGATAGATAGATACCATTCACCGCAAAACAAAAGAATATATCACCTTCTAAGCACTTCATGGAACCTTCTCCAAAACTGATCATATAATCAGTCATGGAGAAAGCCTTAAGATATACAACAAAATAGAAATAACGCCTGTGTCTTATCAGACCACCACGGATTAGAGATGGAATTCAACAACAATTGAAACAACAGGAAGCCTACAAACTAATGGAAACTGAATAACTCTCTACTCAATGATAACTGAGTCAGAGAAGAAAAAAAGAAATTAAAGGCTCTATAATTCAATGGAAATGAGGGCAACACATACCAAACTTATGGGACACTGTGAAAGTGGAAAGCTCATAATACTAAGTGTCTTCGTAAAGAGGTTAGAGATAGCTCATACAAGCAACTTAAAAGCACTCCTGAAGTCTCTAGAACAAAAGACACAAACACAACCAAGAGGAGTAGATGGTAGGAAATAAACTCAGGGATAAAACCAATCATTTAGAAACAAGGAGAACAATGCAAAGAACCAACAAAAAGTAGGGCTTGTTCTCTGAGAAAATAAATAAAAGAGGCAAACTATTAGCCAAATTAACTAAAAGGCAGAGAGTCAGTATCCAAATCAAAAAGATCACAAATGAAAAGAGGGACCTAAGATCAGACAATGGGGATATTCAAAGAATCATTAGGTCTCACTTCAAAAGCATATACTTCACAAAATTGGAAAATGTAAAAGAAATGGATGATTTTCTAGATAGATACCACTTACTAAAGTTAAATCAAGATCAGGTAAACTATTTAAACAGCCCTATAACCACTAAGGAAATAGAAACAGTCATTAAAATCTTCCAACCATAAAAAGACCAGGGCCATACAGTTTTAGCAAAGAATTATACCAGAATTCAAAGATGAGCTAATGCTGATACTCCTCAAACTTTCTCACAACATAGAAACACAAGGATGATGGCTAAACTCGTTCTATGAGGCTACAATCACGATGATACCTAAACCATATAAAGACTCAACAAAGAAAGAAAATTTCTGGCCAATTTTCCTTATGAATATTGATGAAAAATAATCAATTAAAATACTAGTTCCATTCATTGAGTCCAAGAGGACACCAAAAACATCATCTGCCATGAACAACAACTAAGCTTCATCCCATAGATACAGGAGTAGTTCATTATACAAAAACCCATCAAAGTAATCCACCATATAAACAAACTGAAAGAAAAAAGAAAGCAAATGGGGAATCATCTCATTAGATGCTGAAAAATGTTTTGAGAAAATCCAATGCCTCTTCATGTTAAACATACTAGAAAAACTAGTAATGGTCCTACTGCAAGACCCAGCTATATGACTCCTGAGCTAATACCAAAATGTTGCTTCACCATACCACAAGGATATGTACTCCATATCAAAGCAGCTTTATTTGTAATATCCAGAACCAGGAAACAATCAAGATGCCCAAGTGAAGAGTAGATACAGAAAATTTGGTTCATTTAAACAATGGAATACTATTCAGCTATTAAAACAAAGACATCATGAAATTTGCAGCCAAATGAATGGAACTAGAAAATATTATTCTGAGATAAGTAACCCAGACCCAAAAGTGCATGAATAGTATATACTCACTTCTAAGTGGTTATTAGCCATAAAGTACAGGATACCCATGCTATCCCCTACAACCCTGAAGAGCTAAACTAGAAGGAAAGCCTAAGTGAGGATGCTCAAATCTCACTTACAGGGAATAAAATAGTCATAGAAGTCAAATGGATGGAGCGTCTGTGTGAGAGTGGGGATAGAGTGGGTGCAGGGATTCAGGATTGAATGTAGGGGGAGGCAGGAGAGAGGGCCACATGGCTAGGAAAGTGAATGGAGATCAGGGGTTGGTAGGGGTCAGGGCATCTCTAGAAAGTGCCAGAGACTTAGGGGGTTAGGGAGGCTCTCAGTCTATGGTGGTGATTTTAGATGAGATTTACAGCAGTTGGTATATGGAAACTGAAGAGGCCACCTCCTGTAGCCAGGCAGTACCCCACTTGGAAAGATAAGGTTATCCAGCCCACCCACAAAACTTTTGACTCAAATTTTGTCTTGTCAACAGGAAATGCAGGAACAAAGATGGAGTAGAGACTAAGGAATGGCCAACCAAAAACAGACCCAAATGGGGATCTATTACAGGTGCAAGCACCAATCCCTGATACTATTAATGATACTCTGGTATGCTTACAGTCAGGAGCCTAGCATGACTGCCCTCTGAGAAGCTCCAAACAGCAGCTGACTGAAACTGATGCAGAGACCCACAGCCAAACATTGGGTGGAGCATGAGGCCTCTTATGGAAGAGTTGGAAGAATGATTATGGGCCCCAAAGGGGATAGGAACTCCACAGGAAGAATAGGTAGTCAACTAATATGGACCCTTGGAGGATCTCAGAGACTGAACCACCAACTAAAGAGCATACATGAACTGGACGTAGGTCCTCAGCACATATGCAGTAGATGTGTAGTTCAGTGTTTTTGTAGGTCCCTGTCAGGGTTCAGCCTTGACACAGGATCAGAGTTCTCAACTGGAAGCAGGAGATATCTGGAAGGTGCCTAATAAATATACACAGACTACTTTTTGGATAGAAGCTGACAGGCAATTTTTCAAGGCTTAAAGTTTCTCTTCTCTCTCATTCTCTGCTCTCTTTCTTGCTCGCAGCTTGAGGCTGTACACACTCTGCATTCTCCTGCGTACTCTGCTTTTCACCTGTGCACTTTTCTTTTCTTGCACTCTCACGCTCATACATACCTCTGTGTGTTCCCTTTTTACTCACACACACACACTTCACACACATCTCTCTCACACACACCACATGCACTCTCCTTTCACTCACACACACATTCTCTATACACACCTCACATTCTCTCTTCACTTTTCTCATGCTCTTCGCATTTGCTCTCTAACTTGCTCTTCACATGTTCACTACTCGCTCTCTACATGCTCTCTTGCCTTCTTGCCTCAGTCTTTTATGGATACTCCAAAAGCAGATACAAAAGACATTGTATAATCGTTGCCAAATCAAATTCAAAAGAATAACTACATCCCACAAAGAATCAAGAATTACAATGGTTCCCCCAAAATTTCAAGCTTCCCTATTCCCAGGCCTATAGCCAAAATAATAATAATTGTAAACTTATCATTATTTAAACTTCAACTTATTATACTTCAGAGCTCAGAACTCCAAGGTCAGCTACTTGCATTTTCTTGTGAAGTTCTAATGATAAATGACATGGGCAAAGCTGCCAGGCAGTGGCCAGAAAGAATCAAGTTAACCCTTAACTCGGTAGTTCCCCTAGTTTTCCATTTCTACACATTGCACACAATGACCCTCCTAAGAGTCCCAGTGTTTTGACTTAGTTTTACTAATATAAGATTTTACATATTCTATACTTGCTTATCCAGGAACCACTCTCAAATGTTATGCAAAACTTATTTAATAACTTTAATAATTTTTTCTTTCTTTGGGGTCCCAATGTTGGTTCTAATTCATTTTCTAATAATTTCATCAAACTTTCTTTGCAAGTCAAGCATTAATCTGGAACTACCATTGTATACTTATTGCATTGTTTCTAAGATGAGAACACACAGCATGCACTGGACCATTAGGACTGTACTGTGCTGTGCCCCATGCCTCAATTTTTAATTAAGAATCATTACATCAGGAAACATCTAGTTCCACAGAATTTGCAAGAGCAGAAGGAGAAAGAAGTAAAGTCAGATATAATAGAATAATTATGCACACCAAGGCCAACTGAAAAATAGTCACGCACAAATGAAATTTATACAGCCATTGTCCAGGGCTTAGGTTAGGATAAATGGGAACAACTGTTGTTACAAAGAGATGCTGAGGGCTGCTGAAATGTCTCCATCCCAGCCTACTGCAGGCAGGCTCTGTCATTGTTTGCTGTCCCTAGCAGGTCCCCAGCAACTGGAGTGTTGCCCATCTGTGGATCTGTGTGAGGGGGTAGTGGGATGAGAGAGGGGTCTGATATTGGGATGTAAATTAGATAAATAAATGAATAAACAAATAAACAAATAAATAAATAATTATGATGGGTGTAGTTAACCTTTCTTTAGGTTTGAATTTTCCTTCTCGCACCTTCTGTAGGGCTGGATTTGAGATAGGTATTGTTTACATTTGAACTTATCCAAATACCTTATTTTTTCCATTTACAGTAATTGAAAGGTTTTCTGGAAATAGCAAACTGGGCTAGACTATGTGGTCACTTAGCATCTGCAGCATGTCGATCTAGGCCCTGCTGACTTTTAGAGTCTCCATGAAGAAGTTAGGTGTAATTCTAACAGTTCTGCCATTATATGTTATTTTGTCTTTGTCTTTTGCAGCATTCACATGTTTTCCTGGTTTTCTTTAAGGGACTTATTAATTTCTTCTTTAAGGACCTTTATCATATTTGTAAAGGATAATTTAAGGTCTTTTTCTTGTGTTTCAGCTATACTAAAATATCCAAGGCCTGCTGTGGTAAGATAGCTGGGTACTAGTGGAGATATATGTTCCTGGTTGTTATTGATTGTATTTTTTTCACTGGCATCTTAGAATCTGGATTTGAGATGATTATAGGTTTAGATTCAGATTTCTGCATTTGTCTAGGTGGGGTGGGTATTTTGTTCCTTGGATTCTGTTTCCTCTCTGTAATTTTGGAGAGTGTGATTGCTCTGTGTTGCCTCCTTTTTTGGCCCATTCAGGTGGGTGAGTTCACAGGAAATTCCTGCTGGTATTGAAGGCTGGAATACTGGAATGAGATGGGGGAAGGAATGTTAGAGGAGAAAACCTTTGTGTTCCCTTGGAGATAGGGTCAAAGAGAAAAGTGAGACCACAGCAGGTTTCCAGCTACAGAGCTTTGGATGAGATTGGGCTACTGGATTTCAGGAGCAGTAGGAGAGGCGTTATTCTGCCTTCAGCCTACCTTTTACCTTAGAATGAGTAGCCTTTGGGTTAGCAAGGGATCTGGGACAATGCAAAAAGTTGGGTGAGGAAGTAGAAGATCTGTGAAATCAACAGGGAATGGAGCAGGAAGACAAGGAAGGCTGCCTGTGGTGTTCTGCTGCAGAGACTGGAATGACACTGAGGGATTGGATCTGGTGGAACAGAGAGAAAGGAGGTGAGTAGGCAGGCTACTTGGTTGGAAGTCAAATATTGGAATACATTGCAAGACATTTAAACAAACTGAGTCCCAACTTCCAGATGAGGTGAGACCTAAAGGGAGGAAGAGAATGTGGAATGTACCTTAGTCAGCATTCTCAAACATTCACTAGAGAAAATTTCGTAAGCTTCTCTGCCCCAAGAATGAAATTCCCAAGATATAATGGAACTGTTTTTGTTTTGGTTTAGGTTTTTTTTTAGCCATAAGTTGACTCATAGTGAGCCGGTGTTCTTTTTTCATGGCACACTGGAAAGACAGAAACTTTTATTAAATAGAGTTTGCTCTTCATATTTTCACTTAAACTGAAGTAAATTATTTATCCTTGTGGGTTGGTTGCTAAGGGAATGAAATTGGCAAACTATTGAAACAAAGAGAGGAAAGTTTACTATGATAAGAACACAGTGATCCAACAAGGCCATGACCTTGTTGGGCAGCAGTGGGAGGAGTTGCTCTTGGTCCTGTGGGGGTTCAATGCCCCAGTGTAGGGGAATGCCAGAGCAGGAAGGCAGGATTGGGTGGATGGGTGGGTGAGTGGGGGAGCACCCTCAGAGAGGCAGGGGGAGTGACCATGAGATAGGTGGTTTCCAGAGGGAAGACCTGGAAAATGGATAACATTTGAAATGGAAATAAAGAAAATACCAATAAAAAACATGTTATCAAAGGTTAAAAAAAAAAAAGAACACAGTGTTTGTACTGCTATAGAAGGTCTGAACAGATTTGTAGAGAAGCATGGAAAACTGAACTATGTAAATTGAAGAAGGCAAAGAGCAGATGTATACTACCAAATGTGCTTTGCTGTCCCTTCATTCCCCTTCTCTCCCCTTCCCTTCCCTTCCCTTCCCTTCCCTTCCCTTCCCTTCCCTTCCCTTCCCTTCCCTTCCCTTCCCTTCCCTTCCCTTCCCTTCCCTTCCCTTCCCTTCCCTTCCTTTCCTTTCCTTTCCTTTCCTTTCCTTTCCTTTCCTTTCCTTTCCTTTCCTTTCCTTTCCTTTCCTTTCCTTTCCATGAGTCCAGAAAGGTGAGACTAATGTGCAATTTCAAAGATCCTCAAATGGAGATGGGTAGTGGTACAGAGTGACTAGAATAAGCAGAAGGAACAATTTGTTGTGCAGCCCTCTAGGGATTCAGGTATGGACACATGTGCAGTACATAGGTTTAAAATTATTTTCGAGCTGTGTTTTAAAATACATAATTAAATTTGTGAAAATTGGCATAATCGGAATTGATAGACATTTTATTTACTGATTTTAGTTTAAATAGAAAAATCTCCAGACCAAGGTACAAATAATGAACAATTAGAATGTCTTTCTTGGGTTATAATCACCTTCAACATTTACAAATTATAAACCAATAAAATAATTAGTACCAAACTCCAAGTTTAATTATTTCAAGCAAAACTCATCAGATTAAGTTGTATTCTCAGCATACTTTTGCAGGAGAATTTTTACAATAGTTTTCCAATTATGTGGCATATTTTACATCACTCATCATAGGACTTTTATGTGTTTTCCTTACTTATTTTTCATGGTCCACTGGAAGTAAGAACATTTTTAATTTATCTTTAAAATTTATTAAATTTTCTTGCTGATAATGACAATCCAATTATGTTACATTATATTCATGTTCTGTGTCTTTTATAAATAAGCCACATAAAATAGCTTAATTAACTTGATAAATCTAAGAAGTTTAGGTTGAATAAACATTTAGTACATAGAAATTTATGACAATTATCTATAAACATACACATAAACGTCTAATTTAAGAGTGTGGTTTTGAGAAAACACTTTCACCTCTCAGTTAGGAAGATGTACTAAAAGAAAAACACAGAAACACTCACATAGGTTCAGCAAAAAAGTGACTAATACATTCAATGTTGGTTTAGATCACAAATAATACATATGAGAATAGTTCATATTTCAACAACATATTATTCATGTCTAAATCTTGTCTCATAGTTTTTAAAAGAACAAAATCTATGAAACACATTTTTGAAAGCTTCCTTTACCTGCTGGTTCCTTAGGGTGTAAATGAAAGGGTTTAGCAAAGGGGCCACAGAGGTGTTGAGCACAGCTATACCTTTATTTAGGGTCACCCTTTCCTTGGCTGATGTTTTCACATACATGAAGATACAACTCCCATAAGTAATGGAAACAACAACCATATGTGAGGAGCAGGTAGAAAAGGCTTTTTTCCGTTGTTGAGCTGAAGGAAACTTTAGGATGGTTTTGATGATGAGTGTGTAGGAGAGGATAACTAAGATCAAGGTGATGATAAGTGTCATTATAGCTAAAGCAAAAGCCATCAATTCTATTAACCGCGTGTCTGTGCAAGACAGCTCCAAGACAGAAGTGTCACAAAGGAAGTGATCAACAGTTTTGGAAGCACAGAAATCCAGTTTGAGCCCTAAGAGCAAAGGGGGGAAGATGACTAAGAACCCAGTTACCCAGGAGCAGAGGACTAGTAGGTGGCACACTTTGCTATTCATGATGATGGGGTAGTGCAATGGTCTGCAGATGGCTACATAGCGATCATAGGACATGGCAGCCAGGAGGTAGAACTCTGTGGCCCCTAGTAGAAAAAAGAAGAACAACTGAGTCACACAAGCGTTGTACAAAATCATTTTCTCTCCTAAGAGAATGCTTGTGAGGAACCTGGGAATGCAGACTGTAGTGAATGCAATTTCTAAGAAAGAGAAATTCCGGAGAAAGAAATACATTGGAGTCTTGAGGTGGGGATCCAGCAGGGTGAGAAGTATGATCACGAAGTTCCCCATCAGACTCAAGATGTAATTGAAAAACAGAAACAGGAAAATCAGAATTTGTAGCTGAGGGTCAGCTGTCAGTCCAAGCAAAATGAATACTATCTCCACGGACTGGTTCTTCATTTCTCTTGTTTCCTAATAAATCTACAGAAAATATTAAGTTAATAATCACACCTAGGAAAAATATTCTTTTCATTCTCAGTTATAAAAATTCTATATTCATAGGTTTAATAAATGCACTTATGTTTTCAGAAATCAACATTCAAGTCACTCTTTGAACATGTCCTACATTAAATTATCATGATTTTCTGAATTCCGAGATTCTAGTGTAGTCATGTACACTCAGCTTTTACTAATTCAAGTTAACTGCAAATTAATTGATTGTTCATATTGGCCACAATAACTACCATTTTAGGAATACATGTAATGGAATAGGACATTTCAAAGAAGGCTTTATTACAACAAATAGATTTCCTACTTTAATACAAAATAAGCAGCATCTTCTATGGTGAATGTGATGGTGATTACACCAAAGTAGTGAATAGCTCAAGTCTCAAGACTGTGTCATCAGCTAAACCTACAATAAACAGTGTCACCCTGAAAGGCTTCCCATTATAGTCCTCTGGCTCAAATTAAGTTTGAATGGGAAGAAGAAATCTGTCAGTAAAAAATAAGAGTGATAATTTGTGTGTGTGTGTGTGTGTGTGTGTGTGTGTGTGTGTGCTATAATTAGAAAAGTGATGTTTAACATAATGATTCCAATCCACCTCTTGTTTTCCAGTTGAATTTGTTTGGACAACACATGTTTTGTATCTCTGGATGTTTATTGCTTTATTTTAAGCATTCTAAAAAGATTTTTATCCCATAAATATAGTTCAAGTTCTTTAATTTATTTGATTAATTAGAAAACTCATAAATCTTGGAATTTAAATATTATGAAATTGCCCAGTAGAAGCAATCTAAGTTTGGCATTAAAAAATTCATACATACCAAAACACACCTAAATTAAGTCACTAATCAGAATGGTCAATATACCAGTTATGTGTTTTCTGTCTGAGTTTCTCCACCCAGGGTTTTGTACATGCCAAGCAATTCAAAGCAATAATTTGGCTACAGAGGCTCAGTTCCAACTCATAACTTCCTCTGTGGTTTAAGAAATGGTGTTTCAGATAGTTTAGAGTAACACACAGGGAATAAGTTTAATATTGTATCCTTTTGAATATTTCTAGCCCCTCTCTTTGATGGCACTCAGTGTCACATCCTTCATAGTACATTTCATTATTAATTACTTTAATGATGATACAGGGAGTAGAGATAGTTGAAATTCTTACTAATGCTTACAACATACAGAATTTACCAAAGAGCCATAATCAATATAATGGAAGCAGAGGAATATCAAAATTCCCTTGTGTTATGGTAAAAGAAACATGAAGAAAAAATGATGTTACAAAAATTAAAATAGCAAAACTTTACCTACAAATGTATAGATAATAATAAAGTGGAGAAAATTACATAAATATATTTTTTAAATATTTCTTTTACTAATGCCTATCTCTGCTCATTACTTAAATTATAAGAACATAATTATATTTTAAGTAAGAAAAAGTGAAAATCTAGAGGGAAAGAAGAGAGTATGTCAAATTTTAAGCTCACAGTTAGTGGTTGATGGCTGAGATGAATTTTAGATATATAGATATCTTATCAAAATAATAATATTGAAATATCACATCAACTAGCAATTAAATAAAATCTTGACTTCATTGATAATTATATATGCAAAACTAATATTTTACTGTTCTACAATTAGACAAATAACTTTAAATATATTCAAGTTTGTTTTATTCCAAAAGGTCAAAATAAGAACTACAGCTTTCAAGTTATAGCTTTGAAAATTCAGCACCTTAAAAGTTTTTGAAAGAACTTTAAGTCTTCTTACTAAAAAGCTAAGTTACAAGTGTTTCTTCTAATAAGATCCAGTTTTCAGGGCTGATCCTTTCTGTAGATACTCTTTCCTATTTGCTTTTATATAAAATCTTACTGCAGTGCGTTAGTTTTAAGCATATTTGTTAAATGTTCATAAAATTTGCACCCAAAAAAGAGGTTCATTAAAATATTCAAGGAAAAAAACTCTTTCTTGATTGCTTTTGCTATTTCTAAAAAATAGTGAAATCAATTTAAAATGGACACTGTAAAATCATATCGACTGTGTTGAAGATAGTAATAATACTATTTCCAGTCTTTTAGCTTTTAATACATAAAGTATTTCCTAAAAACAGAACATATAAAATAGAAAGAACTAAATAAAATTGAAAATTAAATGTCTTTCCCACAATGGTATCATAATTTTTAGAAAAATAAAACCCTTATATATAAAAAGAACTTAAATAATATTCTAGACAAATAAACTTGAGTAAATCAAAGAACAGTAATAGCTCAAACATGTTCTTTGAAAATAATAAGTGGAATTTCCTTCATGCATCATGTCATTTAAGCCATGAAACTGTTGAATGAAGAATATACAATTCACAGGTTTACATTAAATGTCATGAAACATTATAAAATGTTCCTTTTTACATAAGTCATCTCAATGATAACACTACATGATGACAGCATGGCACAATCATGTAATGGAATTTTATCACACCAAACCATTGATTTGTCCTTCCTCAACAATAACATTACCATGTATTCTTAAGGTGGAAAAAAATAAGCTACAGACTAAAATACAACAAGCTAATAAATGCAATTATGTTCATTAGATGAAATGTTAAAGAATATTTTCTAAAAGTCAGACTTTCATTTTAGATAGTGCTTATATTGATTACTGTTTCACCACTATCTGCAAGTCAAATGAAAATGGAAAAAGAACTAACCCTGTGATTGTTTTGCAGCTTTTTCAATAAGTTGGGTGTGCAGATTTGAGTAAGCTTTCTGCACATAACCCAGCCCAACATCCTTGTGTAAAGAGAATATTGACGATCCACTCTCCTCCCTTAGCACCTCATTGTACTCCAAATACAATGATTGAACATATGTCCTTTTAGAGGTATTATTGTTAACTAATTTATCTCATGTTGATATAAAAATAAATCACATCACCCTCTACAGTTGATTACAGTTCACCTGTGAGAAGTGTTATAAACTTGCTGAATTTGGCATATAGTACTATATAAAAATTCACTGTCTTTTGAGACAATGGAGGATTTATTTCCTAGTGTTCTATAGGAAAATCTCACAAGAATGAATAATCCTCAGGGTAACTGAGATACAAGAACATCATTTCCTGAGGGATTGCCAAATTGTATGATATAAAAGTGCTTTTTATAAAAATAGACCTTTGTGTGTGTATGCTTGTATATACACTACTCATTTTTCTTTTACTATTCTTAATATTGCTTCTAGAGTATTGTTAATAGATTGCTACAATACTTGAATGCTTATCACGTACATGTCTTTATCTTCCTGTTTGGAATATGAGTAGTTAGAAATAGTTTTGTTATATTTAACTAATGAGAAAGTGACATCCATTTTCTTTAAAATATACTTTTTATATTTTCTATGTATACATATATTTTATATTTATGTTATATACTTATATTTATATAATTTATATATTACATATTATACAAAATTATATAATAAGGAACACAATAATTAATATAAATATATTAATATAAACATATATAAATGTATAAATACATTAAATATGTGAAATATATAAATATATTTGTATATTTATTAAACATAGATATGTAAATATAAATATTTATTATATAAACATATTTATATATTATATACATGTAATGTTTTATCTGTATGCATGTCTACATACTAGAAGAGGCCATTGGATCCCATGTTATTACAGTTATAGATGGTTATGAGCCACCATGAGGGTGCTGGGATTTGAACTCAAAACCTCAGGAAGAATAGGCATTGCTCTTAACTACTGGACCATTTCTTCATCCCCACCTTTTCTTTTAATACTGCTTAGTTCCTCCCCCTTGTATTTTCTCATCTTACAGTCTATTTATTATTATTGGTTTAGCTCTTCATGCTCCTCTAGCTTTCTGTGTTCATTGTGGAGATAAGGTAATCTCTGCTAATTATAGGTCTTTCAGCTTTTCTTTGCAATAGTTATATAATGTCTTTCCAAATGTGCGGTGTTGCAGGAATTTTAAAAAAGTTCGACCTGCCAACTCTCCACAGGTTCTGGACATGCTCCCACACTCTTGCCTCACCAACTCTCTGGAACTGCCAGTCTCTAGGCCCACAAAGTCTCCAGCCCTGCGGGATCATAGGGCCTCTGCTAGGACTTGCTCACTTGGTTGTCTCTCTGTTAGCCACCTCTTTGGTGGGGGACCCCAAGTTCCTCTTGCTACCACGCAATACACCACACACTCAAGGTCTGCCAGCTCACCATTCAATTACCTGGTAGAAGCATAACTCTTAACACTTGATTAGTTAACCAATTAGATTTATAGATATTATAATCACAATTACAAGACGCCAATACAGTAAAAGCCTTATCCCAATATTTCTAACCTTAGGGAAACACACAGAAAAACGTCAGATTCCATCCTGGTTCTCCAACTCCAACCTCCGACCCTCTCAAGGCTGTGCACCCTCTCCCTACCACTCTAACTCTGCCCCCTTTTCCATGTCCAATCACAGGCCTTCCACTGCCCCAATATGATTGAACATGGAAAATACAGCAACAAACAGGATTCTCAAAAAGGTCAATTTTAGGAAGGAAGCACACTTGCAACCAAGCTTGCTTATAAAGAAATTTATTCTTTGAAACAATGTTTATTTTTCCATTTATGTGTCAAAACCCAGCTTCAGCACCACAAGGTAAACTGAAGCAAGTGTACACAGAGTTGGCGACCAGGGGCTGGGCACTGATGGTACCCAGCATTGGCCTCTTCTGATAGTTTGGAGTTTGCCCAGCTGGTTTCCTGTTTTCCTCTGGAGATTACAGTTCAATGATTGGACAAGTCTAGAAGAGACTTGGAACCTTTAACATTTGTAGAGACTTATATACTATAGGGATTTTGGAAGTTGGACTAAATATATTTTCTATTATGCTCTGACTAGGTATGGGTCCCAAAGATTCATTTGTTTGAACAAGTCTATGGGGGCCAGGAAGTGGAATGTGGTGGTTTGAATATGCTTGGCCCAGGGAGTGACACTGGTAAGATGTGTAGCCTTGTTGGAATAAATGTGGCCTTGAGGGAAACGTGTGTCACCGTAGGGGGTGGGTAGTGATACCCTCCTCCTAACCACATGGAATCCAGTCTTCTCCTGTCAGTCTTTGGATGAAGATATTAAACATTTAGTTCCTCCAGCCCCATGTCTACCTGGCCACTGCCATTGCACTTTGATGATAATGGATTGAACCTCTGAACCTGTGAGCCAGCCCCAATTAAATGTTGTCCTTTATAAGATATGCCTTGGTTATGGTGTCTCTTCACAGCAATGAAACCCTAAGACATATGGTATGTACTCACTTATAAGTGGGTATTAGCCACAAAGTACAAGATACCCTTGATAGACTCCATATATTCAAAGAAGCTAAACAAGAAGGAATACTCAAATGAGAATGCTTGAGTCTTGCTTATAAGAGGGAACAAAAATAGTCATAGGTGGCAGATGGAGTAAAGGAACTGGATGGGAGAGAGTATGGGAAGAAAAATTGGAGTGGGAGGCAGGTTCAGGATCAGGTGTGGGGAGAGACAGGAGATGGCCAGAGGACCAGGAGAATGAATAGAAGTCTGCAGTTGGTAGGAGTTTAGGGGTTGGTGGAATCTCAAGGATGTTCCAGAGATTTGGGATGGGGGAGGCTCCCAGGAATCAATATGGGTGACCTTAGCTGAGACTCACAGCAGTGTGGATATGGAACCTGAAGAGGCCACTGCTATGCCAGGCAGGAACCCCAGTGGAGTGATAGGAACACAAACCCACCTACAATACTTTCAACCCAAAAAAGAATGGTGGGTGTTTGCAGCATTTGTATATTTGTGTCTGTGAGCTTGAACCATTGTAATAGACATTTATGGGCAAACCACTCTTGACTTTCCACCTGACTTTCCTGTTAAGATGGAAGCCCTTATAAAGAAACACTCCACAGCTGTGTTCACAATAGGTGTACTGACAGCCAATATGCTACTCTTTGATGCGATTATGTTCCCCTATGAGAGGAGCTCTTTCATGATATAGTCAGTTGCATGCCCAGTGTGGTTCAAAACTGTCTGAGCAAAATGCCTGAAGTGAGGACTTTGGCATTTGCAACATCTGTTAGGAGAGTTCTTGAAGAAATTTCATATCTTCACACAATAGTTATGTAGCCATCATTCATTTCAATTAAAACAGCTTGTTTACTAGAAAAAATTATCCTGTCTACAAAAAATGCAGGGATGGGGGATAGAGCAGAGACTAAGGGAACTGACAATCAATATCTGGCCCAACTGGAAACCCATCCCATGGGCAAGCACCAATCCCTGACACTATTAATGATACTTTGCTATGTTGCAGAGAGGAGCTTAGCATAACTGTCTTTTGAGAGACTTCACCCACCAGCTGACTGAAACTGATTCAGAAACTCACAGCCATACATTGTCGGGGGCTTGGGAACTCATATGGAAGAGTTAGTGGAAGGATTGAGGGACCCTGAAGAGGATAGAAACTACATAGGAAGAGCAACAGAGTCAACTAATCTGGGCCTTTGGGAGCTCTCAGAGACTGAACCAGCAATCAAAGACCATACATGGACTGGACCTAGCCCTGCCACATATGTAGCAAATGTGTATCTCAGTCTTTATGTGGGTCTCCTAACAACTGGAGCCAGGGCTATCCCTAAAGCTGTTGCCTACACGTGGAATATGTTCCCCTAACTAAGCTGTCTTGTCTGGTCTCAGTGAGAGAGGATGGGCCTGGTCCTGCAGATATTTGATGTGTCAGTATTGGCAGGGGTGGTGTGTGTGTGGGGGTATACCCAGGTTGAGCCTCTGCCCTCTCTAAAAAGAAGGAGATAGGGGATGAAGGGAAGGACTGTGTGAGGAGACCAGGAGGAGCTGCAAAGATCAGGATGTAAAGTGAATAAAAAAGAAAAAAAGTTTGTTTCCTCTCTGAGACTCTCATTTGCAAGTTATTATCAACATAGAGATTGCTTCTGGGTTCACCCTTTTTCTGCTCTAAGAATCCAATTGGTGCAGACCCTGTAGGCCCTGTGCATGCTGCTTCAGTCTTTGTGAGTTTATAT
This sequence comes from Tokudaia tokunoshimensis, assembly GCA_036184795.1. NCBI lineage: Eukaryota > Metazoa > Chordata > Mammalia > Rodentia > Muridae > Tokudaia > Tokudaia tokunoshimensis. The sequence goes on from BTHU01000007.1 coordinate 52,302,695, forward strand.
GTGAATCAATCTTGTTGATTGAAAGGGCATTCTTGGTGTCCTGTATTTCCTGTGGCTCTTACATTCTTTCTGCCTTTTCCTCTACAGTTTTTCCTGAGCCTATGTAGGAAGATTTAATGGAGACATCCTATTTAGATCTGAGTGTTCCAAGGTCTCTCACTCGGCATAATATCTGGCTCTAGGTTACTGTATTTCTTCCCATCTGATGCAGAAGGAAACTTCTCTCGTTATGGCTGAGTAAGGCGCTGATCTAGGAATATAGCAGAATATTATTAGGAGTCATTTCATTGCTATGAGTTTTTTGTTTGTTTTTAAAGAAGAGTAGTATTTTATTTATCTTAGGTCTCTGGAATATCTAATTCCAGGTTGTTGGTAACACAAGCAGTGTCCAGTATGGGTTCCATCTTGTGTAATGGACCTTAAGTCAAATCACATCTTGGTTGGTTATCCAACAAGATTTGAGTCACCATTCCTCTAGCATATATTGCAGGCAAGATCCCGTTGTAGATAAAAGTGTTTGTGGCTGGGTGATACATTTCTTCTTTACCAGCCTGCAGAGTAACTTTTTATTCCAATGGTCCAAGTACATAATGGTGAAGCTTTTACGTAGGCACAAGTTAATTTCTTCATGTTAATTGAGTTGTGTAGGTGAGTCTTCAGCAATGGGGCCTTGTTTGTGGACAGCAGTTTCGTTAACAGCCTGGTTGGTTTTTTGATTGTTTGTTTGTTTTGCTTTGTTTTATTTTGATGTTGTTTGTTTGAGTTATAGGATATTTAGAGATAGGAAAATGAATTTGAAGAGGAAAATTTAAAAGATATGTGTGTGAAGCAAATGAAACATTTTTGAATCTTTAAACTTCTCTTTGTGTATTTCTAAAACTTACATTTTTGTGAATCATTTTATGTAGAGTTTGGCAATATGAATACATGACCTGCAAAAGAGGATTATTTGGTAAATTTGTAAAGCACATTGTATCATCAAATAACATGATTCATATTTTAGTTGACATGTATTTCTGCCATAGTAATATTAAAATCTCTAGTTAACATTTACTTAATGAAAAATTATGAAATTAAAGATACAGCTCAGTGTCAAGAGTATTTGACTAGTATACCTAAGACTCTGGGGTTGATGGTGAGACAAAATTTCAGGGGGAGAGGAGAAGGGAAGAAAAAATGTGAACTGTGAGGAAAGATATTAACAAGTATATATAGATACCTGTATATATTGAAATGGCACTATTAATGAAAAAGATTGCTTAAATTCACATAGCTAGTAATTTTGATGCCTACTATTAAAAGTAATAATATCCATCTCTTGGGAAAATTTTTTACCAAGGATCCTCATCATCAGACACATAGATGCTTACATTTTCATGAAGAACATGAAAATACTATTCTAAGATACTATTTTCTTTTGTGCTAAGGATATTATGGTAAGTATTTACAACCTCTAATGTATATTTTATTCCTAAGAGAGGTTGCAGACAAAATAAGACATAAAAGTACAAAAATAATTCAAATAATATTAAGAACTGTTTGCAGGAAACATTTGAATTCTATGACAAGTCTTCAAACTAGAAGCAAAAATGAAACAAATATTTCCAAGATAATGAGAGGAATAGAAACAAAGTGCAAGGTAAACCCAAAATCTCCTTAGAAGCAATGGGAAGAATTCTGCTGTCAGAACCATGCATAGCATCACAGTCAACAAACATGGGTAAAGAAGATCCTCACTTTAATAAATAAATAAATAAATAAATAAATAAATAAATAAATAAATAAATAAATAAATTATTGGATAGTTTATTTACATTTCAAATGTTTTCTCCTTTCCAGGTCTTCCCTCCAGAAACAAACTATCCCATCCTCCTTCCCCATGCCTCTATGAGGTTATTCTGCACCCACTCATCCTTCCACTCCTGCATTCTTGCCCTGGCATTCCCCTATACTGGGGCATTGAACACCCTCAGGCCCAAGGGCTCCTCCTCTCACTGATGTCCAACAAGGCTTTCCTCTGCCACATATGCAGCCCAAGCCATGGGTCCTTCCATGTGTACTTTTTGGTTGGTGGTCTAGTCCTCTGGAGCTCTGGAGTGTTTAGCCTGTTGACAATGTTGCTCCACCTACGGGGCTGCAAACTCTCTCAGCTACTTCAGTCCCTTCTCCAACTCCTCCATCAGGGACCGCATGCTCAGTCCAATGGTTGGCAGAGAGCATCTGACTCTGTAATTGTCAGACTCTGACAGAGCCTCTCAGGAGACAACTATATCAGGCTCCCATCAGCAAGCACTTCCCAGCATCCAAAATAGCATCTGGGTTTGGCAACTGTATATGGGAAGGATCTCCAGGTGGGACAGACTCTGGATGGCTTTTCCTTCAGTCTCTGCTCAACACTTTGTCTCCATATTTCCTCCTGGGAGTGTTTTGTTACCCTTTCTAAGAAGCACTGCAGCATCCACACTTTGGTCTTCCTTCTTGGGCTTCATACACTCTGTGAATTGTATCTTGGGCATTCCAAACTTTTGGGCTAATATCCACTTATCAGTGAGTACATACCATGTGCATTATTATGTGACTGAGTTACCTCACTCGGGATGACATTTTCAAGTTCCATCCATTTGCCTGTGAATTTGATGAAGTCATTGTTTTTAATAGCTGAGTAGTATTCCATATCCATTCCTCTGTTGAGGAACATCTGGATTGTTTCCAGCTTCTGTCTATTATAAATAAGGCTGCTATGAACATAGTAGAGCATATTGTCCTTATTACATATTGGAGCATTTTTTAGGTATATGCCGAACAGTGGTATAGCTGGGTCCTCAGGTAGTACACTGTCCAATTTTCTGAGGAACTGCTAGACTGATTTCCAGAGTGGTTGTACCAGTTTCCAATCCCACCAGCAGTGGAGGAGTGTTCCTCTTTCCCCACATCCTTGCCAGCATCTGCTGTCTTGAGTTTTTGATCTTAGACATTTTGACTGGTGTGAGGTGGAATCTCAGGGTTTTGATTTGCATTTACCTGACGACTAAAAATGTTAAACATTTCTTTAGGTGCTTCCCAGCCATTAGCATTTCCTCAGTTGAGAGTTCTGTTTAGCTCTCTTCCCATTTTTTTAATAGGGTTATTTGGTTCTTTGGAGTCTAACATCGCGAGTTCTTTGTATATATTGAATATTAGCCCACTATCAGATGTAGGATTAGTTAAGATCTTTTCCCAATCTGTTGGTTGCCATTTCATCCTGTGTCAGATGAACTTATAAAAGTTTTGCAACTTTATGAGTTCTCATTTGTCTATTGTTGAACGTAGAACATAAGCCATTGGTGTTCTGTTCAGGAAATTTCCCACTGTGCCCACTTTCTCTTCTATTAGATTCAGTGTATCTGGTTTTATATAGAAGTCCTTGATCCATATGGACTTGAGCTTTGTACAGGAAAATAAGAATAGATCCATTTGCATTCTTCTACATAGAGACCTCCAGTTGAACTAGCATCATTTGTTAAAAATGCTATCTTTTTACAACTGGAGGGTTTTAGCTCCTTTGGAAAGATCAAGAGAGCAGAGGTATGTGGGTTCATTTCTGGGTCTTCAGTTCTATTCCATTGATCTACATGCCTTTCACTGTACCAATACCATGCAGTTTTGTATCATTACTCTGTAGTACAGCTTGAGGTCAGGGATGGTAATTCCCCCAGAATTTATTTTACTGTTGAGAATAGTTTTTACTATCCTGGGTTTTTTGTTATTCCAAATGAATTTGCAAATTACTCTTTCTAGTTCTATGAAGAATTGAGTGGGAATTTTGATGGGGATTGCATTGAATGTGTAAATTGCTTTTGGCGATATGACCATTTTGGCTATGTTAATCCTTCCAATTCATGAGCATGGGAGATCTTTCTATCTTCTGAGGTCTTCTTTGATTTCATTCTTCAGAGACTTGAAGTTCTTGTCATACAGATCATTCACTTGTTCGGTTAGAGTCACACCAAGATATTTTATATTGTTTGTTAGTATTTTGAAGGGTGTTGTTTCCCTAATTTCTTTCTCAACCTGTTTATCCTTTGAGTATAGGAAGGCTGCTGATTTGTTTGAATTAATTTTATATCTAGCCATGTTCCTGAAGATGTCTAACTGATATAGGAGTTCGCTGGTGGAATTTTTGGGTTCACATAATTATACTATCATATCATCTGCAAATAGTGATATTTTGACTTCTTTCTTTCCAATTTGTATCCCTTTGACCTCCTTCTGTTGTCTAATTGCTCTAGCTAGAACTTCAAGTACTATATTGAATAGATAGGGAGAGAGTGGGCAGCCTTGTCTAGTCTCGACTTTTTTTTAGTCCTACTGGGATTGCTTCAAGTTTCCTTCCATTTAGTTTGATGTTGGCTACTAGTTTGCTGTATATTGTTTTTGTATATGTTTAGGTATGGGCCATGAATTCCTGATCGTTCCAAGACTTTTAACATGAAGGGATGTTGAATTTTGTCAAATACTTTATCAGCATCTAATGAAATGATTATGTGGTTTTTTTTTTTTCCTTTCAGTTTGCTTATGTAGTGGATTACGTTGATGCATTTCTATATATTGAACTATCCCTGTATCCCTGGGATGAAGCCTACTTGATTGTGGGTAAATGATCATTTTGATGTGTTCTTGGATTCAGTTTGCAAGAATGTTATTGAGTATTTTTGCAATGATATTCAAAAGGAAAATTGGTCTGAAATTCTCTTTTGATGTTGGGTATTTATGTGGTTTTGGTATCAGAGTAGTTGTGGCTTCATAACATGAATTGGGTAGTGTTCCTTCTGTTTCTATTTTGTGGATTAATTTGAAGTGTATTGGTATTAGGTCTTCTTTAAAGGTCTGATAAAATTCTGCACTAAACCCATCTGATTTTGGGCCTTTTTTGGTTGGGAGACTTTTAATGACTGCTTCTATTTCTTTAGGGCTTATGGAACTGTTTATATGGTTTATCTGATTGTAATTTAACTTTGGTATTTGGTATCTGTCTAGAAAATTGTACATTTCATCCAGATTTTCCAGTTTTGTTGATTATAGGCTTTTGTAGGAGGATCTGATGATTTTTTGAATTTCCTCAGTTTCTGTTGTTATTTCTCCCTTTTCATATCTGATTTCATTAATTTAGATACTGTCTCTATGCCCTCTGGTTAGTCTGCCTAAGGGTTTATCTATCTTGTTGATTTTCTCAAAAAAAAAAAAAAAAAAAAAAAAACCAGCTCCTGGTCTTGTTGATTCTTTGTATAGATGTTTTTGTTAATCCTTGGTTGATATCAGTCCTGAGTTTGATTATTTCCTGCCATCTACTCTTCTTGGGTGTATTTGCTTCTTTTTGTTCTAGAGATTTCAGGTGTGCTGTCAAGCTGCTAGTGTCTGCTCTCTCCAGTTTCTTTTTGGAGGCACTCAGGGCTATGAGTTTTCCTCTTAGCAGTGCTTTCATTGTGTTTCATATGTTTGGATATGTTGTGCCTTCATTTCCATTAAATTCTAAAATGTCTTTAATTTCTTTATTTCTTCCTTGACCAAGTTATCATTTAGTAGGGCATTGTTCAGCTTCTGTGTGTATGTGGGCTTTCTATTGTTTTTGTTGCTGTTGAAGACCAGTCTTAATCTGTGGTGATCTGATAGGATGCATGGGATTTTTTTCAATCTTCTTGAATCTATTGAAGCCTGTTTTGTGACTACTTAGATGGTCAGTTTTGGAGAATGTACCACAAGGTGCTGAGATGAAGGTTTATTCTTTTACTTTAGGATGAAATGTTTTGTAGATATTTATTAAATCCATTTGGTCCATAAATTCTGTTAGTTTTACTGTGTCTCTGTTTTGTTTTTGTTTCCATGATCTGTCCATTGATGTAAGTAGGGTGTTGAAGTCTCCCACTATTAATGTGTGAGGTGCAAGATGTGCTTTGAACTTTAGTAAAGTTTTTTTATGAATGTGGGTGCCCTTGCGTTTGGAGCATAGATGTTCAGAATTGAGAGTTCTTCTTGGCAGATTTTTCCTTTGATGAGTATGAAATGTCCTTGTTATCTTTTTTGATGACTTTTGGTTGAAAGTCAATTTTATTAGATATTAGAATGACTGTTCCAGCTTATTTTTGGGGACCATTTGCTTGGAAAATTGTTTTCCAACCCTTTACTCTGAGGTAGTGTCTGTCTTTGACATTGAGGTGTGTTTCATGTATGCAGCAAAATTCGGGGGTACTGTTTACATATTCAGTATGTTAGTCTATATCTTTTTATTGGGGAATTGAGTCCATTGATGTTAAGAGATATTAAGTAATAGTGATTGTTGCTTCCTGTTACTTTTGTTGTTATAGGTAGAATTATGTTTGTGTGTATATCTTCTTTGGGGTTTGTAGAAAGAAGATTACTTTTTTTCTTTTTCTAGGGTGTAGTTTCCCTTCTTGTGTTGGCATTTTCCATCTATTATCTTTTGTAGGGCTGGATTTGTGGAAAGATATTGTTTAAATTTGGTTTTATCATGGAATATCTTGGTTTCTCCATCGATGATAATAGAGAGTTTTGCTGAGTATAGTAGACTGGGCTGGCATTTGTGTTCTCTTAGGATCTTTATGACATCTGTCCAAGATCTTCTAGCTTTCAAACTCTCTGGTGAGAAGTCTGATGTAATTCTGATAGGTCTGCCTTTATATGTTACTTGACCTTTTTCCCTTACTGCTTTTAATATTCTTTCTGTGTTTTGTGCATTTGGTGTTTTGATTATTATGTGACGGGAAGAATTCCTTTTCTGTCCAATCTATAGGGAGTTCTATAGGCTTCTTGTATGTTTATGGGCATCTCTTTCTTTAGGTTAGGGAAGTTTTCTTCTATAATGTTGTTGAAGACATTTACTGGCTCTTTTAGTTGTGAATCTTCACTCTCTTGTATACCTATTATCCTTAGGTTTGGTCTTCTCATTGTGTCCTGTATTTCCTGGATGTTTTGGGTTAGGAGCTTTTTGCACTTTTCATTTTGCATTATGTTTCACTGTTGTGTCAGTGTTTTCTATGGTATCTTCTGCACCTGAGATTCTCTCTTCTATCTTTTGTATTGTGTTCATGATACTTGTGTCTATGACTCCTGATTCCTCCTAGGTTTTCTATCTCTGGGATTGTCTTCCTTTGTAATTTCTTCATTTTCTCTTTCCATTTTTAGATCCTGGGTGGTTTTGCTCAATTCCTTCTTCTGTTTGGTTGTGTTTTCCTGTAATTCTTTAAGGGATTTTTGTGCTTCCTCTTTAAGGCCTTCTACCTGTTTACCTGTGTTCTCCTGTATTTCTTTGAGGGAATTATTTATGTCCTTCTTAAAGTCCTCTGTCATCATCATGAGATTTTTTTTTTTAAATCAGAGTCTTGCTCTTCTGGTGTGTTGGGGTATTCAGGGCTTGCTGTAGTGGGAGAACTGGGTTCTGATGATGCCAAATAGCCTTGGTTTCTGTTGCTTATGTTCTTGCCCTTGCCTTTCACCATCTGGTTATCTCTGGTGTTAGTTAGTCTTGCTGTCTCTGATTGTGGCTTGTCCCTCCTGCAAGTCTTTGTGTCAGTACTCCTGGGAGACCAGTATCTCCAGGAGGAATTTGGGTATGGATAGCTGTGACACAGGGTCAGCTCCAGGTACAGTCTGAAACTGGAAGGATCCTGTCCCAGGTGGTTCCATGGTTCCTGTATCCTGAGGGCTCCAGGCAGGTCTTTCAGAGCAGAAGTGGTGGTCTTACCTGTGCTCACAGGTGTGTCAGCACTCCAGGGAGACAAGCTCTCTCCTGGGGTTATTTGATTATGGAACACTGTGGCACAGGATCCAGATCATCATTTTTATTGAGCATTTCCACACATTCAGATAGTCATGAGGTTTCCCATATGTATACAGACTACCTCAATGGCAAAGTATAAGAATTTGTATATCTAAACCTCAAAATAACAGTATTATTATTTAAGGTCATTTATTTATCTCACTTTAATCACACATACCATTAGTAGGACAATTATTGTAATAGAAAGTAGAATTCACATTAATGTCAAATCTATGAATGAACTTTCATTTAGTTGTATCACCCATTATGAGTATAAGGTTTATTAAAATGGGGAAAATTAGTTGTAATTATCAATGCAGTCAAAGGTCTTAATCATCTTTTCTCTGAATTAAAGTTTAAAGGTGATTAAAACGTCAATATGTTAATAGAAAAAATTTAAAACTCAACTGAATATATCAAGTAGAAGATGTTTTTATCTTTATGAATACCAAGTAACTATGTAAAAAGTCTAAAAGGTATAAGCATTTATCTGAAACACACACAGACACAGACACACACACACACACACACACACACACACACACACACACTGGAAGCCTGTCCAGAGGAGCATCTGTGGTTCTCTCTAGAAGGTAGCAGATTGGGCAGGGCATCAGTAGGGGACAAAACTTGGTTAGCAAGTTTAAAGTTTGCTTAGTATTAGTTTTTTGAGTCTTAGTCATACTGCAACATACCAGAGCCATAAGCCTATGGCTTCAGAGGAACTATCACCTTTTGCTTAACAGCAGGAGATTAGGTAAAATATTTATTGCCAGTGCTCCTTTTTCTGGCCAGGCTGCAGCCAGAAACCTTTTACTGGACTGACTGGCTAACTGTGAACCAGAGAGAAAAGAAAAAAAAGATCCTTTACACAGGTAAATTTGCAAAAAACATATATACATTCATATACACACACATTCAGGCTGGGCCTGACTGTCTGTATCAATCAACTCAAAAGTATTCATGTATGCATACCTACAAATGTACATATAAAGAAGCAGACATGCCAGGAGCCAGCCTGGCCTAGAATGGTTTAAAGCAGGACACAGTGTTAGACATAGAGGTAGTTTAAAGACTGATAGTCTCTGGCCTTCTAGCTCTCTAACTATACTGCATGCTTGCTGATAACTTCTAAAAAGTCCTAAAAATATTCTTACTTATTCTATGGTTAAAAACCACTGACTTGGGTGATTAACACCTGTTACCTAGCAGTGGGGAATTAAATAAAAATTTTATTGCAATGCTCCCTTCTCTGTCCAGGTACCCAGAAGCCTCTCTGACTAGGCTGGTTAATTCTTTGTGAACCATAGAGGAAGGAAAGGTAAAGAATTAAGATACTTTATACAGGCAAATATGCATAGAAACATATACATTCATATATACATTTACATTTTCATTCACATTCTCATTTACACATTAACACAGTCACATTTTTTGTTTGGCCCAACCACCTGTCTCATACACTCCACAAGTATTCATACATGCTTATATATATATACACATACCTACACGTGTATATATAAACAAGCAGACATATACATTGGATGATGGATGGATGGATTGATAGATGGATGGATGGTTGATTGATGGAAATCATTCAATCAACAATTTTATTTCTTTTATCTGGTCTTTTTATACCTTCTTAGACAAAAGTTATTTAGAAAATTACCTCAGAGATAAAATGTTACATAAAATGGGAGTTACAGAAGAATGTTCAAAGCAGCATTTGACCCTATATGCTCATTATAAATTCAAAGCAACAGCTTTTACATGGCCTTGCTTTATCATCTGTGGCTATATCCTTGGATCCAAATGTTTTTCCTTGTACACAAAATTGTCTCGTCTATTTATCTTTTTAGTGTAATTAGGAAAACTCATTGTATTTCTTATTATGTAGCATATACTTACCATTATGAGGAGTGGGCACATTTCATTCTTGATTCTAACTTTGTTATGTCTTTATAGCAATGCAACTAAAACCATCTCTTAAAACTTTCTTCCTAAAATTAGCCGGGCAGTGGTGGCGCACACCTTTAATCCCAGCGCTTGGGAAGCAGAGGCAGGCGGATTTCTGAGTTCGAGGCCAGCCTGGTGTACAGAGTGAGTTCCAGGGCAGCCAGGGATACACAGAGAAACCCTGTCTCAAAAAAAGAACTAAAATTATTTAAACCAAATCAGAAATTCTATAGAATCAGTAATTCATCTAAACAGCATTAATCCATAAAAGTTCATCTATATGTTGATCTGCAGGAAATCTGACCAATGGAGTGAGCTAATGCTCAGGGACTATTATATTAATTTCATAATGATAGGAAAGTCATATCAGCTGCAAAAAGCAATTGTGAGTAAAGTCTCTTTGGAAACTTGCCATTGAACTCACTCATTGTAGACCATGCAAAAACAGTGTGTCACGTCCAGGAAGACCACCTGCTAGCATCAGCCTATCCTAGATGGCTCCTTACACAGAAATATACATTTGGATAGATGGATGGATGGATGGATGGATGGATGGATGGATTGACAGAGCTCTTCAAGCCACCACACCACACCACACTATCTTTCTTTTCTCTGGCCTTTTAATAGATAAAAGTGCTTTAGAAAATTACCTCATAGATAAAATGTTACACAAAATGGTAGTTATAGAAAAATATCTATAACAATTTCAAAAAAGTATTTTATTTTAAATATTCATTATAAGTTCAAAGCAACATTTTCATATGGCCTTGCCTTTTCATAGTATACACCTGTGGCTTCATCCTTTGACCTGAATGTTTTTCCTTGAACACAAATTTGTCCCAAGCCTATTTCTCATTTTAGTGTAACTATGAAAGCTCATTGTATTTTTTATTATGCAGCCTGTACTTACTATTATGAGGAGTGGGCACATTCTATTCTAAATTCTAACTTTATTACATCTTTCTAGCAAAACAACTAAAACCATCTCTTGAAACCTTCTTCTTAAGATTATTTGAATCAAATCAAGAATTCTATAGGATCATTAATTCATCTAAACAGCATTAATTCATAAAAGTTCATCTTTAGTGTTGATCTGCAGAAAATCTGCTCAATAAGGTAGGCTAATACCCTGGAATTATTATATTAATTTAACAATGACAGGAAAGGCATAACAGCTGCAAAAAGCAATCCTGAAATTAGGACTCTTTTGGGACCTAGCCTTATAGACTTCACCCATCACAGATCATGTAAAAATGATGGCCATGAAGGCCACCTGGTAGCCTTAGCCTATCCTAGAAGACTCCTGACACATACAAACAAACAAACACACACACACAAACACACACACACACACACACACACACTCACACAAGACAGAGCTACAGACATAGTTGTAATTGTTGCTGATATGAACACAGACATTGCACTCTACTCTGAATGCACCTGAATTTAAACCCCAATATATGCTGCATTTTTTCACCTACCAAGACAATCTTGTAAACAATTTTGTTAGCAATTGTTTTGCAGGGAGATGTTTGTGTTTAAATTCTCTTTTTATTGTAGTTATATGGTCCTTGCATTAAATAAAATTTCTACGTACTTCCCACAGTGCCATATGAAATAAATCAATCCTATTCTTAGGGACTTTTCATGTGCTTATTTCCTAAATTGGAAGTTAAAGTGATAATGAAGATTCTCCTGAGAATTTGAGATTCATAACCACATTTTCCCAGGAGTCAGAACTTTTTATGTTATCCAAAAGTACTTCCCAGACAATCTGTATTTTTAAAAACAGAGAATTCTCAATAGAGGAATCTCAAATGGCAGAGAATTGCTTAAAGAAATGTTCAATATTATTAGTCACCAGGGAAATGCAAATCAAAATGACTCTGAGATTTCATTTTATACTTGTCAGAATGGCTAAGATCAATAAAACAAGTGACAGCTCACGCTGGTGGGGATGTGAAACATGAGGAATACTCCTCCAGTGCTGGTGGGAGTGCAAACTTGTACAGCCACTATGGAAATCAGTGTGGCAGTTCCTCAGAAAATGGAGAATCAGTTCAATCTATCTCAAGATCCAGTTATACCATTTTGGAGTATATACACAAAGGATGCTCTGCCCTACTACAAGGACACTTTCTCTACTATGTTCATTTCAGCATTATTCACAATAGCCAGAAACTAGAAACAATCTAGGTGTTCATCAATTGAAGAATGAATAATAAAATGTACTAGATTTACACAAAGGCATATTACTCAAGTGTTAAAAATGACATCATGAAATTTACAGACAAATGAATGCAAGTAGAAAAATAAATCATCCTGAATGAAGTAACTCAGACCCAGAAAGACAAATGTGGTATGTATTCATAGATAACTGGATAATAGCTGTTAAGTAAATGATAGTCTTACTACAATCCACAGACCTAGAGAGGTTAGGGAAAGAAGATGGTTATAGAGGAGAAGCATGAGTTCCCTGAGAAGAAATAGAATAGGATTCCCTTCAACTCATTAAACATAGAGAGAACTGGTGTAGACTTGGAACCTTCACCCCTAAGTTCTACTCACAGATTGGTATCTTGTCCAGTTATCATCAGAGAGTCTTCCTCTAGCAACAGATGGGAGAGGGTGCAATGGTCCTCAACCAGATACTATGCAGAGAGAGTCTAAATTTGCATTCTGCATCTGGTCATATATTTGATTTATAAGAGTGTCTCACAGGCTATGGTCCAGCCAATCAAAAACAGCTGTCTCCTAAAGGAAACTCAAGAATCTAATACTTTTTAGTCTAAAGGTTGGCTGTCTCACTGGGAGACTAGGATCACAAAGCAGGCTCTAAGGTCAATGAAGAAATGAACGTGGAGGAGAGTCAGACAAACAAGCAAAGAATAAAAGCTTCTTTCTTGTTGTCCTTTATATAGTATGCCATGAGAAGGTGTATGATTAAAGGTGGGTCTTCTAACCTCAAGTCATCTGGATTTCAGCTGAGTCTTTCTACCCTAATTAACTTTAAAAAAAAAAAAAAGACAAACAAACTCACAGGTATGCCCAATAGATTGGGGTTTTAGTTAATTCCAGATGTGTAATATTGTGAATAATAGATACAGGTAAATCAATTATATCACATTAGTTTATTTCTATTCTATTACTGACAATGTAACTTCTATATCTGTCCACTTTAATTTACAATTTCCAAAGTTTGAATCCAAATGCCTTACACTTACAGGAATTCCTATTTCCATAAATCTATTCTTGTCAAGAGTGAGCAAGCGATAGAATGAGATTTCTCAACCTTCTAGGACTTTAAACAAATTTTCATGGCATAAGGAGCGTACCCCATACCTTACTAGTTCTAAAGGGAAATATATTTTTGTATTATGCTTTATAATACTCTAACAATTTTTAAATAATGGTAGCCATGATACACTGACTTGAAGTTGAAAATTTGAATAAATTTGAATAAGACAGATTTAGTGCTGCTTTGTAATCCCAGATTTTTAAGACTAAGATGAGAAAACCATGGATCCAAGTCCTAACTGGGATATAGAGTAAGTTCAAGATTTACCTGAAAGTTTAAGGAAACAGAAAAAAAAATAAAAGGACCAGATTTAGTTTGATAGCAGTGCACTGTCTTAGATTGAGTTCAATTCCAAGTACCATTAAAATACTTGAATGAATGAATAAATAAATGAATGATTGCATTACTTTTTAGTTGTTCACATTGAAAACTATAAAACAAATATAATTATCTTCTGGTTACTAGAATATCAACACTTCAATAACAACATGTGATAAAGAAGTCAAGAAGAGTTGGAGAAATTCTGCACAGTGGTAAAAATTTCAGCTGCTGGGGCTAAACTAGTTCGTTTGTCTATGAAGTTTCTTCTGCATTACCTTTTGAAAGGCTTCTTTCACTTCCTTGTTCCTCAAAGTGTAGATCACAGGATTCAAGGCAGGGGTGACCACAGTGTACATGAGAGCCGTAGCCTTGTCAGTGTCTGGGGTGTGTGAACTCTTGGGTTGGAGATAGGTGAACAAGGCAGTGCCATAGAAAAGAGAAACAACCAGGATATGAGAGGAGCAGGTGGAAAAGGCTTTGTGTCTGCCTGCTGCTGAGGGCATTTTCAAGATAGTCAGAATAATACGGACATAGGAGCACAGAATGAAGAGACAGGGACTCATAATGAAGGTAAGAGAAATAATAAATAGCACAATTTCATTCTGGGAAGTATCCACACAAGCTAATTTTACCACAGGCATTATGTCACAAAAAAAGTGCTGAATTGTTCCTGTTCCACAAAAGGGCAGAGTGAAGATCCAGGTGGTCTGGGCTGATTCTACCAGGATCCCAGTCATCCAAGATGCACCAGCCAACTTCAAACAGACAGAAGGGCCCATCCGCAGAGTGTAATGCAGTGGGTAACAAATAGCCACAAAGCGATCATAAGCCATAGTTGCTAGAAGGCAACACTCTGTCAGCCCCAAGATGGTGAATACATACATCTGAGCCGCACAGCCTCCCACACTTATGGTCTTGAGCTGTACCAGCAGGTGAACCAGCATCTGAGGCACCACACTGCTAATATAGCACATCTCCAGAAAGGAGAGGTTGGACAAGAAGAAATACATGGGAGTGTGTAGGGAAGGGGTGGTCCAAATCACACAGATGATGGTTAGGTTTCCTCCCACTGTAAACAAGTAGATAACCAAGAACACAAAAAAGAGGACTAGCTGCAGCTCTGCTAGAGAAGAAAAGGCCACCAATGTGAATTCAGTGCAGATGGACAGGCTTCCATTCTTCATGAGCTCAGAGTTAGACATCTGTGAAGAAAACAGAGCAGGCAGATAGTCCCAAAGTACACATTCAGCAGCCACAAGTGTTAGTCTCCACAAAGGAACTCTCCCACTATCAGTATGCTAACAAAAGAACAGAGACCTCCTGTGAGCCAAACAACCCATTCAAATTGATGCCCATTTCTGTTGTGGGTGTTGTTCTCTTTTTACAGAAACTTGAATAAAAAGGCATCTAAGTTAAGAGTTCAACTTTACCTAGTAATGCACACAAAGCTCTTTTGCAGTTGACATAAAAGTGTTTGAATTACAAAACAGAAAATTGAATAAAAAAGTGTCATGTTCTCATCTTCTGACCTCTGCTATCATCTCAATGTTCCATTTAAGTATTCAATAGAAAGAAAGTATATTTCAGCCACTTATTTAGCATTTACCTATATAGCAATCTAATTTTGACTTAAATAGAATATGCTAATAATTAAACAAATAAAAAAAAACATATAGTATTTCCTTTTCAACCTTAATGATCCTTTTCAGGATATTGTGGCTAGGATGGCTACCTAGGAAGAAAAGCTTCTTCTTAATGTTGGTGTTTTAAGTGTTCTACAATGCCAAATGACAACATGAAGCAGAATTTTTATTTTCATGAAAGACCATAGGGATTATATCCCAATATTGTGTAGTTATTCTCAAGAGGAATATGTTAAAAAGAAAACACAAAGCCATGTTTCTTATGCAATTTAGCTTTTGTTTTCTTATTATATTTCCAAAGATAATATATTGTTATCAATTATTTCATTAAAGATACAGTAAACTAAAAGTTTCTAATTGATGCCCGTGATCGATTGAAAACTAAGGACTGTGTCATAGCAATCTTTTTTTTTCCTTAGATAATTGCTTTATTTACATTTCAAATGGTATCCCCTTTCAGAGTTACCTCTCCAAAAGTCCCCTAATCCCATCCCCCTCCCTCTGCTAACAAACCCCTCCCCCCCACCCCCGCTAATTTCCTAACTTGCATTCCCCTATTCTGGAGAATCAAGCCTTCACAGTACCCATGGTCTTTCCTCTCATTGATAACTGAAATGGTCATCTTCTGCAACATATGTAGCTGGAGCCATGGGTCCCTCCATGTGTACTCTTTGGTTGGTGGTTTAGTCCCTGGGAGCTCTGGGGGTACTGGTTGGTATTATTATATTATTATTCCACCTGCAGGGCTGCAAATCTCTTCAGCTCCTTGGGTCCCTTCTCTAGCTGCTCCATTGGGGACCCTATGTTCATTCTATTGGTTGGCTGTGAGCTGTGGGTACTTTGATCCACTTTTCTTTCTTTTTTTTTATTTATAAATTTATTACAAAATTGCAAAAGGTTTGAGCCACTTTACAATAGGGATCAAAGTATCCACATTTTGGTCTTCCTTCTTCTTGAGCTTCATGTGGTCTGTGAGTTGTATCTTGGGTGTTGAGCATTTAGACTAATATTCACTTATCAGGGAGTGCATACCATGTGTGTTCTTTTGTGATTGGGTTACCTCACTCAGGATAATTGTGTCTAGCTCTGTCCATTTGCCTAAGAATTTCATGAATTTGTTGTTTTTAATAGCTGAGTAGTACTCCATTGTATAAATGTACCACATTTTCTGTAACCATTCCTCTGTTGAGGGACAGGGTTCTTTCCTGCTTCTGGCTATTATAAATAAGGCTGCTATGAATATAGTGGAGCATGTGTCCTTATTGCATGTTGGAGCATCTTCTGGGTATATGCTGAGGAATGGTATAGCTGGGCCCTCAGGTAGTGCTATGTCCAGTTTTCTGAGGAATTGCCAAACTGATTTCCAGAGTGGTTTTACCAGCTTGAAATCCCAACAGCAATGGAGGAGTGTTCCTCTTTCTCCATATCCTCTCCAACATCTGCTGTTCCCTGAGTTTTTGATCCTGGCCATTCTTACTGGTGTGAGGTAGAATCTCATGGTTGTTTTGATTTGCATTTTCCTGATGATTAAAGATACTGAACGTTTCTTTAGGTGTTTCTCAGCCCTCTGCTATTCCTCAGTTGAGAATTCTTTGTTTAATTCTATACCCCATTTTTTAATAGGGTTATGTGGTTCTCTGGAGTCTAACTTCTTGAATTCTTTGTATATATTGGATATTAGCCCGCTAGGATTGGTAAAGATCTTTTCCCAATCTGTTGGTTGCCATTTTGTCCTATTGACAGTGTCCTTTGCCTTACAGAAGCTTTGCAATTTTATGAGATCCCATTTGTCAATTCTTGATCTTAGAGCATAAGCTATTGGTATTCTATTCAGGAAATTTTCCCCTGTACCCATGTGCTCCAGGTTCTTCCCCACTTTCTCTTCTACTAGATTCAGTGTATCTGGTTTTATGTGGAGGTCCTTTATCCACTTGGACTTGAGCTTTATACAGGGAGATAAGAATGGATCAATTTGAATCCTTCTATTTGTTGACTGCCAGTTGACCCAGCACCATCTATGGAAAATGCTGTCTTTTCCATGACCCCAAAAATTTCACCAGAGAACTCCTAAACCAGATAAACAACTTCAGCAAAGTGACTGGATATAAAATTAACTCTAACAAATCAGTAACCTTCTTATACTCAAAGGATAAAAAGGCTGAGAAATAAATTAGGGAAATACCTTGGTATGAGTCTAACCAAGCAAGTGAAAAATCTCTATGACAAGAACTTCAAGTCTCTGAAGAAAGAAATTGAAGAAGATCTCAGGAGATGGAAAGATCTCACATGCTCATGAATTGGCAGGGTTAATATAGTAAAAATGGCCATCTTGCCTAAAGCAATCTACAGATTCAATGCAATCACCATCAAAATTCTAACTCAATTCTTCATAGAGCAATTTCCAATTTTATCTGGAATAACAAAAACCCCAGGATATCAAAAACTATTCTCAACAATAAAAGAACTTCTGGCGGAATCCCATCCCTGACCTCAAGCTCTACTACAGTGATAAAAACTGTGATAAAAACTGCATGGTATTGGTACAGAGACAGGCAGGAAGATTGGTACAGAGACAGGCAGGAAGATCAATGGAATAGAATTGAAGACCCAGAAATGAACCCATACACCAATGGTCACTTGATCTTTGACAAAGGAGCTAAAATCTTTTTTTTTTAAACGGACGTTTTTATTGTTATTGTTGTTGTTTTTAGGAGGGGGTGGGGTACACTATCATTTCCCGGGCAGCTCTTTAATGTACCCACGCGCGTTCGCTTGGGCAGTTGCCTTTGTGGTCAAGCTGTGACTCAGGAGGAATCCCCCATTCCCACAGGTAGAAACTTGGGTTCAGAAGTCACTAACTTCGGAGGGCACGGGAGTCTAGAGTACCCCCAAGCCCTCATTCCTGCACCCCACTACCATCCCAGCGGTCGTGCTGCGCTGGGTCTGGGCCTCGCCGCATCGGCGGCGCCGGCTCCGTGCTTGCAGCCCTTACCGCTGCGGGGCGACAGGCCCCAGGGCCCGCCGAGCACGACGCTGAGGACGAGCAAGGCGCTCGCGCACCGCACCACAAGGCGCGGGGTCTCGGGGCCCCAAGTGCGACGCGGCCGCCAGCCCCGCCGCGACGGGCGACGGCTTCCGCTGCTTCGCCTGCCGCCCGGCCCCGCCTCACTCCTCCGTTTCCCCCGCCGAATACACACCACGCGATTATCTCGCTTCCCCATGGTGGCCGGCTGAACGCGCGGGAAGCCGCGGAGAGCAGGCCGGAGGAGAAGCCGAAGCGGCCCCTAAAATCTTTTTTTTAAATTCTATATATTTTCTTTATTTACAATTCAAATGTTATCCCCTTTCCTCGTTTCCCCTCCAAAACCGCTTATCCCATTTCCCCCTCCCCCTGCTTACCAACCCAACCACTCCTGCTTCCTTGTCCTGGTATTCCCCTATACTGGGGCATAGAACCTTCTAAGGACTAAGGGCCTCTCTTCCCTTTGATGTCCAACAAGACCATCTTCTGCTACATATGCAGCTAAAGACATAGGTCCCTCCATGTATACTCTTTGGTTGGTGGTTTAGTCCCTGGGAGCTCTGGCGATACGAGTTGGTTCATATTGCTGTTCCTCCGGTGGGACTGCAGCTCCTTCAGTTCCTTGGTCCTTTCTTGGTCCTGCATTGAGGACCTTGTGCTCAAGCTCTATTACAAAGTTACCACTCAGATCTCTGCAATATAAGCAAGTGTAGTTTAGAACACAGATGGACTCTAAGCATCCCACATAGACATTTTCAACACTTAACTATCAATCTTTCAGTTGAGGTAGAATAAAAGGTGTGCATGACCAAAAATTTTTTAATTTCCCATTGAACTGGTTGGAAAACTTTGATGAAATGTTTCTTTTAACAAAAAAAAAAAAAAAAAAAAGCTCAGAGTCTGGCATCACAGCTCAATAGATAAGATCATCTGCTGTAATGATTTTATAACTTGAATTGAATCCTTCAACCAATGTGGTAGAAGGTAAGGAAGTAACCACACATGCTCCTGTGCACACACAACACACATTAACATGTAAGCACGTACACAAATAAGTAAATAAATGATATGATTACATTATTTTATTTCAAAGCTTGGTTAAAGCACATCTTTTCACTCAGTTCCTATCATAAGAAATAAAAGAAAAAGAAAGGTTTAAAATAATCTTTTATATTCCTCAAATAATTGTTGTCTGGAGGCTTACTAACTCAGGACGTTAACCTAAGCCTAGTCCTGGAAGTTTCTAACCTCCATACAATCTAATCTAAAAGTAGAATGTTTTCAGCTTCTGAAACTTACTGCTAAATAAACTCGCCCCTTTCTAGATCTTTCTGAGCTCTGACTGGATGGCTCAACTCAGCTATTCTGGATCCTCTTCGTGCTAATTGATTTCATCTGGCTCTACTCAGCTTCTCCTGAAATGTTCTGTTTGGCCTCATAGTAACATTAGCAATCTGTTGTAATTTTCTGGCTCCTTCTCATTCTCTGATTTGTTCTGTCTTCAACTGTGTCTAGCTTGTTCTCTCTTCAACCTGTCTCTGTAAAACTGTCTCCTTTCTTCTCTGCACTACCCCTCAATTAGCTCTCCTCTCTTTTCTCATGAGAGTTGTACATATCCTATTCTGTCAAATCTCTCTCTGATTCATCACTTTGTCTGCCACTCAATCAGATATCACTTTCAAACATGGGTTCTACAAACTTCATTTGCCTTTATAGTTTGGGATTAGAGGTATTTACTAAGGGTGTGTTTATATTCCATCCAGAGAAATTAAAGGTGTGTGCTAAGGCTGAGTCACACAACTAGAAACAGCTTTTTCAGTAAATAACACAATCTCAGGGTTCACAATGTGCTCAAATATTCTGCAAGAGAAAGGAGTGTTGAGAAACCAAATTTGAAGATATCATTTTAAGTAGATCTGTTTTCTACTTCTTCAACAACTACCAGCTTCAATCAAATATTAGAGTTCTTAGGAGAAGTCTCAAGAGAATGAATCAAGCAGGGAAGATGCATGAGTGGTTAGTGTTGGGGTTCAGGATTCTCCACACAAACCATAAGAACATCAAATCTCAGTTAAGCAAAAATAGGTTATTGAATACACACCCCCAAGGCTAAACATTCATGACCAAAAAAGGACTTTGGAAGCCTAAATGTGGTACCTGTGTGTTCTGAAGTCAGGCTTTTTATAGGAAGAAAACAGGTTCAGAGGTTTAAAAGGCAAGGAGGGAAACATTACAACATTTGGCTTACTAGACTGAGTATTATCAGCTAACCTTTAAGCTGATTGGTCCTGAGTGAAATAAGAGGGAAGGTGTTCAGGCCATATACATGGGAATTCCAGTACACTGATCATATAAGTAATTCAACCATAATTTTTTGGCTTATTAGTAGCATTCTTCAGTGTTGGGTCTGAGGACCTGAACTTAATTTCACCTTATGAGTAAAATAGAGACAATCCAAAATAGCTAAAGTTATGTTAAAAGGAGCAAATCTCAACCTCTGCCTGCCCTCTTTGAGTTGTTCTGGTAAGTCAAATCATTGACTCTTAATTTTTCTCTGAGGCCATGGGGAGCACTTAAACAAACTTTTATAACATCCTTTGTTGGTGTTTTGTAATTCCGACAAGTCTTGATCAATTTCTTGTTTTAAATATTTGGAATTTTGATCTCCCTTAAAAAATGTTGCTTCTCTTATGCTGGCAGACACTGTTATGCCAATGCCTATTAGGATGCTCTGGATCAGTGTAGAAGTCCCAAGTGTTCCCAGCCTCCCTCTCTAGAACAATAGCATACCTGAGGCAATACATGTATAAGAAATCAAAAGTCAGAAGTTTCAGTGAGGATAAAGGGATTGATACATAGAGTTAGTTCCAAGGTACAAGCCATCTAAGTGCCTTTGGGGGGTAATAAATAATAAGGGGAAAATCCTGCAGTTAACATCTGTAGATGAATTGTTTCATTGCAGTGTTGAAGGTACTGAGACCCTGATATCTTATATGAGCCTGCTTATAATCAGAGGCCTTGTCCTTCCAACCCTCCCAGAGTAAAGGTGAGATCATGCCTCCAAGGGTGTAGTTGTTCTATTTATGTACCCATTTCCTCCATACTTAGATTTTGGATAGTATAGGGTGGAAGGAAGAACTCTTGGAGTAGAAGGAGAGATGACCAGGGTTGGGGAGAGTGCTGCTAGCCATGTAGTAGCAAAAACAGATTGCTGGATGGTTAACTCTTTCTTTCAGTCTGTGTCTTCTAACACTTTTTTGAGTCCCAAGATGTCAAACACCCTGTTATTGGTGGCCTGGAATCTCTGGACATTCCAGGGCCCTTACCGTACACATGAAGGCAGAGTCCCCAAGTATCCCCTGTATCCTATACATTATTTATATCATTCTTGTTATCTTAATTTGAATGGGATTGATTTTCCCAGTTTTTCAGAGTGGCTTTCAACCCTCTGTAACTGTATATAATTATACTTATCAGTTACCCAGGGAGCTAATGTTTCATAGCCCCCTATAGCACAAAAGTACCCATATCTTGTCTCCCACAATTAGGGTCTCTATTTGAGGGACAGACACATACTCTGGATCTCATATCCAAAAGACCTAGAAAATTAGAGAACATATATGCTTGCAATCTTTTGGTGCCTATTTCATTTTTGGCTCCAATAATTTACAAAGTGAGGGTGGGGGAACCATAGGCAGTGATATTAGTAACTAGGCTCCCATCAGTAGTTCTAATCAAATTTCATACATGTTGTACTGGAGTGTATGCCTCAGCAGCTTGGGCAACACAAAATAGAAAACTAGTCTCTGGAGTTTTTACCAGTCTGAGTTTTAATGAGTCCTGAGGGTGTTTTCTGATGACTCATTGCCAGTCTGGGTCCTGATGTTTCCAGAGCCAAACTTCAGATGAGAATGATGAATCTAGGATTGGGATGGCCATTGGGGTGCTCATGATCACACAAAGTGCTATCCTTTTCAGTGTGAGCACCTCCAAGGGGGGGTTGCTTTCTTACTTAGCATTTCAGCCTATAAGTTGGGACAATGATCATCATAGTTTTCTTCTATAACTGATTCCTGCTAACATTAGGAAGTTGTCATAGGGGCCTAGGAAGGCTGAAATGCTAGTAAAAGGTCAAGCAATGGGGCATTTATCAGAAGCATCTGCTTAGCTGATCCAACTGAAAGACAGGGAGCAATCACATTGACTGAACTGGTTAATATCAGCTTCAGCCAATCCAGAGCTCAGCAGCTTGCAGTCCACAAGTGATCCCTGGATGGAGTCTGACATGTGAAAATCTGATGAGACAAATATAGACTAGGGACAGAAGTTAAAATTGTCTAGTGTCCACACTTTGGTCTTCCTTCTTCTTGAGCTTCATGTGGTCTATGAATTGTATTTTGGGTATTCCAAGCTTTTGGGCTAATATCTACTTAACAGTGAATGCATACAGTGAGTGCACACAGTGAATAATACAGAAAATGTGTTATTTTGTGATTGGGTTACCTCGCTCAGGATGATATTTTCTAGTTCCAACCATTTTCCTAGGAATTTCATGAAGTGATTGTTTTTTCATAGCTGAGTACTCCATTGTGTAAATGTACCACATTTCCTGTATCCATTTCTCTGTTGAAGGACATCTAGATTCTTTCCAGCTTCTGGCTATTATAAATAAGGCTGCTATAAACATAGTGGAGCATGTGTCCTTATTACATGTTGGAGCATCTTTTGGGTATATGCCTATCAGTCTACATATATATGTTTTAGAAATACTCTGGCATAGCTAAGAGTTGGTTAGAAACACCAGTCAAGGTACATTATTCAATCTAGTTACATATGTATGAAAGGTGAGGTAAGAAGAAAAAGAAATCCATGCTGCTCATTATACATTCCAGACTTATATCATAAGCCCAAATAATTAGATTTTGAGTTGTGAGATAAGTCTGCAAGGAAATGAGACTGTAGGGATTCACACGTTGCCATTGTTTTCCTGTGAGCAGGGCCAAAATAGAATACTGTGGTGATGGATCTCAGTATCTTTAGAGAACTCTGACTAATGCAAAAATGATTCCTCTTTATCATAAATTACAGTATTGTATGGATTTGAATTTAGAGAGGGTTAAGAAAGTAATTTTAAAGGGTTTTTGAATATAGACATAAATATTATAATGTTAGTTTCATTTCCAGATATACTCATTTGTTTTCTCTCTTTGCAACTATGGTAAAAATGACTGACAGAAAAGAAAATGGTTTATAGTGAGAATATGTAGATGCTTTTCCCAATTCTTTCATTCTGAACTTTAATATCCTTGGTAAAAATAGAAGCAGAATCACCTTGATATCTATAACAGAGGGAATTCTAACAAGATACTAGATTTTAATGATAGTAATATATGGATTATTATCATCAAAATAGTTGACAGATCAAATGACATGATCTAAAGTCATCTGAGGGGATCTTAACCAAGAAAATATTTCCATAAGATCAGGCTGTAGGCAATGCCTGTAGAGCATTTTTTAATTAGTGATTGATGGTAGAGTCATCTCCAGGCTTGGGATCCTGGGTTCTAAAACAAAGCAGTCTTAGAGTGATATGAGGAGCAAATCAGTAAGCAGCAGCCTCACTACAAGCAATGGTAACCCCATTCAAGACACCATTCTATGAAAAGATTAGCAACTGAGTATTTCATAATGTGTGTAGTAGTTTTATACAAAAAGGTTATAACATTTGTACTAAGGTTCAATAATTTTGCCTATTGTGAAATGATATCTCCTTTTCTTTCCTTGAACCTAGTACAGAAATGTGTGTTGCTTTTGTAAAATATTTATACATGTGACTGCAGTAATTTGCCATCATCCAGAATAAAATGCTCAAAAGATCATCCATGCCTCTACTCTCTCTGTTACCCATATGATTCTCATGAAATCAAGCTTGCTGGAAAAGGAATGACAACTGGAAGGTAACCTGATCCATCCCAGGGAAATCCACTTCAGAGTCAGATTACAATCAGCAGAGTGTTCAAAACTGTAGGATAATCTGAAACTGCCTGCAGTTTCATAGGAATGGGTTATTGGGTTCTCTGGATGGAGAGCTGGGGCTAGAAAACGAAGGGGTGACAAGAGAAATATTGAGCCAAGGCTATATTTCCTGCTCAAGGCACAAACTTTAATGGACTTTTCCAAATATATAGGCGGGAGAAAAAGCCCTTCCCCGCCTCCCCCCCCATAGGCTGGAACTAGGGTTACTGGTTACTGGCTCTATTGCTCCAGCAGTTGGGCAGGACACCTGCTTAATTCAGGAATTCGTAGACCCAGAGGAACAAAGAACTTCACCTTCATTCCACCCTCAGTGGAGCAGAATTGTGACTAGCACAGAAATTTCATCGCTCAGAAGCTGGGAGACGAACTTCACATTGGTCAATGTCAAGTTCCTGCCAAGTGACAAGACACCCCAATATGGCTCTCTGCAATAATCCATCCTACCTTATAATTGATGAATAGCTTTAGGGCAAATTTATCATTCATACAGTTTAAAAAATTAACATCTGTCCCTTAACAATAGAAGATGTCTGATATATAAATGTGACTAAGGATTAATATTTTTTATACATTAGATGATGACGTTAATTATTTTTGTTAGACTCACCTTTGACTCTTTAACAGAAATTGTTTTTCTTTCTGTAATTGACCCAGAGGTGTTATAACACATCTGGTACTTGCTGATCTTCTGGAAACAAAAAAAGACCTTACTTTATCAATTTATCATCTGTTAAATATTGTATCTGTAAAATTAGTTCATTTTACCTTTTTGGTTAAGAATACTTTATTAAAGTACTGAAACTTATAAAGGGGAAGGGGGTCATGACTAATAGTCCTCTGAAATTCAAAATTAATAAAAAAAAATATCCTCAGTTGATCCCCAGCTGAGGACATTGAAGCTAATGTGGACTTTCTAGTCAACACAGATTTTCTCTGAGAATTAAATAGAAATACATAACTTAAAAGCCATCAGAGTTCTATAGTATGACTACGCCTAGTCTTTCAAATTCATGGAGGTGATTGATTTAAGAAGGCTTATTAGCAGATAGTTAAAACATTAAACCAAAAAAAAAAAAAAAAGAGCCCAGTAAGGGCTACAGCTCAGTGGTAGACTCTTGCTCAGTAGCACCATGGGAAAAAAAAAGCAATGAAGTGACTGAAGGGAACCTATGAAGCCATATCTAGTAAAAAGCTCCCCTGCACTCCCACCCCCATCAAAGACTCCAAAATGGCATCTCTGAAAGACTTACAGATATCATTGTAGCTCTTTTTTCTCTCTCTGTCCCCCTCTCTAATTATCTTTAATCTTTTTTTAACAATCGAATTGTTATCCCCCTCTTGGTCTGCCTTCCATCAGTTCCTCATCCCATTC
The DNA here is from genome assembly GCA_036184795.1 of Tokudaia tokunoshimensis. Taxonomy (NCBI): domain Eukaryota; kingdom Metazoa; phylum Chordata; class Mammalia; order Rodentia; family Muridae; genus Tokudaia; species Tokudaia tokunoshimensis. The sequence continues at coordinate 52,328,159 of BTHU01000007.1, forward strand.
CTTCTCCCCTGGCTCCAAAAGATTGTCCTCACCGTCCTTTGCCCCATCCAACCAGGCCTCCCCACTCTTTGGGGCCTCAAGTTTCTCAAGGGTTAAGTGCTTCTTCTCTATCTGAGGCCAGACCAGGCAGTCCTCCTCTGCTATATATGGGTGGGGAGCCTCAGACCAGCTCTTCTATGTTGCCTGGTTAGTAGCTCAGTGTCTAAGAGATCTCAGGGGTCCAGGTTAGTTGAGACTGCTGGTCTTCTTATGGGGTTGCCCTCCTCCTCAGCTTCTTCCAGCCTTTTCCTAATTCAAGCACAGGGGTTCCCAGCTTCTGTCCATTGGCTGGGTATAGGTATCTGCCTCTGTTTTGCTGTTTGTTGGGCCTCTCTCGACTCCTGTCTGTAAGCACACCATAGCAGTGTCAGGCCATTGAGCCTCTCCTTGAGATGGATCACAATTTGGGCCAGTCACTGGATCTCCTTGCCCTCAGTCTCGTCTCCATTTTTGTTTCGGCAGTTCTTTTAGACAGGAACAATTCTGAGTCAGTTTTTGACTGTGGGATGGTACCCCTTGATGCCCTGTCTTTCTAGTGGAGGTGAACTCTACAATTTCCCTCTCCACACTGTTGGACATTCCATCTAAGGTCTCTCCCTTTGAGTTCTGAGAGTCTCTCACTTCCAGGTCTCTGGTATATTCAGAGAGTCGTCCCCAGCCCCCCATTCCACCTCCCAAGTTTCTTGTTTCCATTCATTCTGCTGGCCTTCGGGGGGGGGGCTTCACTCCTATTCCCCTGCTACCCAATACCTGATCATGTTCCCATCTTCCCCTCCCACCCAGGTCCCTCCCTCCCTCTCCTCCCCCTCACCCGTGATTGCTTTCTTCTCCCTCCCAAGTGGGATTGAGGCATCCTTACTTGGGTCCTTCGACTTGTTAGTCTTCTTAGGTCTGTGGACTTTTTCCTGGGTATTCTGTACTTAATATCCACTTATTAGTGAGTACATACCATGCATGTCATTTTGGGTCTGAGTTACTTCACTCAGGGGATATTTTCTAGTTCCATCCATTTGTCTGCAAAACTCAGGATGTACTCATTCTTAATAGCTGAGTAGTATTCCATTGTGTAAATGAACCATATTTTCTGTATCCATTCTTCTGTTGTGAGACATCTGGGTTTTTTCCAGCTTCTGGCTATCACAAATAAGGCTGCTACAAACATAGTGGAGCATGTGCCACTGTGGCATAGTGGGGCATCTTTTGGGTATATGCCCAAGAGTGGATTAGACTGTGTCTTCTGGTATATATATTTCCATTTTTCTGAGGAACCTCCAGATTTATTCCCAGAGTGAGTGGCTGTACCAGTTTGCAGTCCCACCAGCAGTGGAGAAGTGTTCCTCTTTCTCCACATTCATGCCAACATGTGCTATCACCTGAGATTTTGATCTCAGCCATTCTAATTGGTTTAAGGTGGGATCCCAGGGTTGTTTTGAAGACTGTGGGGTCTTCAGAGGAGCAGACAAGCTGATGATCTGCCCTGGCAGAAGGCCCTAATTTTACTTTTTTAAAATTGAGAAATATATATGAGCTCTCTAAGCTACAATTATCAAATGGTGCCATAGATATTTCCACAACTATGTTTAGGCTAATTATCTTGAGCTATAAAGAATCACTCCAAGGCTTCTGTTTTTGAAAAAAAAATTTTCTTTGAAGAATACCATTACTAACAATTTCCAATATTATTATTAATATTATTTTTTGTAGGCAAATTAAAATTATATATACTTAGGATATACAACATATGGTCTTTAAATATGTTTGCAATACAGATTTGTGTTTTGTTTGTCTGTAGATAGGCTTTTATCACAGTTATCACATTTGCTCACCTTGACTTTGAATTTTCTATGTAGTCCAGGATGGCCCCACATTCACAAACTGTGTGACCAAGCATCTCTAATGCTGGGCAGGCAAATATATATGAAATGTAGAATGAATAAACTGAATTATTAACATATGCACATCTAACATAGTCATTGTTATTAGAACACTTACTATCTATTCTCTGTACAATTTTCAAGAATATGCTGCTGTTAACTTTAGTCTTCATGCTATACAATAATACTCTTGAACTTATTCCTTCCAGGTGCAATTGTAGATGTTTCTCCTATTCAAATCGCCTTCCATCATCTGTCTGTATATCTTACCTCTAACATAAATTTCAGATATTTTTCTAGTTTGTACTTGAATAAAGTTTTTAATCTGGTGTAGCCTTCTTGGATTTCTGCTCCCTGGATCATAACCTTACATGACTATCATCTTCTGCTAATGTGTAGCCAGGAGAGAAAATTAGTAAATATATTTCAGACTTGAATATGATGAAGTTAGATATTGATTACAAGTATCTCTACACATACTTAGAGGTTAAGGAAGGAAAGGTGTATATTTTAAGGCCATAATTCCTAGAATTTTACATTGATTTAATATATTTCACTTGAACTGAAACTTTATTTCTCTAGAGCAGCATTTTTCAACTTGTGGGTCGTGATCCCTTTGTGAGTCACATATTAGATATCTTGCATAGTAGATATTTGCATTGCAATTCATAACAGCAGCAAAATTACAATTATGAAGTAGCAACAAAATAATATTTTGATTGAAGTCTCTACAACATGAGGAACTGTATTAAAGGGGTTCAACATTAGAAGGTCGAGAACCACTGCTCTGGAGGAAATAGAGATGGGCCAGGTGATTTTTGTTTGGTTTTGTTTTTAATTTTCACTTCTCTGTTGACAAGTCTAATCAGTGACTGATGGTAAGGTGTGTAAGGATAATAGCCTATTTCTATTATTAACTCCAAAGCAACTGCTTTGATTCCAAGCCAATATCTTTTATTACCCTTGTTACTTTTTTTTCTGTGTTTAGAATGATTCCTAGGATAAGCACCATAAAAATTACATTCTGTCCTGGAAAGTCTCTCAATAGGAAGTGCTTGAAGCACTTTTTTCTAATTTTCAAAGCATTTTAAAGTTAGTTTTATTTTTAATTAACTTAGAGCACAGCAGGCACCTTATGGTAGTTTCATATACTGATATTGTTAACCTTCCCCCTCTCTCGATGGCCCCTAGTCCTGTTCAACCCTTCCAACCCCAGTTTTCCCTTCCTCTTAGTTATATTTCTTCTACTGCTTTCCCACCCTCCCTCAAAGCCCATCCCCCATATAAACAAGACTTTTTCTTGTTTATAACACCTGTACACACTTAGTCCCACACAAATAACACATATAAATTAGAAGTTAGGCTCTAGCCGGGCAGTGGTGGCGCACGCCTTTAATCCCAGCACTTGGGAGGCTGAGGCAGGAGGATTTCTGAGTTCAGGGCCAGCCTGGTCTACAAAGTGAGTTCCAGGACAGCCAGGGCTACACAGAGAAACCCTGTCTCGAAAAACCAAAAAAAAAAAAAAAGAAAGAAAGAAATTAGGCTCTGATATAAGGAAACACTATGGTGTTTGTGCTTCTGAACGTGAGTTGTCTCCTTTGGCGGTTGTGTAGGCTGATTCCACTTTCTTTCTATTGTGAATAGAATAGCAATAATTTGAAGAAATTTTTAACTATTTTGAAATATATCTACTGCAACTTACTGGCAACCAGTATATTTTATTTATGTTTTCTGACCTTATTTTATATAATTATATAGAATAAATCTAATGAAAAACAAAATGTAGGACAAAGACTTTCCAATATCCTTTGCCAAGATAAACATAGTATATTTTATCATACTATTCCATAGCTCTCTTACTCTTAAAGCATTTTCAATATGATATTGATGTTACATATTTCCTAAAAATAAATACATTGATGAGCCATTGAGATGCCTTAGTGAATGAAAGGCATGTGCTATATTGTATATGTAAAAGCCCATGGGATGAAAGAGAGAAAAGATAAAAGTAAGTATAAATGCTAAAATAATATAAAATGACAGTTAATATCAATATATTGGGAAATACATACCATGTTTATCTTTCTTGATCTGGGTTACCTCACTCAGGAGAATGGATTATTGAGTGTACCCATGAGTAAGTCGCCTTTTCTGTACCTTCTCTCAGACTCCTTTCTTTCTGTTAAATTATTTTGTCACATTCTGAAATGTTAGGGTTTTGTTTTATAATTACATTATATTTTATGGTATTTTGCTTTGTTTTATCATCATTCTTCAAAGCCTGTTTATTGTCTAATTAGAGACATAATAGACATGGCTCATGGTTCTGGGAGTGGAAGTGAGAGAACCTGGGGGTCGGGGTAGAGGGAGGATAATCTGTAATCAGGATATATTATGTGCTTTTCTCTCCTGCCCTTATGCTGTCTCTTGTCTCTTGTCCCCCTGTTCCCCCTCTCTCCCCATTCTTCTCCCCTCTTTCCCTACAGGCTTGTACTGACAAACTTTTGTTCTAATTTGATTATTGGTATCCACATGCTGGAAGGAGAGAACAAACCCACTCACATTGTCCTCTGTCAACCACTCCTCCAAAAAAGATATAACAAAAATAAAAATAGTTACATTGAAACATTGGTGATCTTAAACATACCACACTGAGGTTTTTGTTTGTTTTAAATTAAGAAACCAACAGTAGCATAACACCATCTGCTAAGCTACTGCCAGAAACCAGTTTTGCTAACTTTTACACAAATGATTGTTTGGGGAGAGAAAGTCTAGGGTTCAATTCAAGCTTACCTGTTGTGCCCAGTATTAAGGCCTCTGTATGCTCTAACATGCATGGATCCTCAGTGTCTTTTATGATTTCTTACTTATAAAGAATAACAGTAAAGCTGTAATGGATGAAGGTATCTAAATCAGAGGGTTAAAAAATCCTTTCCTTAACAGTCTTAACCAGATGAAGTTGCTGATGACCCATTTATTGATTTTTTGAGGTCTACTGGCAAAGGAAGATTGGTGGTTACTACTGGAGCTGTTGCTGGTTCCATTCATGGTACTGGAAATGTGAGGGAACTGTGGGTGAGGAGACTGCACTGGATTTCTGGGGCTGGGCAAACAGGAAGAGGTGGAGGGCATGTGACTATCATCCAGTTTGCTTCCTTTTGTAGTGACATTAAATTTGTCCATAAAAGATGGACTAGACGTGATACTTCATACGGATGTTTAGTGAAAAGAAATATTCTTTCCCTAAAGAATTGGGATTCTGAGAAGGATTCTGTATTAGAAAAGATGTGAAATGGTTTCTGTGACCACTGTTTGGATCTGGAAATGTTCTACAGTGGGTAGACATAGGGCCGTAGTTGGTTAATCTCAACTAACGCCTACATTACATTCTCTTTCATTGTTCCTGTTGTTATGCTGTTTTGTGAACCTGTAGAAAACAAGTGCTTTTTATCTTGAAATTCAGCAAATGGAAAGAATAAGCATTGAATACTTCATTCTATGCAGCTATGTCACTGTGAATAACAGTTTCTTGCATATTTAGCCATTTTAATTCCTGTTTGATTTTTACTTCCCTGTTTCTATGCAACAAAAAGTTAAAAATAAAAAAGAATAACAGTAATTATTTTGTGAGTAATATAATGAATAAATGTCCTTGTCTCCCCTCTACAACCCCTACCCCATCCCCATTCCCTTTGCTCACCCACCCACCCACTGCTGGCTCACGCCTCCAGTGTCCCACTTTGCTGGGGAAACAAGCCTCCACAAGGCCAAGTGCCTCCCCTCACATTGATGCCAGATAAGGCAGTCCTATGCTACACATATAGTCGGAGCCATGGACCCACTCATGTATACTCTTTGTAGTGGTTTAGTCCCTGGGAGTTCTGTGGGGTCTGGTTAGTTGATATTGTTGTTCTTATTATGGGGTTGAAATTCCCTTCAGCTCCTTCAGACCTTCCTCTAGCTCTTCCACTAAAGTCCCCGGGGTTCAGTCCAATGGTTGGCTGTATCTGCATCCATCTCAGTCAGCTGCTGATAGAGCCTCTCAGAGGACAGCCATACCAGGCTTCTGTCTGTAAGCACTTCTCAGCATCAGCTATAGTGTCAGGGTTTAGTGTCTGCAGATGGGATGGATCCCAAAGTAGGGTGGTTTCTAGATGGCCTTTTCTCAGTTTCTGCTCCATATTTTGTCCCTGCATTTCCTTTCCCTTAGACAGGAACAATTCTAGGTTAAAATTTTTGAAATGGGTGGGTGGCTCCATGCCTCCACTGGTCTCTTCAAGTTCTATCTCCCTTCTGTTGGGTATTTCAGCTAATGTCTCCTCCATTAGGCCCTGGAGCCTCTTGCATTCCTGGTATCTGGGACTTTCTATTGTTCCCCCCCCCCATTCCCCACTCTCACTGCTGCGTATTTCTATTCATTCTCTTGGCCCTATGGACTTCTCTCCTGTATCTTCCCATACCTGATTCCTGCCCCACTTTTTTCCTTCTCCCACCCAGGTCCTCTGCCTCCATGATTATTTTGATCCCTCTTCTAAGTGGGATTAAAGCAACTACACTTTGGCCTTCCTTCTTGTTAAGTTTCATATGGTATGCAAGTTGTATTGTGGGTATTCTGAGCTTTTAGGCTAATATCCACTTATTAGTGAGTACATACCATGAATACCATTTGTGGTCTGGATTACCTCATTTAGGATGATATTTCCCAGTTCCATACATTTGCCTACACAATTCGTGAAGTCATCATTGTTAGCAACTGAGTAGTATTCCACTGTGTAAATGTGCCACATTTTCTGTATACATTCTTCTGTTGAGGGACGTATGGGTTGTTTCCAGTTCTGACTATTGTAAATAAGGCTGCTATGAACATAGTGCAGCATGTATCCTTGTTATATGTTAGAGATCTTTTGGGTGTATTCCCAGTAGTGGTATAGATGGGTCTTCAGGTAGAACTATTTCTAATTTTTTAAGGAATCACCAAATTGATTTCCAAAGTGGCTGTACCATCTTACAATCCCACCTGCAATGGAGGAGTGCTCCTCTTTCTCCATATCCTCTCTAACATCTGCTGTCGCCTGAGTTTTTTATCTTAGTCATTCTTATTAATGTAAGGTGGAATCTCAGGGTTGTTTTGATTTGCATTTCCCTGATAACTAAGGATGTTTGTTGGAGGAACAGTTCGGCCACTTTTATATAAATGCCAGGCCGCCAAGCTGCATGCCAGTCAATTAGGAACTGCTGTTTAGAAGAGATGCTTTCAAATACAGAGGCAGATGCTCAAAGCCAATCATTGGACTGAGCATGTGGTCACCAATGGAAGTGTTAAGAAAAAGGACTGAAGGAACTGAATGAATTTGCAACCCTATAGGAAGAACAACAATATCAACCAAACAGAACCCCCCCCCCAGAGCTCCCAAGGACTAAACCACCAACTAAAGGGTACACATGGAGCAATCCATGACTCCAGCAGAATATGTAGCAGAGGATGACCTTGTCTGGCATCAAAGGGAGGAGAGGTCCTTGGTCCTGTGTAGGCTTGATGCCCCAGTGTAGGAGAATGCCAGGGCAAGAAGGCAGGAGTGTGTGGGTGGGTAGGGCACACCCTCATAGAAACAGGAGGAAGGGGATGGGATAGGGGGTTTCCAGAGGGCAAAACAAGAAAGGGGACAACATTTGAAATGTAAATAAATAAAATATCCAATATAAAAATAAAAAGAAAAGAAGAGAAAAGAAAGGAAAGGAGATGCTTTTGTAGAACCAATGGGGCTTGGGTGGAGGGTATTAGAAGGAGCTTGCAGCAGCATTCAGGAGAGCTTGCTGCGGCATTTCTCACCTGTTCCTTAAGACTGTGCCTTGACTCTGAGCCACCTCACCTCCAACCTCAAGGGCACGTAGGATCAGGCAGCAGATGTTGACCATTTCTTTAGGTGCTTCTCGGCCATTCAAGATTCCTCAGTGGAGAATTCTTTGTTTAGTTCTGTACCCCATTTTTATTTGGGTTATTTGGTTTTCTGAAGTCTAACTTCTTGAGTTCTTTGTATATTTTAGATATTAGCCCTTTATTGGATGTAGTGTTGTTAAAGATTTTTCCCAATCTGTAGGTTGCCATTTTGTCCTATTGACAGTGTCCTTTGCCTTACAGAAGCTTTTCAGTTTCATGAGGTCCCATTTGTCAATTGTTGATCTTAAAGCCTGAGTCATTGGTGTTCTGCTCAGGAAATTTTCCCCTGTGAAGATGTGTTTAAGACTCTTTCCTACTTTCTCTTCTATTAGATTCAGCATTTCTGGTTTTATGTGGAGGTCCTTGAACCACTTGGACTTGAGCTTTGTACAAGGAGATAAAAATGGATCAATTTTCACTCTTCTACATGCAGATTGCCAGTTGAACCAGCATTTGCTGAAAGTGCTGTCTTTTCTCCACTGTATGCTTTTGGCTTCTTTGTCAAAGACCAAGTGACCATAGATGTGTGGGTTTATTTCTGGGTCTTCAGTTCTATTCCATTGATTTCCCTGTCTTCCTCTGTACCAATACTGTACAGTTTTTCTTTTCACTATTGCTCTGTAGTACAGATTGAGGTTCAGACTTCTTTTATTGTTTAAAATTGTTTTCATGATCCTGGGTTTTTTTGTTATTCCAGATGAAGTTGAGAATTGCTCTTTCTATCTGTGAAGAATTGAGTTGAAACTTTGATAGGAATTGCATTGAATCTGTAGACTGTTTTTGGTAAGACAATTATTTTTACTATGTTAATCCTACTGATCCATGAGTGTGGGAGATTTTCCCATACTTTTCTAAACTAAGATTATGTTTACAAATTTGCAGAATTACAACAGAACTACTACTATATCCTTAGTTCATCAACTTTTTTCACTGTTACTCACATACAATACCCTAGATTATTTGGTTGATATTCTGCCTGTCAGTTTCCTGTGGTAAAATGATTACTTGTACATCTGTAACTATTAGATATCTTGCATATATAATAATTGATCAATACTTTAATCATACTAGTTATTTAAATTTTTATTGATTCTTTGTGAATTTCACATCATGCACTCCAATCCCACCCATCTCCCATTCCCTCAACCTTGCAACCTCCCAATCAAAAGATAAAAAATCTCATTGTAGAAGACACAGTGTCACAGTGTGTCCCATAATATACCCTTTGTCCAGACTCCTTTGCTTGCAAATGTTCATTGCAATAAGACATTTGTCTGGTTGGAGGTTTCTGGTTTCTGCTATGCTATCAATATTGTATCCTTACTTGGATTCCTCTTAGATATCCTGTTGTTACCATGAGTCATGGAGATCCTGCAGCTATGGATGTGTAGGTCTGGCCCTTTTCTACTCTCCAGCAGATTGGGTAGATGTTGGGAGGGTCAACTCAAAGCTTAGAATCAGGGCCTAGGAGATCTGAGCTGGTCAGGCCTAGTTCACCCACACACCCACACTACCAGAGTGAGCTTTCCAGAACTGCCTTAGCTAGCTCATCCAATGCCATAACCAGCAAGGGGCAGAGCTAGCACTCCTGTCCTTACACCCTCAGGGCAAGCTCTATTGTGCTGCCCAGGTAAGATGCAGCACTCATTCTCACAATTATTGTAGCCAATGAAGGACGGGGCCATCTCTCCTACTCTCAGGACCTTGGGGCCATCTCTCCTGCCTACCATAGGTGGCAAGGAGTGGAGGGGGACATCTCTTACTCACCCACATCACCACTTGGACAGACAATTTGTAGAGCAGCTCTCCCATATTCATTCCTTCTGGTCTGGCTCACCTGTGCACCCTGCAACCAGGGCCAGTTCTACTATGCTTCCTAGGGGAGAAATAGGGCTCACTCTCCAGAGTATTGAAGCTAGTCAGGGGCAGGACTATCTCTTATGCTCTCATGCCTTCAGAGCTAGCTCTCCAAGGATGCACAGGTGAGGGTTGGGCTAATTCTGCACAGCCCTTTGGCATCAATGTGGCCCCAGGCAGCAGCCCAGATCAAGGGCATCCACCTGGCTTTTGAGGGTAACAGAACCCTGCTGCTGTAGGGCCACGGGCCCAGAAATGGTCCTCAGTGGCAGCATTGGCCAGAACCTCACCATAGTCTTAGGTGGCATCACTGGCTACTCATATCAGACTATTCCTCATTACCTTCAAGTCTCCAGTTTTGCCTTTCTTCATTGTGCACACATCCTTCTGCTCCTCTTTCTCTTCCATTTCTCCACCACTTATTTGCTCATCTTAGTGGTACCCAGGTTCTCTCTGTGTCTGTGGTCATATTAGGAGTGGTCTCAGGAGTTCTATGCTCCACCTGTGCTGTGAGATACCAGGTGGGATGCATGGTGGGGCTTCCTGGACCACTCCGCCTCTTAATTGTACATTTCTTGCTTATTCCTCTACTTACTGAAGATTCATTTAAAAATCATTTGTTATGTTCCAATTTTCTATACCCATCACTCTCTTAATACAAATTACTTGAAATTTTATGTACAAGAGGCCTTCTACCATCCAGAGACCACCCCACCTAGTGATCCATCCCATTTTCAGACACCAAACCTCCACACTATTGCTGATAGCAAGAAGCACTTGCTAACAGGAGTCTGGTATAGCTGTGCCCCAGAGACTCTGCCAGCACCTAATACATATGCAGATGCTCACAGACAACCATCTGAGTGAGCCTGGAAACCCCAAAGGAAGAATGCCTGCAAGGACTGAAGGAGCTGAAGGGGATTGCAACACCATAGGAAAAACAATATCAACTAACCAAACCATCCAGAGCTCCCAGGGACGAAACCACCAACCAAAGAGTACACATGGAGGGATCCATGGTTCCAGCTACATATGTAGCAGAGGATGGCCATATCTGGAATCATTGAAAGGGGAGGCCCATGGTAGTGTAGAGGCTTGATCTCCCAGAGTAGGAGGATGCTAAAGCAGTGAGGTAGGAGTGGGTGAAGGAGCACCCTCATAGAGGTAAAGGGGAAGAGGAGGGGAGAGGAGATTTGTGGAGGGGAAAACAGGAAGGGGGAACACCATTTGAAATGTATATAAATAAAATAACCAATAAAAAGAGGCCTTCTATGTATCTTTCACTTGTTCATTAATTTATGGATCCTTATTTTTTTTATACCAACAGTTTCATTATCCTCATCTTTTTGTGGAAGTCCTTTCACTTCTTCTCATGTAGCCATTTCATTTATATTCTTTTTTTTTTATTTTATTTTTTTAATTTACATTCCAAATCACTTCCCCTTTCCCATTTCCTCCCTCCCCGAAAGTCCCATAAGCCCCCTTCCCTCCCTCTTTTCTCCATTCAACCCCCTCTCGCTTCTCTGTCCTGGCATTCCCCTACATCCAGTCTTTCCAGGACCAGGGGTCTCTCCTTCCATCTTTTTAGAAATCTATTGATATGCAGATTGTGTCTAGGGTATTCCGAGATTCTGAGTCAATATCCCCTTATCAGTGACTGCATACCATGTGTGTTCTTTTGTGATTGGGTTACCTCACTAAGGATGATATTTTCAAGTTCTGACCATTTGCCTAGGAATTTTGTGAATTCATTGTTTTTAATTGCACAGTAGTATTCCATTGTGTAGATATACCACATCTTCTGAATCCATTCCTCCGTTGAGGGACATCTGGGTTCTTTCCAGCTTCTGGCTATTATAAATAAGGCTGCTATGAACATAGTGGAACATGTGTCCTTATTGCATGCAGGTAAAGTCTCTGGGTATATGCCCAGGAGTGGTATAGCCGGATCCTCCGAGATTGTCATGCCCAGTTTTCTGAGGAACCGCCAGACTGCTTTCCAGAGTGGTTGTACCAGCCTGCAATTCCACCAGCAGTGGAGGAGTGTTCCTCTTTCTCCACATCCTCGCCAACAACTGCTGTCTCCTGTGTTTTTGATCTTAGCCATCCTGACTGGTGTGAGATGGAATCTCAGGGTTGTTTTGATTTGCATTTCCCTAATGACTAAGGATGATGAACATCTCTTTAGGTGCTTTTCAGCCATTAGATATTCTTCAGGTGAGAACTCTTTGTGTAGCTCTGTACCCCATTTTTTAATAGGGTTACTTGCCTCTCTGGAGTTTAACTTCTTGAGTTCTTTGTATATCTTGGATATTAGCCCTCTGTCGGATGTAAGGTTGGTAAAGATCATTTCCCAGTTAGTTGGTTGCCGCTTTGTCTTTTTGACAGTGTCTTTTGCCTTGCAAAAACTTTGTAATTTAATGAGGTCCCATTTGTCTATTCTTGATCTTAGAGCATAAGCACCAAAAGTAATACACAGATTCAATGCAATCCCCATCAAAATCCCAACTCAATTCTTCATAGAGTTAGAAAGAGCAATTCAAAAATTCATCTGGAATAACAGAAAACCCAGAATAGCTAAAACTATTCTCAAGAGTAAAAGAACCTTTGGGGGAATCAGTATCCCGGACCTCAAGCTGTACTACAGAGCAATAGTGTTAAAAACTGCATGGTATTGGTACAGTAACAGACATGTAGATCAATGGAACAGAATTGAAGACCCAGAAATGAATCCACACTCCTATGGTCACTTGATCTTTGACAAAGGAGCTAAAACCATCCAGTGGAAAAAAGATAGCCTTTTCAACAAATGGTGCTGGCTCAGCTGGAGGTCAACATGCAGAAGAATGCAAATTGACCCATTCTTATCTCCTTGCACTAAGCTCAATTCTAAGTGGATCAAAGATCTCCACATAAAACCAGACACACTGAAACTAATAGAAGGGAAACTAGGGAAGAACCTTGAACATATGGGCACAGGGGAGAATTTCCTGAACAGAACTCCAATAGCTTATGCTCTAAGATCATTTATATTCTTAAATTTAAAATCTACATAGTGTTCACCAGATAAGAACTTGCTAGTTGGCTATTCAATACCAAATGATCAGACCTAAAAATATATATACAAGTAACATTATAAAGGCTGAGCAGGAGAGAGAGAGAGAGAGAGAGAGAGAGAGAGAGAGAGAGAGAGAGAGAGAGAGAGAGAGAGAGAGAGAGAATCCATGAAATAATAGAATAGAGCCCATGAATTTGAAGGAGAATGGGGAGGAATATATAGGGTATTTGAGGGAGGAAAGGGGAGAGAAAAATGATGTAATTACAATCTCAAAAATTAAAGAAAAAATGCTTAAAATGTCTTCAAAGACATAATAGTAATGACTGGAAGGGATAATCTCTTGTACACCGTGTGGAAGCAACACCTGTCAATAAAGAGCTGATGACCTATTAGCAAAAGCAGGAAGTCAAAGGTGGGAATTCCAACTGAGAGACTGGAACTCAGGGAGACAGTCAGAGGCATGAGATTCACTCTGGACTGAGGAAGTCATACATATGAAACTGAGGAGAGGTAACTAACCTTATGAAAGATATAGAATAGTTTAAACTAGTTTTATAAGTTACTAGCTGGTATGGGAATGAGCCAAAGCTTAAGGCCTAAGCATTGTACAGAGGAGGAAGAAGAAGACATCATAAACAGAGATAAATAATTTGAAATTAATAAAGTGAAGTTTTCAGGAAAAGATATTAAGTTTAGAAAGGATTAATAAAGAAGTATATATACACATAAAAGGTAAAGTCTCCAAAGAAAGGAGAAAGAAAAATAAAATAAAATAAAATAAAAAAGTTTCCAAAGCCAAAGAGAAATAAAATATAGTCTCCAAAAAAGGGAGAGAGTTAAAAAGATTTTTTAAAGTATTTTCAATGTTAAGAAAGAGAAAACCCTGTAGAGGAGGGCATTTGGACACCATCTAGTTTTGTTTTGACTTTTAACATTCAAATAATTGGTTTTAATAACGAATATAGTTGTTTATATTCTCTTTAAGAGATATCACAATAAAGCAGAGTTAGAGAAAGAGAAGACTAGAAAAAAAATCAAATGCTTCATTGGGGACCATAGAACCAAGATTAGAGGATTCTTTAAATCAGTATAGAAAGTATTCAAAACAACCCAATCTGGAACCTACAACATCAAAAGGTAGTTCCAGATGCAAAAAAATCCACAAAGGCTTGAGGAATTAGAATAGAGATCCCATGGAGATGTAATGTGCTGATTTACACGTACAGATTCTGTTTAAAAAAGTCACCTTAGAACAATGTTATATAATAGATTATTTGTTTCATTTTGTAGAGTTTGGAATGTTAAGATATGTACATATGTTAATACATCATACAATTGGTACTTATTCAAGATTTCAATAGGCAACTCCTTTAAGTTCTGAAAAGGCTGTTTCTTGAGACTGCACATTGCTTAGAGGTAATGACAATCTTGGAGATGCCTTTGATTATTAAAGCTGATGATACTCCAACATATGTATCCAATAAAATGCAACAATTTTAAATGTTACAGAACAAAAAATGTTACAGATAAATCATACAATCCTACAGGTCAAACAATTGTAGAGAAAATAGGACTTTAAAGAAAATGCTCATAGAACATAGCGGGCATAAGGAATCACACAGAGATAGACTAAGTAATGCTTTATTGACTTTAAATTTCTTAAATGTCAATGAGATCAGTAACATAGCTACTGAAGTATATTGGGTTTTAAAAAGGACTGATGAAGTAGATCAACCTCTACATGTGATAATCTGAGAATGGAAAGAAGAAAATTGGTTATGCTGGTGAAGAGGTTTTGTCTTTGTTTCATCAGGAGGACAAAAGCTATGGATTCCATCTAAATTTATAAAAATCAGATTTGACAGGGAGAAACCCCTGAAGATCTTTTGCTTCAGACAGAAATAAGTCAAGAAGACCAACAGAACGGGCAACATGATTTGCTGATCCAACTACATAGGAACAACTCAGAGACTGGCTGAGACATGAAAATGTCTCCAGCTAGAATTTCATTCAGCTAAGAATAGTCAATAAAACTTCTTCACCACAGAATCCTCAGGATTTATCATGAACTCCTTTCAGTGGCAAGGATAAAAATTTATATTACAATTTGGTTATACAGTCCAAACTAACTTATAAAAGAAAGATGCCTTACTTGCTTGAAGAGAGACCAGAGAATAATCTTTAGCTAAATTGTACACATTGAGCATTCCATTACAAGTATTAAAGCAGAAATGTATGTTAACAGAAAAAAACAAGATAAGTGATTCTGATAAGATTCACCTTGAGGATTCAAAAAGGATGGATGCTGAGATGCATCCTCTTTGATCCTACTTCAGACTCCCTCAGTGGTATTTCCTCAAAAAACTGCATCTGGGACAATTTTCAGAATGGCTAGCTAAATTGTCCAGCATCAGAGACTGTTCAGTTAGGATTTCATTTAAGCTGTGATCTTTCACAGCACACATAGACTACACTGGCTGTTTTTCCAGAGGTCCTGAGTTCAAGTCCTGACAACAACCACCTATAGGAGGATCTAATGCCCTCTTCAGGCAGGCAGATGTATATGCAGCAGGGGTGCACTTATACATTAAATAAAAAAAAAATTAAAAAATGATTTGCCTCATTTATTGGATAATGGGAATTTAGAGGTCCTCATTAAAATCAGAGTACTACCATTTCTAGTTTTTTTTATAATGAACAGAGTTAGGAAATACAGCTACATACATATACATGTATATTTATTTTTATAACTGCTTTTATAAAATCTATGCTCTCATGTGAAAAGTCTACTTTCAATTCTTCACTAACTTGCTCTAAGCATGTCCCCTTGTTTCTTTCAGTACATGAGTTTTATGGTGCAAACCTGTATTCTAATGTCTGTACTTTATTCACTAAATTGGATGGTTCTAAATATACAAAGGGTAGTTCTGTAATTGATCTCCCATGTCACTGTACAAGTGAAATTTACTAATTTCAGACCAATATTAGATTAGTCTATACAATAAATCTCATTACATAAGGCAATAGTTACTTAAGTATTATCTACCTTGTCTACTCTACAATTAAATTTCCTTATTCATTAAAAAATACTTTGGTTTATTTAAAGGAATACTATTACTTCAACTGTTTATACTAGAATGCTAATCGCTTTTTAAAAGATATGAGCAGTAAATAAAGTTTTCACTTAGTGAAGTAAAGATGACAGACAATTAAATCATGTAGGGAGATTTGAGTGCCATGAGAATGACATGGCAAAAGGTCAGTGTTGAAAGCTAAACCTAAGAAAAGTTAAATTCATTGTGTGTATTCTGGCCTTATTTGGCATCAATGGGAGCAGAGGCCCTTGCTTCTGTGAAGGCTTGGATACCCCAGCACAGGGGAATGCTAGGGTGATGAGCAGGCGGGTGGGGAAACATTCTTATAGAAGCAGGGAAAGGAGATAGGATGGGGGATTGCAGAGGGGAAGTGGGAAGGGGAATAACATTTGAAATGTAAATAAATAAAATAACCAATAAAAAAGAAGAAAAAAAAGAAAAGCAAAAAAGTTAAAGTTAAAATTAAATTTAGCTGATTTCAATTCAGCACAACAAAAGGAAAAATAAATAGCACAAAATACAAAAACAATGTAGAATGCTCTACCCACAGCAGGAGTAAGTTATACTATGACAAAGAAATAGATATGACTTAGAGAAAAATGACTATAGTCTGAGTCCAGAGTTTGCCCTATTTGCACATTTTGCAGCTTTATACCTGAGATTGGCTAAGGATTTAGCTGCTACTAAGACTTTGACTACATGTTAATAGAGTATACTCTTTCATTAGTTTGCATCTACTTTAGGGTATTAAGATAGGGTGTAGTGCACTATGTACAGAACAGCTCAAGGGAAGATGCTGTGACTTTGAGCTGACAATGAGCTTTGGTGTCCAAAAAAAAATAGGCTATGAAATAGAGTAAAGTTAGTAAGCATAGTAGGAACACAAATTCTAACAGGAAGAAGCAGTGTCTACAAAAACTACACTTGATAGTATGTTCTAACAATGGACTGCCTTTCCTGATCATACTTCTAATTTACTGTGTGCGTGTTGGGGCAAAAAGCCAGATGTTCCTGGACATTTTTACTTTTTGAATAATTTCATACATGCATACAATATAGTATGCTCATGTATACTCCTATTGCCCTCTTGTGCCCCTTGCCAATACTTCTGACTTTGTTCATTATAACTAGTCTCCTTTCTGTGTGTGTGCTGGGGGGTGTGAGTGTGGGGGTGTCTTTGTGTCTGTGTCTGTGTGTAAGTGCGCATGCACGTAGACCATGTACAGGTAGTCATAGTCATTGCATCTCAACGATTGTAATGCCCATGTCATTTCCAGAAACCGTGCTTCGTAGCATTTCTCCATATTCCCTGGATCTTACACTCTAAAGCAGACTCATAAATGGCCAAATGCTGAGAGTAACTGCTTTGTGTTCAGTGTTAAAAGGGACATCTGTACAACATGCGCCCCGGCCCACGGAAGCATGGAAAGTTCTGAATATTTTGAATTGATAGAGACTGACTTTTGCATTTTTATTTCTATATTCTTAATGTGATAAAGGCAACAAAGATAAAGTTTCTTTGAGCTAGTTGACTTATTCACTTCTCATTCTACCTCCCTAGTTATGTGTGATTAGCATATAATAAAACCATAATAATATAACATAAAAATAAAAAGACTAACTTTGTTGGAATGCTTAACTAAAATAAATATTTCAAATGGATTCCACTAGTCCCCAAATGAACGTCAATTTCCGGCACCAAGGTTTCACGTTACATTCTGTTGTTTTTCTTTTTCCTTACTCTCTGACTCAATTCTTCAGCCATCTCTTCACTCACATTTTATGATGTTGACATTTACGTATAATATTTGTATTATTTTGTTGAGAATTTCATATTCATATAAGCTGTATTTTAATCATACTTAATCTCACGCTCCTTCATCATACATAATCTCCAACTCCTTCAATATCCATACTGACATTTTTGAAGAATACTTACCGGTTATTCAGTCCTTCAGAGCTGATTGAGCTTATGTTTTTATGTGATTGGAATAACAACGTATATTTAAAACAATTACAAAAGAACTGTATTCTAGGAACATTGTACCAAAGTGTTGACTATTCCTTATTACTAATGACTTAAATTCTGCTCCCAGAGTTAATCTGATGCTTCACACTCTCTCTCTCTCTGCACTATAAAGTTTCTATCCCCTTTCACAACTGCCAGATACTTGAGAAAGATAATTTGAAGCAGTGAAAGTTGTTCCTTCTCAAATTTCAATTCATACATTCTATATCTTTATCTGTAACAATTTTTATGCTATTTGCCCCATCTTTATGTTCAATTTTCTTGTTTCTAATTCATTAATTGAAATTTCACTATAAGAACTTATCTTTGCTCTATTACATTTTAGGTAATTGATAGGAATCAGTGTTAAGAATGTTAATTTAAAGCCGGGCGGTGGTGGCGCACGCCTTTAATCCCAGCACTTGGGAGGCAGAGGCAGGAGGATTTCTGAGTTCGAGGCCAGCCTGGTCTACAAAGTGAGTTCCAGGACAGCCAAGGCTACACAGAGAAACTCTGTCTCGAAAAACCAAAAAAAAAAAAAAGAGAATGTTAATTTAATTGCAGTGCTTAAATTTTAATATTATCATTGGGCAATTTGTTGCTCAAATAGTCTGTGGTGTTTTGTTGTCATTATTTTGAACAACTCTGTCTTTCAAATTACTTCCATTATTTATTTTTTGTACTAAAAGATATCCCAGAGTATTTCCCCCTCTGAATCTGTAAACAACCATTAAGCAGCATGAAGAGACAAATGGAAGTAGAGTTTACTGATTTGAAACATTGTTGGAAAGAACATGTACCTAAGAGTGCAATTCCTACAATGACCAAATAGCTCATTATGAGATGGTGACTTTTTCTCAAATTATTTAAAATGCCTTCTCCAAACACTGGAAAGTTCTTTACCTTGTTGCAGTCAGAAAAGTTTATACTTTATCAATGCTTATGTATACATTGATAAACCTGGAAGTAAATATAAATTTAATTTCTAGATAAGTAACAAGAGTATATAACTTTGCTGATGGTGGTTTACACAGCAAGTGGAATTAATACACTTATATTATTTTTAACTCACCTTTTCATAAATAGCCTGCTTGTATCTTTTTTCTTTCTGAAGGCCCAGGGATCATTTCCCAATGGTCCTCAACCTTTTTATTCAGCTACAAAAGGATCTAATTTGAATCAAAAAAAGAAGTGGCTCTGCTTGAGGTAGGAGGGCATTGGTGACCTAGTGATTTGTTGTCTTTATGGGCCAACTACTGTTCATCTTTGATAGTATAGCTTCACACACATTTGTTTCATACATTTTAATCGACTTGTATAAATAGATAAAATATGACTTGTAAGACATTGTCAAATGTAGAAAAATTTAAATGACAAACAATTAGAGCTTAAATTTGTAAAATAGGTCAAATTATGGTTTTTGCTGTCATTTTTCTTTCGCAAGAAGTCTTAGTGTTCCTCCTTATGAAATCTGGAACCAGTTCTCTTCATATCATATCAAATGATTGTTAAGCCTTTGTATTCTGCCATGTGAAGAAGCAGAACCAAATTTGTGGGTGGTATACTTTATTAAGGAGGCAAATTTTTCTTTGTTAGAAGGGAATTCTGACTTTCTTTTGGAAACGTTTAGAAAATTTCTTTCCTGACCTCCTAGCTACATTTAAAACATCATCTTATGACTTTCTGAAAGGTAATTATTTCTTGCCAAACAGAATTTATTGTATAAAGCTTTACTATTTGGTTACATAAATAATTATATGTAACCATACACAAATATCACTATATATAATCATAGATAACCATATACTAATCACTAGTCATTGTAAAAGATTTTGTTAGTAAATACTTGAAATATATTTTTCTTACAGAAAGATAACATATTGCTTAATATGATAGATAATATCACTTATTGATACAAATTATTTTTCTAACAGCTCACATCTGTAATCTTGGCACTCAGGAGTCAGAGGCAGGAGAATTGCCACAAGTTGAAAAGTAGCCAGAGTTACACAGAAAGATTATCTTAAAAGAGCAACAAAAAATTGATTTGCTCTCACTTTTTATTCTTTCATTCAGTACACTAAAAAATCCCATTGCAAATAGGAACTTACAGTAGTCATGCACACCTACACTGAGTCTACCCATGAACAATCCCCATTAACAATTAGACACTTATTGAGTAAATTTCAAGAAGCTCTATGCCTCACTGCTGAACCATTTGCTATTGATAGTTTCTGGAAGAGGGAAAATTGATGACTTCAGCTGTGAACACACCCCAAACCCCACTGGATTCTAATGGACAGTTACCCCCATAATCACATGATCCCATAATCACACAGATGGCCCTGGTTAAATTAAATTGTTTACAAAATGAAAGCAAAGCTATTAATTTGATAAAGTGACTAGTAGATCTAAGGGGAGGGAGGTTGATAGGAATAGGAGAGAAATAAGAGAGTGGCAGAGAAAGAATAGTAAGAATGCGTTACATACATTATGGAACTGTAAAATCATACACATATGTAACATTATACAGGCTGTGTGTGCTATATTTAGAAATATATGCATATAACAATAATTAATGGAATAGAGGTCATGTATCTTAAAAAGAGTAAGCAAGGGTGTATGGAAGGCTTTGGAGAAAGAATAGGGAAGGGAAAATTATATAATTGTATTATACATCTTGAAAATGAAAAATTTAAAATTCAAGAAAAAAGAATAATTTCAAAAGTTTTGTTCTGTCAAAAATAATCAAATAACAGAAACTTTCTTTTATAAATATTCCTTAGTAAGTGTAATTTTCTGAATAGTCATCTTTTCATACAGTTTTACTCATTTGTTTTGTGTGGAGGTATTTAGGAAGCATGAATGTCACAGCGTGTGCATGGAGGTCGGGTAACTTGAAATCAGTTCTCTCAGTCCACCATGTGTGTGTCAGGGATCAGACTCAGATTGTCAAGTTCAGCAATACACACTCCTACCCACTAAGATATCTCTATAGCACTGGTTAATTATATCCTAACTTAGAAATTTTGCTTCTAATAATTATGTTATCAAATTAGAAAATAAAAATTGGTGTCTTCTAGGTATGTATAACACTGTAATAATTTTCATGGAGAAAAAATATCATTACTGATTGATTAAAATTAAAAGATTAAGTTTGGGAATTTGATATAATTTAACACACTATTTTATAATTAATATTTATATGAATATAAATCTTTATGTAAAATTTGTACATAATTTTAATGTTCTAAATTGATATTTATGTAGAAACAAAATATAGAAGCTAATTTAGTCAAGTGTGATTATCTATAATTTGAATTGGCAGGTAATTTTATTTTCTTGACACCAAAATTCAGGTTATTTTTATAACAGCATTTTAAGCCAGCAGTGTAGATGTATAAAGCATATTTTAGCCATTAAAATGAATATTGTCATGTATGAAATCATCAAAAATTTTAAAATTAATTAAAAGGTAGTTTGTTGGATTTTTATAACAACCTGTAAATTTTTGCAAAAAATAATTTTCCAAAAGTTTAAACTCTCCATTTTATAATATTCAAAACACTGAACTTTTCCTGATAAAATTCAACTGTATAGTATGTTTTCCTGACTTGGCAAAACTTGTCTTTGCTTTATTCATAAAACATAATTTTTAAATTTCTACCTTCATAAACACAATATTCATGACTATGAATACCTCATATGTTACAAAAAATAATATATTAGTGTTTGTGGTGAAAATGGTAACATTAGAAGAACTTTTAAAATTTCAAGCATAGAAAAAGCATATCTTCTAAATATGTCCTCACATTTGTTGATAAAAAATATTTTATAATGATGGAGAATTCCATCATTAAAAATTGAGTTAATTATTTGAATATAAGTTTTATTAATTTTAACAAAAGTAGTATTATAAATTTAAAAATAAGTTAAAACATATTTTGCATGAAAATTTTGATAATATCTATATAATTTTCTACCTATTATAAGAGAGGAACAGGAATTGCAGCTGGAACCTATTGTAATTTACTTAGTTTTAAGTTAAAGAATTAAATGCGTATTTTGAAATAACTAGAAAATAATTTTGCTTCATGATCCAATGTCATGTTGTACTAAATCAGATTTGAATAAAAAACATCATTCTTTACTTTTGTTAGAAAACAGTGTATGCAGTGTTAAACTTGAAGTGACATTATAAGGAACTTATGGGGCAGGATTTTGAGTAAACATAAATATCAAACATTGACTGATCGATATGCCTATATTAAATGTTCAGGACGTTCACTAAGTCCTTAACATAACACAACCTTATTGTAATACAAGAAGAGTGGCTTATATGAATTCTGAATTCTATTAAGAAATGAGATCAAATTGGACAAGCAATACCACCAAACCTGACAACAAGTTTAATTCTCGAGACCCATAAAGTGGATAGAACCAACAGTCACAAGTTTGTGTTGTGGTCTGATCTCCACACATGTTCCATTCCCATGACACAAAATTAAATAAGTAAAAATGTAGTAGAAGCTGTTGTTTCATCTTTTAAATGGATTAAGTTCAAAATATTTTAGCTTCAGGAGGCACATGATGATATTTAAAATGATAAAGTAACAATAAACATAAATTACAAATGAAGAAAGAGATGATAAATCATTTGAAATGTAAATAAAGAATATATCTAATAAAAAATTTAAAAAAAGAGATGATAACAGCCAAGCTCATGTTTGGTTAATTTATTTTTGATATTTTGATGTAATTAAACTTTTTTCTCCTTCCCTTTCTCCCTCCAGATGCTCACATATACTTTTTTCCTTCCTATTTCAAATTCCTGGCCTCTTTTTTTTTCACTAATTGTTATTGCATGCATATATGTACTTATTTGTAAATAGATAAATGCCTCTAAATATAACAAGTTCAATTTTGATATGATAATTCATGTTTTGGATTATATTTATTTGCTGACTAACAAATTAATTAAAATCCTAACTTTAAAGTAAGCAACTTTTTTCTAAAACTTCACCAGTATATATTCATTGTATGAGATTATAGGTTTCATAACAGCATTTTCATTTAGTTATAGTATATATTTGTAGTATATATTTTAACTGTATTTGCATTCCTTTGCCTCTCTGAGTCACTTTCATTTTCCCCTTCTACTATTATGTCACATATATACATGCATATTTCTTTAGAAATCTATGAAAATGTGATAGCTGCTAATCCAGAGAATAAAATCAGAACAGAAAATAAGGAATCACTAGCCAGTGAGAAAATATGTCTTAATATAATTTAGAAGAAATATCATCCAGTCTCCAAGTATGGAGACAAGTCAATACATTAAGGGCTTTTATTGTTCTAGTATAATTAACTTTCAAGACAACAAGTATAGAAAAAGATTCAAATTTTGAAACAATTGTTTTTAATTGTGGATTCTAATTTTATATTGAAACCAAATTAAATTTCACTTCAACTTTTTGTTATTGTTATTCTCTATTTTGACTTGCCTGAAGTTAATGATGGCAAACCACTCATCAGTGACAAAGTTCATTCTTCTTGGATTGACAAATGATGTAAACCTTCAAGCTGTGCTTTTTCTCTTTCTGATCTTAACTTATATCTTAAGTGTCATGGGAAACTCAGCCATCATTCTCTTGACTCTGCTGGATTACCGCCTCCAGACACCTATGTATTTCTTCCTCCGAAATTTTGCATTTTTGGAGATATCTTTTACCTCTGTCTTTGTTCCCAAGATGCTAATCAATATTGGAACCGGAGACAAGACTATTTCTTTTGCTGGTTGCTTCGCCCAGTATTTTTTCGCAATCCTTCTGGGAGCAACTGAATTTTACCTCTTAGCAGTGATGTCCTATGACCGCTACGTCGCCATTTGCAGACCCTTACATTACACAACTGTCATGAGCAGGAGACTTTGCTTCCAATTAGTTTTAAGTTCCTGGTTATCTGGCTTTATAGTTGTTGTTGTGCCACATGCAATGACTCTTCAGTTGCCTTTCTGTGCATCCAACATCATCAATCATTATTGCTGTGATTACACTATATTGCTGCATTTATCATGCTCAGACACACACTTCATAGAAGTGATCCAGTTCCTCCTGGCTGCTGTGACCCTCATCTTCACCTTGCTGCTGGTGATTCTCTCCTATACACATATCATCAAGACCATTTTGAGGATCCCCTCTGCTCAACAGAGAAAGAAAGCTTTTTCTACCTGTTCCTCTCATATGATAGTAGTCTCACTTTCTTATGGAAGCTGTATTTTCATGTATATAAATCCTTCTTTTAAAGATGCAGCAAATTTTAATAAGAGAGTAGCTGTTTTAAATACCTCCGTTGCACCTCTGTTAAACCCATTCATCTACACTCTTAGAAACAAGCAAGTGAAAATAGCCTTCAAGGATATGCTAAGCAAGATTATAAGTTTCTTTAAAAAGTAGAACTTTTTGAGGCTTAGTACTAAGGTAATAAAGGTTTAGAACATTACAATTGTACATACCTATATCACTCACTTATTAAATTAAGCCATTTTTCTCCTATCAAGATGATATGTGTGTTCCTATGTAACTTCTATTATTATTATTTAGATCTCACTTAAAATTTAAATTATTATTATTTTATGGACATGGATGCTTTTCTATACATATGTGTAGGTTGTATGTAGATCTTTGTGTATATATAAACAGTAAGAAAACTAGAAACATTAAACATACATGCTTGTCTCTTCAAAGGGATAGATATATAACCTGTTTTCTGATCAGAAGACTGGGAACAGATGTGATTAATAGCCTGGTGACCTGTCTCCTCCAGCTGGCTCCTCCAGACCTTGATTTTGAGTTTCTTTGTCTCAGTCAATATATAGCTATATATCTTTATCATAAGCTTGTTTATCTTGAGCCTGTTTCCTCAAATAACCTATAGAATCTATCTTTATATAAGATGTCACTTGTCCTTTAAAAAGAGTTTCAGTGTAGTCATGTCTTAAACTTTTTTGTGTATATGGAATTGAGTTAAGTATTATGAGTAAACTATTTTTCCAAACTGTGGTTTGTTTAAATATGACTAAAATGTATAATTTGTGCTCAGACTCGTAAAGATTAAGCCAACAACTTATGCCAACACTGGTTACTGAGTCTTATTGAACCGAACTTCATCTAGTGTGGATTATGCATTCTTGGTACACACTGAGGCCAGAAGAGGATAACAGATTCCCTAGAACTGGAATAAGAGATGGTTTGTGAGATATCATTAAGATGCTGGAAATTGAATATTAGCCTCTGCAAAAGCAGACAGTTCTCTTAAATACTGAACCATCTCTATCCTAAGACCTCACTTTTAAAGGAAATGCCTGAATTAAAGTTAGGTTGAGTTTATGATTTTTAATTATTTGTTATTTTAATGAATCAAAAAATCATATCCATTGCTATATAATTCTGAATGTATCTATACCTGTAACAATTAAATTCACATACTAATAAATTTCCATTGTTAACAATAGCTTAAATGAGATATTGTTGACTTTACTATACTAAAATTCAGACTTAAATTGAGTTTTTTTACAAAAACCACTCTTAAACATGATTGATATTTGAGGTAAGGATGTTCTAGAGAAGAGAAAATCATGTGATTTTTGTCAGTATTGACAGAAAATACTATATAATGATTTATAAACAGATTATACTCCTTAAAGGGTGGAGGAATTATTAGAAAGCATTTAGAAATATGAGTTCCATCAACTTTTTCAGTGTTTTTGTTATCCTGACCATTGTTTTATTCACATCTAAGAAACTGTGAAATAAAATTATAGTAATATTTAACTCATGGTGTTAATTTTCTAAAAGTGAGAATAATAAGTAAAATCTATTATTAATGAACATATTTTCCCCATAAAAATATTTAATAAATAGTGGAACTGGTTTAAGGCAGGGATGCTAGATAGTTTAACAGTTCATAAATATTTCTACTCCAATCCTTTAAATATACACAAGAGAAATGTAAGCTCTAGACATGATAACTTTTATTGGAGCCTATAAACATTTAATATCAAATCTCTGCCCTTAAATTATTTATTTTCCCAATGAATAATAATGAAACATTCAAGGACCAGTAGAGACAGTAAAACAGTGTTGATGCAAATCATAGACGAGAAAGTTGGTTTAAAATTCGAAATTGATAGTTCTGCTACACCTCGCCATAATTATATAAGAATCATCTAAGTACTTGTTTTATAACTGAGAGTCAAAGAGTTTGTCATTTTTATTTAAACTGTAATTGAGTCATTAGTTTATATACTGGAGAATTTTTTTGCTATTTTAAATACTATCATCAGTACATTAATTAATCATCTAATTGAACATACAATTTAAAGGCACAGATTGAAGATTTATATACAGTTAGGTATTTAAATCACATATTATTTCTTTTGAAATACACAACCGTGTAAGGATTCATAAATACATATTGAATGCATGTATTTTTTCATTATTGAGAATAATTGGATACAGTATGTTTTGATTAAATCAACCTCCTGTTTATTCCCCTCAAATTTTTCTTATATATCCTCAACCAATTTTCATTTTTTCTGTCCAACTTCATGTACTCTCTTTTAAACCCACCGAGTCCATTTTGTGCTGCCAGTATGTGCATAAGTGCAGGTTCATCCAGTGGTGCATGGACATCCAATCAGGAGTCACAGCACTGAGGAAAACTACTATTAAATTCACATTAAGAGTATCACAATTCAGAGTATCCTATTCTGTTCATACTGTATCTATGTATGGAGATATCACACTGAAACACCTCCACAAATATAATTAACAAAAATAGTAGGTAAAGTGAAATATATTGAGCTCAGACTTTTATCTTGAGGAAATCTACTAGTTAATAACATTTTCAGAGATGAGTTAGCTCATTATTTTATCAAACAGAAATCTAGGAGTAAATAGTATTCTAAAGTCTATATGCATTATATTTCAGTTTACAAATTAAGATGAAATATCAAATACATGTTTAATATTAAGTATTTTGACATTGATTCTTCAGAAAAAATCAGCAGTGTATATGTAAGGCAAAATAATATCCACAAGATCAAATAAACTATATTACATCAAGACAGTTTTGACTTAAGGTTAATATTTCTGTATGATTTTGAATTTTCCTCAAATTCTTTTAATTTTGGTTATACCTTGAAAGGTATTTGGCAAGGATTTGCAAAAAATTTGTTAGCCAAAGGTTACAGAATTACTTTCATAAAAAAATATGGGACCATCTAGAGAAAGATGTTTCAAAGTTAAATCTAGGTTATAATACAGGCTGTCTCTACTCTTAGTAAGAAATATAAACTCTCTTTTTGATGTAAGTATGAAAGCTCATTGTATTTCTTATTATACAACATTTACTGAATATTATGTGGAATGGGCACATTCTATTCTTTCTTCTAACGTTATTACATATTTCTAGTAACTCAACTAAAACCAACTGTTATATCTCTTTCTAAGATCAAATCAGGAATTCTATAAAATCATTAATTCATCCAAACAGCATTAATTCATGAAAGTTCATCTTTAGGTTGATCTGCAGGAAATCTATTCAATAGGGTGGGCTAATGCCCAGGGATTATTTTACTAATTTAATAATGACAAAAAAGGCATAGTGCCTGCAAGAAGCAATCCTGAGATGAAGTCTCTTTGGGACCATGCCTCTCAGAGATCACTCATCTTAGTTCACGCAAAAAGATAGGCCACCTCCAGGAAGGCCACCTGCTAGACTTAGCCCTTCCTAGATGGCTCCTAATAGTACTTTACACAGTTTATTCCTTGCTTCCCACCCCTTTATTATTTTTTCAATTACACATCTTCTCATCATTGAGCTTTCCTGATTTATCAGGTGGTGCCTAGGAATTGGACACAACTTATAGATTTCGTTGGATACTCCTATCTCTGCACAAGTACCTCCAAGATCTAACCTAACACACCCTTATCTAGCATTCTAAGGAATTGGGGAAAATTCTACCCTGAAGTACAGAAGGTTCCTGTCTTCTACTGCTCCCACTCCTAATCTGAATGGTCTTTGAAAGATGTCAATTCTGAGATTGATTCTTGGCCCCCAGAGAAGTTTTGTTCCAGTTAAGGTATTTTTTATTATTATTATTATTATTATTATTATTATTATTATTATTAATTTGTAATTTATTATTTTCATTTTTTTACATTCCAGTCATTACCCTTCTCCTAGTCTGCCCTCCCACAGTTCCTCATCCCATTCCTCCACCCTGTCTCCAAGAGGATGTCCCCGCCCCCCTCCCCCACCAGGCCTCCTCACTCCCTGGGGCCTCAAGTCTCTCAAAGGTTAGGTTCATCTTCTCTCATTGAGGCCAAACCTGGCAGTCCTCTGCTGGACAAGTAAGAGATCTCAGGAGTGCAGATTACTTGAGACTGCTGGTCTTCCCTAATTCAACCACAGTGGTTTTCTACTTCAGTCCAATGGCTGGGTGTACGTATCTGCATCTGTCTTAGTCAGATGCTTGTTGGGCCTCTCGAAGGACAGCCATGCTAGGTTCCTATCTGTAAGCACAACATAGAATCAGTGTCAGGCCTTGGAGCCTCCCCTTGAGATGGATCCCAAGTTGGGCCAGACACTGGACCTCCTTTCCCTCAGTCTCTTGGGACAAATTTGTGATCAAGGAAAACCATTCATTCTAAGTCATATTAAGGATGAAGCCACTGGTGTGCAATATGGGGATTCAAGGCCATGTGAAAACGGTTGCTTTGAATTTATAATGATCGTCCAGAATAAAACCCTGCTTTGAACTTTAAAAAAAAAATGAAGAAACATCAACTCTTTTAGTGGGCATCACAGATTTTGAAGTTCCATGTATCACATAGTTCTTTGAATATAAAAGTACTATATTTGCAAAGAAGTCTTTGTAGTGAATTCGGAACAGAGAAGGCAGAACTTTCAATCCCAGGGGAAGATCAAAAATGGGGAAAGGAATAAAGAGAAGAGGTAGCATAAGACAGGGAGTCCAGGAAGAGTCATGGTAGGCAGGTCACCAAGGGATTTACCATGAGGACACACATGGAGCAGAGCAGGCCAAGATGAGATTCAAACTGCAAGCAACACAGGGCCTGTAGCTGGAAAGTAGATAGCCAATGTAACTACATTACTCAACAATAGTTATTTTAATATATAAGATGTAGGAAAATTGCAAAGATGGGTATCTCAAATGAAAAAATTTGTAGATGTTATTTCTACTATTCCTTCACTCAACATGGCAGTTTGGTCTATTTAGAAGACTAGTTAATCCTGAAGGGAAGCAATGGATTATTTTTTCCCCTCCACTTGAAACCCTGTCTATCTAATGGAGGTGGACTCTCTGCATTCCTTTTCCCTAATGCTGGGTATTTCCGCTAGGGTCACTCACAATAAGTTCTGAGAGTGTCTCACCTGTCCAATCTCTGGTACTGTCTAGGTTGTCCCTCCACCTCCCATTCCCTGAGTCTGCTTAGTTCTATTCATTCTTTTGGCCCTCTGGGCTTCTCTCATGTCCCCTCCCCCACACACCTGATTCTGTTCCCCTTTTCCCCTTCTCCTCCCCTTCCTCTCTCCTTTCCAGGTACCTCCCTCCCTCTGCCTCCCATGGTAGTGATTATTTCCTTCCCCCTTTCTAAGTGGGATTGAAGCCTCCTCTCTTGGTCATTCCTGCTTGTTACATTTCTTATAGTCTGTAAGTTGTATTCTAGATATTCTGTACTTTTTGGCTAATATCCACTTATTAGTGAGTATAGACCATGCATGTCCTTTTGGATCTGAGTTACCTCACTCAGGATGATATTTTCTAGTTCTATCCATTTGCCTGCAAAATTCATGATGGCCTCATTTTTAATAGCTGAGTAATATTCCATTGTGTAAATGAATACCATTTTCTGTATCCATTTGTACTGGCTGGTTTTGAGTGTCAACTTGACACATAGGCTGAAATTATTATCACAGAGAAAGGAGTTTCAGTTGGAGAAGTGGCTCCATGAGATCCAGCTGTGGGTCATTTTCTCAATTAGTGATCAAGGAAGGAGGGCCCCTTGTGGGTGGTACCCTCTCTGAACTGGTATTCTTGGGTTCTATAAGAAAGCAAGCTGAGCAAGCCAGGGGAAGCAAGACAGTAAGGAACA
Source organism: Tokudaia tokunoshimensis (assembly GCA_036184795.1). NCBI lineage: Eukaryota > Metazoa > Chordata > Mammalia > Rodentia > Muridae > Tokudaia > Tokudaia tokunoshimensis. Next base: position 52,358,213 of record BTHU01000007.1, read on the forward strand.
TCCATGGTAAGGAACATTCCTCCATGGATGTTCCTCTGCATCAGCTCCTGATTCCCAGTCTGCTTGAGTTCCAGTCCTGATTTCCTTTAGTGGTGAACAGCAATGTGGAAATATAAGCTGAATAAACCCTTTCCTCTTCAACTTGCTTCTTGGTCCCGATGTTTGTACAGGAATAGAAACCCTGACTAAGACAAATTGGTACCAGCATAGCGGAGTATTCTTGTGACAACCTGACCATGTTTTGTGGAGGACTATGGAAGGACTTTGGAACTTTGGGCTAGAAGAGCCATTCGGTGATAAGAGCTCTGTGGGATGTTGTGTAGGAGCCTGGAAGACAATGTTGAGAACAGTGCAGAAGATGGAGGCCTAGCTTTTGAAATTTCAAAGGGAAGATTAAAGACTCTTATCAGGGCCATTGATATTTTGATTGTGAAAATTCTGTGGTTTTGGTTAGCTGGGGCTGAAGAATCAGCTGTGATTAACAAAATACCAGAAGTACTAAAGCAAAAATTTTGCATTACTGGGACTATTGATGCTGGTTAGCTGGAGCTAAGAAATTAGCAGTAATTAAGAAGAGACCAGCATCATTGAGGTGAAATCTTCTGGAAAGTGTTTTCTGAGAGCTCAAAGAGGCTGTGTTCCAGAGATAGCAAAGGTTGTACCTTGTGTTGTGGCTGGACTTGGTAATGTGTAAGAGTCACCCAGGTGGTACTGGTTTTGAAGGCATGAAGGGGTCATAAAGAGCAACTGAGGCTCAGCATTGTGAGAGGCCATCGATGGCCATTGGTGAAGGTGCAGCCCCAGTTGCAATTGATGACTCAGGACTGAAGGGGTCATGCAAGGCAATTGAGACTTGGCACCATGAAGAGAGCCTATGAGAGGCTATTGATGAAACCTAGTTATAGCAGAAGACAGCAGTGTTTTGGAGATGCCAGTACCATGAGATGACCACCAAGAACAGGAACAGAAGCAGAGTACAGGCATCTGGAGCCTAGAAGACAAGGTGTATGCTTCAAAGGACAGAGCTGGAGAAGTGACCCAAGCCCTTGGAGAAGCCTAGAAGATCATGAGTCGATCCCAGATATTGGAAGGTTGGAGTATGATTTTGCTTTTGATTGTGACTATACACTGATATTTTCCCCTCTTGAAGAAAGCATTTTAGTGGAGCCCACAGTTGAGGCATGTTGAATTTTTAAAAGACTTTGAATTTTAAAAGATAATGGATATTTTAAAGGAATTGAACTTTCATTATATAAAGACTGTGGGACTTTTAAAGTTATTTAGTTCTTGGGGATGAATAAGAAAGTAAGGGTTGAGGCTTAATAGTGATGTGTTTGTGTGTCAAGTTGACAAGTGGTCAATTTTACTGGCTGGTTTTGTGTGTCAACTTGACACAGACTGGAGTTATCACAGAGAAAGAAGCTTCAGGTGAGGAAATGCCTCCATGAGATCCAGCTGTGGACATTTTCTCAATAATCAAGTGGGGAGGGCCCCTTGTGGGTGGTACCATCTCTGGGCTGGTAGTCTTGGGTTCTATAAGAAAACAAACTGAGCAAGCCAGGGGAAGCAAGACAGTAAGAAACATTCCTCCATGGCCTCTGCATCAGCTCCTGCTTCCTGGCTTTCTTGAGTTTCAGTCCTGACTTCCTTTAGTGGTGAACAGCAATGTGGAAATGTAAGCTGAATAAACCCTTTCCTCCCCGACTTGTTTGTGAAGTAATAGAAACCCTGACTAAGACACCATTCTTCAGCTGAGGAACATCTGGGTTGTTTCCAGTTTATAGCTATTACAGACAAAGCTATTATTAACATGGTGGAGCACATGTCCTTGCGGTATTGTGGGATGTCTTTTGGGTATATACCCAAGAGTTTTATGGCTGGGTCTTCAGGTAGAACTATTTCCAATTTTCTGAAAAACCTCCAGATTGATTTCCAAAGTGATTGTACCAGCTTGAAACCCCACCAGCAATGGAGGAGTGTTCCTCTTTCTCTACATCCTCGCCAGCATGTGCTGTCACCTGAGTTTTTGATTTTAGCCATTCTGATTGGTATGCGGTGGAATCTCAGGTCACTTTGATTTGTATTTCCTGACAACTAAGGTCTTTGAACATTTCTTTAAGTGCTTCTCAGCCATTCAAAATTCTTCTGTTGTGAATTCTCTTGTTTAGTATTGTACTCCATTTTTAATTGGGTTATTTGGGTTTTGGGAGGCTGACTTCTTGAGTTCTATATATATTTTGGATACTAGTCCTCTGTCAGATGTAAAGTTAGTGAAGATTTTTTTTCCCAATCTGTAGGTTGCCTATTTGTCTTGTTGACTATCTTTTGCCTTGCAGAAGCTTTTCAGTTTCACGAGTCTCTCTCAGAGCTCACTCATCTTAGTTCATGCAAAAAGGTAGGCCACCTCCAGGAAGGCCTCCTGCTAGCCTTAGATAATTCTTGATCTTAGAGCCTGTGTCATTGGTGTTCTGTTTAGAAAATTTCCCCCTGTGCCAATGAGTTCAAGACTCTTTCCCATGTTCTCTTCTATTAAAATCAGTGTATGTGGTTTTATGTTGAGGTCCTTGGTCCACTTGGACTTAAGCTTTGTGCAAGGTGATGAACATGGATCTATATTCATTCTCCTACATACAGACTGCCAGTTAGACCAGCACCATTTGTTGAAGATGCTTTCTTTTTCTCACTGTACGTTTTTGGCTTCTTTATCAAAGATCAAGTGTCCATAGGTGTGTGGGTTTGCTTCTGGGTCATCAATCTAATCCATTGATTTGCCTATCTGTCTCTATAACAATGACATTCAGTTTTATCACTATTGCTTTGTAGTACAGCTTGAAGTCAGTTGTTGTTTCCTGGATTTTAATGCTTTATTAACTTAGTTTGTGGCTTACTATTATTATCATTCTAAATGAAACACAAATTTGCCCATAAGTTATAAAACATTCTATTTATATTTTACTTTCATAAAAAGAGTGATACAAGGAAACCTAACCATTATTTAAAACTTGAAGCAACACTTTAAAATAGAAAAACTTAACAGGGAAAGGCAAATTTTCTAAATGTAGACCAGATAAACTTTGTGCATTGGTTTTAAAAATCAACCACATCTGATGGCTAAGGAAAAAAATTGTTTCAGTTTCAAAGATTCTGAGGGGAAAAAAAGTGAATGTGACAGTATATTTGATTTACTGGGCTTTTCTCAGGGCCTGTCTGCCCTTTTTGGAACTATCCTGGAGAAGGATTACAGAATATGCATGAATCTATACAATTAATTTAATAAGAAAATTCAGCCTTATGATAAGAAAATAATGTTAAATTAAAAATATCCAGGACAAAATTATTTAGCTGAAAATAAATATGTATATTTTCAAAATAAATTTGTATATTTTCAAAATAATTTTTGATATATTTATACTGATAAACTGAAACAGAAATATACTGAAATTACTGAGGGAATGATCACACTGGGCAAAAGGATAATATTCAAATCTCATCTCATATATCCAAAGCCAAGAGTTCATTTGTAAATTAATACATCATATAGGAAATTGAAATGAGTGAGATTGCAAGCTGATACAACCACTCTGCAAATCAGTCTAGCAGTTCCTCAGGAAATTGGACATAGTACTACCTGAGAACCCAAATGGATAGAACTTGAAAATATCATCCTGAGTGAGATAACTCAGTCACAAAAGAACACACATGGTATGAACTCACTTATAAGTGGATATTAGCCATCCCATACAGAGTCACCAAACTCAGACACTATTGTGGATGCCAGGAAGTACTTGCTGACTGGAGCCTGATGTGGCTGTCTCCTGAAAGGCTCTTTCAGAGCCTGACAAATATAGAGGATGCTTGCAGCCAACCATTGGACCGAGCGTGTGGACCCCAATGGAAGAGTTGGTGAAGGGACTGAAGGAGTTTAGGGGGTTTGCAGCCCCGTGGAGGGAGCAGCAGTGTCAACTGGCCAGACCCCCCTGAAGCTCCTGGGGACTGGTCCACCAACGAAAGAGTACACATGGAGGGACCCATGGCTCCAGACACATAAGTGGCAAAGGATGACCTGTTGGATATTAGTGGGAGGAGAGGCCCTTGGGCCTGAGAGTGTTCGATGCCCCAGTGTAGGGGAATGTCAGGGTGAGAAGACAGGAGTGGGAGGGGAGCACCCTCATAGAGGCAGGGGTAGGTGGGATGGGATAGGGAGTTTCCAAAGGGGAGACCTGGAAAGGGGAAAACATTTGAAATGTAAATAAAATATCTAATAATTTAATGAGGTCCCATTTGTCTATTCTTGATCTTAGAGCATAAGCTATTGGAGTTCTGTTCAGGAAATTCTCCCCTGTGCCCATATGTTCAAGGTTCTTCCCTAGTTTCCTTTCTATTAGTTTCAGTGTGTCTGGTTTTATGTGGAGGTACTTGATCCACTTGGAATTGAGCTTAGTGCAAGGAGATAAGAATGGGTCAATTTGCATTCTTCTGCATGTTGACCTCCAGCTGAGCCAGCACCATTTGTTGAAAAGGCTATCTTTTTTCCACTGGATGGTTTTAGCTCCTTTGTCAAAGATCAAGTGACCATAGGAGTGTGGATTCATTTCTGGGTCTTCAATTCTGTTCCATTGATCTACATGCCTGTCACTGTACCAATACCATGCAGTTTTTAACACTATTGCTCTGTAGTACAGCTTGAGGTCCGGGATACTGATGCCCCCAGAGGTTCTTTTACTCTTGAGAATAGTTTTAGCTATTCTGGGTTTTCTGTTATTCCAGATGAATTTTTGAATTGCTCTTTCTAACTCTATGAAGAATTGAGTTGGGATTTTGATGGGGATTGCATTGAATCTGTGTATTACTTTTGGTAAGATGCTCATTTTTACTATATTAATCCTGCCAATCCATGAGCATGGCAGATTTTTCCATCTTCTGAGGTCTTCTTCAATTTCTCTCTTCAGAGACTTGAAGTTCTTGTCATACAGATCTTTCACTTGTTTGGTTAGAGTCACGCCAAGATACTTAATATGGTTTGTGGCTATCGTGAAGGGTATTATTTCTCTTACTTCTTTCTCAGCCTGCTTATCCTTTGAGTATAGGAAGGCTTCTGACTTGCTTGAGTTGATTTTATATCCGGCCACTTTGCTGAAGTCGTTTATCAGCTGTAGGAGTTCTCTGGTGGAGTTCTTTGGGTCGCTTAAGTATACTATCATATCGTCTGCAAATAGTGATAGTTTGACTTCTTCCTTTCCAATTTGTATCCCTTTGACCTCTTTTTGTTGTCTAATTGCTCTAGCCTTTGCAAGGCAAAAGACACTGTCAAAAAGACAAAGCGGCAACCAACTAACTGGGAAATGATCTTTACCAACCCTACATCCGACAGAGGGCTAATATCCAATATATACAAAGAACTCAAGAAGTTAAACTCCAGAGAGGCAAGTAACCCTATTAAAAAATGGGGTACAGAGCTAAAAAAGAGTTCTCACCTGAAGAATATCTAATGGCTGAGAAGCACCTAAAGAGATGTTCATCATCCTTAGTCATTAGGGAAATGCAAATCAAAACAACCCTGAGATTCCACCTCACACCAGTCAGGATGGCTAAGATCAAAAACACAGGAGACAGCAGTTGTTGGCGAGGATGTGGAGAAAGAGGAACACTCCTCCACTACTGGTGGAATTGCAAGCTGGTACAACCACTCTGGAAAGCAGTCTGGCGGTTCCTCAGAAAACTGGGCATGACACTCCCGGAGGATCTGGCTATACCACTCCTGGGCATATACCCAGAGGCTTTACCTGCATGCAATAAGGACACATGCTCCACTATGTTCATAGCAGCCTTATTTATAATAGCCAGAAGCTGGAAAGAACCCAGACGTCCCTCAACGGAGGAATGGATTCAGAAGATGTGGTCTATCTACACAATGGAATACTACTCTGCAATTAAAAACAATGAATTCATGAAATTCCTAGGCAAATGGTCAGATCTTGAAAATATCATCCTTAGTGAGGTAACCCAATCACAAAAGAACACACATGGTATGCAGTCACTGATAAGGGGATATTGACCCAGAATCTTGGAATACCCTAGACACAATCCGCATATCAATAGATTTCTAAGAAGATGGAAGGAGAGACCCCTGGTCCTGGAAAGACTGGATGTAGGGGAACGCCAGGACAGAATAACGAGAGGGGGTTGAATGGAGAAAAGAGGGAGGGAAGGGAGCTTATGGGACTTTCGGGGAGGGAGGAAACGGGAAAGGGGAAATGATTTGGAATGTAAATTAAAAAAATAAAATAAAATAAATAATAATAAAAAAATATCTAATAATAAGAAGAAAGAAAGAAATTGAAATGGACATAAAAGGAGTAATAATCACCAATGGTGGTGGATTATTTATGGTTGATGAGGGTAGGAACAAAAGCATGCTAATTTCCATTTGTAATTCATGAAATTTTGCCTTTTTATATTTTAAAAAATATATACTTAAAGGTAGCAATATACCTACATAAATAATACTCTGGAAATGTCTATTTAATCATTTTACATACATAATGACTTAGAGTCATGATAAGAAAGAAGTCTTCTGAGTTGCAAATATTCTCTATTTGTAATTTAAAAACATGAACCTTAAAGAAATAGAAGAAAATTTTACTTGCCTCTGAATGGAGACCTTGTATTCTGATATGAAGCTTAGAGTATTATTATTAATTTAAAATATTTAATTTTAAGCATTTAGTCACCAGTGGGGAAGGCAGTCATGAATTTCTACCTGTTACATTTGAACTATTATCTATGGATAGACTTTAGGATGCCATTGTCTTTAGTTATATACACTTCTAAACCTATCAGGCTCCAAGACCATAGTCATACTGGTCACAAAATGAGTCAAACATGAATCTGAGGAAGAAATGTGTAGGGAAGAGAAAAGGTAGACAGGTATAGGAGGAAGATAATAAAGGGAAGGGATTAGATTAATCAGTATGTATTATATGCATGTATAAAATTGTCAAAAACAAATTTAATAATAAATATACTTCATTTTCTTGTTTTGTCAAATGTTTTCAGAGTTACATAAATTTATTTTATTAATTTTTGTTGTTACCTAAAATGTATTTTAGTGCTTGGTATCAACCTAATCCAGTATGAATCACAGTGCAAGAAATCTACAACTGAACTACACTCCTAACCCGTTTAGGTCCTGGTTATTTCATCTGAAGGTAAGGAAGATTTGTGATTTTTTTCACATATTGATGACATTCTGGAATTGATGCTCAGTTGACAATGCCATCTTTGGCCACTGCTCACTCTTCCTATTGAGAGTGGGTTATATATCAATGGTGACTTTGGCCATTTTGAATTACCACTCATTGAGAGTGTGTTATCCTCTACAGTAAATTCTGCCTATCTTCAGCACTAAAAACATTAGCTCATTATTATTGTCTATTGCCTCCAATTATAGTTCCTGTTCACTCCCACTCTTTATTACCCTCTTCATGTTAAACACTTCAAGATTATTTCACCTGGTTCATATCATAATAATGAAATTGCTTACCCTTAACTATATATATATATATATATATATATATAATTTCTATTCATACATTGGATATTCCAGATCTTAGGAATCTAGAGATGAATAACACAATAGATTCAATAATCTACTTTGAGAAAGCATAGAATTTTGCAAGAGAAAAAGAAAGCACTTTAAAAAAAAAAGAACTGAAGAGATTGCATATAAAAATAAGTGTTGCCTATGTGAAGAAGAACGAAAAGGCTGAAAAGAAGAAACATGACCCATGTAATACTAAATAATAAAATTCATATTTTCTTTCATTTGCACACTGGTGATGTTAAAAATGACAAAAACTAATGGTTAGGCTAATTCTCTGCATAACTGTGTTAAGCAAACCACCTTGCCATCCAATAAGCAAAGAAAACCCCAGTTATCATGCTTAATATTTGAAATAACTTTCTAGTTCATTAAATCTGGCAAAACTAATCCATCTGTTGAAATTAAGGATAGCAGTAAGCTTTGAAAGGTCAGTGTCCTGGAGGAACAGGAGCTTAAGATTCTGGATGCTGGTTTTCCCTTCCCTCATTTGAGCGCTGCTCACAAGGGATACTCAGCATGAGAAAAGTGACCAACCTTAATAACTGGGGGAATAGCGTGGGTGCTTGTGTTTTATGCTTTGCAGTACAATTTTTGTAAATTTGTTTTATATGCTACCTGTGATATTTAAAATCACCTCTTGCCACAGATAGTGTTCAAATACTTAGTAATGGAAATGTTAAAATTTACGTTCACATAACATAATTCCCTATTGTTTGAATGGTGACATACGTCAGACATAAGCATATTGTTTGCTGTCTGCATTCAAATATTCAACTCTGGCTTCATTTTTTTTCAATGAAAACTGTGATTCTGATGCTAAAATGCTAATGTCTCTACAGTTTCCTTTTTGTATTGTTAATGCTGACATGCCTTGATTTTTCTAGATAATGTATCTGATTCCCTAAGTCAAAAGGGGGTACCTCCAAAGCTTAACTAGGGAGGCACAATATAAGCTGTTTAATCAATGAATCTTAACCTAAAGTTTCAGTAATGCCTTTTCATATTTTCTTTCATTATTACTTATCATATTCATTATTATCTATTATAACATAAAGCTATTCAACATGATTAAGAGCCTCCTTCACTCAATAAAATTTTTTTAATATATTTAACATGCTAACATAATAGTCTCCAGAGAATTGATTTCTTCTGTTAATTTTTAAGTATTTAAATCCTCTTGAGACAAGTTATTCAGTGTACAAAAGGATTATAACTCTTGCAATTTTAAAAACTACAAAACAAGCTAATATCTGTTCATATTGGCTGGAAGTATTTCATAGAAAAAAGAAGTCTATAATTTTGTTGCTTTCTTTTCCAACTAAAAATATATTTTATAAATAACCAAGTAGTTTATGTCCCAAATTTTAAAAGAAATTGGGGAACATTGCTTCTTCAGTAAGAAATTATGCAAAGTGAAGGCTGATAAAACTTTTTGTCATGCTAAGACCTTTGCACTGAATATCCTGAGCATGTGTATCTGGATTGAACATCCTGAGTATGTGTATCTGGTACCATGGCAGTTTTGGATAAGAAGTCAAGACAGAATATGTGCTAAAGCTATCTAAATAATGCACTGGATATGAAACATTCAGAAAATGCCTCTATTCTGGGACTTACATAAAACATGTTTGAAAATATAATTATCACAGAAAACACTAAGGTTTGGAAAAACATGGCTTTATTACAGTCTTGTAAGTATTTCATCAAAACAACAAGAAGAAAATTGCTGTTGAAACGATTGAAGTAGCATAGCATAAGACTTGAATTGATTTCTATATCACATGCATAATAATTTTTAAAGTTATACTATAGCAATCAATTGTGCTATGAGACCTGTTATTTCATTTTTTATGAGTAATGTTTTCAACAGATACTCTTCGCATAGTATTTGGTAAATAAAACTGTTACTAAATGAGTGTTTTTTCACCTGATAGTTATAATTAATATGTTTCACATGAATTCATAGTGGTTGTGAATACTAAAGTATGACAGGGGAAAAAGGTTTATTCTGAGCGTGAGAAGCTTTCTTTCATATATATCAAGTAGTTATATTAATTTAATTTAAGTTTAAATTTTCACACACTTTCATTTACTAAATGGATTTATCTCATTAATGAATTTCCTAATCATCTCCTGATACAGAGGACCATGTGATAATTACTACTATTTTACTATCAACTAGCAAATACTTTATTATGGTATTAAGAAGCATACTAATGCTGTAAAGTAGTTTATAATAGCTCTTTATTGTTTAAATTTAAATTCAAGCTAAACACTAGACATAAAATTATCTCATATTTCTTTAAGAAAATAAAAGTGAACAAATCATGCAAAAACATAAAGATATTAACATTGTACATCAACTATTATCCCTTTTGTCTAGTATTGCATGGGCTAATTCTGATCTTTCTTTCTGCCTGAATTCTTTCTTGTTTCCTAAGCCTCCACCTTCTATTGACTATACAGTATGTGGTTTTGTAAAGAGCACAGACACAGAGGGATCATAATAAAAGGGTGAATGTACATTTGTGATATATAGGCATTGATAGCTGTAAATTGTTCATCTTTGCTCTTGTATTGTGATGCTATATAGGACATAACACAACTCTTTTATTGCTAAAATGTTTCATTGGTTTAATGATTGTCCTTTCTTTGGCTTTTGGTAGACAAAGACTTATCTTCATTAACAGTATGATAGGATTATAACTGCTGAGTCAAAATACCTATTGCTCTTTAGCTGTGATAGACATTAAGAGTTTTCCAAAAGTAGTTATACTCAATAAGGCCTAAAGAGAGAGAAGAGAAGGTGCAGAGAGGGAGTTTATTTTGTACCCTTGCCAAATATTGCTATTTTCAGTCTTTTGGCTATTCCTCATTCTCACATTTACACCTACAGTTAGATATACTAGTTGGGCCTAAGAAAAGTTAAACACTCTTTTGTGATGTATTTTAAAATGGTTTGTTGAGGATTTCATATGAGTTTGATTATATTCACTTTCACTTCCCAGCTCTTCCTAGATCCTCCTTACCTCCTTTATCATAGAACTTTGTGTCTTTTATATATCAAGGACTATCTATGCTGGATGTGTGCCCTTCCACAGGAGTGTGTCCTATTTCTGAATGTTACCATACTAGATAATGGATCTTTCACAGAATGAAGTCTTTAAGAACTTTGAGCTTTGAGCTGGTGGCTTCAAAGTTCAGAATGTCTCACTCATGTGTAATAATATCATAAATATTATGTTTATATATTCAGGAAAAAGATATTCAGACACATTTAAAAAATGATTGAATGAAGACTCAGGGGGAAAAAGGATTCAAAATTAAAAAGTAATAAAATGAGCTTAGGAAAACTTACTGATCTACTAATCATTTAAAATTCCTAGATTTATAATTTTTTTTCACACTAGAAATCAATGGGAGGGGAGGCCCTTGGTCCTGTGAAGACTTGATACCCCAGCATAGGGGAATGCTAGGGAGGTGAGGCAGGAGCAAGTGGGTGGGTGGGTGGGGGAGGGCCCTCATAGAAGCAGGCGGTAGGGGTATGGGATAGGAGGTTTTCAGAGGGGAAACAAGGAAGGGGAATAACATTTGAAATGTAAATAAGTAAACAACCAATAAGAAAGAAATAAAGGAAGGAAGGAAGGAAGGAAGGAAGGAAGGAAGAAAGAAAGAAAGAAAGAAAGAAAGAAAGAATATTTAAGATACATAAAAATGTTCTAATATGATTTATTATATTATCTAAAACTTTTAGAAGCATTTGAGGTAGTTTTTTTTTCAGGTGATAAACATGTATAACTATGCATTTTTTGAAAATCAGGAGATTCAAAAAAAACCTCAGAAAGTTACCATAACTTCTAATTTTTGGACCCTAAATGAGAAAGAAAACTGAGGACTGTGACTCACATAGAGGACAAAGGCGCATTGTGAGGTGGGTACCAGGCAGAACAAGAACACTAACAAAACTTTCAGATATGTCCAACATTTTATATTATATTATTCAGCCTCTCTCAGTGTCACTGCAAATATTCAGGAAAACCTGCTATGTAATTAATACAAACATTGAATATGAAAATATACTCCCTAACTACTAGAAGGTATATCAGAGAAAAGAGAGCAACCGAGGTTAAGTGAGCTTATAGTTTTAATTTGTCATCAAAATCAATATTAGCAAGAACATTGTAAAACATAGGATTAATATTACAAAAATATAAGAATATCACAAAAAAAAATAAGCAAACTGAAGTTTGGGATAAGCCAGAAGGCAGAAGTAAAAATGATCATAAGGATACAAATTTAGTGTTTTCAGAAGCTTCATGAGGTTACTAAGATCCTACTGTATCTCAGCTAAAACACCACATGTATGTTTCTTTTAAGTGTTTGCTGATAAAATCTTACAATAAAAATAGAAAGAATATACTAAATTCAACCTTTTGTTAAACAATGAAGACTGGGTCACCAGATAGAAGATAGATATGTTGGGAAGGATTCAAGTTTAATACAGAAAACAAAAATTTAAATATTATGATAATTTTGTGAAAAATTTATTTTACATTTAAGTGCCTTTGTCTGTTGAATTTACTATCCATTTGTAATACTTAAATTTATGGACTTTCAGTAAACTGAATAAGAACAAAAACAACAATCCTCCCCAACCCCTGCATTTATTTAGTAAGATATCAGGCTACTCTTAGAGAATAGTGCTTATTGAGGGCTATTTAGGTGTGAATACTAGTGTGCTTATAAAGATTTTCACTTATTTTGATCAGATTTTTTTTCTCCTTCAGTTCTAATTTTTCCCTATTTCAGGCAATCAAAACTCAGCTATGAGGAACCACACAGCAGTGACAGTATTCATTCTTCTTGGATTAACAGATGATCGACAACTGCAAATGGTTGTTTTTGTCCTTCTCTTTCTCACATACATGCTGAGTGTCACTGGGAACCTGGCCATTATCACACTCACACTGCTGGATTCTCATCTCAAGACACCCATGTATTTTTTCCTACGAAACTTCTCATTTTTAGAAATTTCATTCACAACTGTCTGTATCCCCAAATTCCTTGTTAGTATGGCCACAGGGGATAAAACCATTTCATATAATGAATGTGCAGCTCAACTCTTTTTCACTATTCTCTTGGGGGCAACTGAATTTTTTCTTCTGGCTGCCATGTCCTATGATCGCTATGTGGCCATCTGCAGACCCCTGCACTACATGACCATCATGAGCAACAGAATTTGCAACTTGTTGGTCTTTGTTTCCTGGTTGTCTGGTTTTCTGATAATTTTTCCTCCCCTTATCATGGGTCTCCAGCTTGATTTCTGTGCAGCCAACACTGTAGATCATTTCTTCTGTGATGTGTCTCCTATACTTCAGCTCTCCTGCACAGACACTCACATAATAGAATTGATGATGCTTCTCTCTGCGATTTTGACACTTCTGGTTACACTGGTGTTAGTGAGCCTTTCCTACACAAACATCATCAGGACTATTCTAAGAATACCATCTTCTCAACAGAGAAAGAAAGCTTTTTCTACATGTTCTTCACACATGGTTGTGGTGTCCATTTCTTATGGCAGCTGCATCTTCATGTATGTGAAGCCATCTGCAAAAGAAAGAGTTGCTTTAAATAAAGGGATAGCTCTTCTCAGCACTTCGGTTGCACCCATGTTGAATCCCTTCATTTATACACTTAGAAACAAACAAGTAAAAGATGCTCTTAGGAATATGACAAAAAGATGGAGCTTTTATCAATGAAGTGACCACTTAATGCCATTCCAAATTGATTTGTAATGCCAGCAGGTAGAGTGGAGTGTATCAACAAATTCTTCCATGCATGTATTTAAAATCATATAACCCTTTACTTGACTGAAGAGCTTCTGTGTCCCTAGTAATATCCAAATTCTGACTCTTACCCTATTTGGTGTAAGGTATCCTAGTTGAGCATATTGAATTGATATTATTATACAGAAATTAATAACTACATTGACCTCAAAATACTACATTTATTTTTCTGATTGTACATGAGTGACATACTGTGCTAAATATGTAAGGTCTTATTTATGTGACTTTGGTTACATAAACAATAAAATATTCTTTAAATTATAAAATAGATATTTACATGCCTTTTTATATTTATGTCTTTCAAAATTCTATTTAAAACAAAGTAACTTCAGAATTTCCATGATCTTTTCCATTGGACCTTGGAGATTCAGGTTTTGTGAGTGTGTGTGTGTGTGTGTGTGTGTGTGTGTGAGAGAGAGAGAGAGAGAGCGAGCTTATGACATATGATTACAGAATGTAAAATACAGTTTTCTTAAGCAGTGATCAAAATTATCACAACATTTATTCTAATGATTTGCTAGGCTTCTCTAAATATCTGAATTTTATCCTTACAGCTTGTAAAATGGGTATTGGCATGTTCATTTCTCAATAAAAACAAAAAGATTATGGATAATCTTTTCATGATAAAAATGAAAAACAAATGTGTATACAAAAACTACTTGATTGAATAATGGACTTTTAAAATTCCTATGACCCTCTTATTTACTGTTAACAAAATTATGTAGCAATTATCATTGAGCATTATAGGGTTTATCCAAGTTAATCCTTCTCAATTTAAGTAGTCAAATATATTTTTCAGTGTTATAATGACTGGTCATGTGAAAGCAGAATGTGTTGGCCTGTTTCCTTTCAGTTGTATCATGTTTCAGTGTGACCCAAAGAAAGAACATTTCCTAACAAGCTAATGTACTCATATTGGTGAGACTTAATAGGTATAGTATTTGACATTACTATAAGACACAATTTCGTAACAATAAACATTCTAAAGTAGATGAAGTAAAACCCAGCAGGCCTAATCACTGCACATAGAACTACAGTAATACTGAGAGCAGGAGAAGAGATAAGGTTTAAATCTATACATCTAGAGAAATATTACTAGGGCATTAAGCATATTCAAGTTAGTTTTTAGTGCATGATGTCTCCATCAAACTGTTGTACTTTATGAAGATTTTATTTGGTCATGCATAATAACATTAGATAGGTACCATATATTTTTTTGCTATTGAGTTTACTTTGAATTACAACTTTATCATGCTTGAAGATTTCTTCTTTAAAACGTATAACTATCCTTAAAATGTATAACTATCCTTAAAAAATGAGTTACATCGTTGGTTGATTTCTAATTTTGAGTTCTTTATATATTTTGGGTATTAGCCCTCTGTCAGAAGTAGGGTTTGTGAAGGTTTATTCATCTTGTAGGCTATGGATTTTTTTTTTATTAACAGTGTCCTTTACCTCACAGATGCTTTTCCATTTCATGAGGTCCCATTTATTAAATGTTGATTGATTTCATTGATAAACCTGACTTTCTATGCCAATACCAGGTAGTTTTTATAACTCTTACACTGAAGTATGGCTTGAAATCTGGGGTGGTAATGCCTCCAGAAGTTCTTTTATTGTTCAGGATTGTTTTAGCTATCCTGGGTTTTTTGTTTTTCCATATGAAGCTGAGAATTGCTCTCTCAAGGTCTGTGAATAATTGTGTTGGAATTTTGATGGCTATTGAATTGAATCTGTAGATTGCTTTTGGTAAGATGGCAATTTTTACTATGTTAATATTCGTGATCCATGGGAATGAGAAATTTTCCCATCTTCTGATTTCTTCAATTTTCTTCTTCAGAGACTTGATGTTCTTGTCATACAGGTCTTTCACTTACTTGGTTAGAGTTACACCAAGATAGTTTATGTTATTTGTGCCTATTGTGAGGGGTGTTGTCTTCCTAATTTCTTTCTTAGACCATGTACTGGCTGAATTTGTGTCAATATGACACAAACTGGAGTAATCACAGAGAAAAGAGCTTCAGGTGTGGAAATGCTACCATGAGACCCAGCTGTAAGGCATTTTCTCAATTAGTGATCAAGGGAGGAGGGCTCATCATGGGAGGCGCCATCCCTGTGCTCGTAGTCTTGGGTTCATGTCAGGAGTCATAATGGGACAAGCTAAATACTCGCAGGTGATCATCCTGAAATGGACTGCTTCGGATTGTTATATAATCTGACAGGTGAGCCCTTATTAATATGACATTGTTCTAAGGTAGTATTGATAAGTAGAATCTGGATTCTTTTTTTTTAAGTTTTCTCTTTCATATATTTACACAAGTTCAAAATGATATTCACAGCATCTTCTAAATTTTGGCCAAGAGTCAAAAAAAAAAAAAAAAGCATTTAAATTTTGGAACTTGCCCACATAGACAGGAGACTGACCCCAGCAGTTGGTGGGGCAGACCCCTGAGAACCAGGAGAAGCTGAAAGGATTCTTCAGTTTTTGAACTTGGTTCAGCGGGACCAAGGCTGATGCCTCTGCAAGGGATATGCACATTTCATCTAACTGGCACCAATCCCCTCCATCACTTGCTGAGCCTGTTTCTGTCCCAGGAGGGCCGGTATCTCTTCTTAAATGCAATTGCAAACCAGCTACGGTACAAACAGCCACACTCACTACTTCAGCTGCACCATACTCTACCTTTTCCCTGAGGTGAACCCTGAAGCAAACCAGGAACAGATCACAAGGATTCTCTTGGAAAGGTTGATTGTAAATAGGCCACATTCTTGGGGTGTTCTTATCACTTTCATTGAGCTGATTAAAAACCCAGCATTTAAGTTCTGGAACCATGAATTTGTATACTGTGCCCCAGAGATTGAAAAGAATCTGTTTTCTTAACCTAGAATGTAGACCTTCATCTAGTAATTGACAATATAAATATAATACACTTGAAATGTTGAAATACTGGTAATATATATATAATAACTTTGATAATATAATATCCAGTTTAGCCATGGTGGTTTATAACTGAAGTCTTTTTATTTTGTGTTCCTATAGATTGACATTTTAATTTTTGATAACCCTGTAGTTTCTTTTATCTGAAACTATCTTTTTTGGTGTTATTGTAAGTTTCAGATTGAATTCATTTGAAGGTTCATTATTATGATTTAAAGAATCCTTTAATCTCTGTTCTATGGTTTCCAATCTAGCATTTAATTTTTTTAGTCTCTTTTATCTCCAAGTCTGTTTTACCTTGATCTTTCTTAAAAATATAAAGAGAATTATGCTTATTGATGAACAAATTATCATTTGTATGTTGATTTATCTGTTGTCAAAATGCCTTTTATAGTTTTTCCATTTTTAATATGATATATATCATATGTTTATATATATGTAGGAGACTTTATCATTAAAACTCAATTAATTTTTTGATTCTCTATGGTGTTTTATATCCAGTGTCTGTCACATAAAAGCATGATTTTTAAACATTTTTTAACTTGTCTGAAGTTTAGTTGCTTCGGATTTGTTCTATATCTCTCAGTCTGTGTCTGCAGTTCAGCTCAGAAGCTGTGCTGTGCTGGTCATGCCCCTGGCCCTTCATTCAAGGGGAGGGGTGTCCCCATTTCTGCCTAAATCTGGCCTTTTGCCCTAGCCCAGTGCCAACCTGGGTTGAGCCATTATTTGCCAGATTATGCCAAGCCTCTGATTTTGGGCCTGCTGGAAGGCAGCAGGCTTCTGTTGTTCCCACCAACCTTGCATTACTTCCTTGACCCCTCCTAATGCTTTTGGGAAAATCTGAAGAAAACTGTCATGCAGTTCTGGAAAGCTCTATCTGATTAGTTCATGGCTAATTTCAAAGTAGTACGCAGATCTGGGATGCTTGTCCCTGTACAGGTGCTAGCTTACAAAAGCTGCTGCAGGTTTTTTGTTTTGGTTTTTGGTTTGTTCCTTGCCCCCCAACCTTGCTTGCTCTTAGACTTGCTTAGGGTGGTACAGCAGCACTTCAAGTGGGGAGGGAGCTCCCTAGTAAGATTTCTCTAGCAGGAAGTTTGACCCTTAGGAATGGTATTAATATCCTTGACTTCTTTTCTTAAAAAGACAGATCTGAGCCGCGCGGTGGTGGCGCACGCCTTTAATCCCAGCACTTGGGAGGCAGAGGCAGGAGGATTTCTGAGTTCGAGGCCAACCTGGTCTACAGAGTGAGTTCCAGGACAGCCAGGGCTACACAGAGAAACCCTGTCTCGAAAAACCAAAAAAAAAAAAAAAAAAAGACAGATCTGTGAAGCTATTGGGTGGGGGGAGTCATTAGTTTGTTTTCAGGGACAATTAGTGCCTCTACTTAAGGTCCAACTTAAGGAACACAAAATGTAAAAGGAATTATATACTCTAGCTAGCCCATAGAAAAAACACAAACCAGGTATTTTATTTACAAGTTTTAAGTCTAGACAGGGCAGGTTGTGGATCTATTCTAACTATCTATCCCAGCCATACGTACCTTGTAACTTGATGATTCTCCTGGCGATGTGCTCATGGTCCATCTCCTCTCATGGTAGCTCCTTTGTCTCCTTTCTTTTCTCATTTCTACCTGTAACCCCTAGCCATGTAACAGAAAACTTGCCCACCTCTATTTACTGCCCAATCACAAGCCTTTTATTGATCAATTAACTTAGGGAGCAAGGTTATATAGGATCAATTGGTGTACAGGAGAATTTCCAAGGGATGAGGTGGGGAGGACCAGATCTTGGGAGCTAGTATTTAGCTTTTGAATTCATAGCAGCACTAGATCAACCACAACAACATGCAATTGTTAATTACTGTTATTCTGATATTAGGAGAGAGAGAGAGAGAGAGAGAGAGAGAGAGAGAGAGAGAGAGAGAACTCGCATGCATGCTTTCATTCCTTTGGTTTGCTAGTGTGGAGTTATGTATTTCCTGTGTTTTCTGGGGTGTAGTTTGCCTTCTTATGTTGAAGTTTTTCTTCTAGTATTTTATTTGGGGAGGACTTTGTGGACATATATTGTTTAAATTTGGTTTATGTACTGTAATATCTTGTTTTCTCCATCTATGGTAATTGAATGTTTTGCTGAGTATAGTAATCTGGGCTGAAATCTGTGGTCTCTTAGTGTCTGCAAGACATCTACCCAGGCCCTTCTACCTTTTAGAGTCTCTGTTGAGAAGTCTGGTGTAGTTCTGTTAGGTCTGCCTTCAGATGTTATTTAGCCTTTTTCCCTTGCAGCCATTAGCATACTTTCTTTGTCCTGTGTATTGAGTGTTTTGATTATTATGTGGTAGGGGGAATTTTTTTTTTTTTGGTCCAATCTATTTGGTGTTCTGTAAGGTTCTTGTATTTTTTTAAGTATCTCTTTCTTTAGGTTGAGCACGTTTTCTTCTATGATTTTGTTGAAAATATTTTGAGGGCCTTGTAGCTGGTAATCTTTTATTCCTATTATTCTTGTTTGGTATTTTCATTGTGTCTCAGATTTCCTGGTTGTTTTCCATCATGAGCTTTTTAGATTTAGCATTTCTTTGACTGAAATGTCAATTTCTTCTATTGTATCTTCTATGCCTGAGATTCTGTCTTCCATCTCTTGTAGTCTGCTGCTGATACTTGTGTCTGTAGTTCTTGTTCTCTTCCCTAGGTTTTGCATTTCCAGGATTCCCTCAATTCATGTTTTTTTTTTTTAAAATTGCTTCTATTTCCATTTTCAGGTGTTAAACACTTTTATTCATTTCCTTCACCTATTTGGTTGTATTTTCCTATATTTCTTTAAGGAATATATTCATTTCCTCTTTAAAGGCCTCTATTATCTTTATAAGATTTGATTTAAGGACATCTTTTTGTGCTTAGGCTGCAATAGGATTGAGGGAGATTGGTGTAGTAGGATGGCTGGGATCTGGTGGTGCCATATTGCCCTGGGTCTTATTGATTGTATTCTCATGCTGTCCTTTAGCATAAGATTGTCTCTAGTGATAATGCTGGGTCTGCAGGTAGATCTATTTCCAATTTTCTGAGGAACCTCCAGATTGATTTCCAGAGTGGTTGTATCAATTTGCAATCCCATCAGCAATGGAAGAGTGGTCCTCTTTCTCTACATCCTTTCCAACATATGTTGTCACCTGTGGTTTTGATCTTTGTCATTCTGATTGGTGTAAGATGGAATCTCAGGACTGTTTTGATTTTCATTTCTCTGGTCACTAAGGACTTTGAACATTTCTTTAGGTGCTTCTCAGTCATTTGAGATTCCTCAGTTGTGAAATCTCAGTTTAGTTCTGTACCCCATTTTTTGATTGGGTGGTTTGGTTTTTTGGTGATTAGTTACTTGAGTTCTTTATATATTTTGAATATTAGCCCTCTATCTGACGTGGGGTTAGTGAAGATATTTTCCAAATCTGTAGGTTGCCGATTTGTCTTATTGACTATGTTCTTTGCCTTACAGAAGCTTTCCAGTTTCATGAGGTCCCATTTATCAATTCTTATTCTTAGAGTATGAGCCATTGGAGTTCTGTTTAGAAAATTTCCCCCTGTGCCAATGAGTTCAAGGCTCTTTCCCACTTTCTCTCCTATTAGATTCAGTGTATCTGGTTTTATGTTGAGGTCCTTGATCCATTTGGACTTGAGCTTTGTGCAAAGTGACAAAAATGGGTCTATTTTCATTTTTCTACATACAGACAGTCAGTTATACCATCACCATTTTTTGAAGATGCCTTCTTTTTTCCATTGTATATTTTTTGCTTCTTTGTCAAAGGTCAAGCATCCATAAGTGTGTGGTTTTATTTCTGGGTCTTCAATTCTATTCCATTGATCAATGTGTCTGTCTCTGTACCAATACCATGCAGTTTTTATCACTATTACTCTGTCGTAAAACTTAAGGTCAGGCATGGTGATTCCCCCTGAAGTTCTTTTATTGTTAAGAATTGTTTTCACTATTCTGTGTTTTTTGCCTTCCCAGATGAATTTGAGAATTGCTCTTTCTGTGTCTTTGAAGAATTGTGCTTGGTTTCAGTTTGCAAGAATTTTATTGAGTATTTTTTCATCGATATTCGTAAGGTAGACTGGTCTGAAGTTCTCTGTTTTAGTTGTGTCCTTGTGTAGTTTAGGTATCAGAGTAATTGTGGCTTCATAGACCAAGTTAGGTAGTGTTCCTTCTCTTTCTATTTTATGGAATAGTTTGAGAAAAATTGGTGTCATTTCTTCCTTATCTTTGACCTTTCAGACTTTAGAAAGTTTAACCAAAAGAAAATTGTTCTCTTTAGATACACTCTGCTTTTGGAATTTATCACATACATCTTTTTTCATATAATCATGTTGTCAATATTGCCATTAAAAGAAAAACAAAATCCTGAATATTCAGGTAGAGAAACTGAAAACAGACAAAACAGACAAAGAAAGGACATAAATGGCTTTCAAGTTAAAAAAAATTTCTATAAAAATAAATTTGTTCCTTATTTAACTGAACATTGCATGTAAGAATACTGTGTGGAAAATCTACAATGGGGGAGGGGGTTAAAGTTTTAGCTTTATGAACCCTCTGGATTGGTAAAATTACAGGTAAAGAATAACTTTGCCTTAAAGCTATGGAGAGAAATTTATGTGTTTTTGTCTTAAGAACTCTCTTGAGACTTTTGGAGAAATGTGCTGCATAATACATGTCAACTCACCACAAGCTAGAATCCTTTGAGAGGAGGAAATCCTCAGTTGAGAAAATTCCTCAATAAGCTTAACCTGTAAGCAAGTCTATTGAGTACTTTCTTAATTAGTGACAGACTCGAGAAGGTCCAAACCATTATAGATAGTACCATACTGGGCTGGTGGTCCTAGGTTCTGTAAGAAAGCAGGTTATGGTGGTTTGAAGATGCTTGGCCCATGGGAAGTGGCACTAGTAGGAGGTATGGCCTTGTTGTAAAAGGTGTGGCCTTGTTGGAGAAAGTATGTTTGGTCATGATGTTTGATTACCATAGTAACTCTGATTAAAACAAGAAATGTACTTCTCATGAACACCTAAATGATTCCAAGAGTTTACTTTTGTAACTGACTGATGGACATGAAAGGCCTCACCAACCATTCCAGTTCCTTCCAGGCTACACATTTCTGCATTCATTTTTTCTTTAAGCAAATCACCTCTCAATATCTTCACCAGCTTATTCTTAGTCAGAGAAAAGGACTACTTATGGCACATAATTTATGTTCTTAATAGATTGATTAGATTAACTGTATTATCAACATTATCAGCCTTATTAAAGACATATAACTGAATTGGGAGCCCTAAGATATACCAATGAATATGAGTGCTATGAGAAGCTATCTAAGCCTAATACAGACACATGAATAATTAGGTTAATTTAGGAACTTCACTAATAACTGATTTCTTAAATGTTATAGCAGACACTACTTAGAGTAATCTCTATTCAAGTCTCCAGAGATAGTTTAGTTTCTTAAAGTACATTTTGTTTTTTAAAATACAGATTATCTGGAGACTACATGAAAAGTATTATTTCCTTGGGAAATGTTGTTATGAAGATCAAATTCCCATGACTATTTTCATTATTTCTTTAGGTTTTGACTTAGGAAGTGTGAGCATAAAAATTCCCTAAGATTAGGGTTAATTTATTTTTGTGTGAATGGCAATGAGAATAATACATAGAAAATGATTCAATGCATGGACCTCATCACTGCAGTAAAGAGAGAATTTAACAAAAAGCTGCCTGAAAAACATTTGCTAATGAAATCATCAACAAGATTGCCTTAATAGGTGAGGAAAACAAACCACATGTTGTGGTTTAAAGTCACTCACATTCAGAGCAGAGTGCAGAGTCTGTATTCATAACAGCAACTTGGTGAAAACATTCAGTATGGAGAGTCAGGTCCAAGTATGTCTGAGACTGTATCTCTGCCTCTTTATGGTATTTGAGCATTTGTATTTCAGATAAAAATTTATATATTTTAGATTTTTTAACATACTTCTTTGGGATTCTAAAAGATAAAACCAACATTTTGGATTTTAAAATTATTTTCTGCTAGGCATATTTAATGTATTTTTGGAAATTTTTCCATTAAAACATTGATGTTTTTAATCACCTTTAAATTTTAGTTCAAAGAAAATAAGACTTTTTACTGTATTGATAATTTAGAACTAAATTCTTTTTCCATTCTAAATTGACCTGATAATTCTTTGGGTGAATTCTTCTCAATGGGTGAAACAATTCTTTGAAAGTTTAGTAATAGATTTTACTTGGATGTAAATTCTACCTTTTCTCAGAGTATTTTATGGAATTGTTGGTATGTCTGATTGAAGTTGGATAAATAAATGATCTTAAGTAATAATTTCTGTGGTTTAGATATATGAATTCCTACATTTTTGGACATTGTGGTAATCTATGTAGGCAAGGTAAACTTGTAATAGATACATTCCTGACTCTCTGAATATGAGGAATGTCCAATAAAAGTGATAATCTTCTTTATCCGTGTTTGTTGACTGTGATGGAAAGCATGGTTCTGACAGAAGTCTCCTTATTGTTTCTAAGTAGATTATGGGTTTACCCTGCTCTTTGCTTCAGTTCTCCTATCTTATTTTGTCCCATTTCTGTTTCTCATTTTAATACCTGTCATAAAATCCAAATGTTTCCTGTAAATATTTCTTGATATTATCTTAAATTTACTTTGTACTTCAATACCTTATTTTAGTTATTTGTGACCTTACTTAGTAATAATATATACATTAGAGTTTGGTCCTAATTAGTATAATATCCTTAAGGCAAATAGAATTATCATAAGAATTTAATTTTAAATTTAAAAATTTACAATTGCTTTAGTTATTAATTTATATTTATTTAACCTTGAAAAAGTCTTCTTCAAGCTCCTTTTCCCATCCTTAAAACTCCTATGCCTCAGACTTGTAAACAGCTACAGTACTTCTACCTCATACAAGTCTATAAAACTGTATTTACACATTTCTCCTTTCTTTTGTATCTTGCTTCTCCAGATTCATTTTTCTTGGTACTTGAAGTATAAGAAAGCATAATGGAAACCAGATGTAGTGTGATAAACCTTTAATCCTTGTTACTTTGGTTATGAATTTGCCTTTCCAGCATGTAATGTTTCCACCCAAACCAGCATCCATGGACTTACAGAATTCCTTGTACATTGTCATGGTATTCCACATAGCATTGCTTCTGACAAAGGGACTCACTTCACAGACAAAGAAGTCCAACAGTGGTCCTGTGCTTATGGAATCCACTATTCTTACTATGTTTCCAACCTTTCTGAAGCATCTGGCCTAAAAGAATAATGAAATAGCATCTTGAAGATATAGGTACAGTGCAGTGCCAAATAGGTAGAAGTAGGCTGGTGGACTGGGTCAGCGTTCTCCAGAAGGTAGTATAGGTTTTGACTCAGCATCCAGTATATGGTATTGGATCCCAAAACAGTATTCATAGGTCCAGGAATAAGGGTTGGAAAACAAAATGGTTCTACTCACTATTATTCCTAAGGAACCATTAGAAAAAAATTTGCTTACTATTGCAAAGACTTTCAATACTGATGGCCTATAAGTTTTGGTTCCAGAATGGGGAGCATACTTGTCAGGAGATACAGCACATATTCTACTAAAATGGAAACTGAGATTTCCACCTGGCCTCTTTGGCTTCTGATAGCCCTAAGCCAGTAGAAACAATAGTGTTAAGAGGGGTGATTGATCCAGACCACCAAGGAGAAATTGGATTGCTTGTCTACAATACAGGTAAACAAGAATGCAGTAGATCTTTTAAGGCATCTCTTGGTATTACTATATTCTAAATCAAAAGAATATACCTTCTTCTCAGCACCTCATGGAACCTTCTCCAAAATTGACCATATAATTGGTCACAAAACAGACCTCAACAGATATGAGAAGATCGAACTAATCTCATGCCTCCTATCAGATCACTATGAAGTAAGGGTGGTCTTCAATGGCAACAAAAACAACAGAAAACTGACATACACATGGAGGCTGAACAATGCTCTACTCAATGATACCTTGGTCAAGGAAGAAATAAGGAAAGAAATCAAATCCTTTGTAGAATTTAATGAAAATGAAGGCACAACATACCCAGATTTATGGGACAAAATGAAAGCAGTGCTAAGAGGAAAACTCATAGCTCTGAGTGCCCTCAAAAAGAAGCTGGAGAGAGCATACATTACCAGCTTAACAACACACCTGAAAGCTTTAGAACAGAAAGAAGCTAATACACCCAAGAGGAGTAGAAGGTAGGAAATCATCAAACTCGGGGCTGAAATCAACCAAATAGAAACAAAAAGAGCCATACAAAGAATCAACAAAACCAGGAGCTGGTTCTTTGAGAAAATCAACAAATAGATAAACCTTTAGCCAGACTAACCAGAGGGCACAGAGACAGTATCCAAATTAACAAAATCAGAAATGAAAAGAGAGAAATGACAGAAACTGAGGAAATTCAAAAAAATCATCAGATCCTACTACAAAATTCTATACTCAACACAACTGGAAAATCTGGAGGAAATGAACAATTTCCTAGACAGATACCAACTATTAAAGTTAAATCAGGATCAGATAGACCATCTAAATGGTCCCATAACCCCTATAGAAATAGGAGTGGTCTTTGACAGTCTCCCAATCAAAAAAAGCACAGGACCAGATGGTTTCAGTGCAGAATTCTATCAGACCTTCAAAGAAGACCTAACACCAATACTCTTCAAACTATTTCACAAAATAGAAACAGAAGGAACACTACCTAACTCATTCTATGAAGCCAAAATTTCACTGATACCAAAACCACACAAAGATACAACAAAGAAAAAGAACTTTAGACCAATTTCCCTTATGAATATCAATGCAAAAATAATAAAATTCTTGCCAACCGAATCCAAGAACACATCAAAATGATCATTCACCATGATCATGTAGGCTTCATCTCAGGGATGCAGGTATGGTTCAATATATGGAAATCTGTAGAGAGCCATATGTAGAAAGCCATATTGCCTGGCAGAAACTTATTCTCTGAGTCTGTGAGAAGCAGCTGACCTGCCTAGCTACCTGCATTTTTTCCCCCACTTCCATGTTTTGAGCTGAGGATTGCTAGACCTCCTTGAGCCACACCTCCCCCATCTGGAGGAATTGAGGTGGAAGCCTATTGTTCTACAGGAGCCAGCTGCCACCTCTGATTTAGCAGATTAGCAGATCCTGTGGAATCAACTAGCTTCAAACAAGAGAGTTTATATTTGCGTTCACCCCCAAGTAAACGGACTTTGAACAGCGAAACGTTGTCTTGATCCAAATTTCTCTTGCCTTCCTCCCCATGCATCTCTAAGTATCTTTTACAGATCATCAGTTTGAGTGTAGCTGCAGGTGGCTACAGAAATCCATCAATGTAATCCACTACATAAACAAACTCAAAGAAAAAAACCACATGGTCATTTCATTAGATGCTGAAAAAGCATTTGACAAATTGAGCATCCTTTCATGTTAAAGGTCTTGGAAAGAACAGGAATTCAAGGCCCATACCTAAACATAGTAAAAGCAATATACAACAAACCAGTAGCCAACATCAAACTAAATGGAGAGAAACTTGAAGCAATCCCACTAAAATCAGGGATTAGACAAGGCTGCTCTCTCTCTCCATATTTATTCAATATAAATATATCAATATAGTACTTGAAGTTCTAGCTAGAGCAATTAGATGACAAAAGGAGGTCAAAGGGATACAAATTGGAAAGGAAGAAGTCAAACTATCACAATTTGCAGACGATATGATAGTATACTTAAGCAACCCAAAAAACTTCACCAGAGAACTCCTACAGCTAATAAACATCTTCAGCAAAGTGGCCGGATATAAAATTAACTCAAGCAAATCAGAAGCCTTCCTATACTCAAAGGATAAACAGGCTGAGAAAGAAATTAGGGAAATGACACCCTTCACAATAACCACAAACAATATAAAAAATCTTGGTGTGACTCTAACCAAACAAGTGAAAGATCTGTATGACAGGAACTTCAAGTCTCTGAAGAAAGAAATTGAAGACATCAGAAGATGGAAAAATCTTCCATGCTCATATATTGGCAGGATTAATATAGTAAAAATGACCATCTTGCTAAAGGCAATCTACAGATTCAATGCAATCCCCATCAAAATTCCAACTCAATTCTTCATAGAGTTAAAAAGAGCAATTCTCAAATTCATCTGGAATAACAAAAAACCCAGGTTAGCTAAAACTATTCTCAACTGTAAAAGAACTTCTTGGGGAATCAGTATCCCCGACTTCAAGCAGTACTAGAGAGCAATATTGTTAAAAACTGCATGGTATTGGTACAGTGACAGGCAGGTAGATCAATGGAATGGAATTGAAGACCCTGAAATGAACCCACACTCCTATGGTCACTTGATCTTTGACAAAGGAGCTAAAACCATCCAGTGGAAAAAAGATAGCCTTTTCAAGAAATGGTGCTGGTTCAACTGGAGATCAGTACGCAGAAGAATGGAAATCGATTCATTCTTATCTCCTTGTACTAAGCTCAAGTCCAAGTGAATCAAGAACCTCCATATAGAACCAGACACACTGAAACTAATAGAAAAGAAACTGGGGGAGAGCCTTGAGTACATGGGCACAGGGGAAAATCTCCTGAACAAAACACCAATAGCTTATGCTCTAAGATCAAGAATTGACAAATGGGACCTCATAAAATTACAAAGTTTCTGTAGGGCAATGGACACTGTCAAAAGGACAAAATGGCAACCAACAAATTGGGAAAAGATCTTTACCAACCCTACATCCGACAGAGGGCTAATAACCAATATATACAAAGAACTCAAGAAGGTAGACTCCAGAGAGCCAAAT
The DNA here is from genome assembly GCA_036184795.1 of Tokudaia tokunoshimensis. NCBI lineage: Eukaryota > Metazoa > Chordata > Mammalia > Rodentia > Muridae > Tokudaia > Tokudaia tokunoshimensis. Next base: position 52,385,491 of record BTHU01000007.1, read on the forward strand.
AACCCTATTAAAAAATAAGGTACAGAGCTAAACAAAGAATTTTCACCTGATAAATATTGAATGGCTGAGAAGCACCTAAAGAAATGTTCAACATCCTTAGTCATCAGGGAAATGCAAATCAAAACAACCCTGAGATTTCACCTCACACCAATCAGAATGGCTAAAATCAAAAACTCAGGAGACAGCTGGTGCTGGCAAGGATGTGGAGTAAGAGGAACACTCCTCCCCTGCTGGTTGGATTGCAAGCTGGTACAACCACTCTGGAAATCAGTCTGGCGGTTCCTCAGAAAACTGGGCATAATACTACCAGAGGACCCTGTTATACCACTCTTGGTCATATACCCAGAGGATTCTCCAGCATGTAATAAGGTCACATGCTCCACTATGTTCATAGCAGCCCTATTTATAATAGCCAGTAGCTGGAAAGAACCCAGATGTCCCTCAACGGAGGAATGGATACAGAAAATGTGGTATATTTACACAATGGAATACTACTTAGTTATTAAAAACAATGAATTCATGAAATTCTTAGGCAAGTGGGTGGAACTGGAGAATGTCATCCTGAGTGAGGTGACCCAATCACAAAAGAACACACATGGTATGCACTCACTGATAAGCAGATATTAGCCCATAAGCTCAGAATACCCAAGAAACAATTCACATATCAAATGATGCCCAAGAAGAAGTAAGAAGAGGCCCCTGGTCCTGGAAAGGTTCAATGCAGCAGTGTAGGGGAAAACCAGGACAGGGAAGCAGGAATTGGTTAACAGGGGGAGGGAAGAGGGATTATGGGACTTTCGGGGAGGGGGGAATGCAGGAAAGGGGAAATCATTTGAAATATAAATAAAGAATATATCTAATAAAAAAAGTGTAACTTGAGGGCATTGTCAATGGAAAGAAACCATTGCACATTATGAGCTATAATAAAAGCCTGTAAACACAGTTTTACTAGCATTCTAGAATATTCATTGCAGAAGATATTTTCTCATGTGTCTATCATTTGTTCACATGATTTTCAGAATAGATGTTTTTCTGTTGGTCTGTTTTTCTTTACTATTGCAGGATATTTGATGATATTGGAGTCCAGGAATGGCCTCACAAACCATACAAACACCAATCTCAGTCAGACATGAATGGTTTATTGAGCCTACACCCCAGGACTGATTGATCAGAGCCATGGTCCAGATTCAGGAAGTGGACTATGACATTGAGTTAAGATCCTACAGGATTGAAAAGGCTATCTTTTTTCCACTGGATGGTTTTAGCTCCTTTGTCAAAGATCAAGTGACCATAGGAGTGTGGATTCATTTCTGGGTCTTCAACTCTGTTCCATTGATCTACATGCCTGTCACTGTACAAATACCATGCGATTTTTAACACTATTGCTCTGTAGTACAGCTTGAGGTCCGGGATACTGATTCCCCCAGAGGTTCTTTTACTCTTGAGAATAGTTTTAGCTATTCTGGGTTTTCTGTTATTCCAGATGAATTTTTGAATTGCTCTTTCTAACTCTATGAAGAATTGAGTTGGGATTTTGATGGGGATTGCATTGAATCTGTATATTGCTTTTGGTAAGATGGTCGTTTTTACTATATTAATTCTGCCAATCCAAGATTTTTCCATCTTCTGAGGTCATCTTCAATGTCTTTCTTCAGAGACTTGAAGTTCTTGTCATACAGATCTTTCACTTGTTTGGTTAGAGTCACGCCAAGATACTTTATATGGTTTGTGACTATCTTGAAGGATATCATTTCTCTTACTTCTTTCTCAGCCTGCTTATCCTTTGAGTATAGGAAGGCTACTGTCTTGCTTGAGTTGATTTTATATCCGGCCACTTTGCTGAAGTCGTTTATCAGCTGTAGGAGTTCTCTGGTGGAGTTCTTTGGGTCACTTAAGTATACTATCATATCGTCTGCAAATAATGATAGTTTGACTTCTTTCCAATTTGTATCCCTTTGACCTCTTTTTGTTGTCTAATTGCTCTAGCTAGAACTTCAAGTACTATATTGAAAAGATATGGAGAGAGAGGGCAGCCTTGTCTAGTCCCTGATTTTAGTGGGATTGCTTCAAGTTTCTCTCCATTTAGATTGATGCTGGCTACCGGTTTGCTGTAAATTGCTTTTATTATGTTTAGATATGGGCCTCGAATTCCTGATCTTTCCAAGACCTTTAGCATGAAAGGATGCTGAATTTTGTCAAATGCTTTCTCAGCATCTAATGAGATGACCATGTGGTTTTTTTCTTTGAGATTGTTTATATAGTGGATTACATTGATAGATTTCCTTATATTGAACCATCCCTGCATCCCTGGGATGAAGCCTACTTGATCGTGGTGAATGATCATTTTGATGTGTTCTTGGATTCGGTTGGCAAGAATTTTATTGAGTATTTTTTGCATCGATATTCATAAGAGAGATTGGCCTGAGATTCTCTTTCTTTGTTGGATCTTTGTGTGCATTTGGTATTAGTGTAATTGTGGCTTCATAGAATGAGTTGGGTAGTGTTCCTTCTGTTTCTATTTTGTGGAACAGTTTGAAGAGTATTGGTGTTAGGTCTTCTTTGAAGGTCTGATAGAATTCTGCACTAAAACCATCTGGACCTGTGCTTTTTTTGGTTGGAAGACTTCCAGTGACGACTTCTATTTCTTCAGGGGTTATAGGATGGTTTAGATGGTCTATTTGATCCTGATTTAATTTTGGTATTTGATATCTGTCAAGGAAATTGTCCATTTCCTCGAGATTTTCTAGTTGTGTTGAATACAGGTTTTTGTAGTAGGATCTGATGATTTTTTGAATTTCCTCAGTTTCTGTTGTTATCTCTCCCTTTTCGTTTCTGATTTTATTAATTTGGATACTGTCTCTGTGCCCTCTGGTTAGTCTGGCTACGGGCTGATCTATCTTGTTGATTTTCTCAAAGAACCAACTCCTCATTTTGTTGATTCTTTGTATGGTTTTATTTGTTTCTACTTGATTGATTTCAGCCCTGAGTTTGATGATTTCCTGCCTTCTACTCTTCTTTGGTGTATTTGCTTCTTTTTGTTCCAGGGCTTTCAGGTGTGCCATTAAGCTGTTAGTGTATGGTGTCTCCCATTTCTTTTTGGCGGCACTCAGGGCTATGAATTTTCCTCTTAGCACTGCTTTCATTGTGTCCCATAAATTAGGGTATGTTGTGCCTTCATTTTCATTAACTTTCAAAAAGTCTTTGATTTCTTTCTTTATTTCTACCTTGACCAAGTTATCATTGAGTAGAGCATTGTTCACCCTCCATGTATATGTGGGTTTTCTTTTGTTTTTGTTGCCATTGAAGACCACCCTTATTCCATAGTGATCTGATAGGAGGCATGGGATTAGTTCTATCTTCTTATATCTGTTGAGGTCTGATTTGTGACCAATTATATGGTCAATTTTGGAGAAGGTACCATGAAGTGCTGAGAAGAAGGTGTATTCTTTTGCTCTAGGATGAAATGTTCTATATATATCTGTTAGTTCCATTTGGTCCAAGGCTTCAATTAGATTCACTGTGTCCCTGTTTAGTTTCTGCTTTCCTGAACGATCCATTTCAGAGAGCGGGGTGTTGAAGTCACCCACTATTATTGTGTGAGTTGCGATGTGTGCTTTGAGCTTTAGTAAAGTTTCTTTTACGAATGAGGGTGCCCTTGCATTTGGAGCATAGATATTCAGAATTGAGAGTTCTTGTTGGTGGATTTTTCCCTTGATCAGTATGTAGTGTCCTTCTGTGTCTTTTTTGATGACTTTAGGTTGAAAATCAATTTTATCTGATATTAGAATGGCTACTCCGGCTCGTTTCTTGGGGCCATTTGCTTGTAAAATTGTTTTCCAGCCTTTTACTCTGAGGTAGTGTTTGTCTTTGACACTGAGGTGCATTTCCTGCACGCAGCAAAATGCTGGGTCCTGTTTATGTATCCAGTCTGTTAGTCTATGTCTTTTTATTGCGGAATTGAGACCATTGATATTAAGAGAGATTAAGGCATAGTGATTATTGCCACCTGCCATTCTTGATGCTATCTTTATGTTTGAGTGGTTATCTACTTTTGGGTTTGAAGCAAGAAGGTTACTATCTCATTTTTTCCAGGATGTTGTTTCTCTCCCTGTATTTTAAGCCTAAAATTCACAAACATCTGTACCAAGTTATTCCACTAATCAGGATTTAGGGATAGGGGATTTCCTTAGGAAACTGTCTTTGTTGTAAATTTGTCCTGTTCCCATTGGTTGGGGTATTCAACTTTGTCAGGGAACTTGCCTTGTCTAATATTCATGTCCTGACTTGTCTACCAAGATAGGACTTGTCTAACATTGATGTCTTAACTTGCCAACCAGGATGTCAGTTACCCACATACATTTCCTTCTGCCAAGAAAATCTTCAGTTTCCAGGGATGTCTTGGAAACTTAAACTCCACCCCTAGTCAAAATGGAAGTCTTATTTTAAATAGATGCAGATGTCTCTTTTACATTGGTGTCTATCCCAGGGACAACTTATAAAAGCAAATATCATAAAAGCTTATACATAGATGCAGATAGTACTGCTGGGTGGTTGGTTCCAATCCAAGCTTATTGTGGGTAACTATGCAAAGCATTTCTACTGATATCATGATTGGTTTCCAAGGGCACAGAACGTAACAGAATATGTAATCAGCCTGGACATGAAAAAGGGTCCTAGTTACCTGCAAAAACAACATATGAGAAAGTTTCCTTATAATGGCAGGCTAGTCAGGTAACAGTTACCTAGACCTTAACATTTTACCTAGGCCTTAACATTCTGTCCATGCCTTAATATTTTACCTACATCTTAACAATTGTGATCCCCAAGATTGTGGCTCAGCCATAGCACATAATTTTAATCCAAGAGCTAAATAAAGTTAACCCTAGGTCAAGAGGCAGAGCAAGCAACCAAGCTGGCAGGAAGTGAACATAAGTAAACAGAAAGGATTTTTTGAGTTGAAGGGTATTTAAGGAGAAGGAGAAAGAGCTTTTTCCTTTTTGGGCCATCGATAGTAGAAAGATCAAATGGATGCTTTCTCTGGCTCTCTTAGCTAGCAGGATTTCACCACAGCATTCCTGAATCTTCATTTGGAAAATCAAACATCTGGGATTTTATTTTAAAACAACATTTAACTCTGTGTATATTCATGATGTGAACTACTTATAAAGTAAAGAGAGGTTTATTTTAACTCTCACATCCTGAGACTCAAGTCCAAGCTCATTGAGATTTCCATTGGTTTTTTTGTTTGTTTGTTTGTTTTGTTTTGTGGCACATGATAAGAGGTGAACATTATGGTAGAAGTATGCCTTCTTACATATTGTTCAAAGAAGTAAAGTATGGCAAAGAAAGAAAGGGAGAAGACGAGAAAGAAGGGAGATAAGAGGAAGAGAAAGTCAGGACCTGACAGTTCCCTCTCTGGTCATAGGTTCAGTGACCTGAGTAATAACCAACATCTCAAAAGTATCACCATCTATGATGCTATCTGAGGAACCAAAATTTTACAGGTAGTCCTTTGGGGAACATCTGTCCAAATGGCAGTACCCTTCCCAACCCACCCCCCAACACACAGTATTTAAGAAATGATTATGTAATAATTTAAAAATCATTCTAACTATAATAACTATAAGTTCTACTGCCTGGATTTTTTAAACTATTTTTGTTTTCTGATGGTATGAATTGAACTTAGGACCTTGCTTATGCAAGTACATTAGATATTGAGCTATATTTCAGTCTAAATAATTGTTAAGTTATAAATTCACTATTCCAATTTAAGTTTTGACTTAAGCAATGCATATGTAAAATTAAGCAAATATTTTCTCATCGGTCTCTACATGCAGTTGTCACTAGTTAAGAACAAGTAGAAAATAGTTGCTGATAACAAGTGGAGTGATCTGGCAGCAGCATTGCTACACCTGTAAAAGTAATAATCTACAATAAGTATATATAGCCACAAATTGTACACATCTTCAATTGTATACATTTAAATTGTTTACTTACAACAAATGCCTTTTAAAAAAGGAAAAAAATTACTTTACAGCTACATTTTCACATTGCCAGTACTGTGAGTGTGCTTTACTATGTAAACGATGAGAAATTGAGAAAAGAAAAAAGCTCTGCAGCGCAATCTGGTGGACAGACCTCACAGTGGTTGTAGCTGATCATGTCTAAGGAATTTGAAACTTAAAAAAGTATGGAATACTACTCTGCAATTAAAAACAATAAATTCACGAAATTCCTAGGCAAATGGTCAGAACTTGAAAATATCATCCTTAGTGAGGTAACCCAATCACAAAAGAACACACATGGTATGCAGTCACTGATAAGGGGATATTAACCCAGAATCTCGGAATACCCTAGACACAATACGTATATCAATAGATTTCCAAGAAGTTGGAAGGAGAGACCCCTGGTCCTGGAAAGACTGGATGTAGGGGAACGCCAGGACAGAGAAGGGAGAGGGGGTTGAATGGGGAAAAGAGGGAGGGAAGGGGGCTTATGGGACTTTCGGGGAGGGAGGAAACAGAAAAGGGGAAATGATTTTGAATGTAAATAAAAATATAAAAAATAAAAATATATATATAAAAATTTAAAAAATAAAAAATAAAAAAAAGTATGATTTGTTGTGAAGTTTCATTCTGAAGATAATTTGTTAAATACAGTTTGATTGACTGATCTTTTTATCTTACTATGGCTTAACATAGGTATAAAGACAGTATAAAACAAAGACAAAGAACTTGCTTTCAGAAGACTAGTTGGATCTTGTCCTTAAGTAGGTCAGGTTGGCTGTAAAAAGTAATGTAACCATATAATAATCCATAAAAGTAATGTATCACAATAAGGTATAATAAGCAAAAAAATGCCTTCTGGCCATCAGTTGCAAATGACATCCTCACAGTGGTTTCAGCAATGTGTACATAGGAAACTAAAATGAAATAAAAGTAAATGTGATGAAGAGAAGAGGGTCACTTGCATCAGTGACTAGATCAACACACACACACACACACACACACACACACACACACACACAAAGGAAGAGCCATCATCGAAGCTGAGGAGGAGGAGGAGGGAAGGGAGAAAGGAAGGAAGAATGAACGAACCCCAGTAACACAGACCAAAAAAGAAATGACTTTACTAGGTCTACCAGCATCTTTGGTATCATGACCAGGGTGAAACAAACTTCAAGTTGTGAGAGGTTTTGCAGATAGAAATACTTATGTATTTGAAGAGTAGCATCTACCATGTTTATTGTGATAGCAGAAAAATTCCCCAGTAAGGCAACTAAGTAGATGGCCAGAAACAAAACAAAGAGTGATATCTGTATTTCAGAGTTGTTTGTGAATCCCAGAAGAATTGGTTTGGTGACTCTGATGTGATTTTCTCAAGTCATATTTTAGGCAATTTCTTACAAATGATCAAGATATGGTATATTAAAGCACATTCTATTAACATAGATGCTGTCTTTAAATTAACAATAAGGTTTCATGAAATGCATTTCTGTTCTCCACTAATGCAATTTGTGACTCTATCCACTGCAAAGCAAAACAATATAAACAATAGAGCATTTAATTGTTGGGTAGATTTTTCTATCCAAACTATCACATAGAGACACAAGAAGACTCTTTTGTCCCAAATTGGAGTTGAAAACAGTTGAAAATTAAGCTGTACATTTATTTTTTTTAATCTTTTGTTTATTAAATTCTTCCAAATGAAAACAAATATCACTTATGAATGTTATAATTTAAAGATGGATAGTGCTTTTGGAAAAATCTCTGCAAACTCTATTATTGAAATCCTGGAGCCTTCAAACAAAGGAACCAAGAAAGACCACAAAGAGAAAGAATTGGAGGAATTTTTCCCCCTCTCCCACCAAGTACTGTAATAATTAAGTACAATGCTGGGTAGCTTATAAGTTTAGAACAGACATCAGTTGGTGTGGCCTTTTTTTTTTTTTAAATTTTATTTTCTAAGTTTTTTTTTTATTTACATTCCAAATCACTTCCCCTTTCCCGTTTCCTCCCTCCCCGAAAGTCCCATAAGCCCCCTTCCCTCCCTCTTTTCTCCATTCAACCCCCTCTCGTTACTCTGTCCTGGCATTCCCCTACATCCAGTCTTTCCAGGACCAGGGGTCTCTCCTTCCATCTTCTTAGAAATCTATTGATATGCGGATTGTGTCTAGGGTATTCCGAGATTCTGGATTAATATCCCCTTATCAGGACACATGCTAAGCTGTACATTTAATCATTCCATTTCCTACCCCATTTTATAGCAAACTTATATTGCTTCTGGTTTGTTAATATGATAAAGAGATTCCAAAGTCATCAAGTTCTGATTTCTTTTTGTTTAACAATTATCAGCTCAAATTATCTTTTTTTTCCTCTCTTTCACATTTGTTTAAGTAGTAAGATCATCATTTTTTTTCTGAAAAATTTCCTCTGCTAAACATTCAATAAAATTCCATAATTTACAAAGTGTGCTTTCTGCCCATTTGGAGAATTTCATTTTACTACAGATTCTGCAGTTTAATGAGAAAAATCTCTTCCTTTGCCTTATAACAAGATGCTTACTTATACCTAAAGGATTAAAGAACAATGTGAGCTTTCATCAGGGACCTTGAGAGTAATTTCGTAATGGTAGCATTAGTAGTCCTGCCCTGGCCTTTATTTCATCCATCATTTTAAGTTATTTGGGGCAAAGATGAATCAAAGTCAGCCCAAGAAAACCTTCTGACTTTTCTCTTTGGAATGTACCACAGTTAATCATAGGCTAATATCATTTGCCTATGATGCTCTTAGTATTATCTGTGCTAGTGAATTTCCATCTGAGTGTATTATTGGGGTGAGTTTTTCATATTGCATTGAGGTGTGTCTCTGTATTTTCAATTTTTAATTCTGTTCTGACAAAGAGTTAAGTGTAGGAATAATGTTTGTAAACTGTGTAAAGTCTACCCTTGGGTTATTCGGTTGCTGATTTCTCTACCCTCATATTTTATTTTAATCTGGACATGGCATTGTAATGCTTATACCAAGAATATCCTGTCTCAAATTTGTGTAAACAATTCTTACATTTATTCTCTGCCTTGACAATAAATGCTGATCACTCAGTAGTTGGGCAGAATAGAGAATAGGGTGGGACATTAGCTAGTGAGAGGAAGAAGAGAAGGAGATTCAGATACACTGGGAAGATGAAGGAAGAAGGAGTCCGAAAATTCAGATTAATAATAATGTGTGAGTATCATGGGATGGGACTGGGAGGTAGCCAGATTAGCATAGAAGTTTAAGGTACATCATTTAACTGCTCAGCTATTGAGGAGATATTGAGCTCTTGAGTTTTAAATAAATCTTGTTTTTTCTGTGAAGTTATCGGGGATTAGCACAAGGTAAATAAATATGCCACCAGATTAATTCAGTTTACATTTATATTAAAAATGATTCATTTACACCTAAGTGTTGGCTGGATTTTGGGATTGTCATTTCTATGGTAGAGCACTGGGTTTTTCTATTTGTAAATGCTTGTCATTCCATACCTAACCAAAAGATGAAGGTCAGGCTGCCCTTATCACCTAAAGGCAAATCTAAGGGATAGATAAGGCATTGTCTTAGTGAGGATTGGTTATAATAAAGATCTGACAACCAAAAGCTAGGGCAGGAAGTAAGGGGCAGGTAGGGATGCAGGGGGGGATGAGAGAATCAAGGCAGACCTGTAAGAGAACAGAAGGGAGACAGAGCAGAGCAGAGAGGTAAAGAGCTAGCCATAGTGACTGAAAAAAGGGTAAAGTCAGAAGCTAGCTGAGAGACTTCCCCAACTAAAGGCCAATAGCTTTAAACTATATAGAAGTCTCATGTCTTATTTAAACCACAAGCAGGTCTGCGAAAGCCCTGAAATAGTGTATGATGAACCAATCCCAGCTTTATATTACATTCATCTAATTTTACTGGAAATTTAGTATTTCTTAGTTAGACAAATCTTTTGTTACCACAAATTTAACTTCTCACAATGAAGGAAAGGGAAGAAAGCTTTGGTGGGTTGAGCAACATCTTTCTTCTCTACTGTATTCATATGCCGTCTTATATTCCAAAGACTTGGTGGATACTATGTAAAAGAACTTTCTGAATATTAGTGTTCTTGTTTCATAATGAATAACAACTAGAATTCTTTAGTTTACTGAATCTTCAATGAAATAATTGACAACTTTTCTCTGGAAGTATAATAGAAAGCAAAGCCCAAATTGAATATGGATCATAACTTGTTGCTATTTTTAAAAACTATTTTTCTTGAGAATAATATACCATTCAGGAATATAATTCCCTATGGTCTCTTTCAAGCTAAAAATGCTGACTATGCCATTATGTCACAATGTGGAATTATAGGCAACCCTGAATACAAATGACAAGAAGAACCTTTTATTCCAGGCATGTCCTCCAAGTCAAAATTTCTTGAAGAAATACATCAATGCAGTGTAAAGGAGATGAAGGTTATAGGTATTCTTGGATCATAATTGTCTAATGGCTAACATTCTGTTTCACTTAAGTGAGAATAGTACATATATGGACTTGCAAATATGTTGCTTGGAATATTCCTTCTGCTAGGCACTAAAGTGTAGGTTTGAGGGTGGTTCTAGAGGTCAGAAAATCAGAACAGGATACTTAGTATGCAATTTTATAGTGTTTTTTAGTATATTATCTTCATGTGTCAATTATGAAACAGATTAATACATTATTAGTATATCTATATGATAAAGAAAATTAGAAAATATATTTAAAGGTATGTTTTAATCCATGTTTCTGTGAAAATAGAACAATATCCACAACAGAAATGGCACCCTCATGGGAGTTGTGAGGTCTCTGTTCTCTTGTTAGCACACTGATAGTGGGGAAGTTCCATTGTGGAGGGAATTGACACTTGTGGCAGCAGACTGTGTCCTGTAGTACTGCCTGCTTTGTTATCTTCACAGATGTCTAACTCTGAGCTCATGAAGAATGGAAGCCTGTCCCTCTGCACTGAATTCACATTGGTGGCCTTTTCTTCTCTAGCAGAGCTGCAACTTGTCCTCTTTTTCATGTTCTTGATTATCTACTTGTTTACTGTGGGAGGAAACCTCACCATCATCTGTGTGATCTAGGCTACCCTTCCCTGCACATGCTATGTACTTCTAACTGGCCAGCCTCTCCATTCTGGAGATGTGCCATATCAGCAGTGTGGTGCCTCAGATGATAGTGCACCTACTGGTGCAGTTCAAGACCGTAAGTGTGGGAGGCTGTGAAGGTCAGATGTATATGCAGGTCACCATCTTGAGGCTGACAGAATGCTGCCTTCTAACAGCCATGGCTTTGTGGCTATTTGTTACTGCATTACACTCTGTGGATGGGCCCTTTGTCTGTTTCAAGTTGACTGGGAAACCTTTGGTGACTGGGATCCTTGTAGAATCAGCCCAGACTTTTCCTTCAATCTCTGCTCCACACTTTGTCCCCGTATTTCTTTTAGACAGGAGTCATTTTGTGTTAAAAATTTGGAGATGAGTGGTTGGCCCCATTCCCCAACCGGGGGCCTTGCCTAACCTCTGGATATGGTCTCTACAGTTTCTCCCTGCCCTTTGTTGGGCATTTCAGCTAATCTCATTACTGTTGGGTCCTGGGACCCTCTTGCTTTCCTGGCATCTGGGACTTCCTGGTGGCTATCCCAGTTCCCCATCCACCATTGCTACATGCCTCTGTTCAAATTCCTGACCCTCTGTATATCATCCCTGTCTCCTCGAAAACCTGATCCTGCACCCCTTTGCCCCTCCCCTTCCTCTCTTCCTCCCTAGTCCCTCCCAACCTCTACCTCAGGTGAGTATTTTGTTCCCCCTTCTAAGAAGGACTGAAGCATTCACACTTTAGATTTCCTTCTTCTTAAGGTTCATGTGGCCTGTGAATTGTATCTTGGATATTCCGAACTTTTGGTCTAATATCCGTTTATCAGTGAGTGCATGCCATGTGTGTTCTTTTTTTACTGGGTTACCTCACTCAGGATGATACTTTGTAGTTCTATCTATTTGCCTAAGAATTTCTATTCAGGAAATTCTCCCCTGTGCCCATATGTTCAAGGTTCTTCCCTCGTTTCCTTTCTATGAGTTTCAGTGTGTCTGGTTTTATGTGGAGGTCCTTGATCCACTTGGAATTGAGCTTAGTGCAAGGAGATAAGAATGGGTCAATTTGCATTCTTCTGCATGTTGACCTCCAGTTGAGCCAGCACCATTTGTTGAAAAGGCTATCTTTTTTTCCCACTAGATGGTTTTAGCTCCTTTGTCAAAGATCAAGTGACCATAGGAGTGTGGATTCATTTCTGGGTCTTCAATAGCTTATGCTCTAAGATCAAGAATTGACAAATGGTGGACAGTGGTGGCGCACGCCTTTAATCCCAGCACTTGGGAGGCAGAGGCAGGAGGATTTCTGAGTTCGAGGCCAGCCTGGTCTACAAAGTGAGTTCCAGGACAGCCAGGGCTACACAGAGAAACCCTGTCTCGAAAAACCAAAAAAAAAAAAAAAAAGAATTGACAAATGGGACCTCATTAAATTACAAAGTTTTTGCAAGGCAAAAGACACTGTCAAAAAGACAAAGTGGCAACCAACTAACTGGGAAATGATCTTAACCAACCCTACATCCGACAGAGGGCTAATATCCAATATATACAAAGAACTCAAGAAGTTAAACTCCAGAGAGCCAAGTTACCCTATTAAAAAATGGGGTACAGAGCTAAGCAAAGAGTTCTCACCTGAAGAATATCTAATGGCTGAGAAGCACCTAAAGAGATGTTCATCATCCTTAGTCTTTAGGGAAATGCAAATCAAAACAACCCTGAGATTCCATCTCACACCAGTCAGAATGGCTAAGATCAAAAACACAGGAGACAGCAGTTGTTGGCGAGGATGTGGAGAAAGAGGAACACTCCTCCACTGCTGGTGGGATTGCAAGCTGGTACAACCACTCTGGAAAGCAGTCTGGTGGTTCCTCAGAAAACTGGGCATGACACTCCCGGAGGATCCGGCTATACCACTCCTGGGCATATACCCAGAGGCTTTACCTGTATGCAATAAGGACACATGCTCCACTATGTTAATAGCATCCTTATTTATAATAGCCAGAAGCTGGAAAGAACCCAGATGTCCCTCAACGGAGGAATGGATTCAGAAGATGTGGTATATTTACACAATGGAATACTACTCTGCAATTAAAAACAATGAATTCACGAAATTCCTAGGCAAATGGTCAGAACTTGAAAATATCATCCTTAGTGAGGTAACCCAATCACAAAAGAACACACATGGTATGCAGTCACTGATAAGGGAATATTAACCCAGAATCTTGGAATACCCTAGACACAATTCGCATATCAATAGATTTCCAAGAAGATGGAAGGAGAGACCCCTGGTCCTGGAAAGACTGGATGTAGGGGAATGCCAGGACAGAGAAGCGAGAGGGGGTTGAATGGGGAAAAGAGGGAGGGAAGGGGGCTTATGGGACTTTTGGGGAGAGAGGAAACGGAAAAGGGGAAATGATTTGGAATGTAAATTAAAAAAAAAACTTAGAAAAGAAAAATAACAATTGAATGATCCTATTAGATAGTCTCCTTTCATCATTACAGTTGAAATATACATTTTAAATGTTCTCTGGTTGTTAGGCTACTGGGGCTTCAGTGATAACATATATTGGTAAAGGGGTCAAAAAGTTGCAGAAGATTTCCAAACATTTGAGACAGTTTCAGGGGCTAATACTAAATTAGTCTATTTGTCTAAGGAGTTTCCACTGTATTATCTTTTGAAAGGCTTCTTTCACTTCTTTGTTCCTCAAAGTGTAAATATCAGGATTCAGGGCAGGGGTGACTGCAGTGTACATGAGAGCAGTAGCCTTGTTGGTGTCTGGGGTGTGTGAACTCTTGGTTTGGGGACAAGTGAACAAGGCAGTGCCGTAGAAAAGAGAAACAACCAGGATGTGAGAGGAGCAGGTGGGGAAGGCTTTGTGTCTGCCCACTGCTAAAGGCGTTTTCTTTCTTTCTTTTTTTGTAAAAAAATCTTTTTAAAAAAGATTTATTTATTTATTTTATCTATATGAGTACACCATTGCTCTTGTCAGACACATTAGAAAAGGGCATCAAATCCCATTACAGATGGTTGTGAGCCACCATGTGGTTGCTGGGAATTGAGCTCAGGACCTCTGGAAGAGCAGTCAGTGTTCTTTTATAATTGATTTTTTATAGAATATTTTATGTATTTACATTTCAAATGTTATCCCCTTTCCTCGTTTTCCCTCTGGAACCCCCTATTCCATCTCCCACCCCCTACTTATATGAGGGTGCTCTCCCTCCCACCTACCCACTCCCACCTCACCACCCTGGCATTCCCCTACACTGCGGAATCGAGCTTTCACAAGACCAAGGGCCTCTCCTCCTATTGATGCCAGACCATGCCATCCTCTGCTACATATGTGACTGGAGCCATGGGTCCCTCCATGTGTACTTTTTGGTTGGTGGTTTAGTCTCTGGGAGCTATAGGGGTACTGGTTGGTTGATATTGTTGTTCTTCCTATGGGGTTGCAAACCCCTTCAGCTCCTTCAGTCCTATCTCTAACTTCTCGATTGTAGTCCCTCTGAGCAGTCCAATGGTTAGCTGTGAGTATCTGCCTCTGTATTTGTCTCTGGCAGAGCTTCTCAGTAGACAGCTATATCAGGCTGCTGTAAGCAAGCACTTCTTGGCATCTGCAATAGTGTCTGGGTTTGGTGTCTGTATATGGAATGGATCCCCTGGATACAGAAAATGTGGTACATTTAGACAGTGGAGTACTACTCAACTATGAAAACAATGACTTCATGAAATTCTTTTTTTTTTATTTTTTTAATTTTATTTTATTTTCTAAGTTTTTTTTTATTTACATTCAAAATCATTTCCCCTTTTCCGTTTCCTCCCTCCCCAAAAGTCCCATAAGCCCCCTTCCCTCCCTCTTTTCCCCATTCAACCCCCTCTTGCTTCTCTGTCCTGGCGTTCCCCTACATCCAGTCTTTCCAGGACCTGGGGTCTCTCCTTCCATCTTCTTGGAAATCTATTGATATGCAGATTGTGTCTAGGGTATTCCAAGATTCTGGGACAATATCCCCTTATCAGTGACTGCATACCATGTGTGTTCTTTTGTGATTGGGTTACCTCACTAAAGATGATATTTTCCAAGTTCTGACCATTTGTCTAGGAAAATCGTGAATTCATTGTTTTTAATTGCAGAGTAGTATTCCATTGTGTAAATATACCACATCTTCTGAATCCATTCCTCCGTTGAGGGACATCTGGGTTCTTTCCAGCTTCTGGCTATTATAAATAAGGCTGCTATGAACATAGCGGAGCATGTGTCCTTACTGCATGCAGGTAAAGCCTCTGGGTATATGCCCGGCTCATTCAATTGTTTAATCATTCATTCATTCAAAATTTTTTTGTGGTGCTGCAATTCAACCCAACAACTCTTACATGCTTGATAAGCATCTACCATCAAGCTCCATCCCCGTCCTTCTTCCCTTTTTATTTTTTTATTATTTTTTCCTTTTTATTGAATATATTCTTCATTTACATTTCAAATGTTATTCCCCTTCCCAGTTTCCCCCCTTCCCAAAAACCCCCAACCCATCCTCCCACCTCCTGCCTCCAAGAAAATGCTCCTCCACCCAACCCACTCCTATGACCCCCCACTCGATTTCCCTACACTGGGGCCTCTATTGAGCCTTCACAGGACCAAAGACCTCTCCTCCCACTGAGGTCCAACAAGGCATTCCTCTGCCAATCTTTTGGCTGGAACCACTTGTACCCCTTGGTTGATGGCTTAGTCCCTAGGAGCCCTGGGGCATCTGGTTGGCCGACATTGTCGTTCTTCCCATGGGGCTGCAACCCCCCACCTCCAGCTCTTCCAGCTTGCCCTCCAACTCCTCCATAGTGAACCCCACGCTCAGCCCAATGGTTGGCTGCTAGTATTCACCTCTGTATTTGTAAGGCTCTGGCAGGGCCCCTCCCAAAGACAACCATAAATGGCTCCTTTCAGTACACACTTCTTGCCATCCATAGTAGCTTCAGGGTTTGGTGACTGTTTATAGAATGAATCCCCAGATAGGACAGTCTCTGGGTGGCCTTTCCTTCAGTCTCTGTTCCACTCTTTGTCTCCATAGTTGTTCCTGCGATTATTTTGTTCCCTTTCTCAGAGGAACCAAATCACCCCCACTTTGGTCTACCTTCTTCGTGATCTTCCTGTGGTCTGTGAATTGTAACATGTTTATTTTGAGCTTTTGGGTAATATCCACTTATCAGTGAGTGCATACCATGTGTATCTTTTGTGATTGGTTTACTTCCCTCAGGATGATACTTTCTAGTTCCATCCATTTGCTTAAGATCCTTCTCACTTTTATATTTTCAGACAGGCCTTGAGAAAGGTCTTGAACTCATGATTTTCTTCCTCAGTCTCCTGATAAAGCTGGGAGCATAAGCCTACACCAACTCTGGCTTCTTCAACTTTTGTCGAAGCATCTCATGCATCATGGCTATCATTATTTTTAAATTGGTACGTACAACTTGAAATATTGTAAAACACAATCTTAAATTTTATTTCCTTTTATATGCTCATAGTCATGGAAAATGCACAGCTGTTACCAGAAATCATTGCTTAAAATTTGATTTTAGGTGCATGACATCTGACGTCATTGCTATCCTGCTGGCTACCTCCAACTTATAGAGATGCACTCAGTGAATTTTGGCAGCTGGAAAGCTTTTGTCTTAGGAATTTGGAGATGATAAGTTAAATTTGAGTGGTGTATGAGGTGGCAAGGTTAATAAAAGCTAGAAATTAGTTACTTAATTAGTTTTATACTAAAAGGGGGTGAAGTACTGTGGTTATAAAAATGAATTGGTTTAAACATGAAGCAAGAATGTTATCTGAATGAGTGAAGAGTTTGCTCAGTTACTAACATTAATGGCTGCTTTTCCAAAAGATGCAAATTTGGTTCTAAGCACATACTTAGAAGTTCATAACTGTTTGGAACTCCAGTTCTGTGAGATTCACCTTCCTCTTCTGGTCTCTACAAGCATAAGATACACATGATATGTAAGACATGTATGCAATCAAAATATCCATATACAGAAAATAATTTAAATTTTTAACAAAATAAATTTATTGCAGTAATTATTTTTCTCTGTTTTATATTTGACTCTTCCTATTGGAATTCTCTAAGTTCTGAGTTGTAACTGTATCAGACTGACTTTTTAAAATATTTATTTATTTATATTTTATTTTTGTATGTGTACATGCATGAGTATACATGGCAAGTTGTGGGTGCTTATGAAGACCAGAGGAGGGTCTCAGTTCCACTGGAACTGGAACAGGCAGTTGTGCACTGTCTGATGTTTAAAGTAGGAAAAGAATTCAGGTTCTCTGTAAGATCTAGAAGTGCTCTTAGTCGCTGAACCATCTTCTGAGTTATCAGACAGACTTTTTACAGCTAAAAAATATAATCAAATATATTTTATATATAATTAAATATACCCTATCATGTCAATTCCTTCTTGTTCAACTTTCTCTAGTACTATTGACTTATTTTCAAATATCTAACACTATTATCTTCCTTAAAGGATAACTCACAAATAAAACTGTAATTCTGTTTTATGAGTGAATTGAAGACTGAGAGTGAAGGTTCCAAACACATGTCCACATCAAGCATGCTTTAACTGTTCTTAATTTTTTTCAAACATTTGAATGAATTTTCCTTATAACCCATTATTTAAACAGAATAAAGTAGCCATTTTCACTATATCTTTCTCTTTATTATGAGGGTATAATAAGGGGATAATAAGATAAGGTCTACTACCATCAGGTTCTGAAATAATTTTTGAGGGAGGGAGGCAGACAGGTGGGAGAGGGGACAGGGAGGGGAAAAGGGGAATATGATCAGGTATCAGTACTGAAGCCCTGAGACCAACAGAAAGAATGTAAACAGGCAACCTTGAGAGATAAGAGGTGGGGGGACCCTCTAGAATGTACCAGAGACCTGGGAAGTGAGAGATGCTCAGGACTCAAAGGGAGGGACCTTAGATGAAATGCCCAACAGTGGGGAGAGGGAACTTGTAGAGTCCACCTCCAGCAGAAAGACAGGGTATCAAGCGAAGGGATGAGATTGCCATTCCACAGTCAAAAACTCTGACCCAGAATTGTTCCCGTCTGAAAGAACCGCAGGGACAAAAAATGGATAAGAGCCAGAGGGAAAGGAGGTCCAGTGACAGGCCCAAATTGGGATCCAGCTCAAAGGGAGGCCCCAAGGCCTGACATGATTACTGACACTATGATGTGCTTACAAACAGGAGCCTAACATGGCTGCCCTCCAAGAGGCCAACAAGCAGCTAAAAGAGTCAGACACAGATACTTACACCCAACCAATGGACAGAAGCCAGGAATCCCTGTGGTTGAATTAGGGAAAGGCTGGAAGAAGCTGAGGAGGAGGGCTACTCCATAGGAAGACCAGCAGTCTCAACTAACCGAGAACCCCGAGATCTCTCAGACACTGAGCCACAAACCAGGCAGCATACACCAGCTGATATGAGGTCCCCAACATATATACAGTAGAGGACTGCCTGGTCTGGCCTCAGAGAGAGAAGATGCACCTAACCTCGAGAGACTTGGGGCCCCAGGGAATGGGAAGGTGTGGTAGGGTGGTAGTGAGGGGGTCGAGACATTCTCTTGTAGATAGGAGAGAAGGTATGGGGTGAGGAAAAGTCAAAGGGAGGAGCAAGAGGGGGATAACGTCTAGACTGTAAAAAAAAAAGATAAAAATTAAAGAATAATAATTAAAAAATAAAATATATTAAAAAATAATTCTTGAGTAGGAAATCTATCATAATAAATATTTTAGTAACGCAAGTTTATGATGCTGAGGATGTGGAGCAAGGGGAACATGCCTTCAATACTCATGGGAGTATAGACTTGTACAGCCACTTTGGAAATCAATATGGCTGTTTTTCAGAAATTTGTGAACTGATCTACCTCAAGACCAGCTACACTACTCCTGGGCATATACCTGACAGACACTTCATTCTACCACAAGGACACTTGCTCAACTATGTTCATCCCACTTCCATTCATAATAGCCAGAAACTGAAAACAACCTAGACATCTTTCAACCAAAGAATGAGTAAAGAAAACGTGGTGCACACACAATGGAGTATTACTGAGCTGTTAAAAACAAAAACAAAAAACAAACAAAAAACAAAAAACCAAAGGCATCATGAGTGTTTGGAATTACAAATAGCCTTACCACTTCCAAGATGAGATACATAGCATGTATTCATATGCACACATATACTTGTACATAACTGCAGGCTTTTCCTCCTGTCCTCTTTTTTTCCCAAAATAATGACTTGGAGACTAAATTATTATGAATAATTGCCTAGGCCAAAGGCTAGGGCTTGTTCCCCAACTAGCTCATAACTTAGCCACTTATTCTAAGTTCTGCCACATTATTAGTTACCTCTCCTCAGGCTTCTGTTACCATCTCCTCCAGAATTCAAGGTGAATCTCTCCAGTCTTACTCTTTTCCAGAATTCTCTTTATCTCTGTCCTGGATGTCCCACCTCCTAATTCTTGCCTAAACTCACTGGATATTGGCTTTTTTATTGACAAATGTTTCTTCCATATGATAAATAATAGATTTTCTCTACACATGTACACTTGCAATGTGCATACCCACCCTGTCTAAATCCTACCATTCATCATGAAGGGGAAATCTGACTTCTTACAGTATGCTAACTTTAAAATATATTTATTACATATATCACAATAATGGCCACTGGGTTAAAAGAATGAGGAGAGGTTCAAAAGAAAACCTCAAAAGAAAAATTATTAAAAAAAAAGGAAAAGGAAAAATTATTGACAAAAAGTATGAAAGGAAATGGATCCTCATCCATCTGGGATGTAAAAGATAAAATGTTGAGGGAACCAATGAAATGTTTCCTTAATGTACATCTATTCTGAGAACTGGTCAACCATTATCCCCACCATGTTATCACTATTTAATAAAACAATTTGTACAACCAAAGTTGATAGTATGTCCACAGATCTATAGATGAGAAAGACTATGACAGCTTTCATTCCTTTTCTTGAGATATTTTTTGAATCATGTTATAAATTGAATGTGGAATTCACTGAAACTAACTTAATTATTTTTTAATTTAGGTTTGAAATTTTTTTCTTTTTTATTGGTTATTTTATTTATTTACATTTCAAATGTTATCCCCCCTTCCCAGGTTCCCCTCCACAAACCCCCTATCTAATACCCTCTCACCCCTGCTTTTATGAGGGTGCTCCCCCATACACCCACCCACTCTTGCCTCACTGCCCTAGTATTCCCCTACATTAGGGCATCAAATCTCAATAAAACCAAGGGCCTCCCCTCCCATTGATGCCAGATAAAGCAATCCTCTGCTACACAAGCAGTTAGAGCTGTGGGTCCCTCCAAAATTTTTCATATAACATATTTCTTCATATACTTTATTGTTCCTAACCTCTCCCAAGTATGTGATATGTGTGGAGAAGACCTTAGGATTTTTTTTAGGACAAAACTGAAAGAAAGAGGAACATCTTATAAAGAAGATTGCAACTGAGCCACTATTAGAACTGATTAAATAGGTGGAGAAACTTGTAAATAACTCTTTTATTTCTTCATGTGAAGTGATGAGAGCCATACCCAAGCTTTACAAATACATGACTTGGGCTGTGCCCAGAGCATTTCTATCTATCACTAGGCCTAAGCCTGGAACCTTCTAGCCTCCACCTGATAACCTAGACCTAGACTGTTTCAGCTTCCAAGAATTACTGCTGAATAAAATCACCCTTTGTACCTCTTTCTGAACTCTGGCTTACTGGTCAATTCAGCTGTTCTGGCTCAAACTCCTCTTCAAGCTGCTTATTCAAATTGGCTTCTCTTGGCTTCTAACTAAATTTTTCTACTTTGAAAAACTGCCTTTGAACTCCACAAACTGAACTAAACTGACTGTGTTGACTGCAACTGAACAGAACTGAATTCAACTGCACTCAACTAGACTGTATGGAACTCATCTGAACTCAACTCCACCACCCCTGTACTGCTCTCAAGTAACCTCTCTTTCCTCTTTGTTCTTGTGAGAGTTGGACACATTTCTAACTCACTCTGCCAAATATTTCTCTGATTCATCACTTTGTCTCTCCTGCAATTAAATGTCATTGGGGCAGGGATTAAAGGTATGTACTAAAGGCATGCCTGTATTTCAGACAGAGGGATTAAAGAAGTGCACCAAAGGTATATCTGTATTCCAGCTGGATCACACAGACCTAGGTCTTTGGATGTGATGCTTTGCCAGAGTAGCCATGTTGCTGGACTAAAATTCTTCAGAAAATCACCATGGCCATTTACAGACACTAACTTCTTTTTTATTATTTATTTTATTTTATTATTGCCCCTCACACTTTTCCTCCTCTTTTCACATTCCCCCTTTTTCTCACCCCCAGATCCATTCCTACTTCATTTGTCTTCATAAAAGAGTGATATCCTTATGGATATCAGCCAAACATGGCATAACAAGATAACTAAGACTAAACTCTCATATCAAGGCTGGGCAAGGCAACCCAGTAGCCGAAAACAAGTCCCTAGAGCAGGTAAAAAAAAGCCAGAAGCACCCCACTTCTGCTGTTAGGAGACCCACAAAATCACTAGTCTAACAACCATAATATATACAGAGGTTCAAGGTCAGGTTCATGCATGCTCCATGATTGTTGCTTCAGTCTCTGTGAGCCCATATGAGTTTTGTTTTTCCTGGGTTTTTTTATTTGTTGGTTTTGGTTAACAATGACTTAGGAAACTGTAAGAGAGACTCCAGGAAAAAAAGTCAGGAGGCCTTTTACCTCAAGTGCATTTTGTTCCCTAGATTGTTCTTGGCTATGATTTTGTGCAAACATTTATATTCAATTGAGAAGATATATTTATTCTTGTTGGATATCAGAACATGAATGTAGAACCCAATATGGTGAAAGGATATGCCTGAGTACTATTCTTAGTTTACTGTAAATCTGAATATGGCTGTAGTGGCTATTCCTGGTTGTCAACTTGACTATATCTGGAATGAACTAATCAAGAATTGGAATGCTCACCTATGATCCTAATCTGGAGGCTCAGAGATACAAGTTTCTGATCTGAATCTTGGCATGGAAATCTTGAAGCATAATGGCTATGAATCCAGAAGATTAAGGCAAGGAGAAATCCAAGTTCAAGGTCATCTGGGATTAAAGGCAAGGTGGCACACACCTTTAATCTGGGCCATACCCTCTGCTGGAGATCTACAGCCATTAATCTGGGCCACACCCTCTGCTGGAGACCTATATAAGGACATTGTAAGAAGACTCTCTGACTCTTCCATCCACAGCTGCCTCGTGGGACTGAGCAACTGCTATATCCTTGGACTTCCATCCACAGCTACTGCTGACTATTGTTGGGGAGTTGGACTACAAGCTGTAAATCATTGACAAATTCCCTAACTATATAGAGACTACCCATATGTTCTGTGACTCTAGAGAACCCTGACTAATACAAAGGCTTTCTGCACTGATTTCAGGCTTTCTCAGATATAAGGTTTTAAACATGCCAGGAAATTGTGATCAAACTGGTCTGTCCTGAAAAAGTACTGTTCTGTTAATATTTAGTATGTGCTTTCGGCATTTATTTACATGTTTTTCTGATCATGTCTTGCAGACACAGGTCTACAGGAGTTGATGAAAGTTGACGCGTAAACACTAGGCCTATTTCACATCCAAGGAAAGTACAGTTTTTAATTCTATTTTATAATGCATTTTGGAAGTTATTAGTCTTCTATATAAAAAATTCAGTATAGAGAAGGGAGAGGCTGCCAAGAATAGTTCCTAGCTGAGGAACTATTTGTAGTTGGTAGCAACTGGGCAAGTGAGAGTCTCTTTCCTTGTGGATTGGCAACAGGTGGGTTGCCCATGCCCAAATAAATGATCACCAATCTGTGTTCAGATTAGTAGCATTAATTAAACATAGTATATTATTTTTAAAAATTAAGAAGGCATGAAGATGGAAGGATGATGTATTGGAAGTGGTAAAGGTAGTTGGAGCAGGGAGTAGAAATGGCTATGATCAAAATACACTGAATAAATATATCTGAAATTTCGAAAAACAAATAAAATATAATGGCAGGAGGATTATATGAGTCTAGGGCATACTGGTGTACATGGTGAGTACCAAACTCATAGACATATATGAAGAAAGCTATAACACCATGTAGGACAAAAATCAAAGACATAAATAAATAAATTTACCATGGTGAAGAAGACCCATCACTGCGGACATGTTCATTAGGACAATTGTTTCTTTTTTTTTTTTTTTTATTTTATTTTTTTAATTTACGTTCCAAATCACTTCCCCTTTCCCGTTTCCTCCCTCCCCGAAAGTCCCATAAGCCCCCTTCCCTCCCTCTTTTCTCCATTCAACCCCCACTCGTTACTCTGTCCTGGCGTTCCCCTACATCCAGTCTTTCCAGGACCAGGGGTCTCTCCTTCCATCTTCTTAGAAATCTATTGATATGCGGATTGTGTCTAGGGTATTCCAAGATTCTGGGACAATATCCCCTTATCAGTGACTGCATACCATGTGTGTTCTTTTGTGATTGGGTTACCTCACTAAGGATGATATTTTCAAGTTCTGACCATTTGCCTAGGAATTTCGTGAATTCATTGTTTTTAATTGCAGAGTAGTATTCCATTGTGTAGATATACCACATCTTCTGAATCCATTCCTCCGTTGAGGGACATCTGGGTTCTTTCCAGCTTCTGGCTATTATAAATAAGGCTGCTATGAACATAGTGGAGCATGTGTCCTTATTGCATGCAGGTAAAGCCTCTGGGTATATGCCCAGGAGTGGTATAGCCAGATGCTCCGGGAGTGTCATGCCCAGTTTTCTGAGGAACCGCCAGACTGCTTTCCAGAGTGGTTGTACCAGCCTGCAATCCCACCAGCAGTGGAGGAGTGTTCCTCTTTCTCCACATCCTCGCCAACAACTGCTGTCTCCTGTGTTTTTGATCTTAGCCATCCTGACTGGTATGAGATAGAATCTCAGGGTTGTTTTGATTTGCATTTCCCTAATGACTAAGGATGATGAACATCTCTTTAGGTGCTTCTCAGCCATTAGATATTCTTCAGGTGAGAACTCTTTGTTTAGCTCTGTACCCCATTTTTTAATAGGGTTACTTGCCTCTCTGGAGTTTAACTTCTTGAGTTCTTTGTATATCTTGGATATTAGCCCTCTGTCGGATGTAAGGTTGGTAAAGATCATTTCCCAGTTAGTTGGTTGCCGCTTTGTCTTTTGACAGTGTCTTTTGCCTTGCAAAAACTTTGTAATTTAATGAGGTCCCATTTGTCTATTCTTGATCTTAGAGTATAAACTATTGGAGATCTGTTCAGGAAATTCTCCCCTGTGCCCATATGTTCAAGGTTCTTCCCTAGTTTCCCTTCTATTAGTTTCAGTGTGTCTGGTTTTATGTGGAGATCTTTGATCCACTTAGAATTGAGCTTAGTGCAAGGAGATAAGAATGGGTCAATTTGCATTCTTCTGCATGTTGACCTCCAGCTGAGCCAGCACCATTTGTTGAAAAGGCTATCTTTTTTCCACTGGATGGTTTTAGCTCCTTTGTCAAAGATCAAGTGACCATAGAAGTGTGGATTCATTTCTGGGTCTTCAATTCTGTTCCATTGATCTACATGTCTGTTACTGTACCAATACCATGCGGTTTTTAACACTATTGCTCTGTAGTACAGCTTGAGGTCCAGGATACTGATTCCCCCAGAGGTTCTTTTACTCTTGAGAATAGTTTTAGCTATTCTGGGTTTTCTGTTATTCCAGATGAATTTTTGAATTGCTCTTTCTAACTCTATGAAGAATTGAGTTGGGATTTTGATGGGGATTGCATTGAATCTGTGTATTACTTTTGGTAAGATGCTCATTTTTACTATATTAATCCTGCCAATCCATGAGCATGGCAGATTTTTCCATCTTCTGAGGTCTTCTTCAATTTCTTTCTTCACAGACTTGAAGTTCTTGTCATACAGATCTTTCACTTCTTTGGTTAGAGTCACGCCAAGATACTTAATATGGTTTGTGGCTATCGTGAAGGGTATTATTTCTCTTACTTCTTTCTCAGCCTGCTTATCCTTTGAGTATAGGAAGGCTTCTGACTTGCTTGAGTTGATTTTATATCCGGCCACTTTGCTGAAGTCGTTTATCAGCTGTAGGAGTTCTCTGGTTGAGTTCTTTGGGTCGCTTATGTATACTATCATATCGTCTGCAAATAGTGATAGTTTGACTTCTTCCTTTCCAATTTGTATCCCTTTGACCTCTTTTTGTTGTCTAATTGCTCTAGCTAGAACTTCAAGTACTATATTGAAAAGATATGGAGAGAGAGGGCAGCCTTGTCTAGTCCCTGATTTTAGTGGGATTGCTTCAAGTTTCTCTCCATTTAGATTGATGCTGGCTACCGGTTTGCTGTAAATTGCTTTTACTATGTTTAGATATGGGCCTTGAATTCCTGATCTTTCCAAGACCTTTAGCATGAAAGGATGCTGAATTTTGTCAAATGCTTTCTCAGCATCTAATGAGATGACCATGTGGTTTTTTCTTTGAGATTGTTTATGTAGTGGATTACATTGATGGATTTCCTTATATTGAACCATCCCTGCATCCCTGGGATGAAGCCTACTTAATCGTGGTGAATGATCGTTTTGATGTGTTCTTGGATTCGGTTGGCAAGAAATTTATTGAGTATTTTTGCATCGATATTCATAAGAGAGATTGGCCTGAGATTCTCTTTCTTTGTCGGATCTTTGTGTGCTTTTGGTATTAGTGTAATTGTGGCTTCATAGAACGAGTTGGGTAGTGTTCCTTCTGTTTCTATTTTGTGGAACAGTTTGAAGAGTATTGGTGTTAGGTCTTCTTTGAAGGTCTGATAGAATTCTGCACTAAAACCATCTGGACCTGTGCTTTTTTTGGTTGGAAGACTTCCAATGACGACTTCTATTTCTTCAGGGGTTATAGGATGGTTTAGATGGTCTATTTGATCCTGATTTAATTTTGGTACTTGGTATCTGTCAAGGAAATTGTCCATTTCCTCAAGATTTTCTAGTTGTGTTGAATACAGGTTTTTGTAGTAGGATCTGATGATTTTTTGAATTTCCTCAGTTTCTGTTGTTGTCTCTCCCTTTTCGTTTCTGATTTTATTAATTTGGATACTATCTCTGTGCCCTCTGGTTAGTCTGGCTAAGGGCTTATCTATCTTGTTGATTTTCTCAAAGAACCAACTCCTCGTTTTGTTGATTCTTTGTATGGTTTTATTTGTTTCTACTTGATTGATTTCAGCCCTGAGTTTGATGATTTCCTGCCTTCTACTCCTCTTTGGTGTATTTGCTTCTTTTTGTTCCAGGGCTTTCAGGTGTGCCATTAAGCTGTTAGTGTATGCTGTCTCCCGTTTCTTTTTGGCGGCACTCAGGGCTATGAATTTTCCTCTTAGCACTGCTTTCATTGTGTCCCATAAATTAGGGTATGTTGTGCCTTCATTTTCATTAACTTTCAAAAACTCTTTGATTTCTACCTTTATTTCCACCTTGACCAAGTTATCATTGAGTAGAGCATTGTTCAGCCTCCATGTGTACGTGGGTTTTCTTTTGTTTTTGTTGCCCTTGAAGACCACCCTTATTCCATAGTGATCTGATAGGAGGCTTGGGATTATTTCTATCTTCTTGTATCTGTTGAGGTCTGATTTGTGACCAATTATATGGTCAATTTTGGAGAAGGTACCATGAGGAGCTGAGAAGAAGGTGTATTCTTTAGCTCTAGGATGAAATGTTCTATATATATCAGTTAGTTCCATTTGGTCCAAGGCTTCAATTAGATTCACTGTGTCCCTGTTTAGTTTCTGCTTTCCTGAACGATCCATTTCAGAGAGCGGGGTGTTGAAGTCACCCACTGTTATTGTGTGCGGTGCAATGTGTGCTTTGAGTTTTAGTAAAGTTTCTTTTACGAATGAGGGTGCCCTTGCATTTGGAGCATAGATATTCAGAATTGAGAGTTCTTGATGGTGGATTTTTCCCTTGATCAGTATGTAGTGTCCTTCTGTGTCTTTTTTGATGACTTTAGGTTGAAAATCAATTTTATCTGATATTAGGATGGCTACTCCACCTCGTTTCTTGGGGCCATTTGCTTGTAAAATTGTTTTCCAGCCTTTTACTCTGAGGTAGTGTTTGTCTTTGACACTGAGGTGCATTTCCTGCATGCAGCAAAATGCTGGGTCCTGTTTACGTATCCAGTCTGCTAGTCTATTTCTTTTAATTGGGGAATTGAGACCATTGATATTAAGAGAGACTAAGGCATAGTGATTATTGCCATCTGCCATTCTTTTTTTTTTTTATTTTATGTATCTGAGTACACTGTAACTGTCTTCAGATACACCATAAGAGGGCATCAGATCCCATTACAGATGGCTGTGAGCCACCAGGTTGTTGCTGGGATTTGAACTCAGGACCTCTGGAAGAGCAGTCAGTGCTCTTACCTGCTGAGCCATCTCACCAGCCCGCCATCTGCCCTTCTTGACACTATCTTTATGTTTGAGTGGTTATCTACTTTTGGGTTTGATTCAAGAAGGTTATTATCTCATTTTTTCCAGGGTGTTGTTTCTCTCCCTGTATTGGAGGTTTCCACCTATTATCCGTTGCAGGGCTGGATTTGTGGAAAGATATTGTGAAAATTTGGTTTTATCATGGAATATCTTGGTCTCTCCATCTATGGTGATTGAGAGTTTTGCTGGGTATAGTAGTCTAGGCTGGCATTTGTGCTCCCTTAGTGTCTGCATGAGATCTGCCCAGGATCTTCTGGCTTTCATAGTCTCTGGTGAGAAGTCTGATGTGATTCGGATAGGTCTTCCTTTGTATGTTACTTAGCCCTTTTCTCTTACTGCTTTTAGTATTCTTTCTTTGTTTAGAACATTCGGTGTTTTGATTATTATGTGACGGGAGGTATTTCTGTTCTGGTCCAGTCTGTTTGGAGTTCTGTAGGCTTCTTGTACGTTCATCGGCATCTCTCTCTTTAAGTTAGGGAAGTTTTCCTCCATAATTTTGTTGAAGATGTTTACTGGCCCTTTAAGTTGCAAATCTTCACTCTCATCTATACCTATAATCCTTAGGTTTGGTCTTCTCATTGTGTCCTGGATTTCCTGGATGTTTTGGGTTACACGTTTTTTGCATTTTGCATTTTCTTTGACTGTTGAGTCGATGCTTTCTATGGAATCTTCAGCACCTGAGATTCTTTCTTCCATCTCTTGTATTCTATTGTTTATGTTTGCATCTATGACTCCTGATTTCTTCCCAAGGTTTTCTATCTCCAAAGTTGTCTCCCTTTGTGATTTCTTAGTTGTTTCTACTTCCTTTTTTAGTTCCTGGATGGATTTGCTGAGATTCTTCACTTGTTTGTTTGTATTTTCCTGTATTTCTTTAAGGTATTTTTGCATTGCCTCTTTCAGGATTTCTTCCTGATGATCCACGTTCTCCTGCATTTCTCTGAGTGATTTTTGTGTTTCCTCCTCATGGGATTCCATCTGTTGATCCATTGTCTCCTGCATTTCTTTAAGCAGTTCTCGTGTTTCCTTTGTAAGGGCATCTAACCGTTGATTCATTTCTTTAAGCAATTTTTGTGTTGCCTCCTTATGGGCATCCGTCTGTTGACCCATATTCTTCTGCATTTCTTTATGCCAATTTTGTGATTCCTTTGTGAGTGCATCTACCAGTTGATTCATCTCGTTAAGCGATTTTTGTGTTGTCTCCTTGTGCGCCTCCATCTTTTGATCCATGTTCTCCCGCATTTCTCTAAGCGATTTTTGTGTTTCCTTTGTAAGGGCTTCTAACTGTTGATTCATGGTCTCCTGTAACTCTTTACGAGATTTATTTGTGTCCTTCTTGTGATCCTCTAATAGCATCATGAGAAGTGATTTTAAATCCAGATCTTGTCTTTCGGGTGTGGTGGGGTATCCAGGATTTGCTGCTGTTGGAGAGTTGGGTTCGGATGGTCCCACATTACTTTGATTTCTGTTACTAACATTCCTACGTTTGCCTTTTGCCATCTGGATACCTCTGATGTTAGTTGGTCCTGCTGCCACTGGCTGTTGGTTGGACCTCCTGTGAGCCTGCAAAGCTATTTCTGCCCCCCCTGGATTGCCAGGATTCCCCTGGCACCGATTTCTGGGGCCTGCCTACTCCTGAGTGACTTTGGAGCCCTAATGTGCCTTGCCCCAAGTGATCTTATATTGGGGAGGCCTTGCACATCCAAAGGCTCAGCCTAGTGGATTCCTGGAGCAGAGGTCGCCAAAGGGATGCTGGTAGGCTCCTCTCCTGTGCAGGGGTGTGTGATCTCTCCTGGGGGGGGAGGGGGCGTCCCTCTGCCAGGCAGAAGTCCCACAGCAGAGCTAGCGCGCTGGTTACTGCAGATCTGCCCAGCACTTGGGAGCTGCACACACACAAGCCGCCCGAGACCCAAGCGATATTAAGCCTGTCTGTCTCAGAACCTGGCTGTCCCAACTTCCCAGTCACTGGAGCAAAGATGGCGGAGTGCAATCTGCACACTCTCCGTGGAGCCGCTCACCCTGCAGACGTGATGGCCTGCCGATCTGGCACCCAGACGACCACTGCGCTGACCCGTTCTCGGGCGCAGACGGAAGCCCCAACAGGCCGTGTCCCAAGTGATGTTATATTGGGGAGAGAGAGCCTGGGGTACCTGTCTCTTCAGTGCAGTCTGCGGGAGCAGAGGTCGCAGAAGCTGGTAGGCTCCCGCCCAGTGCGGGGTCCCTCTGCCAGGCAGAAGTCCCACAGCAGAGTTGGCGCGCTGGTTACTGCAGATCAGCCCCGCACCTGGGAGCCGCACATACACAAGCCGCCCGAGACCCAAGCGATATTAAGCCTGTCTGTCTCAGAACCTGGCTGTCCCAACTTCCCAGTCACTGGAGCAAAGATGGCGGAGTGCAATCTGCACACTCTCTGTGGAGCCGCTCACCCTGCAGACGTGATGGCCTGCCGATCTGGCACCCAGACGACCACTGCGCTGACCCGTTCTCGGGCGCAGACGGAAGCCCCAACAGGCTGTGTCCCAAGTGATGTTATATTGGGGAGAGAGAGCCTGGGGTACCTGTCTCTTCAGTGCAGTCTGCGGGAACAGAGGTCATGGAAGGAAAGCTGGTAGGCTCCCGCCCAGTGCGGGGTCCCTCTGCCAGGCAGAAGTCCCACAGCAGAGCTGGCGCGCTGGTTACTGCAGATCCGCAGGACAATTGTTTCTTATGGTAGTGCAGCAAGAATGCTTACAGCAGGCCATACCCAGTCAGTCCTCAATATATTTTTTGATACTGGGTCTGTCACTGAACCTGGGACTTGTTAGTTCTGGTAAACTGTATGTCAAAAAAGCACTGAGAATCCTCCTGTCTCCATACATCACCACCAAACACACCATCTCTGGGATTGCAGCAAATAGCTGAGGTGCCCAGTTTTTCACATAGGTGCTGAGGATCCAAACTCAGAGTCCATGCTTATATGGCAAGTACTTGACCAACTGAGAAGTATTATTAACCCTGATTTCACACTTCTAAGACTTACTTTGCCCTCAAACACAAAACTATCATTAATCAATTCTTTCAGTGAAGGACTCATAAAAAATCAAACCAACTCCTGAATATGTCTCTAAAAGTAGTTTGGGTATGGGTTCCATCTTGTAGAGTGAGCCTTCCATAAAATCAGATATTAGTTGGTTACTCTCATAAGCTTTATGTAGGTACAGCTTGACTTCTATATGAAGTCAACTTCTTCAATGAATTGTGGAGGTATTGTTTCAGATACAGGGCCTTATTGTCATTTTGTGGAAAGTAACCAATAGTTTGGGCAACAATTTGAATTCTTTGGGAATTTCCATGGGACCTCTTTGGCCAACAGCTCAGTTAGATGTAAACCAATCCTGAGACTGGAAACTTCATTTGATGACAAGAGATGTCCAGCTGGGACTCTGTCTCTCCCATTATCTGGTAATTTCATTTATATCACCTTCATAATGTGTACATATTTTAGGGAGCTTCTACAGTATTAGGTTTCCACAATATCCTTCAAATGGTCTTTAATTTTAGCTGTCTCTCCCCATATTCTCTCCATCATCCTTCTCTTCCCTGACCCTTCCCAAAAATATTTTTAAAGCTTTTGAACTTTTAAAGGAATGTCTAAATAAGATTAAACAAATGCTTTATTCTCAGCTTCTAAATATAGTAGCCACTACTTAGGAGCAACAAAAGATAGCTGTTGATATGTAGTGATTGGACTGGCAGCACTGTTTCTAGATACTTTTTTACTAGATGAAACAACTATAAACTTGCACCAACTTGTATGGTTCTTCAATTTTACGCAATCAAACTATTGACTGCTAAATAAATGCCTCATAAGAAAGCAATTTTCTTCCTACCTCTATTTTCATTGCACAATAAAAGTAGTTATTTTACTACTGTATAAAGGGTGAAGTAATTGGCATACAGTAGAAAAACTTAGCAGTTTCATCTGGTGGATACAATTACTGTGACTATAGCTGACTGTATGCCATATCTACACATTTCATATGAAAAAAATCTAATATGACCCTATTGTGAAATTTAGCTTTCAATATAATGTGATTAATGCATTTTCATTAAAGTATTATATCATTTAAAATTTACTCAAGTTGCTTCATTCTATCCTTTGCTCCTTTACTCTGTCATATGTGTATGGCTAAATATATAACTCATATGTGGCTCACCTTTTGTCATCTAACACTATTTACTGTAAAGCATTTATAATTCACTGGTGTGAATTTTCAATGATTTTAATTGGCTCAAAGTATGGCAGACACTGAGGTGAAAACATTATAGCACCATAGCAAACAATTTCTTATTTTTCAAAGTAGTTAGCCATATTCCTAACCAGAATTGTCCATGTAGTTTATGTCATTACCCTTGAAAGGGAGGACCAACATAGTAGTATAAAAACTGTTTTTTTAACTATAAGAACAAATTATTATTAGGTTAAATTATTAGTGTCACTACATGTTGAAGGTCAAATATTTTAGTGGAGTCAGATGACAGGAGTGTCCAGAGTTGTGATGTTTGGCTAGCATTGACAGGATTTAACCACAACTATTATGAAAGCTCAATATTTTCCAAGAAAACTGAAGTCATTGCCACCATGCATTTAAAGGATGGACATAAGAATTAGACCAATTCTAAAGAATAGAAAGGGTAGATCGTAAAAATGGCATAGGGACTCAGTGAAGACACCTTTTTGATCAAAAAGAAAACTTCACAAAGAGCCAAATAAATTGACTGAAAATAAAATAACTACTTTGAAAAAGAAGAAATTCTTTGCTATGGTGCTATAATGTTATCACCTCACTGATTATTGATTTAGGAAGTATTCAAGTAGGATTTACTTAGAATAGTTTAATTATATAAATTATACAGAATAAATCTATGGCACTTGGGAGGTAGAGTAAGGCCAATATCTAAGGACTTCCAGGGATACACAGAGAAACCCAGTTTACATAAACACATATGTATATATGTATGTATGTATGTATTATATACATAATATTAAACATTAAATGAGAGTATCTGAAATATAACTCGATTTTTCCCTCTAAAGTTTTTACTTCCTATTTGTAGGTAGATCATGGTTTTGAATCTTTGGTAATATTATTTACATGAATAATCATATAACATAGACAAAGGAAAATAAACTTTTCCTTAGAAATAATTATCTTCTACAGCATAACCATCTGATAATCTGCTGTTAAAAGTAATATTCTCAGAAAAAATGACATAGATATGCATAGACTTTAATGATATCATTAACATTTAAAGCACTAACTGTCTCTTTCAGTGGAAACTTGTACTCTCTACTTAATATAGGTTCTGGGAAAAGTAAAAGGATATATTTGAAATAATCACTTAAGATATTGATTTAGCTTCAGTTACAAAGGACAAAATGCTTTAATGTAGATTTATAGCACAATGCCTTGCTTTCATTTCTAAGGATTATTTTATATGTAGATTATAGATAGAAATACAACATTCTTAGCATTTCATTCTCTTTTGTATTTAGCAGTTTTGGTCACCTTACAAGTGTTTCAATAAATTTTAATAGCATATGAAAAGAAATTACTAAAATTTATTTTGACATTCAAAATGAACTTCTTAAAAGAAAAAAAAATTTCCGAAAAAAAATCTTTGGAAGGAATCAGTCAATATATTATTTTTGTATAACTGTACTAGAAACAGCAGGAACTATATAGTCTACATGGTTTTACAGAGAAGGGAAAGACTTTCATAAAAAAAAAAAAAGTTTTATTTTCTTCCATCTGTTCTAAGCTATACTAATATATAATACAACAGCATTTCCACTGAATGAATAAGTGGACATCAAACCTATATTACAAGGATTAATATAAAGTCATTTATAATGAAACCTATAAATTATTCTTTTAAATAAATTTGAAAGAGAAAGAGGTATGGCATAAGGTAGTCGTACTTCTCCATGGAAGGAATCCAAATATGGTTGCAGACATATCAAAGTTATATGTTAAAAAATAAAGGTTTAGCATATGAACTCTTTGCTAAATAGTATAATACTGTTTGCAACCACCCAAGAGATATGTTGGACTCTTCTCTCTCTCTCTCTCTCTCTCTCTCTCTCTCTCTCTCTCTCTCTCTCTCTCTCTCTCCCTCCCTCCCTCCCTGTATGTGTGTGTATGTACAACTCTGAAAACTTAGACATTTCTCTATGATTCTGTAGCCCTTAACATCTAATGTGCCACTTACAGAAACCCTTTCTGTACCACATAGAGAACATAACACATACAGAAACTCTGTAATCATCTATCCAGGGATTTCGTTGGCTTACTTCCAGTTTTGTTCCTTGCTAAATTAACTTTTTAATAATTCCCTCTGAGACTGATTAAATTATTGAGATATTTTACACAGACTTAACTAAATGTAATTCACAGTAGAATACGAAAGTTTCTTCCACCTTTTGAGAGTCCTGCTATAATTAATAACTAATTGTGGCAAAGTAGATCAGTTTATTAAGTTTGAAAAATTATCTTCCTGATAACTAAATTGTACCTAGAAACAAGCAAAATCCCAGCTCACATTAACCTTCTCAAAGTCACAAATTTATCTTTTGGGACTAACTAACTCACCTAAGTATAAAAGTGGAATATTAGGTACATCATCCATAGGGAATCACTATGTTTGTAAAACAGCAATAAAATTGGATTGAACATACTATATTGAGAAAGACTTTTTATTTAATTAGAAATATTTGTAAAATAGTCTCAATGGATGAAAATAATTAATGGCAATGCTAAAAGGGTTTCTGTATGTTTTTGGATTGTTTCTAGTGTTCACTGCATTGAATGTGCAAATTTGTATTGAATAAATTACTTCAGAATCTCCCATAATGTAGGAGAAAAAGAAATCTTAAAGGGATTAATGGAAGAAGAGATTGTCTCAACACTAAGATGAAATTCTACTCAAAAGAAAGGCAATCAGAAAATATCCCCATCAATTTAATAAATTCTTAGGTTTAAAATGTGGACAGGGTTTTAGGAAATCATAGAACTGAGCAAACAGATTGTTGTATGGCAGCTGGGAATTTGAGCCTTTGATGAGTTTAAAAATGTGTTCATTACTTTGTGCTTTAAGAAGTTCTTATTTTAAAAATATGTAGAACTCTATGCTTATGCCAACTCTATACTATAGCACAGCTCACTATAAAAACAGAGTACTAGGTTAAACATCTATAGAGATTTACTGTATTGTAAATCATCCATGCAGAATTGGCTTGAACATACTATATTGAGAAAGACTTCATCTCTTGTTTTTTTTTGTTTTTTTTTTTTTCTTTTTTCTTTTTTTTTTGGTTTTTCGAGACAGGGTTTCTCTGTATAGCCCTGGCTGGCCTGGAACTCGCTCTGTAGACCAGGCTGGCCTCGAACTCAGAAATCCGCCTGCCTCTGCCTCCCAAGTGCTAGGATTAAAGGCGTGCGCCACCACCGCCCGGCTCATCTCTTGTTTTAAGATTTAATATTTAGTTAGAGATATTTTTATTAACGCAATGTGTGAAAAATCAACGGTAACAGTAGAAGAGTGTTATGGTTCGATTTCCAAATTAGGTGTGTGTGTATGCATGTGTGTGTGTGTGTGTGTGTGTGTGTGTGTGTGTATCACACCAATTGAAGAGAAACAATCCTTGTATTTGAGAGAGAAGAGAGGTACATAGAAGGGCATCTCAGTTAGGATTTTATTGCTGTGAAGAGACAACATAACCACAGCAACTCTTACAAAGAATACATTTAATTGGGTTGGCTTACAGTTTCATCTGTTTAATCCATTATTATTATGGCAGGAGTCACAGCAGTATGCAGGCAGGCATGGTGCTGGAGAAGGAACTGAGAGTTCTACATCTTGATCTGCAGGCAGCAGAAGAACACTGACTCACTGGGCATAGCTTGAGCATAGAAGACTTCAAAGTCCATCCTCACAGTGACACATTTCCTCCAACAAGGCCACATCTAATCCAACAAAGCCATGACTTTTAATAGTGCCACTCCTATGAGCCAAGCATTCAAACACATGGGTCTATGGGGGTCATGTCTATTCAAATCCCTCACATTCCAACCCTGGCCTCCATAGGCTTGTAGCTATACCATAATGCAGAAATGCATTCAGTCTAACTTCAAATGTAAAAGTTCAAACTTCAAATTCTTTTCTGAGATTCATGTAATCTCTTAACTCTAATTCCCTGTAAAATCAAAATGAAAAAGCAGATCACATACTTCTAACATACAGTGGTATAACATACAGAATATTCATTACCATTCCAAAAGGGAATGTGGTGAGGAAATACTTGACCAAAGCAAGACTGAACACCTGCTGGGCAAACTGCAAACTCTGAATCTCCATAACTATTGTCGAAATGCTTTCCAGATCTCCATCTACAACTCCTTTCAGCTTTGTTAACTGCAACACATTCTCACATTCTCTGTCTCTGTCTCTCTCTGTCTCTGTCTGTCTCTGTCTCTCTGTCTGTCTCTGTCTCTGTCTCTCTCTCTCTCCCTCTCTCTCTCTCTCTCTCTCTCTCTCTCTCTCTCTCTCTCTCTCTCTCTCTCTCTCCAGGTATTCCACAACTCTGGCATCTCCAACATTTTGGGGTCTCCAAGGCAACTTCAACTTCACAGCTTCATGCAATGGCCTCTCTGAGCCTCCAGGCACAGAGAGCCCTGCCACACACCTGGTCTCAGCGACTTTTCTAAGTCACGGAGGGAGATTCCATAACCCCTTTTATTCTATCCTCATCTCTAATGCCAGAACCACATGGTTGAAGTTGCCAGGTTCTGCTGCTTGCTGTGATTGGAACACAGCCCCCTTGTTCAATTACATCTTCACCAACCAGCTTTCTGTTTTCCACAATTTCCTTCACTTAAACATGGCTGTCCTGGAACTTACTCTGTAGAGCAGCCTGACCTTGAACTCATAGATCTGCATGCCTTTATCTCCAGAGTGCTAGGGCTAAAGGTGTGTCCTACTATGCCTGGACCAAAGCTGTTTTTAAATTCCTTTTCACGAGATGGAATTCCTTTCTCAAAGTTAGCTGGGTAGGGTCTTCCCCTGAGGTCACCTCTCCATTTATTTCATCTTTTAATGTTTATATCCTTGAACATAGGATTTAGCTCCATCCACTTTTGTTACCCCTATTCTCCTCAATCTGTACATTTTGCATTTTTTTAATTGCTCAGTTTACCCCTTTTCATCCAAATGCACTTCATAAGAGTGAACAGTAGTAACCAAACAATAAAGTACATATATATATATATATATATATATATATATATATATATATATATATATACACATACTAGGCTGTTTTGAAATTTCCTTTGGTAATGCAATTAATCTAAATCTCTTCACTTTAGCCTAAGGCAATCTCTTTGGACAAAAGTGAGAAGCAGCCACATTCTTTACCAAAATCTCACAAGAATGTTCTCTAGGCAACATAAAAAAATTCTACTCCTCTGAAGCCTGTTGAGCAGGCCCCAACAGTTAAAATCACCCACAGCATCATTGTCTTCCATGTTTTCACTAGTATGGCCCATTAAGCAGAGATAAAGCATTTCAAAGTTTTCCTAACCCAAAGTCCCCAAATCTACATTCCTCCAAACAAAGGAATAATCAGGCTCATCACAGCCAACCCCCAGTCCCTAGTACATACTTCTATCTTAGTTAGGGTTCCATTGTTGTGAAGAAGGATCATAACAGCAACTCTTATAAAGAAAACATTTGACTGGGGCTGGCTTACAGTTTCATAAGTTTAGTCCATTATTGTCATGGTAGGAAACATGATAGCATTCAGGCAGGCATGAGTCTATTGGGGTGGGGGAGGCATAGTTATTCAAACCACTGCAAAAGAACTGAATAGAGGAAAAGTAAAGGGTAAATAGTATTATAATTTCTTTTTTTTTTTTTTTTTAGTTTTTCGACACAGGGATTTTCTGTATAGCCCTGGCTGTCCTGGAACTCAGTCTGTAGACCAGGCTGGCCTTGAACTCAGAAATCCGCCTGCCTCTGCCTCCCATATGCTGGGATTAAAGGTGTGCACCACTACTGCCCAGCTTATAATTTCAAAAAAATTAAATATTATTGTGAAAAAAAAGTTATCATTATTGATTAATACTTTTAAATTTACCTTGTATTTCTTCTTCACACTTTTTTTTTTGCTTTTCCGCACAGTAGGGAAAGTCATAAAAATTTTACCATCATGAAAACTATGGCAAAGTGAGCTAATTTATTTAAAAAGTATATAATAAGAAATTGTAGTATTTTAAGGAACATCTATGTATAGCAACAGAGAAGTAGGAAAACTGAAAATACACAGAAAATATAAACATAGATAAGTTTTAGTATCTAAATATTTGTCATTGAAAAAAATGTTTACTTCAGATATTCATAGAAATTATTTTATCAGATATTAATATAAAATAACATTTACAAGAAAAATTATAGATGAAAAATTAAGTTTTCTGGAAAGAAAAAGGAAGGAAAAAAATCACAGAATGAGAAAAATCTGATAAATTTTACAACAAAAGTGAGCCAAACTTTGAGTCTTAAATTTAATAATAAATAAAACCTGAAATTTTAAATAATTATGAAACAATTTTGAATAGTAGTATGCACCTATTTGATAATATAAAACATACCATAAACTTCAAATATTTTATTTCGTTTTTTAAAATGGGGTTGAAAGATGCTTTAATGTGTTCAAGAGCACTTGTTGCTCTTGATGAGGACCTCAGCTGTCCAACACCCACACTAGGTAGCTCACAAATACCTGTAACTCCCATTCCAGGGAACCTGAATCCTCTTTTGGCCTCCATGGACATTTGCATGCACATGGCTCATGCATACACACTCAGGCCCATACATGTAAACAAACAAACAAACAAACAAACAAATAAAGATAAGAAACTGAATATTATAAGCAAGAAATTAGAAAAGGCATATAGTTCAATATTAGAGTGTTTGCCTAGTATGAACTAGGCTATATGTATTATCCCCACCTTGAAAGTTAAATTAAGAATAGTAACAGGAGGGCTGGAGAGATGGCTCAGCGGATAACAGCACTGACTGCTCTTCCAAAGGTCCTAAGTTCAAATCCCAGCAATCACATGGTGGCTCACAACCATCTGTAATGAGATCTGATGCCCTCTTCTGATGTGTCTGAAGACAACTACAGTGTACTTATTTATAATAATAAATAAATCTTTGGGCCTGAGCAAGCAGGGACTGAGATAGCAAGGTTAACCGGAGCAAGCGGGGCCAACCGGGGCCAACTGGAGCGAGTGGGGTTGACCAGAGTGAGCAGAGGTCCTAAATTCAAATTCCAGCAACCACATGAAGACTCGCGACCATCTGTACAGCTACAGTGTACTCATATACATAAAATAAATAAATTAAAAACAACAACAACAAAAAAAAAGAATAGTAACAAGAATAACAACTTGCTCTGGTTGTCATAAATGAACTATATCCCATCTGTTATAAATCACAGAACTGCCCTGAATATAGTACTTTTTTAAATTACAGATAAAAATCAAAGTGCCAAAGCTGAATAGTATGATGTAAAGAAATGATCTAACCTCAGTGGTATAGAATAATAATCACAGAAGTTCAAGGTTTCTTACATTTTTGTTTTCTTAATATTATGTCATTTACTAAATGAAGGATATATTTTTTCTTAAACAACTCATTCTTCCTAAAGTTTTGATTATACATTTTCATGTAAGTTTCTTTATTTGACTATTTAAATAATATTAACTTGGACCTAGAAGACAGCGATAGGGGTTCCACTAGCCAAAGGGGGTTCAATTTTACCTATATTTGTTTACACCAAATTCATAGTGCTTTTACTAGGTAAACCCTGACAGAACATCTGTATTGAGTAATAAAAGAATTAAAAGAAAAATGACAGCATGAGTTTATGTGATAGAAGACAATGAAAATCTAGTGTCACTTTTGTGATAGTTCCACAAAAGATGGAAGTAGTAAATCAGGGCATGTTAGGAAAATCCAAACTCATCAACATTCTCTAAAATAGGTAGTCAATAATGTTCCATGTTGTCAGTGTTATATTAAAAACACCAAGAAGCCAGTTCAAAATGAAGGAATCTGAGAAGACATGACATTGGGATTCAATGTCTATTTCTGATATAGATCCTTTTTTATATATAAAAAAGTTATTGGAAAAACTGATGTAGTATAAATAAAACGTCAGATAAGATGGAATAACATTGATTTTAATGGTTACATATCTAGTTCTTGAACAAAATGAGTTTGAACTCAGTCTATCTACATATGAGGAATTTTTTATAAATTTATAATTTGAACAAAACAGATAAATAGAAAATTTAAAAATTAAAACAAAATTAGATATATCACAAATGCATAAAGCATAAATAGATAGTAGTCTGTTAAAAACACTAAAATATCTAATAAAACATTTAAAATGGGCTGAATTTCACATACCACTAAGTCTGGTGACCTGAGTTCAACCCATTGGTGGAAGGAGAAAATGAACTTCCAAAATGTCTCCCCTGGCCTCCATATATATGTCATGGAATGTGCATTCATATGCATACACATACAAGCATACACTTAAATTATGTTCAACAAACATAATTTTATTGAAAATAGATTTTTTTCTCACACTTTTTATATTGATTACTATTTCCCCTCCCTCTACTCCTCCTGGGTTCTCACCACCTCTTCTCCTATCTGGATCTACTCCTTTTCTCTCACCAGAAAGAAACACACTTCTAATAAAATAAAATATAGTAAGATAAAACAAAGTTGACACATCTGAACAAAACAAATAAATAGTAAGAAAAGAGCACAGCAATCAGAAATGCAGTAGTTTCCACTCTCAGGAATCCACAAAAGAACACTAAACTAGAAACCTTAATATATAAACAGAGGACCTGGTTCATGTCATGTAGGTCTTGTGCATTTTGCCTCAATCTCTATGAGTTCATATGAGTTTAAATCACATTCATTTATAATAACTAAACAAAAACAATTATATCAATCAATGGAATAAAATTAAAGACCCAACCCTGACTCCACAGACCTATGGACACCTGATATTTGACATGAAAACCATAAATACACACTGGATAAAAGATGGCATCTTCAACAAATGGTGTTGGTCAAACTGTACAGCTGCATATAAAAGAACCCAAAAGAGATCCTTATGTATCACCTTACATAAAACTCAACTCAAAATGGATCAAAAACCTTATCATAAAACCATATACACTAAAACTGATAGAAGAAAAAGTGAATACATTGAACAGGAGACAAGTTCCTGAACAGAACACAGATAGCATATGTACTAAGATCAACAATAAATGGGACCTCATGAAATAGAAACCTTCATCCAGCAAAAGATATAAAGTGACAGCCTATGGAATGGGAAAAGATTTTTATATCAACTACACATCAGATAGAGGGCTAAATTCCAAAATATATGAATATCTCAAAAAACTAAATATGGAGAAAATAAATGACAATTTAAAAAACTGGAATGCAGACCTAAACAGAAATCTCAGAAGAGGAAGACCAAATGGCTGAGAAACATTTTTTTTTAAATGTTGAACTTCCTTACCTATAAGAGAAATGCACATCTAAACTGCTTTGAGATTTCATCTTGAATCCACTAGATTGGCTAAGATCAATAAAACAAGCTACAGTGCATTCTGGCAAGGATGTGACAAGGATTGCTGATGATGCTGAAAACTTATACTGCCATCATAGAAACAAGTGTGGAGATTCCTTAAGAAAACAGGAGTCAATCTACTTCAAGATCCAGCTCTACCACATGGACTTTTATCATGAAGGTTTGGTGAACTTTGTCAAAAGCCTTTTCTGCATATAATGAGATGATCATGTGGTGCTTTCTTTCAGTTTGGTTATATAAACATACTAATTTACCTTATGAACATAAGAAAAACTTCTCAGCCCATTGTACTTGCAAATCAAATCTTAGAACACCACAAAAATATCATCCACCATGATCAAATAGGCTTCATCCCAAATAAGCACAGATGATTCAACAAGAGTAAATCATAAGTTAAATTGGTATGTAATTCTCTTTTAATTGGGTCTGTTTTG
Source organism: Tokudaia tokunoshimensis (assembly GCA_036184795.1). NCBI lineage: Eukaryota > Metazoa > Chordata > Mammalia > Rodentia > Muridae > Tokudaia > Tokudaia tokunoshimensis. The sequence continues at coordinate 52,427,347 of BTHU01000007.1, forward strand.
TTATGGATGTCAAAATAACTGTGGCCTCATAAAACAAATTGGGCAACGTTCTTTCTGGTGTGGAACATTCTGTTGTGAGTCCTATTGGCATTAACTTTGAAAATCTGATAGAATTCTGTATTAAAACCATCTATCCTTGGACTTTGTTTTGGTTGGAAGACGTAATGACAACTTTTATTTTACTAGGTATGATAGATCTGTATAAATTGCTTATATGATCTTGTTTTAACTTTGTTAATGGAATGTATCAAGAAAATTATCCATTTCTTTTAGATTTCCCAATTTGTGGGAGTACTAATTTTAAAATAGGCACTTATGATTCTCTGGGTTACCCTGGTGTCTGTTCTTATGCCCTCCTTTTCATTTCTAATTTTCTACATTTCTTGATATGGACAACCTCTCTCTCTTTCTTAGTTAATTTGGATTAGAATTTGTTAATCTTATGGTTTTATTTTTTAAAAAACAGTTCTTTGTTTCATTGGTTCTTTGTATTTTGTTTTATTTATTGTAGTCCTTAGTTTGATTATTTTCCTGCACTCTGTTCCCTTTGAGTACAATTCCTTTTATTTGATCTAGAGCTTTCAGGTGTGCTGTTAAAATACCATATGAGATCTTGCCTCTCCCTTTTTTTTTTTTCTTGTTCCAAAAGGTTTTCTTTTTTTTTTGTTTGTTTGTTTGTTTGGTTTTTTTAATTTTTATTTATTTTATTTTATTTTTTTTAATTTACATTCCAAATCATTTCCCCTTTCCCGTTTCCTCCCTCCTCGAAAGTCCCATAAGCCCCCTTCCCTCCCTCTTTTCCCCATTCAACCCCCTCTCGCTTCTCTGTCCTGGCGTTCCCCTACATCCAGTCTTTCCAGGACCAGGGGTCTCTCCTTCCATCTTCTTGAAAATCTATTGATATGCGGATTGTGTCTAGGGTATTCCGAGATTCTGGGTCAATATCCCCTTATCAGTGACTGCATACCATGTGTGTACTTTTGTGATTGGGTTACCTCACTCAGGATGATATTTTCAAGATCTGACCATTTGCCTAGGAATTTCGTGAGTTCATTGTTTTTAATTGCAGAGTAGTATTCCATTGTGTAAATATACCACGTCTTCTGAATCCATTCCTCCGTTGAGGGACATCTGGATTCTTTCCAGCTTCTGGCTATTATAAATAAGGCTGCTATGAACATAGTGGAGCATGTGTCCTTATTGCATGCAGGTAACAAAGAGTTCTCACCTGAAGAATATCTAATGGCGGAGAAGCACCTAAAGAGATGTTCATCATTCTTAGTCATTAGGGAAATGCAAATCAAAACAACCCTGAGATTCCATCTCACACCAGTCAGGATAGCTAAGATCAAAAACACAGGAGACAGCAGTTGTTGGCGAGGATGTGGAGAAAGAGGAACACTCCTCCACTGCTGGTGGAACTGCAAGCTGGTACAACCACTCTGGAAAGCAGTCTGGCGGTTCCTCAGAAAACTGGGCGTGACACTCCCGGAGGATCCGGCTATACCACTCCTGGGCATATACCCAGAGGCTTTACCTGCATACCTCTCCCTTTTTTAAATTAAGTACTATGAACATTCCTTTAGAACTGCCTTCATTGTGTTTTACAAGTTTGGGTATTTTGTATATTCATCGTAATTCAATTCCAGAGAGTTTTTAATTTCTTTGTTTATTTCTATCTTGACCCATTTTTTATTTTTATTTTTTTTATTTTCTAAGTTTTTTTATTTACATTCCAAATCATTTCCCCTTTCCCATTTCCTCCCTCCCCGAAAGTCCCATAAGCCCCCTTCCCTCCCTCCTTTCCTCATTCAACCCCCTCTCGCTTCTCTGTCCTGGAATTCCCCTACATCCAGTCTTTCCAGGACCGGGTCTTTCCTTCCATCTTCTTGGAAATCTCTTGATAAGCGAAATGTGTCTAGGGTATTCCAAGACTCTGGGTTAATATCCCCTAATCAGTGACTGCACACCATGTGTGTTCTTTTGTGATTGGGTTACCTAACTAAGGATGATATTTTCCAGTTCTGACATTTGCCTAGGAATTTCATTAATTCATTGTTTTTAATTGCAGAGTAGTATTCCATTGTATAAATATACCACATCTTCTGAATCCATTCCTCCGTTGAGGGATATCTGGGTTCGTTCCAACTTCTGGCTATTATAAATAAGGCTACTATGAACAAAGTGGAGCATGTGTCCTTATTGGATGCAGGTAACGCCTCTTGGTATATGCCCAGGAGTGGTATAGCCAGATCCTCCGGGAGTGTCATGCCCAGTTTTTGGAGGAACCGCCAGACTGCTTTCCAGAGTGTTTGTACCAGCTTGCAATCCCACCAGAAGTGGAAGAGTGTTCCTCTTTCTCCACATCCTGGCCAACAACTGCTGTCTCCTATGTTTTTGATCTTAGCCATTCTGACTGGTGTGAGATAGAATCTCAGAGTTGTTTTGATTTGCATTTCCCTAATGACTAAGGATAATGAACATCTCTTTAGGTGCTTCTCAGCCGTTACATATTCTTCAGGTGAGAACCCTTTGTTTAACTCTGTACCCCATTTTTTTTTAAATTTTATTTTCTAAGTTTTTTTATTTACATTCCAAATCATTTCCCCTTTCCCATTTCCTCCCTCCCCGAAAGTCCCATAAGCCCCCTTCCCTCCCTCTTTTCCCCATTCAACCCCCTCTCGCTTCTCTGTCCTGGCGTTCCCCTACATCCAGTCTTTCCAGAACCAGGGGTCTCGCCTTCCATCTTCTTAGAAATCTATTGATATGCGAAATGTGTCTAGGGTATTCCGAGATTCTGGGTTAATATCCCCTTATCAGTGACTGCATACCATGTGTGTTCTTTTCTGATTGGGTTACCTCACTAAGGATGATATTTTCAAGTTCTGACCATTTGCCTAGGAATTTCGTGAATTCATTGTTTTTAATTGCAGAGTAGTATTCCATTGTGTAAATATAGCACATCTTCTGAATCCATTCCTCCGTTGAGGGACATCTGGGTTCTTTCCAGCTTCTGGCTATTATAAATAAGGCTACTATGAACAAAGTGGAGCATGTGTCCTTATTGCATGAAGGTAACGCCTCTTGGTATATGCCCAGGAGTGGTATAGCTGGATCCTCCTTGAGTGTCATGCCCAGTTTTTGGAGGAACCGCCAGACTGCTTTCCAGAGTGGTTGTACCAGCTTGCAAACCCACCAGCAGTGGAGGACTGTTCCTCTTTCTCCACATCCTTGCCAACAACTGATGTCTCCTATGTTTTTGATCTTAGCCACCCTGACTGGTGTGAGATGGAATCTCAGGGTTGTTTTGATTCGCATTTCCCTAATGACTAAGGATGATGAACATCTTTTTAGGTGCTTCTCAGCCATTAGATATTCTTCAGGTGAGAACTCTTTGTTTAGCTCTGTACCCCATTTTTTAATAGGGTTACTTGCCTCTCTGGAGTTTAACTTCTTGAGTTCTTTGTATATATTGGATATTAGCCCTCTGTTGGATGTAGGGTTGGTAAAGATCATTTCCCAGTTAGTTGGTTGCTGCTTTATCTTTTTGTCAATGTCTTTTGCCTTGCAAAAACTTTGTAATTTAATGAGGTCCCATTTGTCTATTCTTGATCTTAGAGCATAAGCTATTGGAGTTCTGTTCAGGAAATTCTCCCCTGTGCCCATATGTTCAAGGTTCTTCCCTAGTTTCCTTTCTATTAGTTTCAGTGTGTCTGGTTTTATGTGGAGGTCCTTGATCCACTTGGAATTGAGCTTAGTGCAAGGAGATAAGAATGGGTCAATTTGCATTCTTCTGCATGTTGACCTCCAGTTGAGCCAGCACCATTTGTTGAAAAGGCTATCTTTTTTCCACTGGAAGGTTTTAGCTCCTTTGTCAAAGATCAAGTGACCATAGGAGTGTGGATTCATTTCTGGGTCTTCAATTCTGTTCCATTGAGCTACATGCCTGTCACTGTACCAATACCATGCAGTTTTTAACACTATTGCTCTGTAGTACAGCTTGAGGTCCGGGATACTGATTCCCCCAAAGGTTCTTTTACTCTTGAGAATAGTTTTAGCTATTCTGGGTTTTCTGTTATTCCAGATGAATTTTTGAATTGCTCTTTCTAACTCTATGAAGAATTGAGTTGGGATTTTGATGGGGATTGCAATGAATCTGTATATTACTTTTGGTAAGATGGTCATTTTTACTATATTAATCCTGCCAATCCATGAGCATGGCAGATTTTTCCATCTTCTGAGGTCTTCTTCAATTTCTTTCTTCAGAGACTTGAAGTTCTTGTCATACAGATCTTTCACTTCTTTGGTTAGAGTCACGCCAAGATACTTTATATGGTTTGTGGCTATCGTGAAGGGTATCATTTCTTTTACTTCTTTCTCAGCCTGCTTATCCTTTGAGTATAGGAAGGCTACTGACTTGCTTGAGTTGATTTTATATCCAGCCACTTTGCTGAAGTCGTTTATCAACTGTAGGAGTTCTCTGGTGGAGTGCTTTGGGTCGCTTAAGTACACTATCATATCGTCTGCAAATAGTGATAGTTTGACTTCTTCCTTTCCAATTTGTATCCCTTTGACCTCTTTTTGTTGTCTAATTGCTCTAGCTAGAACTTCAAGTACTATATTGAAAAGATATGGAGAGAGAGGACAGCCTTGTCTAGTCCCTGATTTTAGTGGGATTGCTTCAAGTTTCTCTCCATTTAGATTGATGCTGGCTACTGGTTTGCTGTAAATTGCTTTTACTATGTTTAGATATGGGCCTCGAATTCCTGATCTTTCCAAGACCTTTAGCATGAAAGGATGCTGAATTTTGTAAAATGCTTTCTCAGCATCTAATGAGATGACCATGTGGTTTTTTTCTTTGAGATTGTTTATACATTGATGGATTTCCTTGTATCGAACCATCCCTGCATCCCTGGGATGAAGCCTACTTGATCGTGGTGAATGATCGTTTTGATGTGTTCTTGGATTCGGTTGGCAACAATTTTATTGAGTATTTTTGCATCGATATTCATAAGAGAGATTGGCCTGAGATTCTCTTTCTTTGTCGGATCTTTGTGTGCTTTTGGTATTAGTGTAATTGTGGCTTCATAGAACGAGTTGGGTAGTGTTCCTTCTGTTCTATTTTGTGGAACAGTTTGAAGAGTATTGGTGTTAGGTCTTCTTTGAAGGTCTGATAGAATTCTGCACTAAAACCATCTGAAACTGTGCTTATTTTGGTTGGAAGACTTCCAATGACAACTTCTATTTCTTCAGGGGTTATAGGACGGTTTAGAAGGTCTATTTGATCCTGATTTAATTTTGGTATTTGATATCTGTCAAGGAAATTGTCCATTTCCTCGAGATTTTCTAGTTTTGTTGAATACAGGTTTTTGTGGTAGGATCTGATGATTTTTTGAATTTCCTCAGTTTCTGTTGTTATCTCTCCCTTTTTGTTTCTGATTTTATTAATTTGGATACTGTCTCTGTGCCCTCTGGTTAGTCTGGCTAAGGGCTTATCTATCTTGTTGATTTTCTCAAAGAACCAACTCCTCGTTTTGTTGATTCTTTGTATGGTTTTATTTCTTTCTACTTGATTGATTTCAGCCCTGAGTTTGATGATTTCCTGCCTTCTACTCCTCTTGGGTGTATTTGCTTCTTTTTGTTCCAGGGCTTTCAGGTGTGCCATTAAGCTGTTAATGTATGCTGTCTCCCGTTTCTTTTTGGCGGCACTAAGGGCTATGAATTTTCCTCTTAGCACTGCTTTCATTGTGTCCCATAAATTAGGGTATGTTGTGCCTTCATTTTCATTAAATTTCAAAAAGTCTTAGTTTTCCTTCTTTATTTCCTCCTTGACCAAGTTATCATTGAGTAGAGCATTGTTCAGCCTCCATGTATATGTGGGTTTTCTGTTGTTTTTGTTGCCATTGAAGACCACCCTTATTCCATAGTGATCTGATAGGAGGCATGGGATTAGTTCGGTCTTCTTATATCTGTTGAGGTCTGATTTGTGACCAATTATATGGTCGATTTTGGAGAAGGTACCATGAGGTGCTGAGCAGAAGGTGTATTCTTTTGCTCTAGGATGAAATGTTATATATTTGTATATATATATATATATATATATGTATGTATATATATATATATATAACATATGTATATATATATGTTATATATATGTGTATATATATATGTATATATATGTATATATATACATATACTAACATATATATATATATATATGTTAGTTCCATATGGTCCAAGGCTTCAATTAGATTCACTGTGTCCCCATTTAGTTTCTGCTTTCCTGAATGATCCATTTCAGAGAGCGGGGTGTTTAAGTCACCCACTATTATTGTGTGAGGTGCGATGTGTGCTTTGAGCTTTAGTAAAGTTTCTTTTACGAATGAGGGTGCTCTTGCATTTGGAGCATAGATATTCAGAATTCAGAGTTCTTTTTGGTGGATTTTTCCCTTGATCAGTATGTAGTGTCCTTCTGTGTCTTTTTTGATGACTTTAGGTTGAAAATCAATTTTATCTGATATTAGGATGGCTACTCCACCTCGTTTCTTGGGGCCATTTGCTTGTAAAATTGTTTTCCAGCCTTTTACTCTGAGGTAGTGTTTGTCTTTGACACTGAGGTGTGTTTCCTGCATGCAGCAAAATGCTGGGTCCTGTTTACGTATCTAGTCTGCTAGTCTATGTCTTTATTGGGGAATTGAGACCATTGATATTAAGAGAGATTAAGGCATAGTGATTATTGCCACCTGCCATTCTTGATGCTATCTTTATGTTTGAGTGGTTATCTACTTTTGGGTTTGAAGCAAGAAGGTTATTATCTCATCTTTTCCAGGATGTTGTTTCTCTCCCTGTATTGGCGGTTTCCACCTATTATCCTTTGCAGGGCTGGATTTGTGGAAAGATATTGTGAAAATTTGGTTTTATCATGGAATATCTTGGTCTCTCCATCTATGGTGATTGAGAGTTTTGCTGGATATAGTAGTCTAGGCTGGCATTTGTGTTCTCTTAGTGTCTGCATGAGATCATCCCAGGATCTTCTGGCTTTCATAGTCTCTGGTGAGAAGTCTGATGTGATTCGGATAGGTCTTCCTTTGTATATTACTTGGCCCTTTTCTCTTACTGCGTTTAATATTCTTTCTTTGTTGTGTACATTTGGTGTTTTGATTATTATGTGACGGGAAGTATTTCTGTTCTGGTCCAGTCTGTTTGGAGTTCTGTAGGCTTCTTGTACGTTCATCGGCATCTCTCTCTTTAAGTTAGGGAAGTTTTCCTCCATAATTTTGTTGAAGATGTTTACTGGCCCTTTAAGTTGCAAATCTTCACTCTCATCTATACCTATAATCCTTAGGTTTGGTCTTCTCATTGTGTCCTGGATTTCCTGGATGTTCTGGGTTACATGTTTTTTGCATTTTGCATTTTCTTTGACTGTTGAGTCGATGCTTTCTATGGTGTCTTCAGCACCTGAGATTCTTTCTTCCATCTCTTGTATTCTATTGTTGATGTTTGCATCTATGACTCCTGATTTCTTCCCAAGGTTTTCTATCTCCAAAGTTGTCTCCCTTTGTGATTTCTTAGTTGTTTCTACTTCCTTTTTTAGTTCTTGGATGGATTTGCTGAGATCCTTCACTTGTTTGTTTGTATTTTCCTGTATTTCTTTAAGGTATTTTTGCATTACCTCTTTCAGGATTTCTGCCTGTTGACCCAAGTTCTCCTGCATTTCTCTGAGCGATTTTTGTGTTTCCTTCTCATGGGATTCCATCTGTTGATCCATCGTCTCCTGCATGCCTTTTAGCAGTTCTCGTGTTTCCTTTTAAGGGCATCTATTCATTGATTCATTTCTTTAAGCAATTTTTGTGTTGCCTCCCTATGGGCATCTGTCTGTTGATCCATATTCTTCTGCATTTCTTTATGCAATTTTTGTTATTCCTTTGAAAGTGCATCTAACCGTTGATTCATTTCTTTAAGCGGTTTTTGTGTTGTCTCCTTGTTGGCCTCCATCTTTTGATCCATGTTCTCCTGCATTTCTCTAAGCGATTTTTGTGTTTCCTTTGTAAGGGCTTCTAACCGTTGATTCATGGTCTCCTGTACTTCTTTATTAGATTTATTTGTGTCCTTCTTGTGATCCTCTAATAGCATCATGAGGAGTGATTTTAAATCTAGATCTTGTCTTTCGGGTGTGGTGGGGTATCCAGGAATTGCTGCTGTTGGAGAGTTGGGTTCGGATGGTGCCATATTACTTTGAGTTCTGTTAGTAACGTTCCTACTTTTGCCTTTTGCCATCTGGTTACCTCTGGTGTTAGTTGGTCCTGCTGTCACTGGCTGTTGGTTGGATCTCCTGTGAGCCTGCAAGGCTATTTCTGACCCCCTAGATTACTGGGATTCCCCTGGCACCGATTTCTGGGGCCTGCCCTGCTTCTGATTGACTTTGGAGCCCTGATGTGCCTTGCCCCAAGTGATGTTATATTGGGGAGTCCCTGCACATCCAAAGGCTCAGCTTAGTGGAATCCCCAGAGCAGAGGTCGCCACAGGGAGGCTGGTAGGCTCCTGTCCTGTGCAGATGTGTGTGATCTCTCCCAGAGTAGGGGTCCCTCTGCAGGGCAGAAGTCCCACAGCAGATCTGGCATGTTGGTTACTGCAGACCTGCCCAGCTCTTGGGAGCAGGGAGCACACAAGCTGCATAAGACCCAAGCAATATTATGCTTGATTGTCCCTGTGTCTGGAGGTTCCAGTTGCCCTGTTGCCAGAGCAAAGATGGCGGAGTGCACTCTGCACTCTCTCGGTGCAGATCACCTTATTTTTATTTTTTAATTATTCACATTACAACCTGCACACTGGTTCCCTCCTAGTCATCTCCTTCCACAATCCTTCCCTCTAATCCCCTACCTTTCTCTGCCACCCTTGCACATCAAGTCTGTAAGGCTAGGTGCATCCTCTCCCACTGAGATCAGTCAAAGCAGCCCAGCTAGAAGAACATATCCCACATACAGGTACCAGCTTTTGGGATAGCCCTGGCTCTAGTTGTCCAAGACCCACACGAAGATGAAGCTGTACATCTGCTAAATACTTGCAGAGAGGCCTAGGTCCAGCCCATATATGTTCTTTGTTTGGTAGTTCAGTCTTCGAGAGCATTAAGGGTCCAAGTTAGTTGACTTTCCTGGTCTTCCTGTGAAGTTCCTATCACCTTAGAGGTCACAATCCTTCCTCCTGTTCTTCTATATGAGTCCCCAAGCTCCAATCATTGTTTGGCTGTGGGTCTGTGCATCTGTTCGAGTCAACTGCTGGGTGGAGCCTCTCAGAAGACAGCTATCCTAGACTCTGGTCTGCAAGCATAAGTGGTATCATTAATAGTGTCAGGGATTGGTTCTTGCCCATAGGATGGGTCTCAAGTTGGGCCAGTTATTGGTTGGCCATTCCCTTAGTCTCTGTTCCATTCCCTGTAAATGCATTTCTTGTAGACAGGATAAATATTGGGTTGAAAATTTGTGGGTAGGTTGGTGTCCCTATCCCTCCATTGGGGTTCTTGCCTGACTACAGGAGGTGGTCTCTTTAGGTTCCATTTCCCCAGTGCTGTGAGTCACAGCTAAAGACATCCCCACTGATTCTTTTTATTATTATTATTAGGTATTTGCTTTATTTACATTTCAAATGTTATCCCCTTTCCTCATTTCCCCTCTGTAAACCCCCTATCCCATCTCTCCTCCCCCTGCTCATCAACCCACCCACTCCCACTTTCCTGACCTGGCATTCCCCTACACTGTGGCATCCAGCCTTCACAGGACCAATGGCTTCTCCTCTCATTGATGTCTGAAAAGGTCATCCTCTGCTATATATGTAGTTGGAGCCATGGATCCCTCCATGTGTACTCTTTGGTTGGTGGTTTAGTCCCTAGGAGCTTTGGGGGGGTACCAGTTGGTTCATATTGTTGTTTCTCCTATGGAGCTACTAACCCCGACAAAATCCAACACACCTTTATGATAAAAGTCTTGGAAAGATCAGGAATTCAAGGCCCATACCTAAACATAGTAAAAGCAATATACAGCAAATCAGTAGCCAATATCAAACTAAATGGAGAGAAACTCGAAGAAATCCCACTGAAATCAGGGAACAAGGCTGTCCACTCTCTCCCTACCTGTTCAATATAGTACTCAAAGTCCTATTCAGAGCAATTAGACAACAAAATGTCAAAGAGATACAAATTGGAAAGGAAGAAGTCAAAACATGACTCTTTGCAGATGATATGATAGTATACTTAAGTGACCCCAAAAATTCCACCAGAGAACTCCTAAACCTGATAAACAACTTCAGCAAAGTGGCTGGATATAAAATTAACTCAAACAAATTAGTAGCCTTCCTATACTCAAAGGATAAACAGGCTGAGAAAGAAATTAGGGAAACAAGACCCTTCACAATACTCACAAATAATATAAATTCCTTGGTGTGACTCTAACCAAGCAAGTGAAAGATCTGTATGACAAGAACTTCAAGTCTCTGAAGAAAGAAATGAAGAAGACCTCAAAAGATGAAACAATCTCCCATTGATTCTTGTGTGTTTCCTTTATCAGAGCTCACTGTGGTGTCTTTGTGCAGATGCCTGCTACCTCTCCATCCCCATCAGTTGCAGATTTCTATTCATTCTCATGGCCATCTGGCCATCCCTCCTGTACCTCCTCATACTTGATCCTTCACCCCCCTCATTACCCTCCCAATTCCCTCTCCCACCCATTTCCATCCTTCCATCTGCCTCTTAGGACTATTTTATTTCCCCTTCTGAGTGAGATTCAACCATCCTTGCTTGTGTCTTCCTTCTTGTTTAGCTTCTTTGGGTCTGTGAAGTGTAACATAGTACCTGTATTTTCTGGCTAATATCTACTAATAAGTGAGTACATACCATGCATGTCTTTTTGGGACTGGGTTACCTCACTCAGGATCATATTATCAAGTTTCATCCATTTGTCTGCAATTTTTTTTATTTTTTGTTAGATATTTTCTTTATTTACATTTCAAATGTTATCCCCTTTCCTGGTTTCCCCTCCAAAAACATCCTATTCCATCCCCCCTCCCCCTCACCAACCCACCCACTCCTGTTTCCCTGTCCTTGCATTCTCCTATACTGGGAATGTCTTGATTTTTAATAGCTGAATAGTAATCCATTATGTAGGTGTACCGCATTATTTTTTTGGGGGGTGGTGGCAGGGGAACACTCCTCCAGTGCTGGTGGGAGTGCAAACTTGTACAACCACTTTGGAAATCAATTTGGTGTTTTCTCAGAAAATTGGGAATAGTTCTACATCAAGGCCCAACTATATCACTCCTGGGCATATACCAAAAAATGCTACATCTCAAAAAGTTACTTGTTCCAGGGTCGCCAATGGAGGAGCTAGAGAAAGGACCCAAGGAGCTAAAAGGGGTTTGTAGCCCCATAGAAGGAACAACAATATGGACCAACCAGTACCCCCAGAGCTCCCAGGAATTAAACCATCAACCAAAGAGTACACACGGAAGGACCCATGGCTCCAGCCGCATATGTAGCACAGGATGGCTTTATCGAACATCAGTGAGAGGAGAGGCCCTTGGTCCTGTGAAGGCTTGATGCCCCAGTGTAGGGGAATGCCAGGACAGGGAAGAGGGAGTGGGTGGGTTGGTGAGCAGGGGAAGGGGGCAGGGGACAGGGAGTTTTTGGAGGAGAAACAAGGAAAGGGGATAACATTTGAAATGTAGATAAAGAAAGTATCTAATAAAAAAAAAGAATTTCATTTACCTAATACTACTTAGATCAAAGAAATGAACTTGAGTTTATATTCTGGTCACAGAGGGTCTTATTTCTGTATTATTAGTCACAGGGAAGTGCAAATAGCTTGTACAAAATAGCAGTTAATATACTGATTATGAATACAAAAGAAGAAATTGGGATCAAGAGAAACACCTATCCTATATGACTCTGTGTTTTCATATTTAACTAATCTCAATTGTATTTTGCAAATGTTAATAGTCCCTAAATATTGATACTAAGATGATGACTAGAAGCTAAATTTTGTTGTGAGTCTAATAATAAACACAGCCATATCCTAGTTAGGTAATATAATGAAATTTAAAGATTAAACCTAAAGACTCAAACTCTTGAATGCAGAGTGTTACATAAATATGATAGATAATTATTCTGCTTCACTTAAAATTCAAAAATATACTTCCTAAAAGTTGCTAGTGTACAGGTTTGTGTCATATTTTTATAAACACCAGTGTTTTCTAACTGATGTCCCTCAGTCTCTATTAACTCTAGTATGTCTTCTTTAAAATGTGCTGCCTACATTTCAAAATATCTGAAAATACAATAACTATACCTGTAATAAAATTACCAAAGAGGGAGTTCTAATAAAGCCCAACATGGGATAAGGGAGGCACCCAAGAATCAATGGGGGTTACCTTAGCTGTGACTTACAACATTGGGGATATGGACTCTAAAGAGGCCACCTCCAGTAGCCAGACAGGAACTTCAATGGGGCAATAGAGACACCAACCTACCCACATAACTTTCAACCCAAAATTTATCCTTTCTACAAGTAACACAGGCTTGGGGAATAAGCGAGCCGAGACTGAGGGAATAACAAATAACTGGCCCAAATTGAGACCCATCCCATGGGCAAGCACAAATCCCTAAAACTACTAATAATACTCTGTTATGCTTGCAGACAGGAGCATGTTGTCCTCTGAGAGGCTCCACCCATCAGCTGACTCAGATACAGATATCCACAGCCAAACAGTAAGAGTTTAGGGATTCTTACAGAAGAATAGAAGGAAAGATTGTTGGGCTGAAGGGGATAGGAACTCCACAGTAAGACCAACAGTCAACCAACCCAGACCCTTGGGTTTCTCAGAAATTTAACCACCAACCAAAGAACAAAAAAGGGCTGGACCTAGGTCTCCCCCTTCATATGTAGCAGATGTGCAGCTTCACCTTCATGTGGATCCTGAACAACTGGATCAGGGGCTATCCCAAAATCTGTATGTGGGATATGTTCTACTAGCTAGGCAGCCTTGCCTGGCCTCAGTGGGAAAGGAGGCGCCTATTCTAGCAGAGATTTGTAGTGCCAGGGTTTGGGGAAACCCAGGGAGGCTCACACCCACTCAGAGAAGAGGAGGAAGGATGGGGGAAGGATTGTGGGAGGGGCTTACTGGAAGGGGGCCAGTGAGCATGTTGTAAAGTGAATGAGAAAAAAAAATAATAATTAAATTTTTAAAACTGGAATGTGCCAAGAAAATAGGCTATACTGAAATAATAAATTAATATAAATAGCCCTGTTGTAAATGCAACACTACGCACTACAAAACAAATATATATAAACAAAGAATATGAACATTTATATTAACTACTATACAGCTCTTTAACACATTTAATAAAACTCAAGTAACATTATTCAATATTTAAAATCACAAACAGAAGGAAAACTTGGGAAAATAAAACAATTATAGGCCATGAATATTTGTATATACAGATATCATTCATATATATAAGAATTCATTTTAGTGGTATTATAACTTTGAATACGAATACACTAGAGCAAAATAAAAATAAATAAAGACATGTAACAACTTGAAACATCATCATAAGGTATTTTAAAGATGGATATGAAACTCAAAATGAACTTTAGAGTAAAACCCTTGGTATGTCCAAAGAAGAAATTGGGATTAAAATTGTTAAGATATAATTAAAAAGTATGCATATCTGTAGGCATGAAATACTCAAATTATTATGAGAAAATATTTTCTGTAATATCATGAAAGTAATTTTTTAAATTTGGAGGAAATGCATAATTTTAATTTAGATATAAAATTTTGAAATAAGAAACATGAATGTGAACTAATTAGACAACCATTAATGATACTAATCATAAAAATTTAATTAGGACAACTGTGGCAAAATAGTTTTTAACCAATTCAATGTATATTTAATTTAGTAGTAATGCACTTAACTATATTTTTTGCAATTGTAATACCCAGCTATGACACTATGGTTACATAGAAGAAACAATGAAAATGTATATGGACTTTTACATTTATCGTAAAAAGATATATAAATCACTAAAAATAAAATTTAATATACAAAACTTGGAGATGTCTTTGATTGAACTGTTCCATAAATGATTCATAGTGTTGCTTGTAGTTGATTTTTCAGTTTGAAGGAAACTGAAATTCAATGCCAGCATATTTTTCTCAACAATGTCTTCTTCAAAGCATTTTTTACCTCTGTATTCCTTAAGCTATAAATCAGAGGATTCAACATTGGGATGATAAGTGTGTAGAACACAGCTACAATCTTGCTTTTCTCTGGTGAGGAGATGGACCCAGGCTGGGCATACATGAAGAACACAGTTCCATAGAATAAACTCACCACTGCTATATGAGAGCCACAGGTAGAGAAGGTCTTACTCCTACCATGGGTGGAGGGGATCTTCAGGACAGTGGAAAGGATGTAGGCATAGGAAACCAGAATGATAGTTATGGTGGAGATCATGATGAGAGCAGAGAGAATAAACAGCACAATCTCATTCGCAAAAGTGTCAACACATGAGATCTTGATCAGAGCTGGGACATCACAGAAAAAGTGATCCAGCCTGTTTTCTCCACAGAAACGCAAGCTGAAGGTGAATCCTGTTTGTATCATGGAGTTGATGCAGCCACAGATATAGGAGCCAGCCACCAAACGAATACAAGCTGGCTGAGACATATGGACTGTGTACAGGAAAGGTGAGCAAATGGCTGAGAAGCGATCATATGCCATCACAGCCAGAAAGAAACCTTCTGTTCCAACAAAAAGAGCAAAGAAAAAGAATTGTGCTGCACATTCATTATATGAAATTTTCTTTTCCTTGGAGAAAAAAGTAGCTAGAGCTTTAGGTGCAATGACTGTGGAATAGCAGAGATCTAAAAAGGATAAATTTTGGAGAAAGAAATACATTGGTGTATGAAGTCTGGAGTCTATTTTAATGACAGTTAACATGCTGATGTTTCCCAATACAATGACCAGATAGATAAGCAAGAACAGTAAGAATAAGGGAACCCGTGCTTCCGGAGATGTCCAGAATCCCAGCAGAATGAAGTCTGTCAGCACAGTATAGTTCCTGCTCTGCTCCGGTTTCATAACTGAGACCTATCTGAAAAAATAGATCACAGAGTAGTGTGGTCAACTTGTGGTTCCTATTCGGGGGAGGACTGCTAATGTACATTGATGCATTTTCAGTTTTTTACTTGACTTAGTCAATGTACTGCCAAAACTTAAGCTATTCATTAGCTCTAAGATAATAAGCCCCTATATAAAGTGAGACATGTGAGTAGGAGACACCTAAGAAAGTTTTACATGCTTTCCAAACATTCAGTACATCAAAGTCCATCTCTGTCCAATGGGAGCGTCTAAAACCTGCTGTATGATTTCGCTGCAAGAATCATATGAAACACATCATAAAGCAGTATATTTGTAATGGCCCAAACATATTAAAAATTTAATAGTAGTCAAATGCTTAAACACATACACATATAATCCTTTGAAATTTAGAAATGAGATATTGGGTGAAAATCCCTACCATGAAATGTAGTTAATTTGGTTCTTTTTTTTTTTAATTTTATTTTATTTTATTTTTTTAATTTACATTCCAAATCACTTCCCCTTTCCCGTTTCCTCCCTCCCCGAAAGTCCCATAAGCCCCCTTCCCTCCCTCTTTTCTCCGTTCAACCCCCTCTCATTACTCTGTCCTGGCGTTCCCCTATATCCAGTCTTTCCAGGACCAGGGGTCTCTCCTTCCATCTTTTTAGAAATCTATTGATATGCTGATTGTGTCTAGGGTATTCTGAGATTCTGGGTCAATATCCCCTTATCAGTGACTTCATACCATGTGTGATCTTTTGTGATTGGGTTACCTCACTAAGGATGATATTTTCAAGTTCTGACAATTTGCCTAGGAATTTCGTGAATTCATTGTTTTTAATTGCAGAGTAGTATTCCATTGTGTAAATATACCACATCTTCTGAATCCATTCCTCCGTTGAGGGACATCTGGGTTCTTTCCAGCTTCTGGCTATTATAAATAAGGCTGCTATGAATATAGTGGAGCATGTGTCCTTATTGCATGCAGG
The DNA here is from genome assembly GCA_036184795.1 of Tokudaia tokunoshimensis. Taxonomy (NCBI): domain Eukaryota; kingdom Metazoa; phylum Chordata; class Mammalia; order Rodentia; family Muridae; genus Tokudaia; species Tokudaia tokunoshimensis. The sequence goes on from BTHU01000007.1 coordinate 52,443,469, forward strand.
TAAAGTCTCTGGGTATATGCCCAGGAGTGGTATAGCCGGATCCTCCGGAAGTGTCATGCCCAGTTTTCTGAGGAGCCGCCAGACTGCTTTCCAGAGTGGTTGTACCAGCCTGCAATTCCACCAGCAGTGGAGGAGTGTTCCTCTTTCTCCACATCCTCGCCAACAACTGCTGTCTCCTGTGTTTTTGATCTTAGCCATCCTGACTGGTGTGAGATGGAATCTCAGGGTTGTTTTGATTTGCATTTCCCTAATGACTAAGGATGATGAACATCTCTTTAGGTGCTTCTCAGCCATTAGATATTCTTCAGGTGAGAACTCTTTGTGGAGCTCTGTACCCCATTTTTTAATAGGGTTACTTGCCTCTCTGGAGTTTAACTTCTTGAGTTCTTTGTATATCTTGGATATTAGCCCTCTGTCGGATGTAAGGTTGGTAAAGATCATTTCCCAGTTAGTTGGTTGCCGCTTTGTCTTTTTGACGGTGTCTTTTGCCTTGCAAAAACTTTGTAATTTAATGAGGTCCCATTTGTCTATTCTTGATCTTAGAGTATAAGCTATTGGAGTTCTGTTCAGGAAATTCTCCCCTGTGCCCATATGTTCAAGGTTCTTCCCTAGTTTCCCTTCTATTAGTTTCAGTGTGTCTGGTTTTATGTGGAGATCTTTGATCCACTTAGAATTGAGCTTAGTGCAAGGAGATAAGGATGGGTCAATTTGCATTCTTCTGCATGTTGACCTCCAGCTGAGCCAGCACCATTTGTTGAAAAGGCTATCTTTTTTCCACTGGATGGTTTTAGCTCCTTTGTCAAAGATCAAGTGACCATAGGAGTGTGGATTCATTTCTGGGTCTTCAATTCTGTTCCATTGATCTACATGTCTGTTACTGTACCAATACCATGCAGTTTTTAACACTATTGCTCTGTAGTACAGCTTGAGGTCCGGGATACTGATTCCCCCAGAGGTTCTTTTACTCTTGAGAATAGTTTTAGCTATTCTGGATTTTCTGTTATTCCAGATGAATTTTTGAATTGCTCTTTCTAACTCTATGAAGAATTGAGTTGGGATTTTGATGGGGATTGCATTGAATCTGTGTATTACTTTTGGTTAGATGCTCATTTTTACTATATTAATCCTGCCAATCCATGAGCATGGCAGATTTTTCCATCTTCTGAGGTCTTCTTCAATTTCTTTCTTCAGAGACTTGAAGTTCTTGTCATACAGATCTTTCACTTGTTTGGTTAGCGTCACGCCAAGATACTTAATATGGTTTGTGGCTATCGTAAAGGGTATTATTTCTCTTACTTCTTTCTCAGCCTGCTTATCCTTTGAGTATAGGAAGGCTTCTGACTTGCTTGAGTTGATTTTATATCCGGCCACTTTGCTGAAGTCGTTTATCAGCTGTAGGAGTTCTCTGGTGGAGTTCTTTGGGTCGCTTATGTATACTATCATATCGTCTGCAAATAGTGATAGTTTGACTTCTTCCTTTCCAATTTGTATCCCTTTGACCTCTTTTTCTTGTCTAATTTCTCTAGCTAGAACTTCAAGTACTATATTGAAAAGATATGGAGAGAGAGGGCAGCCTTGTCTAGTCCCTGATTTTAGTGGGATTGCTTCAAGTTTCTCTCCGTTTAGATTGATGCTGGCTACTGGTTTGCTGTAAATTGCTTTTACTATGTTTAGATATGGGCCTTGAATTCCTGATCTTTCCAAGACCTTTAGCATGAAAGGATGCTGAATTTTGTCAAATGCTTTCTCAGCATCTAATGAGATGACCATGTGGTTTTTTTCTTTGAGATTGTTTATGTAGTGGATTACATTGATGGATTTCCTTATATTGAACCATCCCTGCATCCCTGGGATGAAGCCTACTTGATTGTGGTGAATGATCGTTTTGATGTGTTCTTGGATTCGGTTGGCAAGAATTTTATTGAGTATTTTTGCATCGATATTCATAAGAGAGATTGGCCTGAGATTCTCTTTCTTTGTCGGATCTTTGTGTGCTTTTGGTATTAGTGTAATTGTGGCTTCATAGAACGAGTTGGGTAGTGTTCCTTCTGTTTCTATTTTGTGGAACAGTTTGAAGAGTATTGGTGTTAGGTCTTCTTTGAAGGTCTGATAGAATTCTGCACTAAAACCATCTGGACCTGTGCTTTTTTTGGTTGGAAGACTTCCAATGACAACTTCTATTTCTTCAGGGGTTATAGGATGGTTTAGATGGTCTATTTGATCCTGATTTAATTTTGGTACTTGGTATCTGTCAAGGAAATTGTCCATTTCCTCAAGATTTTCTAGTTGTGTTGAATACAGGTTTTTGTAGTAGGATCTGATGATTTTTTGAATTTCCTCAGTTTCTGTTGTTATCTCTCCCTTTTCGTTTCTGATTTTATTAATTTGGATACTATCTCTGTGCCCTCTGGTTAGTCTGGCTAAGGGCTTATCTATCTTGTTGATTTTCTCAAAGAACCAACTCCTCGTTTTGTTGATTCTTTGTATGGTTTTATTTCTTTCTACTTGATTGATTTCAGCCCTGAGTTTGATGATTTCCTGCCTTCTACTCCTCTTTGGTGTATTTGCTTCTTTTTGTTCCAGGGCTTTCAGGTGTGCCATTAAGCTGTTAGTGTATGCTGTCTCCCGTTTCTTTTTGGCGGCACTCAGGGCTATGAATTTTCCTCTTAGCACTGCTTTCATTGTGTCCCATAAGTTAGGGTATGTTGTGCCTTCATTTTCATTAACTTTCAAAAAGTCTTTGATTTCTTTCTTTATTTCCACTTTGACCAAGTTATCATTGAGTAGAGCCTTGTTCAGCCTCCATGTGTACGTGGGTTTTCTTTTGTTTTTGTTGCCATTGAAGACCACCCTTATTCCATAGTGATCTGATAGGAGGCATGGGATTATTTCTATCTTCTTGTATCTGTTGAGGTCTGATTTGTGACCAATTATATGGTCAATTTTGGAGAAGGTACCATGAGGAGCTGAGAAGAAGGTGTATTCTTTAGCTCTAGGATGAAATGTTCTATATATATCAGTTAGTTCCATTTGGTCCAAGGCTTCAATTAGATTCACTGTGTCCCTGTTTAGTTTCTGCTTTCCTGAACGATCCATTTCAGAGAGCGGGGTGTTGAAGTCACCCACTATTATTGTGTGCGGTGCGATGTGTGCTTTGAGTTTTAGTAAAGTTTCTTTTACGAATGAGGGTGCCCTTGCATTTGGAGCATAGATATTCAGGATTGAGAGTTCTTGATGGTGGATTTTTCCCTTGATCAGTATGTAGTGTCCTTCTGTGCCTTTTTTGATGACTTTAGGTTGAAAATCAATTTTATCCGATATTAGGATGGCTACTCCACCTCGTTTCTTGGGGCCATTTGCTTGTAAAATTGTTTTCCAGCCTTTTACTCTGAGGTAGTGTTTGTCTTTGACACTGAAGTGCGTTTCCTGCATGCAGCAAAATGCTGGGTCCTGTTTACGTATCCAGTCTGCTAGTCTATGTCTTTTAATTGGGGAATTGAGACCATTGATATTAAGAGAGATTAAGGCATAGTGATTATTGCCATCTGCCATTCTTGACGCTATCTTTATGTTTGAGTGGTTATCTACTTTTGGGTTTGATTCAAGAAGGTTATTATCTCATTTTTTCCAGGGTGTTGTTTCTCTCCCTGTATTGGAGGTTTCCACCTATTATCCGTTGCAGGGCTGGATTTGTGGAAAGATATTGTGAAAATTTGGTTTTATCATGGAATATCTTGGTCTCTCCATCTATGGTGATTGAGAGTTTTGCTGGGTATAGTAGTCTAGGCTGGCATTTGTGCTGTCTTAGTGTCTGCATGAGATCTGCCCAGGATCTTCTGGCTTTCATAGTCTCTGGTGAGAAGTCTGATGTGATTCGGATAGGTCTTCCTTTGTATGTTACTTGGCCCTTTTCTCTTACTGCATTTAGTATTCTTTCTTTGTTTAGAACATTCGGTGTTTTGATTATTATGTGACGGGAGGTATTTCTGTTCTGGTCCAGTCTGTTTGGAGTTCTGTAGGCTTCTTGTACGTTCATCGGCATCTCTCTCTTTAAGTTAGGGAAGTTTTCCTCCATAATTTTGTTGAAGATGTTTACTGGCCCTTTAAGTTGCAAATCTTCACTCTCATCTATACCTATAATCCTTAGGTTTGGTCTTCTCATTGTGTCCTGGATTTCCTGGATGTTTTGGGTTACGCGTTTTTTGCATTTTGCATTTTCTTTGACTGTTGAGTCGATGCTTTCTATGGAATCTTCAGCACCTGAGATTCTTTCTTCCATCTCTTGAATTCTATTGTTGATGTTTGCATCTATGACTCCTGATTTCTTCCCAAGGTTTTCTATCTCCAAAGTTGTCTCCCTTTGTGATTTCTTAGTTGTTTCTACTTCCTTTTTTAGTTCCTGGATGGATTTGCTGAGATCCTTCACTTGTTTGTTTGTATTTTCCTGTATTTCTTTAAGGTATTTTTGCATTACCTCTTTCAGGATTTCTTCCTGATGACCCACGTTCTCCTGCATTTCTCTGAGCGATTTTTGTGTTTCCTCCTCATGGGATTCCATCTGTTGATCCATCGTCTCCTGCATTTCTTTAAGCAGTTCTCGTGTTTCCTTTGTAAGGGCATCTAACCGTTGATTCATTTCTTTAAGCAATTTTTGTGTTGCCTCCTTATGGGCATCCGTCTGTTGACCCATATTCTTCTGCATTTCTTTATGCAAATTTCGTGATTCCTTTGTGAGTGCATCTACCCTTTGATTCATCTCGTTAAGCGATTTTTGTGTTGTCTCCTTGTGCGCCTCCATCTTTTGATCCATGTTCTCCCGCATTTCTCTAAGCGATTTTTGTGTTTCCTTTGTAAGGGCTTCTAACCGTTGATTCATGGTCTCCTGTAACTCTTTATGAGATTTATTTGTGTCCTTCTTGTGATCCTCTAATAGCATCATGAGAAGTGATTTTAAATCCAGATCTTGTCTTTCGGGTGTGGTGGGGTATCCAGGACTTGCTGCTGTTGGAGAGTTGGGTTCGGATGGTCCCACATTACTTTGATTACTGTTAGTAACATTCCTACGTTTGCCTTTTGCCATCTGGATACCTCTGGTGTTAGTTGGTCCTGCTGCCACTGGCTGTTGGTTGGACCTCCTGTGAGCCTGCAAAGCTATTTCTGCCCCCCCTGGATTACCAGGATTCCCCTGGCACCGATTTCTGGGGCCTGCCTGCTCCTGAGTGACTTTGGAGCCCTAATGTGCTTTGCCCCAAGTGATCTTATATTGGGGAGGCCTTGCACATCTAAAGGCTCAGCCTAGTGGATTCCTGGAGCAGAGGTCGCCAAAGGGAGGCTGGCAGGCTCCTGCCCTGTGCAGGGGTGTGTTATCTCTCCTGGGGGGGGAGGGGGCATCCCTCTGCCAGGCAGAAGTCCCACAGCAGATCTGGCGTGCTGGTCACTGCAGATCAGCCCAGCACCTGGGAGCAGGTTACACACAAGCTGCCTGAACCCGAAGCGATATTATGCCTGTCTGTCTCTGAGCCTGGCGGTCCCAACTACCTGGTCACTGGAGCAAAGATGGCGGAGGGCACTCTCCGTGGCGCTGCTCACCCTGTGGTCACGATGGCCCACCGATCTGGCACCCAGACGACCACAGCGCCAACCCGCCCTCGGGCACAGACGGAAGCCCCAACAGGCCGTGTCCCAAGTGATGTTATATTGGGGGGAGAGCCTGGGTACCGGTCTCTCCAGCGCAGTCCGTTGGAACAGAGGTCGCGTAAGGAAAGCTGGCAGGCTCCCTCCCAGCGCGGGGTCCCTCCACCAGGCAGAAGGTCCCACCGCAGAGCTGGCGAGCTGGTTACTGCAGATCAGCCCAGCACCTGGGAGCAGGTTACACACAAGCTGCCTGAAACCGAAGCGATATTATGCCTGTCTGTCTCTGAGCCTGGCGGTCCCAACTACCTGGTCACTGGAGCAAAGATGGCGGAGGGCACTCTCCGTGGCGCCGCTCACCCTGTGGTCACGATGGCCCACCGATCTGGCACCCAGACGACCACAGCGCCAACCCGCCCTCGGGCACAGACGGAAGCCCCAACAGGCCGTGTCCCAAGTGATGTTATATTGGGGGGAGAGCCTGGGTACCGGTCTCTCCAGCGCAGTCCGTTGGAACAGAGGTCGAGGAAGGGAAGCTGGCAGGCTCCCTCCCTGCGCGGGGTCCCTCCACCCAATTTGGTTCTTTTAAAACAAGTTAATGAAGGGAAAAACTGTAAATTTGAAAGAGAGCAAGAAAGGATATCTGCAATACTTTGGAGGAGGGAAACAGAAGTGGAAATTATGTAATTACATTATAATTTCAAAAATAAAAGGAATAAAGAACATTGTCAAATGTATGTAAAGACCTTAGGACACAGGGGTTGCAGTATCACAAGGTGAAGTACCAGCCTGGAAGAATGTCATCCAAGTGAAAACTCAGCCTTGTGTCCCGTGTACTAGTCTTATACTCTTAACTTCTGTTTTCTGCTTCATTTACAACTCATCTATAAATGCCAGTGGCTTCTTTTGGGGCAGCCAAACTCCAGCATCTCTTTTCTCTTGCTATTTTAGACATATAAATTATTTGTATATGAAAAAAGTCAAGGCTGATATTCATAATTAATTTCCCCATCAAGAAATATTTTTTATCTGTATATTCACAAAACATTAAACAAAAATATCAGAATCTGTATTACACAGATTCTCATGCAATTCTCTAGTAAATATAAACACTATCAAATATCAAAATAGTACACAAATAAAAGAATAACTAAAATACCTGAAAAGTTAAAACTAAGTAGAAGAATGGATTTTATAATATAATCCTAGAGAACTAACTGGCACATTTAATTTCAGATCTACAAAAGCTATTTTTTCTCTTTGCAGAACTCAATGAACCTTTGAACTTGTACATTTTTTATGTCAAAATCCCACACAATTAAAGGTAACACAGAGACAGAAGAAGTGAAAGTGTCTTGGCTTTTGACTTTTCTTCTTATGAAGAACAAAAGAATTTGTCCATAAAATTATGAGGTTTTGATTCATATAAATTTGTGTTCTAACCCATGTTCTTTCTGCCACTGGCAGATTTATCTCAGGAACTTGGTTAAATACTATGTTTGTATTTAATAATCAGTAACCTGTGAATTAGAAAATTGATCCAATAGGTTGTCATAAGGATTGCTCAAAGTTACATGTAACAGTTAAGTAAAATGGAAAATAGAAAGTCCATGGAAAATAGAAAGTATTAAATAAATAAGATCTACAGGAAAAAAAAAACTACAGTTTTTATTTTTTGAAATCCAAATACCCTACTACTTCAACTCAGGCTACGTAAACAAAGCCTCACTAAAGAACTATAAAACTTTATTGTTTTTTAAAGTTATATTATGAAAAGTATAATAATTGACAAAATAATTTATCTTTCATATAGATTCTTCATGAACAAAACCACATGCACCAACCAGATTTGATTGTTTCCTCCTGTCACATGCCCCTACCTCATTAGCCTCAGAAGAAATTCTTTAGCCTGGTCTTCAGGTAAACTTAAGAAAATCTTTTTTATATTATGCAAATGTGAAACTGAACGTAACTCCTACAACTGAAGTCCTTTAATTCAGCTGCATAATATTCTCAAAGAAAGAAAACCCTCTTACAATTGCAGCCCTTTAATCCAGCTGCATAATACTTTCAAAGAAAGAAAATCAGAAACTTGTATTATATATGCATATATTTCTATTTAAAATAAAATAAGCCCTAGAGGTCAATTAGGTCAGCATTTGCTACACTTTCTGACTCAGTAGAATCACCTGGGAAGTGGTTTGCTTTTCTATTTAATACTTTTTCCTGGGTAGCACCTTAGTATTAATTAATCTGAAATTGTGAAATGTCTACAGGTGAGATGAGTTTAGGGTAGAATTTCTTCATTTTCTGATTCCTGCTGACTCTTATAATTTCAGTCTATGAAGAAGTTCACCGATAGAGTAGGCTGCAGTGCTTCCAAGCAAGCAATTATTTCCTCACTCAAATTAGTCATTGATTATGAAGAATCTTTGAAAGGATATTATATTATTTCACAACTACTGCTTCTAGGAGTCCCTGCCTTTATTCAACAGAAACGTAATAAATCTAACCCATTTATTTTATTTCTCATATAAGTCCATGCTGAGAAGTGGATCACACATTTTCAATATTGCTCACTGAATAAACACATAATACTGATGCTGGATATATAAAAAAAAATAGACCCAATCCCATTAAGATGTATTCCTTCAGTGTTTTTATGACTTCCTTTTGTAATTTCCACTTTATGTATGTAGCTTTTCTCAGCCTTGAAAGGCTATTTAGAAATTACATGAAAATAGGAAGACTTTTGATGCACAGTATTAGATCTTTATATGGAATATTTGAAGAGGCTTTTGAGTTATGAAGTCCAAAAAATTGAATATAAAATGTTGTGTATTTAAATTGCAGGTAATTTTCTGATTACTATCAATTTATAAAAATAAGTCCTGACCTAAAACAATTAACAATAAAAATAAAATGAGAAAAAAATATGTATACATATATACTACCCTAACTTTCTAAAACTATTTACATCATTGTGGAAATGCACCACATTTTCTTTATCCATTCCATTGTTGAAGGATATCTGGGTTCTTTCCAGCTTTGAGCTATTATAAATAAGACTGCTATGAACATAGTAGAGCATGTGTCCTTGTTATATGTTGGAGCATTTTTTGGGTATATGCCCAGGAGTGGTATAGCTGGGTATTCAGATAGAACTGTTTCCAATTTTCTGAGGAACTGCCAGATTGATTTCCAAAATGGTTTTACCAGCTTGCAGTCCTACCAACAATGAAGGACTGTCCCTCTTTCTACACATTCTCACCAGCATCTGCAGCCACCTGCGTTTTTGATCTTAGTCATTCTGATTGTTATGAGGTGGAATCTCATGGTCATTTTGATTTGAATTTCCCTGATGGCTAAGGATGTTGAACATTACTTTAAGTGCTCCTCAGTCATTCAGGATTCCTCAGTTGAGAATTCTCTGTTTAGCTCTGTACCCTATTTTTAATAGGGTTATTTGGTTCTCTGGAGTCTAACTTCTTGAGTTCTTTCTATATATTGGGTATTAGCCCTCTATTGGATGTAGGATTGGTATAGATTTTTTCCCAAGATTCCCTATGTCTATGGTTGTTCTTAGAGCATATGCTATTGGAGTTATGATCAGGAAATTTTCCTGTGTCCATGTGTTCAAGGCACTTCCCCACTTTCTCTTCTATTAGTTTCAGTGTATCTGGTTTTATGTGCAGGTCCTTGATCCACTTGGACTTGAGCTTTGCACAAGGAGATAAGACTGTATCAATTTACATTCTTCTACATGCTGACCACCAGTTGACCCAGCACCATTTGTTGAAAATGCTGTCTTTTTTCCACTGGATGGTTTTAGCTCCTTTATCAAAGATCAATTGACCATAGGTGTGTGGGTTCCTTTCTGGGTCTCAATTTTATTCCACTGATCTACCTGCCTGTCTCTGTACCAATATCATGCATTTTTTTCACTATTGCTCCGTAATACAGCTTGATATCAGGGATGGTGATTCCCCCAGAAGTTCTGTTATTGTTGAGAATAGTTTTCACTATCATGGTTTTTTTTATCCCAAATGAATTTGCAAATTGCCCTTTCTACCTCTATAAAGAATTGACTTGGAATTTTGTTGGAGATTGGATTGAATTTGTAGGTTGTTTTTGGAAAGATAGCCATTTTTACTATATTTATCCTGCCAATCCATGAGTATGGAGATCTTTCCATCTTCTGAGATCTTCGATTTCTTTCTTCAGAGACATTCACTTGCTTAGTCAGAGTCACACCAAGGTAATTTGTATTATTTCTGACTATCACAAAGGGTGTCATTACCCTAATTTCTTTCTCACCTGTTTATACTTTGAGTAGAGGAAGGCTACTGATTTGTTTGAGCTAATTTTATATCCATCCACTTTGCTGAAATTGTTTGTCCCATTTACACAATGGAGTATATTCAGCTATTAAAAATAATGACTTCTTGAAATTTTTAGGCAAATAGATGAAAATGGAAAGTATCATCCTGAGTGATTTAACCCATTCACAAAAGAACACACATGGTATGCACTCATTGATAAATGAATATTAGCCCAAAAGCTCAGAATACCCAAGATACAATTCACAGACCATATGAAGCTCAAGAATAATGAAGACCAAGGTGTGGATACTTCAGTCCTTCTTAGAAGGGGGAACAAAATACTCACCTGAGGTAGAGGGTAGGAAGGAATAGAGAGGAAGAAAGGAGGGGGAGAGGGAAAAATGGGGGAGGATCACGTACTTGAGGAGACAGGGATGATATACAGAGGAATTTGAACAGAGGTGTGTAGCAATAGGGAATGGGGAAGTGGGGGGTAGCCACCAGCAACTCCCAGATGCCAGGAAAGCTAGAGGGCCCCAGGATCCTACAGGGATGAGATTAGCTGAAATGCCCAACAAAGGGCAGGGGAGAATCTGTAAAGACCTTATCCAGAGGTTAGGCAAGTCCCCTGGTTGGGGAATGGAGCCACCCACTCATCTCCAAATTTTTAACCCAGATTTTCTCCTGTCTAAAGGAAATATGGAGACAAGGTGTGTAGCAGAGACTGAAGGAAAGGCCAGCCAGAGACTGCCCCACTTAGGGATCCATCCCCTATACAGATGTCAAATCCAGACACTATTGTGGATGCCAAGAAGTGCTTGCTGACAGGCGCCTAATATAGTTGTCTCCTGAGAGGCTCTAGCAGAGCCTGACAAATACAGAGGTGGATACTCACAGCCAACCATTGGACTGAACACAGAGACTCCAATGGAGGAGATAGAGAAAGAACTGAAGGAGATGAAGGGGTTTGCAACCCTACAGAAAGAACAACAATATCAACCAACCAGACCCCCCAGAGCTCCCAAGGATTAAACCACCAACCAAAGAGTACACACTGAGTGACCCATGGCCCCAGCTACATATGTGGCAGAGGATGACTTTGTTGGGTATCAATGGGAGGAGAGAGCCTTGGTCCTGTGAAAACTTGATTCCCCAGTGTAGGGAAATGCCAGGGTGGTGAGTTGGGAGTGGGTAGGTGGGAAGGGGAGCATCCTCATAGAAGCAGGGGGAGGGGGAAGGGATAAGGGGTTTCCAGAGGGGAAACCGGGAAATGGGATAGCATTTGAAATGTAAATACATAAAATATCCAATAAAAAACTATTTAAATCAAATCAGTAATTCTATAAAATTATAATTCATTTAAATAATATTAATTTTTGAAAGTTCATGTTCATATTAATTGCCAGGAAAATTTCCTAATAGAATGGAAATGATCAAGGCTCTCTTCTCCCTTCAGTTCCAGAGACAGCCTCGTCTTTTCCTACAGTGCCAGTTTGTCCTAGAGACACAATGGTGAAGGTCGGTGTGAATAGATTTTGCCATATTGGGTACCAGGGCTGCCTACTGCCCTGCAGTTGGCATAGATTGTTGTCATCAACAACCCCTTCATTGACCTCAACTACATGGCCTACATGTTCCAGTATGACTCTGCCCGTGGCAAGTTCAACAGCATGGTCAAGGCTGAGAATGAGAAGCTTATCATCTACAGGAAGCCCATCACCATCTTCTAGGAGTGAGATCCCATTAACATCAAATGGGGGAACGCTTGTCATGGAGACTACTGGCATCTTCACCACCATGGAGAAGGCCAGGGCCCACTTGAAGGGTGGGGCCCAAAAGGTCATCATCTCTGCCCCTTCTGCTGATGTTCCCATGTTCATGATGGGTGTGAACTATGAAAAATATGACAACTCAAGATTGTAAGCCTGTAACACCAAATGCTTAGCCTCCCTGGCAAAGGTCATCTATAACAACTTTGGCATCGTGGAAGGGCTTGTGATCACAGTCGATGCCATCACTGCCACTCAGAAAACTGTGGATGGCCCCTCTGGACAGTTGTGGTGTGATGGCCATGGGGATGCATAGAACTTCATCCCTGCATCCATTGGTACTGTCAATGGCATGGGCAAGGTCAATTCAGAGCTGAATGAGAAGCTCACTGGCATGGCCTTCAGTGTTCCTACCCCCAAAATACTCATTGTGGATCTGACATGCCTTCTGGAGCAATGCACCAAGTATGATGACATCAGGAAGGTGGTAAAACAGGCATTTGAGGACTCACTGAAGGGCATCCTGGGCTACACTGAGGATCAAATTTTCTCCAGAAACTCCCACTCCCACCTTTGATGCTGGACTTGGCATTGCTCTCAATGACAACTTTGTGGAGCTCATTTCCTGGTAAGATAATGAGTATGGTGGCTACAGCAACAGGCTGGTGGACCTCATGACTTACATGACCTCAAAAGGGTAAGAAGCCCTGGACCACACATCCCAGCAAGGACACTGAGAGCAAGAGACAGGCCCTCAGGGTTGCTGAGGAGTCCCTGTCCCAACTCAGCCCCCAACACTGAGCATCTCCCTCACAATTTCCATCCCAAACCCCCATAAATACAGAAGGAGCCTACGGAGCCCAAACTACTCTCTTAAATATTATCAGTAAAGTTCACATGAAAAAGAAGTGATCACACTAGATTATCGGCAATGAGAGTCTCCCCATGTCCAATCACTCCATGCTAGAAATATGAGGAATACTGCAATGACAAACATGAGAAGGCACAGCAGTATCAAGAAGCAATCTGAAGATGAAGCCCCTGGGGCTGTGCCTCACTGAGGTTCATTCATTGCAGCTGTGCAAAACGGTGCTTTTTGCACCTGCTTACTGCAGGTCTTCCTGAAGGGCTTCTGCCAATTTTTCTTAAAATTTGCAAAGTAGTCTTTACTATCTACTACACAGCCAATCAATATGATAATACATAGTACAAAGCTTCACATGACATACATGTTAATATTTAGTTTTAAAGTCATTACATATTCTGAAAACACATTTCTAAAAATATAAAATCTGGATGGGGAAACAATTTAGTGAGTAAAGCACTTGTCACATACTGGGAGGGTCTGGATTCAGATTTCCAGAAGTCACATAAAGTTGTATGCAATAAGATGTGCTTGCAATTCCAGAAGTCCTATGTCAAAGTGAATGTGGAGATAGAAGAATTGATGAAAGATGTTGGGTTTCCTAGCTTTGTGTATGCAAGGGTTACAACAAGAAATTCTTTCTCAAACCAGATAGGTGATGAAAGACAGATGACAAATTTTCTCTCTGACTTCTGTGACAAACACCCACACCCATGCTTCCTCATGCAAACACACACATGCACATATACAAACACAAAAACAAACATACACCATTAAGAAGTGACAGCGCCCACGCCGCCACGGTACCAAGTATCGGGCGTAGGCCTGGGGGATTAACAGAAAACACAGACTCAGGTCACTCTAGTGAGGAGAATGCCAAAGCTTTACTGAGGGACCAGCAATATGTACTAGAGGCCTGGTGAAAAACAACAGGGAAAAAACAATCATAGCCATAGGTCAGGCACCTGGCAAGTCCCTACCACACCGGGCGGGAAGACAGAAATCAAGCTAATCCACAGGATGTTATGCTCTCAGGAAACCGGTGCAAACAGCTCAGCTGGGGGCACTGAGCTAAACTCATCGATGCCCAGCAAAGAAGGCTTTTGAGTATATGAGTATAGGATAGTAAACATATAAAATGCTGGGAACTTGGAAAGGGATCCTGAAGATCAACTAGCTTGGAGAATAAGGCTATTCTTTGGAGAGAAAAACCCTAGGACTCTCTCTTTGAACATATCCTATACTTTAAATGTAATTTTTCATAGCTAAACTAAGTTTATTTATCACAAATTTTAGCTAAAATTCAATCATAAAACTTTAATGCTAATGAGAAACAAGGAATATATAATATTGACCAAACTTATAGAAATCTTAACCCAACTAAATATTAATAATAAACTCCAAAACCTGTAGGGCAAAAATATGTATTCCTGATACACAAATTAAAAATATTTTATTTTATTTTTAACTGAAAAATAAGATGATGTGGCAATTTGAACAGCATTATACTGCATTTATTTAGGGTTTATGAATAACATGAAAAAGATGTAAATTTTTGTAAGGCAAGAAAATATAAGTATTTGCTAGTCTTTCAATTGCACATTTTATTGTGACACATTTTATTGCAATGTTTAGGCAAATATTACTCTATAATTAAGACAATTTAAAATATCCTGGTGGCATAATAGTATACATAAGAGACCCTAAAATTCAACTGAGACTCTCCTAGAGCTGATAAACACTTTCAGCAAAGTAGCTGGATACAAAATTATCTCACAAAAATATGCAGCCCTCCCATAAACAAATGAGAAATGGACTGAGAAAGAAATCAGGAAGACAAAACCTATCATGACAGTTTCAAATATGAAATATAATCAACTTATAATCTATATATATTGTATATATACATATACACACATACATGTATACTTATATACATATATACTTATATATACATACATGTATATATGTATATATGCACTTATATATGCATATACATATATATACTTATATACACACATATATGTATCTATAGTGTATATGTATGTATATGTATATATGCATATATCTATGTATATATGATACATATACATAACACATAATATATATGTGTGTATATATATATACATGTATGTATATATATATAATGTGTGTGTGTGTAAGTCTAACTAAGCGAGTGAAACACTTGTATGTTAAAAACTTTAAAACTTTGGAGAAAAAAATTGAAGAAGATATCAGAAGCTGAAAGATCTCCCATGCTCATGGATCAATAGGACTAATATGGTAAAAATGACCATTCTACATATGAGCAGAGAGGCCTAGGTCTAGCTTATGTTCTTTGGTTGGTGGTTCAGATTCTGAGATCCCCAAGCGTCCAGGTTAGTTGACTCTGTTGGTCTTCCTGTGGAGTTCCTATCCCTTCCGGGCCCACAATCCTTCCTCATATTCTTCCATAAGAGTCCCCGGGCTCCATCCAATGTTTGGCTGTGGATGTCTGTAAATGTCTGAGTCAGTTGCTGGGTGGAGTCCATTGGAGGACAACATGCTTCTGTCTGCAAACATAAGGAGTATCATTAACAGTGTTAGGGATTGGTGCTTGCCCATGGGATGGATCTCAAGTTGGGGTCTTTATTGTTTGGCCCTTTTCTCAGTTTCTGCTCTGTGCCCTGTGCCTGCATTTTTGTAGACAGGATACATTTTGGGTTGAAAGTTTTGTGAGCGAGTTAGTGTGTCTATCAGTCAAGTGGGGTTCCTATCTCACTATAGGATGTAGTCTCTTCAGATTCCATATCACCAATGATGTGAGTCACACCTAAGGTTACCCCCATTGATTCTTGTGTGCCTCTATTACACCAGGTCTCTGCCTAGTCCTGGAGATGGCCCCATGTTCTTACCCCCATCAGTTGCGGATGTCCTCGCAGCTCCTATGTAGCAAGTGGCAGCTTGACCTTCATGTGGGTCCTGAACAGCTGGAACAGGGGCTATTCTAAAATCTGTTGTCTATATATGGAACATCTTCTGCTAGCTGGGAAGGTGTTCCTGGCCTCCATGGGAAAGGAAGCACTGATCCTCACAGAGACTTGTACTGTCAGGGTTGTGGGGGAAACCCAGGAGACCTATACCCACTCAGAGAAGAGGAGAGGGGATGGGGGAAAGATTGTGGGAGAGGCATATGGAAAGGGGGCCAGTGAGCAGGATGTAATGTGAATAAGTAAAAAAAATAAAAATAAATTAAAATATTAAAAAAGGGATGTGCCAAGGAGGCAGATGCTAGCAGCCAACCATTGGACTGGGTGTGGGGTCCCCAATGGAGGAGTTGGAGGACTGTCCGAAGGAACTGAAGAGGTTTACAGCCCCGTGGGAAGAACAATGATGTCGACCACCCAGACACCCCAGGACTCCCAGGGACTAAACCATCAACTAAGGGGTACACGTGGTTCCAGCCAAAAATGTGGCAGAGGAATGCCTTGTTGAGCATCAGTGGTCCTTGGTCCAGTGATGCCATGACAAAGGGAAATCGAAGGGGCAGGAGGTCGGAGTGGGTCAGGTGGAAGGGCATATACTTGGAGGCAGAGGGTGGGAGGAGGGGTTGGGGGTTTTTGGGGAGGGGGGAACTGGGAAAGGTTTTAGCATTTGAAATTTAAATGAAGATTATATTCAATAAAAAAAAGAAAAAAACAGATTAAGTAAAATTAAAAAAAAAGGGGATGTGCCAAGAAAATAGACTATACTGAAATAATAAATTAGTTTAAACAGCCCTTTGGCAAATGCAACACTACACAATACAGAACAAATACATATAAGTAATGAAAATGTACATTTATATTAACAACTGTTAAGCTCTTTAACACATTTAATAAAACTAATGTTATTCAATATTATATCCAGAAAAAGAAAGTTAACAAGATAAAAAAAACCTTAGAAAATAAAACAATTTTAGGCAATAAACATTTATATATTGATATCATTCATATATATATATACACATATATACACACACACACACACACACATATATATATATATATATATATATATATATATATATATATATATACTATAGGCATTCATTTTGGTGGTATTATAACTCTGAACACACTAGAGCAAAATAAAACAAAAATAAGGACATGTAACAACTTGACACATCATCATAAGATATTTTAAAAATGGATATGAAACTCAAAATGAACTTTACAGTAAAAACCTTGCCAAGTCTAAGGGAGAAAATAAGATAAAATTGTTAAGATATAATTAGAAGGTATGCATATCTGCAGGCATTGAAATAGTCAAATTATTATGAGAACGTATTTTCTGTAATATCATGAAAATAATTTTCTAAATTTGGAGTAAAATAATTTTAATTTAGTTATAAAATTTTGAAATGAGGAACATAAAAATGAACTAATTAGCTAACCATTAATGATACTGACCATCAAAAGTTTTAGGACAACTATGGCAAGATAGGTTTTAACCAATTCATGTATATTTAATTTGATAGTATGCATTTACCTATAATAAACATATCTTCTACTAGCTGGGTAGCCTTGTCTGGTCTCAGTGGGAAAGGAAGCACTGGGACCTACACCCACACAGAGAAGAGGAGAGGGGATGGGGGAAGGATTGTGGGCGGGCATATGGGCCATATAACAGTTTATTAAGGTAAATTGTAATAAACAATTGTAATACCCAGCTATGACACTATGGTTACATAGAAGAAACAATGAAAATGTATATGGACTTTTACATTTATCGTAAAAAGATATATAAATCACTAAAAATAAAATTTAATTTACAAAACTTGAAGATGTCTTTGATTGAACTGTTCCATAAATGATTCATAGTGTTGCTTGTAGTTGATTTTTCAGTTTGAAGGAAACTGAAAGTCAATGCCAGGGTATTTTTCTCAGCAATGTCTTCTTCAAAGCATTTTTTACCTCTGTATTCCTTAAGCTATAAATCAGAGGATTCAACATTGGGATGATAAGTGTGTAGAACACAGCTACAATCTTGCTTTTCTCTGGTGAGGAGATGGACCCAGGCTGGGCATACATGAAGAACACAGTTCCATAGAATAAACTCACCACTGCTATATGAGAGCCACAGGTAGAGAAGGTCTTACTCCTACCATGGGTGGAGGGGATCTTCAGGACAGTGGAAAGGATGTAGGCATAGGAAACCAGAATGATAGTTATGGTGGAGATGATGATGAGAGCAGAGAGAATAAACAGCACAATCTCATTCACAAAAGTGTCAACACATGAGATCTTGATCAGAGCTGGGACATCACAGAAAAAGTGGTCCAGCCTATTTTCTCCACAGAAACGTAAGCTGAAGGTGAATCCTGTTTGTATCATGGAGTTGATGCAGCCACAGATATAGGAGCCAGCCACCAAACGAATACAAGCTGGCTGAGACATATGGACTGTGTACAAGAAAGGTGAGCAAATGGCTGAGAAGCGATCATATGCCATCACAGCCAAAAGGAAACCTTCTGTTCCAACAAAAAGAGCAAAGAAAAAGAATTGTGTTGCACATTCATTATATGAAATTTTCTTTTCCTTGGAGAAAATAGTAGCTAGAGTTTTAGGCGCAATGACTGTGGAATAGCAGAGATCTAAAAAGGATAAGTTTTGGAGAAAGAAATACATTGGTGTATGAAGTCTGGAGTCTATTTTAATGACAGTTAACATGCTGATGTTTCCCAATACAATGACCAGATAGATAAGCAAGAACAGTAAGAATAAGGGAACCCGTGCTTCCGGAGATGTCCAGAATCCCAGCAGAATGAAGTCTGTCAGCACAGTATAGTTCCTGCTCTGCTCCGGTTTCATAACTGAGACCTAACTGAAAAAATAGATCACAGGGCAGTGTGGTCAACTTGTGGTTCCTATTCGGGGGAGGACTGTTAATGTACATTGATGCATTTTCAGTTTTTTACTTGACTTAGTCAATGTACTGCCAAAACTTAAGCTATTCATTAGCTCTAAGATAATAAGCCCCTATATAAAGTGAGACATGTGAGTAGGAGACACCTAAGAAAGTTTTACATGCTTTCCAAACATTCAGTACATCAAAGTCCATCTCTGTCCAATGGGAGCATCTAATACCTGCTGTATGATTTCGCTGCGAGAATCATATGAAACACATCATAAAGCTGTAGTATTTGTAATGGCCCAAACATATTAAAAATTTAATAGTAGTCAAAAGCTTAAACACATACACATATAATCCTTTGAAATTTAGAAATGATTGCTTCATCCACACCACAAAATGCAGTTAATTTGGTTCCTTTAAAACAATATTTACTGAAGGAAAAACTGTAAATTTGAAAGAGATCAAGGAAGGATATCTAAAATACTTTGGAGGAAGAAAACAGAAGTGGAAATTATGTGATTACATTATAATCTCAAAAATAAAAGTAAAGAACATGTCATATGTACGTAATGACCTTAGGACACAGGGGTTGCAGTATCACAAGGTGAAGTACCGGCCTGGAAGAATGTCATCCATGTGAAAACTCAGCCTTGTGTCCCTCGTACTAATCTTATACTCTTCTGTTTTCTGCTTCATTTACTGCTCATCTATGAATGCCAGTGACTTGTTTTGGGGGCAGCCAAACTCCAGCATCTCTTTTCTCTTACTATTATAGACATACTAATTGTTTATGTAAAAATGTCATGGCAGACATTTATAATTAACTTCCCCAACAAGAAGTAATTTTCTCTATAATCACAAAACATGAAACGAAAATGTCAGAGTCTGTATTATACAGACTCTCATGTAATTCTTTAGTAAATATAAACACTATCAAATATCAAAAAGTACACAAATACAAAATGACTAAAATACCTGAAAAGTTATAACTAAGTAGAAGAATGAATTTTATAATCCTGGGGAACTAACTGGTATGTTTAATATCAGATCTACAAAAAAGGAACTCAATGAACCTTTGAATTTGTACATTTTTATTTCAAAATACCATACAATAAAAAGTAAAACGGAGACAGAAGAAATGAAGGTGGCTTAGCTGTCATATCTCTGAAGGACAAAAGATTTTGTCTATAAAATAATGATGCTTTGATTCATATAAATTTGGATTCTAACTCATGCTCTTTCTGCCACTGACTGAGTCATCTCAGGAACTTGGTTAAATACCATGTTTATACTTAATTACCAGTAACCTATGAATTAGAAAATTGACACAATGGATTGTCATAAGAATCGTCCAGAGTTACATATAAAAGTGAAGTAAAATATATAGCCCATGGAAAATGGGAAGTATTGAGTAAAAAAAGATCTACAGGAAAATAAATAAGATCTACAGAAAAACTACAATTTTTTATTTTTGAAATGCAAATACCCTACTACTCAAATCAAGCTACCTAAAAAAACACCTCACTAAAGAACTTTGAAAGTTTTTTAAAGTCATATTAGGAAAAGTATAACAATTGACAAAAGTAATTTGTCTTTCATATGTATTCTTCAAGTACCAACCCTCACCTACCACGTGGCCCTTGTATCCCCTTCACCTCATTAGCCTCAGAATAAATTCCTTTGCTGGGTCTTCGATTCAAACATCAAGAAATGTCTCTTTTATATTGTGTAAATGGGAAACTGAAAGTACCTCTTACAACTGCAGTCCTTTAATCCAGCTGCATAATACTTTCAAACAAAGAAAGAAAATCAGAAACTTGTATTATATACGCATATATTTCTATTTAAAATAAAATAAGCCCTAGAGGTCAATTAGGTCAGTGTTTGCTACACTTTCTGACTCAGTAGAATCACCTGGGAAGTGGTTTGCTTTTCTATTTAATACTTTTTCCTGGGTAACACCTTAGTACTAATTAATCTGAAATTGTGAAATGTCTACAGTTGAGATGAGTATAGGGTAGGATTTCTTCATTTTCTGATTCCTGCTGACTCTTATAATTTCAGTCTATGAAGAAGTTCACAGATAAAGTAGGTTTATATTTCCTCACTCAAATTAGTCATTGATTATGAAGAATCTTTGAAAGGATATTATATTATTTCACAACTACTGCTTCTAGGAGTCCCTGCCTTTATTCAACAGAAACGTAATAAACCTAACCCATTTCTTTTATTTCCGATGTAAGGTCATGCTGAGAAGAGGATCTCACATTTGTAATATTGCTCACTGGATAAACACGTAATACTGATGCTTGATATAAAAAAAAAAAACCCAGACCCAATCCCGTTAAGATATACATCTTACCTTCAGTATTTTATGATTTTGTAATTTCCACTTTATGTATATAGCTTTTATCAGCCTTGAAAGGCTATTTAGGAATAAAATGAAAATAGAAAAACTTTTTATATACAATATTAGATCTTTATATGGAATATTTGAAGATGATTTTGAGTTATGAAGTCCAAAGAATTGAATATAAAATGTTGTGTATTTAAATTACAGGTGATTTTCTGATTACTATCAATTTATAAAAATAAGGGCTAATCTAAAATTAGCAATAAAAATCAAAGTGATATAGATATACTACTTTCTCAAACTATTTAAATCAAATCAGTAATTCTGTAAAATCATTAATTCATTTAAATAATATTAATTTATGAAAGTTCATCTTGATGTTGATCTCCAGGATAATTTCTCATTAGAGTGGGCTGCCTCTATGTTAAGAAGCGATCACACTAGACTATAGGCAATGAGAGTCTCCCCATGCCCAATATTATATCAATCACACTATGCTAGATATATGAGGAATACTGCAATGACAAACATGAGAAGGCACAGCAGTATCAAGAAGCAATCTGAAGATGAAGCCCCTGGGGCTGTGCCTCACTGAGGTACATTCATTGCAGCTGTGCAAAACAGTGCTATTTGCACCTGCTTACTGCAGGTCTTCCTGAAGGGCTTCTGCCAATTTTTCTTAAAATTTGCAAAGTAGTCTTTACTATCTACTACACAGTCAATCAAAATGATAATACATGGTTCAAAACTTCACATAGCATACATGTTAATATTTAGTTTTAAAGTCACTACATATTCTGACAACACATTTCTAAAATTATAAAATCTGGATGGGGAAACAATTTAGTGAGTAAAGCACTTGTCACATACTGTGAGAGTTTGAATTCAGATTTCCAGAAGTCACACAAAGTTGTATGCAATAAGATGAGCTTGCAATTCCAGAAGTCCTATGGCAAAGAGAATGTGGAGATAGAAGAAATGATGGAAGTTGGTGGGTTACCTTAGCTTGGTGTATGCAAGGGTTACAACAAGAAATTCTTTCTCAAATAAGATAGAAGGTGATGAAAGACAGATGACAAATTTTCTCTCTGACTTTTGTGACAAACCCCCCCACCCATGCTTCCTCATGCAAATACACACACACATATATACACACTCACATACACACACACAAAAATACAAACACAAACAAACACAACCACTTAAGAAGGCTTTTGAGTATATGAGTATAGCATATAAAACATATAAAATGCTGTGAACTTGGAAAAGTGATCCTGAAGATCAACTAGCTTGGAGAATGAGGTTATTCTTTGGAGAAAAAAATAGGGCTATTACTTTGAACATGTCTTATACTTTAAACATGATTTTTCATAATTATACTGAGTTTATCTATCACAAATTTTAGATAAAATTCAATCATAACTCTTTAATGTCAATGAGAAACAATGAATATATGATATTGATCAAACTTACAGAAATCTTTACTTAACTAAATAATAATAATAAACTCCAAAGAAGTGAAGGGAAAAATGTTTTTCCAATGCACAAATTAAAAATATTTTATTTTATTTTTAATTGAAAAATAAGATGATATGGCAATTTGAACAACACTATACTACATTTATTTAGGGTATATGAATAACTCGAAAAAAGATGTAAATTTTTGTAAGGGAAAAACTATAAGTATTTGCTAGTCTTTCAAATTGAAAATTAAAATGTGACACATTTTGCTGCCTTATATAGGCATATACTACTCTATAATTAAGACAATATAAAATATTATCCTGGTGGTACAATAGTATATGCAAGTGACCCTAAAATTCCACTGAGACGCTCCTAGAGCTGATAAACACTTTCAGCAATATAGCTGGATACAAAATTATCTCACGGAAATAATCAGCCCTCCCATAATCAAATGAGAAATGGGCTGAGAAAGAAATCAGGGAGACAAAACCTATCATGATAGTCTTAAATAATATAAAATTATATATATATATATTCATATATTATATATAAATTTTATATATATACTTACATATATGTATATAACTATATAAGTGTATATATGTATATAAAATTTATATGTATATAAATATAAACATATAATATATATGTAAGTATGTAACATATATATAATTTATATATATGTATATATGTGTGTATATGTGTGTGTATAAATGTATGTATATATGTATAGATATGTAATTATATATAGAGAGAGAGTTACACATATACATTATACACATATACATTTTACATTTATACATATACATTATATATGTGTATGTGTATAAATGTATATATATGTATAGATATGTAACTCTAATGAAGCAAGTCAAACACTAGCATGTTAAAAACTTGAAGAAAGAAACTGAAGAAGATATCAGAAGATGAGAAGATCTCCCAAGCTCATGGGACAGTAGGACTAATATGGTAAAAATGACTATTCTGCAAATGAACAAGGAGGCCTAAGTCCAGCTCTTAGAGGACAATATGGTCCTGTCTGCAAGCATAACAGAGTATCATTATTAGTGTTAGGGATTGGTGCTTGTCCATGGAATGGATGAGTCTCAGGTCGGGCCAGTTATTTGTTTGCCATTCCCCCAGTCTCTGCTCCCTCCCCTTAAGTATAGGCTTCATGCCTAGCAGTAGGTGACTGACACAATAAACTTGGTGACATCTTTGGAGGCTTTTTTTCCCTTCATAATAAAAGTTCTCTCAGAGATTTTTCTTTAAAATAAAATGTTTTATTTTTATTTTATTCTATTTTATCTATATTTTTTCTTCTTTCTTGTTCTACATTTCGTGTGTGTGTGTGTGTGTGTCTGTGTGTGTGTGTGTGTGTGTGTGTGTGTGTTTGTATTATGGCCCCAATTAGTGTTTGGGAGGAAATTTCTGAATGTGTCTCTGTTATTATGCTTTCTCTTAAACTCTTTTCCTTTTGTTTGCTCATTTTTTGTCCAATTCTGATGTGTTAGTTTTATCTTACCTTATTTTATTTTATTTAGTTTAATGTTATCCCTTAAAAGCCTATTTTTTTCCTAATTAGAGACAGAAAGGGAGTAGATCTGTATGGGATGGGGGTATAATGTATCTAGGAGTAGAGGGATGAGAAACAGTAATCAGGATATGTGAACAAAAAAATTATTTTCAATAAAGTGAAGAATAAAAAAGAGAGAAAAACATACATTATAGTGTAGAATATATGTGTTTTATGCACATTCTCTATATTGCCATACAAATACATTTAAAATATGTAGTCAATAGTCAAGCCTTATTGGAATTAGTAGCTTTATTATTTTGATAAACTAATCTTTCATGATATACTCATTCAATATGAAAAACTAAACAGACATGTGAAAATTTTCCATATCAAGAAATTCCCTAAAAGAAACCATCTTAGTTTATTATTTTGTAGCAAAATAGAACATTTGAAGTTGGAAATTTATTTTCCACAGTTCTGCAGATGGAGATCAAAGTATCAGGATCTGCCGAAGAAAGGGCCTTCTTCCTGGTCCCCACATAGTAGAAGATGGAAAAGCCCAACTTCACAAGTCTTTTTATTAGCAACATTAATCCATTCATGAGTACTGAAGGATATATCCATAAACTCTGCCAATCCCTTGGGTTAAAAACCTTAGTCTCTTAGTCTCCAGTTTGCTCTTTGGAAACACAGTTGATTTCTTTTCTCCCTCAGTGGACTGCACAACACCTTTTGAAACTATGTAAAGCTAGCCAGAAAGGATACTGGCCTCTGCAGTTGAAGTTGATTGTCTGTGTTTTTCAGACTAAGTGAGAAATGTCTTCAGTAATAACATACTACCATCTAGTTATGGGAAGCATACAAGAGCTATTGCAATAATATGTAGTAGTTTGGCTACCTCTGGGGTCTCCTTGACTCAGGAAGGTGTGCCACACCTGACACTGGAATTTTCATTTAATATCCTATGTTTTCTGTAGCAATATTGTCCATTCATGCAGGAAACTTCTGTTAAAAATCTTTTGTTATGTATTATATATTTGATTAGATTATAAGCTTGTATATTTCCATAAAGCTTCTTCATATATCCTTAATTTTGACTATACCACCCTTATACTTTCTTTTCCCCAAACTTCCTAGTCCTATAGAAATATTTAATCTCAAGAAAACAATCCTCTCCTTTTATGTCACCTGCATTTTGCTATGTCTAGTAATTATTTTTCCCTTTGGCTGGAGTAAAAAATAGGTTTCCATAGAGTTTTTCATGTACTTTCATTTTGAGTAAGCTTTCCACCATCCCCTAATTTTTCCATTCTCTGCTGCTTTACTTCTCTATTGTGACCCCTTCAGTGTGTTTTTCCTTCTCTACAGCCTAAAGTATTATAGAATTTTCTGTAGAGCCTGGTCTAGTGGTCATAAATTCTTTTAATCTATTTTTATCATGGAAAGTTTGTTTTCATCCTCTAATTTTAATAGTCAGTTTTGTTGGGTATAACGGTCAAGGGTGGCAGTTGTGGTGTTTCAGAACACATCTTTCCAGACAATTCTGGCTTTAAAACTTCTTTTTTTTTTTTAATTTTCGAAGTTTTTTTATTTACATTCCAGATCATTTCCCCTTTCCTGTTTCCTCCCTCCCTGAAAGTCCCATAAGCCCCCTTCCCTCCCTTTGTTCCTCATTCAACCCCCTCTCGCTTCTCTGTCCTGGCATTCACCTATATCCAGTCTTTCCAGGACCAGGGGTCTCTCCTTCCATCGTTTTGGAAATCTATTGATATGCAAATTGTGTCTAGGGTATTCCGAGATTCTGGGTTAATATCCCCTTATCAGTGACTGCATACCATGTGTGTTCTTTTGTGATTGGGTTACCTCACTAAGGATGATATTCTCAAGTTCTATCAAATAACTGATGGGGTATTCTTCTGGTTAGCCTGTCTCTTTAACCGACTGAATCCTCTTGTTAAGCTTTCAATGGCCTTCCTTGATTTTGTGCTTCTAATGTGCCAGTTGCAATGTTTTCTTGTGAATTTTCTTTTCTACTCTTTCTTAATTGGTGTTTTGAAGGCCTCTTACACCTGGATTAGCATCTCTTCCTTTGGTTTAGAATTTTTTCTTCCAGGGTTTTATTAAAATTATTGTCTGTGCTTTGGATGTGATTTTTTTTTCTGTGCTCATAATTCAAGAGTTAGGTCTGTTCATGGTATCTAAAAGCTCCCCCAAATTCCATTCATTTTTTAAAAATTTATCCTTGACCTATACTGATAGATTCAATTCCTCCACTTTATCTGCAGTTTCTGACAGTTTTCCACTTGATTTATTCTATTGGTGAAGTTTTCTACTCCCATTTTTATTTAACATATTGAGCTTCTCTGTTCTAGCATCATTTCAATTTGAATGTTATTCATTTTATCTCATCTTGAATTATATTTTCATATCTTGTACTGATGTCTTCATTTCATTTA
Organism: Tokudaia tokunoshimensis; assembly: GCA_036184795.1. Lineage (NCBI taxonomy): Eukaryota > Metazoa > Chordata > Mammalia > Rodentia > Muridae > Tokudaia > Tokudaia tokunoshimensis. Next base: position 52,469,722 of record BTHU01000007.1, read on the forward strand.
TCTCTGTTCACTTTTGGTGTCTTTGTCGGAGTATATTTATGGCTGCTTTGAGATTTTAGGAGCATTACAATTATTCTTTGGAATTCATTGTAAGTTCTTCTAAGTTATTCTTTATTATTATTATTATTATTATTTATTTATTTATTTATTTACAGTCCAGTCTTTATCCACCTTCCGGTCTGCCCTCTGACTGCTCCATATCCCATACCTCCTCCCCCACCCCGACACCACCCCCAACCCCCACCTCATCTCCAAGAGGATGTCACCACCCCCAACACCCACCCCACCAGAACTCCCCACTCCCTAGGGCCTCAAGTATCTTGAGGGTTAGGTGCATCTTCTGTCACTGAGTCAAAACCTGGCAGTCCTCTGCTATATATGTGTTGGGGGCCTCATATTAGCTGGTGTATGCTGCCTGGTTAGTGGCTCAGTGTCAGAGCAATCTTGGGGATCCAAGTTAGTTGACACTACGGATCTTCCTATAGGGTTGCCTCTTCCAGCTTTTCCTTAATTCAACCACAAGGGTCTCCAGCTTCTATCCATTGGTTGGGTATAAATATCTGCATTTGACTCTCAGCTGCTTATTGGGCCTTTCGAAGGGTAGTCATGCTAGGCTCCTGTTTGTAAGCACACAATAGTATCAGTAATAGTGTCAGACCTTGGGGCATCCATCCTTGAGATGGATTCCAACTTTGGCTTGTCACTGGACCTCCTTTCCCTTAGGCTCTTATCCATTTTTGACCCTGCCATTATTTCAGACAGGAACAATTTTGGGTCAGAGTTTTTGACTGTAGGATGGCAACCCTATCCCTCCACTTGATATCCCTGTCTTTCTTCTGGAAACTGGAACTCTACAAGTTCCCTCTCCCCACCATTGGGCATTTCATCTAAGGTCCCTCCCTTTGAGTCCTGAGACTCTCTTACCTCCAAGGTCTCTGGTACATTCTAGAGAGTGACCCCACCTCCTTCCTATGAGGTTGCCTGTTTCTATTCTTTCTGCAGGCCCTCGGGGATTCAGTCCTGTCTCCCTCCCCCAAACCTGATCATATTCCCCTCTTCCCTCCCTGTCCCCTTTCCCACCCAAGTCTCTTCCTCCCTCTCCACGCCGCCCCCCCAGTATTGCTTTCTTCTCCCTCCAAAGTGGGATTGAGGCATCCTCAGTTGGGCCTTTTGGGTTGTTGACCTTCTTGAGTTCTGTGGATTGTATCCTGGGTATTCTGTACTTTTTAGCTAATAGCAGCTTATTAGTGAGAACATACCACGCATGTCCTTTTGGGTCTGAATTATCTCACTCAGGATGCCTGAAAAACTCAAGATGTCCTCATTCTTAATAGATGAGTAGTATTTCATTGTGTAAATAAATCACATTTTCTGTATCCATTCTTCTGTTGTGGGACATCTGGGTTGCTTCCAGCTTCTGGATATCACAAATAAGACCTCTATGAACATAGTGGAACACGTGCCCCTGTGACATCTTTTGGGTATATGCCCAAGATGGGTATAGGGGGGTCTTCAGGTAGATCTATTTCTAATTTTCTGAGAAACCTCCAGATTGATTTCCAGAATTGTTGTACCAGTTTGCAAATCCCATCAGCAATGGAGAAGTGTTCTTCTTTCTCCACATACTTGGCAGCATGTGCTGTCACCTGAGTTTTTGATCTTAGCCATTCTAATTGGTATTAGGTGGAGTCTCAAAATCATTTTGATTTGCATTTCCCTGATCACTAAGGACTTTGAACATTTCTTTAAATGCTTCTCAGCCATTTGAGATTCCTCTGTTGTGAATTCTCTGTTTAATTATTGTTGGTTATTTCTATACATTTAGAACTTTTTCAAGGAGACATATCATATCATATCTGATTTAGTTTATAGTAGTGAGTCACTATCATCTAGCTTTTATCCATCTATCTGTATATCTGTCATCTAACATCTATCATCTGTCTATATCTGGCTGTCTATAGCCTATCTATCATCTTTTTCATTTATCTATCTCTATCTGTCATCTATCCATCTATCTAGCTGGTTAGCTATTATCTATTTCTCTAGTTAGCTAGGTATTATCTACCATCTGCCTATCATCTATCTTTCATCTATCTATCTATCTATCTATCTATCTATCTATCTATCTACCTATCTATATCTGTCTATCTATCTATATCATCTATCCTTCCATCTAGCTAGCCAGCTATTACCTAATTATCTAGTTATCTATCCAGCTGTTACCTGTCATCTATCTTCTATGTATGTATGTATGTATGTATCTATCTATCTATCTATCTAATCTATCATCTATTAATAATCTATGTGCCTAATCTATCTATATCTATCATCTATCTAGATCTATTGATCTCAATATCTATCATCTATTCATTCATCTAGCTAGAGAGCTATTATCTACTTAGCTATCTATTTAGCTATTAACTATCATCTATCTATCACCTATCTTTCATCTATTACATACATATATAATTTATCTATCATCATCATCTACATATTTTCTATCCACCATCTATCTATCATCATCTACCTCTCTTCTCTTAATTGCTTTTATATATCAGTAGACACATGTGCAATGTTCAGGAGTGGACTGAGATTTAAGATCGTTGAGACGTTTTCCTCTACTGGACTCATCCTAAGAACTACAGGTTCTATACCTGATCATCTTTTGAGACCCCAATGCTATCTGAACTAATAGTCACTGTCCAAGTACCAGCATATCATGTGCTTGTCTTCTTTGCTATCTCTTGAAATGGCTTTCCATACCATAATATTTTCTAGTCAATCAGAAGTTGGGGTCAAGAAATTCTGGAAAATCCATGTATAGAATTAGAGGAACTAAACAAAGATGAAAAGGACAGGAAAGATATGGGCTTAACTGGCAGCTTTAGGGAAGCAAGATCTCAGAGAAGTTGGATGGCCTATATGGTGGAAAGAAGATGACATAACCAGAAGTATGGTATATGAGATCCTACATCAGCCAGCCAGCCAGGCAGCCTGTAAGTTCAAGGAAGTAAGAATCTTAGAACAGTGCATGAAGTCAAAACTGAGTGGTCTGGAAGCACTGGGAAGCATAATAAGAGGTTTTGGAAGGAATATAGGCTGGAACAGAGCAGGATCTACCAGCTGGTAGAGGAAAGCAAGATTCCAGTGACCTACATGGCAGAACCAAGTTGGACTTACAGAGAAGAGAGAGCACAGGGAAACAAGGAGTCTCTGGTGACACAAGAAAAATCTCTCTCCATTTTACAAGATTTAAATTTTTGTTGGAAGAAGTTAAGGTTTTTTAAAAGAGAAATCATAACTATAAAAAATTATATAAAATTAATAAAGAACAATAGGATGCATAATAGGCAATACAGGGTACTGGAGCTGGAACCCAGCTGGTTTAGAGCTGTTAGCTCTCTAAAATCTATCTCAGTAATTTCCACCACCACCTTGGTGTCTGCACTGCCATGTGTCTCCCTGTCTGTCTTCTCCCTCACACACAGGCAAGATAAAATACATCTACTGTAAAACAGTCGCACTTGGATTCGAACTATAAAGCTAACAGGAAAAAAAAATCTGTATTTCTTTTCAGAGTTTGTTTTGTTTTGTTTTAACATCCTTTTAAGTTAGATGTCCTCTTAACATAAAGGAGGGGAAAGTTTAGAAGCACACAATAGAATATTCATCACATGACTAGCACCCTGAGCCGAGCTGGGCTGCTTCTACCTGTCCCTGGCTGACAGCATCTTGATTTTGATTGGACACTTGCCAGAGTCATTAGCATAGTGTACCCTGACCTGGATTAGGGAACAGCAACCACTTAAAAACAGAATTTGCAGGACCTGAGCCAGAGCTGACACCTGGACAAAAAGCTGGCCAAGAAGGAAGGACTCAAGAGCACTGAAAAACAAGCCCTTCCGGTGCTTTTGTGGACAGAGAAGTAACCACTTCTTTACACTAATGTAGGTTAAAACAATTTTTTTCAAAATAATCGCACACAGATACACACACACTAAATTAGGTCTGTGTCTTATTTTGTGTGTGTGATGGTGATTATGATAAAATACTCTAAAAAAAATAGTTTGGGGGAGAAAAGTTTTATTTGATTCCAAATGTTTTCAGGTTACAACCCATCATTTTGTGTAAATCGGTGGCAGCTACTTGAAACAACTGGTCATATTTCACTCACAGTCAAAAAGCAGAAAGCAATGAATTGTTGTCTTTAGTCAATTCTCTCTCTCCTTAATCACTGCAGGACCCAGCTCATGAAATGGTGTAACCCCTTTTAGTGTGAATCTATCCATTTAAATTAGCCCAGTTAAGAAACTCACACAAACACATCTACACAGTGGAATACTATTAAGCTATTAAAAATAAAGATATCGGGAATTTTTGCAGGCAAATGGATGGAACTTGAGAATATCATCCTGAGTGAGGTAACCCAGTCAGTCCCAAAAGAACATGCATGATATATACTCACTTATAAGTAGATATTATTAATCAAAAATACAGGTACCATGCCACACTCCACAGACCCAAAGAAGCTGAACAAGAAGAAAGGCCCAAGAGAGGCAGCTTGAATCTCACTTAGAAGAGGCAGAAGAAGAGAAGGAACAGAGGAGGTAGATGGGGAGGAATATGGGGGATTCAGGGTCAGGTGTGGGTAAAGAGAGGAGATATGGCTAGATGGCCATGAAAATAAATGGAAATCTACAACTGATGGGGGTAAGAAGGTGGGAACATCTCCAGAACTAAACAGAGACCTGGGATAAGTGAGCACCCAAGAATCAATGAGGATGCGACTCACAGCATTTTGAATATGGAACCTGAAGAGACCACATCCTGTAGCTAGGTAGGAACCCCAATAGAATGATAGGGACAGCAACCCTATCCAGAAAATTTTCAACCCAGAATTTATCCTGTCTATAAGAAATGCAAGGGGGGAGGGGATGGAGCAGAGACTGAGCAAATGGCCAACCAAAGCCATCCCAATTTGAGATCCAGTCATTCCATGCGCAAGCACTAATCCATGACATTATTAAAGATATTCTGTTAAGCCTGAAGATAGGAGCATGTTGTCCTCTGAGAGGCTCTACCCAACAGCTGACTCAGACAGATACAGATATGGATAGCCAAACAGTAGACGGAGCTTGGGGACTCAAATGGAAGAACAGGAGGAAGGATTGTGAGCCCCTAAGGGGATAGTAACTCTACAAGAAGACCAGCAGAGTCAACTAACCTGAACCATTGGGTTTCTCAGAGTCTGAACCACCAACCAAAGAGCATACGTGGGCTGGACCTAGGCCTCCCTGCACATATGTAGCAATGTGCAGCTTGGTCTTCATGTGGGTCCTGAACAACTGGAGCAGAGACTATCCCAAAAGTTGTTGCCTGTGTGTGGGATATGTTCTTCTAGCTGGGCTGCCTTGCCTGTCCTCAGTGGGAGAGGAAGTGCCTTGCCTTGAAGAGTGCCAGGGTCTGGGGTTACCCAGGGGTACCCCACTGGCTCAGAGGAGAAGGGGAGGGTAGGATGGGAGAAGGGTTGTGGGAAGAAATTACTGGGAGGGAATCAGTGAGCAGAATGTAAAGTGAATAAATAAAACAAAAAATAAATTAAAGAAAAAAAGAAAATCCCACTCAGGCATGTCCATGGGCCAAAGGAATCTTTAAAAGGAGGGCCATTGAGACCCTCTTTCTAGGTGACTGGAGATCCTACCAAATTAACAATTGAAAAGAAACACCAAAGAATAACCAGAATAATAATTCTTATTTATGATAAATTTAAAGAAAACATTATACAGATTCATACCCAAAATTGGTTAAAATGTTAAATGAAAATAAAAACAAAACATATTAACAATAATGACTGAAAGATCAAATATGTTATATACCAGGGCTGGCTATATATCTATAACAACAATCAACAATGATTGTCTTTATTCTGTGAGATTACTTTTTTATATCACTCTACATTCACTGGATATATATTTGGCTAAGAAAATTCCTAGAATCATCCAGGTGTTTGGGTCAACCAAAATTCTTTAGCATCTAGTGCCACCATTTTCTCCTTTAGAAGAATGATGGTCAAGACTGTCTGTGGTAAATATGTGTGTTATTTATTCCTATCCTCTCCTGGGAAGACATGAACAAGTGTCTGTTCATGCCAGATATGGCACTATGAGAGACAAATGAAAAGTTTCCATCTAAGTCTGGCTTGGATGACCATTGTGTCTATGGGGGTTAAGGAGCATGGTGACTCAAAGATGCATTACTGAAAAGTGACACAGCATAGTGAACAAATTGTGAAACCTTTGTCACTGAAGCTCCTTGCCCAGAAAACTCCACCAAATACTCTCCCCTTGCCAGAAATCCTCACTAGTTTTATATCCACATGGAGGGGCTTTTGAATTCCATAACTTTGTTTGCTTGCTGAATATAGTAAAATTCTGTGAAATTTTAGAGCATTGGAAATTTTGTTTAGTTTCCTTTTATGAGCCTCTTTCCTCCTCCCTCCATGAGGAGATGTTCCTATTCTAAGAATATATCCACTCACAATCCACCTCTCTCTCTAGTTTTTACATTCTTTTCTACAAACTCTTCCATGATGTTCCCTGAACCCTGAGAATGTGATATAAGATACAGATTAGTTTTGTCCATTTATGCTTAAACATTAGGACACTGTCACAGAGTCACTTATTTCCATAAGCTTGAACAGATTTGAGTCTTTGCATTAATCACATTGCACTGAAAAAGTAGTTGGTCAAGGCTAAAAATATCAGTAATCTGCAAGTACAGACTCTAATGTCTACAGGGGATCTTGGCAAGCACAGACTAACCATATTTTGTCACTTCACATTTTTGGCATATGACCTGTTTACATATTTTTGTTCTGTCTTGGAGTATCTGTGACATAGGCTTTGAGTCTATTCATAAAGCAGTTTGCTGAATCCTTAATTTGTCACTATTGTACCATTGACCTCTCTTTCCTGACATGTTAGCAGTGTAGCATGCAGGATGCATATCTTATCAGGACTGTGAGGGAAAAAATCAATCCCCAACAATGAACAAAGTATATTTCAGAACTAAGAAAGTCAGCTAGGAAATACCAGCTTCCTCTATCACAGTTTGATTTCCCCATGCCCTGCAAACAAAGCTTGCAGTGCTCTCAACTATATTGACTTACTCTATAGTTCTGTCATGGAATCAACAGCAGTAACAATAACCTTATGGTTTTGAAGGCCTTCATAACCAACAATTCACAGGGAGGTAGCTCACTCCAGCACTGAGATTTCCACCAAAATTGTGGCTCCTCAGAGTGCTTTCCCCCAAACACGTATAGTGCCTTTGTTAAAACCCTCAACTATTTTTTTGTCCTCCCAAAAGCTTCCAAATCTATATGACACTCAAAAGATAACATATCATGAAAGAAATTTTACAGGGAATAAACAAGATCCTTAAAAATAAATCACCTTTCATTATTTATTCAAGTAAATTCCTATTGTTTTGGTATTTAGTAGGCAATGATATAATGAGATAAAACATTAGTATGGTTCTATACAGCATGAAAGATCCCATAACTTGAATGAAACATTACTCAAAAAAACAATGTTGGAGAAAATCAGTATACATAGAATATACTACCACATCTAGCACTCCCTAATCCACACTTATTATCCATGAGTGTCCTGGGATTTGGCTATTTCTGTCACTCCACTGCACATCTCCTTATCCCCAGCGTTCTTGATCAAGCTAATTTTCACTCCTCTAAAGTTCAAAAAGAAGCAGGGCTGCAATCTTATTTCTCCTTTAGCCATATATAGTTGCTGAAGATGCTTCCGGTTATGTGAACATTCTCTACCTCCAATTATTTTACATATGTGTGTGTGTGTGAGTGAGTGTGTCTGTGTGTGTGTGTGTGTGTGTGTGTGTGTGTGTGAGTGAGTGTGTCTGTGTGTGTGTGTATTTACTTGGGAGATATGCACACAATATACTCTTTGAGGGAATAATTGCTTAATCTTTCTAAGCTATGCTGTTTTGTCCTGAGTGTCTTCTGTGAACAATTGCTGGGCTTTATCCAGAAGCTGAAAGGCACACCACTTGGCTCTCTGCCAGTATTTTCCTTAGGACGCCTTGCTAAGAATCTTTTCATATTTGCCTTTAAGAGACCTACATAAGCACTGTTGTTATCTATTTTGCCCCTTGCTTTTTGTCTACCATCTTCTTTATAAAACCAAATTAATTGAGAGCCTAATTAATTCAGATCTTCTACTTCACAATGATTTGCCCAATTATGGAGTTCAGCAAATCTACTAAGACTCAATATCTGTCCTAAGGTCCCTTCTACATCAACTGTTTTGTTAAAACCCCTCTCTCAACTAATCATCAAATACTACATCTTGTATATCAAGTTACCAGAGTATGAGTTTTTCTTCTATTATCCTCTAGCTTCTTATAATCATGGACTCCACCAAAGATCCTTGGATCAGAAACAAGTTCCCTTTAAACTGATTCAGGTTATGGAACCTGTCTCAAGGAAAGAAGGGCAGAGACATTACTGTTTCCCCACTTTCATAGCAGTCAGAGTCCTGTCCATCCCCATCTCCCAATCTCAGAATATAAGTGTAAAAGGTCCTTTCATTCTTTATCTCTTCCATAATTAAAACATTCAGATACCTGATTATCATAGTTTCCTATCATTATTGTGGCTCCCTTATGCATGATGCATTAGGACTTTCCCTTTCTCTGTGTTAAAAGTTAAACTTAAATGGTATGATCTGTCACTTCAGCTTTTTTTCACCTCAGTACTTACCATGAGTTCTAAGTCCTTGGATCCCAGGATGAACTGTTTATCACATTTTTAATGTGTACAGTCTTGCCACTGGATTACAATAGCCCCAATAAATGACTCCTTTTTCTTCTTTTTTAACCACTTTCCCTGGTAAATTTCAGGCTAATGATTAATGGTTCACAATAAGCTTTCATACCAAATGCATGTTATGATCATGTTTTCATTTAGCCAATATCACAATGCCTTTGAACTTGTAATAAAATGTAATATACACATATGTCATAATTTTTAGAAACTATATGGGTCAATTTTCATATTTGCTACATAGACAAATGCAATTATACTATAAGCAGAGAATTTGATTTGCTTTTAGTACAAACAAAATAATATTCTATGCATCTATTCTAGAATTATTACTATATAAAACTTATGAAATTATCTTTGTTGCCATATACAATAGGAAAAAATTGCCTACTAAATAAAGGCTTCATAAATATCACTGAGAACAATTCCCTCCTAATATTTTTTTTGCAGCATCCTTCACATCTCTATTTCTTAGACTATATATTAGAGGATTCAACATGGATGTTATAAGTGTGTAGAACACAGCTACAATCTTGCTTTTCTCTGGTGAGGAGATGGACCCAGGCTGGGCATACATAAAGAACACAGTTCCATAGAATAAACTCACCACTGCTATATGAGAGCCACAGGTAGAGAAGGTCTTACTCCTGCCATGGGTGGAGGAGATCTTCAGGACAGTGGAAAGGATATAGGCATAAGAAATGAGAATGATAGTTATGGTGGAAATGACGATGAGAGCAGAGAGAATAAACAGCACAATCTCATTCACAAAAGTGTCAACACATGAGATCTTGATCAGAGCTGGGACATCACAGAAAAAGTGATCCAGCCTGTTTTCTCCACAGAAATGCAAGGTGAAGGTGAATCCTGTTTGTATCATGGAGTTGATACAGCCACAGATATAGGAGCCAGTTACTAACTGAACACAGACTTTTTGGGACATGTGCACATGGTAAAGGAGAGGGGAGCAAATGGCTGAGAACCGATCAAATGCCATGACGGCAAGAAGAAAGCATTCAGTTGTAACAAACAAAGCAAAGAAGAAGAATTGGGCAGCACAACCATTATAGGAAATTTTCTTTTCACTTGTCAAAAAGTTGGCTAAGGTTTTGGGAGCAATGACTGTAGAATAGCAAAGATCTAAATAGGACAAGTTTCTAAGAAAAAAATACATAGGGGTTTGAAGTCTGGAGTCCATCTTAATGACAGTTATCATGCTGACATTTCCTACCACAGTGACCATGTAGATCATCAAAAACACTAAGAATAAGAAGACCTGAAACTTTGGAGAACCTCTGAATCCCAACAGGATGAATTCTGTTAACTCTGAGTAATTCCTCTTCAATTCACTCTTCATAACTAATATGGAGATAAAACTGGAAAATGGGAAAATAAAATAAGTGAGGGGTCAGATCTCATTTTAGTATAAACATAAACAATTTCATAAACATATTTCATGAACATAAACAATCTGTTGCTATTGTTAAAGTCTTCCCATTTAAGAGCTTAATCCAGTGAGAGATTTTTTTCACTCTATGTGTAATAAAGGCAGATTGAGGCTCTGTGTTCTATATGGAAAAATTGAAATTCCAGAAAAATGTCTGAAATCAAGAGAAGTTTCATTTTGGATTTTCCCCTTGATTTTATGACCTGTTTACTTTCATTAAAATTTGTGAATATCAATGGTTGATACATTATAGTCTTTCTAGACTGTGCATTATTTAGAAAATTATAATATATTTTTGAGCATATATGAGAATGTTATTTGATTTGAAATGATTTTATCTACTAAAGAAAATGTAACATATCATTATACACATATAGAGATATAGACACCCGTATACAACTTTACACATGAGAGGGACTCTTTCTACTTTAGACAATACCCTCATATCATTATTTTCTCTACCTATAAGGTAATATAAATTCTTGGTGGCACAACTTAATTGCCAAAGTTAGTCATCATTTTGTTTATACTTTCTAAATAAAAAGAAGACAAGATTCTCATTTTGCTTTTCCAACCTCTTCCTCCCTCCTTCCTTCTTCTGTTTCTTGTTTTCTTCATTTGTTACTTCATTCCTTCTTTCCTATTTCATCCCTTCTTTCTTTCTTTTCTCAAACTTTTCTTCCTCCTTTCAATCTTTATCAATATATAAACACAAGTAGAGATTGAACTCTTTGACAAATTCTCTTTTAAGAAAGGTCTCCAATTATATGTACAATTGTACATACATTTATAAAATTGAAGACAATACAAGACAATTTAAATATTACTGCTACATAAAAAGAAAAAGTAAGAATTTAGGTAAGCTTGAGTAATGTTTACTTAAATATATACTGTTATATCTGTGACATATTAAGCAAAATACACTATAGATATAAAGAAGGGAAGCAAGGTTTATTTCAACTTTATGATTTAGAAAATTAAAATTAAAAATAGATTTAAATAACTCAGTGTCACTGGCTTAAGAAATATGCTTGTCTACTACTCAATAATTTATCACAGAGTAGAAAAGAATGACTATAAACAATAGTTCAATCACATACTATGAGACTGACTTTTAAATTATATAATCATACCCATTAATTTTACATGTTTACAACATGAATATATAGTTATATCCACTATATAATTGTAGTGAATAATTTAAATTATAATTTATACTAAGAAATTGTATCATAATTGCTCTTCTTGGTCTTGGAAAAACTATGAAATTTCATGTTATGCATTTGAACCTTTGAAAGTATGTTAGAGTAAAATTGGTCTATATATAATAATTGACCCTCTTGAATTTAAAGGTTAATAGCTATATAACTGATTAATATCCACAAGTAGAAAAGTGATTAAGGTCACCTCTAGCAAGGACTATTAACTAAAAGGAATTAATTTTCTTTAAATACATATTTTACATTAACAAGTTCCTGATTTTAACAGAATTATCAAAACAAGGTTTAGAAATAAATGCTACAAGAGGTGAATGTGTAGATAAAAAATGAGATACAAGATTTTTTTTACTCATTATCTTGGTAAGCACTACACATAAATTCAAGTATTCTTATGAGTACACCAAAAAATGAATACAAACAAACCTTTCATTAGCCTGAAATATTTCCACAGCATTGATTGTAATTGTTCAGTGTCCAGGTCCTAACTCAGATTTTCTTGCATTAGCAAAAATTTTAGAAGATATCTTAATGCATGTTTGACAAACTTACAATTTCCTGTTCTGTTTCACTGATTAAAGTGGCAAGAAGGCCTGGAATGAATCCAGAAAGAAATTTCCCCATGGGACTGGAAACTAAGGAGTTCAGCAAGCATCACCTCTATAAAATATTCCACGGAGATCAGAAGTTTCTTGCATCAATAAGATACTTTGTGTCATGATGCAGAAAGGGAAAGAAAAATAAACAAAATAGAAATTAGTTTTTTAAAAAATGGAAAGAATGGAAAAAGATTATTAATTGGTACACTCATCAAACCTTTGGAAAATTAAAAAAGCTCTCTGGAAGACATGACAACTGACTTTCTACACAGTAGAAGCTAATAAAAAAGATACAATGTGACAAAACATACACGTGATTCCTTTTTCATAGTCTTTATTAACACATAAAAGTTCAATAATATTTTAATAGGTTATATGATTTACATTTATAGACATTTCTTATATGTTTGTGTGTTATATACATGTATGTGTGGGTGTATTTTTGTGGATATACTAACTTACAGCATCTTCCTCAACTAAGCTAACCTTAAGTTAGTTTGAAATGATCTATAATAGAATGTGACTATCACCATTGTAGCTATATCCATTGAACTTGGATATGCTTGCGTTTATGCCTACCCTGTTCTCCAGAACAGAAGTCCCAGATGTGTACCACCACACACAGCTAGGTTCAGCAGGTCTAAACTCAGATCTTCATGTTTGCAAAACAGGCAGTTTACACACTGAGCTTCTTCCCAGCCAAAGACTCATTTCTTATCTTTACTGTTAATACAATGTGTTGATATTAGTCAAGAGACAATTAATATAAAAATATTTGTTAATCAATATAAGCAACGTATCTTTTAAACTAGCTAATGGGTAAACAAAATGGGCTACCAAAAGTATACGTTGGGCCACCATCTTGACTTTGGGCATAGGGAGAAGTGTTAATAAAATTTAGTGTTAAACCTTTAAGTTCAAAAGCAAGAATGCTAGTTAGAGGACAGGACAGTTAGTGTTACTTCCTCTCTCACTGAGGCCAGACAAGACAACCCATTTAGAGGAACAGGATCCACAGTTAGAGGAAAAATATGAAAGAAATAATATGAGAGAGAAAAGGGGCTGAGAAAATGGCTCTGTTGGTAAATTGTCTTCCATAAACAGCTGAACTTAATGGATGTGACTATAATTCTAACACTGGGAGCATTATGAAATGTAGACAGCATGAATTCCCCGGAGTTCATTGGCCAGACAGTCTAAATGAATTGATAACATACGGGCATGCTCATTTGTATACATATGTGCAAAAACCACAGTAACAAATACATAATGAAAAAAGTTGTCTATGTATTTATTTATATTAATTTTTAAATTCATTTATTTATTCACTTCATATCCCAGTTGCAGGCCCCTTCTTCTCCTCATCCTCCTTCACACAGTCTCTCCACCCATCTCCCATCACCATCCCCTTCTCCTCTGAGAAGGGGTAGCTACACCCCATACCAGCCCACCCTGTTACATCAAGTCACTGCAGGACTAGGTACTTCCTCTCTCACTGAGGCCAGACAAGACAACCCATTTAGAGGAACAGGATCCACAGACAGGGAACAGAGTCTCTCCAGTTTGAGGGACCTGAATAAAGACCAAGTTGCACATCTGCAACATATGTGCAGGGAACCTAGATCCAGCACTTGTATGCTTTTTGATTGGTGGTTCAGTGTCTGGGAGCCCCAAAGGTCCCAGGTTAGTTTATTCTGTTGGTCTTCTCATGGAGTTCATATCTTTCCTGGGTTCCTCAACCTGTCCCCCAACTTTTCCCACAAGATTTCCAGAGCTCCACCTAATGTATTTCTGTGGATCTCTGCATCTGTTCCAGTCAGCTGCTAGAGCCTCTAGAGGACAGTTATGCTAGACTCCTGTCTGCAAGCATAACAGTGTATCATTAACAGTGTCATAGACTGGTTCTTGCCCATGGGATGGATCTCATGTTGGGCCAGTCTTTGGTTGGCCATTCCCATAGTCTTTGTTCCATCTTTCTTGCTGTTTTTCTTGTAGACAGGACAAATTTTGGGTCGAAGTTTTGTTGGTCTCTCTGCTGGGAGTCCTGCCTACTAAGAGTCTCATGCAAATAGATCCATATTTATCACCCTGCACAAAACTCAAGTCCAAGTTGATCAAAGACTTCAACATAAAACTGGAGACAATTTCCTGAACAGAACACCCATAATTCAGATACTAAGATCAACAATTAATAAATGTGACCTCATAAAATTGAAAAGCTTCTATAAGGCAAAGGACACCATCTAGATGACAAAATGACAGCCTACAGAATGGTAAAAGATCTTCACTAATCCTACAACTGATGGAGAACTAATGTCCAAAATATATAAAGAACTCAAGAAGTCACACACCAACAACCCAAATAACCCAACTGAAAACTGGGGTACAGAGCTAAACAGAGGATTCTCCTCAGATGAATATATAATAGCTGAGAAGCACTTAAAAAAAGTTCATCATCCTGAGTCATCAGGGAAATGCCATCAATATGACTCTGATATTCCACCTTATACCCATCAGAATGGCTAAGATCAAAAAACTCAAGGAACAGCACATGCTGGTAAACATGTGGAACAAGGGGAACACTCCTCCATTGTTGGTGGGACTGCAAACTTTTATAACCATTCTGGAAATCAGTTTGGCAGTTTCTCAAAAAAATTGGGAATAGCCCAGTTTTTTATACCACTCCTGGGCATATACCAAAAGATGTTCCACAAGGACAGTTGCTAAATTATGTTTATAGAAGCTTTATTATTAATAGACAGAAACTGCAAACAATCCAGATGCCCCTCGACTGAAGAACAGGTAAAGATGGGTTTATTTACACAATAGAATACTATTTGGCTATAAAAACCAAGGGCATGATGAAATTTTCAGACAAATGGATGGAACTAGAAAAGTTTATCTGGAGTGAGGTAACCCATACCCAAAGAACAAGCATGGTATGTACTCACTTATAAGTGGATATTATCTATAAAGTACAGGATACCCACGCTACAATCTACAGACCCAAAGAAGCTAAATAACAATGAGGGTGCAAGGAAGGATTATTGAATCTTACTCAGAAAGGGAAATAAAACTGTCATTGGAGTTGGCAGGAGAGAAGGAACTGGATGAGAGAGGGAAACGTGGCGGGGGCAGGGGGGCAGGGGTCAGGTGTAGGGAGAAACAAAGAGAGAGGGCCAGGATAGTGAATGGAAATTAGCATGGGGCCTCTCCCAAATGTGGCAGAGACCTGGGATGGGAGTCTTGTCTGTATAATTTCCTTGTGTTATTGAGCACATTATTGAGACTATTATTATTCAGAATTATTATTGGAAAATGTGTGTTAATTCCTGTAATTTTGTTGATTTTGTAATATTTTCCCTGATCTCTTTTTATTAGTAATTCTGGCACTGTTTATTTGTTCCAATGACCATTTCGTTATATTTGTCCTTCTGTTCACTAAAGTCCTTCTTTTCATATCTATGTAGAGTTCATTCATGAGTCATTAATTCCTTTAATTTGCTTTTATTTGAAAGGTTTTATTCCTTCTTTATTTTTAATATAGTTTTATTAGTCATAATAGTTTGGGTTGTCAGTTGTGATCTTTCAGAACTTGTAGTTTATCTTTTCAGGCATTCTGGCTTTACATTGTTCTGTTGATTACTCACATGTTATTCAAATGGGCCTGCTTGTAAGTGACTTGCAATTTACATTATACTTTATTCTGCATTTTTAATGTTTTAATTGTAATATGTCAGAGAGTGTTTCTTTTCTTATTCTGTCAATTTGGACTTTTTTGACCTCTTAGCTGCAAGGGGATCTCCTTCTATGGGTGTAGAAAATTAACTTTAGTGAAAATATTTCTACTCCTTTGATACAGTATTCTCATCTTTCTATGCCCCAGATCCTAAGATTTAGGTGTGTTTATGGTGTCCCAAAGTTTTCTAATGTTCCCTTCATAGATGTTTGTAACTATATTATTGAATTTCATTGAGTAGTAAAATTCCTCTGCTTTGTCTTCCAGCCTTCATACTCTAGTCTACATGATCCATTATATTAGTGAGGGTTGTTATCAACGTGTTATTTATATTTAATTGTTTTTAAAGTGTGTGTGTGTGTGTGTGTGTGTGTGTGTGTGTGTGTGTGTGCGTGAGAGAGAGAGAGAGAGAGAGAGAGAGAGAGAGAGAGAGAGAGAGAGAGAGAGAGAGACTCAGTGCCTGCTTAGGCCAGAGGCTTCCTATACCAACAAAGCTAGATTTAAAGACAGGTTTTGAGAGGCTTGGCACGGGTGCTGAAAGCTGACTTCAAAGCCATCTTTCCAGCTTCCCACCAAATTTTTATTTTTATTGCATTTGCATCTCCAGCACTGTTGCACCTTTTGTGTTTTTATACAACAGTATCTTTATTGAAATCTATGTTTATATCTCATTCTGGCTTTTTGTTATTGTCTTCTTTGATATGGTGTTTTGTTTCTATTTTAGTTTTGGGTTTTTGGATCTCTTTTGGTTAATTACTCTGGGATTATTTATTTCCTGTGTCCTCTTCAGTGTAGTTAGTCTTGATAAAATTATGTTTTCCTTCCAGTGTCTTCTATAGAGATGTATTGATAGACATAAATTGCTTACATTTATTTTGATCATGAAATTTTTTTCTATAGAGTATAATTGATAGTTTTGCTGGGAACAGTAATCTGGGGTAGTTGTCTGTGATCTTTTAGATCTTGTACAATATTCACTCAGATCTTTCTGGCTTTCAGCCTTCACTGAAAAGTCAGGTGTTATTCAAATTGCCCTGTCCTTATGTGTGATTTGGTTCCCCCCTCCCTTTGGTATTTTTAAGATCCTATTTTTTTTCTTGTACATTTAGTGCTTTTGGTTATTATGTGTTATGGAGAATTGGGGGTTTTTGTTCTGTTTTTTAATCTGTATGCTTCTCTCACCTTGATCTTCATTACATTCTTTAGACTGGGGAAATTTTCCTCTATGATTTTGTTTAAAATATTTTCTGTGCTTTTTACCTGAACTTCTTCTCCTTTCTTTATACCTATTGTTCATAGTTTTGAAATTTTCAGTGTCCTAGATCTCCTGGATGTTTTGTGTCAGGTTGCTTTTAGATTTAAATTTTTGACTGTATGATCTATTTCTTCTACCTTTGTTTTTGAGATCTGAAATTCTCTTTTATACTTTGTTTAATCAGTTGGTGAGATTTTCTTATGAGTTTTTTTGTTGACTTCCTGAGATATTTATTCTGAATTTTATTTTAATTTAGGTTTTTCCTTTTTTCTTCATCTTTTTATTTATTCTTCTATCATAAAATATATCCCAACTTTCTCCTACTCTCCCTGCACTCCTCCCAGCTCATTCCACCTTTCCTCTCCCTAAGATCCTGTCATTCTGTTTCCATCAGAAAAGAACAAGCCTCTCATGTATATCAGCCAAACACAACATAAAAAGATCCAGTAAGACTAGGCATAAACCCTCATATCAATAATGGATGAGGTAAACCAGTAGGAGGAAATGTGTCATAAGAGCAAAGAGTCAGACACCCCCACTCCCACTGTTAGGAGTCCCACAAAACCCCCATGCTAAACAACCACAAAGTATTTGCAGAGGCCTCACATTAACCCATGCAGGCTCCATGATTATCACTTCAGTCTCTGTAAGCTCCCATGAGTCCTTCATAGTTGACTCTGTGGGCTGTGTTCTCCTGGTGTCCTCAACCTATTATCCTTCCTTCCCCCTCTTCTGTGAGGTTCCTAGGTATCTGAGCCATCCAGGCAGTGTTGGGTATAGGCTCCCTCTAGTAACATGGACCTCAGATTAGATCAGTCATCAGATGTTGTCCACTCCAATAAATTCTGAGCCTCCATTGCCCCAGTACATTTTGAAGGAAGGACAGGTTATAGGTTGAAGGTTATGTGGTTAAGTTGGTGTCCCATCCCACCACTTGAAGCCTTGCCTGGTTTCAGAAGATGGATGGTTCAGGATACACATCCTACATCTCTAGGAGTTCTTGCTAGGACCACCCTCAAGTTTCAAGGAAGTTTCTACTATACTAAGTTTCCACATAGTTCCATAAATGCTCCCCAATTCCAGTCATCTCTCTTAGTCTCTCCCTCCATCTCTCCATACCCTCATATGATCCTTCCTGTTTCCATCCCTACCTGCTCTAAGTCCAATAGCAGTCTACTCTATTTCTCCTTCCCAGGGAAATCCATGCATCCCTCAAGAGCCCTCCTTGTACTTAGCCATACTGGGTCTGTGTATAGCTTGATTGCCCAGAACCATCATAATACAAGCTAATAACTAGCAGGTGATCTTCCTGAAATGACTTCACTTTAGATTATATTTACAACAAAACTCCAATAGGCAAGGCCTAGGAATAAATCATTTTAGGAAATATTTCTGCTATTAATATGCTTTTTTCTGTTATTATTAAACATATGACAATTACCACCCATTTGAGTGGATCTCTGCAGATCTATGAAGATGTACTCTCTTGTAGTGATGCTATATAGACATATAGATGACTTACTAATTCTTAATGATGATCCTACAAGAATTCCTAAAATTATATCAGTATGGATTAAGCTCTTTTATAGTGGGACTGCTATTAGGTCTCTTCTGATAGTCAAAACTGCAATGAGAACTCTATCAGTCTCCCATGTGTCATCAGTTAATTGCTAGTAACCAAACTTTCTACTACTTAACACATTCCAAGATATTATCCAAGGTCATAAATAGGAAACTAATGATTTGTTATAAGTGCTAGGACAGAAGATAAAATACTGACTGAGTTTATCTATACAAATCTTCACTAATAACTCAATTATGTTTATTAACTTTCAATGAACCTGTGGAGCAGTAACAGGTGATAAATGTTTAGTCAGATAATTACTCCTAATGGTATGCAAGTAAACATTCTCTGTTGTAAATTTTTTTTTTTTTTTTTTTTTTTTAGAGTTGGAATCTTTTCCTTTTGTTGAAATTTGAATGCTCTTTTTATCCAGGCAGTGGTGGCACACATCTTTAATCCCAGAACTCAGCACTCAGGAGTCATAGGCAAGCAGATCTCTGAGTTCAAGACCAGTCTGATCTACAGAGCAAATTCCAGGACAGTCATGGCAACATAGAGAAACTGTGTTGAAAAACCAAAACCAAACAAACACAAAAAGAAAAGAGAACAGATTTTTTTTTCATACAATATATCCTGATTACTGTTTTCTCCCCCTCTATCCCTCCCAGGTCCTCCCAATCTCCAGTGTCATCTGGATCATTCCCTTTCTATCACTAGGAAACAAACAAGGTTCTATTTCAATTTATGATTTGATTTTATGCGTGAACTTTCTTCACTCAGGAATTTATTTATTTATATCCTCTTTAATGTCCATGCCCATATTAAATTGTTATTTTGTAGTCCTTCTGTAGTCCTTGTCTTGTGCTTAATCAAACTGCTTTTTTCCAGATTTCTAATGATAAAGGTGCTGGTTTCAGGAAGAGGTACACTATTTTAGTTGTTCATTTTCATGTTTTTTTTTTTTCTCACTAAGATGCAGACATGTGGAGTAATAACGTTTGTGATGTTTCTTAGTGTGAATACCTGGTCTGACTTTTGTTGAGTAGGTTTTCAGTTCTTTGGTTGCTATTGCTGCCGTCTAACAAGTGGTAGACAGAAGGATTCTTGTTTGTCAGTCTTGGAGCTACTGTGGGTTTTAGGATTCAGACCTGGGAGTTCTAACTGACTAAAGTACTGCTTGGAATTTTGGATTAAGATGCTAAACAGCTTCAGATTGGAATAATGAGGGGAAGTTGATAAGACAGAGGTGTGAGAAGGAGGCTAACTCTCAAAGTATCTTAAGTATGCTTTGGGATCTGGCTCTATAGAGAGCAGAGGCAGAATTAGGGGTATCCTGGATGCATGTTATGGTTGTTGTTGGCTCCCAGCACGTGGAGGTAGACTGAAATGAGCTGTTTTTGTCATCAAGTGGTTTGAACATAAATATAACCTTTTATTATTTTTTGTCTAGAAATTCTTTGGAGTTGTTTTAATTGGCATAACCAAAATTTTTTGCAAGAGATATGTTGTTTTGGTCTTTTATGTGGTTTCTGGATTTTTTGAGATTTGTGCACTTGGAGAAATGTGTACTTAGGGCTGAAGGTCAATGGAGTGCTTGCCTGTTAGCTCCAACACCTAAGGGAAATGAGGTAGTATTGACAGTGGCTCAAAGTTACACAGTTCCCTTAGGGGTAAGCATCAGAAACTGAACAAACCAAGAAGTCTGAGGTTACTGTAAATGTGGTACATTTACACAATGGAGTACTACTCAGTTATTAAAAACAATGACTTTGAGAGGGACCCCCGCACTGGGCAGGAGCCTACCAGCTTCCCTTTGGTGACCTCTGTTCCTGGATTGACTGCACTGAGGAGACAGGTACCCAGGTTCTCCCCAATATAACATTGCTTTGGACTCAGCCTGTTGAGGGTTCCATCTGCGCCCAAGAGCGGGACAGTGCTGCGGTCTCTGCTGTGGGCCATCTCCCCTGCAGAGTGATCTTCCCGGAGAGAGTGCAGAGTGCACTCCACCATCTTTGCTCCAGCGTCAGGGCAGTTGAGACCTCCAGGTTCAGAGACAGTCAGGCATAATATCGCTTGGGTCTCAGGCAGCTTGTGTGCACCCTGCTCCCAAGAGCTGGGCAGGTCTGCAGTAACCGACAAGCCAGCTCGGCTGTGGGACTTCTGCCCTGCAGAGGGACCCCCCTTCTCCCCCCCATGGGAGAGATCACACACCCCTGCACAGGGCGGGAGCCTACCAGGCTCTCTTAGGCGACCTCTGCTCCGGGAGACCAATACGCTGAGCCTTTGGTTGTGCAGGGGTTCCCCAATATAACATCACTTGGGGCAAGGCACATCAGGGCTCCAAAGTCACTCAGGAGCAGGGCAAGCCCCAGAAATCGGTGCCAGGGGAATCCCGGTAATCCAGGGGGGGCAGAAATAGTTTGCAGGCTCACAGGAGGTCCAACCAACAGCCAGTGACAGCAGGACCAACTAACACCAGAGGTAACCAGATGGCAAAAGGCAAACGTAGGAACGTTACTAACAGAAATCAAAGTAATATGGCACCATCCGAACCGAACTCTCCAACAGCAGCAAGTCCTGGATACCCCATCACACTCGAAAGACAAGATCTGGATTTAAAATCACTTCTCATGATGCTATTAGAGGATTTCAAGAAGGACACAAATACATCTAATAAAGAATTACAGGAGATCATGAATCAACGGTTAGAAGCACTTACAAAGGAAACACAAAAATCGCTTAGAGAAATGCAGGAGAACATGGATCAACAGATGGAGGCCCACAAGGAGGCAACACAAAAGTCGCTTTAAAAAATGAATTAACGGGTAGATGTACTTTCAAAGAATCACAAAAATTTCATAAAGAAATGCAGAAGAATATGGGTCAACAGATGGATGCCCATAGGGAGGCAACACAAAAATTGATAAAGAAATGAATCAACGGATAGATGCCCTTACAAAGGAAACACGAGAATTGCTTAAAGAAATGCAGGAGACTATGGATCAACAGATGGATTCCCATGAGGAGGAAACACAAAAATCGCTTAAGGAAATACAGAAGAACTTGGGTCAACAGGCAGAAATAGTGGAAGAGGAAATGCAAAAATCCCTTAAAGAAATACAGGAAAATACAAACAAACAAGTGAAGGATCTCAGCAAATCCATCCAGGATCTAAAAAAGGAAGTAGAAACAACTAAGAAATCACAAAGGGAGACAACTTTGGGGATAGAAAACCTTGGGAAGAAATCAGGAGTCACAGATGCAAATATCAACAATAGAATACAAGAGATGGAAGAAAGAATCTCAGGTGCTGAAGATACCATAGAAAGCATCGACTCAACAGTCAAAGAAAATGCAAAATGCAAAAAACGTGTAACCCAAAACATCCAGGAAATCCAGGAAACAATGAGAAGACCAAACCTAAGGATTATAGGTATAGATGAGAGTGAAGATTTGCAACTTAAAGGGCCAGTAAACATCTTCAACAAAATTATGGAGGAAAACTTCCCTAACCTAAAGAGAGGGATGCCGATGAATGTACAAGAAGCCTACAAACTCCAAAAAGACTGGACCAGAACAGAAATACCTCCCGTCACATAATAATCAAAACATCAAATGTACTAAGCAAAGAAAGAATATTAAAAGCAGTAAGAGAAAAGGGCCAAGTAACATACAAAGTAAGACGTATCTGAATCACATCAGACTTCTCACCAGAGACTATGAAAGCCAGAAGATCCTAGGCAGATCTCATGCAGACACTAAGAGAGCACAAATGCCAGCCTAGACTACTATACCCAGCAAAACTCTGAATCACTATAGAGGGAGAGACCAAGATATTCCATGATAAAACCAAATTTTCACAATATCTTTCCACAAACGCAGCCCTGCAAAGGATAATAGGTGGAAAACGCCAATACAAGGAGAGAAACAACACCCTGGAAAAAACGAGATAGTAACCTTCTTGCATCAAACCCAAAAGTAGATAACCACTCAAACATAAAGATACCATCAAGAATACCAAGTGGCTATTTATAATAGCCAGAAGCTGGAAAGAACCCAGATGTCCCTCAACGGAGGAATGGATTCAGAAGATGTGGTATATCTACACAATGGAATACTACTCTGCAATTAAAAACAATGAATTCACGAAATTCCTAGGCAAATGGTCAGATCTTGAAAATATCATCCTTAGTGAGGTAACCCAATCACAAAAGAACACACATGGTATGCAGTCACTGATAAGGGGATATTGACCCAGAATCTCGGAATACCCTAGACACAATCCGCATATCAATAGATTTCTAAGAAGATGGAAGGAGAGACCCCTGGTCCTGGAAAGACTGGATGTAGGGGAACGCCAGGACAGAGTAATGAGAGGGGGTTGAATGGAGAAAAGAGGGAGGGAAGGGGGCTTATGGGACTTTCGGGGAGGGAGGAAACGGGAAAGGGGAAATGATTTGGAATGTAAATTAAAAAAAATAAAATAAATAATTAAAAAAAGAAAAGAATAGCAAGTGGCAATAATCACTATTCCTTAATCTCTCTTAATATCAATGGTCTCAATTCCCCAATAAAAAGACATATACTAACAGACTGGATACATAAACAGTACCCAGCATTTTGCTGCATGCAGGAAACGCACCTCAGTGTCAAAGACAAACACTACCTCAGAGTAAAAGGCTGGAAAACAATTTTACAAGCAAATGGTCCCAGGAAACGAGCTGGAGTACCCATCCTAATGTCAGATAAAATTGACTTTCAACCTAAAGTCATCAAAAAAGACACAGAAGGACACTACATACTGATCAAGGGAAGTATCCACCAAGAAGAACTTTCAATTCTGAATATCGTATGCTCCAAATGCAAGAGCACCCTCATTCAAAAAGAAACTTTACTAAAGCTCAAAGCACATATCGCACCTCACACAATAATAGTGGGTGACTTCAACACCCCGCTCTCTGAAATGGATCGTTCAGGAAAGCAGAAACTAAACAGGGACACAGTGAATCTAATTGAAGCCTTGGACCAAAGGAACTAACAGATATATATAAAACATTTTATCCTAGAGCAAAAGAACACACCTTCTTCTCAGCACCTCATGGTACCTTCTCCAAAATCGACCATATAATTGGTCACAAATCAGACTTCAACAGATATAAGAAGATCGAACTAATCCCATGCCTCCTATCAGATCACTATGGAATAAGGGTGGTCTTCACTGGCAATAAAAACAACAGAAAACCCACATACACATGGAGGCTGAACAATGCTCTACTCAAAGATAACTTGGTCAAGGAGGAAATAAAGAAAGAAATCAAAGACTTTTTAAAATTTAATGAAAATGAAGGCACAACATACCTTAATTTATGGGACACAATGAAAGCAGTGCTAAGAGGAAAATTCATAGCCCTGAGTGCCACCAAAAAGAAACAGGAGACAGCACACACTAGCAGCTTAATGACACACCTGAAAGCCCTGGAACAAAAAGAAGCAAATACACCCAAGAGGAGTAGAAGGCAGGAAATCATCAAACTCAGGGCTGAAATCAATCAAGTAGAAACAAATAAAACCATACAAAGAATCAACAAAACGAGGAGTTGGTTCTTTGAGAAAATCAACAAGATAGATAAGCCCTTAGCCAGACTAGCCAGAAGGCACAGAGACAGTATCCAAACTAACAAAATCAGAAACGAAAAGGGAGAGATAACAGAAACTGAGGAAATTCAAAAAATCATCAGATCCTACTACAAAAGCCTGTATTCAACACAACTAGAAAATCTCGAGAAAATGGACAATTTCCTTGAAAGATACCAAATACCAAAATTAAATCAGGATCAAATAGACCATCTAAACCATCCTATAACCCCTGAAGAAATAGAAGTCGTCATTGGAAGACTTCCAACCAAAAAAAGCACAGGTCCAGATGGTTTTACTGCAGAATTCTATCAGACCTTCAAAGAAGACCTAATACCAATACTCTTCAAACTGTTCCACAAAATAGAAACAGAAGGAACACTACCCAACTTGTTCTATGAAGCCACAATTACGCTAATACCAAAAGCACACAAAGATCCGACAAAGAAAGAGAATCTCAGGCCAATCTCTCTTATGAATATCGATGCAAAAATACTCAATAAAATTCTTGCCAACCGAATCCAAGAACACATCAAAACGATCATTCACTACGATCAAGTAGGCTTCATCCCAGGGATGCAGGGATGGTTCAATAGAAGGAAATCCATCTCCATCAATGTAATCCACTATATAAAGAATCTCAAAGAAAAAAACCATCTCATTAGATGCTGAGAAAGCATTTGACAAAATTCATCTCATTAGATGCTGAGAAAGCATTTGACAAAATTCAGCATCCTTTCATGCTAAAGGTCTTGGAAAGATAAGGAATTCGAGGCCCATATCTAAACATAGTAAAAGCAATTTACAGCAAACCGGTAGCCAACATCAGTCTAAATGGAGAAAAACTTGAAGCAGTCCCACTAAAATCAGGGACTAGACAAGGCTGCCCTCTCTCTCCATATCTTTTCAATATAGTACTTGAAGTTCTAGCTAGAGCAATTAGACAACAAAAAGAGGTCAAAGGAATACAAATTGGAAAGGAAGAAGTCAAACTATCACTATTTACAGATGATATGATAGTATACTTAAGCGACCCAAAGAACTCCACCAGAGAACTCCTACAGCTGATAAACAACTTCAGCAAAGTGGCCGGATATAAAATCAACTCAAGCAAGACAGTAGCCTTCCTATACTCAAAGGATAAGCAGGCTGAGAAAGAAGTAAGAGAAATGATACCCTTCACGATAGCCACAAACCATATAAAGTATCTTGGTGTGACTCTAACCAAACAAGTGAAAGATCTGTATGACAAGAACTTCAAGTCTCTCAAGAAAGAAATTGAAGAAGACCTCAGAAGATGGAAAAATCTGCCATGCTCATGGATTGGCAGGATTAATATAGTAAAAATGACCATCTTGCCAAAAGCAATATACAGATTCAATGCAATCCCCATCAAAATCCCAACTCAATTCTTCATAGAGTTAGAAAGAGCAATTCAAAAATTCATCTGGAATAACAGAAAACCCAGGATAGCTAAAACTATCATCAAGAGTAAAAGAATTTCTGGGGGAGCAATAGTGTTAAAAACCGCATGGTATTGGTACAGTGACAAGCATGTAGATCAATGGAACAGAATTGAAGACCCAGAAATGAATCCACACTCCTATGGTCACTTGATCTTTGACAAAGGAGCTAAAACCATCCAGTGGAAAAAAGATAGCCTTTTCATCAAATGGTGCTGGCTCAACTGGAGGTCAACATGCAGAAGAATGCAAATTGACCCATTCTTATCTCCTTGCACTAAGCTCAATTCCAAGTGGATCAAGGACCTCCACATAAAACCAGACACACTGAAACTAATAGAAAGGAAACTAGGGAAGAACCTTGAACATATGGGCACAGGGGAGAATTTCCTGAATAGAACTCCAATAGCTTATGCTCTAAGATCAAGAATTGACAAATAGGACCTCATTAAATTGCAACATTTTTGCAAGGCAAAAGACACTGTCAAAAACACAAAGTAGCAACCAACTAAATGGGAAATGATCTTTTCCAACCCTACATCCAACAGAGGGCTAATATCCAATATATACAAAGAACTCAAGAAGTTAAACTCCAGAGAGGCAAGTAACCCTATTAAAAAATGGGGTACAGATGAATTTTTGAATTGCTCTTTCTAACTCTATGAAGAATTGAGTTGGGATTTTGATGGGGATTGCAGAAAACCCAGAATAGCTAAAACTATTCTCAAGAGTAAAAGAACCTCTGGGGGAATCAGTATCCCGGACCTCAAGCTGTACTACAGAGCAATAGTGTTAAAAACTGCATGGTATTGGTACAGTAACAGACATGTAGATCAATGGAACAGAATTGAAGACCCAGAAATGAATCCACACTCCTATGGTCACTTGATCTTTGACAAAGGAGCTAAAACCATCCAGTGGAAAAAAGATAGCCTTTTCAACAAATGGTGCTGGCTCAGCTGGAGGTCAACATGCAGAAGAATGCAAATTGACCCATCCTTATCTCCTTGCACTAAGCTCAATTCTAAGTGGATCAAAGATCTCCACATAAAACCAGACACACTGAAACTAATAGAAGGGAAACTAGGGAAGAACCTTGAACATATGGGCACAGGGGAGAATTTCCTGAACAGAACTCCAATAGCTTATGCTCTAAGATCAAGAATAGACAAATGGGACCTCATTAAATTACAAAGTTTTTGCAAGGCAAAAGACACCGTCAAAAAGACAAAGCGGCAACCAACTAACTGGGAAATGATCTTTACCAACCTTACATCCGACAGAGGGCTAATATCCAAGATATACAAAGAACTCAAGAAGTTAAACTCCAGAGAGGCAAGTAACCCTATTAAAAAATGGGGTACAGAGCTACACAAAGAGTTCTCACCTGAAAAATATCTAATGGCTGAGAAGCACCTAAAGAGATGTTCATCATCCTTAGTCATTAGGGAAATGCAAATCAAAACAACCCTGAGATTCCATCTCACACCAGTCAGGATGGCTAAGATCAAAAACACAGGAGACAGCAGTTGTTGGTGAGGATGTGGAGAAAGAGGAACACTCCTCCACTGCTGGTGGGATTGCAGGCTGGTACAACCACTCTGGAAAGCAGTCTGGCGGTTCCTCAGAAAACTGGGCATGACACTTCCGGAGGATCCGGCTATACCACTCCTGGGCATATACCCAGAGACTTTACCTGCATGCAATAAGGACACATGCTCCACTATGTTCATAGCAGCCTTATTTATAATAGCCAGAAGCTGGAAAGAACCCAGATGTCCCTCAACGGAGGAATGGATTCAGAAGATGTGCTATATTTACACAATGGAATACTACTCTGCAATTAAAAACAATGAATTCACGAAATTCCTAGGCAAATGGTCAGAACTTGAAAATATCATCCTTAGTGAGGTAACCCAATCACAAAAGATCACACATGGTATGCAGTCACTGATAAGGGGATATTGACCCAGAATCTCAGAATATCCTAGACACAATCAGCATATCAATAGATTTCTAAAAAGATGGAAGGAGAGACCCCTGGTCCTGGAAAGGCTGGATGTAGGGGAACGCCAGGACAGAGTAATGAGAGGGGGTTGAATGGAGAAAAGAGGGAGGGAAGGGGGCTTATGGGACTTTCGGGGAGGGAGGAAACGGGAAAGGGGAAGTGATTTGGAATGTAAATTAAAAAAAATGGGGTACAGAGCTAAACAAAGAGTTCTCACCTGAAGAATATCTAATGGCTGAAAAGCACCTAAAGAGATGTTCATCATCCTTAGTCATTAGGGAAATGCAAATCAAAACAATCCTGAGATTCCATCTCACACCAGTCAGAATGGCTAAGATCAAAAACACAGGAGACAGCAGTTGTTGGCGAGGATGTGGAGAAAGAGGAACACTCCTCCACTGATGGTGAGATTGCAAGCTGGTACAACCACTCTGGAAAGCAGTCTGGTGGTTCCTCAGAAAACTGGGCAGGACACTCCCAGAGGATCTGGCTATACCACTCCTGGGCATATACCCAGAGGCTTTACCTGCATGCAATAAGGACACATGCTCCACTATGTTCATAGCAGCCTTATTTATAATAGCCAGAAGCTGGAAAGAACCCAGATGTCCCTCAATGGAGGAATGGATTCAGAAGAGGTGGTATATTTACACAATGGAATACTACTCTGCAATTAAAAACAATGAATTCACGAAATTCCTAGGCAAATGGTCAGAACTTGAAAATATCATCCTTAGTGAGGTAACCCAATCACAAAAGAACACACAAGGTATGCAGTCACTGATAAGGGGATATTAACCCAGAATCTCGGAATACCCTAGACACAATTCGCATATCAACAGATTTCCAAGAAGATGGAAGGAGAGACCCCTGGTTCTGGAAAGACTGGATGTAGGGGAATGCCAAGACAGAGAAGCGAAAGGGGGTTGAATGGGGAAAAGAGGGAGGGAAGGGGGCTTATGGGACTTTCGGGGAAGGAGGAAATGGGAAAGGAGAAATGATTTTGAATGCAAATAAAAAAACCTAGAAAATAAAATAAAATTAAAAAAAAAACAATGACTTCATGAAATTCTTAGGCAAATGGATGAAACTAGGAAATATCATCCTGAATGAGGTAACGCAATCACAAAAGAACACACATGGTATACACTCATTGATAAGTGAATATTAGCTCAAAAACTCAGAATACCCAAGATATAATTCACAGAGCACACCAAGGTCAAGAAGAAAGAAGACCAAAATGTGGATGCTTCAGTCCTTAGAAGGGGGAACAAAATACTCACAGGAGGAAATACAGAGACCAAGTGTGGAGCAGAGACTGAAGGAAAGGTCATCCACAGACTGCCATACCTGGGGATCCATCCTATATTCTGTCACCAAAGCCAGACATTATTGCAGAAACCAAGAAGTGCTTGCTGACAGGAAACTGATATAGCTGTCTCCTGAGAGACTTTGCCAGAACCCTGACAAACACAGAGATGGATACTTACAACCAACCATTGGACTGAGCACGGGGTCCCCAATGGAGGAGTTAGAGAAAGGATTGAAGGAACTGAAGGGGTTTGCAACCCCACAGAAAGAACAACAATAATAACCAACCAGACCCTCCAGAGCTCCCAGGGACTAAACCACCAACCAAAGAGTACTACAGCTGCATATGTAGCAGAGGATGGCCTTGTCAGGCATCAATGAGAGGGGAGGCTCTTGGTTCTGTGAAGGCTTGATACCCCAAATGTAGGGGAATCCCAGGATGGTGAAGTGGGAGTGGGTGGGTGGGTGGGTGGGTGAGCACCCTCATAGAAGCAGGAGGAAGGGGAATGGGATAGGGTATTTGAGGAGAGGAAACCAGGAAAGGGAGTAACATTTGAGATGTAAATAAAGAAAATATTCAAGAAAAGAAAAGGAAAAAACTTATTTTAAATTTAAAAAAAAAAAGAATGTACTCACTCAGATCTTTGAATTTAAATGTCTAGGTTCCTCTCCCAAGTTGTTATATTTTCAAGCATTATTTATTAAAATAAGCGTCTAGCTACTTTCTTGTATTCTTAAACTTCAAAAATACATGCTTTTTTGATACTATATAAGTTTGGAATGCCTTTTTTACTTTCTAATTACTTTTTTTAAAAGATGGTTCTCCTGACTGAATAATTTTTTAAAATCTTTCTATTTTACTTAAAAATCTTAATTCCACTTAAAGTCTGCTATTTAATTTCTCTAGTGATATTTTTTAATTTCAGTTACTGTAATTTTTATTTCTAAATTTTGCATTTGGTTCCATTTTGTAGTTCTACTTCTGCTAGTTTGTTTCATTTTAGTTTCATTTTCCCCACAATTTTGTGGCTTGTTTCTCTTTGTCTTTCATAATCTTGAGTTGGAAACTCTTTTCATCCCCTAGCATATATCCACTGCTTTTGTTTATGAAAAACAGACTTCCTGATCAGTCCAACCAGTTCATAAAATTATGTGAAATGTTTTTAGGAGAATATATGCCTTTGTATCTAATATCATCATGAGGTGTGCCACATTATTTCTCTGTCTTATGTTAGGAGCACATGACAACCCATTGCTGACACTGTCTGAAATAATGTAAGTTTTCTAATTCTATAACAACAACTTCCACAGCTTTTCACTGATTTCAGAAACGTTCAAAGTATATACACTGCTCCTGAGAAAAAACAAGATGACACCATTCCTTCTGAAAGTCTTTCAAATAACCAGGATTCTGCAATTCTGTATTCCCCAACCCCTCACTTCCAGACATATAAAACTCAAACTGCATTCCTTTTCCTTTTTTCCATCTGCCCTAGCTATGGTGGATTAAGAAAGTCATCCTACTATTGTTACTTGTACTCCCAGCAGTTCCTTAACATCCAGGCTATCTTGATGTCATTTGAGCTTCAGATGATTCAAGGAAAAAAAAAACAATTCTTAATTTTTAATCTTCTAAAAAAAAACAATTCTTAATTTTTAATGTTCTACAAAGTCAGCATGTTGGTTCTGGCATCCACTTCAATATTACTGCAAACTAGAAATTGTGAGTAAAGGTATTATCTGGGTACTTAGTTTGTATCTGGATATATATTCCACAGAGGAAAAAATTATCCATTTCTAGGAAAGTACTCTTGACTTCATGGATTCCTAGGGGGTTTGCAAAATTTTAACTGTATTCTGGAATTCTCACAAGTGTATTTTGCTTCATGCATTATTGTTAAATTTGTGTTTACACAAAGAACTAGGAATGTAAATTTCTATTCTATTATCCTGATGTTTTCGCCTCCACAGCATGTTTTAAATTTCAAATTGCAATTTTGATAGTATGTAGAAAATAAATGGAATTTTGCTTTTTAACCTTGTTCTAGAAAACTTACTATATCTAATTATTACTTGCAGAAAGTTTTCATTGCTGCTGCTTCTGAGAGTTTTGGATTTTCTCCATATAACATTGTTTTGTATGCAAACAAGTGTAGTTGATTTTTCTTATGAATCACCTAATCATGAGAGTTTTTTTCAGTCCATCATAACAAAATACAACTAACTGGGTATAGTTACCAAAAAAATACTTTCTTATAGCTATGGAGGCTGATGTCTAAGATGAAGCTACTATCAGACTGAGCTCATCTGAAGTTTTTTTCTTAATCTGTAAGTGGCAATTCTCTTGGTGTCTCTGCATATGTTAAGTTCTATGCACCTGAAAGTCTGAAGATTCTCTTTGTTCTTGTAACTTCTTCCTACAAATATGTGACCCACTTGCAGTCCAAATTTAACTTCATTTCATCTTTGAGGAAACTATATCAACTATAGTCTCATTCTGAAGCTCTGAAAATTTGAGCTTTGTCTTAATCGTTGTTCAGTTACTGTAAAAAGACACCACAACCAAGGAAACTCTTATGAAAGAAACATTTAATTGGCTTGCTTGCAGTTTTGGACGGTAAGTCCAAGATGGAGAACAAACAGGCCTGACAATGAATCAGTAGGTAAGAGCTACATCCTGATCCATAGGCAGCAGTCAGAGAAAGTGAGAGAGACTGAGACTGATTTGGGCTTTTGAAAACTCAAAGCCCACTCCCAGTGACACAATTCCTGCAATAAGGCCCCATCTACTCCCATAAGGATGCACCTCTTAATATTTCCCTAAGCACTTCCACTCCCTGGTGACTAAGCATTCAAATGTATGAGCCTATGGGGTCATTCTCATTCAAACCACCTCAGGCTTCATCATAAAAATTTTAAGAGAAACAATTAAGCTACAAAACATTAGTTTCTAGTTCTTATTATTTCATGTACAATTTCTAGTACAAGGTTAAAGAGGTGTGATAAAATATGACATTGTAGCATTGTTAGTAATTGCACCAAGAATGCTTCAAGTTTCTTATCATTTAGGATGATACTAGTTGTAGATTTTCTTAAACATGCTAATTATAAAATTGAACTGTTCTATTACATTACTTTACTAAAAGTTCTTTAATCTACTTTTTATTATTGCTGTTGAAAATCAAACCAGAGGTTTGATGAATTGGGAGGGTACATCCTCAACTTAGCTCTGCTCATTGGCTTTTCTGCTCATATAATCACTGCAAACATTGATTCTAGTTCAAAATTAAGAAAGCATCTTTTTTCACATAGCTTTGGCTCACTAGTCCTTTGTTTTTACTTGCTAATTATGGTTTTTGAAATGTGTCTTTTTCTCAACAACATAAGTAAACTTTAGGCCCACAGTAGCAGCATTAACCATGTCATTTTCCCTATGTTCAACCTTATACCATTTAAATCCATTTTTTTAATCAAGAAAATTATCTCTGCTTACCAACCATCAGCTCTCGGTCACCTCAAAGTATGACCTTAAAGAGCATCTTTGGCACACAGCCTTTGACATTTGACTGCCCGCTCATATACTATACTGTGAATACCCCAAACAATGAAGTAATTCATTCCTATTCCTATCACAATACCAAAACATGTATAAATGTATTGGATAGAATTTACTAAATAAATCAATATGCACAGAGAGATAGGTGAGTACATTTTAGAGAATATACTATTTCCATGGTTCATCTAATTCTATATATTTATTAAACATCCCCATTAATAACACAAAGCATTACTATGAAGGATCAAATTGAGGTAATGAATACTCAATGCTTGCCAGTAATTTATCTTCTAATTTGGCTCTTTTATTCAGATTTATATTTTGTGTAGCTCAAAGAACTCCACAATGCCTGACATTCCCAGAGAAAAATTCAAATTAGTTTATGTAATGAAGAATTCATGTAAATACTTATCAAACTAAAGTTTGATAAGCACTTAATATATGTATAACAGTGAAAAACAGAAAGTCAATATAATTTTAAAAAAATTAAATTTGTTACTTTGTGAATTATCAAGATTGAGAATAGGAGAAAAAGGCAATCAAAGAGATCAAATTTAGATAAAAACAGTATTTAATAAATATGGTAAAGATTGAAACACTTTAAACATTATGAAACACACAATGGTTTATGAAATAGAATGTAATTAGATATAAGAAAAAAGGATGATATATAAAAAAAACTCCCCAGGACATCGACATGTCCACGAATTTAAGAATTACAGGAGGGGCAAAGATGTCATAATTCATGACGATGCATTGTATACAACAGGCTTCTAACAACATTGTTAAAATAGTTAGGGGAAATTTTTATCATTGGCCACAAAACATATGAAATCAATACTCAAAACACTACTTGTAGAATGGGAAAAAATCAACTACTGGATTTTTTCTTCTCTAGAAGTTTGCTTAGAGCTTCTTTAACATCTTTGTTTCTCAGAGAGTAAATCAGAGGGTTGAGCATAGGTGTGACTAGGGAATAGCACAAAGAAGCCAGCTTACTCAGTTCAGGAAATCGGTTAGGGGTGAGATACATGAAGAAAACAGCACCATACAGCACACTCACGACACCCAAGTGAGAGCTGCAAGTGGAGAAGGCTTTCTTCCTTCCCTGCGTGGAGCGTATCTTTAGAACAGTGGTCACAATATATATGTAGGAAACAACAATGACAATGATGGTTGGTAAGATAATGATGCCAGATAAAGAAAAAGATACTATTTTGTGTATGAAAAGGTCAGAACATGAGAGTCTCTGAAGTGGGCGACTATCACAGTAAAAGTGGTCAATGGCCCGAGAAGCACAAAATGATAAAGTAAATGTCATGCTGGTCTGGAGAACAGAGCTGATA
Source organism: Tokudaia tokunoshimensis (assembly GCA_036184795.1). NCBI lineage: Eukaryota > Metazoa > Chordata > Mammalia > Rodentia > Muridae > Tokudaia > Tokudaia tokunoshimensis. The sequence goes on from BTHU01000007.1 coordinate 52,503,718, forward strand.
CAACCACAAAAATAAGAGCCTGCCACCAACTGAGTGCAGAGACGTGTGGACATGTGGACAGAATAAAGGAGTGGGTTGCAGATGGCAATGAAACGGTCATAAGCCATGGCTGCCAGGAGAAATCCTTCAGCCACAATGAAGAGTGCAAAGAGAAAGATCTGGGCCACACAGCCTGCAAACGAGATGGACTTGCTCTCAGTCCAAAAGTTGCTCATAGCCTTTGGTGCAATAACAGATGAGTAGAAGAGGTCGATGAAGGAGAGGTTGCCCAGGAAGAAATACATTGGTGTGTTCAGCCTGGGATCGGTCATAATGATGGCCATCATCCCAAGGTTTCCTAGAAGGATCATGGCATACACAAGCAGAAAGAGCAGGAAGAGGAGAATATGAAGCTCAGAGCTGACCCTGAAGCCTACAAGGATGAAGTCAGTCATATCTGAGTGATTGCTTGTTTCCTTGTCGTCCATGGAAGAGACCTGGTGAGAGGCACGAGGCAAAATAAACAAACTCTTAGTTTGATCTTATATTAAACAGCTGCTACAGGACAGGGGTTTGCAATGCTCTTCTATTATCATTTTTTAATTTTGGCCTTATGCTATGACAAACTGAATTCAGACAAGTGATACAGCATTCAAATACTATTTTTGCTTCTAATTCCCAAAGTGGCAAAATTAGACTTTTCTTCCAGATGTTTGATGTCCTTTTTAAAAATCACCTTTCTATACATTTTTTTCTGTCTACATACTGACTTCAATATCACTTCATGACATTGATGATCAAATATGGGGAAGTGCTTCCTGCCCCGGCCACCATGGGAGAGCAGCAGCCATGGCCCCACTACCCCATGGCCACGGGCCTCAACATGGTCACAAAGTGATGAAGAACGGAGGCACAACCTACCCTGGGGACACCTCACTAAACACACCAAGTACATGCTATATGATCTGGGAGGTGTGCAGATTCACACCTTAAGACCTGTGCACCATGGAGTTGCTCACGGTGTCCAAGGACAAGTGTGCACTTAAGTTCATCAAGAAGAGGGTGAGCACACATATCCATGCCAAGAGAAAGCGGGAGGAGTTGAGCAACTTGCTGGCAGCCATGAGAAATGCAGTAAAGACTGATGCATCCTCACCCAATAAATGATTGTTCTGCAAATGGAGAAGGCTTTCTTTCTTCCCTCTATGGAGCATATCTTTAGAAGAGTGGACACAATATACATGTAGGAAACAACAATGACTAGGACAGTTGGTAAGATAATGATGCCAGATAAAGAATATATATATATATATACACATACATACATATAGTATATATATATATGTACATACATACATATAGTATATATGTATATACAATAGTACATATACATACATATAGTATATACATATATAGAATATATATGTAGTATATACCATATATATATATAGTACATACCATATATATAGTGTATGGTATATATGGTACCTATACATGTATATATATATATATACATATATATATATATACTTATATGGTACACAATATACATATATATACTTCATACACTATATATATATGTATATATACACTATATATATATGAATGTATTGCCCATATGCTTAAAAATGACTTACAGGAAGAAGTTTAAGTGTTGTTTTAAAGATACTATAGGCTTTAGTATTAAAATTTAGGAAAGCTTGGAGTTTTAGCTTAGAGTTTCAATAGATGATTTCAAAATGATTGATTTTTTTTAAAAAATAGCTTGCACTATCCATTATTTATTTGGGATCCTAAAGATAAATAGTGGTTAGAAATATATAGCCAGTTTTAGAAATGGTTAACACATATCAAAGGATTTGTTTGCCAGATGAAAGACTAGTACATTTACTGATAGTATTGGAAATTGAACTTAGCATCTCATGAATGCCCCAAATGCACTCCGCCAGTAAGCCCAGTTCCTTCTCATTTCATGTTCATTTTACACTGAAATCTTGGTAAATTGCCAAGACTTCTCTTGAACCTTCTGTAGAGCCTAGAAAGCCTTGAACTTATCTTACCTCTCCCTTTTGATCGGTGCTGATTTTTGATCTGTGTCCCAAGGCTCGGTAAATATTACTTTAAATTTTCCTGGATTTTGTAATTCCAAGACAAAAAGGGGGCCTACAGCATATTTTCATGCTATGTTGGAAATAAAAGTAGGAAAAAATAAGGCTTAAGTTGCCTTTTTTATTTCTCTACATATGATTTCACAACTAACAATAGCACATTTCTTAGAGAGCTCACATAGACTTTCTTATGTTCTTCTATTTATAAAGCAATCTACTCCTTTTTCTGTCCAGTTTGAACTTTGTGTTTTTGAGTATGGGTAATAAAAATTATTACAAATGTTAATATAATACTTTGTTATGCCAGACATTTTCCTAAATAATTCAGTCATACTCATTTAATCTGTAAAATAATAAAAGGAGATAATATATTTCATGTTTACAAATGAGGCACAAAACATATTATGTCTTGAAATTTCATCTACTGGGGTCAGAATCATACTTTGGCATGAAGAAATGCAGCTGTAGAATCCATGTTATTGGTCATTCTTGAGTCTTAGTACTACACTTGTACTTTAATAAATGCTTCCTGGTCTTACCTGGCTCAGGTTTCCATGTTCTGGAGTGTTAAGGTAAACTTGCTTATCTTTAATATGAATTCCCTAATTCTCCTCCTTGGATCAAAACATATTTTCTAATATTATCTTCATATTTTCTACACATAACAGTAACCTCCTTCTGACCCTCTATGACTCTTACTCCTATATTGTGAATATAATATCTGGATAAAGGGAACTAATCAGTAAACATGAGTCATATATACATATGATGAATGATTATGGAATATGTGGACTCAAGAGAGAAGCTAGAGGCTGTGTGACAGCATCATGAACAGCATGAACTTAATGTGAAGTATACAGATTCTGGTTCAGCTTCTCCCTTCTTTTAGCTGAAGCCTTAGGCAAGTTCCTTGAGCCACACAGTCTCTGTATAAAGAGTAAATAAATTCTTTTGTGGACATAAAAAGGCATACTTAAATAAACCACGTTGGGGAAAAATCATTAGGAGAAAGCATTCCATAAATGTTAACTGTTAGTCTTTCCTTCAGACTTTTCAGTATTCTTAAGAAATAACAAAGCAACTGGTGCTTATCAGGTTGAAAATCCATAATATGCACACAACACCTTGTGATAAACCATTCTAATGTAAGTAATGGAATCACGGAAAATATTAAAATTTTATAGAAAATGAAAACCACTTTACTAAATTTATTTACTTTGAGAATAAAATAGGAGTATTAAAACAGTACCATAGTATGTTATTATACATGGCTGCTTTAAATGCTGAAAATAAAATAGTCATTAATTTAGCTAGTAATAAAGTATGCATATAATTACAAGCTAGATGATTTTTTTCAGAATAAAGACGAGTAAGATATCTAAGTAGAGAAAGAGCCTAAAGTAGTCATAAACTAGATTTTAAAAGTAATGTATTTTTTCACTTTTCTTTAATATTATCTACAGGCAAGAATGAATACAGTTTTAATTGTCAAGATTTATTTCTATAGCTCATTCCATATTATTAATATAATATGGAATTATAAAATTGAATTTACTTTACTCCCCATTTGGCAAGATCAAGCCCAAATGTTCTCTGTATATTTACTAGCACCATAACTTTCTGAATCTAGTAATACAAATTAATCATTATAATATATATCTATTGTGGCTAATAGGTAATAGCTGAATGATATAAAGATGCAGAATGAAAGCAATATTAAACTTATGTTATAAGTTCGATTGTTCATAACATCAGAAACATTAGTAAATTTATGACTGAAGGCATTCTATCTTGGGATAAGAATTGTTCCCAGATCACTTACCATACAAGAGTGAGGTTGTGACATTTATGATTTACCAAATCACAAATGTTGTAAAAGTAACTTTTTACCTGGTGTAGTATAGTAGTTTGTCAGATTCTGCTAAAAGTGAACCAGAATTATGATGCTTCCCTTTTCATTGTTGTTCGCTTTAGTTCCACAAATGACAAACATAAAGTTAATTGTAAAAAATTACTTAGTGATTAAGATGAATCCCACCCTACAAATGCATACTCAAACTAACTTTAGAACAGAACCTTCTCAGAGAAAAAGTGTAATTGATATCCTTCATAACTTTATGAACAAAGCTATCCTTTAGCTGTTGAAATCTTGAAAATTTTCTGAGGTCTTTTTCAGAAAGCAATACAGGTGAATTTCTGAATGATGTTCTGTCAAAGTTGAGCTAATTCAGGGAATTGTGTTATGAAGTCACACAAATGAGCCTGAAGAAGGCAATGCAGACTCCCCCTACATCCTAAGATTTTGCCCACTTTATAAGGAATGTAGATTAGCTGTCATGCATAGATAAATGTAAAGGCCTTGACCATCTGGCATCTCCTATAAGTCTGCCAAAGCATAAGGCATAGTTATTCATGAGGGCTTTGGATTTGGAATAACAGGATAATATTTTCAGACAGTTGCAATAGTAAGATTTCTCTTACCTTCTGGGAGGCAGCTCTCCAGAGAAAGGGAAAATTAGGTCAATTATCAAGACATTGTGTGTTTCAGAACAAAGTCCAAGTCCAAAGGTCAGAATTATTAAGACAAAACTTATATCCAATGTAAAATACAGGATTTTTATCTTTCCATCCTGAATCCTTTTAGGCTGCTGACAAATAGGATCTTTTCATGATAAATTCTACACCAAAAAGGAAACATTTTCTTTTTTTTTATTTTCTAAGCTTTTTTATTTATATTCAAAATCATTTCCCCTTTCCCATTTCCTCTATCCCCGAAAGTCCCATAAGCCCCCTTCCCTCCCTCTTTTCCCCATTCAACCCCCTCTCACTTCTCTGTCTTGGCATTCACCTACATCCAGTCTTTCCAGGACCAGGGGTCTCTCCTTCCATTTTTTTGGAAATCTATTGATATGCGTATTGTGTCTAGGGTATTCGGAGATTCTGGGTTAATATCCCCTTATCAGTGACTGCATACCATGTGTGTTCTTTTGTGATTGGGTTACCTCACTAAGGATGATATTTTCAAGTTCTAACCACTTGCCTAGGAATTTCGTGAATTCACTGTTTTTAATTGCAGAGTAGTATTCCATTGTGTAAATATACCACTTCTTCTGAATCCATTCCTCCATTGAGGGACATCTGGGTTCTTTCCAGCTTCTGGCTATTATAAATAAGGCTGCTATGAACATAGTGGAGCATGTGTCCTTATTGCATGCAGGTAAAGCCTCTGGGTATATGCCCAGGAGTGGTATAGCCGGATCCTCCGGGAGTGTCATGCCCAGTTTTCTGAGGAACCACCAGACTGCTTTCCAGAGTGGTTGTACCAGCTTGCAATCCCACCAGCAGTGGAGGAGTGTTCCTCTTTCTCCACATCCTCGCCAACAACTGCTGTCTCCTGTGTTTTTGATCTTAGCCATTCTGACTGGTGTGAGATGGAATCTCAGGATTGTTTTGATTTGCATTTCCCTAATGACTAAGGATGATGAACATCTCTTTAGGTGCTTCTCAGCCATTAGATATTCTTCAGGTGAGAACTATTTGTTTAGCTCTGTACCCCATTTTTTAATAGAGTTACTTGCCTCTCTGGAGTTTAACTTTTTGAGTTCTTTGTATATATTGGATATTAGCCCTCTGTCAGATGTAGGGTTGGTAAATATCATTTCCCATTTAGTTGGTTGCCACTTTGTCTTTTTGACAGTGTATTTGCCTTGCAAAAACTTTGTAATTTAATGAGGTCCCATTTGTCAATTCTTGATCTTAGAGCATAATATGTTCAAGGTTCTTCCCTAGTTTCCTTTCTATTAGTTTCAGTGTGTCTGGTTTTATGTGGAGGTCCTTGATCCACTTGGAATTGAGCTTAGTGCAAGGAGCTAAGAAAGGGTCAATTTGCATTCTTCTGCATGTTGACCTCCAGTTGAGCCAGCACCATTTGTTGAAAAGGCTATCTTTTTTCCACTGGATGGTTTTAGCTCCTTTGTCAAAGATCAAGTGACCATAGGAGTGTGGATTCATTTCTGGGTCTTCAATTCTGTTCCATTGATCTACATGCCTGTCACTGTACCAATACCATGCGGTTTTTAACACTATTGCTCCCCCAGAGGTTCTTTTACTCTTGATGAATTTTATTGAGTATTTTTGCATCGATATTCATAAGAGAGATTGGCCTGAGATTCTCTTTCTTTGTCGGATCTTTGTATGCTTTTGGTATTAGCTTATCTATCTAGCTGATTTTCTCAAAGAACCAACTTCTCGTTTTGTTGATTCTTTGTATTGTTTTATTTGTTTCTACTTGATTGATTTCAGCCCTGAGTTTGATGATTTCCTGCCTTGTGACTTCATTGTCATTAAATTTTAAAAAGTCTTTGATTACTTTCTTTACTTCCTCCTTGACCAAGTTATCATTGAGTAGAGCATTGTTCAGCCTCCATGTGTATGTCGGTTTTCTGCTGTTTTTGTTGCCATTGAAGACCACCCTTATTCCATAGTGATCTGATAGGAGGCATGGGATTAGTTCTATCTTCTTATATCTGTTGAGGTCTGATTTGTGACCAATTATATGGTCGATTTTGGAGAAGATACCATGAGGTGCTGAGAAGAAGGTGTATTCTTTTGCTCTAGGATGAATGTTCTATATATATCTGTTAGTTCCATATGGACCAATGTTTCAATTAGATTCACTGTGCCCCTGTTTAGTTTCTGCTTTCCTGAACGATCCATTTCAGAGAGCGGGGTGTTGAAGTCACCCACTATTATTGTGTGAGGTGCGATGTGTGCTTTGGCGACCTCTGTTCTGGGATCTACTGCACTGAGGAGACAGGTACCCAGGTTCTCCCCAAATATAACATCGCTTGGGACACAGCCTGTTTGGGGCTTCGATGTGCTCCCAAGAACTGGACAGCGCTGTGGTCTTCTGGGCGCCAGCTCTGCTGTGGGCCATCCCCCCTGCAGGGTGACCTGCACTGCCCAGAGAGTGCACAGTGCACTCTGCCATCTTTGCTCCAGTGGCCAGGTAGTTGGGACCGCCAGGCTCAGAGACAGACAGGCATAATATTGTTTGGGTCTCAGGCAGCTTGTGTATACCCTACTCCCAAGAGCTGAGCAGGTCTGCAGGAAACGACGCGCCAGCCCTGCTGTGGGACTTCTGCCCTGCAGAAGGACGCCCCCTCCCCACCCTGGGAGAGATCACACACCCCTGCACAGGGCAGGAGCCTACCAGCCTCCCTTTGGAGATGTCTGCTCTGGGAATCCACTACGCTGACCCTTTGGATGTGCAGGGACTCCCCAATATAACATCACTGGGGGCAAGGCACATCAGGGCTCCAAAGTTACTCAGGAACAAGGCAGGCCCCAGAAATCAGTGCCAGGGGAATCCTGGTAATCCAGGGGGACCAGATATAGCTTTGCAGGCTCACAGGAGGTACAACCAACAGCCAGTGACAGCAGGACCAACTAACACCAGAGGTAACCAGATGGCAAAAGGCAAACGTAGGAACGTTACTAACAGAACTCAAAGTAATATGGCACCATCCGAACCCATCTCTCCAACAGCAGCAAGTCCTGGTTACCCCATCACACCCGAAAGGCAAGATCTGGATTTAAAAACACTTCTCATGATGCTATTAGAGGATCACAAGAAGGATACAAATAAATCTAATAAAGAATTACAGGAGACCATGAATCAACAGTTAGAAGCACTTATAAAGGAAACAAAAAAATCACTTAGAGAAATGCAGGAGAACACTGATCAACAGATGGAGGCCCACAAGGAGGCAACACAAAAATCGCTTAAAGAAATGAATCAGTGGGTAGATGCACTTTCAAAGGAATCACAAAAATTGCATGAAGAAATGCAGAAGATTATGGGTCAACAGATGGATGCCCATAGGGAGGCAACACAAAAATTGCTTAAAGAAATGAATCAACAGATAGATGCCCTTACAAAGGAAACACGAGAACTGCTTAAAGAAATGCAGGAGACGGTGGATCAACAGATGGAATCCCATGAGGAGGAAACACAAAAATTGCTTAAAGAAATGAATCAACGGATAGATGCCCTTACAAAGGAAACACGAGAATTACTTAAAGAAATGCAGGAGACAGTGGATCAACAGATGGAAGCCCATGAGGAGGAAACACAAAAATCACTTAGAGAAATACAGGAGAACTTGGGTCAACAGGCAGAAATCCTGAAAGAGGAAACACAAAAATACCTTGAAGAAATACAGGAAAATTCAAACAAACAAGTGAAGGATCTCAGTAAATCCATCCAGGATCTAAAAAAGGAAGTAGAAACAACTAAGAAATCACAAAGGGAGACAACTTTGGAGATAGAAAACCTTGGGAAGAAATCAGGAGTCATAGATGCAAACATCAACAATAGAGTACAAGAGATGGAAGAAAGAATTTCAGGTGCTGAAGATACCATAGAAAGCATCGACTCAACAGTCAAAGAAAATGCAAAATGCAAAAAACGTGTAACCCAAAACATCCAGGAAATCCAGGACACAATGAGAAGACCAAACCTAAGGATTATAGGTATAGATGAGAGTGAAGATTTGCAAATTAAAGGGCCAGTAAACATCTTCAACAAAATTATGGAGGAAAACTTCCCTAACCTAAAGAGAGAGATGCCGATGAATGTACAAGAAGCCTACAGAACTCCAAACAGACTGGACCAGAACAGAAATACCTCCCATCACATAACAATCAAAACATCAAATGTACTAAACAAAGAATATTAAAAGCAGTAAAAGAAAAGGGCCAAGTAACCTACAAAGGAAGACCTACCCGAATCACATCAGACTTCTCACCAGAGACTATGAAAGCCAGAAGATCCTGGGCAGATCTCATGCAGACACTAAGAGAACACAAATGCCAGCCTAGACTACTATACCCAGCAAAACTCTCAATCACCATAGATGGAGAGACCAAGATATTCCATGATAAAACCAAATTTTCACAATATCTTTCCACAAACCCAGCCCTGCAAAGGATAATAGGCAGAAAACGCCAATACAAGGAGAGAAACAACACCCTGGAAAAAATGAGATAGTAACATTCTTGCTTCAAACCCAAAAGTAGATAACAACTCAAACATAAAGATAGCGTCAAGAATGGCAGGTGGCAATAATCACTATGCCTTAATCTCTCTTAATATCAATGGTCTCAATTCTCCAATAAAAAGACATAGACTAGCAGACTGGATACGTAAACAGGACCCAGCATTTTGCTGCATGCAGGAAACGCATCTCAGTGTCAAAGACAAACACTACCTCAGAGTAAAAGGCTGGAAAACAATTTTACAAGCACATGGCCCCAAGAAACGAGCCGGAGTAGCCATCCTAATATCAGATAAAACTGATTTTCAACCAAAAGTCATCAAAAAAGACACAGAAGGACACTACATAATGATCAAGGGAACAATTCACCAAAAAGAACTCTGAATTCTGAATATCTATGCTCCAAATGCAAGGGCACCCTCATTCATAAAAGAAACTTTGCTAAAGCTCAGAGCACACATCGCACCTCACACAATAATAGTGGGTGACTTCAACACCCCACTCTCTGAAAGGGATCGTTCAGGAAAGCAAAAACTAAACAGGGACACAGTGAATCTAATTGAAGCCTTGGAACAAATGGAATTAACAGATATATATAGAACATTTCATCCTAGAGCTAAAGAATACACCTTCTTCTCAGTACGTCATGGCATCTTCTCCAAAATCGACCATATAATTGGTCACAAATCAGACCTCAACAGATATAAGAAGATCGAAATAATCCCATGCCTCCTATCAGATCACTATGGAATAAGGGTGGTCTTCAATGGCAACAAAAACAACCGAAAACCCACATACACATGGAGGCTGAACAATGCTCTACTCAGTGATAACTTGGTCAAGGAGGAAATAAAGAAAGAAATCAAAGACTTTTTGAAATTTAATGAAAATGAAGGCACAACATACCCTAATTTATGGGACACAATGAAAGCAGTGCTAAGAGGAAAATTCATAGCCTTGAGTGCCACCAGAAAGAAATGGCAGACAGCATACACTAACAGCTTAATGGCACACCTGAAAGCCCTGGAACAAAAAAGAAGCAAATACACCAAAGAGGAGTAGAAGGCAGGAAATCATCAAACTCAGGGCTGAAATCAATCAAGTAGAAACAAATAAAACCATACAAAGAATCAACAAAATGAGGAGTTGGTTCTTTGAGAAAATCAACAAGATAGATAAGCTCTTAGCCAGACTAACCAGAGGGCACAGAGACAGTATCCAAATTAATAAAATCAGAAACGAAAAGGGGGAGATAACAACAGAAACTGAGGAAATTCAAAAATCATCAGATCCTACTACAAAAGCCTGTATTCAACACAACTAGAAAATCTCGAGGAAATGGACAATTTCCTTGACAGATACCAAATACCAAAATTAAATCAGGATCAAATAGACCATCTAAACCGTCCTATAACCCCTGAAGAAATAGAAGTTGTCATTGGAAGTCTTCCAACCAAAAAAAAGCACAGATCCAGATGGTTTTACTGCAGAATTCTACCAGACCTTCAAAGATGACCTAACACCAATACTCTTCAAACTATTCCACAAATTAGAAACAGAAGGAACACTACCCAACTCATTCTATGAAGCCACAATTACACTAATACCAAATGTACACAAAGATCCGACAAAGAAAGAGAATCTCAGGCCAATCTCTCTTATGAATATCGATGCAAAAATACTCAATAAAATTCTTGCCAACCGAATCCAAGAACACATCAAAACCATCATTCACTACGTTCAAGTAGGCTTCATCCCAGGGATGCAGGGATGGTTCAATATAAGGAAATCCATCAATGTAATCCACTATGTAAACAATCTGAAAGAAAAAAACCACATGGTCATCTCATTAGATGCTGAGAAAACATTTGACAAAATTCAGCATCCTTTCATACTAAAGGTCTTGGAAAGATCAGGAATTCGAGGCCCATATCTACACATAGTAAAAGCAATTTACAGCAAACTGGTAGCCAACATCCATCTAAATGGAGAGAAACTTGAAGCAATCCCACTAAAATCAGGGACTAGACAAGGCTGCCCTCTCTCTCATCTTTTCAATATAGTACTTGAAGTTCTAGCTAGAGCAATTAGACAACAAAAAGAGGTCAAAGGGATACAAATTGGAAAGGAAGAAGTCAAACTATCACTATTTGCATACGATATGATAGTATACTTAAGCGACCCAAAGAACTCCACCAGAGAACTCCTACAGCTGATAAACAACTTCAGCAAAGTGGCTGGATATGAAATCAACTCAAGCAAGTCAGTAGCCTTCCTATACTCAAAGGATAAGCAGGCTGAGAAAGAAGTAAGAGAAATGATACCCTTCACGATAGCCACAAACCATATAAAGTATCCAAAACAAAGTAACCAAACAAGTGAAAGATCTGTATAACAAGAACTTCAAGTCTCTGAAGAAAGAAATTGAAGAAGACCTCAGAAGATGGAAAAATCTGCCATGCTCATGGATTGGCAGGATTAATATAGTGAAAATGACCATCTTGCCAAAAGCAATATACAGATTCAATGCAATCCCCATCAAAATCCCAACTCAATTCTTCATAGAGTTAGAAAGAGCAATTCAAAAATTCATCTGGAATAACAGAAAACCCAGGATAGCTAAAACTATTTTCAAGAATAAAAGAACCTCTGGGGGAATCAGTATCCCGGACCTCAAGCTGTACTACAGAACAGTAGTTTTAAAAACCGCATGGTATTGGTACAGTTATAGGCATGTAGATCAATGGAACAGAATTGAAGACCCAGAAATGAATCCACACTCCTATGGTCACTTGATCTTTGACAAAGGAACTAAAACCATCCAGTGGAAAAAAGATAGCCTTTTCAACAAATGGTGCTGAGTCAACTGGAAGTCAGCATTCAGAAGAACTCAAATTGACCCATTCTTGTCTCCTTGCACTAAGATCAATTTCAAGTGGATCAATGACCTCCACATAAAACCAGACACACTGAAACTAATAGAAAGGAAACTAGGGAAGAACTTTGAACATATGGGCACAGGGGAGAATTTCCTGAATAGAACTCTAATAGCTTATGCTCTAAGATCAAGAATTGACAAATGGGACCTCATTAAATTACAAAGTTTCTATAAGGCAAAAGATACTGTCAAAAAGACAAAGCGGCAACCAACTAACTGGGAAAGGATCTTTACCAACCCTACATCCGACAGAGGGCTAATATCCAATATATACAAAGAACTCCAGAAGTTAGACTCCAGAGAGCCAAGTTACCCTATTAAAAAATGGGGTACAGAGCTAAACAAAGAGTTCTCACCTGAAGAATATCTAATGGCTGAGAAGCACCTAAAGAGATGTTCATCATCCTTAGTCATTAGGGAAATGCAAATCAAAACAACCCTGAGATTCCTTCTCACACCAGTCAGAATGGCTAAGATCAAAAACACAGGAGACAGCAGTTGTTGGCGAGGATGTGGAGAAAGAGGAACACTCCTCCACTGCTGGTGGAATTGCAGGCTGGTACAACCACTCTGGAAAGTAGTCTGGCGGTTCCTCAGAAAACTGGGCATGACACTTCCGGAGGATCCGGCTATACCACTCCTGGGCATATACCCAGAGACTTTACCTGCATGCAATAAGGACACATGCTCCACTATATTCATAGCAGCCTTATTTATAATAGCCAGAAGCTGGAAAGAACCCAGATGTCCCTCAACGGAGGAATGGATTCAGAAGATGTGGTATATTTACACAATGGATTACTACTCTGCAATTAAAAACAATGAATTCAAGAAAATTCCTAGGCAAATGGTCAGAACTTGAAAATATCATCCTTAGTGAGGTAACCCAATCACAAAAGATCACACATGGTATGAAGTCACTGATAAGGGGATATTGACCCAGAATCTCCGAATACCCTAGACACAATCAGCATATCAATAGATTTCTAAAAAGATGGAAGGAGAGACCCCTGGTCCTGGAAAGACTGGATGTAGGGGAACGCCAGGACAGAATAATGACAGGGGGTTGAATGGAGAAAAGAGGGAGGGAAGGGGACTTATGGGACTTTCGGGGAGGGAGGAAACGGGAAAGGGGAAGTGATTTGGAATGTAAATTAAAAAAATAAAATAAAATAAAAAAATAAAAATAAAAAAAAAAGACAAAGCGGCAACCAACTAACTGGGAAAGGATCTTTACCAACCCTACATCCGACAGAGGGCTAATATCCAATATATACAAAGAACTCCAGAAGTTAGACTCCAGAGAGCCAAGTTACCCTATTAAAAAATGTGGTACAGAGCTAAACAAAGAGTTCTCACCTGAAGAATATCTAATGGCTGAGAAGCACCTAAAGAGATGTTCATCATCCTTAGTCATTAGGGAAATGCAAATCAAAACAACCCTGAGATTCCATCTCACACCAGTCAGAATGGCTAAGATCAAAAACACAGGAGACAGCAGTTGTTGGCGAGGATGTGGAGAAAGAGGAATACTCCTCCACTGCTGGTGGGATTGCAAGCTGGTACAACCACGCTGGAAAGCAATCTGTTGGTTCCTCAGAAAACTGGCCATGACACTCCCGGAGGATCTGGCTATACCACTCCTGGGCATATACCCAGAGGCTTTACCTGCATGCAATAAGGACACATGCTCCACTATGTTCATAGCAGCCTTATTTATAATAGCCAGAAGCTGGAAAGAACCCAGACGTCCCTCAACGGAGGAATGGATTCAGAAGATGTGGTCTATCTACACAATGGAATACTACTCTGCAATTAAGAACAATGAATTCATCAAATTCCTACGCAAATGGTCAGAACTTGAAAATATCATCCTTAGTGAGGTAACCCAATCACAAAAGAACACACATGGTATGCAGTCACTGATAAGGGGATATTAACCCAAAATCTCAGAATACCCTAGACACAATATGTTTATCAATAGATTTCCAAGAAAATGGAAGGAGAGACCCCTGGTCCTGGAAAGACTGGATTTAGGTGAATGCCAAGACAGAGAAGCGAGAGGGAGTTGAATGGGGAAAAGAGGGAGGGAAGGAGGCTTATGGGACTTTCGGGGAGGGAGGCAACAGGAAAGGGGAAATGATTTTGAATGTAAATAAGAAAAACTTAGAAAATAAAATAAAATTAAAAAAAAATACAGACTAACAGATTTTATCAGAAAATGAGATTCATTTATCTGATGCCTCCAGAAAATAAAAATCTCATCATCAATGATAGGCACCACATTATTATTATTATTATTATTATTATTATTAATTATTATTTATTAATTTAGTTTTACACTCCATATTTTATTCCCCCCACCCCCATCCATCCTCTGTTCCACATCCCATATATCCTCCACACCCCTCACCCCACCTGACCTCTAAACTCCCTGGCGCCTCCAGTCTATTGAGGGTTAGGTGCATCATCTCTGAATGAACACAGACCTTGCAGTCCTCTACTGTATGTTTGTTGGGGGGCCTCATATCAGCACCAGCTGTATGTTGCCTGTTTGGTGTTCCGGTGTTTGAGAGGTCTCGGAGGTCCTGATTAAATGGGACTTTTGGTCCTCCTACAGGATTGCCCTTCTCCTCAGCTTCTTTCAGCCTTCCCTAATCCAACAACAGGTGTCAGCAGTTTCTGTCCATTGGTTGGGTGCAAATATCTTCATCTGACACTTACAACTGCCTGTTGGGTCTTCTGGAGTGTGGTAATGCTTGATCCCTTTGTGTGAGCGCTCCATAGCCTCAGAAATAGTGTCAGGACTTGGGACCTCCCCTTGAGCTGGATCCTACTTTGAGCCTTCTTTTTCTCAGGCTCCTCTCCATTTCCATCCCTGTAATTCTTTCAGAGAAGCACAATTATGGGTCAGAGTTGTGACTGTGGGATGGCTCCCTTCTCCCTCTTTTGATGCCCTGTTTTCCTGCTGGAGGTGGGTTCTATAAGTTTCCCATCCCTACTGTTGGTCATTTCATCTAAGGTCCCTCCCTTTGAGCCCTGAGAGTCTCTCACCTCCCAGGTCTCTGGTGTATTCTAGAGGGTACCCCCAACCTCCTATCTCCTGAGGTTGCCTGCTTCCAATCTTTCTGCTGGCCTTCAGGGCTTCAGTCCTTTTCCCTCACCCAGTACCAGATCATGTTCTCCTCTGCCCCACTCTCTCCCCCCGTCCACTCTCCCCCCCAGGCCCCTCCCTTCCTCCCCATTTGTGATTGCTTTGTTCTCCCTCCCAAGTGGGATGGAGGCGTCCTTACTTGGGCACTTCAGCTTGTTAACCTTTTGAGTTCTGAGGACTGTATCTTGGGTACTCTGTACTTTTTAACATCCACTTATTAGTGAGAACACACCATGGTTATCCTTGTGGGTCTGAGTTACCTCACTCAGGATGATATTTTCTAGTTTCATCCATTTGCCAGCAAAACTTAGGATGTCCTCATTATTAATAGTTGAGTAGTATTCCATTATGTAAATGAACCACATTTTCTGTATCCAGTCTTCTGTCGTGGGACATTTGGATTGTTATCAGCTTCTGGCTATCACAAATAAGGCTGCTATAAACATAGTGGAAAATGTGCCCCTGTAGCATGGTGGGGCATCTTTTGGATGTATTTCCAAGAGTGGTATAGCTGGGTCTTCAGGTAGATCTATTTCCAATTTTCTGAGGAACCTCCAGTTTGATTTCCAGAGTACTTGTACTAGTTTGCAATCCCAACAACAATGGAGGAGTGTTCCTCTTTCTCATCATCTTCTCCAACATGTATTGTCACCTGAGGTTTTGATCTTAGCCATTCTGATTGGTGTAAGGTGGAATCTCAAGGTCATTTTGATTTTCATTTCTCTGATCACTAAGTCATTCAAGATTCCTCAGTTGTGAAATCTCAGTTTAGTTCTATACCCCATTTTTTGATTGGGTTTTTGTTTTTGGTTTTGGTTTTTTTGGGTTTTTTTTTTTTTTTGGTTTTGGTTTTTGTTTTTGTTTTGTTTGGTTTGGTGATTAGTTTCTTGAGTTCTTTATGTATTTTGGATATTTGTCCTCTATCAGATGTGGGATTAGTGAAGATTTTTTCCCAATTTGTAGGTTGCCAATTTGTCTTATTGACTATGTCCTTTGCTTTCCAAAAGCTTTCCAGTTTCATGAGGTCCCATTTATCAATTCTTGATCTTAGAGCATTGGAGTTCTGTTTAGGAAATTTCCCCCTATGCCAATGAGTTCAAGGTTCTTTCCCACTTTCTCTTCTATTACCTTCAGTGTATCTGATTTTATGTTGATGTCCTTGATCTACTTGGACTTGAGCTTTGTGCAAGGTGACAAATATAGGTCTATTTTCATTTTTTCTATGTACAGATAGCCTGTTAGACCAGCACCATTTATCGAAGATGCTTTCTTTTTTCCATTGTATATTTTTGGCTTCTTTGTCAAAGATCAAGTGTCTGTAAGTATATGGTTTTATTTCTGGGTCTTCAATTCTTTACAATGATTCACAAGTCTGTTTCTGTACCAATACATGCAATTTTTATCACTATTGCTCTGTAGTAAAGCTTGAGGTCAGGGATGGTGATTATCCATGAAGTTCTCTTATTGTTAAGAATTGTTTTCGCTATTCTGGGTTTTTTGTCTTTCCAGATGAGTTTGAGAATTGTTCTTTCCATGTCTTTGAAGAATTGTGTTGGGATTTTGATGGGGATTGCATTGAATCTATAGATTGCCTTTGGTAGGATAGCCATTTTTACTATGTTAATTGTGCCAGTCAATGAGCATGGAAGATATCTTCATTTTCTGTGATCTTCTTCAATTTCTTTCTTGAGAGACTTGAAGTTATTGTCATACAGGTATTTCACTTGTTTGATTAGAGTTTCCCCCAAGATATTTTATATTATTTGTGGCTATTGTGAAGGGACTTGTTTCCCTAATTTCTTTCTCACACTGTTTATCATTAATATAAAGGAAGGCTACTGATTTATTTGAGTTAATTTTGTATCTGGCCTTTTTGCTGAAGTTGTTTATCAACTGGAGAAGTTCTCTGTTAGAGTTTTTGGTGTCGCTTATGTATACTATCATATCATCTGCAAATGGTGATACCTTTATTTCTTCTTTGCCAATTTGTATCCCTTGTTCTCTTTTTGTTCTTATTGTTCTAGCTAGCACTTCGAGTACTATATTGAATATAAATGGGAAGAGTGGGCATCCTTGTCTTGTCCCCAATTTCAGTGAGATTGCTTCAAGTATGTCTCCATTTAACTTGATATTGGCTGTTGGTTTGCAGTAAATTTCTTTATTATGTTTAGGTATGGGCCTTGAATTCCTGATCTCTCTAATACTTTTAACACAAAGGGGTGTTGTATTTTGTCAAATGCTTTTTCTGAATCTAAGGAGGTGATCATGTGATTTTTTTATAGTTTGTTTATATAATGGATTATGTTAATGAATTTTCATATATTGAACCATCCTTGCATCCCTGGAATGAAGCCTACTTGATTCTGGTGGATGACAGTTTTGATGTGTTCTTGGATTTGGTTTGCAAGAATTTTATTGAGTATTTTTGCATCGATATTCATAAGCAAGATTGGTCTGAAGTTCTCTTTTTTGGTTGGGTCCTTGTGTAGTTTAGGTATCAGAGTGGCTTCATAGAATGAGTTAGGTAGTGTTCCTTCTCTTTCTATTTTATGAAATAGTTTGAGAAAAATGGGTATCAGGTCTTCTTTGAAGGTCTGGTAGAATTCTGCACTAAATCCATCTGGTCCTGGGCTTCTTTTGGTTGGGAAGTTTTTAATGACTTCTTCTATTTCCATGTGTAATATAGGCCTGTTTAGATCATTTACCTGCTCTTGATTTAACTTTGGTATGTGGTATCTGTCTAGAAAACCATCCATTTCATCTAGGTTTCCCAGTTTTGTTTCCAGTATAGACTTTTATAGCAGTAGAATCTGATGACTTTTAAATTTCCTGAGTTTCTGTTGTTATGTCTCCCTTTTCATTTCTGATTTTGTTAATTTGGATACTGCTTCTTGGCTCTTTAGTTAGTTTAGTTAGGAGTTTAGCCATCTTGTTGATTCAAACAACCAGCTTTTGGTTTTGTTGATTCTTTGTATTGTTTTCTTTGTTTCTATTTGGTTAATTTTGGCCCTGAGTTTGACTATTTCCTGCCTTCTACTCCTCTTGGGTGAGTTTGCTTCTTTTTGTTCTAGAGCTCATTTGTGTGCTGTTAAGTTGTTAGCATAAGATCTCTCCAGTTTCTTTACCTGGGCACTAAGTGCTATGAACTTTCCTCTTAGCCCTGCTTTCATTGTGTCCCATGAGTTTGGGTATGATGTGTCAACATTTTCATTAAATTCCAGCAAGTCTTTAATTTCTTTCTTTATTTCTTCCCTGATCAAGTTATTGTTGAGTCAAGAGTTGTTCGGTTCCCATGTGTATGTGCACTTTCTGTAGTTTTTGCTGTTCTTGAAGACCAGCCTTTTAGGCCATGGTGATCTGATAGGATGCATGAGATTATTTCAATCTTCTTGTATCAGTCAAGGGTTGTTTTGTGACCAATTATTTGGTCAATTTTGGAGAACACACCATGAGGTGCTGAGAATAAGGTGTATTCTTTTGTTTTAGGGTGAAATGTTCTGTAGATATTGGATAAATCCATTTGGTTCATAACCTCTCTTAGTTTCACTGTGTCTCTGTTTAGTTTGTTTCAATGACCTGTCCATTGGCAAGAGTGGGGTGTTGAAGTCTCCCACTATTATTGTGTGGGGTTCAATATGTGTTTTGAGCTTTAGTAAAGTTTCTTTTATGAATGTGGATGCTCTTGCATTTGGAGCATAGATGTTCAGAATTGAGAGTTCATCTTGGTGGATTTTCCCCTTGATGAATATGAAGTGTCCTTCTTCATCATGATCATGCTTGATAACTGTTGGTTGAAAGTCTATTTGATTGGATATTAAGATGGCAACTCCTGCTTGTTTCCTGGGACCATTTGCTTGGAAGACCTTTTTCCATCCTTTTACTCTGAGATAGTGTCTGTCTTTGTTAGTGAGGTATGTTTCTTGTATGCAGTAAAATGCTGGATCTTGTTTGCATATCCAGTCTGTTAGCTTATGTCTTTTAATAGGTGAGTTGAGTCCATTAATATTCAGAGATATTAAAGAGAGATGACTGTTGGTTCCTGATATGTTTGCTTTTGTAGGTGGCTTTATGTACTTAGGTTCTCTCCTTTTGTTTTTGTTGTGAGATGCTTAATATCTTGTCCTTTCTTTGGTGCAGGTATCTTCCTTGTGTTGGAGTTTTCCTTCTAGGATCCTCTGTAGGACTTGATTGGTAGAGAGATACTGTTTGAATTTGGTTTTGTCCTGGAATATTTTGGTTTCTCCACCTATGTTGATTGAGAGTTTTCCTGGGTATAGTAGCCTGGGCTGGCATTTGTGTTCTCATAGAGTCTGCATGACCTCTGACCAGGCTCATCTGGCTTTCATAGTCTCTGTTGAGAAGTCTGGTGTAATTCTGATAGGTCTACCTTTGTATGTTACTTGGCCCTTTTCCCTTGCAGCTTTTAATATTCTTTCTTTGTTCTGTACACTTAATGCTTTGATTAGTATGTGATGAGAGGATTTTCTTTTCTGGTCCTATTTATTTGGTGTTCTACAGACTTCATGGTCATCTCTTCCTTTAGGTTGGGGAAGTTTTCTTCTATGATTTTGTTGGAGACATTTTCAGGTCCTTTGACCTGGGAATCTTCATTCTCCTCTATTTCAATTATTCAATTATTCTTAGATTTGCTTTTTTCATTGTGTCCTGAACTTCTTGAATGTTTGGGTTAGGAGTTTTTCATGTTTTGAATTTTCTTTGACAGTTGTATCAATCTCTTCTACGATATCTTCTACACCTGAGATTCTCTCTTCTATGTCTTGTATTCTGTTGGTGATACTTGTATCTGCAGTTTGTGACCTCTTTCCTAGGTTTTCCATTTCCAGTTTTGCCTCCATTTGTGTCTTCTTTATTGTTTCTACTTCTATTTTTACATCTTGAATCACTTTATTCAATTCCTTCACCTGTTTACCTGTGTTTTCCTGTATTTCTTTCAGTGAGTTATTGATATCCTTCTTAAAGGACTATTATTTTCATGAGATAGGATTTTAAGTCAGCTTCCTGTGTTGTTGTATTCAGGGCTTGCTGTGGTGGGATAACTAGGTTTTGATGAAACCCACATACATTGGCTTCTGTTGCTTATGGTTTTGTGCTTGCCTTTTGGCATCTGAATATCCCCAGTGTTTGTTGGTCTGGGTGACTATCTGGAGTCTGCCTCTTTTGTCCCTGGGTTGCTTCAGGTCTCCTGGTAGACCTGTGACTCTGGCTGTAGCAGACCACCTGTGGGGCCTTCCAACTGGGGGCTCTTCATGAGGGCAGGGAAGTGGTGGGATCTTAATGAGACGTGTGGCCACGCCCCAGGTTCTAGCCTGCCTCTGCCTCTGCAATCACCTGCCTAAAGCCAGGCTCTCCCCACCTCTTGGTTACCTGGCAACCCAACTCACTCTAAATAGTGCCCCTCAGCGCTCTCTCTCTCTCTCTCTCTCTCTCTCTCTCTCTCTCTCTCTCTCTCTCCCCTGCCCCCCCCCACGCTTATTCTCCCCCGGCCCTCTTCTTTATCTATCTCTCTGGCTCTCCATTTTCCTCCTTTCCACGTGGGTGTGGCTTTTCTTATCTATTTTCTCTTTTTCCTTTGTCTTTCTATCTCTTTTCTCTTTCTATTTTCTTAATAATAAAACATTAAAGCTATGGGCCGTCTCTTATTAAATTCGCCACACGGAGCTAGCTGCTATGTGTCGTCAGAGACCCAGAAACCCAGCCACGCAGCCAGACAGTCTGTGAGCACAGGTAACAGGCAGAGAAATCTGCACCAGAATGGCCTCACCTTCTGCGTGAGATGTCTCTGCTCGCCCGGGCGCTGCTAGCGTGCAGAAACAGGCTGGCAGTCACATGTTGCCAGCTTTCCCAAATCCCACACAGGCTAATCTGTCACCTTGGCTGCAGTAGATCTCCTGGGAGGTCTTCAGACTGTTGGGTCTTCAGTGGAGCAGTCAAGATGTCCAAATGTTCTGCATGCAGCTGATCCTCAGTTATTCTGAGTGCAGTGGATCCAACTGCTCTGAGTGGAGAAGCTCCTCAAATGCTCTGAGTACAGCAGGTTCAACTGCTCTTAGAGCAGAGGTTTCTCAACTGCTCTGAGTGCAGAGGGTTCTCTAGGATGAATCAGGATATGTTGTCTTCACTGGAGCAGACCAGCCAAGAGTCTGCCCCATCTGAAAGAGCTAGGCAGTGGCAATAGACACCACCTTAAGTTGAACTGAAAAACAAGAAGGCATAGCTATTCTTTCTTTTGTATTTTATGGACTAGTTTGAGAAGCATTACATCAACCCCACATCTTCCCCCAGTACCCACTCACACAAATCCTCCCCTACTCTTTCTCCTCTTCTCCCATGAGAAGAGACAGCTTCCCATGGGTATCACACCCCCACCCTACCCACCTAGCCACTCCCACTCATGCCCTACCTGCCCCACCCTGATCCTTTGTATATCAAGTCACTGCAGGACTAGGCACACCCTCTTCCACTGAGGCCAAACAAAGTGGCCCAATTTGGGGAACAAGTTCCACAGGTATGCAACAGACTCAGGGACAGCCCCCACTCTAGTTGTTGGGGGATCTGCATGAAGGCAAAGCTGCACATCTGCTACATACTGGGGAGGAGGGCTATGTCCAGCCCATGCATGTTTCTTTGGTTGGTGGATCAGCCTCTGGGAGCCCCCAAGGGTCCAGGTTAGCTGACTCTGTCGGTCTTCCTGTGGAATCCTGTCCTCTTTGGGTCCCTCAGTCCTTTCCTCAACTCTTTCATAAGACTCCTGAAGTTCCATCTAATGTTTGGCTGTGGGTCTCTGCATTTCTTTCCAGTGGCTGGTGGGTGGAGCCTCTCAGAGAACTAGGCTCCTATCTGGAAGAGGAACAGAGTATCAGAGATTAGTGCTTGCCCGTGGGATGGGTCTCAATTTGGGCCAGCCATCTGTTGGGTCATTTCCTTTGCCTCTGTTCTATCTTTGTTCCTGTAAGTGACACATTTTGAGTCAAAGGGTTATTAACCATAAAGAACAGGATAGCCACATTGCAATCCACAGATCCAAAGAAGCCAAATACCAAGGAGGGGACAAAGGAGGATGGTTGAAACTTTCTCAGAAGGGAAATTAAGATAGATATCAGAGGTGGATGGAAGGAGGGAACTGAGTGGGAATGGGAGTGGAAGGGGGAATCAGGTATACAGAGAACAGGGGAGAGAGAAAAGAAATTGGGAGGGCATCTCTAGGATGTGCCAGAGACACAGGTCAAAGGAAGATGCCCAGACTCTCTATGGGGGTGACTCTAGCTAATACTCTTGGCAGTGGGGGGTATGAATACTGAAGTGGCCACTTTCCTGTAGCCAAGAAAGACTCCCAATAAAGAGACATTGCATTTTATAGACTATTTTTTAATTTTTAATGGGATATATGACTAGAAAGCCAACCAATTTACATTGTCCAGTCTATTGAAATATAGCTTTTAATATATGTCCTAATAATTTCCTGGGGGGTGTTAGTATTATTATTTTATTAGTATCTGTCGTAATGTCTTCCTTTCGTAATGTTTTCCTTTTTTTTTTTTTTTTTTTTTTTTTCTTTTTCTAATTGGAGGTTTATTTGTTTTTATAAATAAAACCAAAATCTTAAAAACAAACAAACAAACGACAACAACAAGATAAAACCCCAACCCTCCCCCTGGCAAGTTCTCATCCTGTTATTTAAGACTGCCCAGCCCAGGGCCCTGCAGACCCAGTTGACTATGTGTCCCTCCTTCTTAGACCTATCTGAGTTTAATTCTATTGGGCTTCTACACGCCACTAGTTTATGTTTCTTTTGTTTATCTATTTTGATTATTTTAATTTTTTTTTTATATGTGGGCATTTTGACTGCATGTAGCACCTCCAGAGGGCCGCCTAGAACATCCCCTAGAACTGGAGATACACAGTGAGCTGCCTTGTAGAATCTGGGAATCAAATCCAGGTCCTCCACAAGAGCAGCAAGTGCTCTTAACCACAGAGCCACCTTTCCAGCCCCTTGTCTGCATTTCTTTTTTTTTTTTTTTTAATTTAATTTAATTTTATTTTTTTAATTTACATTCCAAATCACTTCCCCTTTCCCGTTTCCTCCCTCCCCGAAAGTCCCATAAGCCCCCTTCCCTCCCTCTTTTCTCCGTTCAACCCCCTCTCATTACTCTGTCCTGGCGTTCCCCTACATCCAGTCTTTCCAGGACCAGTGGTCTCTCCTTCCATCTTTTTAGAAATCTATTGATATGCTGATTGTGTCTAGGGTATTCTGAGATTCTGGGTCAATATCCCCTTATCAGTGACTTCATACCATGTGTGATCTTTTGTGATTGGGTTACCTCACTAAGGATGATATTTTCAAGTTCTGACCATTTGCCTAGGAATTTCGTGAATTCATTGTTTTTAATTGCAGAGTAGTATTCCATTGTGTAAATATACCACATCTTCTGAATCCATTCCTCCGTTGAGGGACATCTGGGTTCTTTCCAGCTTCTGGCTATTATAAATAAGGCTGCTATGAATATAGTGGAGCATGTGTCCTTATTGCATGCAGGTAAAGTCTCTGGGTATATGCCCAGGAGTGGTATAGCCGGATCCTCCGGAAGTGTCATGCCCAGTTTTCTGAGGAGCCGCCAGACTGCTTTCCAGAGTGGTTGTACCAGCCTGCAATTCCACCAGCAGTGGAGGAGTGTTCCTCTTTCTCCACATCCTCGCCAACAACTGCTGTCTCCTGTGTTTTTGATCTTAGCCATCCTGACTGGTGTGAGATGGAATCTCAGGGTTGTTTTGATTTGCATTTCCCTAATGACTAAGGATGATGAACATCTCTTTAGGTGCTTCTCAGCCATTAGATATTCTTCAGGTGAGAACTCTTTGTGGAGCTCTGTACCCCATTTTTTAATAGGGTTACTTGCCTCTCTGGAGTTTAACTTCTTGAGTTCTTTGTATATCTTGGATATTAGCCCTCTGTCGGATGTAAGGTTGGTAAAGATCATTTCCCAGTTAGTTGGTTGCCGCTTTGTCTTTTTGACAGGTGTCTTTTGCCTTGCAAAAACTTTGTAATTTAATGAGGTCCCATTTGTCTATTCTTGATCTTAGAGTATAAGCTATTGGAGTTCTGTTCAGGAAATTCTCCCCTGTGCCCATATGTTCAAGGTTCTTCCCTAGTTTCCCTTCTATTAGTTTCAGTGTGTCTGGTTTTATGTGGAGATCTTTGATCCACTTAGAATTGAGCTTAGTGCAAGGAGATAAGGATGGGTCAA
Organism: Tokudaia tokunoshimensis; assembly: GCA_036184795.1. Taxonomy (NCBI): domain Eukaryota; kingdom Metazoa; phylum Chordata; class Mammalia; order Rodentia; family Muridae; genus Tokudaia; species Tokudaia tokunoshimensis. The sequence continues at coordinate 52,528,218 of BTHU01000007.1, forward strand.
TTTGCATTCTTCTGCATGTTGACCTCCAGCTGAGCCAGCACCATTTGTTGAAAAGGCTATCTTTTTTCCACTGGATGGTTTTAGCTCCTTTGTCAAAGATCAAGTGACCATAGGAGTGTGGATTCATTTCTGGGTCTTCAATTCTGTTCCATTGATCTACATGTCTGTTACTGTACCAATACCATGCAGTTTTTAACACTATTGCTCTGTAGTACAGCTTGAGGTCCGGGATACTGATTCCCCCAGAGGTTCTTTTACTCTTGAGAATAGTTTTAGCTATTCTGGGTTTTCTGTTATTCCAGATGAATTTTTGAATTGCTCTTTCTAACTCTATGAAGAATTGAGTTGGGATTTTGATGGGGATTGCATTGAATCTGTGTATTACTTTTGGTAAGATGCTCATTTTTACTATATTAATCCTGCCAATCCATGAGCATGGCAGATTTTTCCATCTTCCGAGGTCTTCTTCAATTTCTTTCTTCAGAGACTTGAAGTTCTTGTCATACAGATCTTTCACTTGTTTGGTTAGCGTCACGCCAAGATACTTAATATGGTTTGTGGCTATCGTAAAGGGTATTATTTCTCTTACTTCTTTCTCAGCCTGCTTATCCTTTGAGTATAGGAAGGCTTCTGACTTGCTTGAGTTGATTTTATATCCGGCCACTTTGCTGAAGTCGTTTATCAGCTGTAGGAGTTCTCTGGTGGAGTTCTTTGGGTCGCTTATGTATACTATCATATCGTCTGCAAATAGTGATAGTTTGACTTCTTCCTTTCCAATTTGTATCCCTTTGACCTCTTTTTCTTGTCTAATTGCTCTAGCTAGAACTTCAAGTACTATATTGAAAAGATATGGAGAGAGAGGGCAGCCTTGTCTAGTCCCTGATTTTAGTGGGATTGCTTCAAGTTTCTCTCCGTTTAGATTGATGCTGGCTACTGGTTTGCTGTAAATTGCTTTTACTATGTTTAGATATGGGCCTTGAATTCCTGATCTTTCCAAGACCTTTAGCATGAAAGGATGCTGAATTTTGTCAAATGCTTTCTCAGCATCTAATGAGATGACCATGTGGTTTTTTTCTTTGAGATTGTTTATGTAGTGGATTACATTGATGGATTTCCTTATATTGAACCATCCCTGCATCCCTGGGATGAAGCCTACTTGATCGTGGTGAATGATCGTTTTGATGTGTTCTTGGATTCGGTTGGCAAGAATTTTATTGAGTATTTTTGCATCGATATTCATAAGAGAGATTGGCCTGAGATTCTCTTTCTTTGTCGGATCTTTGTGTGCTTTTGGTATTAGTGTAATTGTGGCTTCATAGAACGAGTTGGGTAGTGTTCCTTCTGTTTCTATTTTGTGGAACAGTTTGAAGAGTATTGGTGTTAGGTCTTCTTTGAAGGTCTGATAGAATTCTGCACTAAAACCATCTGGACCTGTGCTTTTTTTGGTTGGAAGACTTCCAATGACAACTTCTATTTCTTCAGGGGTTATAGGACGGTTTAGATGGTCTATTTGATCCTGATTTAATTTTGGTACTTGGTATCTGTCAAGGAAATTGTCCATTTCCTCAAGATTTTCTAGTTGTGTTGAATACAGGTTTTTGTAGTAGGATCTGATGATTTTTTGAATTTCCTCAGTTTCTGTTGTTATCTCTCCCTTTTCGTTTCTGATTTTATTAATTTGGATACTATCTCTGTGCCCTCTGGTTAGTCTGGCTAAGGGCTTATCTATCTTGTTGATTTTCTCAAAGAACCAACTCCTCGTTTTGTTGATTCTTTGTATGGTTTTATTTGTTTCTACTTGATTGATTTCAGCCCTGAGTTTGATGATTTCCTGCCTTCTACTCCTCTTTGGTGTATTTGCTTCTTTTTGTTCCAGGGCTTTCAGGTGTGCCATTAAGCTGTTAGTGTATGCTGTCTCCCGTTTCTTTTTGGCGGCACTCAGGGCTATGAATTTTCCTCTTAGCACTGCTTTCATTGTGTCCCATAAGTTAGGGTATGTTGTGCCTTCATTTTCATTAACTTTCAAAAAGTCTTTGATTTCTTTCTTTATTTCCACCTTGACCAAGTTATCATTGAGTAGAGCATTGTTCAGCCTCCATGTGTACGTGGGTTTTCTTTTGTTTTTGTTGCCATTGAAGACCACCCTTATTCCATAGTGATCTGATAGGAGGCATGGGATTATTTCTATCTTCTTGTATCTGTTGAGGTCTGATTTGTGACCAATTATATGGTCAATTTTGGAGAAGGTACCATGAGGAGCTGAGAAGAAGGTGTATTCTTTAGCTCTAGGATGAAATGTTCTATATATATCAGTTAACTCCATTTGGTCCAAGGCTTCAATTAGATTCACTGTGTCCCTGTTTAGTTTCTGCTTTCCTGAACGATCCATTTCAGAGAGCGGGGTGTTGAAGTCACCCACTATTATTGTGTGCGGTGCGATGTGTGCTTTGAGTTTTAGTAAAGTTTCTTTTACGAATGAGGGTGCCCTTGCATTTGGAGCATAGATATTCAGGATTGAGAGTTCTTGATGGTGGATTTTTCCCTTGATCAGTATGTAGTGTCCTTCTGTGTCTTTTTTGATGACTTTGGGTTGAAAATCAATTTTATCCGATATTAGGATGGCTACTCCACCTCGTTTCTTGGGGCCATTTGCTTGTAAAATTGTTTTCCAGCCTTTTACTCTGAGGTAGTGTTTGTCTTTGACACTGAGGTGCGTTTCCTGCATGCAGCAAAATGCTGGGTCCTGTTTACGTATCCAGTCTGCTAGTCTATGTCTTTTAATTGGGGAATTGAGACCATTGATATTAAGAGAGATTAAGGCATAGTGATTATTGCCATCTGCCATTCTTGACGCTATCTTTATGTTTGAGTGGTTATCTACTTTTGGGTTTGATTCAAGAAGGTTATTATCTCATTTTTTCCAGGGTGTTGTTTCTCTCCCTGTATTGGAGGTTTCCACCTATTATCCGTTGCAGGGCTGGATTTGTGGAAAGATATTGTGAAAATTTGGTTTTATCATGGAATATCTTGGTCTCTCCATCTATGGTGATTGAGAGTTTTGCTGGGTATAGTAGTCTAGGCTGGCATTTGTGCTGTCTTAGTGTCTGCATGAGATCTGCCCAGGATCTTCTGGCTTTCATAGTCTCTGGTGAGAAGTCTGATGTGATTCGGATAGGTCTTCCTTTGTATGTTACTTGGCCCTTTTCTCTTACTGCATTTAGTATTCTTTCTTTGTTTAGAACATTCGGTGTTTTGATTATTATGTGACGGGAGGTATTTCTGTTCTGATCCAGTCTGTTTGGAGTTCTGTAGGCTTCTTGTATGTTCATCGGCATCTCTCTCTTTAAGTTAGGGAAGTTTTCCTCCATAATTTTGTTGAAGATGTTTACTGGCCCTTTAAGTTGCAAATCTTCACTCTCATCTATACCTATAATCCTTAGGTTTGGTCTTCTCATTGTGTCCTGGATTTCCTGGATGTTTTGGGTTACGCGTTTTTTGCATTTTGCATTTTCTTTGACTGTTGAGTCGATGCTTTCTATGGAATCTTCAGCACCTGAGATTCTTTCTTCCATCTCTTGTATTCTATTGTTGATGTTTGCATCTATGACTCCTGATTTCTTCCCAAGGTTTTCTATCTCCAAAGTTGTCTCCCTTTGTGATTTCTTAGTTGTTTCTACTTCCTTTTTTAGTTCCTGGATGGATTTGCTGAGATCCTTCACTTGTTTGTTTGTATTTTCCTGTATTTCCTTAAGGTATTTTTGCATTACCTCTTTCAGGATTTCTTCCTGATGACCCACGTTCTCCTGCATTTCTCTGAGCGATTTTTGTGTTTCCTCCTCATGGGATTCCATCTGTTGATCCATCGTCTCCTGCATTTCTTTAAGCAGTTCTCGTGTTTCCTTTGTAAGGGCATCTAACCGTTGATTCATTTCTTTAAGCAATTTTTGTGTTGCCTCCTTATGGGCATCCGTCTGTTGACCCATATTCTTCTGCATTTCTTTATGCAAATTTTGTGATTCCTTTGTGAGTGCATCTACCCGTTGATTCATCTCGTTAAGCGATTTTTGTGTTGTCTCCTTGTGCGCCTCCATCTTTTGATCCATGTTCTCCCGCATTTCTCTAAGCGATTTTTGTGTTTCCTTTGTAAGGGCTTCTAACCGTTGATTCATGGTCTCCTGTAACTCTTTATGAGATTTATTTGTGTCCTTCTTGTGATCCTCTAATAGCATCATGAGAAGTGATTTTAAATCCAGATCTTGTCTTTCGGGTGTGGTGGGGTATCCAGGACTTGCTGCTGTTGGAGAGTTGGGTTCGGATGGTCCCACATTACTTTGATTACTGTTAGTAACATTCCTACGTTTGCCTTTTGCCATCTGGATACCTCTGGTGTTAGTTGGTCCTGCTGCCACTGGCTGTTGGTTGGACCTCCTGTGAGCCTGCAAAGCTATTTCTGCCCCCCCTGGATTACCAGGATTCCCCTGGCACCGATTTCTGGGGCCTGCCTGCTCCTGAGTGACTTTGGAGCCCTAATGTGCTTTGCCCCAAGTGATCTTATATTGGGGAGGCCTTGCACATCTAAAGGCTCAGCCTAGTGGATTCCTGGAGCAGAGGTCGCCAAAGGGAGGCTGGCAGGCTCCTGCCCTGTGCAGGGGTGTGTGATCTCTCCGGGGGGGGGGGGAGGGGGCGTCCCTCTGCCAGGCAGAAGTCCCACAGCAGATCTGGCGTGCTGGTCACTGCAGATCAGCCCAGCACCTGGGAGCAGGTTACACACAAGCTGCCTGAACCCGAAGCGATATTATGCCTGTCTGTCTCTGAGCCTGGTGGTCCCAACTACCTGGTCACTGGAGCAAAGATGGCGGAGGGCAGTCTCCGTGGCGCGGCTCACCCTGTGGTCACGATGGCCCGCCGATCTGGCACCCAGACGACCACAGCGCCAACCCGCCCTCGGGCACAGAAGGAAGCCCCAACAGGCCGTGTCCCAAGTGATGTTATATCGGGGGGAGAGCCTGGGTACCGGTCTCTCCAGCGCAGTCCGCGGGAACAGAGGTCGCGGAAGGGAAGCTGGCAGGCTCCCTCCCTGCGCGGGGGTCCCTCCACCAGGCAGAAGGTCCCACCGCGGAACTGGCGCGCTGGTTACTGCAGATCAGCCCAGCACCTGGGAGCAGGTTACACACAAGCTGCCTGAAACCGAAGCGATATTATGCCTGTCTGTCTCTGAGCCTGGCGGTCCCAACTACCTGGTCACTGGAGCAAAGATGGCGGAGGGCAGTCTCCGTGGCGCGGCTCACCCTGTGGTCACGATGGCCCGCCGATCTGGCACCCAGACGACCACAGCGCCAACCCGCCCTCGGGCACAGAAGGAAGCCCCAACAGGCCGTGTCCCAAGTGATGTGATATCGGGGGGAGAGCCTGGGTACCGGTCTCTCCAGCGCAGTCCGCGGGAACAGAGGTCGCGGAAGGGAAGCTGGCAGGCTCCCTCCCTGCGCGGGGTCCCTCCACCAGGCAGAAGGTCCCACCGCGGAACTGGCGCGCTGGTTACTGCAGATCAGCCCAGCACCTGGGAGCAGGTTACACACAAGCTGCCTGAAACCGAAGCGATATTATGCCTGTCTGTCTCTGAGCCTGGCGGTCCCAACTACCTGGTCACTGGAGCAAAGATGGCGGAGGGCAGTCTCCGTGGCGCGGCTCACCCTGTGGTCACGATGGCCCGCCGATCTGGCACCCAGACGACCACAGCGCCAACCCGCCCTCGGGCCATGTTTTCCTTTTAACAACTTGAATCTTCTCCCTTTTTTAGTTTGGTTAATGGTTTCTCGATATTTTTTTCTTTACGCAAAGCCAGTTCTTTCCCCCATGGTGATCCAAACTATCTTCATTCCCATTTCCATTTTACTCACATCTCATTTCTTTCTATGTATTTGGCATGTTCTTATTGCTTGAACTCATTGGCACAGTAGACAATTTCCTAAACAGAACACCAATGGCTCAGACACTAAGATCAACAATTAGTAAATGGACCTCGTGAAACTGAAAAGTTTTTGTAAGGCAAAGGACACTGTCAATAAGACAAAATGGCAGCCTACAAGATCTTTACCAACACTATATCAGACAGATATCAAAAATAAATATCCAAATATATAATATCCAAAATATAATAACTAAAATATATAAAAACTCAAGAAGTGAAACACCAAAAACCAAATAACCAAAATGGAGTATAAAGCTAAACAGAATTCTCAACACAGGAATATGGAATGACTGAGAAGCACTTAAAAAAATGTTCAATGTCCTTAGTCATCAGAAAATGCAAATTAAAATGACCCTGAGATTCCATCTTATACCCATCAGAATGGTTAAGATCAAAAACTCAAGTGACAGCTCATGCTGGCAAGGATGTAGAACAAGGAGAATACTCCTCCATTGTATGGGGGCATCTCTAGGACATGCCAGAGACTCGGATGGGAGAGGCTCCCAGGAGTCCCAATGGTGATTTTAGCTGAGACTCCTAGAAGTAGGGATATGGAACCAGAAGTGACCATGTCCTATACCCAGTGGAGGGATAAGGACACAAACCCACCCAACAAAGCTTTTGACCCAATATTTTTCCTGTCTAAAAGAAATGCAGGTACATAGATGAGACTGAGGGAATCCCTGAAAGAAATACAGGAGAACATGGGTCAAATGGTAAAGGCCCTTAAAGAGGAAACACAAAAATCCCTGAAAGAATTACAGGAGAACACAAACAAACAAGTGAAGGAACTGAACAAAACCATCCAGGATCTAAAAATGGAAGTAGAAACAATAAAGAAATCACAAAGTGAGACATCTCTGGAGAAAGAAAACCTTGGAAAGAATTCAGAAGTCATAGATGCAATCATCAACAACAGAATACAAGAGATAGAAGAAAGAATCTCAGCGGCTGAAGATACCATGGAAAACATTGACTCAACAGTTAAAGAAAATGCAAAATGCAAAAAGCTCCTGAGCCAAAACACCCAGGAAATCCAGGACACAATGAGAAGACCAAAACTAAGGATTATAGGCATAGAAGAGAGTGAAGATTTCCAACTTAAAGGGCCAGTAAATATCTTCAACAAAATTATAGAAGAAAACTTCCCTAACCTAAAAAAAGAGATGTTCATGAACATACAAGAAGCCTACAGAACTCCAAACAGACTGGACCAGATCAGAAAGTCCTCCCGTCACATAATAATCAAAACACCAAATGCACTAAACAAAGAAAGAATATTAAAAGCAGTAAGAGAAAAAGGTCAAGTAACCTATAAAGGCAGGACTATCAGAATTACACCAGACTTCTCACCTGAGACGATGAAAGCTAGAAGATCCTGGGCAGATCTCATACAGACCCTAAGAGAACACAAATGCCAGCCCAAACTACTATACCCAGCAAAACTCTCAATTACCATAGACGGAGAAACCAAGATATTCCATGATAAAACCAAATTTATACAATATCTTTCCACAAATCCAGCCCTATAAACGATAATAGATGGAAAACACCAACACAAGGAGGGAAACTACACCCTAGGAAAAGCAAGAAAGTAATCTTTTTCCAACAAACCCAAAAGAAAGTAACCACACAAACATAAAAAGAACATCAAAAATAACAGGAAGCAACAGGAATATTTTTATGCCTACTATCTTATCTGTATAATTTTTCATGAAATAGTCAGTTTTAACATGTTTTTCTAATATTTCTTGAGTTTTATCAGAAATATTTTCCTTGTAGATTTTCAATTTTATCAGAAAATGTTTATAATTCCACTTTCAATCAACTTAGGAATATTTTTATGCCTACCATTTTATCTGTATAAATTTTCCATGAAATCGTCAATCTTAACGTGTTTTTCTATATATTTTTTCAATTTTATCAGAGATATTTTCCAGGTATATTTACACGATGGAATACTACTCAGCAATTAAAAACAATGAATTCATGAAATTCTTAGGCAAATGGGGAACAGGGGGAGGGAAGAGGGCTTATGGGACTTTCAGGGAGGAGGGAACTGGGAAAGGGGAAATCATTTGGGATGTAAATAAAGAATATAGAAAATAAAATAATAATAATTTAAAAAAGAAAAAAGAAAAATAAGAAAAAAAGTATATATAAATGAAATTTTTTTTAAAAGTGTTTTAAGAGGGTTAAGGAGGCATTAAAATTCAAAACGATCTACTGGAGACAGAGGTGTAGAGCTCATGCAGAGAGAGTCACTGCAAATGGTTAGATAGCATATTAACAAACTCAGAGAGCTTCTAGAGGCATAGAGAGCTGAGATGTGGGTCCAGAAGAGCCTTTGAGAGGACAATATGACTGAATTCATAGATACATGAATTGACTGTGGATTAATAAATAGACAACAATTCAAGTGCTATGTGCCAAGCAGTAGAAACCAGACTTATCTGAAGTCCCCAGAACAGTCATGAATTCTCTGGGATGATCAGATGAGGGAAAAGCAGGTGGAGTTTTCACCATCTCGGGATTAGCTGTTGTTTACAGGAATCCTGTCTCCTCAGTGCAGTCGATCTAGGAACAGAGGTTGCCAAAGGGAAGCTGGTAGGCTCCTGCCCAGTGCGGGGGGTGGGGGGAGGAGTGGGGGGGAGGAGTCCCTCTGCAAGGCAGAAGTCCCACAGCAGAGCTGGCGCTCTGGTTACTGCAGACCTGCCCAGCTCTTGGGAGCAGGGTATACACAAGCTGCCTGAGGCCCAAGTGATATTATGCTTGTCTGTCTCTGAGCCTGGAGGTCCCAACTGCCCTGATGCTGGAGCAAAGATGGCGGAGTCCACATTTTCTTTCTTTCAGTTGAGGGATATCTCGGTTGTTTCCAGTTTCTTGATAAGGGTGCTATGAACATTGTTGAGCAAGTGTCCTTGTGGGGTGGTGAAGCATCTTTTGGCTATATGCCCAGAAGTGGTAGAGCTAGTTCTTGAGAAAGAACTATTCCCAATTTTCTGAGAAATTACCAAATTGATTTCCAGAGTGGTTGTACTAGTTTGTACTCCCACTTCCAGAGTAGTGTTTCCCTTTCTCCACAATCTTGCCAGAATGTGCTGTCCCTTGAGTTTTTGATCTTAGCCCTTCTGATGAGTGTAAGGTGGAATCTCAGGATCATTTACATTTGCATTTCCCTGATGACTAAGGACATTGAACATTTCTTTAGGTGTTTCTAGGCCATTTGAGATTCCTCTGTTGTGAATTCTCCTGTTTATCTCTGTACCTCATTTTTCAGTTGGATTATTTGGATTATTGGTGCCTAACTTCTTAAGTTCTTTATATACTTTGGATATTACACTTCTGTCAGTTATTGGATTGATGAAGATCATTTCCCAATCTGTAGGCTGCTGTTTTGTCCTATTAATGATTTTCTTTGACTTGCAGCAGTTTAAAGGGTTTGTGGGTTTATTTCTGGATGTTTGATCCAATTCCATTGATCAACCTGTCTGTTTCTATACCAATATCATGTAGTATTTATTACTATTACTCTGTAGTACCCCTTGAAGACAAGGATACTGATACCTCCAGAAGTTCTTTTATTGTTCAGGATTGTTTTAGGTATCCTGGGTTTTTTATTTTTCCATATGAAATTGAGAATTGTTTTTTCAAGATCTGTAAAAAAGATGTGTTGGAATTTTGATGGAGATTGCATTGAATCTGTAGATTGCCTTTGGTAAGAAGGTCAGTTTCACTATGTTAATCCTACAGATCCATGAGCATGGGAGAGCTATCCATCTTCTGATAGCTTCCTCAGTTTCTTTCTTCAGAGACTTGAAGTTCTTGTCATATAGGATTTCACTTGCTTGGTTAGACTTACACTGAGATATTTTATATTATTTGTGGCTATTGTGAATGGTATTGTCTCCCTAAATGTTCTTAGTCTATTTATTGCTTATATAGAGGAGCACTACTGATTTCTTTGAGTTAATTTTCTATCTAGTCACTTTGCTGAAGGTGTTAATCAGGTGTACGAGTTTTCTGGTAGAATTTTTGAGGTCACTTATGTATATTATTGTATCATCTGTGTATTCTTTCAAATGCTATATTGAAAAGATATGGGGAGAGTGGACAGCTTTGTCTTATCCCTAATTTTAGTGTAATTGCTTTAAGTTTCTCTACATTTAATTTGATATTGACTATTGGCTTGGTGTATATTGTCTTTATTTTGTTTATCAGTAGGGGAACGCCAGGACAGAGTAATGAGAGGGGGTTGAACAGAGAAAAGAGGGAGGGAAGGGGGCTTATGGGTCTTTCGGGGAGGGAGGAAACGGGAAAGGGGAAGTGATTTGGAATGTAAATTAAAAAAATAAAATTAAATTAAATTAAAAAAAAAAAAAAGAAAATGGTTATAATTTCACTTTCAACCAACTTAGAAATATTTTTATGCCTACCATTTTATCTGTATAATTTTCCATGATAATCTTCAATTTTAATGTTTTTTCCATATATTTTTTCAATTTTATCAGAAATATTTTCCATGTAAATCTTCAATTTTATCAGTAAATGTTTATAATTCCACTTTCAAAAAACTTAGGAATATTTTTATGCCTACCATTTTATCTGTATAATTTTTCCATGAAATACTCAATCTTAACGTGTTTTTTATATATTTCTTCAATTTTATCAGAGACATTTTCCATGTAAATCTTCAATTTTATCAGAAAATGTTTATAATTTCACTTTCAATCAATTTAAGGGAGTTATTTATGTCCTTCTTGATGTCCTCTAACAGCATCGCGAGATGAGGCTTTAAATTCAACTCTTGCTTTTCCGGTGTGTTGGGGTATCCGGGACTTGCTGTGATGGGAGAACTGGGTTCTGGTAGCCTTGGTTTCTGTTGGTAGGGTTCTTGCGCTTGCCTTTTGCCATCTGGTTATCTCTGGTGTTGGTCCTGCTGTCTCTGGCTGGAGCTTGTCTCTCCTATGGACCTGTAAGCCTGTGTCTGTACTCCTGGGTGACCAAATCTCTTCTGGCAGGGTCTGTGCACAGAAGGCTGTGGAGCTGTCTGATTCCCTGCTGCAGATGGTGACCGGAGGGGAGACTCCTGTCCCAGGAGCAACACCGATCATATGCCCTGTGCACTCCTGACTGTACCACTCCAGAGAGAAGGTGGAGATCTCACCTCCTCACTCAGAAGTGAAATCACTGCTGGGAGATCACTCTCTCCTGGTGGGCTAAGCACAGAAGGCTTTGGAGCTGCCTGGTTCCCCCCTCCCCCATTTTTCTTAAATGATATAATTCTACTCTTCTTTACATCTGAATAAAACTTTATAAGAAATTTTATGAGTTCTTTATTATAAATTTGCAAAAATGCAGTATGATGTGATTACACAAAGTCAACATGATACAAAAACATCTCCATAATTTGTCTATCCTGTCACACAGAAACTTTACACCTTATGCCCAACATCTCCCTGATCACTCATTCATTGTGAAGATATCTGACTGCCTGATATAACCAACGTAGTTATTAAATGTATCAAATATAACTATGAAAATAGGATATAGTATCTCATTTACTTTTATTTGTGAATGTTCTGATAAGTTATCAAATCTTCCCCTCCAACTCTCCCATTCCCATTCACTCCCTCTGAGATTATGAACTCTGTAGGCAGAAACTGAAGAAAAGACGATGACATAATGTTGTTTAATGGCTTTCTAAGCCTGCTTTTTTCCCCCTTAAATTATATTTTATTCAAATTATGTTTTCCAAAGGTATCTTAGTCAGTGTTTCTATTCCTGCACAAACATCATGACTAAGAAGCAAGTTGGGGAGGAAAGAGTTTATTCAGCTTACACTTTCCACATTGCTTTTCATTACCAAAGAAAGTCAGGACTGAAACTCAAGCAGGTTAGGAAGCAGGAGCTGATGCAGAGGCCATGGAGGGATGTTTCTTACTAACTTGCTTCCCCAGGCTTGCTCAGCTTGCTTTCTTATAGAATCCAGGAATACCAGCCCAGGGATGGCACCACACACAATGGGTCCTCCCCACTTCATCACTAACTGAGAAAATGCCCCACAGCTGGATCTCATGGAGGCACTTCCCCATCTGAAGCTCCTTTCTCTGTGATAACTCCAGCCTGTGTCAAGTTGACACACAAAACAGTACACAAAGGAGAGGGTTCTATTCTAATCATTTCTGAAAGTTTTCATGCCATTTAAATTTCTAGTTTGTTTGTTTATTTTAATTCTTGTTTGCTTGGGTTTTGTTTGTTTGTTTTCAGACTCCTCTTTAAATACCATCCAAGCTCACCTGCCTGGGAAGTAGCACCATCCCCAGAGAGCTGGGTCTCCATACATCAAATATTAATCAAGAAAAAGTCCAACAGACTTGTCTAAAGACCCATCTGATGGATGTTTTTGTTTTGTTTTGTTTTGATTTGATTTGATTTGATTTGATTTGTTGTGGTTGTTGCTTTGGATTTTTTTTTCAATTTTATTTCCCCCTTCTCCTGTCAAGTTGACAAAACAAGTGTGACAAGCCCCATCTTAGTTGAAGGGAATACAGGATACCTGAGTCACGTACTATGACACAAAAGGTATGCACTGAAATGTTTCTAGTTATCCTTATGTATTATGGAGGCTGATTTATATTAGATGGCCAAATATTAAATAAAAGTAAATATACAAATGTTTCCTTGACTTCCAGTGATATTAATAAAATTCTTCATACTGTATTTCAATATGCTTTCTTAATTTTAAAGTAGTTGCCACTAAGAGGGGGAAAATAGAAAGAAAAGAAAAATAGAGCCACAGTGACCAGCAGTTGACCCCAACCCCAACCCCTGGCTAATGGGCTGAGAGGTATAGAAAGGAAGCCCAGAGGGGCCAGCCAAAGTCATGAGTTTCAACATAGAGAATCTGCCTCCCCACATCATCTGCCTAACATACAAAAACAGGTCTCTACTTTTGCCATTATGGGCATTCCCCAACAGATAAAAACTGACAATGGCCCTGTCTTTACTAGCTCTCAATTCAAAACCTTCTGTTTACAATGGGAAATCACTCACCATACAGAATTTCCCACAACCTTCAGGGCCAAGGAATAATAGAAAGTACGCATCCAATCCTAAAAGCCCATCTTCTAAAACAACTGATAACCACCTACCCCCCCAACATACAATTAATGATAGCTCTGACTACCCTAAATGTATTTAATACCTACAAGACCTCCAAACACTCTCCTATCTTCCTCCATTGGCACACACTAGAAATAATCCCTCCTATCCTAGTGTGATTGTGTGACCCCTTGGATGGGATTTAGAAGAACCCATACCCCTTCTGACAACCAGAATGGGTTTTATTTGTGTTTTCCCACAGGATCAGGCAAGATCTATCTGGGTTCCCACCAGAAATGTCTGACAACACTCCACCAACCTAGAAGATGACCTACCTCTTACTGACAGATCGAGAACAGAGGAGGAAGAGGAGATGCCACCCCCAATGGAACAACAAGATCTCCTAGAAAGACATCAATGACCTAGTGACTGCTGTCTAGGCCATGTGCCCTCCAAAATCTTCCCTTTCCTCTATTCTTGTGGCTCTTTTTGTCATTCTTCATACTTGCTCTGCTATTGTCCAGCCTCTCTCTAGCCTTTCCAACACACACCACTGGAAATTCTTCACTAGTGAGACCTACAAAGGATTCAACAACATCACAGAAACCCAGGATGACCACTTGAAGAATGTTAGACCAGGATTGAGATTCCCCTACTCTATCCCTTTCCTCTGCTTTCCTTACCAAAACGCAGGTGAATGCCTCCAGGAGGACTCCAGATATGGAGGTTCCAGATATTGGAGTTGTAGAACTGAATCCACCAGCTGCAACAGCACCATGTTCACCAACCTTAAAACTCATTTTCAGCTTTCCATCAGCAATTCCTAGGATAAACATTGGTGAATGGGATTCATAGGGTCTGCTCTAACCTAATGGCTATACCAAATTCCCTGTAATTAACCTACACGTCTCTCAACAGCATGCCCCTCCTCCAAATCAGTCTTTGTCCATGTTAATATTCTTCAGCAGGAAAAGCAGTCTCAGAAGGAACTCCAAGTTACTCTTTCCTGGAGACAACACATCCAGTATGCAGCTGATGTCCTTCCCTTAATCGTCTACCCCAACTCCTCGCAAGTCTTTTTTTGTGCTTCCTTCTCCAGACCACTATTGGCAGCTGTTTCCATTAACATTTCCCTTGACAAACCCCATGGATCCTTAACTACACAAAAATTACAAGACATTTCTCTCTTTGATCTACCCCTTTCTCTTTGCCCTGTAGGACCCTCAAGTCCCCACCGTACTGTACCTGATATATCACCATCACCAAACCAATATGTGCTATCCCCCTGCTCTTTTCTGGTGGGAAGGCACTACAAGTTCCTGCATTAACCTCCATTTTCAAGGTTCCTACATCCCCCATAATGATTGTTTCCCAGGTTTATCTCTATGAACCAGATGAATTCTACTTAAACTTGGAGGAGAATAAAAGAGAGAGAGATCTTCATCTCTCTGCTCTTTGTCTCACTAGGCATGACAGGGATTGTTGGAGCAGCCCTCGTTCAAACACACCAGTGACTTCCAGAACAAACTTGACCTGGCAATGGCTTCCATTACAGACAGCCTTGAGTCCCTTCAATTCCAGATTAATTCCTTAACAAGACTTGTTCTCCAAAACTGGAAGGCCCTGGAATTATTGACTGTTAAACAGGGAGGGACTTGTATTTTGCTGGGTGAGGAATGTTGTTTCTATGTCAATGAATCTGGGCTGATAGAACAAGGCATACTATGCTCCCAACACCCCTACCCTATGGTACTCAAATCCCTTGGTAGCTTGACTTCTTCCCCTCCTTGGTCCTATACTAGCCATTAGAGCCCTGCTTCTCCTGGCACCCTGCCTTATCCAGTTTCTAAAACAGCAGATGAGTAGCAGGTTTTGGTCTGATACCAAACCATTTCCAACATAGGAGACAGTTACTCCAATGACACCTCTCCTTTATAAAAGCAAAATAGGAGGGAGGATTTGTGGGGCAAGTGGGTCATGCCATTAGACAGAAGAACTTGTAAGGCTGAGCTCAAGCCCTGTGAATATCAGAATTGAGAACTGCAGGGGTGGAGCCATTCCCTGTCTGCCTCTACCTGTTCTGGAACAGTAATCTCAACACCCAACTAAGAGGAACATAACAATCAGTCACATAGGGAAAACACCTGGAGTCCCCCCCCACCCCCATGCAAATAGAGCATCACTAATATCTCAATCTGAGTAAATAGAAAACATCTACCGGTGAAATGTTTTGAATTAAGTACTTTCAGCATTGTGACATATGATAATTTGAATCTGTTTGGAAATGTTCCTTGATTTCAATTTTCTAGTTTCCTGGGATGCAGACTAGGACTCCACCTCACCCTGTGTGTGTGTGTTGTCTAGAGCAAAGACTTATCTCCAAGTCTACTTTATGCTAAAGTAATTCAGTGTTAATTTATGCAGTTCCTAGCAAAGAAACAGAACCACAAGGCCTTCTATTTTTTTTAAAATTAGGTATATTTTTAATTTACATTTCAAATGATTATCCTCTTACTGGTTCCCCCCCTCCCCAAAAGTCCCATATGCCCTCTTCCCTCCCCCTGCTCCCCAACCAACCCACTCCCGCCTCCCCTTCCTGGTATTCCCCTACACTGCCACATTGAGCCCTTCCAGGACCAAGAGCCTCTCCTTCCTTCTTCTTGGTATCCTTTGATATGTGAATTGTTCCTTGGGTATTCCAAGCTTCTGGGCTAATATCTGTTTATCAGTGAGTACATATCATGTGTGATTTTTTTGTGAACAGGCCATGTCACTCGGGATGACATTCTCCAATTCCACCCACTTGCCTAAGAATTTCATGAATTCATTGTTTTTAATAGCTGAGTAGTACTCCATAGTGTAAATATACCACATTTTCTGTATCCATTCCTCCATTGAGGGACATCTGGGTTCTTTCCAGCTTCTGGCTATTATAAATAAGGCTGCTATGAACATGGTGGAGCATGTGTCCTTATTGTATGTTGGAAGGTCCTCTGGGTATATGCCCAGTAGTGGTAGAGCTGGGTCCTCCGGTAGTATTATGCCCAGTTTTCTGAGGAACCGCCAAACTAATTTCCAGAGTGGTTTTACCAGCTGGCAATCCCACCAGCAGTGGAGGAGTGTTCCTCTTTCTCCACATCCTCGCCAACACCAGTTGTCTCCTGAGTTTTTAATCTTAGCCATTCTGACTGGTGTGAGGTGAAATCTCAGGGTTGTTTTGATTTGCATTTCCCTGATGACTAAGGATATTGAATATTTCTTTAGGTGTTTCTCAGCCATTCGATATTCCTCAGGTGAAAATTCTTTATCTCTGTACCCCATTTTTTAATAGGGTTATTTGGCTCTCTGGAATCTACCTTCTTGAGTTCTTTGTATATCTTGGATATTAGCCCTCTGTCAGATGTAGGGTTGGGAAAGATCCTTTCCCAATTAGTTGGTTGCCATTTTGTCCTTTTGACAGTGTCCTTTGCCTTACAGAAACTTTGTAATTTTATGAGGTCCCATTTGTCAATTCTTGATCTTAGAGCATAAGCTCTTGGTGTTTTGTTCAGGAAATTTTCCCCTGTGCCCATGTGCTCAAGGCACTTCCCCAGTTTCTTTTCTATTAGTTTCAGTGTATCTGGTTTTATGTGGAGGTCCTTGATCCACTTGGACTTTAACTTAGTACAAGGAGATAATAATGGGTCAATTTGCATTCTTCTGCATGCTGACCTCCAGTTGAACCAGCACCATCTATCAAAAGGCTATCTTTTTTCCACTGGATGGTTGTAGCTCCTTTGTCAAAGATCAAGTGACCATAGGTGTGTGGGTTCATTTCTGGGTCTTCAATTCTGTTCCATTGGTCTACATGCCTGTCACTTTACCAATACCACATGGTTTTTAACACTATCGCTCTGTAGTACTGCTTGAGGTCGGGGATACTGATTTCCCCAATTCTTTTACTCTTGAGAATAATTTTAGCTATCCTGGGTTTTTTGTTATTCCAGATGAATTTGATAATTGCTCTTTCTTACTCTGTGAAGAATGGAGTTGGGATTTTGATCAGGATTGTATTGAATTTGTATATTGCTTTTGGCAGGATAGCCATTTTTACTATATTAATCCTGCCAATCCATGAGCATGGAAGATCTTCCCATCTTCTGAGGTCTTCTTTGATTTCTTTCTTCAGAGACTTGAAGTTCTTGTCATACAGATCTTTCACTTGTTTGGTTAGAGTCACACCAAGATACTTTATATGGTTTGTGGCTATTGTGAAGGGTGTCATTTCCCTAATTTCTTTCTCAGCCTGTTTATCCTTTGAGTATAGGAAGGCTACTGACTTGCTTGAGTTGATTTTATATCCGGCCACTTTGCTGAAGTTGTTTATCAGCTGTAGGAGTTCTCTGGTGGAGTTCTTTGGGTTGCTTAATTATACTATCATATCGTCTGCACATAGTGATAGTTTGATTTCTTCCTTTCCAATTTGTATCCCTTTGACCTCTTTTTGTTGTCTAATTGCTCTAGCTAGAAC
Organism: Tokudaia tokunoshimensis; assembly: GCA_036184795.1. Lineage (NCBI taxonomy): Eukaryota > Metazoa > Chordata > Mammalia > Rodentia > Muridae > Tokudaia > Tokudaia tokunoshimensis. Next base: position 52,545,800 of record BTHU01000007.1, read on the forward strand.
TTCAAGTACTATATTGAAAAGATATGGAGAGAGAGGGCCGCCTTGTCTAGTCCCTGATTTTAGTGGGATTGCTTCAAGTTTCTCTCCATTTAGTTTGATGTTGGCTACTGGTTTGCTGTATATTGCTTTTACTATGTTTAGGTATGGGCCTTGCATTACTGTTCTTTCCAAGACCGTTAACATGAAAGGATGCTGAATTTTGTCAAACACTTTTTCAGCATCTAATGAAATGACCATGTGGTTTTTTTCTTTGAGTTTGTTTATGTAGGGGATTACATTGATGGATTTCGTTATATTGAACCATCCCTGCATTCCTGGGATGAAGCCTACTTGATCATGATGTGTGATCATTTTGATGTGTTCCTGGATTCTGTTGGCAAGAATTTTATTGAGTATTTTTACATCTATATTCATAAGGGAAATTGGTCTGAAGTTCTCTTTCTTTGTTGGATCTTTGTGTGGTTTTGGTATCAGCAAAACAAGGCCTTCTCTTAAGGAAACTGACAGCAACTATTATCCTGCAAAAACAGTACATAGGGATACTTTTAAGATATTGACTAAAGAAAAAAGAGTGTTCTTTTAAAAATCTACAAACAAAATCCTACAATGGAAAAAATGTGGACATCAGTCTTCCCTTCTAGTTTCACAATGGATTCCCTTAATTAGATTGTTTTGGGTTCTTGAAAATAACCATTTTAAAACTTTTCCCATTTCCTTCCTCCTCAATCCCTCTACCTCACATGATCAACACTTTTTTTTCTTCACTGAAATCACAGCACACTATTGGTTTGATGACCAGTGCTAGCATCATGAAACTGGGCAAAGTGGTATCTCATACACAATTCATAAGAACAACAGTCTAATATAATTTGATAGCATGGTATTTTTACAACACCATATCACTTTAGCTGTGTCTATCATCATAATGTTTAAAAAATCCCATAATTAGTTTAAACCACTCCAAGATAACAAAAATGTAGCACAGGTTGAATACCATTGTAAACTGCTTAGTTTAATAGTTTTAACCTACAGTGTGAAGTTTGGATGGATATGAAATTATTATTTAGAATTGAAAGTTCTGAAGTAGAACTTTAAAATCTTGGTAATGGAAAACACATGCAATAATAATAATATAGTCATTAGGTAGACAGTCATCAGAAATATGCAAAATTTGTATCAGATGGTGTTATAATACAATAAGTAAATCTGAATGCCTAAAACTTTTACCTAGTAAGGGTGAACAGTACTGTACAAATAAGAGTTTTGAATACTTTTTTTAATTAGATATATTCTTTATTTACATTTCAAATGATTTCCCCTTTCCTGGTCCCCCCCCCGAAAGTCCCATAAGTCCTCTTCCCTCCCCCTGTTCCCCAGTCAACCCCCTCCCGCTTCCCTGTCCTGGCATTCCCCTACACTGCTGCATCGAGCCTTTCCAGGACCAAGGGCCTCTCCTTCCTTCTTCTTGGGCATCATTTGATATGTGAATTGTGTCTTGGGTATTCCGAGCTTCTGGGCTAATATCCACTTATCAGTGAGTGCATACAATGTGTGTTCTTTTGTGATTGGATATTTTCCAGTTCCACCCGTTTGCCTAACAATTTCATGAATTCATTGTTTTTAATAGCTGAGTAGTATCCATAGTGTAAATATACCACATTTTCTGTATCCATTTCTCTGTTGAGGGACATCTGGGTTCTTTCTAGCTTCTGGCTATTATAAATAAGGCTGCTATGAACATAGTGGAGCATGTGTCCTTATTACATGCTGGGGAATCCTCTGTGTATATGCCCTGGGTCCTCTGGTAGTATTATGCCCAGTTTTCTGAGGAACAGCCAGACTGATTTCCCGAGTGGTTTTACCAGCTTGCAATCCCACCAGCAGTGGAGGAGTGTTCCTCTTTCTCCACATCCTCGCCAGCACCTGCTGTCTCCTGAGTTTTTAATCTTAGCCATTCTGACTGGTATGAGGTGAAATCTCAAGGTTGTTTTGATTTGCATTTCCCTGATGACTAAGGATGTTGAACATTTCTTTAGGTGTTTCTCAGCCTTTCAATATTCCTCAGGTGAAAATTCTTTGTTTAGCTCTGTGCCCCATTTTTTAATAGGGTTATTTGACTCTCTGGAGTCTAACTTCTTGAGTTCTTTGTATATCTTGGATATTAACCCTCTGTTGGATGTAGGGTTGGTAAAGATCTTTTCCCAATTAGTTGGTTGCCATTTTGTCTGATTGACAGTGTCCTTTGCCTTACAGAATGTAATTTTATGAGGTCCCATTTGTCTATTCTTGATCATAGAGCATAAACTATTGGTGTTCTGTTCAAGAAATGTTCCCCTGTGCCCATGTGCTCAAGGTTCTTTCCCAGTTTCTTTTCTATTAGTTTCAGTGTATCTGGTTTTATGTGGAGGTCCTTGATACATTTGGACTTGAGCTTAGTACAGGAGATAAGAATGGATCAATTTGCATTCTTCTGCATGCTGACCTCCAGTTGAACCAGCACCATTTGTTGAAAAGGCTATCTTTTTTCTACTGGATGGTGAGTTTTGAATACTTTAATGTCATCATCAACTTCTTTTTTTTTTAATTGGATATTTTCCTTATTTACATTTCAAATGTTATCCCCTTTCCTCTTTCCCCCCTCCCTATCCCATCCCCCTGCTTCTATGAGAGTGTTCCTCCACCCACCCACCAACTTCTGCCTCCCCACCCTGGCATTCCTCTACACTGGGACATCTATTGAACCTTCATAGGACCAAGGACCTCTCCTCCTATTGATGCCTGACAAGGCAATCCTCTGCTACTTATGTAACTGGAGCCATGTGTACTCCTTGGTTGATGGCTTAGTCCCTGGGAGCTCTGGGAGGTTTGGTTGGTTGATATTGTTGTTCTTCCTATGAGGTTGAAAACCCCTTCAGCTCCTTCAATTCTTTCTCTAACTCCTACATTGGGGACCCCATGCTCAGTCCAATGGTTGGTTATATTTGTAAGGCTCTGGCAGGGCCTCCATCATCAACTTCTTAAGGGCTTTCAAGGTCGTAGCATCATATTCTCTTGAGGATTTTTTGTACAATTTTAAGAGTACCTCTAAAGAATGTTGTATAATGCAAAGATTATGTATGATGAAGAATATACTCTAAAGTCTCCTGGATATTGTAGCATTTAGTTGGTGTATCACTGAAACACAAAATACTTTGTTAATAAAATCCAGCAACATATCCATATGAGTGCAGGATGTTGCAATAAAATCAAGATGGCACAAGTATCAAGAAAGTAATACTTTGTACTTATTGTACAAAGTTTGTGAACCCAGAGAAAGATTTACCAAAGAAGGATACCATGTGACATAAATTAGAAGGCAATTATATCTAACTGAATTTAACACTTTTAGAGAACTTTTGCTTTTGGTTTTTGACTTTTCCAAATTGCTTTGGACATTTGCAGTAAATTATGAAAAGCATCTTGTAACATTGTTAAACATTGAGATACTATGAATTTCTGTGGCTATAAGATAGGAAATGTATTTCATTATGTTCAAAAATAAAAGCAAGTGAGTCTAGGTATAATTTTATCCAGCATTTGGTTGAGTTTTCCAAACAATCCTCAATAACCCACACTTGGTAGATGCTGAGAACAAAAATCTAAGCTAAAGGGGATATGATGGAAATAAGTAAAACCTAATTTTAAAAATTAGTCCTTTATACTGATCATAAGTTATTCCAAGAAATTAGTTTCCCAAGTGATTTGGATTTCTACTTGCTCTCAAATTTTATTTCTCTAAAATCAAATATGAGACAAATAGATTAGCAAATTTGGAAGGAGGAAATAAATAGAACCTTAATTTATTTAGTCATATAGTTTCCTCTTTTATTTAATTAGGTAAGAATAGTTACTAAATAAATTATTTGCCATGACAAACAATAACCTGATAAGTTGCATGCCTTGTGTATTCATCAAAGAAAACTCTGCTACCTAAACAAAAGCAGAAGAAAGACTGACTCAAGGGTCTGTATTTTGGGTTACATGATGTCCGGTCTATGGCTGAAACTGGCAAGCGTACTCTATTTCTTGGACTTAGATTTTGTGTCTAATGATAGCTCCTAGACTTAGGCACTATTTACCTAAGCATTATTTAAATTACTTGTAAAACAGTGACCTCTGACTGGTTTTTCTTTCATACCTGAGTTCCCTTGGCATCTACTAGAACTGGAATGCTGTTGGAGTAACCCTTGTCTCAACTAATGCATGCTGCTTATTCACTTTTTCTCACATACCAGAACCAAACTAATGAACACACATAAACATATCCATATATAAATATTCACATAGGAGATCTAGCTTTCCATATGTGTAAATTTAAAGTCTTGCATTAGTTTAACTATGATTTCCAAACTTGATTTATTTTAAAAGCAGTAGTATGATTTCTTATTGTGCCATTTTAAAGGCAGTTTGACTTGAAAAGTGCTATAAAACTTATTTTTTGTTATATTAGAGGAAAACAAAGATGATTTATGCTACTCAAGGAATAATATTTAAATTTTCCTGATTTATATGGGTTTTTTTGTGTTTTTTGGTTGGTTGGTTGATTGGTTGGTTGGTTGGTTTTTTAAGATAGAGTTTCTCTGTGTAACCCTGACTGATGTGGAACTCACTCTTTAGACTAGGCTGGTCTTGAACTCAGAACCTGCCTCTGCCTCTCAAGTGTTGGGATTATAGGCATGCTCCACCACCACCTGGCTCAAAGTTATTGTCTAATTCTTTTAATTCAGCATAGATCATTCTCATAATGTTCTATTTCCATTTTCTTTTCATCACATATACATGCCTTGACACTGTCAAATGCCATCAAACATAAAATGCAACACTGGCCTTATACCAAGTATCATTTACATATAAGTCAGAGTAAAGGCACAGTTTCTAAGTTAATCATGATGTAAAGTACCTTATCCATCTATTTTACTTATGACTACAAAATACTTTACTTCTCTATTCACATAGCATACATAGTGTTATTGTCAGAGTAAGAAACATACTATTTATTCAAAATGTAGTTAATTTTCGCCAATGTCCAGAGCTCTCATATTTAATCACCTTAAAGAAACCAGTAACTTATTTGGAATGTTGTCTACAGGAAATTATTAATGCTGTGCATTGGAACACTTGTGAATCTGTCATCTCCTTTTTAAAGTACACTTCAACTTTAAATGTGTAAATGGCAAGGATCGGACAGACAACCATCAACTAATACAAGAATTCGTAAAAAGAGTGCAAGCCTTCTTAGAGTAAAACGTTTTTCTTGCACAAGACTTTTTTCATGGCATCTTTTACATCCTTATTTCTTAAAGAGTAGATTAGTGGATTCAACATAGGTGTGAACAAAATATAACACACTGAAGCTATTTTACGAAGTTCAGGATTATTTGGAGGTGTGAGATACACAAAGGAAACAGTCCCATAAAGCAAACTTACAACCCCCAGGTGGGAGCTACAGGTGGAAAACGCTTTTTTTCTCCCTTCACTGGAATGGATCTTTAAAACTGTGGATACAATATACATGTAAGATACTACAATAACAATTATTGTTGGCAAAATAATGAGCACAGCCAAACTAAGTGACACCATCTTATTGATAAAAGTATTAGAACAGGAGATTTTTTCGATTGGATTTGAATCGCAGTAGAAGTGATCAATGACCCTAGAGGCACAAAAAGACATGGAGAACGTTACACTGATTTGGAGGATGGAACTGACCCAACCACAGAGATAGGAACCAGCCACCAACTGAACACAGACACTCCTTGACATGCGAATACTGTAAAGAAGAGGATTGCAGATGGCAATGAAGCGGTCATAGGCCATGGCTGCCAGCACAAAGGCTTCTGTTACCATGAAAAGTGCATAAAGGAAAAGTTGAGCCACGCAACCCACAAAGGATATGGTCTTTTTCTGAGATAAGATGTTTACCATGGCTTTAGGTACAATAACTGTAGAGTAGGAGAGGTCAATGACGGAGAGATTGCCTAGAAAGAAATACATTGGTGTGTTCAGCCTGGGATCAGTCACTATGATGCCAATCATGCTAAGGTTTCCCAGAAGAACCATCCCATAAATAATAAGAAATAGAAGAAAGAGAACACTGTGGAGCTCTGGACGGACACTGATGCCTACAAGAATGAAGTCAGTCACTTCTGAGTGGTGCATGAAGTCAGTCACTTCTGAGTGGTTGTCTCTTTCCTTGTCACCCATGGCAAATTTCTGCTTCAGGTTATAAAAGAAAATCAACATATAAACTCCCCATAATATATCAGCTATGACCAGTAACACTTCACATTTTAACAGATGCATTGTTGTCATGAACTTTTGTATCCAAAAAGTTTACACAGCTGCTAATTAAGATGAGAGATATCTTCCTGCTCTCTTAAGGAAACACAACTGGACCAAATGTAATGTTACTCCATAACAGTGTTAAATATAATGTTGTTTGATACTTCTTATATCTGTACTGTCATCTGAGAAGCTCTGAATTATAACTTATGACTAAGATAATATTGACATTTTAAAGACTGATAAATTCATAATACTAAAAACATACTTTTCTAAAATTTAAATTTATCATTTAAAATATTTTTCTCCTTAACATGTTTTACCTTCTTGTTTATAATAAAAAAATAAAGAAACAGAAAGCTAAGAGTATAAGGCAAAGTAGTATGATCTTTCTATGAAATGGACTATTGCAACTACAGGTATTTATCAAAAGTTATTTTCTTCAGAGGTCTTTTATAAAATGGTCGATTTTCAGTTCATGAAACACAACTATTTCATTTAAATGCAAATAGAAACATCAGTATGACACATACTTTTATCCTGTAAAGTCTGATTCTTCCTATTCTTGTGTAAAGTTGTCAAAAAACACATCTGAAACATTGTTGAGTGTGAGAAAAAATTTAGAGACCTCAAAACAAGGAGCCAATAAAAAAACAACATTAACTCCATAGAAGAATATTTTATATTAGACAGAAAATGTTAATAAACTCTTGACCTAATGGTAAGAACTCAATAGTTTTAAGAATAAATATACATTAATTTTCTAAAACTTCCAACCATTCAACGTTCTTATAGGCTAATAGGTAAGCAACAAAAATGACTTTAATTGTTTTGAAGCATTTATTATTTTCTTAAATTATAAAAAATACATTTGTTATGAATTGTCTAATATAAGTTGTCTAATAGCTAAAAGTAACTATCATTTTTTCTTTTGTAATATTTAAACCAAATCTTATTTGTTCTTTCCATGAACGTATGGATAATAAAAACCTACAAATGATCCAAGAAGCTTCTTTGATAGGGTGGGGATGATTGGTATACCCACAATCAAAAATGGCAATATGCAGTTTCCTTTTGACTTTATAAATCAATAGTTATAAAAAGTATAGTTATATTTTTATTTTCTCTGGATTACCAAACTTCAGAACCCAAAAGCTTTCCTAATACCTTTTATTCAATGCTTTCTTCAATAAATTTCTCATAAAAGTTCACAAAATTAACACATACAAATTTGAATCCATAGAAATGATGACACAATTGTATTTGCTGTTCTTGATTTCCATCTTCACCCCCTCTCCACCACATACCTGAAGTTCTTCCTGAAAGGTTTATAATAGTTTGATCTCAGTGGTAGTGGACATGAACTAATTTACTGAGTAAAGAAGATTAAAGTGTTTGTTTATTTTTGTTGGAGAAGAATGGAAAGTATTCTCTCAGGTACACATCTGTGCAGAGTACTTTCAAGTATTCACCATTTGTTCATTTGGAGTGGGAAAGGAATATTTTTACAGGAGCCAAGAAGGACTTTTAAGACACATTAAATCATTTCACACATATCTGCCTTCCACAGTAAATCATAAGCTTGTGAACTTGATTGTGATAGTCATTTCAAAATGTATAGTACATTAAAATTTTATTAGATACCTTAAGCTACTAGCTTTATGTCATTACTATGTTAACAAGACTTTTGTAAAAGTGTCACAAGTTTAATTTGCTTTGATGCTTAGTCAAATTTTAAAATAAAAAGAGAAGAAAAGAAGAAATCTCAGTTTCAAGACCTACTTTGTTGCTACACCAAGGAAAACAGCATAATTTTTCAAAGACAATCTGTATCTAACAGACCACATATTAATGTGTTTAATCAGTATTTAAAAGCATCTACTCTATGGCAAGAATTGTTTGGCACTGAATTTGAAAAATTCAATTCAGGACTACTTATGGCATGAATGTATTTTATGAAGGGTTGGTTATCATGATGTGACAGTGATCTTTAGTTTACTGTTAAATGACCAATAATAAAGTAACTCACTCAGTGACTCGGTGCTGATTTAAAAAAAAAAACATTTTAAAATAGTTTAGAGTGACAGTATTGAAGGTTATAGTTAAGTGATTGTATGAGCACAGCAGGCTTAGTAGAGGCGACTTTAAGAGCAAACTTGACTGTAAATGCTCCAGCATGTATTTAAGCCACACCGTCGATAACTTTGGATCCAGGAAAATGTTCAATCTATCTAGAAATAAAATCTGACTATTCTAACCTAAACAAATAGTCACTAAATCAATGTTGTTCATATCTTGCACACAAAATTATGAAAAACAGGCTTTGAAAGGCTTATCTGCATTAATAATTATAAGTGACCAACATTATATATGAAATAATTGAAATACAGGAAATGGAAAAGTTTTAATATTGTAAAATTTATTAAGAATTGAAAGTCAAGCAAATGAGATAATAGAATTCATGAAGTTCAAACTATACTGTTAATATCAACTATTGTATTCTTAATCAGATTTAGCCATTCTCTTTCTTTAGGTAATGGAATATGATTCTCAAGTTTATTCTAACCTGAATAATCACTAAATTATGCCAATGCATTTTGATCTACAAGAAAATTATATTTTAAGTATCTAGATAATGTCCTGTGTTTCTTTTTACATGATGAAAATATAGAAGTATTTGCATAGTCTCTTATATTTATACTCTCTTGTAACCTCTCTTACAAGAAGTTGAAGATTTCCAATTTTTATTTCTTCTAAATGGAAGATAAACTTGTAAAATAACAAGATCAAAATTAAGCATTTCAAATAATATTTAATTCCCCTCATAGATGCACTGTGCATATCTTGGTGACTTTGCCTAACTTCATAACTTTCCATTTCCTATTATTGAAGTTTGTTCTCTCTTTAGTTTTACCTTGTTAGGAAACTTGTTGAAATTGTCTTTACAGACACGTAGATGATGGCCTCTGGACCTCCTCAGTTTGCCCAGAGAATTCTGTTTCACTGCCCAAACTGAAGTGTCACTGACTTAATCTATAAACTTAACTGTATACAGAGCTCCAGCCTCCATGCTAACAGACCTCAGACTAAAGGCTGGAGCAAAATGGATATAAGAGGCAGGTAAACAAAATCCCTGATCCGGGATGGGTGTGAAAATAGCAACAGCCAGAAACTATGGTAGTCCTGATTTACTCTAATCCCATGAAATGATTCCAGAAAATTGCAGCATCAAAGTTTTTTAGGACTTTGGAAGACAAAGTCCCTCTGAGAGTAGACTAGAAAAGAAGTCAATTAAAATTTCATAACAAGGGCAGAGTTTGGGGCCATCCCATGAGGCTACATGAAGAACAGTCACCAAGTGTGATTTCTCTGCTTGGTGAGTACTCTGGAGATAATCACAAACTCATCTTAGACCAATCTCCATGTTTAAAAAAAAGTTTCTTCATATTAAGCTGCAGTCTAGTTCTCTCTACCTGACCTGTCTAGATGCCACAGAATCCACACAGTACCCTGATCTCTGCACCTGCTTCTACTTTAGCCACTGACATTCTTCTAGCTTTAACAAGGCTTTGTTAGCTTTCACTCTTTGGTGACTGGATTTAACATTCTTAATTGCTACTATTCATTTATATTGGGTCATGATCTTAGTTTAGCCCAGGCTAGTTTGGAACTCACTATGTAACCTAGGTTGACTTCAAATTTATATCAATCCTCCTGGTTCAACTTCCTTAGTGCTGTAATGACACCTTTATACCACCAAGCCTAGAGGCATCCTTTCTTTCTGTTAGGATCTCTTTTGCAATATTTGGATGATTTCTAATGCTTTAAAGATATCTAATATCAGAAACTACTTTTCTGAGCAGTCGGAATTATTAAATTCAGCTTGAATATGTCAGCCACAAATAAAATAATTAACCCATGTAAGAAATAGTGTTAACTTAAAAACTACAGTCCTACTCTGTACTTTTATAATCAATTAAATATTATTATATGCCAATGTGCAAAGTGACTATAAATTGTAATGAATAGAAAAGATAAAATGAACTCTCAAACAATGTTAGCTCTTTCTCTGGTACACACTATTTTTAAGCCATTGATGTGAAAAAAAAATGCTAAAATCTTATGCTGAGATTTTGCAGTTTGACCACCATCTGGAGAAAAGTCCAACAAGTTGTCTTACAGTATATAAATAATTTGAGGGTTTGAGTAGACACAATACACATGCAAGAAATATGTCTTCCAAACACAGGTGTCCCCATACTTCTGGAAGTTTTTAATATTTTCAACTACAACCCCAAAATTTCTTTCATTATTAATATGCTCCAACAAGCCCAGGTTCTCCCCACTGGGATTTATTAAACTCATATTACCTTCATACAGAAAAGAGTTTACATTAAGACTTAACTAGCAAATTTCTGAGTTAACGGTCTTCCCAATTTGTCATGGTACATTGCACACCTAGCCTCATTTTGATGATGGGGGGTGTCATTATTAGAATAGTTTAATGTCATTAACAAAGCAGAAATAGGAACATAGTGAGAAAGGCAAACTCAGGAAATAACTTAGTGACATGTGACTACACCTGTCTCGAGCTATATACACATTCCTATCCTAAAACACCTAAAAAATTGTTACCCACCTAGGACTCTTGTCAACAGGTACTATGCATACATGTTTTTCTTTGAACAATTCACCTAACAACCTGCTAACAATCTAAGATCCCCCAACTGCATTAAGCTGAATGCTAACTAAACAGTGGCATTAATTTCCTTTCCCCCTAAATAGCATCAAATACAGTTTCTATTTAGACTTTTTTATTTTTGGAAACAATTTCTCTCTATGTAACCTGACTGACCTAGGACATGGTATATAGACCAGGCCTGGCTGACCTAGGACATGGTATATAGACCAGGTCAGCCTTGAACTCATAGATTTCTGCCTGCTTTTATCTCCCAAATGCTGGACCTAAAAGCATGTGTTACCATGCCCAGCTATTCAGTCTTTTCAATTGCATTTCAGTTATATCCAGTTATGGGGGGAGCTCAACTGATCTAACATGGACAATTTTAAGTACATACATAATTTGGTAAACCATATAGTCTTAGTGGACTTATAGACAGAATCCCTTATTTATCATCTTATTTCTATGCATAAGTGGGCATGCCTATAATTAAAATAAGGTGTATTGTGCACAGTAAGCAAACAATTATAAAATCTAAGTTGTCAATCAAAATAGAAAGCTGTCCTTGCTGTACCCCTTAGCAATCAAACTCCTACTTCTCTTGAATATCATAAAAGGAAGTTCCAAACAATAATTAGGACCCTAAGTACTCCATTTTAATGCTTGACTGTGTATCCATGTCTGGTCTGTACTATGGCTATGCTTTTGAATACTGTTTTCTCACTGGTTTGTAAATTGTGTGCACCTTTATTTCAATTGTTTGAATAAACAGTCACAAGTATGGAGACATCTGGACCATGGATATTCATTTTGTCTTAGCTTATAATTCAATCATTATTGATTCATTTTGTCTTAGCTTATAATTCAATCATTATTGATTCATTTTGTCCATCATCTTAATTTTCAGTTTTAGCCTTTGAATCTTTTCTGTGTCTTACATTTTCAGCACTCCAGATGCTTCAGGTTTTCTTTCTTTTTATTTTATGAGCCCTAGGATAAAATATTTCTTCAAGTATTCTGTTTCATTCAGTAGGAAATAGAATAGAAGCCAGAGTAAAGATTTTAGGTTCATTTTGCTTCTAGAATATTATTGTGTCTAGACTCCCAGCAGACACAACTACTCTCCTAAGATTTTTTTCTCCCAAAACATGTCTTGTGTGAGGTTTGTTGTTCAGTGTGACTTTACCATATTCCTTGGCTCTTGACTGCCAGGATACCTTTCAGAGCAGAGCTATAATAACTGTTCCACTCCAGAAACCTCCTGTCAGAACAGAGCTGTAACACTTTCACTGGGGAAACTTTCCCCCACCTGGAGCAGAACTGTTACTCTTGCATTTGATGTTGACAATCACTAAAATTGTTAGTGAGTCTGGGGCCAAAGAATCACCTATAATTAACAAGAAACCAGCACCACTGAAGTGAAAACTTGGCTTTAATGTGACAATTGATACTTGTTACCTAGGACTGAGAAATTAGCTCTATTAAAGTAAAGACCAAGATCACTAAGGTGAAATTGGGTCAAGGCTGTTCCAGCCTTGAAGGGATAATGGAGTTAGGCTGAGGCTTGGCACCATGTGTCAGGGTTGGAGTCCATGAAGATAGTCTAAGAGGAGCCATTAGTGAAGGTGCTGTCTTATTTGCAGTGAAAGTGCCAGCATTATTTGAGAAGTCTGGACTGCAGGATGACCACCAACAAGTGACAGCCATGAAGTGAAGTCTTTGTGTGCTATGAATGATGGAACCAGAGAGTCCAGATGCTCAGGTTTTCTGGAGTTCAGAAAATTGTTAGTGAGTCCCAGGATAAACATTGAGATGCAAGATTTTATTTACACTGCTAGATTTTGGTTTTCTTTTTACTGAACTCTGACTGTGACTGTGTCCTGATTCTTCTTTCTCTCATAGAATAAGAAGTATTTAACATACATTTTTATTTTACAGAAGGCCACAGTTGAGAGACTTTAGACTTTTAGGAAAACTTTAGGGAGTTTTTAAGAAACTTAACTTTCATTTTTCAAGTCTATGGGACTTTTAAGAATTCATGCTTGTGAGGATGAAGGGAAAAGAAGAACACATTTATTCATTGCTAGTAGGAGTACAAAGTAGTGAAGCCATTATGGAAATCAGTGAGGAAATTCATCCAGAAGCTAGGAATAGATTTACCTCCAGGCCCAGCAATACCACTTTTGAGCATAAACCCAAAGAACTCTACATCATACTATACATATATTTGCTCATTAATGTTCATTACTTCTCTATTAATGATAACAAGAAATTGGAAGCAGCATACATGTCCATGAACTGATGAAAAGATCATGAAAGGGAATTTATATTTACATAATGGAACATTATTCAGCTGTTAAGAAAAAATGAAATTATGAAATTCACAAGAGCAAAAGTAAAATTACCATGAGTAAAGTAAACTGGAACCAAAAGAACTAATATTGTATGTATGTTTTCTTTTTTATGTGGATGTTAACTTTAAGTCATTGATGTGTATGTTACAATCTAAATAACCAGAGAAGTTAAACTCATAGGAGGAAAGAATCTCCCAAGGAAGGAGAAATAGAATATATTATTTAGAGAGACAATAGCAGACAGGAGATATAAATAGGAAGGAGGAATGAAGAGGGAAAAAAGGAGGAATTATGGGGAGGGACAACTAACACTAAGGCTCATTTGAGGGGTCATATGGAAATCAACTTCTGTAGAAGCTTCCTAAAACAAATGATATATGAAAGAATCTTAATGGAGTTATCAAACAATGGGGAGACAATGCCTCAACTAAACATCTTATGCCACCAAGGGAAACTTTCAGTGCTAGGAATAGGTTACATATAATTGAGTCATTGGCAAAAGAGCACCAAGCGACCCTAAAATATATTGACAAAGCTATTGGTTGCTCCCTAAAAAATGATGATAAGGCCCTATTGCTGGAGATAACACTTATTTTTCTCATTGAACATAGAGAAGTTGCCACTACTGACCAGCATCCATGTTACTGGAATGTGTTCTTTACACTAACAAAGGAGAAACTCAGATTCAATGGTGACCTACAGGCAAGATAGTAATAGTGGCACAAACATTATATGAGTAACCAACTACTCTTTGATTATATTTGAGGCCACTCAATAAGATGAAGCCATGTCTGCTTGGATGGTCAAGTTCCTGAGATTAGATAGGCATTTGGCCTAGGAGAAAATCAAATACTATTGTTCTGCTCAAGGAACATAATAATGAAATGGCTACTAATAACATTCTTCTATTGCCATAAATTAATACATCACTCAACTATCATCAGAAAAACCTTCTTCTTAGGGTAGATGGGAATTAATACAGAGAACCACAACTGGGAAATATACAGAGAGTAAGAAATTTTGGACCACTCAGTTCCAAATGGAATATCTTCATTGAATCCCATCAAACCCTCCCCTCATGGATCAGGGAACTATGCAGAAGAGATGAAAAGATTATAAGAGATAGAAGGGATAAATGATTTCAAAGAAACAGTGTCCTCCAAACACAACCGTACTGATGCACATATAAATTCACAAATACTACAGTAGCACACACAGACCCTGCACAGGTTCAAGACTGATGAGGGTCCCAGAACTGAGAAGGGGAAATGAACATGAATTCCCACCTTTAACCCAGAAGTAATCTGCAATTGAAACCCACTTGTAAAAGAAAAATTAGTTGCTGGCAAGAATATTAATTAGTCCAATTATCAAGAGCCATAATAGGACAGGCTAATAGCTAGGAGGTGATCCTCCTGAGATGAGTCTGACTTGGATTAATAATCCACAACAGATTTGCTCCAATAGGCAAGATCCAGGGCAAATTCACTTTAGGGAAGATTCCTGCTATTAATATGGGTTTCCTGTTATTATTAAACATATATTAGCCCACCCTTTTGAGCAGATCTCTGAACAATGAAGATGTACTGTCTTGTAGTGATGTTACATAGACAAATAGATGACTTCTCAATTCTTTATGATGATCCTGTAAGAATGCCTTAAATTATATCAGTATTTATTAAGCTCTTGTATAGTGGAACTGATATTAGGTGAAAAGGAGATTTATTAGATTGACCTACATAACTCAGCCCAGGTAGCCCAACATGGCCATCTGCACATCTGATAGCTTCTCAGTACATGAGGTTCGATGCCTTGGTAGTCCCAATTGGGTGATGAATGCCTGAAGGATTCCACATAAGAAGGCAGAAGAATTTGAATTTGAATGATGATAACTGCTGTGACATGGAGCAGATGCACTCACTAACAGGAAAAGAAGGCAGGCAGGCAAAAACAGTAGCTTTCCCCTAAGGGCTCTTCATACATGGACAACCACTGATGCAGGTGAAGGGTGAAGTAATAAAAAAAAATGTAAACTTTGCAATGTAAAGGATTTACTAATAATCTTGCTTAAGAAATATTAATTTACATAAAGGAGAATTTAGCTAAATGGGTGCTGCCTCCAAAATAGCACAAAGATCGTTAAAAAAATATGAAAGAAGAGTTTCATCCTTCAAACATAATTGAAGTTAAGAATTACTGAGAAAAAAAAAAACTTCTGTAAATGTTTGGACTGACCTCTAGTTAGGTTTCATTCCTGTAACAAAAGGAGACAATCCTGGCATACAACTAGCCATTAGACTGATCCCATGACAAAGAACATGCCTGTAACATGGAGCAGCACAAGGTAACTACCATTGTTGAGTTCTTGCCTACATACTTCTGCTCAAAGGACAAGATGATCCTGAGTAAAACCTGTTTAAAACAAACAGCACTGGTGTACTTTAAAAGATACTTCTTTCAATATCTTTGCCATGTGAGTCTCTCATATTCTTCCCAGGGGATGGGGGACCAATATTTGTAGTTTTCTGTTTCTGTTTAAATTGTTCAAAGTCAACCTGGAGCAGGGACCTAAAAGAGATTTAAGGATGAGAGCATATATAGAATATATAAGCCTTCCATCTATATAAGTTGGCTTTTTTTTCAATGCTAGTTCCCTTTTGTGCAGTAGCAGAGTCAGGTGTGAACTATTATCACACAGTTGATTCATTGATTTCTAGATGCACAAAGTAGTTTCTCACTGGAAGAAACTACTATTATATGGCCAGAATGTGCTGTCTACTTTAGAAAAGGGCCTTTCCTTTCAGTTAATCCTTCCAGAAAATACTCTCATAGACCTGTCAGGACATACGTATCTCAGTGGATCTCAGACCCAGTCAATCCATTGACAACCAAGATTAACTATCACACCATATAATGGTTTGAGTTGTAACCTTAAGAAACTATCTGTTTAAAAAAATGGACATTTTTTCAGTTCCTTTATTTACCCTATGACTGTCATTAATACATCAAAATTTGACAGTATGATAATGTTTTCTCAAATCATAGTCTTTGAATATATGCCTTACTGATCACCTCAAAAAATGTAGTCATCTGCTACTTTTTGGTCATCTATATTCACTCATTTCTTCTTTTGTTTTCATTTGAGATGTAGAATCCATGTTCTCCTCTTCTGCTGGGCCAGTGGCATGAAATTTCACCAGTCATGAACTAGAAAGAGCTCAAAGGTCTGGTTGGGATGTTGGACATTAAGCAAGATGGGAACCTTCAGGGGCATATTCCTCTGTTAACACACTTTCAAAGTATCCTTTCCTTTATTTCAGCTAAAATTTTCTGGTTCAAGCTAAGCATGAGGTATTTCTGCCTGCCAGTTTAATCTTTTATATATGTGATCCATGAAGTTGAGCTCAGCATACACAAAAGGACACTGAACATTCTTTAACTAAACAAATTTAGAAGTGAATATGTGACTTCTAAATAAAATGCTTCTGCTGCTTTGGGGAGGGGATACCCTTTGGAAACGATTCCTTACCTTACCTTGCCTGATGCAGGCAATGTATCTTTCCACTTTTATGACTTAGCTATGTTTTGGAGTTACACTCACCAAGATACAAATTCATTGTGTTCAATTGCAGAGGCATTGCTTGAAAATGTGTGATTTCCTCCCCTTTTTTATGGGCCTGAATTTTTTGGTTCATTTACTTCTCTCTGGGAGCAGGAAAGTCTGATGCTATGATAAGAATTCCTTACTAACAGGCTGTACTTATTCTGGGAGTTTGATATAGTCCTGTACTCATGACTCAGCATCCCCCATTCCAGATTAATCTTGTTTCTCAGGTTTCACTGAAGCTGGGCCTGATTCCATACTGCAAAGTTGACCCCCGTCAACTACATTAAATCTATCATGTCATGTTGTAGAAATATTTAATCTCAATCGGGGCTTCTGCCCTGTCTTTGATCATTCCATCCCCAAATAAAAGGCACATAACTTTTATTATTGTAATAAGCCTTAATCAGTACTAGCACTGGACAAATATACACCCTCTATACTATTAGAATCTATTTCCCCATCAATAACTCCATTTTATAATTTGCTATGTTTCATCTGAGCACCTCTTAACTCCAATTGGCTAGCCCTCAACGGCTTATGTTTTCATGACTCACGTACCCCCATGGAAGCTTCTTCTTCTCCTCCTCCTCATGGTTCTCCTCAGATCCCAAGCCCGGGAACCCCAAGTCCTGCCTATCTTAATTCTTCCTAGCTATAGGCTGTAAGCAACTTTATTCAACAATCAGGGATAACTTGTGGGATGGGGAGGCAAGGTCACATAGCATCATTTGGGTCTACATGCAGATTCTGTCATTCCTGGGGGCAACCAGACCCTGGAGGCCAGTATTTAGCATTTATAATTTATAACAAAACCCCAAACCATAGCAATGCCAGGTATTTTATTATATTCTTGCAGATGTGTTTGGTGACATTCTTACTGCTTGGGTCTAGAGCCAACATAGCTGAAGGTCAGTAGTTCCAGTTGGACTTTACCTGGATGCCTTCCACATTCATGCAGCCCATGTCCTTCAATCCTGAGGAAGCTGGCCTTTGGTGTCAAGTATCTGACCCTGAGCTTGGATTTCAAGTTCCAGTCATGGACAGTACTGGGGACAAATGTGTTTCTGCTCTGAGGTTTGTCTTCTGAAAGGAGTAAGCAAGACTGAAAGATCAAGACTTACCATACAAATGGCAGCTACACTGACTTATCTCTCCCAGAGCCTTGCTATTCTTTACTAAACTTCAAAGAAGAATAGTTTACACACACACACACGTTTAGAACCATGTTATCCCTGTTTCTTGTTGTTCGTACAATAAATTCTTAGCGAGGAATACATGTGGAAATACTGTGGAATACATGTAGAAAATGGTACTGAATCATGTATTTTCTGAAAACTAATTAGGAAAAATACATGGTATTTGCAGTAAAATCACTCTGTATGCAATGTTTAAGAAATAAATAACTGTCTCCTAACTTTAAAAAAACTAATTTTATCAATAAAGCAAATTACTTTTATGCAAAAATATGTAGTAATTTCTGACCATATAACTGATGAGTATATATATGTGTAGAAATAAGATCTAGATTAAAGTATTATACTCTAATTGTTCCCTGTGCTAACAAAAGTGTGTGTTCCCTTTGGAGGAAAAAAAGAAAGCAACATAAAGTAAACCAGAAATAAATTTAACCTTGCAGACAACTGATGCTACCACAAGGTGGCAGCATGTCCACATCATCCCTCTTCTAACGGGTCCTCAGTCTTCAGAGGGAAATCCTGCCTTCAGTGAAATGGCTCCCTAGAAGCATTACAAACCATATATGTTCTTTCTCTACCCTGAAGCCTCTAAATGGTGGTTGATGGTAAAATAACTGACACTAAAGAGAAATATAAAATGAATCTTTACCAAGATTTCTACTCCCAACCCTTCCTGACCTGACTTGACACTAACCTTGCAGTACCTTCCCTTGTCTCATCTCTTTTCAAGGCAAGATACTAAAATACATGTCATATTTTAACCGAAATTATTTTGTTTCTTTATCTATAAAAATCACTGGGTGGTTTTTTTTTTATGTTATACTATTTACGTAGGAAAAAAAACTAACATGAAAGCAAAAAATCAAAGCCTTTCCCTAAATCTGTAGAGAGTTGTTAATACCTAATTTGTGCCAAGTTTTTAAGCAGTCTTCTGGAATTTTATATGTGGATAAAACAATTATTGTCTTCATGTTTCAAACCAGACAGGAGAATGAATGGATATATGCAGCTGCGCAGGGAGGGGTGGTCTCTAGGAACTCTCATAAACCTGGGATGAGAGAGGCTCCCGGAAGTCAATGAGGGTGATCTTAATCGAAATGCACAACAGTAGGGATATGGTACCTGAAGAGAATACTCCAGTAGCCAGCAGGACCTCCAGTGAAGGGATGGGGACACCAACCCCTTTCAATCCAAAATTGGTCCTGTCTAAAAGAAATTCAGGGACAAAGATGGAGCAGAGACTAAAAGAATGGCCGACCAGTGATGGAGGATACAGAGTATGATCTGGCCATCTTTTGGAGCCATAAAATTCTCCCATTGGTAGAACTGGGTTGTATTCCCATGCCACAAGAGGGAGCCATGCTCTACACAACCCAGATGGCTAGGAACCAGAGACTGGGTAGCCCAGAAACCTAGGATTAGTGCCTTGCTCAGTCATCAACAGGGAAGCCTCATCTGAGGCAACAGATGGGAGCAAGTATTGGAGGTCTCCTTTGGGTCCCTCCCCACAGAGAACAATTGTAGCCATCAAGCGGCCATGGATGAACTGGGTTTACCGGAAAGGGGGGCTGAAAATGAAAAAGTGACCGGGGGTGGGGCGCGCAGGGGGAGAGAAGAACGAAGTCAAGACAAGGTT
Organism: Tokudaia tokunoshimensis; assembly: GCA_036184795.1. Taxonomy (NCBI): domain Eukaryota; kingdom Metazoa; phylum Chordata; class Mammalia; order Rodentia; family Muridae; genus Tokudaia; species Tokudaia tokunoshimensis. Next base: position 52,565,595 of record BTHU01000007.1, read on the forward strand.
CTGATCAAGGCTCCTGTCTCTTTTTCATTAGTAAAGACTAAAGCCTAAGATTTAAAATATTAATAAGCCTCTGTGTCATTATTTATATCACTGATGGGTCCATGAAAGTTTTACTATATTTGGCAACAACAAACTTGGGATTGGTGTTCACCCTTTCACACAAAAAAAGAATTGACTGGTGATTCAAACGAACTTGTTTAAATGGCAAGAGTCACAACTCTTAGACCTCCTTTGATTGAGGACTATTCTGGTCAAGGTTTGAAGAACTGATTTCCTTCTCTCTTCAATAAAAAAATTTTAAAAAAAAGCAAACAAAAACATAACCCTCAAAGCTGCTATTCTAGGCATCTGCTAGGCAGACACCTGGTCTAATAGGAAACTACTGGATGAGAATTGCCCAACTGCCAGAGCCAAGGTTCCAGGGGGAAGAGCTTGGCTTGGGCTGCACTTGAATAGTCTCAGCATCACAGCTTAAACCCTGAGATTTAATAATTACCCAGGGAAAAACCTGGAAACAAATTCCTAGAAGACCTTCTATCCTTTCTACAGCAGGGTTATACTTGCCACTGTAGTACCCTTCACTTCCAAGGGTTTTGGACCCCCAAATATTTAATTTTAGGGTCTTTCTGTAGTCTTCTGTGCTGAAAAACCAGCTTCTGTAAGTCCTGTGTTAGAATCAGGTATCTGGTTATAGCCTCTCCCATGTGGACATATGGCCTGTTCCTGGAGCCCATTGAATCAGAGCAGAACCCCGTCTGGAGTTTCAAAAGGAAACAGACTACACAGGGACATAGTGACAGATCTGTAAGGTTTCTGGGGATGTCAAGGAGAGCAGGTAATAAGGCTTTGTCCAAAGGAGATGATTTTTACCTTGCAGTTGACTCTTTAGTCAGATTTTGCAAATACTCATCTATGAAGTCACTGGTGATGCTCAAACTTTCCCCCGTGTCTTCTTTTTTTTTCTGCTCTGTAGAAAGTCTGACACACATCCCTCCCTCCCACACTCCCCTCAGTGACTTCTCCCCAAACTGTTGCTGCTGCTGAGCCATCTGTCAGGCTCCCAACATCTGTATCCCTTTTTGCAAAGCTGAGCTCCCAGCAGACTGGGGCCTCAGCCTACAGAAATGCTGCATCCAGAGTGGAACTATGAAACCAAGGAAAGAACCAAGAAGAAAGAGACTTATTTTGAAATTCACAGGGAAAAAAAACTGTAGGTATTTGCTCAAGAGCCAAATAAGCAAAAATCTATGGAACAGACTCTGTGAAATATGCATTTGTTTTAAAGGGCTAATCCTTGTCCCCAGTGATCATGAATTATGTCCTTCATGAAGGAGATAGAGAGAGCTGTCATCAAATATGCTATGGTGTACCAATAAATCTATACATACTGAAGATCATTAAATAAAACCTCTTTAGTTTCATATATGAAAACAATGGAATTTGGAGTTGAAAATGAAGGGAATTTTGCATACAGTCTATACTTCATATCTATGACTTCTACTACTTAGGTTTAATCAACATAGATTAAAAATAATCACAAAAAAATAACACCACCATGAACATCTACAGACTTATTTTTGTCATTATTTGCCAAATAATAAAGCTTAACAATTATTTGCTTAGCATTTATATTGTATAAACTATTATATCAGGAGATTGCTTAAAATATAAAGGCTTTATACAAACACTACACAAATATTCATAAAACACAGAGGGGGACGCTCTCAGCCAACCATCGAACTGAGCACAGGATCCCCAATGGAGGAGCTAGAGAAAGGACCCAAGGAGCTGAAAGGGTTTGCAGGGCCATTGAAGGAACAACAACAAAATGAACCACCCAGTACCCCCAGACTAAACCACCAGCCAAAGAGTACACATGGAGGGACCCATGGCTCCAAATGCATAAGCAGCAGAGGAAGGCCTTGTTGGACATCAAAGGAAGGAGAGGCCCTTGGACCTGAGAAGGCTAGATGCCCCAGTGTAAGGGAATGCCAGGACAGGGAAGTAGAAGTGGGAGTGGGTGGATTGGTGTGCAAGGGGAGGAGGCATGGGTTAGGGGGGTTTCGGGGGAGGGGGTAACCAGGAAAGGGGACATTTGAAATGTAAATAAAGAATATATCTATTTTTTTTAAAAAAAGGAGGACATCAAAAAAATTAAAAGTATATTCATCCAAAAAAAAAACAAACTGCAGTTGGAAGTTGGATATGACTGAAAAAATTAAAGCAAAAAGTGATGACAGAAAAGTAGGAAGTGTCATTAACACTCAAAGGAAGAAGATAAATAATTTCTGGTTTGCTTTAAAATGTTAGGAGAAATTTAGATAAGTATCTGGAAGGGAAACTATTGGGTAGGGGCAATTATATGGATTTCAAGCAAAGAAATACAGGGGGCAGGGGGAGTAGAAGCCCTGAGCCAGGAAGATCCGAAAGCAGAACTCACATTATGCTGGTGGTGTATGTCATCAAGAGGCATTTGTCACGTGGGGATATGAAGTACATCATCAGGAAGGATTTGACAGAACTGTGTGTTAAATCATGTGAAGAGGCTTTGAATGTAGCCCATTCCCAACAAATCATTAATACAATATGGATTAGAAAACCTTTGTAATTCCTGTAAAGAGGACAGTTCTGATAAGCTGCTGTCAAAGACTAAGGCAAAGTACAGCAAGAAGCACTGTTATTTTGTGTCTAAGTTCCTCCAATCAAATAGAAGAATCACAGTCTTAGCTGTGGGAGTCTGTGCCTCACCCTCAAATCTATTCTGAATCCCAAATTGTCCCTGGGGGGAACATCTGTGACCTGACCTTCTTCAGCCTTTAATTTATACAAATATCTCAGATTATCAGAAATTGTTCTGATTTCACATTATCAAATTTTTTCTTGTAGACCATGTGTTTGTTTTTTTAAATGAAGTCACACAGTAAGAAGCTCATATTTGCTTTTGCTACAAAAAAAATTGTTTAAAAAGAATGGGAAACAAGGACTGTGGAGGACAACATTTACCAAAGTTTCAAAAGAATACTACAATTTCCAAGAGACATTAATCAATTGCAAATAATTTTAGTGAAATTTTAAAAAATGTGGGAGCTCAGATGCTCAAATCACACCCAAACTTGCCATTTTTATCTGCACAACTGTTTTCACTCTGAACATCCTAAGTAACAAGTTATAAAGTGAATAAATAAACAAAGAAGCATCTAACTCTATCCAGTAGAATTAGAAATAAGGACAAATCAAAATTGAAATATTGAAAAACATTTTCAAACTGTGTGCTTGCTTGTTGAGTTTTTGCTATATAACAGTACAGCTAACAATGTGTCTACCCACTTTCAAGCTAATATCCCACATGCTTATATTTAGAATAACTAGTTAAATGATTACTCCTTGTGTTTTCAAAATCCTGGAAATCTGAAAACTCTCCAGAAACAAAATTATGACTTACACAAGCAATTCCACTATGACTCCCACGCCTTTTCACAGTATAGCCTTCTTGTTCCTCTTGGTATCTCCTGTATGCCCCTTTCCTAGTCTCTTTCACAAATACATGAAGGGTTAGAATCTGTCCTACCCAGTCCTAGTCCACACTGGAAGAAAAGGAAAGCAAGAGAGTAGAGCTTTCCCCCTTCCCCTTGGGGCTCTACACAGCTGATTTCCATACAAAACAATCAACTTGACAATAATGTGATTGTGTGGCTATCAGAAGCTGGATGGAGGGGGTGGAAGTAGGGGTGTCCCTGCCCACTGCTTTAATGAGAGTCAGGACTGGGATGGACAGATGGGGTATGAATATCAGACTGGCACCTTAGAAAAGTTTTTCATGGCCCTACTGAGGACAAAATGATGTCCAGATCTGGGGTCAGAATGATAGCAAGCTGTCTCTCCTCCAAACATGCTCTCTTTTCAAAAGAAGCACTAAGTAACCCACACCTATCCTGAATGGTTTGGAGTAGATTCAAAAATGTTTCCTTCAAGAAGCACTGATTTGCTTGAACATGTTAACCAAATGAGCCATCCCTAGAGTAAATGCTGTGGCTTTTCTGGGTAGAAACCTTAGTATCCCTAGGTCAGCAGCACCAAGATCAGACCCTTCTACTTGGTCAGTCATAATGATGCCCAGTCTTATATGTGTTCCTTTAAAAAATGTCCTTACTTCAATATAAAGTTACTTCCCAATGTGTGTTTTGTACTGCAGAACCCATTACTTCCTCTTCCAGTGGAACTTTGATATAAAAAATTACCTTCTCTCTTTACAATTCTGCTTTCTTTGAAGGTTTTTTTTTGGGGGGGGTGGTTTTTGTTTTGTTTTATCACTTTATTGTTGTTCCCTGATAAGGTATGCAATGATCTGGCTTTCTGAAAGATATACATCTTCAAGAAAAACTCAAAAAAGTCTTATGCTACTCTTTTTTGACATTGTCTGAATTTGTAGGGTAGCATGGTTTCCATTTTTTTGTAAATAATCCTGCCTCTGCTTACATAGGGCTGGGAGTATAAACTTGTGCCACCGTCCCAGGCTCATCTTATGTTTTTTTATTCCAAAACTAGATCCTAGTGACAGCTTTAAAGAATGCCTGTGACAATAATTTTATTGTTATCCTGGATGACTCTTGAGATTATAGATTTATTTAAAGCATATGATCCATATTTCTTTTAAATCCCCTTTATTTTATGCCAAGTCCAGTAAGTGGAAGGCATTTTCAACAGTCATATTTCAACCTAAACACATGTTTACAGGTTACTCTTTGGTTAGTGGCTCTGTGTGCCTTCTGTTAAGTACCTCTTTATTATTAAAACTGTTTTATGAGGGTCACACAGATAAAGAAAACTTTAACTTATAAGTGGTGACTACTAAGAATGTGGCTAAAAACGAGGTACAGTTTTAATGAATGTTCAATGACCTCTGTGTTCCCATGAAGATAATAAACTTGTTAACACATTTCTCCTGCAACTTCAGCTATTGTACTTTTTCTACACTTCTGAGAAAAGTTTAGGCAATATGAATCTTTTCTGAAAAAATTTCTATTTCCTTACATAGTGTGCAATGCAAGTTTAAGGTAGAAAATAGGTGAGAATAAAACTTTACAGGTTTAAACCAAGCCTTTTCCTCTACAAAAGAAGTACAGGAAGTATAAACATTATAACTTTGTGAAATATTTAAAAATAGTAATCAGAGGGAAATTCAACTATTAAATGATTGCATATACCAAGCCATAGCGAAAAGAACACTGTAAAGGTATGAGTTGGTTTAGTTTTTCGATATCATAGTGAGATGTAGAATCATAAACACCATGTTAAATATTTCATAAGTTCATCTTGTTCATTTTACTACACCAACTCAAAAGAACTGAATTAATGAATTATGGCCAGCCTAGATATTTAACTGCCTTAAGTCTTATTCTATAATATTTAGTGTCCTGCAAGATCTTTACTATTTAAAGTAAGGGGAGGTTAAAAGTGCCTGAGCTATACGTAAGTAAGCTTAAAAATTATCTTTTGTTTTGTTTTTTTTTTTTAATTTAATTTTATTTTATTTTTTTAATTTACATTCCAAATCACTTCCCCTTTCCCGTTTCCTCCCTCCCCGAAAGTCCCATAAGCCCCCTTCCCTCCCTCTTTTCTCCGTTCAACCCCCTCTCATTACTCTGTCCTGGCGTTCCCCTACATCCAGTCTTTCCAGGACCAGGGGTCTCTCCTTCCATCTTTTTAGAAATCTATTGATATGCTGATTGTGTCTAGGGTATTCTGAGATTCTGGGTCAATATCCCCTTATCAGTGACTTCATACCATGTGTGATCTTTTGTGATTGGGTTACCTCACTAAGGATGATATTTTCAAGTTCTGACCATTTGCCTAGGAATTTCGTGAATTCATTGTTTTTAATTGCAGAGTAGTATTCCATTGTGTAAATATACCACATCTTCTGAATCCATTCCTCCGTTGAGGGACATCTGGGTTCTTTCCAGCTTCTGGCTATTATAAATAAGGCTGCTATGAATATAGTGGAGCATGTGTCCTTATTGCATGCAGGTAAAGTCTCTGAGTATATGCCCAGGAGTGGTATAGCCGGATCCTCCGGAAGTGTCATGCCCAGTTTTCTGAGGAGCCGCCAGACTGCTTTCCAGAGTGGTTGTACCAGCCTGCAATTCCACCAGCAGTGGAGGAGTGTTCCTCTTTCTCCACATCCTCGCCAACAACTGCTGTCTCCTGTGTTTTTGATCTTAGCCATCCTGACTGGTGTGAGATGGAAAAGATAGCCTTTTCAACAAATGGTGCTGGCTCAGCTGGAGGTCAACATGCAGAAGAATGCAAATTGACCCATCCTTATCTCCTTGCACTAAGCTCAATTCTAAGTGGATCAAAGATCTCCACATAAAACCAGACACACTGAAACTAATAGAAGGGAAACTAGGGAAGAACCTTGAACATATGGGCACAGGGGAGAATTTCCTGAACAGAACTCCAATAGCTTATACTCTAAGATCAAGAATAGACAAATGGGACCTCATTAAATTACAAAGTTTTTGCAAGGCAAAAGACACCGTCAAAAAGACAAAGCGGCAACCAACTAACTGGGAAATGATCTTTACCAACCTTACATCCGACAGAGGGCTAATATCCAAGATATACAAAGAACTCAAGAAGTTAAACTCCAGAGAGGCAAGTAACCCTATTAAAAAATGGGGTACAGAGCTCCACAAAGAGTTCTCACCTGAAGAATATCTAATGGCTGAGAAGCACCTAAAGAGATGTTCATCATCCTTAGTCATTAGGGAAATGCAAATCAAAAATTATCTTTTGAATAGCTAAAAGTACCTGTAGTGATTGTTGGTATTCTGTTTGGACTCCACCCCCACAGTTACCTGGCAGCAACCAGGTATGCTTCTCCCCACAATTACCTGGCAAAAGCCAGGTAGGCCTGACCCATTATAAAAGGGACTGTTTGCCCCTCCTATCTTGGTCTCTTGTCTCTTGCCTCTCTCTCTTGCCTCTTGCCCTCTTGCTCCCCATTCCTCTCCCCCACACACGCGGTCATGGCCGGCCTCTACTTCTCTACTCTCTCCTTCTCTCTGCCTTTCTCTGCCTCTACTACCCCCTTAACTCCCTTCCCCATGCCCTGAATAAACTATTCTATACTATACTCTCTTGTGGCTGGTTGGTCCCTCAGGGGGAAGGGATGCCTTAGCATGGGCCTGCTGAGGTGCCCCCTTCCCCCACACCTCACCACACCCCCATGGAACATATCTTTTACTGCTTTATCTTTTTATTATCACAGCAGTGTTGTCAATGATTCAGGCAAGTTGTGGGTAATAAAATATAGGGCTGTGGGGGTGTTCCTTTAAACATTCAAGAATAGTAAAGCATTGGTCTTAATAAGCTAAATAATCTATTGTTAGCATGTAGAAAGAGAGGCAGGTGATGGGAAGTTTATCAGAAAGATCAGAAACTCAAAAAACAGTGGAAATCTGGGTAAAACAAGGATTCATTCTAGCCAAGAGATGCAGTATCATTTTTAGGTTCAGTATTGCTGCCCCTAGCCCTTCAGACGAGGACAGAAAGGACTTCATTATCTTTTTTTTTTAATTGATTTTGAAAAACCTCTCCCTGTTGGAGCTTTTGTAAAACAAAAACAGATAAAGGAAGTTCCATCTTCATCTGAGTCCTATTTTCTGCAAAGCTGGATGCATTAGACTGAAATCGCTCAGGCCTTAGGGTCCTACCACACTTTAACTATGACCCTTAATCCCTTCTTATAGGTCCCCTAGAGTAGGTGATACTGAGCTAACTGCCTGGATGGGACTCTGGGCACATCTGGTCCCAAGGCCGTTTGTTCTGCTTTGAAACAAGAATGGATAAACAATTTGGATTTTTCTCTTAATTTCTTTTGAAGGATACTAACTTATTATACAGTGTTCTGAGCTCCTGACTCCATTTTTCTGCTAATGTGGTCATATGCTAATCTGTGTTTTATTTTGCATCTGATTTTCATGTTATTTATTTTATTTTCAAATAAGCTAGAGTCCTCTCAAGTATGAGTTCCATTGTCTAATATCACGCATCAGTCCTTTCATCCTGTATGACACAGAGTTCTCTACTTGAAGTTGCTTCTATTAAATGTTGGGAGGCTGTGTAAAAGATTTTGCTGGACCGGGCGGGCCATCGTGACCACAGGGTGAGCGGCGCCACGGAGACTGCCCTCCGCCATCTTTGCTCCAGTGACCAGGTAGTTGGGACCGCCAGGCTCAGAGACAGACAGGCATAATAGCGCTTCGGTTTCAGGCAGCTTGTGTGTAACCTGCTCCCAGGTGCTGGGCTGATCTGCAGTAACCAGCGCGCCAGTTCCGCGGTGGGACCTTCTGCCTGGTGGAGGGACCCCGCGCAGGGAGGGAGCCCGCCAGCTTCCCTTCCGCGACCTCTGTTCCCGCGGACTGCGCTGGAGAGACCGGTACCCAGGCTCTCCCCCCGATATAACATCACTTGGGACACGGCCTGTTGGGGCTTCCGTCTGTGCCCGAGGGCGGGTTGGCGCTGTGGTCGTCTGGGTGCCAGATCGGCGGGCCATCGTGACCACAGGGTGAGCGGCGCCACGGAGACTGCCCTCCGCCATCTTTGCTCCAGTGACCAGGTAGTTGGGACCGCCAGGCTCAGAGACAGACAGGCATAATATCGCTTCGGTTTCAGGCAGCTTGGGTGTAACCTGCTCCCAGGTGCTGGGCTGATCTGCAGTAACCAGCGCGCCAGTTCCGCGGTGGGACCTTCTGCCTGGTGGAGGGACCCCGCGCAGGGAGGGAGCCCGCCAGCTTCCCTTCTGCGACCTCTGTTCCCGCGGACTGCGCTGGAGAGACCGGTACCCAGGCTCTCCCCCCAATATAACATCACTTGGGACACGGCCTGTTGGGGCTTCCTTCTGTGCCCGAGGGCGGGTTGGCGCTGTGGTCGTCTGGGTGCCAGATCGGCGGGCCATCGTGACCACAGGGTGAGCAGCGCCACGGAGAGTGCCCTCCGCCATCTTTGCTCCAGTGACCAGGTAGTTGGGACCACCAGGCTCAGAGACAGACAGGCATAATATCGCTTCGGGTTCAGGCAGCTTGTGTGTAACCTGCTCCCAGGTGCTGGGCTGATCTGCAGTGACCAGCGCGCCAGATCTGCTGTGGGACTTCTGCCTGGCAGAGGGACGCCCCCTCCCCCCCCCCAGGAGAGATCACACACCCCTGCACAGGGCAGGAGCCTGCCAGCCTCCCTTTGGCGACCTCGGCTCCAGGAATCCACTAGGCTGAGCCTTTAGATGTGCAAGGCCTCCCCAATATAAGATCACTTGGGGCAAAGCACATTAGGGCTCCAAAGTCACTCAGGAGCAGGCAGGCCCCAGAAATCGGTGCCAGGGGAATCCTGGTAATCCAGGGGGGGCAGAAATAGCTTTGCAGGCTCACAGGAGGTCCAACCAACAGCCAGTGGCAGCAGGACCAACTAACACCAGAGGTATCCAGATGGCAAAAGGCAAACGTAGGAATGTTACTAACAGTAATCAAAGTAATGTGGGACCATCCGAACCCAACTCTCCAACAGCAGCAAGTCCTGGATACCCCACCACACCCGAAAGACAAGATCTGGATTTAAAATCACTTCTCATGATGCTATTAGAGGATCACAAGAAGGACACAAATAAATCTCATAAAGAGTTACAGGAGACCATGAATCAACGGTTAGAAGCCCTTACAAAGGAAACACAAAAATCGCTTAGAGAAATGCGGGAGAACATGGATCAAAAGATGGAGGCGCACAAGGAGACAACACAAAAATCGCTTAACGAGATGAATCAACGGGTAGATGCACTCACAAAGGAATCACAAAATTTGCATAAAGAAATGCAGAAGAATATGGGTCAACAGACGGATGCCCATAAGGAGGCAACACAAAAATTGCTTAAAGAAATGAATCAACGGTTAGATGCCCTTACAAAGGAAACACGAGAACTGCTTAAAGAAATGCAGGAGACGATGGATCAACAGATGGAATCCCATGAGGAGGAAACACAAAAATCGCTCAGAGAAATGCAGGAGAACGTGGGTCATCAGGAAGAAATCCTGAAAGAGGTAATGCAAAAATACCTTAAAGAAATACAGGAAAATACAAACAAACAAGTGAAGGATCTCAGCAAATCCATCCAGGAACTAAAAAAGGAAGTAGAAACAACTAAGAAATCACAAAGGGAGACAACTTTGGAGATAGAAAACCTTGGGAAGAAATCAGGAGTCATAGATGCAAACATCAACAATAGAATACAAGAGATGGAAGAAAGAATCTCAGGTGCTGAAGATTCCATAGAAAGCATCGACTCAACAGTCAAAGAAAATGCAAAATGCAAAAAACGCGTAACCCAAAACATCCAGGAAATCCAGGACACAATGAGAAGACCAAACCTAAGGATTATAGGTATAGATGAGAGTGAAGATTTGCAACTTAAAGGGCCAGTAAACATATTCAACAAAATTATGGAGGAAAACTTCCCTAACTTAAAGAGAGAGATGCCGATGAACATACAAGAAGCCTACAGAACTCCAAACAGACTGGACCAGAACAGAAATACCTCCCGTCACATAATAATCAAAACACCGAATGTTCTAAACAAAGAAAGAATACTAAATGCAGTAAGAGAAAAGGGCCAAGTAACATACAAAGGAAGACCTATCCGAATCACATCAGACTTCTCACCAGAGACTATGAAAGCCAGAAGATCCTGGGCAGATCTCATGCAGACACTAAGACAGCACAAATGCCAGCCTAGACTACTATACCCAGCAAAACTCTCAATCACCATAGATGGAGAGACCAAGATATTCCATGATAAAACCAAATTTTCACAATATCTTTCCACAAATCCAGCCCTGCAACGGATAATAGGTGGAAACCTCCAATACAGGGAGAGAAACAACACCCTGGAAAAAATGAGATAATAACCTTCTTGAATCAAACCCAAAAGTAGATAACCACTCAAACATAAAGATAGCGTCAAGAATGGCAGATGGCAATAATCACTATGCCTTAATCTCTCTTAATATCAATGGTCTCAATTCCCCAATTAAAAGACATAGACTAGCAGACTGGATACGTAAACAGGACCCAGCTTTTTGCTGCATGCAGGAAACGCACCTCAGTGTCAAAGACAAACACTACCTCAGAGTAAAAGGCTGGAAAACAATTTTACAAGCAAATGGCCCCAAGAAACGAGGTGGAGTAGCCATCCTAATATCGGATAAAATTGATTTTCAACCCAAAGTCATCAAAAAAGACACAGAAGGACACTACATACTGATCAAGGGAAAAATCCACCATCAAGAACTCTCAATCCTGAATATCTATGCTCCAAATGCAAGGGCACCCTCATTCGTAAAAGAAACTTTACTAAAACTCAAAGCACACATCGCACCGCACACAATAATAGTGGGTGACTTCAACACCCCGCTCTCTGAAATGGATCGTTCAGGAAAGCAGAAACTAAACAGGGACACAGTGAATCTAATTGAAGCCTTGGACCAAATGGAACTAACTGATATATATAGAACATTTCATCCTAGAGCTAAAGAATACACCTTCTTCTCAGCTCCTCATGGTACCTTCTCCAAAATTGACCATATAATTGGTCACAAATCAGACCCCAACAGATACAAGAAGATAGAAATAATCCCATGCCTCCTATCAGATCACTATGGAATAAGGGTGGTCTTCAATGGCAACAAAAACAAAAGAAAACCCACGTACACATGGAGGCTGAACAATGCTCTACTCAATGATAACTTGGTCAAGGTGGAAATAAAGAAAGAAATCAAAGACTTTTTGAAAGTTAATGAAAATGAAGGCACAACATACCCTAATTTATGGGACACAATGAAAGCAGTGCTAAGAGGAAAATTCATAGCCCTGAGTGCCGCCAAAAAGAAACGGGAGACAGCATACACTAACAGCTTAATGGCACACCTGAAAGCCCTGGAACAAAAAGAAGCAAATACACCAAAGAGGAGTAGAAGGCAGGAAATCATCAAACTCAGGGCTGAAATCAATCAAGTAGAAACAAATAAAACCATACAAAGAATCAACAAAACGAGGAGTTGGTTCTTTGAGAAAATCAACAAGATAGATAAGCCCTTAGCCAGACTAACCAGAGGGCACAGAGATAGTATCCAAATTAATAAAATCAGAAACGAAAAGGGAGAGATAACAACAGAAACTGAGGAAATTCAAAAAATCATCAGATCCTACTACAAAAACCTGTATTCAACACAACTAGAAAATCTTGAGGAAATGGACAATTTCCTTGACAGATACCAAGTACCAAAATTAAATCAGGATCAAATAGACCATCTAAACCGTCCTATAACCCCTGAAGAAATAGAAGTTGTCATTGGAAGTCTTCCAACCAAAAAAAGCACAGGTCCAGATGGTTTTAGTGCAGAATTCTATCAGACCTTCAAAGAAGACCTAACACCAATACTCTTCAAACTGTTCCACAAAATAGAAACAGAAGGAACACTACCCAACTCGTTCTATGAAGCCACAATTACACTAATACCAAAAGCACACAAAGATCCGACAAAGAAAGAGAATCTCAGGCCAATCTCTCTTATGAATATCGATGCAAAAATACTCAATAAAATTCTTGCCAACCGAATCCAAGAACACATCAAAACGATCATTCACCACGATCAAGTAGGCTTCATCCCAGGGATGCAGGGATGGTTCAATATAAGGAAATCCATCAATGTAATCCACTACATAAACAATCTCAAAGAAAAAAACCACATGGTCATCTCATTAGATGCTGAGAAAGCATTTGACAAAATTCAGCATCCTTTCATGCTAAAGGTCTTGGAAAGATCAGGAATTCAAGGCCCATATCTAAACATAGTAAAAGCAATTTACAGCAAACCAGTAGCCAGCATCAATCTAAACGGAGAGAAACTTGAAGCAATCCCACTAAAATCAGGGACTAGACAAGGCTGCCCTCTCTCTCCATATCTTTTCAATATAGTACTTGAAGTTCTAGCTAGAGAAATTAGACAACAAAAAGAGGTCAAAGGGATACAAATTGGAAAGGAAGAAGTCAAACTATCACTATTTGCAGACGATATGATAGTATACATAAGCGACTCAAAGAACTCCACCAGAGAACTCCTACAGCTGATAAACGACTTCAGCAAAGTGGCCGGATATAAAATCAACTCAAGCAAGTCAGAAGCCTTCCTATACTCAAAGGATAAGCAGGCTGAGAAAGAAGTAAGAGAAATAATACCCTTTACGATAGCCACAAACCATATTAAGTATCTTGGCGTGACGCTAACCAAACAAGTGAAAGATCTGTATGACAAGAACTTCAAGTCTCTGAAGAAAGAAATTGAAGAAGACCTCGGAAGATGGAAAAATCTGCCATGCTCATGGATTGGCAGGATTAATATAGTAAAAATGAGCATCTTACCAAAAGTAATACACAGATTCAATGCAATCCCCATCAAAATCCCAACTCAATTCTTCATAGAGTTAGAAAGAGCAATTCAAAAATTCATCTGGAATAACAGAAAACCCAGAATAGCTAAAACTATTCTCAAGAGTAAAAGAACCTCTGGGGGAATCAGTATCCCGGACCTCAAGCTGTACTACAGAGCAATAGTGTTAAAAACTGCATGGTATTGGTACAGTAACAGACATGTAGATCAATGGAACAGAATTGAAGACCCAGAAATGAATCCACACTCCTATGGTCACTTGATCTTTGACAAAGGAGCTAAAACCATCCAGTGGAAAAAAGATAGCCTTTTCAACAAATGGTGCTGGCTCAGCTGGAGGTCAACATGCAGAAGAATGCAAATTGACCCATCCTTATCTCCTTGCACTAAGCTCAATTCTAAGTGGATCAAAGATCTCCACATAAAACCAGACACACTGAAACTAATAGAAGGGAAACTAGGGAAGAACCTTGAACATATGGGCACAGGGGAGAATTTCCTGAACAGAACTCCAATAGCTTATACTCTAAGATCAAGAATAGACAAATGGGACCTCATTAAATTACAAAGTTTTTGCAAGGCAAAAGACACCGTCAAAAAGACAAAGCGGCAACCAACTAACTGGGAAATGATCTTTACCAACCTTACATCCGACAGAGGGCTAATATCCAAGATATACAAAGAACTCAAGAAGTTAAACTCCAGAGAGGCAAGTAACCCTATTAAAAAATGGGGTACAGAGCTCCACAAAGAGTTCTCACCTGAAGAATATCTAATGGCTGAGAAGCACCTAAAGAGATGTTCATCATCCTTAGTCATTAGGGAAATGCAAATCAAAACAACCCTGAGATTCCATCTCACACCAGTCAGGATGGCTAAGATCAAAAACACAGGAGACAGCAGTTGTTGGCGAGGATGTGGAGAAAGAGGAACACTCCTCCACTGCTGGTGGAATTGCAGGCTGGTACAACCACTCTGGAAAGCAGTCTGGCGGCTCCTCAGAAAACTGGGCATGACACTTCCGGAGGATCCGGCTATACCACTCCTGGGCATATACCCAGAGACTTTACCTGCATGCAATAAGGACACATGCTCCACTATATTCATAGCAGCCTTATTTATAATAGCCAGAAGCTGGAAAGAACCCAGATGTCCCTCAACGGAGGAATGGATTCAGAAGATGTGGTATATTTACACAATTGGAATACTACTCTGCAATTAAAAACAATGAATTCACGAAATTCCTAGGCAAATGGTCAGAACTTGAAAATATCATCCTTAGTGAGGTAACCCAATCACAAAAGATCACACATGGTATGAAGTCACTGATAAGGGGATATTGACCCAGAATCTCAGAATACCCTAGACACAATCAGCATATCAATAGATTTCTAAAAAGATGGAAGGAGAGACCCCTGGTCCTGGAAAGACTGGATGTAGGGGAACGCCAGGACAGAGTAATGAGAGGGGGTTGAACGGAGAAAAGAGGGAGGGAAGGGGGCTTATGGGACTTTCGGGGAGGGAGGAAACGGGAAAGGGGAAGTGATTTGGAATGTAAATTAAAAAAATAAAATAAAATTAAATTAAAAAAAAAAGATTTTGCTGACTTTCTCTCTTTTCTGACATTTTATTAATCTTCAAAATATTATTTGTCTAGTCCCTAATAAGCATATATCATTGGAAAAGAAATTTTCTAGCCAGTTTAATATTTTTACTAGAGAAATATAACCATATATTAGTGGGTTCTAGCTGAATTTGATATATTTCATTTTACTTTTCTGTTTTTAATAGAGACATAGAAAGTACACATCACTTGTTAAACTACCTTTTTCACAAAATGGCTTCACAGTCATTTTGTGAAAGAGATATAATTATTAGGCCTGTTTTAAAGGCAAAGAATTAGAGTTACTGAGAAATTGTGTGCACCCAAAGCTATAATGTTAGTAAAAAGTAGGACTAAGAATTTCTTTCATTTGGTAAATAAAATTTTAAAATAAAAATACAAACTACATGACCATACCAAAAATAAAGTAATATTAAAACAATCTTGTCTAAATTCAATTTCAGTTTTTAGGAAAGCAAAAGATTGTTGTGCAACTTAAACTTATACTTTAAAACATCTCAAGTAAGAATAATTGTAATCAGATCAACAGATATAAGAAGGACAAAGGATTAACAAGGAAAAAAATTGAGCTTCCTTTTTAAAAATTTTACTTTTTTAATTGGTTTGCCTGGTTTTTTTCTTTTTGATAATACAAAATTATGTCAAGTAAGTATTCATTGTTCTTAGTAAATCTTAGTGTGTAGTGACCATTATAGAGCAATTAAAGATGGGCTTAATGCAGAAGAAATAAAGATTTTTAAAAAAAAAAGTAATCTAAGCATTCAAGTTTGTTATATAGTTTTTAAAAGCTAAGAAGAGGGGTTGGAAATATGGCTTAAAAGATTAGAGCATTGGTTGCTCTGGCAAAGAACCTGGGTTCAGTTCTTAGCACCAACATGGCAACTCACATGTCCTCAAATCCTGTACCAGGGGATCAAATGCTCTCCTCTGGCCTCTGTAGACACCAGAAACATACATAGTACACAGACGTACATGAAGAAAAAGGACACAAATCTTTAGAAAAAATTAAAAACGGACAAAATAAGCATGTAAATATCTCTAATGGAGGTGAAATGTGGTAGGCTTTATTAAAAAGGCCACAAAGTACCATGGATGCTTGGGACAAAAGAGAAAACCCAAAATTCATAAAAACAGACACCTCCCCCCGCCCCGCCACCTTCAGACAGCTAGTTAAGGAATCATTCTTATGAACCCTATAAAATGTATCTAACTGGATAAGCAGAAAATAAGGAAAAATGGGAACCCATAAAATTCTTTGGTGATACAAATAGGTGTTTCAACAGAGTGAATTATTATTGCCCACAAAATCCAAAGGACAGGCAACCCCTTGTCAAAACTGTACTATTCAAAAGAGGAATTGAGGGCAAGAAAGATCAAAGAAAAGTTGCTTTCCTATGGCCTAGCTATAAAAATGGACAAAATCTAAAACAGTGAAAACCCCTTCCTACTTAAAAGTCATTACTGTGATACTGTTTGTCTTCATTGCATTCATAAGATTTGCCCAGCCCTTAACAGCAGACCTAACCAGCACAGATGGGGCTTTTCAACCTAGCCTGAGTTTCTATTCTTTGGCTAGCACCAAACTCCAGCCAACACAAAACTCCCCTCTAATTGTAATTGAATCCACACTTTTATAGTTCATTACCTCTCTGATAGATTTGATTTGATTAGATTAGATTATGCTGAGCTGTGGCTGGTTTTGCAATCAGCCCAGGTTGAAGCAAAGAAAAAAAGAGGACAAGGTGGGGAATGGGGACCATTTGACAGAATAATCTTTCTTCCTAGCCAATACTCTTTTTCTTTTAGCACTATATCCTCCAGCCTGAATGCATGCACACACATAGAATTCAAGAATGAAAGTGATATCTGAGAATTAGAGACTGTCTTGCCTAAACCTCTTTGGTTAGAATGAAAATACTGAAGCTCAGATGAGGAAGAACATTATCCAAAGTCAGGACTCTGAGAAACCAGAGGTAGTTACCATGGAAATGCATTACTAAAGATTATATGCATAAGAGATTATTGAAGTGAACTGATTTGACAAAAAAGTCCAGTCTTAGGGTCGGTCTCTGGATCCACTCCAGTATGCAGTGAGGCCACATCAACCCTGTGGCATCCCAGTATCAATGAGTGTAGTATAGGTCATGCAGCAAGTAGGTATCTCCCACGGACAATTTTGAATCAGAGATATTTACTCTTTGACGTAATATTATTTGGATCAAATAATTGAAGATATTTATTCTTTGATCCAAGAACTGTAATCTTGAACCACTCCCTTTACAACTATCCTCCCTCCTCTCTCTTTTCATAGGTATTAGAACAGCCCCATGCTCTGAGAGCTTTCCCTGCCTGTTCCTGTTGGCTTTCCTTTATTCTTCAAGGATATTTCACAATCTTGAACCCCACCCCCTCAAAAAACTACCTGGCTTATCTATTCATCCTTTGCTCAAATCTCCTAAACTGGTATCCTTCATGTCTGCCTTACAGTGAATAATACTCTCTCCTCACAGTTACATATTTAATCTGTGTAATAACCTTGGATTTTTCCAAAATTTTTGAAGTGAAGGTCTTAGAAAATCATAATTATTTTTATTCTAGTCTTCACTTTCTAGGGTCATGGGTAAGACAACATTAGATAAATCTTCCTAGACAAAGGAAGCAGAAGGTAGTTTCCAGATACCTCTGCCCATTTGGGCCACTGATGCCCAAGAGTCTTTTAGAGTGCTTCTATGGAACTCCAGTTCCACTGTTTCATCTCTGTAAAGCCATATTGTCCTAAAAATACTGTTCTCATTGCAATTATTGGAGGGATTTGGTCAGAATTTATATAATGGATTATTCCTGCACAAATTCTGATTAAAATGGGTTCCCCAAACCTCAGCCAAAATCTCCTACAATCAGCACATCTTCATAAATGACTCCCAATCTCCCTACTGTTAGTTTATCTGCCAAGGATTAAACAGAAAGGCTGATCCCTAAACTTGTATTAAAAATAATGACAGAGTACAGCATTCTGGTTCCTGGCAGCTGTTAAGCTTAGAGCAAGGGACCTTTTTCTAGCTAACTCCAACCAAAGGAATATGAGCATTAAAGGGAAGGGAGTAAAAGGGCACTGCCTACATTTAAAAATTCATGAAATCTTTAAAAAAAAAAAAACAAAAAATCTTAAAAATAAAAAGTACAAGAATAAATGTAAAAAGCCCCAAACAACAAGTACTTAAAAGTTCCTGGAGGAATATAAGCTATGATTGGCCACTGGCTACAAAAAAATCACTCTGTTAATAACAACCCAAGAGATTGAATGGAAAGGAAATTAGTCATCAAATGACCTGAATTCAAATTCCAACTCAGCTGCTGATCATTTTATACACCTAGTGTTCTCATCTAAAAAGGGAAATAACGCTGACCAGATTACTAACAATGAATATGGTCCATGTGTTATGTTTTAGTAATTATAACCCAGTTGTGAAAAAGACTGTTGAAATACATTAACGTTTGTTCTTTGTTCTTACAGGGTGAAGGGAAGCTAGGCATATGGTTGCTCAACACCTGTGCAACTCTGGGTGCTCATGTGACTAAATTCAGGCTAAGGATAATAGTCACAGGTCATGGTCTCACACCACAAGTTTGCACTTGCCCTCTCTGTATTCACCCTCACTTCTTAGTCCTCATCCTTATGGCTCAATTGTAACCATAAAAGCAGGATCTAGAGAAACAACTTTAGAGATGAATAAAAGCAATGTGTACAAAATAATGATAAATTACATTTCTGAGTCCTTGATAACTGTGTAATTCTCCCAATGTATCCCATTGTTTATTGTTTCAAGATTTTTTTTTATCTCATCTGTATTTACCTTTTAAAGAAGAATGTGTTTCAAGATTTTTTAATCAGAGAAAAACAGTCTTCTATATTTTTTAAGTCACAATTGTGAGGTGTTTTTTTTTATTTTACAATTCTTTGCTAAGTAGTCAGACAAGTATATCAATATACTACTATATAAGTATACAAGTATTTTCATAGATGTTATTTCAGTAACATGCAGGCACAGGGATATTTCAAATCCTCATAAACTATGCAGATCTTAATAAGACATCTAAATTTTAGCCACAAAGATCAAAAGCTTCCAGAAATCAGAGGACTGTTATCAATTTACTTCTAATTTAATAAGAAGAAAAGTAAATTATTATTTTGAGGTGTCTCTGTATTGTAAGTACTTTCATATTTAACAGTGTTAGGGTTCAAATGTGAAATGGCTCCCACAGGCTCATGTGATTGAGTACCTTGTGGTGTTCATTAGGAAGACGGTTAATGTTCATTAGACTTGTGATGTCATTAGGAAGGCTATTGAACTGTTTGGAGGTGGGTCATGGCTACCAGAGGTGATTCCTGGGCATAGGCTTTTGTGGGTTATAGTAGAGTCTTGTCTGTAATTACTCAATCCTCCTGCCATAAGCTGCACCCCATCGTCCTACCCAGGACTGGCTACAACGCACCATGGAAACCATGAATTAAACAACCTATCATCTATCTCCCTTGAGCATTGCCTTGGTAACGGAGTCGTGAGGACTGCCTGCTCCATCACTTCTGCTTTCACTTATTGCTTCTGAAACTGTTTTCTGTTTGTTATATTTTGATGGGAATTTTATAAAGTAGATTTTGTTCAGATTTACTCCCTCTCCAGCTCATCCCAGGTCTACTTCCTGTGCTATTCCCTAACACATTCAACTTTGTGCCCTTTTTGAAGGAATAAAAGTCTTTCAAGCCTAATTCATGCTGCCCAAATATTCTTGAATGCATGGCTTTCCTTACAAGTGTGGTCAACTTTCCAGGGACTATACTGTTTGAGAAACTGTCTCTCATCTCTCTACTACCTAATAATTGTTAATAATTCCATGGCTAGAGGTGAGGTTTTACATATATCTCCATGCTAGTTATTTATTGATTATTTTTTGTTCTGGCTCGAGCTTGTACAGGTCTTGTGGCTGCTATTGCAACCGTTATGTATTCATATATGCAGCTGTCCTGCAGGAAGCCTGGGTATGGCTCTAATCTCATCCCATCCTCTGAGGAAATAAAAACAACATCTTCATTTCTCTCCTAGGCCTATGACTCTGGTCTTGGGCTGCATGGTATTCTTTTTCCACAAATACGTGACCTCTTTAATTCCTAGAAACTATCTTTATTCTCTTATCCAACTACATGACTCTTCCCTCTTTCTTTTCTATTCCACTAACAATGAGTTTCCTTATCTTTGCTTACTCTCCTTCAAAATATTGTTGAATTACTAACCTTAGTTTGTATTCTCAGGAAAAAGATTAAGTTTATTGTCTCTTAAGTTCTTGCCAAAAACACACATACCACGCTCACCATGACTTTTGTCTTAATTTGTTTTTTGAGTTGGAGAAGAAACCACGCTTTGGAGTGTTCAGCTACCTTTTCTGTGTAGCCTAGGCCCACTAGTTTAGGGTTAATACACAGTGAACATGGCTCTCTTGCATTAATCATTAATCAAGAAAATATGCCACAGACAGTCCCCTCAGGCCAATCAGATGAAGTCAACTCCTCAATTCCCTCTTCCTAAGTGACTCTAGTTTGTGTCAAGTTGACAAAAACTAATCAATGTAACTAGTAAAAACCAGATCTTTGCAAGCTCCCTTATTCTTTGCATAAGAGCACATGTACAGTACTAGTGCTTATTAGCATTTGAGAATAATGAACTCTCAGAAAACCATCCATACATATTTTCATTTCCTTTTATCTAAAAGTAACATTTTCACCTAATAACTTTAAGGAGAACTATCACAGTTATTAAGACCAAGAAAGAGAAAATGAGATGGAGAAAGAAATTAGTAGGGACACAAGAGTGATTATTGGCAAATTTCACATTTTTCATGTTTCATTAAAGAATCTTAGTATAAAAATATTCATTCTGTGTCTATATATAACTCCAAGGGAAGGTTAAATGTGCCCCAATACTATGTCTCCTAAGCCAACTAGAGGGGCACAGAGTTGCTTCCAGGCCAAAGGATGCAAAGGAAAGGACAGAGATGCCTGCTGGACATCCCCTCAGAGGCAGATGCCATTTCCTCTGGAAGTATAGCAGCACATTTGCTGGCAAATAAAAACTCCCTCTAGGGCAAGCTAGGGAGGACAATAAAGACACGTCATCACCCACCATCTGTCATGAAAACAAACACCAGCTGACAGGGAAGGCAACTCAAATCCTACTCCCACCCCCACAGTAACGTCATGCCTGACCTCCTGAAAGGCTGTCGGGGAGTGAGGGGAGAGGTAAGGGATTATCCACAGAGAACTATGGGGATCAGGTTTAGGGTCAACCTGCCCAGATTGCTGCATTTCTCTCATCATGGCCTAAAAAAGTATCAGATTTTCACTGTGAATTGAAGGGGCAAGCCATATCAGGTAAGTAGAAGTTAAGTAAAAGAACCCAGAAAAGTAACTACCATTATATGACCAGACAACCTGTTGTGTCTTGATGTCTAAGGCCCCAGAGGGACAATGAGATGTGAGAAAGCCAACATTGGATTACAAGCAACAGAAACATTTGAACACTGTCAAGACAAGAACCAGACAAAGCCAAGTGTAATGTAAACATAATTCCCAGAGTCAAGGTGGTTCATTAGAGAGAGAAGGTATTCAGAACTGACCCTCAGAGGAAATATTTGGCTTATCACTACTTGTCAAAGAACTATTTTGTGTAGGAGAATCAGAAATCCTACTCTCTTTGCTTCCATTACTAGTTCTTTGCTAATTCAAAAAAATCATTCTTCTCTGATTCATGGGTAGTATAAGAGGATGGTCTCAGAAAAAAGAAAATACTGTTAAAAGGCCTAAGACAAAGTTAAAGAGTTGCAAACCTTTACAATTAAACTATATCCCACCCCAGTACAGAAATTCAACACCTCTAATTTCTAGTAGACCTGATCTGAGGAGTTTAGACCCACATGGTGAATCCACAAAGGAGCTAAAATTGTACCTTTTTTCTCTATCATAAAGCATTTCCTTACAAAACTTAGAATCTAGATTGAGACCTTGAGGGCTCCCCATTTGTTTTGACATGTCTATCGTTGTTTTCCTTGTTTGGAACATGTTTTTGGTAAATGTTGTTGTTGAGACTTTATAGGTATAGCTTCTGACGTTACTAGGAGATACAACCTCATAGCAAATCCCTGATTCTCTGGCCCATGCAATCTTACTGTCCTCTATTCTGCAATGTTCCCTTATCTTTAAGAGTGTTTTATGGCTGTATCCTTAGGACTGTGCTGCACAACTGCATATTAATTAGTTGTAGTTTTCTGTAATGGTCTCTATCTGTTGCAAAGAGAAGTTTCTGTCGTCTTCTCCAGGGAAGAGCACACAAATTAGATATTCAATACTAAACAATCAGCCCTGAAAGCTTACATACAAATAAAATTATACAGACTGACTAGGTTACATTTAAGAATATAAATGTATATGCATATACTTATATGTATGCATCAGCAATTAATAAAAAAAAGAAGCCATGAATTTTGAAGAGGAAAAGAGGACTGTATGAAATTGTTTGGGGGAAGGAAAGAGACAGAAAAAATTACATTACTATAATGTCAAAATTAGTTTGTTTTTTTTAAATAATCACTTTAAGGTAGCCTCACTAGTTTTACAAAATAGATGTGTTGCTCTCAATTTGTTGGAAAATGTCTCCTTGAAATGAAATCATCAAACAAGACAGTTTTTATATTCAGGTGTTTTCTTTTTTATATATATATAATTGTAAGAGAAACAACTTAAGAGAGAGAAACATTTATTCTGGTTCAGATTTATGAGGACTCAGATGATAATGATGGGAGAAATAGGGCAGGATTTGTGAAGATAAGATCTTGTGTTTATACTTGTTAGATCAGGATTATACCAGGTTATACTTGGTAGATCAGGAAACAGAGACCTTGGGCCAAAGTGGGGTCAGGCTATAACCCACAAGGCCCATTCTCCAGAAACTCACTTCTTTAAAGATTCCAGTCTTTCAAAACAATGCCACTAGTGAGGACCAGTGTTTCAAACACATGAGTCATTAGCAGATAGTTGATCTTTTTTTTTAAATTGGATATTTTATTTGTTTACATTTCAAATGTTACCCCTCTGCAAACCTCCTATCCCATCTCCACTTACTCTTCTATGAGGGTGCTCTCCCACCCATCCACCCACTCCTGCCTCATTGCCCTAGCATTCCTCTACACTGGAGCATCAATTATTAACAGGACCAAGGGCCTCCCCTCCCATTGATGCCAGATAAGGCCCCTTTAGTTCCTTCAGTCTTGTGCCTAACTCCTCCATTGGGGTCCCTGTGCTCAGTCCAATGGTTGGCTGCAAGCATCCACATCTGTATTGGTCAGGATCTGACAGAGACTCTCAGGAAACAGCTGTATCAGGTTCCTGTCAGAAAGCACTTCTTAACATCAGCAATAGTGTCTGGGTTTGGTGTCTGCATGTGGGATAGATCCTCAGGTAGAGCAGTCTCTGGATAGCCTTTCCTTCAGTCTCTGTTCCACTCTTTGTCCCTCTATTTCCTTTAGACAGGAGCAATGCTGGGTTAAAATTTGAAGATGGATGGTAGCCCCATCCCTCAACTGGGGTACCATGCCTAAGCTCTGGATATGGTCTCCACAGGTTCTCCCACCCTTTGTGAAGAATTTCAGCTAATGTCATCCCCACGGGGTGCTGGGAGGCTCTTGCTTTCCTGGCATCTGGGACTTTCTGGTTGTTACCCCCAGTTTCTCATCCCCCATAGCTACACAACTCTGTTCAATTTCCTGACATCTATCTCCTCCCTTACCAGATTCTGCCCCTCTTCCTCCCCCTCCTCTTCTCTTCCTCCCAACTCCCTCCTACACTCTATTTCCCTTGATTATATTGTTCCTCCTTCTAAGTAGAACTGAAGAATCCACTCTTTCTTTGGTCTTCCTTCCTCTTGAGCTTCATGTGGTCCATGAGTTGTATCATGGGTATTCCATGCTCTATGCCTAATATCCACTTACCAGTGAGTACATATCGTGTGTGTTCTTTTGTGACTGAGTTACCTTACTCAGAATGATAGTTTCTAGATCCATCCATTTGCCTGCAAATTTCATGAAGTCATTGTTTTTAATAGCTGAGTAGTATTCCATTTTGTAAATGTACCACATTCTCTGTATCCATTTCTCTGTTGAGGGACATCTGGGTTCTTTCCAGCTTCTGGCTATTATAAATAAGGCTGCTATGAACATAGTGGAGCATGTGTCCTTATTACACTTTGGAGCATCTTCTGGGTATATGCCGAGGAGTGGTATAGCTGGGTCCTCAGGTAGTACTATGCTCAATTTTCTGAGGAACCACCAGACTGATTTCCAGAGTGGTTGTACCAGCTTACAATCCCACCAGCAATGCAGGAAATTTCCTCTTTCTCCACATCCTCTCTAGCATCTGCTGTCACCTGAGTTTTTGATCTTAGCCATTCAGACTAGTGTGAGGTAGAATCTCAGGGTCGTTTCGATTTGCATTTCCCTGATGACTAAGGATGTAGGTAGTAAAGTTTCTTTTATGAATGTGGGTGTCCTTGAATTTGGAGCATAGGTGTTCAGAATTGAGAGTTCATCTTGGTAGATTTTTTCTTGATGAGTATGAAGTGTCCCTCCTTAAATTTTTAATAACTTTTGGTTGAAAGTCGATTTTATTCTATATTAGAATGGCTAATACAGCTTATTTCTTGGGGCCATTTGCATGGAAAATTGTTTTCCAGCCTTTTACTCTAAGGTAGTATCTGTCTTTGTCACTGAGGTGCATTTTCTGTATGCAGCAAAATGCTGGGTCCTGTTTACTTACCCAGTTTGTTAATCTATGTCTTTTTATTGGGGAATTGGGTCCATTGATGTTAAGAAATACTGAGGAAAAGTGATTGTTGCTTCCTGTTATTTTTGTTGTTAGAGGTGGAATTATGCTTGTGTGGCTATCTTCTTTTGGGTTTGTTGAAAGATTATATTCTTGCTTTTTCTGGGGTGTAGTTTCCCTCCTTGTGTTGGAGTTTTCCATCTATTATCCTTTGTAGGACTGGATTTGTGGAAAGATATTGTGTAAATTTTGTTTTGTCTTGGAATATCTTGGTTTCTACATCTATGGTAATTGAGAGTTTTGCCTTGGATGGCATTTGTGTTCTCTTAGGGTCTGTATGACATCTGCCCAGGATCTTCTGGTTTTTAGAGTCTCTGGTGAGAGGTCTGGTGTAATTCTGATAGGTCTGCCTTTATAGGTTACTTGACCTTTTTCCCTTGCTGCTTTTAATATTCTTTCTTTGTTTTGTGCATTTGGATTTCTGACTATTCTGTGCTGGGAGGACTTTCTGCTCTGGTCCCTTCTGTTTGGAGTTCTGTAGGCTTCTTGTATGTTCATGGGCATCTCTTTCTTTAGGTTAGGGAAGGTTTCTTCTATAATTTTGTTGAAGATATTTACTGGCCCTTTAAGTTGGGAATCTTCATTCTCTTCTATACCTACTATCCTTAGGTTTGGCTTCTCATTGTATCCTGGATTTCCTAGATGTTTTAGGTTAGGAGATTTTTACATTTTGCATTTTCTTTGACTGTTGTGTCAATGCTTTCTATGGTATCTTCTGCACCTGAGATTCTCTCTTCTATCTCTTGTATTCTGTTGGTGATGCTTAGGAAGGGAGATGAAATCAGCCTGAGAGGTCTGCTATGATGAAGAGAAGTCCCTGATTTTATAAGAACCACTTGAACAGACTGGCCTTCTCTGACAGATTGGAAAGATGCCCCCTTAGACTATATCTCAGGGCACACTGGTTCAATTTTATGTAAAACAAGGGACTGTGGAACAAAAAAGCCCTGAAGCAATGCAGTTATTAATATTGAGAATAAACCTGGAAAACTTACATTGCCATCCTGGACCTCAGCTCCATTATCTAGGACAATGATTCTTTCCAATCTGTCTTCTGTCTAATTAGTTCTGCTCTTTCTTTAATTTATTCTACTTGTGAGGGGACAGCGTCACTGGCTTTTCTTTTTGTTCTTATTAAAGACATCAAAACATGTATACATACATACACAGATTCTCTCCCCTCCGCTTGTAAAAAAAAGTATATTAGAATTACTAAGTTAAATACTAATATGAGCTAAAAACAGATGAAGGATGATACCAGTTAAAATACATGGGTACAGAAATGAGAGCTCTTGATCTTCTGAACAAACTGAAAACTAAAAAGCATCTAACAGAATAATTATTTTTGATTTGTGTATAGTCCTCTGTCTTCCTAATTGGTACTTTTTCACACTAGTCTTAACCAATGGAAATGAAGAGGGAATAGCAAGAAGGAGAGAAGATAGGACAACTTCCATGTCTACAGGTTAATCTAAACACACATCACTTGTAATTCTCATAAAAGGTTATATAATAAAGACTGGTATCTTTACTTTACAAATGAAAAACAGAAATAAAATATAGTGTATTTTTCCAAGAGCACAAAGCAAGAAAACAAATGAAACAACATTTGTAGGCACATAGCAGTATCATTTAATCAGAAGAATAACATTCCAAATCCTCCTGTGTGATCCACCAACCACTAGTCCTCAAAATTGAAGGAATAGGCTCATGTCATGTCCCTAAGTTAGTCAATAAACTCTGCATCATGTATCAGTTGGTAAACATGAGTATCAAATTAGACCTGTCTCCTACTTCTTGTACTGAGGATAGCTTACTTTAAAAATGTGAAATGTCTATGTGTTAAAGGAGGAGTGAAAAATCAAATAAATAAGCTATCACTAGCCTCCACAGAAAAGAGTATTTCAAAGCAGAAAATAATTTTTTTCTTACTGTATTGAAGTCCTCCTTTCTGAGTACCAAAAAGGGGGCATTTGGCTGAATATCTGGGAGTACTTCTCCTGTGACCTATGAAAACACTTGTTTATAATGGCTGCTTCTCTTCCTTGGGGTTGATTTTAATCAAAATTTACTCAATTCTTTATATGGTAGGTTCACAAGCAAAGAGGAAGCTCTTTGAGGTATTTAATGTCAGTCCAGAGGAATAACATCAGGGATTACATATAAACTACCCAAATGAGATGATTAATGTTTCTATGATCTGAATGCTTGTATCCTCTCAAATTCATATGACAGAACTTGATACACAATGAGATAGTATTAACAGGTGATAATTTTAGGAGGTTTTTAGGCAATGAAAGCAAGTCCTTATGGGTGGGACTTACTTCTAAAAGAAGTTTGAAGGAATCTCATACTCTTCTATCAACTGAGGACACAAAACAAAACACATCATTGCAAAAGGGAGATCCTTAGAAGTCAATGGATTTGTTGGTGTTATAATAATGTACTTTCTAGCTGCAAATGCATGCTGTGTAAAAATGCCCCAGCCTGAGGCATTGTGTTGTAAAAGCCCAAACAGACTGTGGATATTCTGAAGTGACTGAAGATGAATGAGGTAGGACCATAATCCTGAGCAACAGTTTCTAAATTAATGATTTAGGAAATAGGTGGTAATCCTATCTACCCTCATTCTCCATTTTTCCTATTATACGTAAATGTTTGACAAAAAAAAACACTAATATTTTTGTGAAGTAGTGCATATTGGTTTGACCAGTCCATACAATGAACTCTGCCATTAAATGAGGAAAGTACAGACATATGTCAAGCAAAGCTCAGGGCTGATAGTTTAAGGTGTCGCTAGTCTTATCCATCATCAATTCTTCAGAATTGTTATAAGAATAAAACAAATAGTAAGACAGTGTTGAGAAACTTATTTGAATTGAAGTGAAATTCAATCCTGTAATCTATTCATGATGCCAAAATATTTATTGAACATCTAGAAGGTACTAAAACCTGTGCAGTTGACTAATAAATTAACCTGTATGAACTGAAGTGATTTCCTAGACATTATGGTAATTCCTGGTGAAGATGAGTAGGTTATTTGGAATCAGAAACATAGCTGCAAACAAACCCACAATCTTTTTCTAAAATCTCAGACACTGGTGTAATTGGTGAGCATACCTTTAAAGCAGAACATGCCCTGCCTTCCAAGAATAACAGTTGTGACCCCAATGTCTCCCCTGATGTCAGCAATATGAAGAAAGTGCCCTTTTCTTTGGAGATAAGTGTTAAAGTCAAGATGTCTAGACCTAACACCTAGAAAGTGATTTTTGAGCCTGACTTCAGCTTTTGTCTTGTAACTTCAGGTCTTTCCTCTTTTACAACACATAGGATATTCTCATCTCATAGCATCTAGAAGTGGTATGTCTACAGTATGTCTCTTCTATCTTAGTTCATGCTCCTTGGGTTACTCATAATTTTTATTCACCATTTACCTTTCTTAAACGTTCAAAATTATCATTTAATTTTACAAGTTTTAGACTTGATGAAATATTTTCAAAGTACTATAGAAAGTCCCCATATTCCCAGTATCTATTTTCCCTTTGGTAGCATCTTGTAATAGCATTAAATATTTGTTATAAATTCTGAATTTATTATCCTAAGATCAGATTGAGGATTTTTTAAGAAGGTGACATTTTTATCATATCAAGTGTAAGTTGATGAGGTGATTTATCAGGCCTTACTATTATTAATATTAATCTACATTATCTGACTGAAGTAATGTTTTTTTCTGTGAACATCTTTTCCTTCTATAATGTATCCTTTTTAAAATTATTTTATTTTCAAGATTATAAGTACATAACTTATTTTTCCTCCTTCCAAGCCTTCCTATATATCTCTTCTTGCTCCCTCTTTTTTTCAGTTTAGTATTCTTTTTTTTTTTTTTTTTTTTTTTTGGTTTTTTGAGACAGGGTTTCTCTGTGTAGCCCTGGCTGTCCTGGAACTCACTTTGTAGACCAGGCTGGCCTCGAACTCAGAAATCCTCCTGCCTCTGCCTCCCAAGTGCTGGGATTAAAGGCGTGCGCCACCACTGCCCTTGCTCCCTCTTTTTTATTGGCTATTTTCTTTATTTACATTTCAAATGTTATCCCCTTTCACAGCTTCCCTCCAAAAACCCCCTATCCCATCCCCCCTCCCCCTGCTTCTATGAGGGTGCTCCCCCACCCACTCCCACCTCCCCACCCTGGCATTCCCCTACACTGGGCATCAAGCCTTCACAGGACCAAGGGCCTCTCCTTCCATTGATGTCTGACAAGGCCATGGCTGGAGCCATGGGTCCCTCCATGTGAACTCTTTGGTTGGTAGTTTAGACCCTGGGAGTTCTGGGGTGTCTGATTGGTTGATATTGTTGTTCTTCCTATGGGGTTGCAAACCCCTTCAGCTCCTTCAGTCCTTTCTCTAACTCCTCCATTGGAGACGCCATGCTCAGTCCAATAGTTGGCTACAAGCATCCGCCTCTGTACTTGCTCTCTTCCAAAGGATGCCATTCATAGTTCACCCTAAAGGAATTAAGTAAGTTAAGCTCCATTTACTCTCTGCCTTCTTGAAAACATACTATTCACATAGCTTACTCAAATTCTTCTCTATAGGATATATGACCATTTGTTCCCATTTATTTGTTTAGGGATCTGGTTAATCATTTATTTATATAAGTACAATCACAGATTTGCATTCTACAATGTGAATCAAATATATCTGAGAAGGATTTATTTTAATGGATACTGTCATTGTTTAGAGGAAGCATTGGTAACAAGCTTCCTGCCCAAGGCTTACTTACATTGTATTTCCTAAGACTAGATTAGCTGATCTCTGATGGTTTCCTTCCAGGTCTCATACCAAGACAAAATTACTATAAAGACAAAACTCAATCAACCTAAATCAAATTGATAATCTATATTTGTTCCCCAAATGAATTTAATGTGATCTCTTATTTTTCTAAAACTATGCTCAGCTATTGGAGTAATTTTCTTAGGTATGAAATAACAGAAACCAATTTCTCTCCTATTCTCTTTCCCCTTTTTAAGAGCATATATTTTGAGCTTTTCAATTCAGAGGTTATTCAAATGATCAATTGGGACTTATTGAAAGTATATCTTGTGTGGTATATTTACACAATGGAATACTACTCTGCAATTAAAAACAATGAATTCACGAAATTCCTAGGCAAATGGTCAGAACTTGAAAATATCATCCTTAGTGAGGTAACCCAATCACAAAAGAACACACATGGTATGCAGTCACTGATAAGGGGATATTAACCCAGAATCTCGGAATACCCTAGACACAATTCGCATATCAATAGATTTCTTTCTTTCTTTTTTTTTTTTTTCTTATAAGGACAACATTTAATTGGGGCTGGCTTACAGGTTCAGATGTTCAATTCATTATCATCAAGGCAGGAACTTGGCAGCATCCAGGCAGGCATGGTTCTGGAGAAGCAGAGAGTTCTATATTTTCATCTGAAGGCTGCTAGCAGAATACTAGCTCCAGGGATTTAATATGAGGGTCTTATAGCCCACAGTGACACCTACTCCAACAAGGCCACACCTACTCCAACAGGGCCTCAGCTTCTAATAGTGCCACTCCCTGGACTGAGCATATATAAACTGATATAGCTATAATAAATTTAAGAGGATTAAAATAGGTTTAAGATCCTTTAACCAGATACAAGTAAAAGTGTATCTACTTTTCTTTTTTTTTTTTTTAATTTAATTTAATTTTATTTTTTTAATTTACATTCCAAATCACTTCCCCTTTCCCGTTTCCTCCCTCCCCGAAAGTCCCATAAGCCCCCTTCCCTCCCTCTTTTCTCCGTTCAACCCCCTCTCATTACTCTGTCCTGGCATTCCCCTACATCCAGTCTTTCCAGGACCAGGGGTCTCTCCTTCCATCTTCGATTTCTAAGAAATCTTCGATTTCTAAGAAGATGGAAGGAGAGACCCCTGGTCCTGGAAAGACTGGATGTAGGGGAACGCCAGGACAGAGAAGCGAGAGGGGGTTGAATGGGGAAAAGAGGGAGGGAAGGGGGCTTATGGGACTTTCAGGGAGGGAGGAAACGGGAAAGGGGAAATGATTTTGAATGTAAATAAAAAAAACTTAGAAAATAAAATTAAAAAAAAAAAAAGAAAGTATATCTTGGAGTCAATGAGATTGCCCAGCATGTAATAGCAAGACATGAGTTAGATCCCCAAACTCATGGTCAAAGGATAGGACTGACTCTTGGAAGTCATCCTGTGACCTCTATACACCTGCTATAGCTTGTGCCTGCCCATGGTCACATTTACACATCATACATACATACTCCCAGTTGAATATATATATATATATTCATAAAACAATATATATTCAAATATAACATATAAATATTATGAAATTATATTTGTATGTTAAAAGAATCACATTAATCTATAACACACAATGGTAGGAATGGGGAATGCTTGGGAAGAAGGCTACAGCTTGAGAGTGAAGTTACAGATAAGGCAAAAACAGAAAAAGTAGCTCATAGCACATGATAAGCATAGAATTCATTTCCTCTTTTTGCCATGGTATTTAACTGCTATTTATCTTTAAAAACAAATGGAAATAAAACAAACAACAAAATCAAACAAATAACAAAAACCTACCTATTCCTTTTGCCTAAGGAGCCAACAGATTATCTGTTACCTCTGAATAGAATTCTAATGTGAGAACAAAAGCTAAACATTCAATCCTGCAAATCCCAAATGAGACAGCAAACTTTTCTCAAAGAACAAACTATTGAAGAATTACCAATTAGTTGTTTAGCTGCCTCCTTAAGCCAACATGAATATGCAGGAGGAACTAAGACATACAATCCTCTTTGCATGGGCCTGGAGTAAAATTATCATAGAACTTTCCCCATCTCTCTTATTTACAGTAGAGAAGAATAAGTGTTTCTTGTACTTTGCTTTCCTCTAACCTTAACTCTGCATCAGATACATAGGTTTTGTAACATTAGACTGCAACAAAGAGCATGAAAATGAGGTCAACATCAAGGTCACAAGTTTAGAGCCAAATTCTGACTGTCGTTCCATACAGACACATTAAAGCCTTTGAGAGCTTTATAATGTGTTGCTTAATAACAAGATCTGTTTATTAACTAAATCTGTCCTTCTGGGTACTTTTTCCATCAAATAAGAATGATCATGTGTTCCTTACTGCAAGATGCAAATGGTAGGGTGAAGCTAGGATAGGAGCCAGCATGAAGACATTCTACTTGATGGAAAAGTTTATTCCCTGAGTTTTGAGGATGGCTTATGGCTTGACGTTGATATTCATGCCACTGGGGGTAAAGACTTCTGCAATAAGTTACTGTAAATATCAAAATCAGTTAAACTTGTAAAAGTAATATTTGCTAATATCTACTTGGCACATAGCTGATGCAATGATCAACTAATTTGTACCATGCACTGATCTAGGTTTGTAGGTTGCTATATACCACCAAGACTCATGAAGAAACAGTGGGGCCTGTGTTGTAGCAGAAGCATATCTAGAATTTAAGGTAATTGAAAGATTCTATCATACAGTTTCAATCATTAGATAATGTGCTAGCAACAGTTTTCAGAGGGGGTAACAAAGGCAGCAAGTTAAGATATGGGGACTCATCTGATAGAGGGCTAATATCCAATATATACAAAGAACTCAAGAAGTTAGACTCCAGAGAACCAAAAACCCCTATTAAAAAATGGGGCACAGAGCTAAACAAAGAGTTCTCAACTGAGGAATAACGAATGACTGAGAAGCACCTAAAGAAATGTCCAACATCCTTAGTCATCAGGGAAATGCATATCAAAACAACCTTGAGATTCCACCTCACACCAGTCAGAATGGCAAAGATCAAAAACTCAGGTGACAGCAGATGCTAGCAAGGATGTGGAGAAAGAGGAAAACTCTCTGTTGCTGGTGGATTGCAAGCTGTTAAAACCACTCTGAAAATTAGTTTGGCAGTTCCTCAGAAAATTGGACATATTACTACCTGAGGACCCAGCTATACCACTTTTCGGCATATACCCAGAAAATGCTCCAACATGTTATAAGGACACATGCTCCACTATGTTCATAGAAGCCTTATTTATAATAGCCAGAATCCAGAAAGAACCCAGATGTTCCTCAACAGAGGAATGGATACAGAAAATGTGGTATATATACACAATGGAATACTACTCAGTTATTAAAAACAATGAAATTCTTAGGCAAATGGACGGAACTAGAAAATATCATCCTGAGTGAGGTGACCCAGTCACAAAAGAACACACATGGTATGCACTCACGGATAAGTGGATATTAGCCCAGAAGTATGAAATACTCAAGATACAATTCACAGACCAAATGAAGCTCAAGAAGCAGGAAGATCAAAGTGTGGGTACTTCAGTCCTTCTTAGAAGGGGGAACAAAATACCCATGGGAGGAGATACAGAGACAAAGTGTGGAGCAGAGACCTAAGGAAAGACCATCCAGAGACTGCACCACCTGGGGATTCATCCTATATTCAGTCACCAAACCCAGACACTATTGTGGATGCCAACAAGTGCTTGTTGACAGGACCTGATATAGCTGTCTCCTGAAAGGCTCTGTTAATTCCTGACAAATACAGAAGTGGATGCTCTCAGTCAACCATTGGACTAAGAACAAGGTTCCCAATGGAGGAGCTAGAGAAAGAACCAAAGGAGCTGAAGGAGCTTGTACCCCCATATGAGGAACAACAATACTAACCAACCAGTACCCCCAAAGTTCCCAGGGTCTAAACCTCCAACTTAGGAGTACACATGGAGGGACCCATGGCTCCAGTTGCATATGTTGCAGAGGATGGCCTTGTTGAACATCAAAGGGAGGAGAGGCCCTTGCTCCTGAGAAGATTTGATACCTGGTATAGGGGTATGCCAGGACAGGGAAGCAAGAATGAGTAGGTTGGTGACCAGGGGAGGGGGGATGGGATAGGGGGGTTTCGGAGGGAAAACCAGGAAAGGGGATAACATTTGAAATGTAAATAAAGAAAATATCTAATAAAAAAAGATATGGGGACTCAGAGGTTAACAGTACACAGGTGTGATTGAGAAGAAATGTGCACAAAGTACGTACAAACATGCAATTGCCTTCTCCTGTCATGCCTATACAAGCCGTGCTAATCTCACAAACACTATCAAGTCAGAAGAAAGGGAGCTAGATCCTATGAGGACTGTGGATTTATAGGAAGAAAGGGGTGGCAATATCAAGCTTGACTATTGAGTATTCCAGCATTTTTCAGAGATATCTTGGGGTGCCAGACCTGTCCTTCTGGGCCCAGCTGTCAGCAGAGCCCTCCTGATATCTAACAATGAGCAGTCAGGAGAAAATAGAGCAGGGAGAACAATGAAATTCCAGTGCCATAGAAAGAGGAACAATTGGAACAGAGAAAATATAAGTCAAGTGTTTCAGAACAGTGTGGATGGGTGGCTCTGGGGTTGGGGAGAAGCAAATGTGAAGGTAACACCAAAATGACTGAATTTCTATAAGGATGTCAGAAATCAATGAGAAGAGACTCCATCCTTGGTTATTCTGTTTAGACGAGAAAAGTTAGGTTGCCCAAAGAATAGGTTCTTTCCTTCCTGACTTTGGGCTTGTCTGTCAGAAACATGGGTTTGTTCTGCCACACAGTCTGATCTTGCGTAGCTCAGTAGTTCATGCTTTTGTCCATTCACTGAATATTTAACTCTTGACATTAATCAGAGTTTTGGATATTTCAAGGAAAGACAGCTGTAATTTATCTTACTGCTGCTGATGAGTTACAAGCTTTCAACAGAGATAGGTTTGGAAGCAATGTATTGCAGCAGAATGAGTTAAATGTTCTCATGCAGGTTAGAGTCAAATGCTTTGTGACTATTAGAAAAAGAAATTAGTAGATCACAGAGTAGGGAAGCCTCACTTGTCTGGACAATGACTATGTTCAGAGCAGGATCAAAGAAGTTGCTAAAAGCAAATGACATTGATCTGTCTCATGAAAGTAGAAATTTTACAGATAAAATAAAAACCAAGTGAAAGCAAGGAAGATAGGAATATGGTAGCTCATTTCTAGAATTAAAAATTAGTGAAATATCAAGTAGGAAATACTTGATTCATAGGACCCTGAAATGTCCAGAGGATCAATAGGTTGATGCCCAGGTGGGTACTTTAGGGTACCACCAGTGATCAAAATAAAACTCTAGTCAGATATTTATATGAATAGATGTTATTTTTTGTATATTTGTAAGAACTAACAACCCCTGAGCCTTTCATGAGCCATTGCTGAGGTCTTCTTCAGTGGCATATTTAACATGAAAAAAAGTTTCTATTTACCTCTGGGGGAAAAAAAATGACAGCCAGGGCACCATAAGGTACTAGAATCAGGCCTTTTGAGAAAAACACCAAAGGAATGGGAGTGTCATGTAGAAGAGGGATGTGATGGTATCACAACTGTCAGTGAGAAAAGGGAAGCTGTGTTACCTAAATTCAAGAGACTATATGAGATAGCATCTGTAAGGACATCTCTTTTTCTTTTATTCCTAAATCTATTGATTCTCTTATCTATTTTGATCTGCAGTCCATAGTAGATATTTTATTCTCAAATAAAGAGTCTACATTCTTACTCATGATTGCTGAAAATCCTCTGTCATGATAGATTCTGAGGAAATTCCATGGTCAGGAGAAAGTGGGTCATACTTGACTAATGATCTATGTACAGTTGAAGTTAATAAAGTCATTCATGAGCACAAACATACAAGTTTATGTTGGAAAATATTAATAATAGGTTTGAAAAGAGGCAGTATGAAGCTAGCCCATTAATTAGATAGGTCCTTGCCATATGAGACTACTGGAGTTTAATTGTAACTAAATAAATTTAAATATGTCCTTAAATGTGCCAGACAAATTTGAAAAACTCAGTGTTCTATTGGACAAATTTGGTTGAGAATGAAAGATGGAAATGCAGACTTAGATTCACCCCAGTTAGAATGAATGACATCAAAATATAAAAAGTGTGTCAGTGGTGAAGAGAAGTGAACTTTCACAAACTGTTGGTAGAAATGTAAATCAGTATATCCATTGTAGAAAACAATAAGGCATAAGCATAGAAAATAAAAATAAAGGCACCAAGTGATTTAGCAATTCTACTCCACAGACCTCCAAAGTAAAAGACATATCTGTATGCCCAACAACAAAGATATACAATAAACTGAGAGACAAATAAATGGGAAAAATGTGCTTCATATATATGATAGGATAAAATTCAGCCATAACAAGAATAGAAGCTGTAACAACAAAATTGGAACCTGAGGACATTATTTTAAATAATATCATCTAAGTTGAGAAAGAAAATATCACATGCTTTTACTCATGTACAAGATGAAAAAGCTTATCTTATAGAAGTGGAGAGGAGAATTGTAATTGCCAACAGCTGGAAAGAATGGAAAGAGGAAGAGGAGGGAAGGGGATGGTTATTAGGGGGTAATGGTGCAATTAACCAGAAGGGATTACTTCTAATGTTTTATAGTTCAGTATGGTAACTAAGACTGATGACAATTAATGGTACATTTAAAACCAGAGAGTTCACTGTATTTTTAATATAAAGAAATAATGAGTGTTTTAGGTTAATATGTCAATTTTACAGATCTAATCATTGTGCATTGCATATGTGCATTGAAATAAGACATTGTATCCACTAAAATACATAAAATTATTATGTGTCAATGAAAGTATTTAAAGTGTAATCCAAAAACATGTAGGTCCTGAAGTCAGAATCCCATTGTGAAATTTCAGTACTAAAAGACATTAGTCACGTGGCCTAATAATAGAGGTATGTTGTGCCTTGTGCCTCAGACTTCCACATGAAAAATGAAAACCTGTTATTGCAGATATGTTTCAGTAAGAAACATTATTTTATATATGCAAACTTATAAGATTGCTTTTAACGTGACAATCATTCAATTAGTACTAGCCTTTAGGATAATTATTTACCCATATTTATTCAGCCATCTAAGGGCATAGACAAAGTTCCAGATCCCATCTAACCTTTTCTACAATTATGTCATCCAGTTTCCAATAGAGAGCATCATTTCACATTCATAACACTCTCTTCTTGCCTCCTTACACATCTCCCTCTTTGCTCAGTTTCCTTATGCTGTGCAATGGAATCTCCCATCCTGAGAGCCTATGCCTGCCTCCCTCCCATTTCCTCTCCTGATGCCCACTTTCCCAGGGAATCCAGGCTCTCAGGAACAGCTGCAGCTGCTCCATCTGCCTGCAGCTGCTGCTCAAAAGCAGGAAAACATGTCAGCACTGCTCCCTCCCAGGGCTGATTTTCTTTCTCATTTATCCTTGAAAATATTGTTGGACTGTGCCAACTGCGGGCACAATTTCAGCTGCCCCCGTCTGTCCCTGATGCTTCTGTTCAGGGACCTTTTGTAGTCAGGCTCCAGCTGAGTCACACACTCTACACTGCAACCCAGTAATTCCTTCTGATGGCTTTCGTGAGTATTCAAAACCATGTATGCCCCCGTGGGTCACCTTCTCTCTGCTCTGATTCTGTATTAGTCTGCTTCACCAGCCCACTGTGGCAGATATCTCACTCTCCTAGGAGAAACTGTAGATGGTGATGAATGACTACAAATTATTGCAGGACTCATTATATATATATAATATATATGTAATATATATTTGTATGTATATATATGTTAACTATGCTTAATGTCATAAAAATCCCTAAATCTTATTGTAATTATTTTGCAGATAAAGAATTTGATGTTTACAAAATTCTGAAATTTGTCCAAAGTCATTGAGTGATATTATGTGGCAAACCTGGTACTTATCTAGTGCTTGCTTGTTGGATTATCAATCCCAAAATAAGTCATGAACCTCTGAAGACTATGAGAGACAGAGCTTTCTTTATAGGCACGGTTGGTGAAAAATGTTCTGCTTGGTACACCATGACATTTGTGAAGATATATCCAGTGACTAAATAGAAAGTTTTTGAAGGCAACAAAAGTTTTCAAGGGAATGGAATTATGTGAGAACCCTAAAACAAAAACAGGAAATTATGGCTTGCATATAAAGTCTTCTTTAAAAGTCCCATGTGTTCAAAACTTGGTCTCCAAATTATGAGTCCAATCTTTGAGATGTAGTTGAATTATGAGGACTCCATCCTAGTAAAAGAAAATATTAGCTCATTTGTGTATTCATAATTGAGTAGACTCTTAAAAGGTGGTGGAAAGTGTACAACATCAAGCTATATTGTTGGAAGTAACTTGCGGCATCATGCCTTTGAAGAGCTTTCTCTCTCTCTTCTCATCACCATAAGCCCATGGTCATAGGGTCATGTCACATTAACCGGAATCATGAACCACAAAGAATAATAATAATAATAATATAATTTCATCCACTGGGTTATATTTTCTCAGATATTTTGTCATTATGATAAAAAAAAAAAGCATAGCACCAGTGATTTTTTTGTCTATTGTTCTGGAGACACAATCAGAGACCATATTCAAGGGGTGATGTTTCACCGTGTGGTGGGCCACAGGGTTTGGGCAGCAGGAACCAAAATGAATAGCCCTTGCCTAAGATAAACAATGGCAACAGCTGCCTATTTTTTTTTTTAATATACAGCCGAGTTTTCCTTCTACCTCATGAATGACCTAGCCCTTTAGGACAATATCTAAAAGACTTTGAAATATTCAAATTAAAGAAGTTGCACCCATGCTGGGCGGTGGTGGCGCACGCCTTTAATCCTAGCACTTGGGAGGAGGCAGAGGCAGGGAGAATTCTGAGTTCGAGGCCAGCCTGGTCTACAGAGTG
Organism: Tokudaia tokunoshimensis; assembly: GCA_036184795.1. Taxonomy (NCBI): domain Eukaryota; kingdom Metazoa; phylum Chordata; class Mammalia; order Rodentia; family Muridae; genus Tokudaia; species Tokudaia tokunoshimensis. Next base: position 52,604,461 of record BTHU01000007.1, read on the forward strand.
AGTTCCAGGACAGCCAGGGAAACCCTGACTCGAAAAACCAAAAAAAAAAAAAGAAGTTGCACCCACTATTTTTTATTCTCACCTTGATTCTATTGTTCTGCTTTCTAAAACTATGCCATTTCAACAACGTTTATTTTATCTGCATTTTACTCTACATTTTTTATTTGTACAAAAACACTGTGAAGAAAATAGAACTCAAGGAGCTAGGTACATGACTCAGTTTGTAGAGTGATTGCCCCATGAGTATTAAACCCTGAAATCACTCTCTAACTCCACATAAAACTGAGCATGTTGGCATACAGCTGTAATCTTAGCCCTGAGGAAGCCGATATAGGATTATCAGAAATAGGCACTGATGAAGGTCATTCTCTGCTACACAGTAATTATAAAGGCAGTCTGTGCTACTTGAGACCCTGTGTCAAACAAATAAGCATGAACATTAATTCTATATAAATTCGTTCATTTTCTTTCCTTTTTTATTTTCTCTTCTCGTGTGTGTGTGTGTGTGTGTGTCTGTGTGTGGGTGTGGGTGTGTGTGGGTGTGTGTGTGTGTGTGTGGGTTGTGTGGGTGTGTGCGCGCTCACACATAAAACTCAGGTCATCGGGTTTTGCTACATGCAAATTTTTTTCTCTGAGCGATCTCACTGGCCACCAATTACTACCTTATTATAAGTACATTTGGTTATTATTAAGAAGGGGATAATGAATAAAGTCTGTAATTCCAGCACTCAGTAGCCTGGAACAGGAGAATCACAAGTTGGATGCCAGCATGGACAAAGTAGGAAGGCAGAAAAAAACATTTTACGAATGTGTTGGAATGTAAAGTGAACATCACAATTCCCAATAAATATTTTAAGCATTTCCTCATAAAAGTTGATTTACTCTTTTATCTCTTGCCCTAGGGGCTATCAATATAACAAGTACCCTAAACAGCTTCCCTTATTCAGTAACTGAAAACAGATAGAGGATATATAAGTTGAAATAGAAACTTAAGTCTTGGAATCTGTCATCATGAGCCCCTAAACTATGAAAGATGACCAATATAATGACTACAGAGATAGCTAGGGAATGTTTCAACAGACGTAATTTCCATCCAGACCTGAAGGATTTGAACAGATTTAGTAATTAAGGAGAGCACTCAGGAAAAATTACTGCACTGAGCTAAGACAAGTAGCAACTTCACTTTGTGGTGATTAGAGGAACAATAACCCAGGGAGACAATATAAACTTACATAGAATAGCAAAGAGAAGGAGAGAGCATAGAGTGGGTAGCTTCTGGGTTTAAGGGAAGAATTAGTGGTATATGTATGTCTGGAACTGTAGACCATGAACAGTTGAGTGAGAGAGGCTAAATATTATGTTTGGAAGGTGAGTGTTCTACTTCATAATGACAGGAAGATCAGTTCAGTGCTTTTAAGTCAGTGTGTGTCCACGTATGCATGTGAGTACATATTTGTATTGGTGAGTACAGGAATTCACATATCACAAGGCATAAAGACATCAGAGGAAAACCTCAGGTATCTGACCTCTTCTCATCGATCACTATGGTGCATAGGCTGGCTAGCTGGCCTAAAATTTGAGAGATTAAGCTGTCTCTATACTACTGGAACACTGGGATTGTAGAGATGTATATTTTACTGCACACTGCTTTCTGTGGGGTTTGGGTGTCTGAACTCAGGTCCCTCACACTTGTGTGGCAAGTGCTTTACCTGTTGAATCATTTCCCCCAGGTTAAGGGAGATCTTTTTGTAAAACAAAAATACCATTATGCTGATCTTACTTTAAAATAGTTTATCAAGAGTACAGTGATAGAGAATCTTTTTCTCTACATTGAATACAAGAAATATCATCACTGTTGTATGAGTTCAGATGCATGAATACTGAAAGTCTGAAAGTGTGTGGGGGCATGGGGTGAGGAAGGAAGCATGCCTGCGGGGTCAGGTGAATGGAAGGTTAGTTAAACAGATCATTTGTAAGGGTTCTTTCTTTTCCATATATGATTCTATTCTACCCGCTCTATATCCTTCTGGAAGTCTTGTTCTCCTATATTGCTTCTGTCAGTAACTGCTCATGTTGTTTTCCTCTTTGTGGAAATCTGAACACTAAGGATCAGTATTTTTTTTTTCTCAAGGCATTTTCCCATAGCAAAGAGAAAGTATAGGTCCTTCCTTCCACAGTTTCTGCTTGGATGGAAGATGAGTTACCTTTGAGCTGCAGGGAAAGAGGGAGATTTCAGGACTTTCCCTCACATTGGTCTGTGACTCCCAAACTTGTCTTTATCCCTTCTCCAACACAAAGTCTCTCTCATTCCCCCTTGGCCCTCCATCTGTTTGCATGTGTCCTAGATCTCCCTAGGCAGGGATTAGGTAATTATGCCATTCCCATCAGTAAGCCCAGGAGTCTGGCAGGAGGGAAGCTGCAGGCTGGCAGCAGTGGGGTGGGCAGGAGCCAGGGGATAGTCTGCTCCAGGAGTCCTTGAGCAGCTTGCGGCACTGCTTGGCCCTCAGTGGGCCAACCACGTGCCTGCCTGCCCTGGATCTTGTTTGGTTCATAGGCCAGCTCTCAAAGGAGAGGAAACAGCATTAGATAAGGAAAAATTATTGTCATTGTCAAGCTGTCCCTCTAGGTCCAGTCTAACGGAAAGAAATAGACCCCTCTCTCTCCCACTTACTATTTTCTGCCCCATCTCCTTTCTTGAAGCCTAAACTTCTAATGTGAATGAAGGAACTGTCTTTGGACTTGTTAAAAATTAAATGATCCGAAAAGGATTTCTATTGAGAGAGTATTCAGATATATATTATATATAGAGAACACCAACTATGTATAATTTTATATAATCTCAACATTTTATATATATATACATATATATACATATATGTGTGTATACATATACATATGCATTCATATATGTCTATAAAGAAACACAATGTAAAATTAAGAACACTTGAGCTGACAGTAATAAATAAGTTTCATAGGAAGTATTTTCAGCAGACTTCAGTATAAAGGGAAGAAGTGGTGTAATCACTGGCAAATTACCAGTGATTTGATAAATAATGCCCAACCCATGTGTTTAAAAGCAATTCAGATTGAACTAGGCAGAAAACACACAAAAGAGACAAGATGGTAGAAGAGGCCATACTTGGGAAGAAGGGTTCTGCTGGAAGAAGAGGATAAGAGAAAGTAATATATGTGAACATGACTGAAATACATTCTATACATGTATGAAATTGTCAATAAAATAAAAAAATCTAAAACTGATCCTCAGCACAGATTATGCATGTGGGTAGCTCAGAATTTACCATATTTGCAATAAAAGTAAATAATACAGCCAAATTTACCAACTTAGAAAGGAAACAGATTTCCCAATTATAAAAATAGTATAATGTCTCCATTTGCCCTTTGAGAAATCTATTTTAGCTAACTGGAGTTTAAGAATAAATTCATTGACAACAAAATCATTTTCCCAAATGAGAACAAATTTAAAACACACCATGTTCTTAAGATAGCTGATCAGCAATTGTAAAACCACATAATAACATTTAAATAGCACTTAGATTTTAACATGAAGTTCATAATTTGCTTGTATATCAGCTTCTATTTAATCATGTATTCTTTCTTTTCCAAAAATATGTAAATTTGCTCTCCTCTTATGGAGAAAATGAACAGAAGCTATTAATAGAATTTATTAATACAATTAACTAAGAGAAATGACAGGTATCTAATGTTGAAAGCATCTTACTTTATAGACCTGATAATAGAAAAAGCTTAGAGTTTATTGAACAGCACCCTTATCTAATTCCTGCCAGTGGAGATGCAGGACACATGTAGAGAGGCAGAGGGCTAGAAGAAAGGGGTCATGTTCTACTATTTGTACATTTATTAGTAAGTTTCTACAATGTATGGAGCTTAATTCAGTGGCTTATTTATATTTTTTTTCTTTCCTGAAACTGACAATATGCTAAAAGAAAGAGATTTGTAGTAGCTTTTTCCTGTGATCTGGCCTAAGATGACATGGGGTTGGGGGAGGGGGGAAGAATAATCTTTTTTCACAAATATGTAGACTTAGCCTCAATAACTGTTTTACTTTTCTGTGGTAAGATTCCAATTAAACAAACATTTATCTATTCTTTCTTCCTTCTTTCTTTCATCATCATCATCATCATTTTGTTTTATTTGTTCTGTTTTGTTTTATTTTGTTTTTTTTTTTTTTAGACAGGGTTTCTCTTTGCAGTTCTGGCTGTTTTGGAACTCTGTAGACCAGGTTGACCTCAAACTTACAAAGATCTACCTGTCTCAGCCACCTGCTGGAATTAAAGGTATGTGGCACCACAGGTATATGACACCACACCCTTAGCTATTGTTTCTTAAAATTGCCTTTGATTCACGTTTAAGGAGTCATCCATTTACTTATAGACATACCCAATACTGTGTAGTATGACAGTTAAAATGAGGATTTTTCAATACAATCATCTGTCTCCCTAGATTCAACGTACCCTTCATGTTTTTTGTTGTAATATATTTTAGCAAAACAAAGGAGATTTTGTGAGATTAATTAATTTAATCAGGGTTATTCCCCCTGTATGTCATCTAAAATTCCCACACTAATACATTAATCTCATCCAAGGAAAGATATTTTACTTAACCACGAATAAAGTAGGAATTCACGAATCTAAGACAAATACATAGAAAATACCAATTGTTATTTTCTACATAGTCTGTTTTAGCTATAAACTAGTAGACATGTGAGTAAGATAAGGTATCTAGCCCTTTTATTAAATATTTTGTATAATATTTGATCTATGTGTCTCTAATATGTATAAAATGCTGCTAATATGTATAAGAGGGCTTTGACTATTAGACTGCCTATAGCCAGTCAGCAGTATGTATTCTAATATTGGTTTCTGTAGTTCTGCATTGGATTTACTTCCTAGTCCAGAGATATTCTCAATAACAACTTAAAAATAGAATCAAAATTCTGTATTTTTACGCATTTTTGAGGTAAGGATATACTTCTGTACAGCATTGCAGCCCAGATCAGAGCAAAAAGCTGCAACAAATTTTCTTTCAGCTGTACGTTAATTTCTATAAAGAAAGCAAAATTCAAACTTCTTTTTTCCTAAATTTAGAAAGTTTGCTTTTGGGGATGTCTATTTTAAAGTATTGACTAGTTTAAAATAGAAAATACCAGTGTTTGAGTTCTGGACAATCCTGGACTTTGAGGCTGGTTCTAGTTGACTTGAACTAGAACCCTTGTTCTCAGTGACCTCAATTGTTTTCAGCCTATTGTAAGTAACAATAAAAGGCTGTGAAAGTTGGCCAACTGAACAAAGATTGCTCATCAAGTAAATTTTCTAGTTAAGTACTATTATTTACCTTCACAATGTTACAATGTAATCGTTGCACCACACTATCAATCACTCCGGCTGAAGGAGCTAAGTTTGAACATCTGACACATCTTTGCTGATATATTTTACATTCACATCTCTGATTTACTAGTAAAACATGTCTTACATCAAAAAAATGTGCAAAATGAAATCATTAAATGGATACATGTACTAGGAATGGGGGGTGTTTTCAAGTGAAACCAAATTAACCTAGGGTCTCCCCCATTGTCTTCATAACCTACACAGGGCCACATCCAATAAAACATTTATATTTTGTCAAGGAACAGAATCTTCCTCTCTCAGGTTCTGTTGTGGATGTGGTAGTTAGTCAGACTGGGATGTAGTACAGCCAAAAATAGCTTAGGGCTTATCAAGCAGCAACTTTGCTTCAGCTCTACCATTAACAAGCAATGAAAACATGAGCAGATCATTTTTCCTTAGTTTCCTAATCTGTAAAATGAGAGCAATGAGTGATTGCTTTATGGTAATGACTTTAGGATCAGATGAATAAATATATGCAAATCACTTGAAACCTGACATTACATGATAAACATCTCATAGCTGAGACTTGTCATTGTCTCTTTGGAGTAGTCTTTACAAAGTAAAGAGACTCTCAGTAACTGCCAAATGATGTGTCATTCGGGATTGCAACCTAAATTCTTCAACTGTTTCATAAATTGTATTGTTTAAAGACAGCCAGTCGAAGCATTACAGTCAAAATATTTTTAAATATAAAAAAATCAGAAGATATGTGCTTAAATATTATGTCAATACACAGAACTATTTATAGAAAAAGGGGAGAAGGCAATATATCTTAATGTATGTGGCAAATGTACTAAATATTTGCTTCGGTTTGTGTAAAAGATCTCTGGCAATTATTAACTTAGTGTGTTTGATTGTTTCTTTGTGGAGACCAGGAACAGCAGATTCGAGAGACAGGCAAGAAGATAGCTTTCCTTTATACGTTTTGTTTCTTAAATCTTAAGCTCAACTTTCCTTTGTTAACCAATTTTATTTATATTCATCATCATCATTATTAGATTTTTCTAATTTGCATTTTATTCATTTAAGAAGGACTCTTGGAAACATCATAAGAAAGCTAAAAACATCAGAAAATATTAAAAGGCAATTGTCAAAACCATACTTCATATTGCTTCAAAAGTTGGCAAGCTCACTTAAATTGCAGATACTCGTCCATCCTTCTATGGCCAACCTCTCTGGGGTTGAACTAAGACCCTAAGTATTTCTGTAGCCTCTTTTCTCAACTGCAAATTTTGTAGTTTATTGTATGAGTGAGAGACATTTATCTACTACATTGTGGACTTTCAAATCTTCTGGCAAGTGGCAAGATCACCTGAAAGAAGAAATGTGTAAACCCTCTGCACTGGCTGGACTTACTGTACTAGCTACTCACCAAATACAAATGTAAAGACTCAATGAAATCTCCAAAGAGTAACATTACCAAGAAAAACTCAATGTATAATAATACTCAGAGCTTTATTGCTACTGGAATAGGAAGGGAAAAACAGTCATTTCTTTTCAACAATTGCTTCATTTTATCTGAAAACATTCCCAGAAAACTAAACATTATTTAAAGAACAAGTTCTTTCCAAGCATGGTACAGTACTAAATTTGTATTTAATTATAAAAACTCTCTTCACAAGTCTATAGTCTTGGTTCACATGTACTACATTCTCCAAAGGCATAAATAATAATGTTACTCTGTTGCACCTTAAAGGAAAAAATCCAATACCATTAAGTTGCATAGCTATTCAAATTATTGCTCTTTTTTTTTATAAAACCATTGCAAGCAATCAAGAACTGATTTTCTCCTTTTCTCTCACTCCAAACATATAAGCTACTTTCCCAGTGAAACTATAAGGCTATATCTATGGGACTCAAATTTTTACATAAAAAGAAGGAAAAATAAATTAAATAAATAGTATCTAATAAATAACGCAGATAGCAATTATCTATAAACATAAATACTAGGTAAGTAAGAGCAAATTCTCAAAAAAAAAATTACATAGGATGATTCTATAAATAATTCTCCTTGCCTATTTCCACTACGGTGATTTAAGGTTTTGGGAGCGGGTGAATTACTGTCACAAGTTGTTTAAGACTTCTTTATGGACTTTTAAACATATTTATAAGCTGAAGGTACAAAGTAGAGCAGAGTAAGTGCTGCAGTAAGATGGACACAAAATAACTCACAGTGTGAAGAAATAAATAAGAGCAATAAAGAAAAGAGATACATATATAGTTTGGTAGATAAAATGGCATATTCATCTGTCATTAGTGTTGCTAAAATTTATTCCTAGAGATATATCACCACCCACTATAAATAAACTACATATACTCTTGGGTTGAACCTAAATAATTGCTGTGGAAGATGGATCATGATAAAATTTCTCAGAGCTAATTTCTCTGGAGAAGAGAAACTTAGAGTCAGTGTGGATACAAAGAGAAGAGATGCCACATAAAGAAAAATAAACTTTCTTAAAACTGATCAAAACCCGTACTGAAGATACAGACAGATAAAAGCATTCACTGATCCTTAATTTTTATTCTAAACAAAATTTTGCTATATAATAGCATAATTTATTGGAAATGAAGACAAAGTAACAATCAGTGGAGAGTGTGAAGTAAAGAGTTACATTTATGTTGAAAGAATTCAAGATTGATTAGTGCCTACAGTTCTGGAATATATGATACTGGAGTGGACAAAACTCTATGGCTTTAATCACATTGCTTTAAACAGTAAAATTCATCTTGCTAGAAATTAACCACATTTTTCCAGTGGCTATGTGTGAGACAGAGTTCTTCAACTGTGTTAGTTAAAATGGCAGCCAACCACTATTTTATTGCTCTACAGTATGAACCTGGCTGAGTTCTGATTCTAACTGACGCACCTGAACACCTGCAAAATTCCCACAGCCCTTAGTCATGGAAGATAAGAGATGAGCTAGGTATTATTTCTGTGTCCCAGAACAGAAATTTCAATGTCTTTCTTGCTTGACTCCTAGTACTAAGACAGTTGTTTTTCAAATAGCATCAAGAATAAAGTTTGTGTGAGGCTTCTATCATGGTTCTGCAATCACTAAAATGTGTGTGTATACCTTTCAGCACAGTAATAAGTAGAGCTAATCTCTTAAAAAACATACGTGGCTATTTATGGTAACATCCGAGTTACTATTTTAGACTCTGGAAGTTATATTTAAATAGACACAAAGATGATTTGTCAAATTCTGTGTTCTATAAGCCAACAAACATATACCTAATGCCCCTTCCAGTTCTATATAATCATTCCATTTGTGCTATTTCCTTTTATTCCTTTTAATTTTAAAAATGTATGAGAGGTGAAAGGTATATGTTGATTTAGAACTGTTGCTTCATGCTTATCAGAAAGCAATAGAAACACTGGAAATGGAAAGTTCAATTAGTCTGGCACCACTGGAGCAGGGCCTAGGCTTTCTGTTCTATTACCATGTGGCCTCAAACCATCAAATATGTTCACTTGAGCATCACAAATATAGGACTGGTCTAATGTGAGAAGTTAATGAGAAGAAAGTTAGCAGGTACAGGAAATTCTGAACAAACTAGGACTATTATATTTGATGTATATCCAAAGGTTCTTTTAAATTTTTTGAGAGTTTAGCTCAGCAACTAGAAACATGGAAAATATCTCCACTTCATTCTCTGAAATACTGGTGCTTATCTTATTGCTCTAATCAGAGAAGATTGTATTGAGCTGAGTTCCAATACCATGGTGGGAATAGGAATCATAGGTTAGGTCTACAGGAACATCATAGCGGGGAGTGCCAGTCTGATAGGGAGTTGAGTGCACATGCCCTGAACTTATACTTGTAGAGGTATAATGTGGCATGAAGTTGTAGGATTTTTCCAAGTCAGGGGAGCCATCTTGCTTTAAGGAGAAGTTGCCACTAATGCTCAGGGGTGGTGTGAGTGGACCCTCATAAGGGGGGGTACTACAATCAGGTGGTTGGCTCCCAAAAGAGTCTCCCAAACTCTTAAATGGTTGAGGCTTGAGATGGAGAGGATGTGTTTCCATATGACCATAAGGAGGGCTGGGGAGCCCTGGAGACTGATAGTTGAAGCTGTGGACAGAGACAGTAGAGTCACAAATTGGAGACTTTTCCTCATGCTTCTCCAGGAGGGCAGATTGAGACCCCAGTTGGAGGCATCCAGCAACCAGATTGCTTGTGGGCTGAGAGAGACCTTTACATAGCATCTCCACAAATCCCTTCCCTTCAAGTGTCTGACCAGTCTCTAGGACTTCAGACAAGGCCCAGATATAGTTCCTTGCCAGTCGAAGAGTCTCTATCTTGGAAAGCTTTTGAGTTTTAGAGTAACATGGCATGACTCTCCTAAGATTATCCAAGGCATCATTCAGGCCATGCATCCGGGTCCGTTCTCTAGCATTGGCCTTGACTCTTCGAGCCCTGAACCTTTCCAGGCGAGCTTTAGTCATCTTCTTTTTCTTGGGACCTCTTCTTTTAGGTTTATCTCCATCTTCTTCCTCTTCTTCCTCCTCTTCAATACTGTCATGCTCTTCAGTTAGGGTTCCAAGCATTCCATAAGAGCCTGGTCTTCTCTCTTGCTCCTTCATCTCATTTTGAGAGCTCAGACCTTTGTCCATCCAGGATTGTGTGTTGACCAGCTCCACCATATCCTTGGATTTAATGTACATTTTTGCCATCTGTAGGTTCTGGAAAATGAAAATATAAAAAGTTAAACCACAAAAACATGGGATAGCTAAAAAAAAATCCTGTACAATAAAAGTACTTCTGGAGTCATCACCATCCCTGATTTCAAACTGTATTGCAGAGCTATAATAATAAAAGCCACATGGTATTGGCATGAAAACAGACAGATTGATCAATGGAATCAAATAGAAGACCCAGACATAAATTCACAAACCTATGGATGCCTGATCTTTTCATTTAAGAGAGAGAGAGAGAGAGAGAGAGAGAGAATGAACAAAAGAAATCTTCAACAAGTGGTGCTGGTATAACCACATGTCTGCATGTAAAAGAAAGCAAATATATCTGTAGCTATCACCTTTTACAGAACTCAAGTCCAAGTGGATCACAGACCTCAGTGTGAAACCTGATATACTGAGCCTAATAGAAGAGAAAGTGGGGAATTGCCTTGAATACTTTTGGCACAAGAGACAACTTCCTCAACAGAACACTGATAACACAGACATTAAGTCAAAAATTAATAAATGGGACCTAATGAAATTGAAAATCTTCTGTAAGGTAAAGGATCCATCAATAGGACAAAACAGCAGCCTACAGAATGGGAGAAGATTTTCCACTAACTCCACATCTGACAGAGGCTAACATTCAAAATATACAAAGAACTCAAGAAACTAGATGTAAACAAGCCAAATAACCCCATTAAAAGTGGGGTACAGGCAAATGGATGGAACTAGAAAGTGTCATCCTGAGTGAGGTAACCCAATCACAAAAGAACACACATGGTATGCACTCACCGATAAGTGGATATTAACCCAAAAGCTCAGAATAAATAAGATACAATTCACAGACCACATGAAGCTCAAGAAGAAGGAAGACCAAAGTGTGAGTGCTTCGGTTTTTCTGAGAAAGGGAACAAAATACTCACAGGAGCAATTATGGAGACAAAGTATGGGGCAGAGACTGGAGGTAAAGCCATTCAGAGACTGTCCTACCTGGAGATTCATCCTATAAATAGTCATCAAACCCCGACACTATTGTGGGTGCCAAGAAGTGCTTGCCTGTTATGGCCGTCTCCTGAGGGGCCCTGCTAGAGCCTTACAGATACAGAGACAGATGCTAGCAGCCAACCATTGAACTGAGCGCGGGGTCCCCAGTGGAGGAGTTGGAGGAAGGACTGGAGGAGCTGGAGGGGTTTGCAGCCTCATGGGAAGAACGATGATGTCGGCCAACCAGACCCCCCAGGGCTCCCAGGGACTAAGCCATCAACCAAGGGGTACACATAGTTCCATATGCAATTGTGGCAGAGGAATGCTTGTCGGGCCTCAGTGGGAGGAGAGGTCCTTGGTCCTATGAAGCCTTGATAGATGCCTCAGTATGGGGAAATTGAGGTGGGTAGGTGGGAGTGGGTTGGGTGGAGGGGCATCCTCTTGGAGTCAGGGGGAGGGAAGATGGGTTGGAGGTTTTCAGGGAGAGGAGAACCGAACCGGGAAAGGATATAACATTTGAAATGAAGAATATATTCAATGAGAGAGAGAGAGAGAGAGAGAGAGAGAGAGAGAGAGAGAGAGAGAGAGAAATCTCAAATGGCCAAGAAACACTTAAAAATGTTCAAGATCCTTAGCCATACGGGAAATGAAAATCAAAATTACTTTGAGATTCTAACTTCAACCTGTCAGAGTTGCTAAGATCAATAACACAAGTGACAACTCATGCTGGCTAGGATGCAGAGCAAGAAGAACACTCCTTCGTTGCTGGTGAGAGTGCAAACTTGTACAGCCACAGGAAATCAATATGGTGATTCCTCAGAAAGTTGGAAATGGATCTCCCTCAAGACCCAGCTATGTTGACCCAACCATGCATACCCCTTGATTGATGACTTAATCCCTGGGAGCCCCGGGGCGTCTGGTTGGGCGACATCATCATTCTTCCCATGAGACTGCAAACCCCTTCAGCTCCTCCAGTGGTCCCTCCAACTTCTCCATTGGGGACCCCACACTCAGTTGTTCCCCAACTGAAGAATAGATAAAGAAAATGTGGTACATTTATACAATGGAGTATTATTCAGATGTTATAAAAATAACATCATGAAATTTATAGGCAAATGGATGAAACTAGAAAAAATTATCCAAAGTGAGGTAACCTAGACCCAGAAAGACAAACATGATATGTGCTTGGATATATCCTAGTGTAGTGGAAACTCCCTGGATTTTATGTAGGTGACCCTAGCCAAGACTTCTAATAATGGGGGATACAGAGCCTGAACTGGCCATCTTTTATAATCAGGTAAGGTTTACAGTGGTGGGACTGGGACATCAACCTAGCCACAAAACCTTCAACCTACAATTTGTCCTGCCTGCAAAATAGGCTGAGGTAATGGTAGAACAGAACTTGTAGGAGTGGCTAACCAATGACTACTCCAACTTGAGGCCAACACTATGAGAGCTCACACCTGACACTACCTGGATAGCCAGAAACTAAAGACTGGACAGCCCAGGCACCTAGGATAGAACCAGACACAACTGGACAAAAAAAAAATCAATTAAATGATTCCTAATGCTATTCTACTATATTCATAGATTGGTGCCTAGCCCAATCATCATCAGAGAGACTTCACCCAGCAACTGATGGAAGCAGATGCACAGACACACATCGAACATTAGACAAAGCTCAGGGAACCCCACAGAAGAGGAGGAAGAACTGTAGGAACCAGAGCTGTTAAGGTAACCAGAAGAGCATGGCCCACAGGATCACCTAAGTAGGACCCATAAGGGCTCACAGAGACTGAAACAACAGTCATGGAGCCTGTATGGGTCTCAGCTATGTCCTCTGCATATATGTTATGGTTATGTAGCATGTTCTTCTTTGGGATTCCTCATAGTGGGGATAGAAAATAATACTGACTGTTTTGCCCGGTGTTGGGATCCTTTTCCTCCTACTGGGTTGCGTCATCCAGCCTTGATATGACAGTTTGTGCCTAGTCTTAGTAACTTGTTATGCCAGTTTTGTTTGATATCCCTGGGAGGCCTGCTCTTTTCTGAAGGGAAATGGAGAAGTGGAAGAAGGGAGGTGGGTGGGTTGGTGGGAGGAATGAAGGAAGAGAAAACTGTAGTCAGAGATGTAATGAAAAGTACAACATAGTAAACAAAGAATGAAAAAGAAAATTTGCTGAAAGTGAATGATAGCTTCTAAATAATAGATATACAGTATGAAAATAAATGTATAAGCCGGGTGGTGGTGGCGCACGCCTTTAATCCTAGCACTTGGGAGGCAGAGGCAGGCGGATTTCTGAGTTCGAGGCCAGCCTGGTCTACAGAGCGAGTTCCAGGACAGCCAGGGCTATACAGAGAAACCCTGTCTCGAAAAACCAAAAAAAAAAAAAAAAGAAAAGAAATGTATATTCTCAAATAAAATATGTGTTGTGCAGTTAAGCAAGTAAACTGTTCTGACTTTCTGGCATAAAATGAAAAGCTATAGCAAGATCATGAAGACTACCTTCCTGTGTTCTGCAGAGGCCTATCTAGCTTTTATTTAAAGATATTTCACAAGCATTTAACGTGTACAGTCCCATGCTCCCCACTGGCTCTAACAACAGGTCACTTCAAGCACTTCATATTAAATAGTTCCACTGTGGCTAGATTGCCCCATGTCCAAAAGAGCATTGTAATTCTTTACAAGCACCCTGTGTTCTCTCACAGTGGTTAAGGGTGTCAGACATGTGACACAGTGTCATGAAAGAACCATGGAATAAAATTGTCACTGGCCATTAACAAGTTTATCCATGTATTAACAACTCTTTCTTTTGCACATGAATCTCACACTATGACAATAGTTAGAAGCAAAATTCAGTGATCCACCAAACCTGTTCAAGATGATTTCAGTGAAACAGTCAGAAAATACTTTATTAGAAATGAAAAATATGAAACAAATGTAAAACAAAACAGAATATAGTGACTGTGAATATAACATGAGAATGTTTTGGGTAAACACAGAAAAAGCCTAACTACTTCAATTCACTTGCTTAACAGATACTGTTTGATAGGCTTATCATGCAAATTTTGCCATATGAAAAATAGAGATGTGATTTAGTAAACTTCTTGCATTCATATTACAAGAGTTTGAGTAATTTTCAGATCTTGGTCATTAATTTCAGTCATTTGTAGGTATATAGTTTAGCAGATAAAAGTATCTGATAAACCCTGCTGGAGTATCCCAGCTTACAAGTTAGTTCTTAAAACATTAGCTCCTCTATCGCCTTTGATTATGAGAAAGAGAAGAACATAATAAAATGCCTTTTGATCCTTGAAGCTGGGATCTCCAATCAATTAATTCAGGTATTAGTACATGGATGGCACTTACAAAAATATAAAAATATTATTTGAATTGTTTCTGGCAATTGGAGCTTGTTTTCATTGTAACCCCATTTACCTCCTATAAATAATTAATGTTATTGCATTGCGAAAACAGCCCAGGTTTCATATTAATCAGCAAGGAAATCATGTCAGCTTGACTTACTCACTTAATAAGGCTTCCTGGGTAAGCAGCTTTATTGAAAACACACATTGGAACCTACTGGTCAACTGGCTGCCCAGGCCAAGTCAGAAAATCCCACTTTTAATATGGATGATGAAGCTTGTGTGCTGAGCTGCACTTCTAAGTCAGGCAAATATCCAGAGGGATGGGTAAGGACCTAATTAACTTTCTGTTAAAATAACACAGATCTTCCAGAGGCAGGTGCAGGCTGAGGCCAAAAAAGGATGGGGTGGGCTTGGGAAACCTAATGCTCTCTCTGTGTGTAATTACAATAGCTTTTGCATAGCATTCTAATTTTACAGCACTTTTGCACTCATTAATCTATATATCCAATAGAGCATAATGTTGAAGGTGATGAGTATCGTCAGCAGCACCGTGAGGCCAGTATTTTAAATGATGGACATGTAAAGACATAGTGTAACAGGACATAAAAACATTTCTGATCCCAAATCCTAGGCTTTACAGTTCTTTTCCTCCCTTTTCTCTTTCACCATAGCTAATGAGAAAGCTGTTTTGTCTTTAGCAATTGTAGATCAATAGAGCTAAACAGGAGTAATCATTATCCAAGGAAGGTTTCCCTTGATGTTCTCTGAGGCAGCTTTTAACTCACATTCCAGGATTCATTCCTATCTCAAAGGTTTTTCTTTGTCGCTTTCAGCTACTTACTCTACTCCTCTTCTCTTCCTTTTCCTCCTCATATTTCTCCCACCTTCATTAGCATCATTGCACTGTGTCATAATGATGTGCATAGAAAGGAGGGAGAGATGAAAGAGAGGAGAACCACCTGACCCACCTGGACCTGAGTACCACTCTCACTTCTATATTGGTTTCCCTATTTCTCTCTATTCCTCACAACTCTTGCTTGATCTTTCTATATTCCCTACCAGGAATTGGGGTTGAGAAAATAAAATTGAATAATATTTGTCTTTAACAAACTTGGCGGTTTTTAAGAAGCTTTGTAAAAATGATACTGTTGGTGGGTATAAAGGAAAAATTTATTGGATGTGGACAATGTGAAGCAAAACAAAGGAGTAAAATTTTACCTTTCTTCTTTTATCAACCATGAGAAGAACAGGGATGGTTCTGGTTTAATTTTTCTCTATTCCCATATGTATTGGTGCAGTAGCTCTAAGAGACTTCTGTGGGCATATAAATGTAGCTTCAAAAACATAGTGACTAAAAAAGTACAGATGGAACTCTAACCCAATTATTTTCAATTTCTGATTCCTAATCCTAGTTTTATTTATTATATTATTTTATATAATAAAAGATAAGATACAGTTTACATTACTCAACACAAAAATATGGTGAAGGATAATGTAAAACATCTCTGTGTTTATTTTGAATTTATTTTTGGAATTTCAAAAGCCCATTCTTTCATGTGTTTTCTTCATTCAAAATCAAATTATCCCCATAATGAATAAATAAAATACACTGTATATGCTCTTGTTATCTGAATACCACTTCACCTGATTGGTACAGAAGCAAATATGATAACTTCCCAATAGTCTTCACTTCTCATCTATACTAGGCAGCACACACACTCTGGACTCAGATCGACTGGATCCAAATTTCAATTTTACTTCTTACTATATTTGTGACTTAAACTTTTATCTACCTTAATCTTCTCCTCCTAAAACGGGAATAATAATAATAGATCTAACTCAGCATAGAATGGGTTGATGCAATAAAACCTTGGGATTAATGCCAAGTGCCATGAATTCCACGTAAGGGGAAGAAATGACTTCTCCTAAACATCATGAATTACAATGACAATAATTACACATGTAATTTTAAAATCTATGTTTAATATTAATTTCAGGGCAATGAAGATCAGTGATCTATTTCAGTTTTTGTTTAAGGATGTTTTAAAAACTCCTACTTACCCATGTAATAATAAAGCTAAATATCAAAAGTCCTGTGGGACTAAAGGGATGAATAAAGATTCCAAGCTCTATCAGATGCCTCTACAGTCAGACATGAAATTAGCTTCCAAATTTTCATTCTGTTTATACTTGTGTAGATGAAAGGAAGGTGAAAGAGGAAAAATTCTCATGCAGAAGAAATTTGACTTGATATTCACTCTTAGTTACATGTTCATCAAATTTCTGGTGGAATGCCGAAACCCTCATTTATTAGTACTGTTTTATCTTCAGTTCACAATATGAGCAATACAACTCCTCCACAAGCTCCAGGGAAAAGGTGAAGTATCTCACAAATAGAAGCAAAAACCAGAACTTTCCAAAGATTAAATGGACTTTCTCAATTTCTACTTTTAATATTTTCAAGGTATCACATGATAGACAAAGAAAATAAAACTCAGATCTGAGTGTTGAAAATGTATGATTCACTTCTAATATTTATGAATAAAACTTAAACGGATTCTCTTCAGAGCAAAAATTCATCCTTTAACCTGTTAACATGCCATTTCATAGGTATCCTGAAAGAAACACAAAACTAAGATACTTTCTTGTCACTAAAGTGTGAGATAAACATAGGAAAATTGTTTTAATGTTTTGTGAATAGTGTATGGATATTAAAGGCTATGGTTCTGCATCATAGAACGTAGAGATGTCAAGATTTTCTCAATTTCTTGAAGAGAAATTAGTTTTCAAAATATATAGGAACATATGCCAGTTTGGCTAAAAAGTATTAATGAATACTAGCTTTTGAGTACAGAATTCTACTACCCCCAACATGTGCAAACTCATTCTGATCTTAAAAAGTTCATTCTAGTCTTTGACGTTAGTATTTGGATTTCCACGTACATCTATATGTTACAGAATTTACCTCTTTATTTCCTTCAATAAAATATCAGTTTTTAGTTATTTTCTCTATTTAAAATATTATTCTCTCCTTTTTTTCATTTTAAAACCTGTTTTGAAAAGGTATTTGCCATAGACAACTCTAACTGCATAGTATCTTGGCTAATGAAGTCATAGGCATTGTATATCTCTACTATGTGGAGAATTACTGCATTGAATTCTTTCTATTCCTTTACCTGCATTCATTCTGGAAAAGTTTTAATTGAAAAGTGAGTGAAAAGTGTTTACACATGTATCTGTGGTAGGTTGGCCAGTGTTTTTCCCCTTATAAGCTGATGGTACTGGATTACCTCTTGCTGCTATGGCTCTAGATATAACAGAAAGGGATTATACAGGCTAATGTCTAGAGAATTTAAGAACCACATTAACTAAATACTTTGCTCAGAGCTACAGAGCCTACAACAACAACAAAAAAAAGCAAAACAAAACAAAAAAAAACCCATAAACCAAGGAGTTCACAAGTGGCACTGTATGGGAACAGTGAGTAAAGAAGTAAGTCTTTCATTAGTTTTCTTTTCATTTCTTTTCATTGTCAAGCTTTCATATCTACAACTACAATTTCCCATTGATTAGTAACAACTATCTGCATGCCCCCCCTCCCACACACACACACACAGAGAGAGAGAGAGAGAGAGAAAACTCAAGGCCATACTGTACTTCATTCAGTTTCACAGCCTCAGATCATAATAGTGAACTTCATTAGCAAAAGTTAAACAAGTATTCAATTTTCCCTCCATTTTCTTACTATGTTAAAAACTAAGGTGGGGTCATTTGCATTTGTTAGTATTTCTTGAATATATTTTTGGTGGGAAAGTGATGAGTATATGGCAGAAGAGGAAAGATACACTTGGACAATCATTTTTATCTAATTTACAATCTCAAACAGTTGGGGTGAAAATACATTTTTCTATCTCATTCAAACCATTGAAGAACTTTTGGCAAAGCAAATGAGGACAATGAGGAGAATCTTCACCTATGGCCTCCCAAGATCTCCCTCTCCTCATTTAATTTCCATTTCACTTCCTCTCCCTCCACTATTTGCCCAGACCTTGGACTTTGTGAACAAAGCACTCAAATGTGCCAATTCTTCCAACTTACTTGCTAAGCCACTTTGGGAAAACAACTAAACTTTTGCAGCTTTTAGCATTAGCTAGATGGAAGGTTGGGCTTCACAGTGACAGAAGAGTCACCAGCAACCTCTTCTGCGTCTGTGGGAACTTCACACAGAAACTTTACCCACACCCCATTTACATGCTCACCTCAGGAAGTCCAGTTCCAAGATTAAACTCTATTCTGTGTCCTGAAGGACTATCAAGGCAGTCAGGTCTACCCTGACCTGAACAGGCAGATCGTGGGAAACAGAAGACGCTTTCAGTCATCCATGTTAAGCTAGTAGCTACCTTCTAGTGACTGTTCCTGGTTTGGGTACCCTGGTTGTTACTTATTCTACTTTTTCCTGGAGTTCTGATGCACCACCAGGATGCCTTCAGGTCAGTGCCTCCACCACAGCTCGTTTCCTAGGTCTTTTCAGTACCTCTTTCCCGGGGTCAGCTCCCGCGAGT
Organism: Tokudaia tokunoshimensis; assembly: GCA_036184795.1. NCBI lineage: Eukaryota > Metazoa > Chordata > Mammalia > Rodentia > Muridae > Tokudaia > Tokudaia tokunoshimensis. The sequence goes on from BTHU01000007.1 coordinate 52,623,486, forward strand.
AGCTCTTTTCAGTACCACAGTCTCTGGGCAGCTCCTGGGATCTGACTGGAGCTTCGGACTTGCCGCAGTTTTGCCGGTTTTGGCTACTGACCAGGGCGGGAGATGTTGCCCACAGGCTAGCCCCTCCCCTTCCTAGCCTAAAGACACACCTCCTTCACAAGGCTTCTCCGGCCAGATCCAGCTTTGCCACTGCGTGTTTTGTTTTAAACCAGGAAGGGACTAGAGCGGGGGGGGGCGGGGTGTGCTGAAGTTGATGGGTGAAAACTAAAAGAACTGAAAAGACTTGTGGTTAGAAAGGTACAAGGCAGAGCAGAGCAGGCAGAACAGGAGAGGGTCAGAAAACTGGAGACATACTTAGAAAGAAAGCTAAAAAGGTACATGAGTCTGGTGGCCCATGCTTAAAAAGAATCGAAACGTGAGAAAACTACACAGCAAGGACATAGTACTAGTGACTCTACTACCTTGCATGTGGAGATTATTGGTTTGATTAGTTGGTTGTTGTTTTCTCAGAGGATTTTGGTTTTGTTTCTGGGGCAGATTATTTTTGCTGTGTGTGTGTGTGTGTGTGTGTGTGTGTGTGTGTGTGTGTTACTAACATTTGAACCTAGGGTTCTAACAGGTTACCTCAGACCTTCACTTTACCACGAAGCTACATCCCCCAGCCTTTTTCCTCAGAGTTTTAAGTGTAAAATGAGGAAATCTCTGTCTCCCATTTCAACGTAACAAACATATTCCTGTTATAACCATATTTTCTGTACTGGTCTGTCCTATAATTGTTCGTGTGACATTTATGAAAACAAAAGCAAATGTATAAACCCTTGGAACTCTGGCTCTAAAAGATAGTTTTATAAACACTGTAATTAAAGATATCTTAGGTTTTAAATAGTTAATTTTTAGAACTCTAACATTAGGTATTTTGTGACTCTTGGTCTTCATAGAAAACTAAATAAAATATAACTTTTTCCGGTTTTTACAAGTAACTAATAATTTTCAGCAAATCTTTAAGGCCTCACTAATCTTTTTTTTTTCTCCCTATCCAGGAAATATTTGCTCAGCAAATAAATTTCATTTTTGGAGTAATTAAGGAATGCATGATAGACATGGTAATTTCTGGAAAACATATCAGAATTTATTCCTCAGCCAGAGGGAGGTTATGAATGGGGCAGTTTGCCTTTAGATAAAGCACCTTAATAGTTTCTAGATGTATGCTTTCTAGAATTCTGTCTTCAAAGCCATACCCATGGATACTAAAAAGTTGTTGTTGTTGTTGTTGTTGTTGTTGTTGTGGTTGTGGTTGTTTTGGGAAGTAGCACACTGCTTGTGCGATTTACTGCGGGAGGAGAGGAATGGAACATTAGTAGAAAGGTGAATATATTGAGACAAAGATGAGGGTAGAGATGGAACATTGTGCCCAGATACCTCTGACAGATGTAAGGAATTGAACATAAGAGGATCAACTCACAAAATACATTCAATTGTGTGTGTGCACATGTGTGGTGTGTGTGTGCACGTGCATACTCATGTAGTGGCAGAAGGAGTTTTTCTTTAAGAACTGATTTTTGGGTTGTTTGTTATTTTTTCAGAAAGGTGGGTGGAATGCATTCATGGCTCCTTGACGGTTGTGGAGTTGGCTGTTGAATTCTGAGAGAGCAGGAAGGCTGTGCAATCAGCAAAAGGAGGGATTGATGACTGCCTTAGGAAAAGAGAATTAAGGTCATTTGCATTCATTCTCCTCCCCCACATGGTTCCTGGGCCAGAGGGCCAGTCCACAGCCCTTCCCTCTTTCTCTATTGCTTTTTTTTGTAAAGATCTGAGGTAACCTGTTAGAACCATCTGCTGAGTGGGGAAAAGGAGACCAGACCAGCACTCAGTTGTTGGCCCACTGGCCTGACACTAGGAGTCATTGAAGCAGAGAAAAGGAAGGCAACAGGCAGATTTATGAGCAGCAATCTGTTACACCCCACCCCACCCCCAGGCTCCTCTGCTAGGAGACAGCCTGATAATCCATCAACCCCACTAATGAATTAATTAGTATTCCCAGTAATCCTGACCCCCAAAGGAGACCTGCCCATAGGCCTGTAAGGAGAGTAGAAACTGCCTTCTGAAACCAGACACTGAAGAAGTGAGACCACTGTCTGACACTGGCCCTAGGGCACTGGGCTGAAAGCCACAGACGCTGTTGGTAACTGTCCCCAGATGTCCCTCCTTCTTGTCTTCCCTTGGGAGACCACTTGCCTTTGTTGAATTAAGACCACTACTTCCAAACAAATGGGATCCAGGGGCATAAATCAAGAACTATAGAAAGTGAGAAACTGAGTTTCAGGAAAGAAATTACTGGGCTGCCCATAATCACAGAAATTTTGAGCAGGCCCTAAGGCTGGTCCACTTACTGGGACTCTGCAGCAGCAATAGGGTGGGGAACAGGTTGAGAAGAAGGCAAAGGACATAGTCTCTGATCTACCGAAGTTTAGGACTCAAGTAGTAAAGCCACAGCAAGTCAAAATTAATTGAAAAAGTGTTTTAAAATAAGTGGTTTGTGACTTGAGATACTTCTGAATATGGACTGGAGCAAAGTATATAAAGATACCAGCTAACTTTCTAAGTCTGTGGAGGACATCAGAGAGATTCATCATCCCTCTTTACAACCACAAAATCCTTTTCATTCTTCTCACAAATAGGATGCAATGAACTGTGAAAACAAACAAACAAAAACAAATAAATAAATAAAAGCCTGGAAGTATGTATACTTGTGTTCTGAACTTTAATCTAGGACCAGACCCCATTTGTTTAGGGTAGATCAGAATCTCTGGTCTCTGATCTCTCATGTTATTTCTACCTCTAACATTCAGTAATGGCAACATTGTTAGATGTAACAATCATCTTTGGAGACTGAATAATTCAAAGGTCTTCAGGTTTGAATAAGGCACCAACACTGGTTAGTGACCAGGTCATAAGTATAAGTGTGGGTGTATGTCTACCTGTATAATTGGTAATTTGCTTCATTTTTCCTCTACTCCATTCATCCAAAGTCTGTGCATCTGGGCATTTATATTGTGCATCATTTCAGCTTCATAATATTGCCCACATTTGCTTAAATCTGTTTAACAATTCTCTTTTAAAATCTCTTTGCTGTTGCCCTGAGCCTTCTTGGCAATCGCTGTTCCCAAAAGTCCTCTTATACTCATTGGTGCTTAATGCTAGTATTGACTAATGATGGCACATCAGATAGCTTATTTTCTTCTCTACTCCTAAGTTCTACCATATATAATTGTGGGTAATAAGGCTCAGCTAATGAATTTTATCTGACAAGTACACACAATAACAGATGGTGAGTTTGCTAAGTTTTTAGTGTAATGTCTGACACTTAGCAAGAGAACAGTAAATGCTAGTTGTTGGTATTTTACCTTAAACATTAGACTCTGATCTTTTTATATATATTTTTATTGAATATAATCTTCATTTACATTTCAAGTGGTGAAACCTTTCCTAGTTTCCTCCCTCCCCAAAACTCCCCAACCCCTCCTCCCACTCCCTGCCTCCAGAATCTGATCTTTTATTCCCTACTGACCAAAGAGCTAATATCAGGATCTCTTTTTTTACATGATTTGTTTCTATATTTCTGTATTACAACAGTAATCGTGCCATATTAATTTATCTATTAAATATGTTTTATGCAGCCGGGCGGTGGTGGCGCATGCCTTTAATCCCAGCACTTGGGAGGCAGAGGCAGGAGGATTTCTGAGTTCAAGGCCAGCCTGGTCTACAAAGTGAGTTCCAGGACAGCCAGGGCTATACAGAGAGACCCTGTCTCGAAAAACCAAAAAAAAAAAAAAAAATATATGTTTTATGCAGACTTGCCTATAGGCCAAGCTGATAGAGGCATTTTCTCAGTTGAGCTTCTTTCTTCCCAGATGACCTTAGCCTGTGATAAATTGAAAAAAAAAAAAAAAAGCTAACTAGACAGAACTCTTAATTTTTTAAATATACAAATATACATTAGATGATACATATTTTTACATGTACATTCATCTTATGTGACATTTTTATATATTTGTTACAACACAGATCTAAATCAAAAGAGATTGCTTTCATTTTGCATAAGTATAAAATAGTAATTTGTAAGTTGTGAAAGTACTATTGGTTTTAGAACATAACTAAAATACACTGTCTTAAAATGCCACTGTGTTAGTTACTTTTCTCATTGTTGTAAAGTATCCCTAACAGAAGCAATTACAAGAAGGAGGAATTGGTCTGTCTTACAGTTTAAGAGTACAGTCCATAACTATGTGGAAGGGTGGTGGCAGGAGTCTGAGGCAGTTGTTCATATTGCATCCACTGTCAGGAAGCAAAAAGAAATGAATACTTGTGTTCAATCATGTTCTTTTTAATTATTTCTCTCTTTTATGCACTTCAGGGCCTGTCCCATAAAATAGAGCTACCCATATCCAATGTGGGCCTTCCCTGCCCTATTAAACTGTTTGAGTAACATATTCATTCACATACATAGAAGCTTGTTTCTATGGCGATTTTAAATTATATTAAGTAGACAATCAAGATGAACAATTGAGTCTACTCATTAGTTCCCACTAACTCCACCCTACTCTTCTTAACCCCAGAAACATCTGCCAAGTCTTAACAAAAATTTAAATTTGAGAAACTCCAATTCTATGGCTCCTCCACCTAGAAAATATGTGGTATGGGTCAGTGGGGATTTCCTGAACAGATAAGTAACTAAAACACCAACAAAATAAAGAGTTAAATAAAGCCGAGTACAACCTTCAAGTACTTTCAGTGTACTTGAGGAACAGACAGAGCACAGGTCTGTGTACTTGCAGGTCAAAATCAAAACTATTTCACCAAGTAGACTCTTAACTTGGCCCTTATAGATATTCTCTGTTTTATGGTCCACCACTTTATAATTAGTCTCTGCCATGTACTTTCACTGGGGCAAAATGAGTCACTCAGTTCAAACCTTCTCCACTATAATGGAATGACACTCCTAAAACTGTGAGCCAAAATTAATCTTTCTTACTTGGTTTCTGCCCATTATTTTGCTCACAGTACACAAAAAGTAACTACCTACTTCTATGGCAAATGATTCTTCAACAACTTTCCAATTTTACTTTGTTATCTTTCTGCTCCCATAGATAGAACTATTTTATTTTCTAAAACGTTTAATGTTAATATGAGTTGAGAAGTCAGAGAGTCGGGCAAAACAAAAAACACATTGCTGTGCTCACCCATTGAGACCCAAACTAAATATTTCAATAAATCAGAATTATGGAGAAGGGGGTGATAAAAATAAATAAGGAAACCAACATTCTCTTGAACGGCCCTTACATCAGCACTCTGAATATTTATCTCCTTTAGAAATACACAACTTTCTGATTTTTCACATCAGTAACTTTACCTACAATAGTTCTTTTTCATAGATGTGATTGTTATTACTTTTTAACTTGTTTCTTTGCCTTTTTTTCCCTGTTCATCAAACCAAAGGCTCTATACATTCTAAACGGGTAAATACCTATTTAGATATGCCATTTAGATGATAGAGAACAAATTTAATTAATTAACTCATCCAATAAAGATTTGAGTGTTTCTCATGCATAATGGATACTAAAGATGTATCAGTGAACAAAACAGAAATGATGTTATCTTGTCCAAGGTAACAAAACCAAGGAATGAATATACTTCTTGGAATGGTTGCTTACTTCCATGCCTCTCTATTGGTTTGATTTTTTTTAACGTGCCTGAGTGCTTATATGTATGTATATCTGTGTACCATGTATATGGCTGGTGCCCAAGGAGTCCAGAAGAAGATGTCAGATTCCTCTGAAATTGAAATTATAGATAGTTGACAGCACCATGTGGGAACTGAAAATGAGCCCTCTGTAAGAGCAACCAGTGCACTTAAAGACTGAGTAATCTCTCTGTCCCCTTATTTTTATTCTTAACATATAAGCTCTAAAAGAATATATTTAAGTGAAAATTCTGTAAGTTAGCATTACATTCCAGAAACCTATCTATTCCCAGGAATAATATTGGTTATATAAAGGTAAGTAATGGCCCTAGGGTATCACTATAAACAGAGATAGCCTGTAAAATTTTGAGTAAAATAGTTCCCATATGCTACCTTTTTCCTTTCTCCTCCAAGCGCTGCCCACCCATTCAATATATATCCATATTTAGTCATATCTATGATGATCATAAGTTCTTATTTACTTAATACATTCATAACTTAAAATTATAAATCATTAAACTCATTATATTAATTATTATAAATTATATTAATCATTATAAACCAGTGATTCCCTATCAACAACTTTAGTTTTTTATTTTATTAGTGTGTGGGCAGTTTTCAGAATTTTAGTCTCACTTTTCACTTTATTAAGAAAGGGTCTATTAGCAGTAGGGAACCAGGCAGCTCCACAGCCTTCTATGCTTAGCCCACCAGGAGAGAATGATATCCCAGCAGCAATTTCACTTCTGAGTGTGGAGGTGAGATCTCCACCTTCTCTCTGGAGGGGTACAGCTAAGAGCTCACAAGGCATATGATCATTGGAGCAGCTGGGATAGGAGTCTTCCCTTCCGGCCGCCATTTGCAGCAGGGAACCAGACAGCTCCACAGTCTTCTGTGCACAGACCCTTCCAGAAGAGAGTTGGTCTCCCAGGAGTACAGACACAGGTTTACAGGCCCATAGGAGGGGCAAGCTCCAGCCAGAGACAACAAGACCAACTACCACCAGAGATAATCAGATGGCAAAAGGCAAGCGCAAGAACCCTACCAACAGAAACCAAGGCTACTTGGCAACATCAGAGCCCAGTTCCCCCACCACAGCAAGTCCCGAATGCCCCAGCACACCGGAAAAGCAAGATTTGGATTTAAAGTCTCTTCTCACGATGCTGTTAGAGGACATCAAGAAGGACATAAATAACTCCCTTAAAGAAATACAGGAGAACATGGGTCAAATGGTAAAGGCCCTTAAAGAGGAAACACAAAAATCCCTGAAAGAAATACAGGAGAGCATGGGTGAACAGGTAGAGGCCCTTAAAGAGGAAACACTAAAATCCCTGAAAGAATTACAGAAGAACACAAACAAACAAGTGAAGGAAGTGAACAAAACCATCCAGGATCTAAAAATGGAAGTAGAAACAATAAAGAAATCACAAAGTGAGACATCTCTGGAGAAAGAAAATCTGGAAAGAATTCAGGAGTCATAGATGCAAGCATCAACAACAGAATACAAGAGATAGAAGAAAGAATCTCAGGGACTGAAGATATCATAGAAAACATTGACTCAACAGTTAAAGAAAATGCAAAATGCAAAATGCTCCTGAGCCAAAACATCCAGGAAATCCAGGACACAATGAGAAGACCAAAACTAAGGATTATAGGCATAGAAGAGAGTGAAGATTTCCAACTTAAAGGGCCAGTAAATATCTTCAACAAAATTATAGAAGAAAACTTCTCTAACCTAAAGAAAGAGATGCTTATGAACATACAAGAAGCCTACAGAACTCCAAACAGACTGGACCAGACCAGAAAGTCCTCCCAGCATATAATAATCAAAACACCAAATGCACTAAACAAAGAAAGAATATTAAAAGCAGTAAGAGAAAAAGGTCAAGTAACCGATAAAGGCAGGCCTATCAGAATTACATCAGACTTCTCACCTGAGACGATGAAAGCCAGAAGATCCTGGGCAGTTCTCATACAGACCGTAAGAGAACACAAATGCCAGCCCAAACTACTATACCCAGCAAAACTCTCAATTACCATAGACGGAGAAACCAAGATATTCCATGATAAAACCAAATTTACCCAATATCTTTCCGCTAATCCAGCCCTAAAAACGATAATAGATAGAAAACGCCAACACAAGGAGGGAAACTACACCCTAAAAAAAGCAAGAAAGTAATCTTTTTCCAACAAACCCAAAAGAAAGTAACCACACAAACATAAAAAGAGCATCAAAAATAACAGGAAGCAACAATCACTATTCCTTAATATCTTATAATGTCAATAGACTCAATTACCCAACAAAAAACATAGTCTAACAGAGATGTTTTTCATTTGGATCTGCGATTTTATCAGAAAATGTTTGTGACTCCTCTTTCAATTGAGTAATGCTTTTTGTGTCTACCATTTTGACTGTATTATTTTCCATGATAATCTTTAATTTTAACATTTTTTTCTCTGTATTTCTTCGATTTTGTCGGAGGTGTTTTCATGTAGATCTTCGGTTTCGTGGGGGGGGGCTGTTTGTAGTTCCACTTTCAATCAATTTAGGTATGTTTTTGTACCTACCATTTTGTTGGTATAATTGTCCATAATAATCTTCAATTTTAACGTTTTTCTGTATTTTTCTTCAATTTTGTCAGAAGTATTTTCCATGTGGATCTTCAGTTTTATCAGACAATGTCTATAATTTTACTTTCAATCAACTTAGGAACATTTTTATACCTTCCATTTTAACTGTATAATTTTCCATGTAATAGTCAGTTTTAACATGTTTTTCTATATATTTCTTGAATTTTTTCAGGAATATTTTCCTTGTAGATCTTCAATTTTATCAGAAAGTGTTTATAATTCCACTTTCAAAAAACTCAGGAATATTTTTATGCCTACCATTTTATCTGTATAATTTTTCCATGAAATACTCAATCTTAATGTGTTTTTTATATATTTCTTCAATTTTATCAGAGATATTTTCCTTGTAAATCTTCAATTTTATCAGAAAATGTTTATAATTTCACTTTCAATCAACTTAGAAATATTTTTATGCCTACCATCTTATCTGTATAATTTTCCATGATAATCTTCAATTTTAATGTTTTCCATATATTTTTTTCAATTTTATCAGAAATATTTTCCATGTAAATCTTCAATTTTATCAGAAAATGTTTATAATTCTACTTTCAATCAACTTAGGAATATTTTAATTCCTACCAATTTATCTGTATAAATTTCTTCAATTTTATCAGAGATATTTTCTATGTAAATCTTCAATTTTATCAGAAAATGTTTTTAGTTCTACTTTCAATCAATTTAGGAATATTTTTATGCCTACCGTCTTATCTGTATAATTTTTCATGAAATAGTCAGTTTTAATGTGTTTTTCTATATATTTCTTGAGTTTTATCAGAAATATTTTCCTTGTAGATCTTCAATTTTATCAGAAAATGTTCATAATCCCACTTTCAAAAAACTTAGGAATATTTTTATGCCTACCATTTTATCTGTATAATTTTTCCATGAAATAGTCAATCTTTGAAACTTCCCGGGAATTGCTCACAAGCGGGTTCTACGTGGAGAGAGAACTGAAAAGTGAAACTACGGGGATCGAGAGAAAAGAACACACAGAGACATTAGCGCATGGCTGTACAAAATCTTTCTATATTTCTTTGGGGACAAGAGCGACAATATATATGCTGTGGGCGTGACCTTCCCTCCCAAAGCTGTGAGTCTTCTCAGCAGGTCTCAGGCAGGCTGAGAGATGTTGCCATAACAGGAAGATCACAGGGTCTGCTACTCAGCAGGAGATGGCGACTGACCCCCTTTCGCAGGAGATTGTAGCTCCTTTGAAATGCCAGAGGGACTCTGACATCTCTGTCAGGTGGGAGGAGGTGTGGCTTGAATTCCTCAGCTCCGAGTAGGTGAAATGCAGGCAGCTGAATTCTGCCTAGAGGCTATATGGCATTACAATGGCTCTCTACAAATCTTAATGTGTTTTTCTATATATTTCTTCAATTTTATCAGAGATATTTTCCATGTATATTTACACAATGGAATACCACTCAGAAATTAAAAACAATGAATTCATGAAATTCTTAGGCAAATGGGGAACAGGGGGAGGGAAGAGGGCTTATGGGACTTTCGGGGAGGTGGGAACTAGGAAAGGGGAAATCATTTGGAATGTAAATAAAGAATATAGAAAATAAAAATAATAATAAAAAAAAGAAAGAAAGCATCTCTTATATTTGCTGCTGCATTGTGACCAAGCTAGCAGGCTTGTGATTCTTTGCCCAAATCTCCTATCTCTGATTCCACTATAGGAATGCTAGGAATAAAAATGGACAACACTATATTTGGTTTTTATATAGATTCTGGGAATTGAACTAGGATATCAGGCTTGTGCAGCAAAAATTTTTAGCCACTAAGCTCTATCTCTGGACAATTTCTAATTATTTTGGAAGTTCTTTGATTTTCTAAAATATCCCAACTTGGAGGCTTATTGTAAGGTCTCTTTATTTACACTCTCTACTGAAGTATAGAATTTGCCTGTTCCTGAACTCTTTGGCTTCCCTTGATAATTCCTACTTTACTTCACCATTAAAAGAAAAAAGCCTTCTTTATCTAGGTTGTAAAAGATTGTGGTGATGAGATTCAGAGAGGTCTTAGAGGGGCCTAGGTAAAAGATGAGATGAGAACTGGGAAAAGTAAAGTGAAGGAAGTGAAAAAAAAGAGGAAGAAAGAAAGAGGGAGGGAGGGAGGAGAAAAGAAGGAAGGAAGAGAAAGAACAAAAGAAAGAAAGAGAGAGAGAAGGAAGGAAGAAAAGAAAGAAAGAAAGAAAGAAGGAAAGAAGAAGGAAGGAAGGAAAAGAGAGAGGAAGAGAGAGAGAGAGAGACGAGAAGAGAAGAGAAGAGAAGAGAAAAGAGAAGAGAAGAGACGAGACGAGAAGAGAAGAGAAGAGGAGAGGAGAGGAGAGGAGAGAAAGGTCCTTTTTTATCTCATTCTGTGACTCAGTAAAAAAAAAAAAAAATAGCCCCAGGCTTGTCTTCTTGGTATTCAGCGGCCATCCCTTACCTTCACTCAGATGAATCAGTTAGAGCACAAATAAATCTTTAAGAGGAAGCACTATTCCCCTTCTGGCTAGGATGGATTTTACCTCTTTAAAGGCTAAATTAAAACTCTTAATATTTTCTGTGGGTAACAGCTGAACCAGGCTGTATTCTTTAGGAACCTCCTCTAATATTCTGGTGGCTGCCCCTGGCACTGAGTACACTAGTGAGCTTGACCAAGTGACTCAGCCTTGTCAAACAGCTACTTGGAAGGCTGAGCCAGGAGGACTCAAGGCCAGCTTCCACTATAATGTGTGCAATACAGCTTCACTACTTGGGAATACTGGGTCCGTTATGCATGTTTTTAGTCTCTCAGATAAAATTATTTTAAAACAAACTGAGAAGGAAATTTAAAGATGATGATTTTTGTTAGAGTTTGAAAAACAATAAGGCAGGAATGTTAAAAATCTGCCAGGAAGAAGAATATGGATAGGAGAAAAGAGAAAGTCATGCTTCTGAGTTAAAGAAAGATGATAAGAGAGGGAGAAGGTTAGGGGAAGGGAAGGGAGAAGAGGAGATTGGGAGGGTGATGGGTAAGGAGAGAGAAGGGAGGGGAGTGTACACCCACAGTTTACAATTTCAGGACAAGCAAGCCTAAGATTTGGGTTGGTATCCATAAAAAGGGAAATGAAGAGTAAGATAGAAAAGTCATACTTCTTCAGGTAAAACTCAGAAAAATAGGCACACTTAGAGGTAAGAATCCACAAGCAAATGTATTGAGGGAGTAGTTTTTTGGGTACACAGTATACATTTAACTAAGGGAATAGCTTTACCTTCCATCTCTTAAACATATTCAGGTGTGTACTGTACAGATTATTGGCAGGTTCATTTGCATTAACATCCCATGTCCTTTCATTTAGTGCAGAATGATGTATTATTTTATATAATATTTTGAGTAGTTAATAATGCCATGTTGTTTTTTTGCTATTGTTGTTGTTTTTTGTTTGTTTGTTTTTTACCCAAAATGATAGGATAAAGTAAACTAAGAAATGTTAGGAAATAAATAATTCATCTATAAAGTAGCCTTGTTTTTCCAGGAGGAAGCAACATATTTTTTAAGATTTATTTTATATATGTGAGTACACTGTCACTGTCTTTGGACACACCAGAAGAGGACATCAGATCCCATTACAGATGGCTGTGAGCCAACATACAGTTGCTGAGAATTGAACTCAGAACCCCTGGAAGAGCAATCAGTGCTCTTAACCACTGAGCCATCTGTCCAGCCCCAGGAATCTAAATGTGCCCAACTGAATCTTGCTCCTGCATCTGGTCTTGTCCTGTGCTATTTCAACAATCATTTGGGATGATTCCTCCCTCTTATGTGTGGTATTACAAATGCTAAGGAGAGTAATGGTGACGTTTGTTGTTAAAATTAGTGTTACTGGGTAGAGAAAAGATGACTTTAAAAGCTGTTCACAAGGAAAAAGTCTGTATCCAATGGCCAACAAGGATGATAATAATCTGACCAGCTCTAACATAAGAGTTCAGGGAACTTAGCAAGATGGTACAAAATAAAGTGACTAGAGTGCTGTGCATATAGCTCACAGTGCAATCCTCCCAGAGCATGCTCTTATATATCTTCAGTATGAAAAATTTTGTTGTGTTTAGAGTTTCGAGAATGAATTAGATAGACAACTAAATTCCCTGAGGTCTTAGGACACTGGACCTCAGTTTTCCCTGTCCACTGACCCCTCACTTCTCAACTGTTCCAGAATAACTTTCTAAATACCATCCCTCCCAACTACTTTAAGGTTTAAGGGGATTTCCATGTCCCTATCAGGCTTGACACTATTGTGTATCCTCTTGTCCCTCCCTTCTTTTTCCTTCCTTTAGTGCACATGTTCCCCAATTTGATTTACTTCAGGACATTGTGTGGATTTGCAATGGCTGGTCCTCAGAGAGCCCTCAAAGGGAGCACTCCATCTGTCAGCCTTTCATCATCTCCTCCCTGGCCTTCAGTCATTATCCCCACCCGCTTCTTTGTATGCAAACTTTGTATGCAAGTTGTTGAAGGTTTAGGTACACTTTCCCTTCCCAACTTTGTATCTCTTTTGCACTGTTTCTGCCACCCCTACTCGTCTTGATTCTGTTTGCCCCTTAAGAAGCCTTTGAAATCATAGAAGTCTCAGAACTTACAACTCAGTGAAGCTACTTTGCCTGTTCTTCCCTACTAGGATGCCTTGTGCTGTGCAATTAAGATGAAACAGGGAACTGGGTTATCAGTAAACTCAGGATTAGGCACACTAGCAGAAGGGAGCAATGGTGCAGAAAATCTCAATCAGCAGATAATCTAAAATTATATCCTACTTAACAACTATTATTTATTCAAATCTGTGAAGACACAAGCAAGAATGAAATAGTAAATGCCCCAGTTCCTAAAGACTCCCATTGTCTGCTGATGGCTATTCACACAGATGAAGAATTTCAAATGAACATCTTCATTTGAGAAGATGTACTAGGAATGAACACAGAGTGACTTGAGGGTCAAAGAGTAGTTCCAGTAGGAGATGGAGCTTAGACTCTGCTTTGAGACATCATGCCTATGAACTTTTATCCTATGAACACAGCACCAAATGTGAACTGGACATGTATATACATCTGTTATCTTTAAGCTACACAGTAACATATTTTGTATAACATGTATAATTAAGCTTGCAGGGAGGTCTTTCTCCTTGTTCTACTATTTCCAACTGGTGTCAAAATTTCACTGACATTTTCTACTCCAGGATTATTAGCTTCCTTACTAGTCTTCAAAAACTGGGTACACTCAGAGCATTCAGTTGTTTCTTCTCCTAACAATGCTCTTACATATGCATACACACACACCTTGTCTCATCTCTTGCAATTATTGCTTATAGCCAAATGATATTTAGATTAAATTATTATGTATCCTTAAATAAGTTTTACCACTTACTAAAACCCAATGTAAGTTTTAAAATCCATGACACTGTTTCTGTGAATTTTTCTTTTGAAGTTAAATAAGTTTTACTTTGCAGAAAATGGAAGAATAACTTCTTGTGCCTATCATAGCCCTTGTCTCATCGTGTATTGTCACAGTTAATACCATTTGTTCATTTCTTCTGTAGAGGGCACACTGTTTTCATGTGATGATGTGTCTCTTTACAATGGATGCTCTGCAGTATAAAGCATAGCTTCTTACGTGTGTTAAGTAGAACTATGGCTGTCTCATCACACTGCCAATACAGTATCATTGCTCAAACTTTCGTAGAGTTTTCATGACAGCTAAGCACAGCTCCAATCACTGTGGACCTAATAAAATAAGTCATTTTGCAATTATATGGCATTATTTAGATAAAAATAGAAAATTAAATTTCACAAGAGTTCCTTAAACATCAGACAAGACCATTAATCTGTGAAGCTAGGGTGTTATTTGCACTTTAGCCTGTCTTAGATTCTCTCTGTTATGAGAGGCATGTAATTTTTCTTTAGATTAGAAGGCCTACTTGGCAATTTGTCATTCCCTTATGACTTCATATCTATTCATGTTTTTGCTTCTTTCCTGTCATTACTTCCATAGAAATACCTTCCTCTGTTTTATCCTTTTAGCTATTCTTTTTTTAATTTTCTGGAACTGACAATTATCCTCACCTCTAACAACTCCTGAACCACTTTGAATTAGTTATCAATTAATAATGGGCTGAACTGTATTCCCCTGGAGAGTGTGTGGCATGAGGTGGGGGGTACTTTTGATATTCTTGCACCTACCTTCCAAGTCTGGAATAATAGATATATACCATACACATTATTTCTGCTGTGCTAGGGATTGAATCCAGGGTTTTGTGCATGTTCAACAAGCATTCTACTCGAAGAGCTGTATCCTCAGTCCCCTTCCTAACCTTTAATATGTATTCATACTTGTATGATTTCCTCTTACTAGTCAAAAAAAAAGTCTAGATATTTTGATTAAAAGAGTAAGTTGTTCTGTGATAATGAATTGATATTAAAAATTAAATAGCATTTGTATTTTTCCACTAAAACATAAATGGAAAATATTACCAGATGCCTTCTTATTAGAGTCCCATTTTCCTTACTTATTATAAAATAAATTGTGATTATGACCACAAAATACATGGAATCCTGATTTCTCAGCAGTCTAGACTATTATTTTTGTTCTGGTATCTAAAAATATTTGTCATTATATATTAATAATTTTGTTAGACATGAATTCGAGGCCAGGAAGATGGCTCAGCAGGAAAAATTGCATGCTGCCAATACTGACAACCCTACTTGATCCCTGGAACCCACATGGTGGAAGGAGAGAACCAACTCCCCAAGTTCTCTAGACTTCGTTCTTGGCACATGTTATTAGGTACATAAAATAAAAAAGTGTAGAAAAATTTGAAGTGATTACTGTATTATTAACTGATTTCTACAATGTGATTTGCCACTAAATTTTTCAAACCAAAATCCAATGCAATGCAAACTAATAGTCACAAAAATTGTTATAATAATTTATATATTAAAAATCAACTCTTTCTAAAGTTAGAGCTAGCCACACCTCATAAGTTATAGCTACGAAATCAAGCTGGCCAAACGTAAGCTGAAATTCAAAAACAAGTTATTTTAAATATTCCCAACATCAAATAAAATACTTCATGAAATATGAATAATTGTATCTGGGGAAACATAATTAATCTGTTTAAAAACAATGCATTCGGGTTGTTTGAAGTGTCTGTTTCCAGGGCTGAAGGCTGTAACTCAGTGATAGAGCACTTGCCTCACATGTACTTATCTCTAGCATTTCTTCACCCCTCAAAAAAAGCAATAAACAAATGACAAAAAAAATTATCTGTAGCTTTTTTACTTCTTGAAATACACTGTGCCTTTGATTATTTTAATTTGGGAGATAACACTATTATATGTCATATGTAAATGTTATGCCAGATATAAAGAGGTAAGTCAACCCTGGACCATGATGGAGCATGATAAACTTGATAGGTCCAAGTATTTTTGTCTAAATGTTTTGCAAATTATTTCTCTCTCCCAATGACTATTTTCCTGCTTATTCATCCTCATCATTATCAGACCCTAAGAATAAGCCTTCCTATTACCCTTAGATATAAAATAGCATTTGATTTCCATATGGATAAAATATGGTGGTTAGCCAACAGAAATAACTATAAATTGAGGCTTCTAGAAAAATAAGTCATACTTATGTGAAAGATTTTAGCAGACAAATTGATTGACCAGAACTCTTGTGTTTATATGGGGTTGGAATGTTTTAGGCCAGAGTCAAATTACCTTGAGCCATCGATCACTACCCACCTTTGTGTTTGCCACAGTATCTTTGTCACATTATGTTAATCCTTTTGGAACATTTTAACAGACCACTAACTTTTAGCAATACAAAAGCTAAAAAAAAAAAAAAAGTCTTCAGATAGCATCTGAAACCAGGAACAGGGATGTCTGTGCTTCCTTGCAACCTGCCTACTTGTTACTTTCCAAGCATGTATTTGAAAAGTGCCCTGCATTTTTACTTTTATTTCTTCTGTAACTATAAAAAACTTCACAAGAGTGTTACAATGTTGGAACATGATATTTGAATTAACCTGAATAGTGATTCTGGGAGTTGGTTATTCATATTTGGCCCCAGCATAAATGTATATCTTATTATGATTGATGTGAAATGACAGAAGATTGGAGAGAAGCATCTGTCAACTAAGGAAGGACATGATTGTCATCAAACCACCATAATTTTACAGGATTTCACTCATGAGACACCTCTTCAATAATATGTTCTGATTACTTCTCCAAGTCTGTGTGTGTGAGTGTTGTGTGCTTTGCGAGAGTGTGAAATGTGCACGTGTGGGTGTGCCCAACTTGTATTAGTGGAGAAGTTGAAGGGTGACATCAACTATCTTGCTCTAACACTTTCTACCTTGTTTTTCTGAGGCAAAGTCCCTCTAAACCTGAAGCTGGTCATTACTAGCAAGCCTAGAAAACCCTTCATCTTTTCTGTCTCCTTCCGCAACAACTATATTTACAAACATGAAAGTATTAGAAAAACTGTGGGAGCCCCTCACATATCCCTAATATAATACTGGATCATTGGAGTCCCTTCTTTGAGTGCTTAATTTAACAAAAGTGCTTAAGAACAGACTGAAAGAGAAGTTCACAAACTTTTTTTTTTTAAGTTTATAAGAAAAGTTCCAAAGCAAGCTAGATCAAAACATCAGCAGCCTCCAACAGAAAGGAAATGGAGAAAGGAAGTGGGGAAATCCATACCACTTGAGGTAAGTTGACTGGAGGTAAGTAACTTGTCTCGCAAAGAGCTATATTGTGGGAAGTGGGGCTTTAGAGAAATCATAAGGAAGCCCAATGGGACAACAATAGTGCACTTTGGCTCTTGCCAGCATCTAAAAGGAAGATACAGAAAAGAAAAGTTATACCTTTCTTAGTAAGGACCCTGAAATATTGGAAGACCCAGCAGAAGCCCATGGGATTAGGCTAACAGGTAGGAATTCTTGAAGGGAAAAGAACATTGTCTTATTAAGGGAATAATTACTATTCCCATCTCTTTAGCAGGGCTTAAGGTGAACCCACCAATCTGGAGGTAGTTCAGTTTTCCTTAGGAATGGGTCCTTTAACCAAGTCATTGGACTGCCCAACTGGAATACTGCATCTCCACTCAGGATAGCTTTTCTTTATGGGCCTTTAATGCCTGCATAACACAATTATGTGGCCACACCTTCTGCTTTATGCCCTGGACCACCTACAGCCCAACCATACTTGCACTTGGTGGTTGGGGATGAGATGGTGTGGAATCAATGGCTCAGACTCTGAGAGCGGGTGAAAATGGAGCAGTAAACTCCTTTATTAATTCTCAGGGAATGACCTCTATACCCTCCACCCGCATCCCATTGGTCCCAAGCAAGCGTATCTTCCAAGTGGCAGTTCACAGTTGCTGCCATTGTCTATATGACCAATCTTTAGGCTCTTGGGAAGTATTCAATTAGATCCTCATGCAGAAGTTGCATCTGAGGCTGCACAGTCCCCAACGTTTATGCAGAGGCCTGTGGTTCGTTGTGCACACACTCTGCTTTTATATTAGTTCTGGGATTCGAACTCAGATCCAAAAGTTACTGAATTCTGTACAGCAAGCAGTGTTACCCACTAAACCATCTCCCTAACCTCCTAAGTTTCTTGTGTTTACTGTATGCTTACTGCACAGGAACTAAGAAGAGGAAGAGGTAACCATGGATTTCTCTGTAGGCTTCAGAGAAAGTGTGGTCATGGCAGGTTGACAGCTTGGTGCTTCCTTTTAGCACACAGTACATATAAAAGCTCAATGCTTTCTTAAGGTAGCCTAGGGAACCAATACAGTGTTCTTGTTCTTTGGTCACATAACACTCACTTTTAAAACACACACACACACACAGACACACAGACACACACACACACACATACACACACACATTTATATATATATATGCATCCACTTTTTAATTACCTAGGTACTAGACTGAAGTCTTCAAGAGAAAGGGCCTTTCTATTCCATAACACTGTGTAATCTTTAGAATAGTAATTGATACAGTGCAGAAAAAACATATTCTGAATTTATGTATGAAGAAACCAGGTGGCAAAGGAGTTCAAGAACTGTAAGGGGTAACACCAATGATCTGGTTAAAGAAACTCTACTGCCAGAATTTTTCTTTTTAATCCATTAAATGTTATTCTTTTATGTCACTACAAAAGGAATAGTCACATCACAGCAGGACACTTACTTGTGGAGGGAATGTTATAGGCATATTTTGAAAGTCATGACTGAGGTAGCTCTAGACTTTAAGAAAAATTCCTGACCCCCTCAGCTAAGAAGTTTGGGCCCATAGAGCTCTGTAAATAAAGCATCATTCTACTCCTCGAAACTTATCTCTGTCCCACCCCTAGTCAAGAATGTATTTGCAACTTATACATTCTAAAGAGAGAAAGAAAATCAATTTTCTTTAATGAAGCAACAGTGGGTATATCAACACACTCTATCTGTGTGCTCTTTAAAATTTGTTTGTTTAAAGAAAGAGAAGAACATGAAGTTGAGTGGGTAGGAGAATAGAAAAGGATCTGGGAGGAGCTGAAAAAGGAGGAAGAATATGATCAATAAATATTTTATGAAATTCTCAAAAATTAAGAATTAAAACCACCCTCACCTCTGGGTACTTCCTTCATACCCTCCATGCTTATAAGTCATGAAACTGTTATGCCTTTCATGTCTCTATCTTTATCCACTTGATCCAGAATTCCTATTTTCATTTTATTAGTCTTCTGAATAATTTTCAAAATTTTACTTAAAGGTCCTTCTTCAATAAACATGCCTTTTCTGCCTACAGTACATTCTATATATATTTTCTGATTTCTATTCACATATACTGTCTTAGTCAGGGTTTCTATTCCTGCAGAAACATCATGACCAAGAAACAAGTTGGGGAGGAAAGGGTTTATTCAGCTTACACTTTCCACATTGCTGTTGATCACAAAAAGAAGTCAGGACTAGAACTCAAGCAGGTCAGGAAGCAGGAACTGATGCAGAGGCCATGAAGGGATGTTACCTACTGGTTTGCTTCCCCTGACTTGTTCAACCTGCTCTCTTATAGAACCCAAGACTACAAGCCCAGGGATGGCACTACTCATGATGGGCCCTGCCTCTCCCCTTGATCACTAATTGAGAAAATGCCTTACAGCTGGATCTCATGGAGGCATTTCCTCACCTGAAGCTCCTTTCTCTGTGATAACTCCAGCCTGTGTCAAGGTGACACACAAAACCAGCCAGTTCACATGTTTAGTTCACATATATAAAGCCTGATTTCTCTGTTTTTCTTCTTGTGAGACAGTGTCTTATATAGTCCAGACTGGTCTTGAACCAGATATACATCCAAAGATAGCCTTGTACTCCTGATTCTCCTGCCTCTTCCTCTCAAACATCTGTGCTACTATGCTTAGTGGCTATGACTTTCTTCAAAGCAAGAGTTATTACTTCACATTTTCTATCCTCTTCTTGTTAGATACCAGAGCATAAGTGCATGAGATAAATATTAATGTGACAAATATTGACAGATAGTTTTTCTTTATTAAAAATAATTTTAAAAAGGAAGACCCTGTTATCATGAAAAAAAACCTATTATTTTCCAGCCATAAGCAAGAAAAGGCATAAACTAAAAGCCAATCCCTAAAAATACTTTGTATTAATAACTAATAATTACAGTAGCATTGCTTTTTATGTAAGGCAGAAGTAAAAAGTATTTTCCAAGGTTTTATGGCATATAATTGTAATCCCAGCTACTAAGGAAGCCAAAGCTGGATTATCAGAATTCAAGCCTTGCACACACTACAGAATGCATTCAAAACTAGCCCAATAAGACCCTGATTCCAAATAAAAAATTAAGCAAGTATGGAGAATGTGACTCAGTAGTATAGTGCCTTCTTCATAAGTATAAGGTTCTAAACCTGATCCCCAGTACTAAGGAAGACAGAACAAGAATTCAACAATGATTCCCCTGCAGGAAGGAGGCACAGATGTGTGACAGAAACACTGTGCTTGACAAGAACAGATGGACATGTGGAGGTGGTGGTCGAGGTTTATTTTTAAGGAAAAGTTCCCTGTCATCCTCTGTTTGGCCCTTCTGAGCTGACTGACCACCAGCAGGAGTTTGGACAGGATTGTGGAGGTCCTTGGAGTAAAACTATATTCTCTTATTTGGTCCTAATCTAATTCAAGGGGCCCAAATTGGCTGGGAAGACAAAACCACCCAGGCAAAAAGAGTCAAATATTCTTAGTAAATATTGGCACTGCTCATTTATTCTTTATTGGACCAGTACCCCAAAGATAGGAGAAGACAATTCTAAACCAGAAAATATAATTAGTCAGCCTGCTGGTCTGCATTCTAATTTAATCTGGACAGCTGTGCCAGAAGCTTGTATTAGCATGACACTGGGAGGTGGAGAATACAATTACCAAGCAATAGAGGAGAAAAGGAGCAAAGGGATCCTGACCAGTGTGTGCCTGCAATAGGGATGCAGTGGGGGCAGGGTGTCACAGAGGATGACAGTTCCCCTGGGAGAAAGGAAAAAGAAAGTGACTTCTGGCCAGGGATCAACAGAGACATTAGTTTGGTTTTAAAGAAATTACACGTGTGTGATTTTGTGTATAGGTGTAAGTGCATGCTTATCATGAGTGTGTGTGTGTGTGTGTGTGTGTACAGTGGTACTAGAGTGTCTGGAGAAGAGGATTTGTAGTTGAGAACCGGTCCATTCTGCATGATGAATGTGAGTTTGAGAGTATATGGATCCTTTCTGGGTCACCCTGGAGCTAGGTTAAGGGTTGTTGGAGCAAGTTATGGTTGAACTGGGGGAGATATTCTCAGATATATTTCAGCTCAATGTGGAAAGCAAAGTAAGATCTGAGTGTTGCACACCTGCTGTGTTATTCCTTTCACTTTAAGGCAGAATAATGGTAATTTAAAGAACAATTCTTAGGTCATTCCACCCATACAGAAAAGCCTCCCACTTCTTTTTTTTTTCTTTTTTTTAATTTTATTTTATTTTCTAAGTTTTTTTTTTATTTTATTTTTTTAATTTACATTCCAAATCACTTCCCCTTTCCCGTTTCCTCCCTCCCCGAAAGTCCCATAAGCCCCCTTTCCTCCCTCTTTTCTCCATTCAACCCCCTCTCATTACTCTGTCCTGGCGTTCCCCTACATCCAGTCTTTCCAGGACAAGGGGTCTCTCCTTCCATCTTTTTAGAAATCTATTGATATGCTGATTGTGTCTAGGGTATTCTGAGATTCTGGGTCAATATTCCCTTATCAGTGACTGCATACCATGTGTGATCTTTTGTGATTGGGTTACCTCACTAAGGATGATATTTTCAAGTTCTGACCATTTGCCTAGGAATTTCGTGAATTCATTGTTTTTAATTGCAGAGTAGTATTCCATTGTGTAAATATACCACATCTTCTGAAGCCATTCCTCCATTGAGGGACATCTGGGTTCTTTCCAGCTTCTGGCTATTATAAATAAGGCTGCTATGAATATAGTGGAGCATGTGTCCTTATTGCATGCAGGTAAAGTCTCTGGGTATATGCCCAGGAGTGGTATAGCCGGATCCTCCGGAAGTGTCATGCCCAGTTTTCTGAGGAACCGCCAGACTGCTTTCCAGAGTGGTTGTACCAGCCTGCAATTCCACCAGAAGCCTCCCACTTCTAATTTGCTTCCAGGTTGTTTACTTGTGTTGAGCTCTACTAAGGATCTTATGCTTATTATCATACGGAATCTTTACAAAGCCAAGGAAGGTATTAAATATTACAATCCACCCACTCATCAACTGAAAAAACTGAGGTTCAGGAAAATAAAACAAAATGCTCTCAGTCATATATTAGCAAATGTTGAGGACAGGAACCAAATCTAGGCCAGACTGATTCTAAATATGCCAACTATTGCTCTCTCCATTTACACACGGGGCACTGGGCCTCATAGCAACATGGCCATTTATATTAGCTGTAAATATGACCTAGTGTCAGAACTGGAAATAGATGTTCATCTTATGAGTTTGCTCTTTTGTGGGGTACCTATGGGAAAAGATGGGGGTATTGCTTACCAGAGGTAGAGCTGGATATTCAAAAAAATAAAATAAAATAAAATAAAAACCAGGTTTCCTAACCCTCAATCTAATGCTTTCACTAATATAAGTGAAAAGGATATAATAGGTATGCTGTTAGCTTATTTACTATGAAGTAGTTTCACATACCCCCTATTTAGCATCCCTTCCTTGTTTTATGAGAAAACAAAGACTCCAGGGCACTGGAGTTTGCCCAAACTCAAATACCAAGTAAAGGTAGAATCAAGACTCAAATCCAACACCTCTCTGAGAAGCACACTGCCTCTTCCTGCATGGTGCCAACCCCACCTCTATATCCCAACAGACTTGCAAAATTAAACTATCCTTTGAAAAGGAAAAGTATACTATACCTCTAAAGTCCATAAAACTTTATCTTTAGGTCTGTTGGCCTATGATACTTGAAGAGAGAGGAGGTGTCAGGCATAGTGACACACACCTTTAATCCCAGCACTCTGGAAGCAGATGCAGGTGGACCTTTGTGAGTTAGAGGCCAACCTGGTCAACATAGTAAGATCCAGGACAACTAGGACCTACATATTGAGATCTTATCAAAAAAGAAAAAAAAAAACCAACAACAAAGTAAGATGACATTTGACTGGTGGACTTATTAAAAATCATGTTTTTTAACCCTCAGAATTAATATTCCTTGTGGCTCTCAACCTCTCCCCTGTTCTGTATTAGCCTTCAGAATAATTCTCTTTCATCCTACTTGCCTCATGGATTATAATAAAGGGCAGAGAAGGTGCCTAGTTTTTTCTTCTGCCTCATGCAATGAGACTACTACTTCTTCAGCTTTTTCCCAATAACAGCCTCTCTCTGGGCTTTGAGAGGCACTGAGAGTGAGGGGAGAACTCACCAGTTTCCTCTAGTGAAGGATGGGGGGATGCTCTGTCTGACTTCTAAAAACTGACAGAGCCAGCCTTATCCTAACAGCTCAGCTGCACAGCATCTGCCCTACACCCAGGAGTGGCTCATCTCTAGGGTCTCTGCCAATCTCCAGGGCTCTGGAAAGAGGAACCAAATGGCACAGATGAGTCCTTTTCCTAGAGCCTGTGGACATCACTGGGTCAATGCACATAGCCCATGTGCAGGAAGCCAGAAGCGGCATGAGTATCGAGACATCGACAGCACCTGGGCAACCTCTTAAGGATCACATCCCTGGAAAACTGACAGTCTTTCTTCTAGCAGATTTTTCTACTGTAGATTTCCTCATGATCTCACTGCAAACTGGTGGGGGCATGTGAAATATATGACATTTGTCTAGCCTGTAGATTAAAACCTACTAGTTAGTGGAAAAAGCAAGTCTCTCCTCCCTTCAAAGCTCTATTTCAGTTGTGTCCTCTTTTGAGGTAAGCAGGAAGGATTTGAGAGAGTGGATTAAAAAGATGGAGAAGGGCAGCTATAGGGGTGATGGACATCAGGAGAGATCTATGAGATCAGATGCTGCTTCTGCATCACATGCAGTTTTCATTTCTCATTTCATTTTTTTTTATTTTAAAGCCCAGAATTGTTCTTTCATCTTTCTCCATCTTTCAGGACATTGACATTTTTGAAGAATGTGGTATGGCATTGTAGAGTGTTCTTGAGTTTGATTTCTCCGTAATTCGTGTAATCAGATTTGGACAAGTGGTTGCTGTGAATGATGCTATCTGTCTAAGTGTACAGCACCAAGAAGCATGCGGGAAGGCTCTACCTTTTATGAGAGTTGTAGTCATGCTCTCTGATAGGTTATTTCTCCACTAGTGCAATGAGCCTATTCAAGTCAGGTTACGCTATATTAAAGGCAGGTTTATCAGAAAGCTGGTCTTGGGCAGGAGAGTTCAATGTTCCTAAGAAAGAAGGCCAGGGAAGTTGGCATGGAGGGGCTGGGAGGGGAAGTGAGAAAGAAAGAAATGGGTACACATACAGAAAGAGGAAAAAGAGAAGAAGAGAACGAGAGCAACAGACCAAAATGTCTGGATTATACAGGGAAGTGCCTCTGCAAGAAAGGCAGCCCAGCCCCTGGGCTGGAAAGTTCAGGGCTGGGGCCAGAATATGACAGGTAGGGATGTTTGGGAGAACCTGGAAACCAAGTCTGCTTTGATGTACAAAATATGCACCTCAGTCCCTTGTACTAGGGCAGGGGGAAACAAGAAGGGGAGGTCTGAGATGGAACACTTTCTCTTACCCATATGGTTTTTCTTTTAAATTTTTTAAAAATATTTTAAAGTTATACAACTTTAAAATACTAGTTCTATCAAACTTTCAACTTTAAACTACTAGTTTTGGATAATTAGTGTGTCCAATGATAAATCAATAAAAATTGAGCTTATTGGGATAAAGTTAGAGCTATGTTTAGAAACAGCACCATGAGAGGAGTAGGGAAAGAGGAAAAGAAGGGAGAGGGGATCTTGTACCTCAAGTTCCTACATACTATCAACTTTCCTTCTGCCTGAAACTCTGATTCTGGGTTCAGAAAATAAACCTTGAGTCTAACACAAAATTTCAGTAGACTGGGTGATGATGGGGCTGTTTCCAGACTAAGGCAAGCCCAGTTTGTAATCAGAAATTTTGATATTTTCCTTATGCAATTATGTGCACTGAGAACTATAGCCCTGGCTTAGTAAGATACCACAGTACATTCTTCAAAAATGTCAGCCATGAAAGATGGATAAATATGAAAGAACAATTTAGGACTTAAAAAGATGATATAAATAAAAATTGCATATAATGCATGATCCTGAACATGTTTAGGTAATTTTTGTGCATGTATGTGTGGTGTATGCATGTGTACAATGTTTGTGGGATTGTGCTTGCCAGCGAGTGAATATATGGACAGAGTTCATTGTTGAGATATCTTCCTCAGTTGCTTTTCCAACTTTTTTTTTCCTTTTGACAGGCTCTCTTATTGAACCTGGAGCTTGCTATTTGTATTAAGATGGCTACCCTGTTACATTCAAGGATCTGCCTATCTCCAATTAGCTCTTAATCAGCAGGGTTGCAGGCTTGAAGTGTCACATGCAGTTTTACTAGGGTGCTGAGGATCCAAACTCCAGTCCTCATGCTTACCCAAGAAACACTTTGCCCATTGAACAATCTCCCCAGCCCAGAAAGTAAAGTTTTAATTAAGTCTGCAAGTTAGAGTTAAATAACAATATTTCATCATTGTGAAATTTCTTGATTTTCATAATTACAATTTAGCTATGAAAACTATTGTATTAGTTTGGGTTTTACTGCTGTGAACAGACACCAATGACCAATGCAAGTTTTATAAAAGATATTTACTTGGGGCTGGCTTACAGGTTCAGAAGTTTAGTCCATTGTCATCAAGGCAGAAGCATGGCAACATCCAGGCAGGCATGGTGCAGGAGGAGCTGAGGGTTCTACACCTTTATCCAAAGGAAACCAGGAACAGTCTGGGCATCTTCAGGCATCTAAGAGGAAGATCTCTAAGCCCAACCCTACAGTGACACACTTCCTCCAACAAGGCCACATCTTCTAATAGTGCCACTCCCTGGGACAAGCATATACAAACCATCACATTCCACTCCCTGGTCCCCATAGGCTTGTTCAAACATAAGTCTATGGGGGCCATACCTAAACATAGCATAATGCAAAATACATTTAGTCCAACTTCAAAAGTCCCCACAGTCTATAGTATTCTCAACAGTGTTAAAAGTCCAAAGTTCAAAGTCTCTTCTGAGATTCATCCAATCACTTAACTGTAATCCCAAAACCAAGACAGGAAACCAGCTGGGCAGTCTCCAAACTCTGCATCTCCATGTCTGATGGCAAAGCAGTCTTCAGATCTTCAGCTGGCTTTTCATCTTTGTTGACTGCAACAAGGTTCTTTCTCCTGGGCTGGTTCCACTCCCTGTTAGCAGCTTTCCTGGCAGGCATCCTGTAGCTCTGGCATCTTTAACATCTTGCGGTCCCCAAGTCAACTTCAGCTTCACAGCTTCTTGTTCCAATGTCTGAGTTCCACACATGATCTTCTGTGCATCTCCAAAGGGCAGGTGTCACTTCTCCAGCTCTGCTCTCTGTAGCACTCTAAGTTCAAGTTGATCCATTCCGCTGCCACTGCTGTTCTTGGTGGTCATCCCATGGTACTGGCATCTCCAATATGCTAGGGTCTTCTACTGCAACTATGCTTCACCAAAATCTCTCATAGGCTGTCTTCATAGTATCAAGCCTCAACTCCTTTGCATGACCCCTTCAGTCCTTCGCTGTCAACTACAACTGAGGCTGCACTTTCACCAATGGCCTTCCATGGCCTCTCACAGTGCCAAACCTCAGCTGTTCTTCATGATGCCTTCATGCCTTCAAAACCAGTACCACCTGGATTATTCTTACACATTACCAAGTACAGCTGCAGCATGAGGTACAACCTTGGCTATCTCTGGAACACAGCTTCTTTGTGCTCTCAGGAAACACTTCCCAGAAAATATCACCTAAGTGATGCTGGTCTTTTCTTAATCACCACTAATTTCTTAGCTCCAGCTAACCAGCATCAATTGTCCCAATAGTCTCCTTCTCCTCTTGAATATAAAGCCAGAGACACATGGCCTAAGCTTCTGAGTTCTCCTGTTTGCAGGAGCTGGAACATTGCCCCCCCCCCACCTTGTTCTATTACCTTATCACTAGCTTCCTTTATTCCAACTCCTTCACTCCTTAAGCTTGGCTGTCCTGGATCTTGCTCCATAGACTGACTTTGAATTCAGAGATCTGCATGCCTGTCTCCTAGGAGCACTGGGATTAAAGGTGTCATCCACCAAACCTGGACTTAAGTTTTTCTTCACCTAGAATTTGCTCTGTTCTAGGCTGGCCTTGAACTTGGAGATCTGCTTATCTTTGTCTCCTGGGATTAAAGGCTTGCACTACCACGACTGAACCTAAATTTAGCTGGGAGGAATCTTGCCTCAAAGTCACTACTTCCTTAATTCAGTTTAATATCCTTGAATTCAGCTCCATTTCACTTCCTGGTGTCCCTTTAATGCTCAAACTATATATTTTGTATGTTTCCTTTCTCAGCTTGCTATGTTTGTTCAAAATGCTTTTCATCAGACTTAACCAGAGAACAAAGTCTCTGTTGGGCTTTTTTGAGACTTCCTTTGTCAATACAATTAATACACATCTCTTTTCCTTAGCCTTATGCATTCTCTTCAGAAAATGGCAAAAAATATACCCAGAGGCTTTACCTGCATGCAATAAGGACACATGCTCCACTATGTTCATAGCAGCCTTATTTATAATAGCCAGAAGCTGGAAAGAACCCAGATGTCCCTCAATGGAGGAATGGATTCAGAAGATGTGGTATATCTACACAATGGAATACTACTCTGCAATTAAAAACAATGAATTCATGAAATTCCTAGGCAAATGGTCAGATCTTGAAAATATCATCCTTAGTGAGGTAACCCAATCACAAAAGAACACACATGGTATGCAGTCACTGATAAGGGGATATTGACCCAGAATCTCGGAATACCCTAGACACAATCCGCATATCAATAGATTTCTAAGAAGATGGAAGGAGAGACCCCTGGTCCTGGAAAGACTGGATGTAGGGGAACGCCAGGACAGAGTAACGAGAGGGGGTTGAATGGAGAAAAGAGGGAGGGAAGGGGGCTTATGGGACTTTCGAGGAGGGAGGAAACGGGAAAGGGGAAATGATTTGGAATGTAAATTAAAAAAATAAAATAAAATAAATAATAATAATAATAAAAAAAGAAAATGGCAAAAAGCAGCTGTGTTCTTCACCAAAACATCACAAAAACAGTCTCTCAACCACATATGAAAGTTCTCCACTGAAACATTTTGGGTCATCAGGCCTACACAGTTCAAATGACCCTCAATACCACTGTCTTCCATATTCCTACTAGGCTGGACCACTAAGCTCCACTTAAAGCATTCCATGACTTTCCAAATCCAAAGTTACAAAACCCACATTCTTCCAAACAAAAGCATGGTCAGGCCTATCACAGCAATACCCCACTCCCAGTACCAACTTCTGTATTAGTTTGGGTTTTACTGCTGTGAACAGACACCAATGACCAATGCAAGTTTTATAAAAGATATTTACTTGGGGCTGGCTTACAGGTTCAGAAGTTTAGTCCATTGTCATCAAGGCAGAAGCATGGCAACATCCAGGCAGGCATAGTGCAGGAGGAGCTGAGGGTTCTACACCTTTATCCAAAGGAAACCAGGAACAGTCTGGGCATCTTCAGGCATCTAAGAGGAAGATCTCTAAGCTCAACCCTACAGTGACACACTTCCTCCAACAAGGCCACATCTTCTAATAGTGCCACTCCGTGGGACAAGCTTATACAAACCATCACAACTACTGTCCTTGTTTTAAGCTGAATCATAAATGAGTAGACATTATGTCTATAGTACATTCTCAGAAAGTTCAGAAAGGAGGTATAATAAATCAAGGTATTAATAATCATAAATTATAATGACAGGCGTAGAGTTACAACCTCTGTAAATTTGAAATACTTTCAAAACAACTGGGTATTTCCACAAAGTTAGATCCTGAGACAAGGCACTGAGTTCCCTATTTTTAGCTTCGCATCATGTCATCTTAGGATTTAATCATTTCTCACTGACAGTGTAACCACTTAATCTTCTTCAAATGTACTTTACATCTTAGAATGTGCTCATTTAGCATTCTTTTTGTCTAGTCAGACCTTTTTATGCTACCTTATCTTTGAAATTCTGTTTAACCTTGGGCATCCTTAATTAAATATGAGCAATCTAAGAAAAAATGCCTTTACTGTCCATTTAGCTGCAAATATGTCCCCTACAGCTACTCAAATTAGATAAACATGCTGCTCTGATTGAGGTCTAAGAACTTTGTAATTGTGCTCTCCAAAATGGGTGTCGACTGCCACCTGGTGGTGAATAACAGTACATCAGCTTGAACGTTTCTGAACTCAAATTTGTAGGAGGAAAAATCTGATTAAAAAAATTCATTTCCATCTTCTGGCTGTTATAAATAGGGCTGCTATGAACATAGTGGAGCATGTGTCCTTATTACATGCTGGAGAATCCTCTGGGTAAAGGCCCAGGAGTGATATAACAGGGTCCTCCAGTAGTATTATGTCCAGTTTTATGAGGAACCACCAAACTGATTTCCAGAGTGGTTGTACCAGCTTGCAATTCTGCCAGCAGTGGAGGAGTGCTCCTCTTTCTCCACATCCTCGCCAGCACCTGCTGTCTCCTGAGTTTTTGGTCTTAGCCATTCTGACTGGTGTGAGGTGAAATCTCAGGGTTGTTTTGATTTGCATTTCCCTGATGACTAAGGATGTTGAACATTTCTTTAGGGGCTGAGCCTTTCGATATTCCTCAGGTGAAAATTCTTTGTTTAGCTCTGTACCCCATTTTTTAATAGGGTTATTTGGTTTTCTGGAATCTAACTTCTTGAGTTCTTTGTGTATATTGGATATTAGCCCTCTGTTGGATGTAGTAAAGATCTTTTCCCAATTTGTTGGTTGCCGTTTTGTCCTATTGACAGTGTCTTCTGCCTTACAGAAACTTTGTAGGTTGGAGATATGGCTCAGTGGTTAAGAGCACTGACTGTTCTTCCAAAGGTCCTGAGTTCA
Source organism: Tokudaia tokunoshimensis (assembly GCA_036184795.1). Lineage (NCBI taxonomy): Eukaryota > Metazoa > Chordata > Mammalia > Rodentia > Muridae > Tokudaia > Tokudaia tokunoshimensis. Next base: position 52,653,543 of record BTHU01000007.1, read on the forward strand.
AATCCCAGCAACCACATGGTGGCTCACAATCATCTGTAACAAGATAGGATGCCCTCTTCTGGAGTGTCTAAGACAGCTGCAGTGCACTTACATATAATGAATAAATAAATCTTTTTTAAAAAAAAAAGAAAGAAACTTTGTAATTTTATGAGGTCCCATTTGTCAATTCTTGGTCTTAGAGCATAAGCTATTGGTGTTCTGTTCAGGAAATTTTCCCCAGATGTCCCTCTACAGAGGAATGGATACAGAAGATGTGGTATATTTACACAATGGAATACTACTCAGCTATTAAAAACAATGAATTCATGAAATTCTTGGGCAAATGGGTGGAACTAGAAAATATCATCCTGAGTGAGGTAACGCACTCACAAAAGAACACACATGGTATGCACTCACTGATAAGTGGATATTAGCCCAGAAACTTGGAATACCCAAGACACAATTCACAGATCAAATGATGCTCAAGAAGAAGGAAGAGCAAAGTATGGATACTCTGGTCCTTCTTAGAAGGGGGAACAAAATTCCCACAGAAGGAGATACAGAGACAAAGTGTGGAGCAGAATCTGAGGGAAAGACTATCCAGAGACTACCCCACCTAGTGATCCATCCCATATTCAGTTACAAAACCCAGACGCTATTATTGATGCCCACAAGTACTTGCTGACAGTAGCCGAATATAGCTGTCACCTGGGAGACTCTGCTAGTGCATGACAAATACAGAGGGGGACACTCTCGGCCAGCCATTGAACTGAGCACAGGATCCCCAATGGGGGAGCTAGAGAAAGGACCCAAGGAGCTGAGGGGGTTTGCAGCGCCATAGGAGGAACAATATGAGACACCCAGTACTCCCAGAGCTCCCAAGGACAAAACCATCAACCAGAGAGTGCACATGGTGTCCCAGATGCATAGGCATCAAAGGGAGTTGGACATCAAAGGGAGTAGAGGCCCTCAGTCCTGGAAATGCTGCAGCGTGGGGGAATGCCAGGACAGGGAAGTGAGAGAGGGTTGATTGGGGAACAGGGGGAGAGGAAATGGGTTATGAGACTTTTGGGGGGACCAGGAAAGGGGACAACATGTAAATGAAGAATATATCTAATAAAAAATCATTTCATTCATCAGTTGAACCCAATAACTATTTAAAATATTGTTGTAACAACAGTTAATGAATTTTATTTGTTTTCAAATAGTAGTTACTAATCGATATTATAAACAAACAAACTGCAAAGAATTTTACTTTAATTCATTTCATCATTTTACAATAAAGCATAAAATCTTCTGGGTGAAGCCTCTCAGAGAACAGCCATGTTAGGCTTCTGTCTGCAAGCATAACAGAGTATCATTAATAGTGTCAGGGATTTGGTGCTTGCCCATGGTATAGGTCTCAAGTTGGACTGATTATTGTTTGGTCAGTCCTTCAGTCTCTGCTCCCTCCCCAGTGCCTGCATTTCTTGTAGACAGGCTAGATATGGGGTTAAAAGTTTTGTGGGTGAGTTGGTGACTCTGTCACTCCACTGGGATTCCTGCCTGGATACAGGAGGTAGCCTCTTCAGGATCCATATCTTCAATGTTATGAGTCAAAGCTAAGTTCACTCCTATTGATTCTTGGATACTTCCCTTATCCCAGGTCTCTATCTTTTCCTGGAGATGCCCACCACCTCCTCACTCCTGTCATTTGCAGATTTCCATTCATTCTTATGACTAGCTGGCCATCTCTCTTGTCCCTCCCCACACCTGATCCTGCACCCCTCCCCCCATTCCTCTCCCCATCTCCTCTCTCCCCCCCCCCCAGTTTCCTCCCTCAATCTGCCTCTTATGACTATTTTATTCCCTCTTGTAAGTGAGATTCAAGCATCCTTGCTTGTGCCTTCCTTCTTGTTTAGCTTCTTTGGATCTCTGGCTGACTCAGACAGATGCAGACATCCACAGCTAAACAGCAGATGAAGTTTGGGGGCTCTTATGGAAGAATGGGAGGAAGGATTGTAGTCTGAAGAGCATAGGAAGACCAACAGAATCAACTAACTTGGACCCTTGGGACTCTCAGAGACTGAACCACCAACCAAAGAACATATTTGGGCTCCCCACACATATGTAGCAGATATGCAACTTGGTCTTCATGTGAGTCCCGAATGACTGGAGTCAAAGTGGGGGCTATCCCAAAAGCTGTTGCCTGTACTTGAGATATGTTCTTCTAGTTGACTGTCTTGTCTGGCCTCAGTGGGAGAGGAAACACCTAGCCTGACAGAGACCTAAAGTAACGGGGTGGGGGAATACCCAGGAGAGGTGCCCACCCACTCAGAGAAGGGGAGCAGGGTAAGGATTGTGAGAGTGGATGACTGGGGGGGGGCAGTGAGTGAAATGTAAAATGAATAAGTAAAAATAGATGAAAGAAAAAGAAAGAAAGAAAGAAAGAAAGAAAGAAAGAAAGAAAGAAAGAAAGAAAGAAAGGGAAAGTTAACATCTACAGTGGACTTAGCATTTGCCAAAAAATAAGAAAAAAGAAAGAAAAAGAAAGAAAGAATTTGGAAGGGAAGCAAAGCAAGGCAGCTTACTCTTGTTCCCCACCCCTTCTCTGAACACACATCAGAAGAAACAAGTTGAGTGTGAACTACAGCAAATTAGAGTACATTCACTTTAAGGTGTTTAGTTCATATCTGTACCCACTTTTTCATGATTCTGGTCTTCAAACCCACAGTGCAAGACACAGGGGGTGGAGGCTGGGTGTGTGCTTGGGCAAGACAAGTTCCCAACCCTTAACAATTCAGTTTCACCTTCTTTCCAGGTTCTGTCCCTGCCTCTGAAGTCATTTCTCTTCTTTCCTCCCCTCTTCTACTCCATGTCTTCTTTCTTCTCTCTTTTTTTAATAATTTTTTAAATGTTTATTTATTTATTCACTTTATAAGCCCCTCTTTCTTAGAACCTGACAAGGAGAGCTCTGAACTACGTCTCCTGCATTGACCCCTCTCAGGAACCTCTGCAGACATCTTCTGATCAGAAATCAGCTGTTGTCTCATTTCCTTTGAGGAACTGATGCATAAGACTGCATTCTACAATACCTCTCCCCTTCCTCCAGCTATTATATTTTTTGTTCCCTCATTTATAGTGTTCTGCCAGCCTTGGGTGGGGAGGGGGTTGACACAGATGTCCTGTTTCAGACTGAGCACTCAACAGTCACTTACTCTTAGCACTTTGACAATTATGAGTCTCTGCATTAACTGTTGCCCATTACAGAAGGAAGTTTCTGTGATTAGCATATTTTGAAAATTTTAATCTCCAAGATGATGATTTAGGAAATGATTGATTCATTAGAACAGAGTCTTTGTGAATTAAATTAATACCCTTGTGAAAAAAAAATTCTAGAGAGCTAGCTCTCCATTGTTATCATGTGAAGACAGAAAGAAGACATGTGAACTAGGCAGCTACCCCTCACCAGACACATGTTCAATTTGAGCTTGGATTTCAAGCCTTTAGAACTGATGAGAAATCTACTTCTTTTGCTTATAAACTACCCACTTAATTTTTATTATTACAGCCTGCCATTTGACCCTATTCTGGTCAGTTTCAGGGACTTCTTGAAGACTTAAATTGTTTACTTCCTGGATTTTAAGATCAGAAAGGAATGTTCAATGTACTCTAGAACTTCCCAGTCTTAAGAAGCTTACCTCTAAGATCAAATGCTTTATCTCAGAAGAAATTGCTACACAACATAGCCCAAATAGACTAGGAAAGTTTCAATGCTAAATTGCCCATTTTTCTTTCTACCTCATCTATTTTCCTATGAGAGGTTTCTTTAGCCTTCTTTTCTTCTAGGTAGAGAGAGCAGATTTGAAATTATTGAAGTCCATGGATTTCTCCAAATAGAGAGTCTGTTTGCTTACTTGTTTGTGGTAAACTCTTAGGGTAACTGGCTACCCAAATGGTCCTTCTCTATTGCAGGTTCATCTCATCCTAAGTGTTAGCAATTCCTCTAGGTTCTGCCCAACAGTTAGTTAGCAACAGTCAGGTATGAGCCTGGCTCTCATATAAAGACTGGACTGTTCAGCTTTTCTCTCTCCCTCTCCCTCTCCCTCTCTTTTCCCTATATGTCCCTGGCTGGTTTCTTCCTCTCTTACTCTTTCTTCTCTATCTATCCTTCTCTATCCCTGTTTTCCTGCCTTTACCCCTTTCCAGGTCCCTGCTCCCCTCCCTGGCTCCCTTACCCCAATAAGCTTCCTCTTGTACTTGGCCTGTCCTATGGTTTGATTGTTCAGGAGGACACCTTGCCAGGGCCCACTGAGGTACATCCTCCTGCATTATTACTCCATGGTTCATAAAACAAAACACTGGGATTGGTATAAAACACCATCTAAATTCATTTGGGATCCCCATAAGCCCCAATGCATGTGTGTGTGTGTGTGCACGCGCACACACACACACACACACACACACACACACACTTGCCAGAAACAACACAGGCAGTCATTCAGAAAAATAAACTGTTCCATCTTCCTCGAAGGTGCACATTTCAAATCTGTTTATGAACATCTATAAGAAGTTAAGCTTTAAATGTACAATCTGATCTTTTAAATTTTTGTATTTCCCCAATTTATCTCATCACAGAACCACATATGTAAGAGGTAATACTTCTCTTTCAGACATTTTTGTCCATGGATGTGTACATGCACATATATACACACATTTGGAAGGTAATCAGCATCACAGGTTTAGTGGACTTGATTTCTAAAAGAACATCTTCTGACTGACTGTTCTTCTTTTCTGCCGGACTTCAGTTTATCTAAACAAAGGGAATCTCTGCACCAAGAAGAGTGATTTAAGAGAAGGCATTGGCTAGAAGAGTGAGAGTTCCACTTCTCAAGATCTTTCACTCCCAGAATGCAGAGGCAAAGGACAACAGTACCTAGACAGACATACTTCTCCTTGTAAGGAACTCCTAATGAGCTGCCACTGTTTCCTTCTTTCTACTCAGAGTGTTTCCCACGAAAGCCTGGCCTGGCCTGTGTCACTATGTAGTGCTTGGCAACCTTTTTGCTTATTCTTCCCAAGTGCTAAGATTATAGTCAGGAGCCCCACATCTGGCTCTCCTCCTACTCTGGTCCTTTGATACATGTAGGAAACAAATCACTAAACATCTCACATGAGCAGTTAAAAAAAAAGAAACAGATTCCTACACAAAGTAGTGTGGTTTTTTTTCACATCATAGGAGCCCAGCTTCAAATGTAGCAGATGTCATGCATCTGGGCCTGGGCAGAGGGGCCCAGCTGCTAAGCAGAGCAAGGCTCTGAGCAGCAGCTTCCTCTCTGGGCAGCTGCCCTGGCTGTGCCCCAGGTCTGGGCAACCTTCCAGATGAGTCTTAGCTCCTCAGCTTCAAACTTGTCCCTGGTCTCTCCATCTGTCTGATGGGCCTGTCAGAGCTCAGAAGTGGTTTGGACACTGCATGTATACAGATATTATTCAAAGGTGATATATATTTGGCTTGAAGTACACTAGAAACTTTAATACATTCTCTGTTACCTTTATAACTTTTTACCACGTATTACTTAATATCCTCATTCTCCATAATAAATCAGATGATAGATATTAGACAATGAAGAAAAAGGATTTAAGCTCACAATGCTCTGGCTTCAGTCTCCTATTGGTGGTATTACAGGGGAGCCACACCATTCCCAGCCAGTTTTCATTGTTGTTAAGCAAGAGGAAACAGCCATAACTTTACTGCTGGTTTCGTGTTGTGACATTTTCACTCTTCATTGAAACAGTTCTTTTATATCTCCCTTTCTTCAAATATAGACACACCAACAAAGTAATGTTTCTAAAATTTATCTTCAATAAAGTAAACTGAATAATAAAAACAGATATTAGTTTTATAAATTTTATACTCATCAATTAGTAAAGATATTAGTAATAACTAATGCAATATCTACAGGTAATATAAAATTTCATCCATAAAACTCAGGCATTTATATACAAAAGTATAATTTTACCAATCTGTTACATCTACAGTTGAATTTCTATGCAAACCAAGTCATGTAATAAAGAGTAGGTGCATATTTTTAAAACCCCAGTGTATCTAGTACACAGTATAATGTTTTTGGATAATTAAGGTAGGGATAGTGTACTTTATAATGAAATTTTTTTAAAAAAAATGAAATCTAGTTCTACAAAATACCATGTGAAAAATGATCCTGGAGCTACTGCAGTCATTATGGACATGTGGGAGAGCAAGCAACTCCTTTTTACGTGCTGGAAGAACAAATGGACATGTACATGAAGACCGATATATTTGTTTCAGTTGATACAGATTCTATGGAACTAGCCAATATGTCTAATGGTTATGTTCTGACATTAGGCAGAGTTTCCATCTGTGAGGTGTGTCCTCCCAAATATTCTTATGTTTCTTTTTGATATCTCCTATGATCTTGCAGTACCTGGAGGCTTTTGCCTCATTTTAATGAAAATATGTAAGGTGACTTCATAATAACTGTTACAAGGAAGTGAAATTTTAAGTGTTAGCTATTAATGTCTAAGGAAATTCTGTGCAAACACTTAGTTCATTTCAAATTTTATATCAATTATTTAAAATCAACATAATTGCTATAGCAATAACCTATTACAAAGAATCAACTATTTTTAAAACAACTTATTTTAGGATAGAGTTCTCAAATCATAAATAAGTGAGCAAAAAGAGGTGGCTATTTGAATTATTTAAACTTTTCAAAACTAAAATCTTTTTACTTGTTCAGTGATTAGATATAAATAAATCAGTTTCCAATCCAGACCAGACGTCTTCATTTAAAGGCCATTCACATTCACTTTATTCATTTAAAGGCTGCTGAACTTTACCACAGGAAAGTAATTAAGGGTAATAATAATCATAGTTTCTGACAAAAGATATAAAAAAGACATTTTGTATCTTATTTAAATGAACAAGACAAAAATGGAATGACAGTGAATTTAGCTTTTTAGATAGTAAAGAAATATATGGCATTGTCAAAACATCTATTTCTAGATATATAACATTTGTAAAATTAAACATAAAATATTGTGCAGTGTTATCTAAAGACATCTTGCAAATATGACATAGAAACAGATAAATAAGTACAAGGAGTGTTTCCTTTGCTGTACATAATGACATAAATGTGTGAAATCCTCCCTTTGGAAGCAACTATTCTCTGATCCTCGTGTTTCAAGAACTCTTAGCTTTAAAGGTAATCTGATAGCTTTAGATTACAGAGATGAAAAAAGAAGGGGGTGATCATAGAAAAAGGAGGTAAAAGAAAAAAGAAGCAATAAAAACACCGAGGATAGTCACTGAGTGTGGTCATTTGGTTATAGTGTTATAACACCATAATAGAAACCAGACTTTTGGATTCTACTGAAATCTACCATTTATAAGCAGTATTAAGTGATATTTACTAAAATATTTTTAATTTTTTAAATTGGAGCATGATACTGAGTTTTTGAGATATTTATTTTTTCATTCACTTATTTATTATGTTAGTGTGCAGGTTGTGTTTGCCGGAGTCTATGTGTACTAGGTGCATACAGACCCTTGTGCAGGCAACAGAGAACATTGGCTCCACAGGACAGGAGAGCAGGAAACCTGTTTCTAGGCTCTGCAGGAGCAGCATATATTGTGAAATACTGAGCCATTTCTCCAGCCTCAATACTGATTTCTAAAAGTCCTTAATATTCTATGGTTAAAAAAAAATCTAAAAAATGAAATATATTTATATATAAACAAAAGATAAGATATACATGAGCTTATCATCTACATACTACACAATTATGTATGCATTCATTTGTATCTTAATATTCACATAAGTATGCTTTTTAATTTATTATATTTTACAAGTCATGTATGCATGTGCAAAACTGTGAACCAGACCTGGTGGCTCATGTCTGTAATTCTATTACTTGGGAAGCTTCAGCCAAGAATTGTCAAGAGTTTCAGGCAAGTTTGGATTATCATGTAAGATCCTGTCTATAAAACAATATACATAATTGCTCACATATTTTATATTAAATGAATGACATACTTATGTGTTATATTAAAAAAAAGATGCTATAGACTTTAAAGCCAAGAGAATCTTAGTGAATTATTTCTCTTTGTTAGAAGAGAACACTGATATTCAGTAAAGTCAAGAAATTAGCACATACTTACATTGAAATCAGATGGTTCTTAACCCAGCCCTATGTTTTTGCCAAATTCTATAAAAAATAAAGTCACCCTGGAATGATAAATTGTCCATAAGATGTGACATCAAACCCTTGAAGTATATACACAGGTGATAGATACTTTAATATCTCAGTTAGCATCAGAGTTTTTGTTTACAATCAAAGGAAAAATAAACAAAAATATTTTTAAAATGCTGAAATCTTGAATAGCATCAACATTGTAAATGTCAAGTGGGTATTTTCATGAACCATGCGAAAACATGATCAGTGAAGTTTGTGGTGTTGAATACAGTCAGGGGATGCAGATGGGAGATGGGGACTGAGTATTAGAGAGAGCAGAGGCCTAACTGAGCCTGAAGATAAGCACAAAGAAACACTATAGAAATCAGTCTTTTTTTAAATTTATTTATTTATTATATGTAAGTACACTGTAGCTGTCTTCAGACACTCAAGAAGAGGGAGTCAGATCTTGTTATGGATGGTTGTGAGCCACCATGTGGTTGCTGGAATCTGAACCCAAGACCTTCGGAAGAGCAGTCAGTGCTCTCAACTGCTGAGCCATCTCTCCAGCCCTGAAACCAGTCTTTATCTTTGTGTTTCAGCAATTACTTGTAGAAAGAGAAAACATTTTTCTCGTTAAAAAAAAAGAAAAAGCCAATTAGCAATTTTCTTTTTTTTTAATCAATATCTCCAAAAATTTTTGTGAAAAGGTTTTTTTTAAAAAAATGGGACATAGCTGAATAAATCAAAAGCATTTTATTTTAGAAATATTAAGAAAAGCTGTGATCACTGAGCATTTTCTTTGAGATGGGCGTAACTGAACATTCGAGATGACTTTATCCCCTCTACCTTTGAAACCACTCCTTCAGGATTATCATCCCCATTTTGCAGCCAGGAATACGAAGACCTGAAGATGTTAATGTGTCCATGACTGTAAAGGCACTAAGAGCTGGATTGTCACTCCAAAGTGACATTCTAGCAATGAAATTATATATCAGTGTTAAAAAATTTTTTTGTTATTTTGGGCATAATAATTATTTGTTTCATTCTGAACAACCACATGCTTTCGAAGGCATCCAGTATCTTTGCCTTTGAGACACTAAATGCCAATATCAGTATCCTAGCTCTGTGAAACCTAAAATTTCTTCATGTTTCCAGATTCCCAGTTGACATGGCTAATCTCCATATCCAAAACATGGTTTTAAAAAGAACAGTTAAAGAAACTAAATGAATTCCAGAAACATAAAGTTTCTATGAAATTTAATATTTTCCCAATTTTTACAGATAATTTGTAGATGAAAATACTATTAATAAAGAACAGGGAGTGCTGGGTTTGTAATAAGTTTTAATTTTAATTTTTGTGTATACATAACATCTATCTTATATTGGAAAATTTGTTGACATTTTCATCCCTGGCTATAAAGAAATATGATAGGGTGGAGGTCTGGAGAGATAAGAGACAGAAAATACAATTATCATTTCCTTATAGTATATTTAAGAAAATAATCTGTAGAACTAGTGGTTCAGTAAGAAAAGGTTCAGGTCTGATACTCTGGAACTCACATGCTGGAAAGCATAAATTGACTCCCAGTAATTGTCTTCTGACCTTCAAGTATGAGCTTTGGCATACACACACACACACTAAATGTAAAAATATTAAAGTTTTACCTCCATGTGAGTTATTGATCAGTAGGACCCCAGAGGCACTAAAAACAATACAGGATATTGCCATTGCTCTTATGATCCACTGTAACTATATGGTAAAACCCCTTTGCTTAAAAAATCACATACTTTAGATGCAAGACACAAAACCTCAATCAAATGGACCCAGAGTCTCTCTGATGAATGACCTTCATAATTCTGGAAGGTTCTCTGAAAGCTGGTAGGAGAGGAGAGCATCAATGATCTTATTCATCATGGACCCTGCATGATACAATATGTCTGACAAATGTGTCCATTTGTTACAATAGTGACAAGGCTACTTATGATATTAATCAACTCTTCTCTTGATTTGATATAAGGTATTCTTCATAAAAGTAAATTCATGCCTGATACGGTAAACATGCTCGAAACTCATGGCCTAGGTAAGATGTTGACCTTATGGGAGAAGAATTGATATTGTTTGTCTAAATGTCTAAGTTATAAAATGCCTTCTAAATATTTATAGGTTGGTGCTGCTCCCAACCTTAGACAGAGAAGCTTCTTAATTATTCAGCTAGTAGTAGTTAATACAGAGAAACATTACTGTACAAAGTGTGGAGAATAATGGACTGTAAGTGCTCAGCTATAAATGGGACATCTGTATCAACTTCCAACTCAAAACTCAAGGAACTTCACTGAAGAGGGAAAGAATATAAGAGTCATAGGATGTGGAGGGATGGTATGAAAAACTGTCTTCTGGGCTGTTGCACACAAGAACCCAGTACAGCAGTCATTACCCATGCAAGATTTATAGATAAAAACAATCCAGTTAAATATTCCAGCACGGTGCAGGGCAGGAATCCTAAAACCCTACCCCTAGCTGAGGAACTACTTAGCAATTGATGACTGCTGAAGGACAGAAAGGCATTTTTCTTTAAGAGTGTGGCAGTACTTGGAGTTGGCGATCTAAAAAATAAATGATAAAAGAAGAATATAAAGGTGGAAGGTAGATGTTATGGGGTAGTTCTGTGAGGAGTTGGAGGATGGGAAATGAAGAGTGGATACGATTCAGATGCAATGAATAAATGCACAACATTTTCAACGACTAAATAACGAAAAAAAAGATGAAAAGAAAATCATGTTCCTAGAACTTAATTTTTGAGCAAAAGCTTTATTTGAGCTTTTCCCCACCATGTTGCAGCTGTATTTAAATTGTATATGGCTATTCAAGTGGGTTGTCTTATTGAGATTTGAAATGCAATTTGGGGCCATAGTAAAAAGGAAACCAAACTATCACTTCAGTGCTAAAATTAAAAGAGAATGCATATCTGGAAGCAGTTACATTTAGCATGTGAGAGGAGTACTTTGTACAATGACTATTCTGATAAATATTTATAGTAAGTGTACAGGCAACCATGGAGTTTGCTTGGCCAGCTGCCTTGAAAGGCATGCATCATAGGTTTTTCAGGTTAGAGTCCATGACTCCTGGAGCACAATGTGCCTTCCAGTTCCTGAGAGACTAATGCACTCCCTCGGGCAGGGAAGTATCCAGGCCTCTTTGTTTCCCTTGGAAGTCTAAGAAACAAGAAAGTTTGACAGGACAATTGGTTGTAGATATTAATCTTGTGTACCCTGTATAGCTTGCAAATGTCATTGTACCCTAGCAACTACCACTTTATTGATCCTGGCAACTGCCATCATATTCTGTTTCTGATAAAGGTATAAAAAGTCTGGTTGCTCTCAATAAAATTGCCATGGCCTCAGTAGTGCTGTAGCTACTCCAACCTAGCCTGATATAACTCCTTGAGGCCATATCAGGTGACCTTGGGCTGGAGTAAGCATGGGTGCTTACATAAGGGTGATGCTTAATTTCAGTTGTCAATTTAATGAGACTTGGAGTTATCTAGGAAATAGTCATTTCTATAAGTGATTATCTTGATAAGTTATTGAGTTTGGAAGACCTGCTCACTGTGTGTGGCACCTTTCCCTGGATGGAGATCCTGGACTGTATGAAAAAAGAAGAAAGTAAGCTGAGAACAAACATTTATGACTTTCTCTTCACTGCAGATGCAATGTCACCAGCTAAATCAACCCCTTCCTGTGACTTTTCCACAAGCCAAAATCAATCCTTCCTTTCTTAAATTGCTTTTATCAAAGTCTTTTATCACAGTGGCTAGAAAGGTAACTAAGACAGTACCTAATTCAAAAAGGAAAGAATAAAATCAGAAGATGTAGGAGATATCCAGACTGAATAGGGAACTATCCAAGACACAAAGATGCATGCCCAATAGGAGATGCTGAAGCTGTGGTGGAGGCATGGTCAGTGGTGCTAAATGCTACCCAGGATGAAACTGAAAGAGGGAAACTCTTCTAGAGTTTAATAAGGCCTCCCTGAAACTAAAAGACAGCAAACTGAAGACAGCTCCAGGATGTAGTCAACCTTTAAAAGTCTAACTCTTAAAAATTTATTAGAAAAGTAGTTATTTCCTAGAATAAGGGAAACTTAAGTAGGTTTAAGCATAACAGGCAAAGTGTTAGGAAATAAACACATGGTCGGTGTGATGGCTCAGTGAGTAAAGTTGCCTTCTAATAAGCCTGATGACCGGAGCTCAAACCCAGAATCTACATGGTGGAAGGAGAAGATTGACTCCTTCAAACTATCATCTAACGTCCACAAGCATGCTGTGACAGGAGCATAAACACACACACACACACACACACACACACACACACACACACAGAGAGAGAGAGAGAGAGAGAGAGACAGAGAGACAGAGAGACAGAGAGACAGAGAGACAGAGACAGAGACAGAGAGAATGAACGCAAATAAATCCAATAAAAAAATTTAAAGAGAAATTGATGCATTAAAAATTGTTTTCACTGAAAGTATTTAAGAAGAAGCTTCTGGGGGATTTACCTGAATGTGAAAGAGTTATGAAAAATCCAGGTAGGGAGTTCTCGTCTATGAAATAAATGTGAGTAGATTTTATGGAGAGACAAGTCTAATTTTTAAATAATTTTCTACATTTTCTATATACGTTTGGCTACAGGAGTGGATTTTAACTACTTCTAATTATATTGGAGGAAGACTTTCGCAGATTCCCATTGTCTAGTGGGCAATACCCCTTCCTAGGTGTAGAAAACTGAACTCACAGCAAGCAGCCACTTCAGAGGATGGGCTCTGCCTGTAAGTTTATGTGTAATAGATGCTTTATTCTTCAGTCTCCTAAGCTAGAGCAGAGGATGTGGCTGGTTAGTAGGCGGAGGCAGTGCAGATGTGTGTATAGATATCTGTGTGTTGTCTCACATCCGCTTCCTCTTTTGAGCTGACAGTTGAATGAGAACACAGAGAAAGTCACAGTCTGTGATATGAAACTATCGCACTGTCCTCATCTCTAGCACCACTCCTGAGAAAGGTTCAGCCCTGTTTTGAGAACTTTCTTACCTCTGGTAAGTGTAGGTTTTACTTTGGTTTCATGGTGGAGCTGATATAGAATTATGGATAGTTGTAGAGAAAAGGATATGGGTCAGGGGAAAAAATCTGGCTTCTAAGTTAAGAGATTTATCAGGAGAAAAACTTTCATGTCTGACCCTGTCTCTACAGTCTCATCATTGGAACTGTTGAGCAGAGATGCCTCTTTCCATCCTCCTGGTACCAGATATTATTGTTCTGGGATTATGAATTGTGGCCTTTTTGATGAACTGAATTGCTATTCACAAAATTCCTTTTTTCTCATGAGAGTTCTTAGCATCTTGCTGAACTCAGATGTGTGGTCATTTAATTCTATTTTCGATTATGAAAAGTTGTGAACAAGAGAAGTTTCCTGGTTTAATGACAGGTCCTGTTTAGTGCCCTTAATCTCTGAATTTGAGAATATACAAATCTGGCCTGACTTTTCTCTCAGTTTTTCTTTGGAATCTTCAGCAAAAGATGTGGAGATAAAGTGTTGTGAAGTATGTAGAACCTACTATGTAGGAAAATTTGCACAGTTGGACAATGACAGGCCAAATTTACTAAAGGCCCATGGTCCACATTTTATGAAGACAAGAGTTTTGCCTTGTATCTCATTTAAATATGTTGACCTCTCAGTGACCTACATAATATTGAGGCTGGAGTCTCCAACACCCTTTGTTTCAAGGTAGCTATCTATCTGTATTCTGGAGAGGGATGAGGCATGAAAATATCATTCACACTGGGGTTTTCCCACAACCCAACTTTATCTGTAGGTAGAAGAGTCAATGTAGGGATTTAGGGCAGAGCCTCATCAAGATAAAAGTATACTGTAAACATGGTTTAGTAAGATAATAAGCATTTGAAAACAATGCCCAAAGAAATATTTGTGATTTTGTCCTTAATTGGAGGTTTTATACAATTCATGAGGAATTAGAGGTTGGAAGCTTGCAAATTGGGTGCACAAGTTTCTGATTGAGCAGATGTTCAGCTTGAGTGATAAGAGTCATGGATCTGCAGTCTCCTATATCATGAACATTGGTAAAAAGAGCTCAAAAGGCCAGGTTTATTGGTTGTCTTCTACAGAGAATGTTGTCATAGATAGCAAAATAAAGCTATAGTAGGAGCGATAGAAAAAGAGCCAACAAACATAGGCACTCAGGCCATTTAGAGGCTATTTATAACCAGACTTATAATATTCTCTTAACTCTTTGATCCTCTAAAAGTTAAGATATTTTCTAGGATGAAGTATTATATAGTGATGTGGGGAGACTTTTAGGTTCAAAGTCTGAAATTCAGATTCTAATAGAAAGTTTGGTCTTGGCTCATGTCTTGGTTTCATGTCATGACTCAAGCTTCACTCTGAATGGCAGCAGGGAAAAGATGCAAGCATTTCTTTCTACGTATAGACTCACAACTGTCTAATTTCCACTTAAAGGTCAAGGAAAGTGACTAACCCAAAAGTCACAGCCCTATGCTCAGCCCATACCCAGGCCCAGTGAGAATGGCCAAAACACAGATTTGGGCTGAGGAGAGAATTCTGTCAAATAAGCTGAGGGATGAGACGAGTATATGTATCTACTGTGTAATAAAAGGGAGAAATGAGAACAGGAATAAAATAACTCCATGACCATGAAAACAAGACACTGAATTAATGATAGCAATACACAGAGATCACTCAGTACTCAAGAAATCTCTTCACTTATCCTAAACAAGTCCAGATAAAGCCATTTGTAATTAGCCATGATGAGCTATTTTCTTATTCCTGACACCTTTTAGCCTGCCCATGTATTTTTAATGGCATCTCTCACACACCAACAACACAGTATGACTTGATGCAAATATATGACTTTAATATCTCCCATAGTCATTTATAAACCTTCCAGAAAACTCACTCATATCTGAATCTTCAAAGGGAATGACAGGAAAAGAACTTAGATGATTTACTTTCAGTGTTTAGCTAAACTCGTTTTTGGGGAAATGGCATTAAAAAAGGAATGGGAAAGGAGTTACTGTTAAAGGCAAGCTTCAACACCACAGGATAAACTGAGGAGGGCTGAGTGTAGAGTCGGTGACTGGGGGCTGGTGCTGATAGCAACAGGTTCTGATAGCAACCAACAGAGGCTGCTGCTGCTGACAGCCAGCAACTAGAGAAAAGAAAGAGGGGGGAAAATCATACACATGCATGCACACACGCACACACATACACACACACACACACACACTGAGTGGATGAAGCAAGAAAAACTGCAACAACTTAATGTATATATTTGGATATATATTAAGTTATATATATGAATATATATGTATTCATATATATGTATGTGTATATATACAATTATACATACATATATACACACACACATTCACTCACTGGGTGGATGGACCAAAGCTTCAACCAACTTTACATATATACAGATATATATATATATATATATATATACACACATATACAAATATACACATACATATATACACATATATATATTTGGTGGATAGAGCAAACTCCAACAAGCTAGCTCCAACAACTTTATTTTTTCTCTTAGCCTTTTTATAATGTTTAAGCCAAAGTTCTCTATGTAAGAAAAAGATTACATCATAGTCACAAGTTATATAATCTCTAAAAAGAATCACCACAAAAACATATTCTTCAAAATAGATTAAAATCATTAAACAAAAGGAAATTACAACAGGATTGTTGATTATGTCTTTTTCTTTTGAAACTCATACCTAGCTAAATATTTTCAAGCTAACCTTCTTTCTACAAGTTTATCATAACCACAAAGCAATAATTTTTGTCATGATTATTAAGATTTAAGCAAGCATGTCTATAGTAGCAAGTTTTTTTTCTATGCTTAGCTGACAATCTGTATTTACCAAGAAACAGATCATCATCCATCTTATGTCCTTTTTTTGAAGTCTTGTTCAGCTAAGATGGCTAATCATCTTACACTCAGAATTATTTACTCTTTATTCATTTCCTTGTCTTTTCCTTGTGTAAAGCAAAACATATGGCCATATCCTTAGATCACAAGATCCAGGAACTCAGACCCAGCCTAGAATGAATGTTTTCTTTGATTATTAACTTGTCCCTAGCCTATTTTTCTCTTCCAAGTACAATTATGTGCTTATAATACATGAAGGCTCACTGTACTCCTTTTTTTAACTTATGCAGCCCTCACTGTACTTCAAGGGAGGGAGCATGTTCTGCTCTTAATTCTAACTTTATTATATGTTTCTGGCAAAACAACTTAAACCATCTCCTTAAACTTTCTATCAACTACTCAAACTTCCTAAAACTATTTAAATCACGCCAGGATTTCTGTACAATCATTAATTCATCTAAACAATATTGTTCTATATTTATGATGATCTGCAGGAAAATTGCCCAATAGAGTGGACTATCACCCAGGAAGTAGTCATACCAGGCTACAGGCAGTGAGAGTCTCCCCACATCCAATCACACCAAGCTGAATATACAAGGACTATAACAATGACAAATATGAGAAGGCACATCAGTAGCAAGAAGCAATCCTGGGATGAAGCCCTGGGGCCATGCCTATCCAAGGTATACTCATAGCAACTGTGCAAAATGGTGTGCTATCTCCAGGAAGCTCACTTGCCCAGTCCACTATGTTACTTTTCTTAGTTTCTACTATTTACTAAATAATACTAACTTTTTATTTTATTTTTTTAATTTACTAAGTAACATTTTTCTACCTCCTGAAACAAAGACTGAAGGGCTGTAAATCATGAAAAAAGAAAGGCAAATAAGTTACATTGTGTAGCTTCTACTATTTACTAAATAACATCCTTTTCTTCTTTTCCCTGAAGCAGAGACTAAAGTGCTCCCTTAGGTCAGAAATGTCTCAGAGTGCTTCAACATCATAAAAATAAGTTTTGATCTAAGCTGGCCAGTGGTGGCGCACGCCTTTAATCCCAGCTCTTGGGAGGCAGAGGCAGGCGGATTTCTGAGTTCGAGGCCAGCCTGGTCTACAGAGTGAGTTCCAGGCCAGTCAGGGCTACACAGAGAAACCCTGTCTCGAAAAACCAAAGTGTTGATCTAATGATCTTCCTAGAGCCACACTGACGATTAGAAACCAGAAATTAGAAAGTTACCACTGATCTAAAAGGAGTATAACAGCCTGTTACAGGTTTTTGATACATAAGTTTGAATAGGGTCAACCTGACTTGAAGCTAAATTTGCCCTGTCCACAGAGAAATGTTGTCTGGGATTTCCCCAGACTTCTGAATTGGTAATACTATGCCTGGGCTAAGGATGCAGAAGTTCTGTTGGGCCACATCATGGAAACTCTATTTCCTTTTTCTGTTTTCTTACTCTTGATCTCACTCTCAGTCCCAATTCACAGGTACTGCTTGAGGCATAAGTGACCTACAACAGAGAAGAGAAGCCTGTCTGGTCTGTTGGTCAAAGAAGGTCCAGAGCACTGAAGACTGATCTAGAACCTGAAAGTGGTAGGAAGAACACTGTGTGATAAAAGGAAGAAAGAACACATTTGCGATACAAACTTGTGAGTTCTATTTTCTATTCTCCTTTCTCTCCCTTCCTCCTTCCATCCCTCCATCCCTCATTCCTCCCTCCTTCCCTCATCTTTCCTTATCCTTTCTTATCTCTGTCTAGTTTTTTTTACTCTAAAATGAGTGTCCAGGATTAGATTCCTCTCTGGTCCCTCTGGACATTATGTAAGGATAGGCACTATTGAAGTGGAGAATGATTTAATGGGTAAATTCATGAGGGTCTGAATTCAGATCCCCAGTACTCATGTAAAGCTACAGGTGGTGGTGCCATCTGTTACTAATGCTGAAGTAGTGGAGATAAAAGAATCCCAAGAAAATCAGTGTATCCTAAATTTAGTAAGAGACTATTTCAGAGAATGATAGGGGAAGATACCAAATATAGACCTTTGGCCTTTATGGTTGCACATATGGGTGCATGCATATGTAAATATAACACAAACAAATAAATAGAAAATAATAAGGGATTAATTTCCTCACAGTTCATCTCTGCCTAATATGAACACTTCTCTTTAACATCCTGATATGATACACTCTAGTGTATTCTAATGACCATTCCGTTGTCTCCCTTTTTTGAGACTGGCTTATATTGAGAGAAAATTAATAACAACCTTGCATGCTATTTATTAAATAATACCTAATTTTAATCTTCAATAAACCAAAATGTGTGGCAATTATCAGCTTACATATTGAAAACACTTAGATACAAAGAGGTTGAATAGTTTTGCCAAAACCCCACATGTGTAAGTGGACAGACTATGACTTTAAACAGGGATGCTCTAATTCCAAGGCCCGAGCTCTGCCTACATTTTTTTTTCTTTCCCTGAGTTTCTAAATAAAGCTATGAAGAAAAAGAAACATTGCCCATGTTACTGGGAGTTTAAAAATATCCCTACACTGAACCACATATAAGCAGAGGTATTAATTGTCAGTTTCTCAGTGGGAGGCCCATTTGTTACATTTAAATATTAAGATAGGTGGGGGAAAACTGGGAGGAGTAGAGGGAGGAGAAATTGTAATCAAGATATATTATATGAAAAAGGTCTATTTTCAACACATGAAAAAAAAGGAGGAGGAAGAGGAGGAAAAGAAGGAGGAAGGGAGAGGGCCGAGGAAGAGTCAGCAGCAGCCTATTTGGCACATTGTTAATATATCACATCCCAGAGAAATGCATCAACCACAATTTCCAGTTTTAAATAAAAATAAACTATTCCAAAAAAGATCTAGCAATTCAGTAACTAGGCCTGTGCTGAGCCTGGCCACCGGGCTGTGACTATTAACTTTTTATATTCAGCGCTTTTCTATAGTCACTGCTAAATATTCTAATTCTACAATCTGAAAGCAATCAAGACTTTCATGTAACCCCAAATTGGACCTTGTTGGAAAATTGACCTGCAAGCCCGAGGGCGGTTAGTCTGCTTCCAGATCACCAAGATGGAATCAAGTGGAAAACTATGCTGGTAACACAAAGCAATACTTTTTTTTTGCTGTGATTATCACATAGCTCAGTACAAAATGTGTTAGTTTTATGCTTTTTCTACTCCACCAGATTATAAAATAGACAACTGAACAGCATATAAAGCAGAGAATTTACTAAAATAATCTTGTGTTTTATGAAATGCGGCATGACACGGTGAGAGGGAGTACCTGCCAAGGTGTCCCCCTGAACAATCAAGTCATATGGCAGGCCTAGTACAGAAGGAAGTTTATTGGAAGGGAACTGAGCAGAATGGAGACCTGGAAATGAGTAGACGCAGAGAAGAGGAGAGAAGAAGAGAGGAAGAGAAGCTTTGGACTTAGAGAGAGAGCAGATCCTAGAGAAATTGCTAACAACTCACAACTCTCTCCTTTCCTTCATCCAAGATTGTATATCTGCAGATACTTGGATGACAGTAGGCTATTATACTACTCCAGCATTTGTGTAAAGACTGTACAACAAGAAGTCAAACCAATGCAAGCTTAAATCCAAGCCCTTTTAATACTTAAATACATGTCCTTGAATAAGACATTCTCTGAGCTTCAGATGCTAATGATTAGCTCTAAGGTATTGGTTAGAATTAAGTAAAGTATTTTATAGGACATATTTGTGGATAAACATTAGGTGCTCTACACAAATCAGTTATTACTAGTCCCTGCTTCTTTGATTCACCATGTCAGTGTATTTTGACACCGCAGCTGAATCTTCTAGAACATGAACTAGCAATGTAGTAGAAAGTAGACAATGTTCTCAATTCAGCAATAATGACACTTTCTCAACAGTTTCTTCACTACTGCTACAGGTATTTGATAATATTTTATTAGAAGATACTCACAAGTCTTAAACAATCCTGTGATCTTAAGCCACGGATGTGACTTCATCCCTACTTCTATAAACTCTTCACAGAACAAAGAACATCCTCTCTTACTCTATTTGGTTGTAGTTAACACCAGATCTCCTGGTAGGTTATGGAAAATAACTCAAGAAAAAAATTCTAGAGAAATGTCTAGTCTTTGGGGAAATTCAGACAAGAAGTAAGTAGATAGTATGTGGCACTTTTCTTAAATTATTGGTAAAAACGAAAGAAAAAAATATACATCTTGCCACCTTCTCTCTCAACATTGGGCACAGTACAGCCAATGTTATAATAAATTAGCATCAAGGAAGGTAGCAGTCAGAGTTCAGAGAAAGTTTTGAGTAGGAAATGAAAAATTAGAATGGGAAATGATTTTCTAAAGATAGCATAGTTTGCTAGTTTGAACTCTAAAATTTAATCAGACTTGAGTTACCCTTATGGTGTATTAACTAGAGCACAGAAAGATGGTCCCATATAGCATCCTTTCACTACAAGATAGGTAATATACACACAGAAGATTTGAAGTCATGGAGAAAGGCAGGTGGGTCTGTACCTCTTCTATGATGTATACTAGTTGAGGGAAATTTCCCAGCACCAGTATGAGTCTTGATCTTCAGCAGGTACAATATTTGCTAAATTATCTACATTAAAAGCATTATACCTGTCATGGAGTAGATCTTACAAAGAGTGGTCCAATTAACACAGACATGCTATATACTTTTTTAATATGAGAGAAGCATACATACTGGTTGCCAGAAACTGATCAGAGAAATGATGTGAATATGAATGGTAACTCATAATTTTTACCTTTCACTTAGTAGTAGTATTTTCATTATCATTGTGTATGTGTATGGTGTGTGTCGGGGGGAGGTCAGAGAGCAACTTTCAAGAGTCAGTTTTCTCCTCCAACCTTGGATTCCAGTGATTGAATTCAGGTTGTCAAGCTTGTGTAGCAGGCGTTCTGACCAGGTTCCGTTATATTGTGGGAATAGACTTTTGTCTGATGACCATTGTTGTTACTAGAACATTTGGAGAAAGTATTTCTATCCCTATCTCTCTATTAGCCTCCCTCCAAAAACCTCCAAAGCTGTATCTTGCCATCTCTGTACCCATCTGTCATTTCTCTGTAGTATACTCACTGCTGGTGTATTTATCTGATATCATTTGCCACATCCTTCAGATTTCCAGAAACAGAACTTAGTTTCTTATCTCTCAACAGTATATTCATCCTTTTACTATGAACCAAACCCCTTATTTATTTCTGTTTCCCAGTATTGCTACCCATTTTCACAATAGTTATGCTTTATGAGCTATGATGACCGAAACATGACAAAGATTGGGGAAATTTACTTTCTATTTTAATTTCCACACCAAGACCCACATTTTGGAAGATTAATTCCTTTGCATCTTCTCTCTTGAGATCATGGGGGAGAGAGGGTGCAGGAGTGTGTTCACACAAACATGCACGAGCACATGTATGTGGAAGCCAGAAGTCAAGGTCAAACATTCTCCAGTATCAGTCTCCATCATAAATCTTGACATGGGATCTTACATTTACTCTGGAATTTGCTATACTCCTTGACCAGTGAGACCCAGGAGTTTTCCTAAATCCACTCCCAGTGTTAGGATTATGAGCATGTGGTACAGCTCTCAGCTTTTTTATATTGGCTCTGCAGATGTAGTTCAGGTCCTTGTGCTTACTTGGCAAACACTTTAGTGGTTAAGACACCTTCCAAGCCCTTACCATAGTTGTCTTTTAAAGTGAGTAAATTAATTCATTCTTATCCAAACTGCCAGAAAATGACTGTTGTTTGCAGTGTGTATTAGAGCTCTTAATTTGTGTCTTTCTGCTGCCTGTAACTACAGCCAGTTTTGTGAGCCTTCCTTTGTAACTTTTAAAGCATTAAGCATTCTGTTTCCATATACACATTCCTTTAGGTAGTTGCAATAAGTAAAATGTCTGTATAAACATGCACAAAAAAAGAAAAAGACATTGTCAGGCACATGCAAATGCAGTTCTGAATTGCAGGAACAGGGTTTAGAACTATCATCTCTCTGTTCCCGAACTTTCTGTCCTAGCACATAGTTAAAGCTTATGGGAGGGGACTGGAGAGATGGCTCAGTGGTTAAGAGCACCGACTGCTCTTCCAAAGGTCCTGAGTTCAATTCCCAGCAACCACATGGTGGCTCACAACCATCTGTAATGAGATCTGTTGCCCTCTTCTGGTGTGTCTGAAGACAGCTACAGTGTACTTACATATAACAATAAATAAATCTTTAAAAAAAAAAAAAAAAAGCTTATGGGAGCCTTGAAGCTATGTGCTGAGTGTGTCTGTGGTGACTTGTTAAGGTACTAGGCTTTTGTTTAGCCAACGTTTGATTCTGCTTTAGACATTAGAAACACAGCAGTGAACAATCTAGACAAACACATCTGACCCTGGAGCTTATGTTTCAATTAGAAGAGTAAATAAAACATAAGATAAATTAATAATAGTGTAACACATATTGTTGATAATAACCAAAAAAAAAAATAGTCAAACAGAGAAGTCATGCACAGATAGAGTTAACACCAACTGTAGAAGCCACATCTAGCTTCCTGGAGGAAATGAGTTGAGAAAAGATTGATGACTTTGTGGGTCTAGTGTAGCAAATACTTAGGATGAAAAAAAAAAGATGAGAGAAAAATGTGTAAGAAAAACTAGGGCTGAAGAGAGGTGGAGAAGAAATTCACTTATTTGAATGAGAACTGCAAAGATATGAGGAACATAAAATAGTTTTATCAAAGATGGTGCTGAGAATCTTTACTTCTCGTCCCAGGTAGGGAAAACAAGGTGTATCCAGTTGAAAACTATAGGTTTTCAGAGCCCAGTGTGGCAGCCTTATGTCCCTTTCTACTTGTGTCCCTCTTGTCTTTCAGTCTGTTCTTTTCCTCCTCTTTCCACCTACTTCCTCCTCTTCCCCCTTTCCTTCCCTCATTTCCTTCCCCATTCCCTCCCTTTCTCTTCCACTAGTCTCTCTACCTCACCTCTCCCTCCTGTCTCTCCCTCCCAGTTCTTCCTTTGCCCCATGCTTTCCTTGCCTTGCTGCCATCCTTTAAGTTTTTCGGTTTTTTCTAATTTTTTTCTAATTATTTTTATATTTTTTATAGGATATTTTATTTATTTACATTTCAAATGTTATTTCCTTTCCTGGTTTCTTCCCTCCCCCATAAACCCACTATACCATCCTCCCTTCCCTATGAGGGTGCTCCCCCAACCACTCACCCACTCCACCCTCCCCTCCCTGGCATTCCCCTACACTGGGGCATCAAACCTTCAGAGGACCAAGGGCCTCTCCTCCCATTGATGTCCAACAAGTCCATCCTCTGCTACAAATGTGGCTGGAGCCATCTATGGGTTACCTCCATGTGTACTCTGGTTGGTGGTTTAGTTCCTGGGAGCTTGCCGGGGGGGGGGGCTGGTTGATTGATATTGCTGTTCTTCCTATGAGTTGAAAACCCCTTCAGCTCCTTCAGTCTCTTCTCTAACTCCTCCATTGGGGAATCCCTTGCTCAGTCCAATGGTTGGCTTCGAGAATCTGCCTCTGTAGTTGTCCAGCTCTGACAGAGCCTCTCAGGAGACAGTTCTATCAGGCTCCTGTCAGTAAGCAATTCTAGGCATCCACAATAGTGTCTGGGTTTGGTGTCTGTATATGGGATAGATTTCCAGGTAGGGCAGTCCATGGATGGCCTTTCCTTCAGTCTCTGCTACACACTTTGTCTCTGTATTTCCTTCCTTGAGTATTTTGCTTCCCCTTCTAAGAAGCACTGAAGCATTCACACTTTGGTCTTCCTTCTTCTTGAGCTTCATGTGGTCTGTAAATTGTATCTTGAGTATTCCAGGCTTCTGGGCTAATATCCACTTATCAGTGAGTGCATACCATGTGTGTTCTTTTGTAACTGGGTTACCTCAATCAATATGATATTTTCTAATTCCATCCATTTGCCTAAGAATTTCATGAATTCATTGTTTTTAATAGCTGAGTAGTACTCCATTGTGTAACTGTACCACATTTTCTGTATCCATTCCTCTGTTGAAGGACATCTGGGTGCTTTCCAGCTTCTGGCTATTATAAATAAGGCTGCTATGAACATAGTGGAGCATGTGTCCTTGTTATATGTTGGAGCATCTTTTGGGTATATGCCCAGGAGTGGTATAGCTGGGTCCTCAGGTAATACTATGTCCAATTTTCTGAGAAACAGCCAGACTGATTTCCAGGGTGGTTGTACCAGCTTGCAATCCCACCAATAATGGAGAAGTGTTCTTCTTTCTCCACTCCTCACCAGTATCTGCTGTCACCTGAGTTTTTGATCTTAGCCATTCTGACTGGTGTGAGGTGGAATCTCAAGGTTGTTTTGATTTGCATTTCCCTGATGACTAAAGATGTTGGGCATTTCTTTAGGTACTTCTCAGTCATTTGGTATTTCTCAGTTGAGAATTCTTTGTTTAGCTCTGTACCCCATTTTTAATAGGGTTATTTGTTTCTCTGGAGTCTAACTTTTTGAGTTCTTTGTATATATTGGATATTAGCCCTCCATTGAATGTAGGATTGGCAAAGATCTTTTCCCAATCTGTTGGTTGCCATTTTGTCCTATTGACAGCGTCCTTTGCCTCAGAGAAGCTTTGCAGTTTTATGAGGTCCCACTTGTCGATTGTTGATCTTAGAGCATAAGCCATTGA
Organism: Tokudaia tokunoshimensis; assembly: GCA_036184795.1. NCBI lineage: Eukaryota > Metazoa > Chordata > Mammalia > Rodentia > Muridae > Tokudaia > Tokudaia tokunoshimensis. The sequence continues at coordinate 52,678,394 of BTHU01000007.1, forward strand.
TATTCTGTTCAGGAACTTTTCCCCTGTGCCCATATGTTCTATTAGTTTTAGTGTATCTGGTTTTATGTGAAGTTTCTTGATCCACTTTGACTTGAGCTTTGTACAAGGAGATAAAAATGGATCAATTTGCATTCTTCTATATGCTGACCACTAGTTGAACCAGCATTGTTTATAGAAAATGCTGTCTTTTTTCCATTGGATGGTTTTAGTTCCTTTGTCAAAGATCAAGTGACCACACATGTGTGGGCTCATTTCTGGGTCTTCAATTCTGTTCCATTGATCTACCTGCCTGTCTCCAAATCAAAACCATGCAGTTTTTAATCACTATTGCTCTGTAATTCATTTAAGTCAGGGATGGTGTTTCCCCCAGAAATTCATTTATTGTTGAAAATAGTTTTCTATATCCTGTGCCTTTTGTTATTACAAATGAATTTTCAAATTGCTCTTTCTAACTCTATGAAGAATTGAGTTGGAATTTTGATAGGGATTGCATTGAATCTGTAGATTGCTTTCAGCAAGATGGCCATTTTTCCTATATTAATCCTGCCAATCCATGAGCATGAGAGATCTTACCATCTTCTAAGATCTTTGATTTCTTTCTTCAGACACTTGAAGTTCTTACCATACAGATCTTTCACTTGCTTGGTTAGAATTGTACGAAGATGTTTTATATTATTTTTGACTATTGTGAAGGGTGTCATTTCCCTAATTTCTTTCCCAGCCTGTTTGTCCTTTGAGTAGAAGAAGGCTACTGATTTGTTTTAGTTAATGTTATATCCAGCCATTTTGCTGAAGTTGTTTATCAGTCTTTGGAGCTCTCTGATGGAATTTTGGGGGTCACAAGTATACTACCTTATCATCTGCAAAGAGTGATACTTTGACTTCTTCCTTTTCAATTTGTATCCCTTTGACCTCCTTTTGTTGTCTAATTGCTCTGGCTAGGACTTTGAGTACTATATTAAATAGGTAGTCTATAGATGTCTAGTCCCTGATTATAGTGGAATTGCTTCAAGTTTCTCTCCATTTAGTTTGATGTTGGCTACTGACTTGTTGTATATTGCTTTTACTATGTTTAGGTATGGGCCTTGAATTCCTAATCTTTCCAAGACTTTTATCAAGAAGAGGTGTTGAATTTTGTCAAATGCTTTTGCAGAATCTAATGAAATGATCATGTGGTTTTTTTCTTTGAGTGTTATATAGTGGATTACATTGATAGAGTTATGAATATTGAACCACCCCTGCGTGCCTGGGATGAAGCCTACTTGATCATGATAGAGATCATTTTGATGTGTTTTGGATTCTGTATGTGACAATTTTATTGAGTATTTTTGCATTGATATTCATAAGTGAAATTGGTCTGAAGTTCTCTTTCTTTGTTGGGTCTTTGTACGGTTTATGTATGAGCGCAATTATTGCTTCATAGAATGAATTGGGTAGTGTTCCTTCTGTTTCTATTTTGTGGAATAGTTTGAAGAGTATTGGTAATAGATCTTCTTTGAAGGTCTGATAGAATTCTACACTAAACCCATCTGGTCCTGTGCCTTTTTTGTTTGGGAGACTTTTAATAACCACTTCTATTTCTTTAGGGATTATGAGACTGTTTAGATGGTTTATCTGATCCTGATTTAACTTTGATATCCCATATCTGTCTAGAAAATTGTCCATTTCATCCACATTTTCCAGTTTTGTTGAGTATAGACTTTTGTAGTAGGATCTGATGATTTTTTTTTTTGGATTTCCTCAGTTTCTGTTGTTGTCTCCCTTTTCATTTCTGATTTTGTTAATTGGATACTGTCTCAGTGCTCTCTGGTTAGTCTGACTAAGGGTTTGTCTCTTGTTGATTTTCTGAAAGAACCAGCTCCTGGTTTTGTTGATTCTTTGTATAGTTCTTTTTGTTTCTTCTTGGTTGATTTCAGCCTTGAGTTTGATTATTTCCTGCTGTCTACTCCTTTTAGGTGTATTTGCTTCTTTTTGTTCTAGAGCTTTCAGATGTTCTGTCAAACTTCTAGTGTATGCTCTCTCCAGTTTCTTTTTGGAGGCACTCAGTGCTATGAGTTTTCCTCTTAGCACTGCTTTCATTGTGTCCCATAAGTTTGGGTACGTTGTGCCTTCATTTTCATTGAATTCTAAAAAGTCTTTAATTTCTTTCTTTATTTCTTCCTTGACCAAGTTATCATTGAGTAAAGCACTTTTCAGCTTCCATGTATATGTGGGCTTTCTGTTGTTTTTGTTATTGAAGACCAGTCTTTGTCCATGGTGATCTAATCGGATGCATGAGATTATTTCAATCTTTTTGTATCTGTTGAGGCCTGTTTTGTGATTATATGGTCAATTTTGGAGAAGGTACCATGAGGTCCTGAGAAGAAGGTATATTCTTGTGTTTTAGCATGAAAATGTTCTGTAGATATCTGTTAAATCCATTTGGTTCATAACTTCTGTTAGTTTCACTGTGTCTCTGTTTAGTTTCTGCTTCCATGATATGTCCATTGCTGAGAGTGGGGTGTTGAAGTCTCTCACTATTATTGTGTGAGGTACAATGTGTGCTTTGAACTTTAGTAAAGGTTCTTTTATGAATATGGGTGCCCTTGCATGTGGAGCATAGATATTCAGAATTGGGAGTTCATCTTTCCAGAAACTGGAGAAAGCATACACTAGTAGTTTGACAGAACATCTGAAAGCTCTAGAACAAAAAGAAGCAAATACAACTAAAAGGAGTAGACGGCAGGAAATAATCAATCTCAGGGCTGAAATCAACCAAGAAGAAACAAAAAGAACTATACAAAGAATCAACAAAACCAGATTCTTTCCTTTGATGAGTATGAAGCGTCCTTCCTTGTCTTTTTTGATAACTCTTGGTTGAAAGTTGAATTGATTCAATATTAGAATGGCTACTCCAGCTTATTTCTTGGTACCATTTGCTTGGAAAAATGTTTTCCAGCCTTTTACTCTAAGATAGTATCTGTCTTTTTCTCTAAAGTGCATTTCCTGTATGTAACAAAATGTTGGGTCCTGTTTACATATCCAGTCTTTAGTCTGTGTGTTTTTATTGGGGAATTGAGTCCATTGATGTTAAGAGATATTAAGGAAAAGTGATTGGTACTTCCTGTTATTTGTGTTGTTAGAGATGGAATTGTTTGTGTGGCTATCTTCTTTTGGATTTGTTGAAAGAAGATTGCTTTCTTGCTTTTTCTAGTGTAGTTTCCCTCCTTGTGTTGGAGTTTTCCATGAACTGTCCTTTGTAGGTCTGGATATGTGGAAAGATATTGTGTATATTTGGTTTTATCATGGAATATCTTGTTTTCTCCATCTATGGTAATTGAGAGTTTTGCTGGGTATAGTAGCCTGGGCTGGCATTTGGGTTCTCTTAGGGTCTGTATGACATCTGTCCAAGATCTTTTAGCTTTCATCGTCTCTGGTGAGAAGTCTGGTGTAATTCTGATAGGCCTTTCTTTATAGGTTACTTGACCTTTTTCCCTTACTGCTTTCAATATTCTTTCTTTGTCTAGTGCATTTGGCATTTTGATTACTATGTGCCGGGAGGACTTTCTGTTCTGGTCCAGTATGTTTAGAGTTCTGTAGGCTTCTTGTATGTTCATGGTGATCTCTTTCTTTAGGTTAGGGAAGTTTTCTTCTATAATTTTGCTGAGGATATTTACTGACCCTTTAAGTTGGGAATCTTCACTCTCTTCTATACCTATTATCCTTAAGTTTGGTCTTCTCATTGTGTTCTGGATTTCCTGGATGTTTGGGGTTAGAAGCTTTTTGGATTTTGCATTTTCTTTGACTGTTTTCTATGTTATCTCCTGCACCTAAGATTCTCACTTCTATTTCTTGTATTCTGTTGGTGCTGCTTGCATCTATGACTCCTGATCTCTTTCCTAGGTTTTCTATCTCCAGGGTTCTCTCCCTCTGTGATTTCTTTATTGTTTCAATTTCCAGTTTTAGATCCTGGATTTTTTTTGTTCAATTCCTTCACCTATTTGGTTATGTTTTCCTGGAATTCTTTAAGAAATTTTTGTTTTTCCTCTTTAAAGGTTTCTACCTGTTTACCTGTGTTCTCCTGTATTTCTTTAAGGAAGTTATTTATGTCCTTCTTAAACTCCTCTCTCTTCATCATGAGATGTGATTTTAAATCTGAATCTTGATTTCCTGGTGTGTTGGCGTATCCAGGACTTGCTGTGGTAGGAGAACTGGGTTCTGATGATGCCAAGTAGCCTTGGTTTCTGTTGCTTAGGTTCTTGCACTTCCCTCTTGTCATCTGGTTATCTCTGGTGTTAGTTGGTCTTGCTGTCTCTGACTGGAGCTTATCCCTCCTGTGGTCGTGTGAGCCTGTGATCTTAGGTGTGTCGGCACTCCTGGGGAGACCAGCTCTCTCCTGGGCGGGATTTGGGTACGGAGGGCTGTGGGACAGCCTTAGCTCCAGGGCGCAGATGGAGACCGGAAGGATCCTGTCCTTTTAAGATTTTCTAACCACCAAAAATGTCCTTGTGCATCAAGGATTCCCTGTGATTTGTGTGAAGAAATTGAAGAAAAGAGCACAACAGTTTTGGCATCTTCTTTTCTGGACTAGAAATAGTCTAGTAAATATTTTGGAAGGCAAGACTAGGAAAACACTCTAATTTCAGGCTTTCCAGAGACTTTTCCTGAATTCTTTCTGGAGGCAGCCTTATCCTGAATCACCCAATGCCAGCAAGTCTCCTCTGGTGACCCCCCTCTGTAGCTTTCCTTTGTCCTGAGCTTACTTAAGTGATTGACTATTCCCTAAAAAGCAAAAAAGGGGTGCAAAAACATCTCACAGTGTTAAAGCTGCTTTCTCTTAGAAGACAAATCCTGGACTGGGCCCAAAGGGAAGGAGCCTAGACTAGACAAAAACAATTATAGATCGCCTTTTCTCAGTATACAAGACAGAACAACTGAAACAATTTTATTGCACTAGAAGAATATTTTGTGTCCAGGATATTTAAAAAAGAAGAAAATAAGCTGCTTTACTACCTTTGAGTCTTAAATGAAGTCTCTTGAAATTCTTATATTTTTCTCTTCTATTTTCTCTGACTTCAATAGTTTGAAATAAAATTTTGAAGACGAATCTGTGCATGGCCATTCCAAGGGATGGAAGCACAAGATCTGAAAGTCTTGTTGAAAATTTGCTAACTCACTGTGGAGGGATCTGGGTGTGACTGAGTGCACATTAGCTCCTGTCTTTCAAGCTCTAGCTAGACAGCTGAATGATTCGTTCCTTTATTCTTCTCAGATTCTGTGCCTAGAGGCATTACATATTTTGGGAAAGAGTGCAACAGTGTCAAATTAACTAGCAGTTTGTGGAGTGATGGTTACATTGACAGGCTGAGTAAATAACTCATAGTCTGCGAAAACTGACAAATTAGAAAGTGACCATGTGGAAGGTGTGTGTGGTCTGCTGGCTACTTAAGGCAGTAAGTTCAGTGTCTTGTTTCTATTATAGTTTTTTTCTTTTATTTTCCTGGGGAAAAATCCCATGTGTTTCCTAGAAAACCAAACAAATCCAGAAAAAAAGAAAGACAAGCTAGAAGCACTAAAGCTGTGACCACATCCTTTTGTGAAAATTTGACCTTCTTAAACTTTGCCAATTCTGAACTTTTAAAAAGTTATCTCCATGAGGATTAAAGTGGAAATTTAAAGATTTTTGTTTTTCTTTTATTAATTGCAGAGGGGGAAGCAGAGTACAATGACAATATCTTCCTGAATCTCTCTTCACCTTATTTTTTGAGATTTATTTGAGAAATATTTGACATGGTACTTAGATTTTTTTAAGGCATTCCATTTTTGGTGGTGGTGGTGGTAGTGGTATGCCAGGAAGTATTTGTGAACCCCAAAAGATCACCAAGGAACTGATTCCAATGCAATCGCATTAGGGTCTCTTTATTCAAGAAGGGGAAAATATAGTGTAGAGGAATGATAGGGCACTGAGGCAGGAGTGGGTGGGTGGGGGAGCACCCTCATAGAAGTAGAGTAAGTGGGGATGGTAGGTTTATGGAGGGGAAACCAGGAAAGGGGATAACGTTTGAAATGTAAATACATAAAATATCCAATTAAAAAATCCAGAAGAAGAAGAAGATGAAGAAGAAGAAGAAGAAGAAGAAGAAGAAGAAGAAGAAGAAGAAGAAAAGGGAGTATCTCGCCTGGCACACTTCTGATTGGGGAGGAGGGGTAATTATGGCCTTTAACATAATTGGTTGGTGCTGGGAGCCAAATCATAAACTTAACTTCTGTGTTTTTCCTGATTGGTGGTTGTAGGAAGTGAAGCGCCAGGGACAGACTTGTAACCTGGAGGGTCCAGATTTATTGGGGAGTAACCTGGAAACTGGTGCTAGATGGAGGTCTTGTGGGGGGGGTAACCTGGAAACTGGTACTAGGTACCAGTTAATTAATTTGAGTTAGTTAATTTTTAGTTATTTGAGTTCAACCTTAAGTCAGGTTCTCTAAGATAGAATCTGAACCCAAAAGATCTGGTCTTTCAGTGGCGGATGGGTTGAAGCAGCAAATGGCTAAGCATCATTTCTTTCCCAGTTAGGCAGTGAACAGGCTCTTTGTACAGATAGAAGATTAGACAGTCACCTTTAGAGGAGTTGATATGAAGAGAGGGTAAAAGATTTTTTTCCCCATGTTTCAGCTTTCAGGAGGGCATCAGTGTGGTAAGAAGGCCTGAAAGTGGACTGGAACAATGGAGGCATCAGTGCTGAGCCCCACATCCTGGGAGAAACGAAGGGCCTGGCTACGACAGAGTCGTAACTGGCAAACCCAGGTCCTGGAAGAGGAAGCAGCAGCTGCCCTGCAGGATGCACTGGATCCTGAGCCTTCCAACCTGGATGATGTTTTCCAGGAAGGTAAGAAAATGCTGAATATCACATAGATGTCCACTGTATCCTGCACAAGTCTGCATGGGATGGATATAGCCTCATTTTAGAGTAGAACTTCACAAAGTCTCATTATGACTCTTTTCAATGATTGTAAGGGAGAGATATAGTATAATATGATACATGAATTATGTGAGAAGGCTACAGGCATATATGGTCAGGAATCAGAAAGGGACACCTTTATATCATCCTAAGAAACTTCTGCATGAGTCAAGGAACAGAACAGGGTTTGTCTGTGAATTAAGTTTGTGTAACAAGACTGCATATAGTCTGTCTTAGTTAGGGTTTTACTTCTGTGAACAGACACCATGATCAAGGCAAGTCTTATAAATGGCAACATTTAATTGGGGCTGGCTTACAGGTTCAAAGGTTCAGTCCATTATCATCAAGGCAGAAACATGGCAGCATGGTACAGGAGGAGCAGAGGGTCCTACATCTTTATCCAAAGGAAGCCAGGAACAAACTGGGCATGTTCAGGCATCTAGGAGGAAGATCTCCAAGCCCATCCCCACAATGACACACTTCCTCCAACAAGGCCACACCTTCTAATAGTACCACTCCCTGGGATGAGCATATACAAACTATCACATAGTCTATGCCCAGATTTAGGCTGCAACTTTGACACAAGTGACCTTTGAGAAGTTTCTCTGAAGAATTTTCATACTCAATGAAGCAGTTGTTCTTTTTCCAGAAGCCCACGTTATCTGATATTCAAAGAGAAATACCCGAGATGTCATCTGAAACAAAAGCTTTCGAAACAGTGAAGCCATCCTTGCTTATTTGTTAGGAAATAAAAGCACAGGGCCATCCTCTTTTTGTTTCTCTCTCTCTCTCTCTCTCTCTCTCTCTCTCTCTCTCTCTCTCTCTCAGTCTCTCTCTCTCTGTCTCTCTCTCTCAGTCTCTCTCTCTCTCTCTCTCTCTCAGTCTCTCTCTCTCTCTCTCTCTTCCTTTCTTTTCATTGTTTATTTCTGGGAAAGGAACCATCCCCTTTCCCAAACTTTGGGAAAAGGAAGTAGAAAGCACGGTAGTCTGGACACTGGGAACCTTCTGACGTTTACAGCAAAAAAAGGAGACGAGACATGTCCAACATCTTTACATATGAGTACATTCCTTTCATATACGTGTATATATGCATGCGAGAACACACACACACACACACACACACACACACACACCATGGGTAAAACAAAGTCATGCTGTGACTTGTCTAAGGACAACTTGCAGGATGCCTGAGTTACATAGGGAGGTGTGATTTTCTTCCATTACAACAATCACCCAATGTCTGCTTTTTCTAGGGAATCCAATCAATAAGATTGAGGACTGGCTGCAGGGCTGTGGGTAAGTCCTCAAAAGCAAAGATCCTGGGTTGTTGGATAGATTTCCATATCAGACATAATTTTCCTCTTGTTGAGCAGGTCTTAAGTCGAATTAGAGAGTAATTGGATACTGCTAAGTATTGTACCTTTAGGGTTATTCTGCAGTGCTGGTCCTTTTTGCAATTCATAGGTACTCTACCCTGGTAGGAATGTAGGTTACTTTGCATTCTTTGGAAACATGCCTGGCACCTTATTTTCCCATGAAAGCTAATCCTCAGGGAGGATGCTCTCCTGTCAATTCCAGCTCAAGAACCTCTTAGCTCTCCTGCTGAAGTACATGGTATCTTCAGCAGTAGGAACTTACCTTACACTTCTGGGCAGGGGGAAAACAAGGGCAATAGCAATAGTTTGTAGTATTTGGGAGTCTCATGGACAACCTTGACCAACAACTCAAAAGAGAGCTTCTCATGCTTTGTGTTGGAGTCTTTGTTAGATGGTCTTTAGCTCTTGTAGGGAGCATTACCAGCTCAGATGGGAGAATTCCATTCAAGCTATAAACATATTTTTTACACATACCTATATGTATCATAATTCTTAAATGCTTTAGGTAGATAGTTAATATCTAATACCTAAAGTATGATTCCTTATAACTTTTCAAACATCCTTACTGTCATTTTACCTTCCTCCTTCCTTCTTCTCTATTTGTCTGCATCCACTCTTCCTAATTAGAGTCCTTTCCTTTTTTTCCCATCAGATCACTTGTACTCTGCTATTCCCATCACTATTGTTCCCATACACACCTACCCCAGAAATGGTCCAATTTTACTTTCATGATTTTTACAGTTATTCTAGGAAGTATCTTCACAACTGAAAATTTGGAATTAGGGTCCTCCAACAAAAGAGAACATGTGATGTTTGTCTTTTGTGTTCTGAGTTACCTCACTTGATATGATCTTTTTCAGTTCCATCTATTTACCTGAAAATTTCATGATGTAATGTTTTTACAATTAAATAACATGTCTTTTGAATTATGGTTCAAGAAAGTCATTGTGTTCATCCACAGAAGTTGGCAAGCAGCTACAAGCCGCAGGAATCAGGCATGTTGAGAATGAATTAGGATACTCACAATGTCAGAGAAATCCTTCTTAGATTTTTTTCTGGCATCTGAGAAGGAGGGAGGAAGAAGGAAGAGGAAAAGTTACAATCTTCTTGAGTTATAACACAGAAAAACATGCAAGCTTAGCAGTGCTACATGACAGAAGCTGTGGGTAGGCTTCTTCCCATCCCTTAGCATGTTCTCAGGTTAATCATAGTGTTCTTCTGGCCAAATAATTAACTGGCTCAGATGGAATAACTCTTAAGGAAAGAAATAATAGTATGCAATGCTCTAATCTTTGGGGGCAGATCAGAATGTCCTATCTTCACTCAAGGACAGAGGAAGAATTGAGATTCTATTTCTTGACCAGAAAGAATTAACTTTCCCTTAATGGGCCTCAAAGAAGCCTTGATATCTCCATCTTTTGATATGGCATTTTAGATCCTAAGAAGAGGCAATTGTGGCAGTTTCCTTTCTAGAGTTCCTGGGGAAAGAAGTGGAGATCTAAAACTGATTATAAGGAAAGGGCTTTATCCTCTATGGCCTCCAAAAGTGGTAATGCCTGAAGTAGTATTTAAAAATAAGGTGATAAGGTAAAACATAAATTAGTTAAAAGAGTTCAAGAATCATGAAAAAGGATATAATGCTTCTTTTTTTCTAGTTTCACCTCTGTTCTAGTATTTCTGATTTTCATGGTGGATATGTGCATTCAACTTTCTGTGTGTTAAAGTAGTAAGAACCAACTTCACATTCTGAAAGACTGCAACCTGTGTTATTTCTTCCAGGAAAGGATTATTAAAGTTAGTATTTGGGGGGCTGGAGAGATAGCACAAAGGTTAAGAGCACTAGCTGCTCTTCCAGAGGTCTTGAGTTCAATTCCCAGCAACCACATGGTGGCTCACACCATCTCTAATGGGATCTGATGCCCTCTTCTGGTGTGTCTGAAGATGGCTACAGTATACTCATACAAATAAAATAAATAATCTTTTTTAAAAAGGCATTTTCCCCATTGACTAGTGTAATTAGAATTAGACTTGACAAGTCACTAAATACATATGTTACATTGTTGACTTCAAAAGTTGCATTGCTACTTAGAAAAAGTGATTTCTTAAAAAGAAAGTATGTTATGAAGTAATGGATTTTGTAACCTGAAAATTTTCACATTTTTCTTCTGTTAAAAGCTGTATCCAATAATTATATTATTCTGTAACTTAATATATAAATTAAGAGAAGCCAAGACTGAATCCCAGGTGCTTTGATAACAGCTCAAAGCTCTTTTATAGATTACTTTGCTCACTTATTTCAAACAAAGGAAATTTGTTTTGTTTATAAAACTACTGCTACTTCTCACTATCTGTTATACTGATTTCCCACTGTTATTCTGGTCAAGATGGTGAATGGGTAATAAAGTACCATCACAAATTTTCAAAATATCTATCCAGGATGCAGTTTCTTCTGTTTTTTGAAAGATGTGATAGTCAAGCAAGAACAAGGATGCTGGGAAATTAAAGAGATGTGGGTAGATATGGTGAACTGACAAAAGCCTGAAAATAACTGACATTTGTATACATTATATGGAAATGACGACATCAGAAATTGTCAAACTCTAGCTATTAGATCACTAGGAAGTGATGGAAATTATGGTATCAAAAAACTCTGTCCTATTATAACATATTTTCCCAGTTTTGCTTCTGTGTTTCTTTCCTATTTTGATAAAGATTGATGAACCATTGCAAAACCAACCTCAGGCAATGTGGCCATAACAACACAACTACTTCTACAAACCTGTCAGACAATTAACCACAGCTTAGTTATCTTCAATATGAAAGCAAATTCAGTAGTTCTGACTATCATTTGAAAATTACGTGAACATGTGGGGGCTATTTGAAGAAAGACAGTTGGAAATGTAATTATATTTTTAGTTGTAGAGACACTGAAGAGGGCCTGTCTGAAGAAACAGGGCAACCTAACTACAGTGGTGAGCTGTTCTATTTTTCTTTTCTATTTGGATGCTGTGCAATGTGCTCTCACACTCTCTTTGTCTCTCTTTCTGTCTCTATCTCTCTGTCTCTCTCTGTGTGCTTCTGTATCTGTGCTTATATATATCCACATTCATGTTTATGCTTGAAAATGAGTGTCTTTAGGTTCTGAAAAATACCATTTATTTGTTCTAGAACAGTCTAGAAAGTAAAAATGGAAGTACTACCTTAAGCAAATGTTCCCTAATATTTAGAATTTACCTGTTAATGGTTGCTTTGCTAATAACTTTTATTAGAGAATAACCTCATGAACTATGTACATTTATATTTGTTGATCCCTAAGTGTACTCAGACACCCTCATGTGTTAACTACTTAGTAGAAGATTGTGCACATGATTATAGGTGACAAAATACACAGATAAGTTATAAATGAACATATGTAACCTTGAATCAAACCGTGACAGTGATTGCTGATGTAAAGATTGGAGGAAGCTTTGTAAATATGTAAATATCTAGCACATTTGTGTAGTTATATGAGTGTAAGCACACGATTAGACGTTCAAGTGTGTTCTCTCTCTCTCTCTCTCTCTCTCTCTCTCTCTCTCTCTCTCTCTCTCTCTGTGTGTGTGTGTGTGTGTGTGTGTGGAGAGAGAGAGAGAGAGAGAGACAGAGACAGAGACAGAGAGAAAGAGAGAGTTGTGTTGCCTTTATTTTCTGCAACTTTTGTGTGATTTTTTTTTTGGTAGGGTACTCTAGCCACGGGGCAAGCTTTGAAGATGACTTGAGTCTTGGAGCAGAGGGTGAGTGGCTCAGCTGTGTGATGTTGGGATCAGTATAGAGAGGGTCACATGGTATGATATAAGAATAGGGTGGAAGGAAAACTTAAGAAAGAATCAGGGTTTCTCTGGGGTCCTATCTAGATGGAAAGAATAGCTTGATTTTCTAATTTGTTTTGGTGTATGATAAACACAGAAAGTGCGCCAGATTTAGAAATATTTCTTAACCTGCTTATTGTGATTCCTGACAGTCTTTGCATGGTGCTTCAAGACTATATCAAAGCCCCATATTTGCTATAGACTTACCTCTGTGACTTCTTTTCCCTATTAGAATCCCAAAGAACCAAAGAAGTTTTTGAAAGCTTCTTCCACCTTTTTCTCCTACTTCTTATTTATATTGGGTATTAGACCCAGTGCCCCATCCTGCTAGGCAAATGCTCTCTCACTGAGCTACATCCCCATCCCTGAGAAGCTATCTTAAGAGGCATATTTTGATGCAGGAGGATAAGGACTTAAATAAAAGATAGAAGAACTGTCTCTCCCCAGTATCTCCAGATACTTTTAAGATGGGCAGACATGTGATTGATGGGCAAGCCATGTGATGGTCAGAAAAAAAGTTCCTAGAGATCAGAGTGATGCCGAACCTTAGGTCAGAGAGTCTCTTGACCAGACCTCAAGTTCAGACTGCTGGAAAGGTATTCTCTAACATGTCTGTTGCACTTCTTAGATTATGTTTGATAATGTTGAGATTCCAAACTCTGTACCACTGAAGAAAACAGTGGAGCTATTTTATGGATAGAGAAACAGCATGTGTGCTTTGAGTTTTCCTTTCTAACTTGTTTTTGCCTTTCTGTTTCTATCCAAGCCACATTACTGTCCACCAATGGAAACCTCTTCTCTAGGTAAGTATGAAGTTTAGACAGTTTGAACGTTATCATCCAAGGATACAATGAACTAGATGAGGTTACAGAGTCAGAAATTTTAAGGAAAAATCCAAAAATACAGAGTAAAATGGAAGGCTTTTTTTTAAGTAATTTATTTTATTCACTTTACATCCCCACCTTAGCCTCCCTTCTCTCCTCCCAGTCCAGCCCTTACAAATCTCTTCCCTAGTACTCTCTTCCCTTCTCCTCAAAAAAGAGGAAACCCCTCCCAGGTACCACCCCACCCTGGGACCTCTAGTCCCAGCAAGACTAGAAGAGAAAGACTTTCTAACCAGGAAAAAAAAAAGGCACAGTCTAGGTTTCCTTAGCACAGGGAAAATACATTCAGTAGGGGGAGCTTGAGGTCAAGGTATAGAATAGAAATTGGAATTGAATGACATCACCTTTCATCTCCTTAGGAATTTCCTCCAGACATCCAGACTTTGCCAGTTACTGGATCTTGGCTCTAGTTTGGCTTCCAGCAGCATGACTGGTGGGACCAACAAAACCAGTTCAAGGTAAGTTTTAGAGGGTTAGGTTCATTGGGGAATGAGAGACTAAGGCTCTGTATAGTGGAGCTTATAAACATTTTCTGTTTACAGTCAAGAAATATGATGATGTTTGTACCAAGATGAGAAAGGGGTGTAGAGGAACCTTCTACTCAGAAATGGATGAGCCGGGTAGTGGTGGCGCACGCCTTTAATTCCAGCACTTCGGAGGCAGAGGCAGGCGGATTTCTGAGTTTGAGGCCAGCCTTGTCTACAGAGTGAGTTCTAGGACAGCCAGGGCTACATAGAGAAACCCTATCTCAAAAAACCAAAAAGAAAAAAGAAAAGAAGAAGAAGAAGAAGAAGAAGAAGAAGAAGAAGAAGAAGAAGAAGAAGAAGAAGAAGAAATGGATGCGATGTACAAAACACAGGAACCTCCTTCCACTGAACCTATACTCCAGGAGATGTAGTACGAGTACTATTACAGTACCTAGTCCTACAATAGGTGTTCAATAAACAGCATGTATTTTTTTAATTAACTAATTTGTTGATAGAAGCAATACAAAGCTTTGTTAAGTCCAAGCATTAATTGTATGGAACTTGCAAAGCTGAGACAAGGTTTGTCTTAGGATCTCAACTATTCCACAGAGTGGACAATATTCCCATACAAATAAATCTAAAACAAGATGGAAAATGATAAGCATTAGTGGGCTATAATAAGAATGTCTTTTTCTCATCTCTTTGTCCTCAGTACTTATACATTTTTCAGAATACAAATTTCAGAATTTATGATCACATGGTAAAAAGTTCACCACAAGTTCCCATATAAAATCAAATCATAAATTGAAATAGAAGTTTACAAAGGAGAATGTTTACTTGCATATCCATTAGGAGTAATTATCTGGCTAAACATCTATCACTGTCACAGCTCCACGGGTTCACTGAAAGTTAAAAAAACCATAACTAAGTTATTAGTAAAGTTTTGTATAGAAAAACCCAGTCAGTATTTTGTCTTCTGTCCTAGCACTTGTAATAAATCATTAGTTCCCCTTTTATCACCTTTGGTTAATTGTTTTACAACCTCTTGGAATGTGCTCTAAGTAGACGAAAGTCTGGTTACTATCTAGAAGCATTTAACTGGTGACACATGGGAGACTGACAGAGTTCTCATTACAGTTTTGACTATCAGAAAAGGAACTAATAACAGTCCCACTATAAGAGAGCTTAATAATCACTGATATAATTTTAGGAATTCTTATAGGATCATCATTAAGACTCCATTGTTGAAACAGTTATTGAACACAGATGTCAAGTTATTCAGAATAAGAGAATGCATGGCAGGGAGAAGGGTAGTACTTGATCTTCTGTGAAATAGAACTTCTCTAGATGAACAAAATGCTAGAAAGAGCAACACCTCTCTAAATCAGGTATTGAATGCACCTGAGATCTTTCACATTAATTGTTTAGCTGTCTCACACAACTTCTAAGGCAAGTATAGTGACAAACTCCAAAGAACCTGGCAAAAGCAAGATCTATAATGCTGTGCAGCTGGGAATTGACAATGCAGACATATTTCTTGGCTCTGTATTGCTTTCACCTGCAAGGAATTTTCATCTTCATTTAAATTTGTTTTCAGCTGTAGGAACAGTTTAAAGCTCTATGCTAATAATTTTTTATAAAGAGATCTGGAATAAACTTCCCCATGTCTCCAGACACAGAAATTAGGTTCAAATATTAGAGCTCTTTTCAAAGCTACAATACTATTATTAAATATTGTCCTAAGAAACACTATAACACCATAACCAAAGCAACTCTTATTTTAAAAAAAAAAAAAGTTAATTGGGAGCTTGCTTACAGTTTCCGAGGTTTAGTCCATTGTCCTCATGGTAGAGAGCATGGCAGCATGAATAGTGCTGGAATAGTTGCCTAGAGTTAAATCCTGATCCTCAGACTGAAAGAAAGAGAGCCTAGGCCTGGCATGGGATTTTGAAAACTCAAAGCCCACCTCCAGTGGCATGCTTCCTCCAACAAGGCCACACCTAACCATTCTAATCCTTTAAAATAGTAATACTCCCTAGTGACTAAGTATTTATATATATGAGCCTATGGATGCCATTCTTACTCAAAACATCACAGATATTATGAATTTGCATATGTCTCCAAGTTGTCCTATGTACCAAAACTTCCTCTCTTCAGCATCTCAGAGATTTTGGACCAGGTACAAGAAGATGCAGAAGATATTCTTTTCAGCCTGGGCTTTGCCCACGAGGACCACGAAGATACATCTCGTATCCCTGCAAGATTTTTCAGCAACCCTTCTCAGGCCAAGGGCATTGACTTTCAGCTCTTCCTGAAGTCTCAGGTGCAAAGGATGGAGATGGAGGATCCCTGCTTGATGCTGGCCAGTGAGTGTTACTTTAGACCCATGCATGCTCTTCTCTTTTATCTTCTCATCTGCAACTGTGGTTCCATACCCTATTTTTCATGATTAACTTTGTCCTTTGCTTGTTCCATTCTCATTTATATTTTTCTGAAAATGGAGCACTTGGTGTCTGCTTTTTTTTTTCTCTTAAAAAAAAAATCTTCAGGAAGCCTAGTGCCATTACTACTTTGACTACTTTACTAGATACTTTTGGTTTTTTAACCACTCTTTTCTACCCCAATCCTTTCCACCACCACCCATCCCCCAACACTAGGTAGGAGAGAAAAAAGGTTAGAGGGTAAAGGAGGCATCAATATTATTAAATGACTTCCTGCTGATTAGGGGCATCAAGTTCCTTGGGGCAAGTTTGATCTTTGCTATCAAATAGCCATTTTCTTCTTGTCTCTTTTCACACAACCACTTGGCAAACCATAACAACAGCAACTAGCACCAGGATGGGGAGAGGAGCCTGGGGACTGTGGCATTTATATACCCTCTGAAGAGTTCCCGGAATTCCAAACATAAATTATCTTCAGCTGGTAGAATCACACCCCTGCCAGAGCACAAGACAAATCACCCTTCACTGCTGTGGAAAATCTGAAGGAGCCCCATATCCCCCACATCTTGGATTAAAACAAGAACATATTCACATAATATAACTGGATTTTTTAAGAAACCAAAATTTTCACTACACTTAGACCTATTGTTCTTCAGCTAGATCAAATCAGCACAAAATTCTTACATCTTATTCCATTTTAAAATTTCTTCATTGAGTTATTTACTGGAGATAGAAAGTCTGGAAGCCAAGAAAGGGACCGCTGAGTACCTGAACTCTAAATGGGAGGATCACCAGTGAATAAACTGGTACCTCTCTCTGAAATTAGAGATTTGGGGAAGCTTTTGAGTGGACATGTTAAAAATATAATTTGCTGGGCTGGAGAGATGGCTCAGCGGTTAAGAGCACTAACTGGTCTTCCAAGGGTCCTGAGTTCAAATCCCAGCAACCACATGGTGGCCCACAACCATCCATAATGAGATCTGACACCCTCTTCTGGTGTGTCTAAAGACAGCTACAGTGTACTTATAAATTATATATATATATATAATTTGCTGGGCTGGAGAGATGGCTCAGGGGTTAAGAGCACTGACTGCTCTTCCATAGGTCCTGAGTTCAATTCTCAGCAACTACATGGTGGCTCACAACCATCTGTAAAGGGATTTGATGCCCTCTTTTGGTGTGTCTGGAAACAGCTACAGTGTACTCATATAAATAAAATAAATCTTTTTTAAAAAATGTACTTTACTAATGAGCTCCTAGAGTCACCATCCTTATTTCTTATATTTAGGCCGGTTTAAGCAGGTGCAGACGCTGGCTGTCACTGCTGATGCTTTCTTCTGTCTCTACTCCTATGTGTCTAAGACACCTGTCCAAAAGTTCACACCATCCAACATGTTCTGGAATTTCGATCCAACTGATGTGCCATCCATCAGGATTCTGGCTCCAGAGCCTGAACCCTACTCACCCAGAGAACGTCTCCGGAAAGCAATCTCTAAAATGTGCCTATATACAGGTTCCCGAGATCGGCTGTCATCATCTTACAACAACCCCAAAAAGAACAGTTTGGATCAAATTGTGTGGGAAGTGATGGACAGAGTGAAAGGAGAGAAGATAGGTCTCCAGCAAGACCCTGGGCATAGGCAAGCCCCTGAGGAAGAGTCTGTGCCCCCAGTACAAAATACAAATCCACCTACTTCTTCCCTTCCATGTGTTTTCTGCCCTAAAGAAGAAACACAGCGAGACATGTGCCATGCTCATGCTCTAGCAAGAGCAGGTCCAGAGTACCACATAGACTCTACACGGGTAAGGAGACAGCTGTGGGTTCTACAGGACATTAATGAGAAGTCATGTTCAGCTGAGAATGAGAGTCCGTGGGAAAGAAAAAGCAAAGCAAGAAAGAACCTATTTCAAACTCAGCAGCTTCAGAATGCTTCCGATTTGTAACAGGTGAGAGTTCAATTTCTCATGAAACATACTTGAACTGATGTTTTTTAATGTTTTTCATATAAATGAAATTGAAAAAAATTACACATTATTTAATAAAATATGTCTTTTGCCAAGGACCAGCCTCAGCATGGAGAGATGTTCTGAGAGAAAGGGTGACTGGGAGTGGCGAAGGCAAACGACTTGAAATCAAATCGTGGATCCAAGCAAACAACCTGGGTTCTGCTTGATACAACTTTTCCAGTCTGCTTCTCTCTGTGTTCTTCTTTCTCTCTGGAGATTTTTCTGTCTATATTCTGCTTGCTTGCTATTTTAAGAGATTTCCCTGTCCATGTTCTGCTTGCTTTCCTAAGATATCGCTTTGTCCATGTCCTACTTGATTGTGTGTGTGTGTGTATGTGTGTGTGTGTGTGTGTGTGTCCGTCCGTCCGTCCGTCTGTACAAACAGTGGGATAGGAAGGTTTTGGGTGTCCTTTTTTTCATTAATTATTTATTCCCTTTACATACTGATCATGCCCCCCCACTTCCCAGTCCTAATCTCACAAACCCTTCCCCCTATTGCCCCCTCCTCCTCAGAGGAGAGGAAGCCTCTCTTGGGCACCACCTGCCCTGGCAAGCTGCAGCAGGACTAGGTACTCTCCCACTGAGATCCAGCAAGGCAATCCAGCTAGGGGAGGGGATCTAATGGCAGGAGGAAGAGTCAAAGACAGCCCCTACTCCAATTGTTACGGGATCTACATGAAGCTGCATACCTGCTACAAATGTGTCGGGGGCCTAGGTCCAGCCCCTGCATGCTCGTTGGTTGATGGTTCAGTCTCTGTGAGCTTCCATGGGCCCAGGTTAGTTGACTGTGTAGTCTTCTTGTGGTGTCCTTGATCCCTCTGGTTTCCTCAATTCTATCCCTTTGTGTATCTTTTTAAACAATCCATCACAGACAGTTTAAAAAAAAAAAACTTTATCAAAATCCTTAATTCTTCATATCTTTTTTTCTTAAGATTTATTTTATATATGTGAGTACACTGTCATTGTCTTCAGACACACCAGAAGAGGACATCAGATCCCATTACGGATGGTTGTGAGCCCCCATATGGTTGCTGGGAATTAAACTCAGGACCTCGTGAAGAACAGTCAGTGCTCTTAACTCTGAGCCATCTTTCCAGTCCTATTCTCCATATCTCAAATATTTACCAAGAGTAAATTCTCATTCAAAGACTATTCCAACCCACTCATATAATACAGAAATTTGAAAGGAAGTTAACTCCCAGATTCACTGAATTAAAACAGAAAACATGTAAAGTATATTGCAGATCCTTATGTATTTTATGTATTTAAGTATATTGCAGTTGGCTTGATGAGCATCTGCTTCTATGTTATTTCTCCACTAGATGTCAGCCTCACACAAGAAAATGTCAAGATGTCCCATGAATATCAATTCCCTCCACAAACCTGAAACCATTCAGAGTAAATTTCAGAATCCAAAAATATCAGAATTGTCTACCAAAGAAATATATTTTAACTAAATGAAGAGATCATATTTTCTGTCAACACAGCAGAAGACATGATGGTTAGACATTCTGTATTATTTTCTGCATCCTACACCTTTTTTCAGAACTATAATGTATCTATAATTAGAATACACTGTATAATTTATATCATTAGTCAAACTTTCCTTTTATTTAATATGTGTTCACATGCAATATCAAATAATTGTGAATCTTATAAGAGATAACTGAATGTAATACATGCAGTAACGTTGGGGGGAATGTGTTTACAATCTCAAGAAAATGAAAACAAACCCTAGCCTTTGAATGAGAATTAAATATTTCTCTCTTATGATTACCTGAGAGAATCAAAAATATCTTCTGGAACACTCTGTTTGAGTCTTGGTGTTTCCAAAGTATCCCATGTCTTTTTCTTTTCCTTTCTTTTACTTAAAATGATCATTTTTTTTTTGATACACCATATCTCAATTACAGTTTCAACTCCTGTTCCCCAGTTCTTCATCTTCCTTCCCATCTAGATCCACACCCCTTTCTATCTATCAACATATAAACAGGCATATAGTAGACAAAACAAACAGGAGAAAAGAGCCCAAGAAAAGCCACAAAACTTTGCAGAGACCCATTTGTGCTCACACTCAGTAATCTTTTAAAAACACAAAACCAAAAACTATTGTTTTGGAAGATTTGGTTTGGTTTGGTTTTGGTTTTGGTTTTCTGTTACCCATCTACTGCTGGGCATGTGGCCTACCCTTAAGAGTAGTTTGTTTCCCTAGTGAGATGTCTTCAAAAGAAACATAAATTACCATTCTCACCCTGTGTCTATTATTCTTTAAGAGATTACAAGGTGAGAAAAATCTGCTCAGTGCTGCCAAGACTGAGACCTATATGCTAAGTGTGGAGGGGAATAGACTGAGATATACTGAGTAAACCTCCCTATCACGTTAAGGGCATAAGGATAAGTAAGATATGCTAGCAAAATTCAACCGATCACTCATGTTCAGCTGAAGAATCTTCATTGTCCAGAGACATCCAACCTCCAAGAATAACAGGGCTTAGAACCCACCCTCCATGCCAACTTTTTCCACAAAAACTCTAGGAACTTGATCTTATTTTTTAAATTCTCTCTCTCTCTCTCTCTCTCTCTCTCTCGTGTGTGTGTGTGTGTGTGTGTGCATGTCTTTCTCATTTCCTTTTACAAATAATTCATTTGTATAAGTCAAATGTTGATTTGAAATTAGCATATGTGCATCTTTCCTGCTAAAAGAGGACCTGCTCCTTCCTGGCTATTACTAGCAGAAGGGGTTTTTTTTTCCCTCCCACTTTCTCTTTTAATCTATGTCAAGGAAGTTCATGGGTATTAATGGCCCCTGTCCCTCTGTGCGTAAAGATTTCAAGTCCACCACCATTCCCATGTATGCCATTCCACTGAAATGTAAAGTACTCTCATTAATAAACTGTAAAGTTTCCCACATTAGTAAAAGGCAGAGCCAAGGTCAATGTGTGATGTGCTGATGTCTTAGGTAGCACACTGTGCCTTTGCTAGAGGGAGTGAAAGGAAGGACAATCGTGCTTATGTTCTCAAATCATAGATACCTCAAAGTATGTTTTTGTGTTTGGTGGAACTTAAATGATCTGGGAAACTATAGTGTTTATTTTCAATTTACCATTTTGTCATATAATATAACTATAATAAACATATGCAGTGATTATTCTGTCATATACTAACCCTTAACCCCAACTCCCTAACCTGCTAACCCTCTAACCCTAACCCTAACCCAGGCTCCACCTAGTGTTTGGGCATGGGTGCCCTCATATGCTCCCATCAGCTGACAGAGGAAGCCTCTCTGGTGATGATTGAGCTAGGCACCCATCTATAAGTATAGCAGAATATTATTAGGAATCATTTCACTGATTTTTTTTTTAGGTCAGTTGTGTTTGGTTCTTTGAGCCTTCCAGGCAGTGTCCAAAATGTGTTCCTTCTCTTGGTTTGTGCCTCAAATTACACCAGTCATTGACTGGCCACTCCCACAAGCTCTGAGCTGTAGAGAGAATCTCTTATATGCTTCATGGAAGCATCGCCTGTCAATTTTAAAAAGCTTATGACCAATGATCTAAGGCAGGAAATAGGAGGTGGAACATCCAGGAGAGAGAGAGAGAGAGAGAGAGAGAGAGAAAGGGTTCTGGGAAAGAGGCACAGATTTGCCTTGCACTCTAGAGGTGATAGTCACATAAACCTGGGGAAAGGAAACTAACTATGTGGAAGACATAGAATAGTTTAAATGGGTTATATAAGTAAGACAACTCAGTAGGAAATGTCTGTTATGTGCAAAGTTGGCAATCTGACCTTGATTATGTAAGGAAGGCCAAAGTAGACCCCACAAAATTGTCTTCCAGTTCCCATATATGTGTCATAGCCTAAAACCTTATAACCACATCACACACACACTCCAGAAATTTTTTAAATAACTCTCATGGAACATCAAATAATATATACATATCTATATCAACCAAGCCATGTTGTGAGATATAGTTAATTGCTGATTTCCCTACTTCATTATATCTCTACCAGGAATGAAAATGCTACTTGGGTACACATATGAGGTATTTAATGTTTCTTATATGTTCTTCTATTAACATTACTGAAATGTGTTGACAAAACAGGACACCTCTTCTATACTTGGACTCGTACTCAGGAGGTGGACACATGATAATCAAGAGTTAAAACGTAGCCTTGGCTAATGACTGACATCCAAGCCAGGCTGGATAGCAAACAACATCTGAAGGAAGTTTATGAAAATATGAAAAACAAAACCAGAAACCACCCACCACCCTTTCACCAGCACCCTTACTTGAAAAGTATGATCACATGCTGCCTTATATTTAAATAAACAATGGGCCACCTAGATGACAGGCATCCCATTCTATACATTGCAGCAGAAAAATACCTGTCACCAAGTGAAAGTGCAATATAAGATAAACATAAGTCACAAAAGGAATCTAAGAATGGCCTAATAATCTTTAAATGGATGTGCCATAAACACAGCAAACGTCAATACCTACTCCAAATTATTCAAAATACAAACTAAAACCACAGTTGTGTGAACATGGTAAATAATTTACTTCCTTTAAGGCTATGATGAAAAAGAGATAAAACAAGATTTTTTTTCCTTGAAACTGAAGACAACTGTGATGTTTAAAGTCTTTAGCAAATCATTTACACAAACATGAGGGTTTTTTCTACTTCCTGATATCAAGATGATATATAAAGGCTTTAAAATATTTACTGAACAAGAGATGTAGCTGGGAAGTTAAGACAATTTCATTCCCAGGATCAAGGTCAGGTATCTTTTGTTTTACAACTTCCTGTAATTCCTGCTACAAGAAAATCTAAGGATCTAATATTCTTGGGAACCAGCATGCATGTGCATACACACACACACACAAAACACACTGACATCACATAATTAAAGTGAAAACAAATTGTTAAACAAATAAATTTTTACTCACGAATGTTTTTCTTGTGTAAGCATTCATTCCTATAACCCAGATATTGAGGCACCTAAAGACTTATCTACAGAGTTTTCCTTCATCATAAATTGGCTCATGTAACAGAAAGCCAACATGTAGGCTTGAAGTCAGAAAAATAAACCTTTCTAAGTGGTATCATTTGGGAAGATTTAGGAAGTGCTTGCCTGCTGGAGGAAATATGTCACTTGGAGTGGACTTCAGAATGTGCATCCATACACCATTTCTAGTTCCTACTCTCTGCTTCATGCTATTCAGCTTCTGAGTATGTTTTTGGCCTTAATCAGTTGCAGCTTGATACAATAAATTCTTGTCATTTGCACTGATCTGTGTTTCAGGTATATTTGATCTCAACAAATCCTATAACTTTATAGGATTTCTCTCCAGTATGAATTCTTTCATGATGATGAAGACTATAGAAGTATACAAAGGCTTCACCATGTTAAATGTATTCACAGTGTTCTTTCCAGTAGGATTTCTTTTCATACTTTTGAAGATGAGTGCAATATGCAAAGACTTTACCACATTGCTTATATTCATAGGATTTCTCTCCAGGATGTGTTTTTTCATGCCTTTGAGAATGATTCTGATATGCAAAGGCTTTACCACATTGAGTAAATTCAGAGGGTTTCTCTCCAGTATTTCTTTCATTCCTGCAAAGATAATTGGCACACGTGAAAGCTTTACCACATTTATTACACTGATGAATCTTTTAACATGTATAAGTTAATTTTATAATTTTGTCTAATGATAAAGAGGTATCAGATCTTAAAGTTTTATCACTTTGTTTGCATTCGTGGTGTTCCCCTTCACTGTGGGTTGTTTTGCATCTTTGAAGAAACCTATAATGGTGAGAGCATTTATTATATGTTTCACAATTATAGCATTCTTTTCCTATATGAAGCTTTTCACATGTTTGAAGAGAACTGGAAGAACTCAGAGCTTTACCACACTGATTGAATTCATAATTTTTCCTATGAGTCATACCACATTTGCAAAGTGAATTAGGAAAAACAGAAGAATTTCCACATTCCAAGTATTCATGGGGATTTTCTGCAATGTGAGTTTGTGAATGTTCCCAATAAAGTTGGAAAACTGTTAGGGTCCAGGAGTTACCTCACAACTGTACAAATACCAATCTCAGACAGGGATAGTTTATTGAGTGTATGTCCCAGGACTGATCATTCAGGGCTACAATTCAGACTGGGGAGCTGAACCTCGAGTTAAAAGTCTATAGGGCTTTGTAAACCTGAGATCTACAGACATCTGTATCAAGTTATTCTACCAATCAAGATTTAGGGATAGGGGATTTCCTTAGAAACATGTCTTTGTTATACATTTATCCTGTTCCCATTGGTTGGGGTATTTAACTTGCCTTATATAACTTTCATATCTTAACTCATTAGCCAGGATGTCAGTTATTCACATACATGTCTCTTTCTACCAACTAAGATGTCAGTTCCCAGGAAGGTCTTGGGAACTTAAACTTTACTCAACCTCTACTGAAAATGGAAGTCTTATTCTAAATAGATGCAGGTGTCTCTCTTATGTTGGCTTCCATCCCAGGGGCAGCTTATAATGGCAAATACCATAAAAAAAAATTACACACAGGTGCAGGAATTACTGCTAACTGACTTCTGCTGTGATTGGTTTCAAAGAACACAAAATATAACAGAATATGCAAATAACTTGGGTACGAGAAAGTTTTCTAGTAACAGCAAAAACGACATATAAGTTTCCTTAGTAACAGCACAAATGGCAGGCTAGCCAGGTAACAGTTACCTAGGTCTTAACATTTCATATAGGCCTTAATGTTTTACCTATGCCTTAACAAAAAATAATTAATTGAAAACTTGAAAGTAGACTTTCACACTCAGAAAGTCTACTTGAAGTGGATACTACTACATATTTTCTCATTTTTTTTTCTGGGAAAGACAGAGATGCATTGCTTCTTTCAATATTCCTGTGCTCACACGACTTGTATCCATTGTGACATATAATAATCCTATTAAAAGAAGAATAATAACAAATGAAAGGGTTCCACATTGCATTCACACAATTTGACTTTTTGTTCCCCATAAACATGTGCTATGGGATTAAGTTTTCTATACAACAACATTCTTGACTCCTACACTGCCCCTCTCATCAAACTTAGCAACATTACTACAAGTGTCTGAGTAACTCCAGCTTTACTCTGAACTACTTGCTAATTAGAAGGTTTTGGAATATACTTATCACCTATTCAACATGTATATATCTTTTGCATTATTTAAATGGTATGAACTAAACAGATAGGCAGTTCTATAACATAGCTCCAATGGGGTTATGATCAAATGGTGATATTTGTTAAGGTATTATTTCCAACACACCAGATACCTGACATTGAGGCACATGGTTTTGTGAGAATTTAATAATCATTGCTACACTTAAGGCAGTGCTTTTTTACACTGTTGTTTTTCTTTAAAATTTCCAGGCAGGACACATTAAAATTTCTTCAGAAGCATATTTGTATCAGCTTGCACATGAAAATAACCTTCCATGTCTTCTAGACTTTGACATTGTTCTTCAATGTTATGGTCTTCCCAATTGCAGCTTTGTCAGGGTCCAGCCTCAACACAGGATCAGAGTTCTCAACGGGAAGCAGGGATATCTGGAAGGTGAATAATAAATATACACAGACTATTTTTGGGTACAAGCTGACAGGCAATTTTTCAAGGCTTAAAGTTTCTCTTCCCTCTCATTTTCTGCTTTCTTTCTCTCTCACTCATTGGTTCGAAGCTTGAGGCTGCACACACTCTGCATTCTCCTGCACTCTGCTTTTCTCCTGTGTGCTTTTCTTTTCTTGCACTCTCACACTCATACATGCTTCTGTGTGTTCCCCTTTCACTCACACACACTCTTCACACACATCTCACACACATACCACATTCACTCTCCTTTCACTCACACACACACACTCTTCACACACCTCACAGTCTCTCTTCACTCACTCTTCACAAGCTCTTCTCATGCTCTTCTCATGCTCTCCCGCCTTTTTCTTGCCCCAGTCTTTTATTGATACTCCAAAAACAGATAAACAAGACATTGTATAATTGTTGTCAAACCAAATTCAAAAGAATAACCACATCCCACAAAGAATCAAGAATTACAATTATTCCCCAAAGTTTCAAGCTTCCCTATTCCCAGGCCTATAGCCAAAATAATAATTGCAAACTTACCATTATTTAAATTTTAACTTTAACTATTATACTTCAGAGCTCAGAGCTCCAAGGCCAGCTACTTGCATTTTCTTGTAAAGCTCTAATGATAAATGATATGGGCAAAGCTGCCAGGCAGTGGCCAGAAAGAATCAAGTTAACCCTTAACTCAGTAGTTCCCCTAGCTTTCCACTTCTACACATTGCACACAATGACTCTCCTAAGAGTCCCAGTGTTTGGACTTAGTTTTACTAAGCTACAATTTTACATATTCTATACTTGCTTATCCAGGAACCACTCTCAAATGTTGTGTAAAACTTATTTCATAACTTTAATAGTTTTTTCTTTCTTTGGGGTCCTGTGCGGAGGACCACCATCACTCACTGAGTCGGGTGGAATATATGATCCTGATGCTGTTCTCTCTAAACCCCTGTTTGCCCGCCTAAAGGCCCTTGAGGTGGTAAGACACCAAATCTGGGAACAACTGAAAGAGGCCTATGAGACTGGGAGTCCAGACGTACCCCACCAGTTCCAAGTTGGAGACGCCGTTCTGGTCCGACGCCATCGAGTGGGAAACCTAGAACCTCGTTGGAAGGGGCCATATCTGGTGCTTCTGAGAACTCCTACAGCGGTTAAAGACTAGACAAAAGAAGAAGGGACAGAGAAGAACAGCAAGGATGGTTTGAAGGATGGTTTAACAGATCCCATGGCTGACCACTTTAATCTCCTCATTAATAGGGCCTCTTTTAATTTTGTTTTTGCTTCTTACGTTTGGACCGTGCATCCTTAACAAACTAGTGGCTTTTGTTAGAGAAAGAGTAAGTGCTGTACATATTTTGATGTTATGCCAACAATATCATGCTTTAGGAGGTCAGGAAAATCAATATTATGAAGATACAAAAGTCTAGTTCTAGGATTAGAACTAGGCACTGGAAGAAGTGGGGAATGAAAGACCCCAGCCCCTAACAGGAGAAGTAAAAGACCTCTAGCAAGTAGAGTAGAGCCAAAAGAGATTTTAGAATTTTTACTAGCAGAGAGCTGTCTCAACCAGAGAGAGCGGTCTAGAGCAGAAAACTAGCTGTCTCCACCAGAGAGTTTTTTTAGAATAACAAGAAAAAGCTATCTAGAGCAGAACACAGAAAGAGAGAGATGCCTCAACCCAGAACATCTAGCTGTCTCAAAAAGACTACAAGAAAGAGCTGTCTAGGGATCAACTCAAGCAAAACATAGGCCGCCAGTTTGGACACACACACACACGCACACACACACACACACACACACACACCACTACCACCACCACCCTCCCACCCCACCACCACCCTGATTTGACTGAGTCATTTGTTTTCACTGTTCCCAGATACTCCTTCTCTCAGGAATCTGGACTTAGGCAAGGCAGGTCCTTGGCAACCTATCTTGTTTCACCTTGTAATGTACACAGTAAACTGTTCCTCCTGTTCTGGTCTGAAGGCAGAAGCCATGTTCCACATATAACTATGGACTGGAGCATGCAAGTCTAGTCACTTAGACAGATGGGAGATTTACACAGCAAAGATATTTCCAGGATTATTTCTTAAGTGCATCAGTGCCCTCAAACAGCAAGTCATTCTCAGTGAGAGTGTCCCGACTTGGTGGTGTCAGAAGATGAGAAAATAAGAAAAGTAGAAGTATAAAGTATAAAAGTTGTGGTGGGGAGGTCTTGTGCAAGCTATGTCTAATGCCAAGTAAACTTCTGAAGAATTACATATTGTATACTACTTACAGGAGAAAAATGGAAAGAAATGGGAAACTTCTATGAAGTCAGCAGAAACTATCTACAATGGGACAAACTCATGAGAAGTCTAATAAAACAATGATGTACAAGCAGAAAATACCATATCTCAAGAATATTACTGACCAAGCCGACAGTGGCCATGGGACTAATAACCACAACCCCACATGGTAGAAAGAGTTGTGTTCTCAAAATCTGAAGCAACCCCTCCCCAAAGGCCCAGACCATTACCAGCTCTCCTAAGCATATTTCTGGCATTAGAGAACAAGCTTTATTTTATCCTCAGAATACTGGGGCCTTAGGGAAAGCACCCAAGGCCTAGGTCCCAGACTGTTACTGGCTCCGTCAAGCAGAGTTTAAGAAGGAGCTATATTGTTTTTCCATGCATGAAGTCTTCATAGAAAGCCTTGCTTGATCAGACTAGCCTTCAACACAACAGTGTTTTTCTTTTTCAAAGAGTTGTCACCCTGTGTAGTCTTGCCCATGTGGCAGAACTATGCTTTTCTCAAGTAGTAAACTGAACCTTTATAGAACACCAGGCCTTAATGTCGATTGTGACCCTGCAATGTCCCAATGAGCAGCTTATTAAAGGCCTGCTCTTTGATATGGGATGGGTCTAGTGACTGGCTGTAAATCAGGGTTACTTCCATTGTTATGGTTTGAAGCCATGTTTCTGAACATTCCTGGTAAACAAACATGTATATCCTAGCATTCTAATCTCTAACAGGCCTGGCTAGCATACTGCTTATCTGTGGGGTGTTTTAGAGGTAGGCTAAATTCTACTTAGTGTCATTTACTATTTCCTAAACATTGTTAAATCCTTTACATCATGAATTCTACCCAGATGAGATGACTTTTACAATCTCCACAAAATTAACTCCAAATGAATCTTACATCTAAATATTAACTGCTAATGGCAAAACTTGTAGAAGACACTAGAGAAATTAGGGTTTTCCAAGTTTGGAGTCCTACCAAGTATGTTTCTACATGAAAGCCCCTGCTCAGAATGTTTTGTGTAGATGCAGCCCCCATAGTAAAATTCTTCAGAGGCCAGTGCCAGGTCCAGGGAGAGATTAGGACAACAAGAGACCTCAAGGGTGGCTGCATCTTCCTGCTGCTTACCACCTAGCCCCATGGATGATCCACCACACCATGGTGGTGATAGTATTTGCATAGCCCATTACTCAACTTGCAGTGGAGTTATCAATCTGTCCCACAAGTGGAAGGGTGCCCAGAATATTAATATTAAAAAAGGATTTTTAGGAAACAAGATTTTTGATTTGTGGCTTCATTCTGGGTTCAGTTAAACTGCATTTACTGTTCACCTGTTGGGTATGAGACAACCCTCACAGAAAACAGATGACAAACACTGTGGGGCACTAGTGTTAACAAGCACATCTTCCTCAGTGCATAGGTGGGGGGAAAAGCTGTGTTAGTAAAGGTTCTCTAGATGAACACACCTGATATAGTGAATTGCTATGTATATAGAGAAAATGAATTTATTAGAATGTCTCAAAGGTTGTGGTCCAACTAGGCCAGTAACCAGGCTGTGTACCAACAGAAAGCTGAAGAATCCAGTTGTGGTTCAGTTCATGTGACTGGATGTTTCAGCTTGTCTTCAGTATATACCAGAATTCTGAAGAAATAAGCTCTAATGCCAATAAAAAAATGAACTTGCTAGCCAGAGATAGGGTAAAAAAATAAGGGGGAAAGAGCTATCATCCTCAATGACCTTTATATATACATAGGCTGCCACCACAAACTATGGCCCAGATTAAAGCTGGATCTTATCAACTCAAAAGATTCAAATTAAAGAAGGGCTTTCCCATTTCAAACCTATAAATAAGAAAAATCTCTTACAGTACCCAATTCTTTGGATTTTAGTTAGTTTTAGATGTAGACAATTTGACTACCAAGAATAGCTATCACAAAAGCCAAGACAGAGGAGCTGAGAAAGGCTTTTTATTCCTGTAGCAGGCAAGAAGATCATGGGTGTCATTTCCAAAGCAATGATTTTCTTCAACGAAGGGAGCATTGAGGCATTCCATCTCCATGGCCACAGCTTCGCCTGCATCCCTGGAGGCCTGATGCTGCCAGGCCCAACCAGAAAAGTTTTCCAAGCCCCAAATTCCTGCCTATTGGATTCCCGGCAAGCCCAGCAGGTGTGAGGTCTGCTCTGACCCCTTTGCACTCAATCTTCTGGTTCCACACCTCTAGCCACAACCCCAGACACCCACAGCCATCATCGATCCCTAGGTGAGACCCCCTAACCCCAGTCCCCTGCCTGATGGTTCCTCTGGGCAAACCCAGCAGTGGCAAGCTCTGCCCAGAACAGAGGCCTGTAATCATCAGGGACCACTAACTCTACTTGCATCCATATAGGCCTGCCCCCACCTAGGATATCTAGCAGCCTGAAGCTATCAGGATCTACCATCTCTGCCTGCATCCCTGCTACTACCAACGACAATCAGCTCTACCTGCAGTCCCAGAGGACTCCCATCAGGGACTACCAGGCATACCAACACTAGAGACAAACAGATGGCTAAAGGCCAGTATAAGAACACAAATTACAAAAGCCAGAACAATATGTCATCACAGAACCCAGCTATCTTACTACAATAAGCCCTGAATATCCTAAAACACCTGAATCACAAGAAAAAGACCTTAAATCTGATCTTTTGAAGATGATAGAGGCCTTTAAAGAGAAAATGAATAAATCCCTTAAAGAAAAACAGGAAAATACAAACAAACAGGTGAAAAAATTAATAAAACTATTCAAGGTCTGAAAATGGAAATAAGAGCAATAAAGAAAACTCAATCTGAGGCAATCCTGGAGATGAAAAACCCAGAAAAGAGAATAGAAACTACAGACAAAAGCATCCCAACAGAATACAAGAGATGGAAGAGAGAATCTCAGGAGTTGAAGATACCATAGAAGAAATTGATACATTGGCCACAGAAAATGCTAAAGCTAAAAAGTTTCTAACACAAAACATCCAGGAAATTTGGGACACTATGAAAAAACCAAATCTAAGAATAATAGGAATAGAAGAGTCCCAACTCAAAGGCCCATACAAATCTTCAACAAAATCATAGAAGAAAATCTCAACCAAAAGAAAGAAATGCCTATAAATGAACAAGAAGCTTACAGAACACCAAATAGAGTGGACCAAAAAAGAAAATCTTTCCACCATATAATAATCAAAATATTAAATGTACAGAACAAAGAAATAATATTAAAAGCCTCATGGGATAAAGGCCATATACCATATAAAGGTAGACCTATTAGAATTACATTAGTCTTCTCAATAGAAACTTTAAAAGCCAGAAGGGCCTGGGGAGATGTCTTACAGTCTCTAAGAGATCACAGATGCCAGCCCAGACTCTACACCCAGTAAAACTTGCAGTTACCATAGATGGAGGAAACAATATATGAAAATCTATCAACATAATCTACCATATAAACAAACTGAAAGAAAGAAAAAAACCATGATCATCGCATTAGATGCTGAAAAAGCCTTTGACAAACTCCAACACCCTTTCATGTTAAGTCTTGGCGAGATCAAGGATACAAGGCACATACCTAAACACAACAAAGGCAATATACAGCAAGCCAACAGCCTGTCACAGGTTTGAGGGGTCCCAGTACCAACAACCTGTACGTTTGTTTTTGTCCCTCATTTGTGCCTGTTGTCCAAGGAAACCAGGAGATGATGTCAGGACCCCTGGAACTTAAGTTACAGATAGTGGTGAACTGCCTTATGTATTGGGACTGAAACCTGGGTGCTCTGGAAGGAACTTCGGTGCTCTTGGCTTCTGAGGTATTTTCCCCCCTAGCCTTCCATTAATTAATGTATTTATTCACTTTACATCCTGATCGCAGCCTCCCCCTCCTTCCACCCCCCAAGGACCCTCCTCTTCACCTCTGAGAAGGGAAGATACACACGTGCACACGCGCGCACACACACACCACGGGCACCAACTCAGAACTAGGTACATTCTCTCTTGGCAGACAAGGTAGCCAAGTTAGGACCAACTATGCTGTGCACCTTCAGCACACTCTAACTTTAAGGAAAGTGCTCATGTTATTCAAGACTATTGGCCAATCAGAGCCTTCAAACGGATCTGCCAGTCAGAAGAGAAGGCGGGGTCTTCCGGGTGCCTTGCAGCAGATTCCGCTTAGTAGCTTAGCAGGAGTGAATGATTAGATGTTCTGTGATCTGAGCCCTGCTGCTGAGTGCTCTGACGCAACTCATGCAAGCCCCGAAGTTGCGACTTGGTGAGCACAGGGTCACTGCCAACAACGGGGACTGACCAGCGGGAGCTGGTGTGGTGTGCCTTTCCCGGGGATGGGTGGGAACCGGCGGCCACCTGTGAGGTCCTAGCCACTCGCTGAACCCAGTGGTAGTCGCTGAATAACTTCACGATAGGGGCTGCATCTGTGCAGAGCATTTGGAACAGTGGCTTATGTGTAGAAACATCCTTGGCAGGATGAGAAACTCGGAGAGCCCTAGTTCTGTAAGTTCTGTCCTTAGCATTTAACGTTAAGGTGTGCAATCCATTTGGAGTTTATTTTGTGGAGGTTGTAAAAGGCATCTCATGTGTTGGGTAGCAAACCAATACTAAGCTGTGATGTAAAAGACTAGAATTGATGATGTAAAGATTTACTAATGCTTAAGAGATAGTAAGTCACACCAAGCAGAATTTAGCTGAAAGAGGACTGCCTGTACAACGCCCCACAGATAAGTAGTATGCTAACCAGGCCTGTTAGAGATTAGAAGGCTAGGGTACACTTGTTTGTTCACCAGGATTGTCCAGAAATATGGCTCCAACCTGTAACAAAGGAAAACAGCCCTGATTTACAGCTAGCTACTAGCCCCATTCTATATCAAAGAGCAGGCCTCTAACAAGCTGCTCAGTGTGGCATCACAGGACCATAACCAACATTGAGGCCTGGTGTGCCATAAAGGTCCAGCTTTCTTCTTGAGAAAAGCATAGTTCTGCCACATGGGCAAGACTACACAGGGTGACAACTCTTTGAAAAGGAAAAACACTGTTGTGTTGAAGGCTGGCCTGATCAAGCAAAGTTTTCTTTCCCTGATGAAAGAATGTACAGAGAATGGCATAGGTCCTTCTGAAACCCAGAAACCTATTTGGCAGAGCCAGTAACATTCTGAGGCCTAGCCCTTAGGAGCTTTCCCTAAGGCCCCAAGGAATAGAGACAGAACAGAGCTCCTTCTCTAATACCAGGAACATGATTGGGAGAACAGGTAATGGTCTGGTGCTAGGACCTTTGGGTGGGGTTACTTCAGATTCTGAGAACACAACTCTTCCCACCATATCAGGTGTGGTTATCAGTCCCAAGGTCACTATAGGCTTGGTCAGTAATGTTGAGATACCCTGAGTTCCCCTTGTGCAGCACTGTTTGATTAGACTCCTCCTGAGTGTGTCCTATTGTATGATGTTTCTGCTGACTTCATAGTTTCTTTATATGTTTCTGCTGGCTTCATAGAAATCTCCCGTTTCCTTCCATTTCCCCCATGTAAGTAGTATACAAGATGGTATTCTTCTTAAAAGCTTGCTGTAGCATAAGACATAGCTTGTACAAGACCTCCCCACCCCAGCTTTTATACTTTATACTTCCTCCTTTTCCTCTGTTTTTCACTGCCCCTCCCCTCCAGTTTCACCCCTAACACTAGATAGGAGAGAAATAAGGATAGAGGAGAAAGAGATCCTTGAATCTAATTTCTTTCCTTTTGTTTCTTTAACTACAGCTACTAACAAACAGCAACCAACCTCCCTAAAAGACCAACAACCCCACCCTGCCTCTCGGGTCCCCACATTTTTGTACCTTCCAAAATGTTTTCGGAATTCCAAATGTACACTGTCACAGAAATCTGTAGCTGGCAAAACCATGCTTCTGCTAAGCACAAGGCAAATCATGGTCAGGGGCTACAGACAGTCAGAAGTAACCTTATCCCTACACTTGGGATTAAACTGAAAACACATTCTTATACACATTCCTACACATCTAATATTTCTGTGTTTTCTAGAGAAACCAAAATTCCAGAATTCTTAAAAATGTTACAACAAACCAGAGTTGGATGCAAGCTATTATTAAAGAGATTTTTTTAAATTAATCTTTTAATTGTAGAGTAATTTCCCCCGGGAACACATATCCTAGACCAGCTGCATATTCAGTCTTTCAGAAAAATGTTTATGAGACAAGCTGTGTTGACTCGGGTCACCTTAATCCCAGTCTCTTGCTCTCCTTGCTTTCCTCTTGATTAAACTTACTAAGTCCTTAAGTTAAAGAGATATATCACAACAGAGTTTTAAAATTACTCATTTGAGTCATGGAGTTAAATTGTCCATTGCAGCAACAGGAAAAATATTTGCATGTGGACCTTGGCTTCTGCCTTCAGATCAGAACAGGAGGAACAGTTTACTGTGTACACTGCAGGGTGAAACAGAGTACATCACAAACAGCTACATCACAAACTAAAGTTTAAGGGAGTCAGCTGCAAGGGTCACCATTATAAAGAAAAACCAGATTCTGGCAAGGTGGTAATTTTGTAATTTCACAGCATATATTTTATTCGTAGATATGAATGCAAACAGACCAGATTGGTGGGTGTACAATTTGGAGAGGTTGTGTTGACCCAAGAAACACTAAATTTCCAATTAGGGGACTGTCCTATGGAGTTATGGATAATCTTTGTTGACATAGTTCAGAGGGTTGAGACACAGGCCATACCCTGAAGCTGTGTGTGTCAGGTTACAGTTCTCAGCAGCTAACATTGCACATGGGGTCAAGGTCAAACCATATCTTATTGATGCCATTTGGTCTATCAGGGAATGGTCTGTTTTGTTTTGTTTTTTTTTAAGATTTATTTTATGTGTATGAATACACTGTAGTTATCTTCAGACACACCAGAAGAGGGCATCAGATCCCATTACAGATGATTGTGAGCCACCATGTGGTTTTGGGGAATTGAACTCAGGACCTTTGGAAGAGCAGTCAGTGCTCTTAACTGCGGAGCCATCTCTCCCGCCCGGTCTGTTCTTTTTGAAGAACAGACCAAGAAGTTGGTATAGCTATGCCTTTTTCCCCTCAATTATATTTATCTTTTTAAGAAGTCAATTTTTGATATTACCTTTTAAATTCCATTTTCTTAATGCATCACTGCTCTAATCTCTTAATCGTTTCTGTTCTCCAATGACTCTAAGTCATTAAGAATTTTATTCCTTTTTCTCAAGTGCTTTGTTTCTGCTTAGAACAATATCGTCTATAGCTCAGACTTGCCTCATGCTATATAGTTAAGCTTTGAATAGCCAATCCTGCCTCTGCTGTCCAGTGCCTGGAAAACAGCCCTGCAACTCCTTCCAGACTCTGCCCTGATGGGTCAGTGTGAAGGAAGAGAGACTAGTGAATGAGTGTCCTCCTACCTCCCTGATTTTTTTAGGGGAATTAGAAGTAAAGTGGGACCTGTGTAAG
Source organism: Tokudaia tokunoshimensis (assembly GCA_036184795.1). Lineage (NCBI taxonomy): Eukaryota > Metazoa > Chordata > Mammalia > Rodentia > Muridae > Tokudaia > Tokudaia tokunoshimensis. Next base: position 52,713,779 of record BTHU01000007.1, read on the forward strand.
AATTGAGTTGACTGACCATCTTTGAAGCTGGTGTAGTCACAGCACAGGACCTGTGTAAGAATTGAGTTGACTGACCATCTTTGAAGCTGGTGTAGTCACAGCACAGAAAGGGATACAGAAGAAAGAAAGTGAGAGCTTTCCTGCTTTGACAGTAGTTGGCATTAACAGTGGGTAGTAAGGTTATCAATTTTAGATTATCAATAAATGTCTAAAGTGGTCAATTTTGTAGGTTCACAAACCAGGGCAATGAAGAATCTAAATAAGGATAGTTTCACTAGTTCAACCAACACAGATGGTCTGGACAAACTTGTATGGCTGTATCTTACAGGTATCCTATTTTTCCTGTCTGAAAGTGTACAGCCTGAGAGAGAAGGTGTGAGTAATACTTGATGTGCTCTAGTACATATGTCAAATCCCTGGAGAATATTGGACCATAAAGCCTGTTTCACGTTTTTAAAATAATTTTTGAGATTATAACTAAATCATTTAAACCTTCTCATTTCTCTTTACTGGTAAGTCTCAAAATCTAGGACAAATCACTTAGGTGCCTGTTTAGCAAATCAGAGTGGACCTGGCTGTCAGGTTCTCCCATCATCCCTTAGACCCTACCTGTCACAGGGTATAGCTGGCATACCTGCCTTCTAGTTTAGGGTTTGGGGTTCCGTTCTCCCAGCTGCCCTTCCTTATGTAATCCAACCATTTTGGGTACCTGGTCTTTTTCATCTATCGTTTACCCTCCTGGCCTCTTAGTCTGACTCTCCTCTCTCCCTTTCACCTTCTCCTGACATGGCTCAGAATCTAGTCAACTCTGGACTCTCCCAGATACCCCTGCCCTGGCTGTGCCTTCCCTTTATAATAAACCTTCTACTCCACCATACCTAGAAGCAGCCATGTCCTTTCCTTTTTTTACTTTTTTCATTCACCTAACGTTCACTGTTCCTTGATTTCAAATTTGTAGCCAACTTTTCTTCAGTTGTTGTTAGTTGTTACTGTTTGAGTTTGACTGGAGTTTGGCTGCAGGATTTCCCAGGTGTGAAGCAAAGGGATGGCTTCTCTGGATGATGTTGAGTGTGTAATGGAGTGAACACACAAAAGACCTTGGAAGATGGACAGGTGCCCTAGGAGAGTGGAAGATTCTACTAAAATACAAATTTACCAGACTAAGGCTCTGTCTGCCCCTAGAGTGGAAGGCAGATCTGGGAAGGCCTGTGCTGTCTGAGTCATTTAATCTCTAATCTTCCAGTAGGGGAGCTGGCGCTGTCCTGAGGCCCAGTTGGGTGGTCAAAGCAAATGAAGGACTCTGGGCAGGCTAGCAATCAGGAGGAGCACCAGTAGGGGGTAGCTTTAAGATTCTTTCCATATTCTCCTCTGATGCAGTTTATCAGAGAGCTCTTAGGGAGACCACAAGCTATACCATGGTGATTGTGGTGACCACCAGGAAGAACAGGTTGGGTAATCTATCAGAATCCAATTTAATTGAACTAAGATGGATTGTGAACCACACTGTGGTTCTGTTGGTACATGTGGCAGCCTCTGAACCTGCCTAAGGCAGATTCCCTGGGAAGGAGGAGGCTCTGCTGCTCTGGCCATAGGAAGCTGTGTTGCTTATAATATCAGGACCCAGTGTGTACACACAAGCATTACTTTTGGTGTGCAATGGGAAGATAGATTTTGAAAATGAAGGTATGATTTCTAGAAGTTCTGAACATTACATTCATGTTCAGTTTTGTGTGATATATTTTACAAATAGTTTAGAAACTGGTAGAAAAGAGGTGATGATCATCTTTCAGCAATATTTGATTAAAATCCATTTACCTTTCTACTACCACCAGCCACAATGGTATGATTCAGGGAAATTCAATTCCAGGGCATAAAAGGAGTTTCTGAGATACAGAGGTTTCTCAGGTGTGCATGGTGGTGTGCAGATGGGTAGGTCAGATTCCATATCATGTGCCATAACCCACATGGCAGGAAGCAGACATTAAATTATTCTTCAACCTTGGTTTGTGTGTGGGCTCAGTGGGGCTGGGTTTGTGTGAGATCATAAGGAGGCATGAGGGGCTGCTGAGCATAGCCTACCTTTCTGGTCACCTCCATACAGAGAAAGCCCTAGAGCATGGGGCCTCTCTGGTTGGAAGTGAAGTCAGTAGTGGCTGGAGGGTCAGAAATATAATGGTTTACAGGTCACTTTGAGTCATTTTTCTGGGAGTTGTGAATTCTGTGTTTATTTAATTTGTATACACATGTAATCATAGGTAATATTGATCAAGTTTACATTTTTCCTGCCCGAGTGTCTTTAGGTCTTTTGATTAAAACTTGACTATAATTTGAGGCTTATGTTCTTGGCTTTTTCTCTGCATCTCCTTATTCTTTCTCAAATGTGGTAAACCTTCTGATTGCTGTAGCTTCCTGGTAAGTACAGAAGTCATATTGTGCCAAAATGTGTTCTATTGCTGGGATTAAAGGTATGAGTCAGTATCTTCAACTTGCGTATCATTTTTTGTAGTTAGTAATTGTTCATACAATTTCTCTGATGTGTGCTCAGTACCGTTTGCTTGTCTCACTCTTTATCTTTATGTCTGTTGATTGGCATTTCTCTTGCAAGGCTGTATCCTATTCAAAGCGCAGAGAAATGACAAAGGTGAACCTCATTATTCAGTTTCCTTCTAAAATGACTTAGTGATTACATTAGAACTTCTGTGTCCAGAAAATAGTGGAGGAAGCCCTAGAATTACACGAATATGTTGTCAATGAAGCATACATTTATAGTGATCTCGGTATTATGCTTTTGTTGTACACAATGAAGTGACTTATGATGATGTGCATGTGGACTTCACTCGGGAAGAATGGGATTTGCTGGATCCTTCACAGAAGAGTCTCTACAAAGATGTGATGCTGGAGACCTACAAGAACCTCACTGCTATAGGTAAGACAGTGAACTTTTTAAAATAAGGGGGAAATTGTTTCTTTATTACTGATGCTTTTCTGTAACTTCAGTTGAAAATAAGGAAGAATGAGGTGAATAAATCAGATTCACTAAAGATAGTAACTTAAATTTTGCCTATTTTCCAATAATATATCATACTTTTTCTGATACTATATTTCAGGCTACAATTGGGAAGAACAAAATATTGAAGAACATTGTCAAAGTTCTAGAAGGCATGGAAGGTAATTTTCATGTGCAAGTTGGTGTGAATATGCCTCTGAAAAAATGTTAATGTGTCCTGGAAGTTTTATTTTTTAAAAACAACAGTGTAAACAAAAAGTGTATTGATGATTATTAAATTTTCCCAGATTCATGTATCTCAATGTCAGGTGTCTGATTTGTATTTACAAGGCATTTCTCTAAGAAAGAAGACAAGGAAACAATTCCTTAAGAGATATTACCATTTTGAATCATAGACACATTACAGCTACTGTGTAGAACTGCCAATCTAGTCTCATACCATTCACATATTGCAAAAGATATACACATTGAATAGGTGATAAGTATATGTTCAAAACCTTCTAATAAGCAAATATTCCATAGTAAAGCTGGTGTTACTCATATACTTGTAGTAACATTGCTAAGTTTAGTGAGAGGGGCAATTTATGAGAGTCAAGAATGTTGTTGGGGAGAAACCTTAATCCCTATACCACATGTCTATGATAAACAAAAAGTTGAACTGTGTGAATGCAATGTGGAACCCTTTCATTTGTTAGTCTTCTTTTCCTGTGTCACAGTGGATGCAAATGATGTGAGCACAGGGATATTGAAAAGAGCAATGTACCTCTCTCTCATAAAAATTAGAAAATATAGCCGGGCAGTGGTGGCACACGCCTTTAATCCCAGCACTTGGGAGGCAGAGGCAGGAGGATTTCTGAGTTCGAGGCCAGCCTGGTCTACAAAGTTAGTTCCAGGACAGCCAGGGCTACACAGAGAAACCCTATCTCGAAAAACCAGAAAAAAAAAATTAGAAAATAGGTAGTATTCCCCATTTGAGTAGACTTTCTCAATGTGATACATGTTCATAAATAGTTGGTTTTCCAACTTCATTGGGAATACATCCACAAACTCACACTGCAGTATATCCCTATGAGTACTAGGAATGTGGAAATTCTTCTCTGTTTGTCCTGGCTCACTTTGTATATATAGTATGCAAATGTAATATATTTCACAATATAGGAAAATTTATGAATGTACTTAGTGTGGTAGAGCTCTTCCATTTCTCTTCAATATGTAAAAAGCCTCATAGAGAAAAAGGATGCTATAAATTTGAGCATGAAATAAACACTCTTACAATGATAGGTATCCTCAAAGACTCAAAACAACCCATAATGAAGGGGAAACCATGAGTGTAAACAAAGTGATAAAAACTTAAGATCTGATTCCTCTTTACAAGGAGATCAAATTGTAAAATTAATTCCTACAGATAAAATGATTCATCAGTGTAAAGATGGTGGTAAAACTTTCACATGTGCCAATTATCTTTGCAGGTATGAAAGAAGTCATACTGGAGAGAAACCCTCTGAATATACTCAATGTTGTAAAGCCTTTGCTTGTCACAGTTATCCTCAAGGGCATGAAAGAATTCATACTGGAAAGAAACCCTATGAAGGTATTCAATATGGTAAAGTCTTTGTACATCACAGTTGTCCCCAAATACATAAAAGAACACATACTAGAGAGAAACCTTACAAATGTAGTCTATGTGGTAAAGCCTTTGCATGTCATAGTAATCTCCAAAGACATAAAAGAACACATACTGGAGAGAAACCCTATGAATGTAATCAATGTGGTAAAACCTTTGCATGTAGTTGTAGTCTCCAAGTACATAAAAGAACACACACTGGAGAGAAATCCTATGAATGTAATCAATGTGGTAAAGCCTTTACATGTAGCAGTAGTCTCCGAGTACATGAGAGAATACATACTGGAGAGAAGCCCTATGAATGTAATCAGTGTGATAAAGCCTATTCACAACACAGTCATCTCCAAATACATAAAAGAACACAGCCGGGCGGTGGTGGCGCACGCCTTTAATCCCAGCACTTGGGAGGCAGAGGCAGGAGGATTTCTGAGTTCAAGGCCAGCCTGGTCTACACAGTGAGTTCCAGGACAGCCAGGGCTACACAGAGAAACCCTGTCTCAAAAAAAAAAAAAAAAAAAAACAAGAACACATACAGGAGAGAAACCTTATGAATGTAAAGCAATGTGGCAAAGCCTTTGCATACCATGGTCAACTTCAAAGGCATGAAAGAATTCATACTGGAGAGAAACCTTACAAATGTAATCAATGTAATAAAGCCTTTTCACAACACATTCATCTCCAAATACATAAACGAACGCATACTGGAGAGAAACCCTATGAATGTAATCAATGTGGTAAAGCCTTTACATGTCACAGTAGTCTTCAAAAACATAAAAGAATACATACTGGAGAGAAACCCTACAAATGTAATCAATGTGGTAAAGCTTTTGCATATCATGATTATCTTCATATACATAAAAGAATACATACTGGAGAGAAACCTTATGAATGTAGCCAATGTGGTAATGCCTTTGCATATTATCATGAAATTCAAAGACATGAAAGAATTCATACTGGAGAGAAATCTTACAAATGTAATGAATGTGAGAAATCCTTTTCACAACAGCTTAGTCTCAAAATACACAAAGCAACACATTCTGGAGAAAAACATTTTGAATGTAAGCAATGTGGTAAATCATTTGCTTCTCATGGTCAACTTCAAAGGCATGAAATAATTCATTCTGAAGAGAAACCTTACAAATGTGATCAATGTGGTAAGACCTTTGCAAGCCAAAGTAATCTCTAAAGACATAACAGAACACATACTGGAGAGAAACCCTATGAATGTAATCAATGTGGTAAAGCCTTTGCATTTCAGGATTATCTCCAAAGACATAAAAGAACACATACTGGAGAGAAACTCTATGAATGTCATTATTGAGATAAAGCCTTTTCACAACCAAGTAGTCTGTAAATACATAAAAGATCACATACTAGAGAGAAACAGTATGAATGTAACCAATGTGGTAAAGCCTTTACAGGTCACAGTGATCTTCAAAGGTATGGTTTGAATATGCTTAGCACATGGGAAAGGCCCATGCAAGGCCCATTAGGAGGAGTGGCCTAGTTTGAGGTCTTAGTTACCATGGGGTATGCTATGGTATATATGCATATACCATATGCTTAAGCTCCACCCAGGGCTGAAAAGAGTCTTCTCCTGGCTTCCTTCTGATAAAGATGTAAAACTCTTGGCACTTCAAGCACACATGTCTGCCTGGACACTGCCATGATTCCCACTTTGATGCTAATGGACTTAACTTCTGAATGTGTAAACCATCCCCAATTAAATGTCCTTTATAAGAGTTGTTTTAGTCATAGTGTCTGTTCACAGCAATAAAACACAAATTAAGACAAAAGGCATGAAAGAAATCAACTAGAGGGAAACTGTATGAAAGTATTGAATATGGTGAAGGGTTAGGGTTGTTAGGGTTCGGATTCTGGGTTAGGGTAGAGGGTTAGGGGTAGAGTTGGGGATAGGGATTAGGGTTAGAGGAGGATGGGTGGATGGGATGGGTTAGGGGTTAGACCACAGCTGTCAGGGTTTAGGGTTAGAGTTAAGGTTAGAGGATTAGTATTAGGGTTAGGGTGAAGGGATTAGGAATGAAGGTGAGAGAGTCAGGGTTAGAGGTTAGGGTTCATGACCTCAGGCACATGGGTAGCAGAGGTCTGCCTATATGGCCTCAGTGGGAAAAGATGAGCTTAATCCTGTGGAAACTTGATACCCCAGGAAAGAGGAATGCTGGTGGGTGTGGGTGGACAGTGTGGGGGACCACCCTCTCAAAGACAGGGGTTGTGGGGTGATGGGGTGAAGAAGTCAGGGAGGGTGACTGGGAAAGGGGTCAATGTTTAGAATGTAAATAAGATAATTTTTAAAAAAGTAATACAAAGATGTTTACAAGTGTTTCTATTAAGACTAGTTATCTATCTGCCATTAGCTCCACAGGTTCATTAGAATTTTAAAACAATTTTTATGCCAAGAGGCAAATCATCTACCTAGTGTCACTTTAGTATTAACGTTTTGTATATATAAATCCATTTGGTATTTTGTCTTCTGTTCTTGCACCTACAATAAATTGTTTATTCCCCCTTGTCCTTTAGTTATCAGATAATGGTTTTACAGCCAGCCTAAAAGGAATGTTTTCCCTGATTGTAAATATGTCTGCTTTCTCTCTTAGTGCAATTAGTCCATGACACCTGAAGATTTGAAGAGACTGAATTGCAGGCCTTTTTTATAAATGGCCTAATAATTGCTAGTATAAATGTAGGAATTCTAAAGAATCATTGTTAGGAGTCACAAAATCAGATATTTGTCTACATAGCGTTACTACAAGACAGACATCTTTGTTGATCTGCAGAAAAACTGCCAAATAGGGTGGGCTAATGCCCAGAAATTGTTAGACTCTGTAATAGTGAAAGGAGAGGCAAATAATATCAAGAAGCAATCCTGGCATGAAATCTCTCAGGGCCTTGCCTTCCAGAGCTGATCCATCGAAGTCCATCCAAAAAAGGTGGACCATCTCAGGAAAGTCTTCCACTAGCCTTAGCCTCTCCTAGATGGCTTCTGACAACAATGGGCGTACCTCGGAGAGGCAGAGTCCCAGAGGCTTTGTTTCTAGATTGCTTCTTGCTGCTGTGCCATTTTTTTGTTCGTCATTGCAATGTTCCTCATATATTTAACACGGTATGACTGGGTGTGGGGAGACTGTCACTGCCTGTAGTCTGGTGTGCTTGCTTCCTGGGAGATAGCCCACCCTATTGGGCAATTTTCCTACAGATCGATATGAAAATGAACTTTCATAAAACAACATTGTTTGGATAAATTAATGATTTTACAGAATTCCTGATTTGTTTCAAATAGTTCTAGGAGGTTAGGGTAGTTGATGAAAAGTTGAAGGAGATGGTTCAAGTTGTTTTGCCAGAAGATATAATAAAGTTAGAATCAAGAGTAGAGCCGGGCAGTGGTGGCACACACCTTTAATTCCAGCACTTGGGAGGCAGACGGAAGAGGATTTCTGAGTTCGAGGCCAGCCAGAGAAACCCTGTCTCGGGGGGGGGGAGGGGGGGAAGAGTAGAATGTGCTCCTTCTCTTGTAGAATAGTGAGGCCTTCATAGGTTAGAAAAGGAGTACTGTGAGTTTTCATACAATTACATACAGGTATGTAATCATACTAGGAATTTAAAAAAACAAACATGATTGGGACAAGTTAATGATCAAAGAAAACGTTTATTTTAGGTTGGGTCTGAGTTCCTAGATCTGTGATAGGTTTTGGTATGCACCACGAAAAGACATTATGAACAAAGAATAAGTAATTTTATTGTAAATATAAGAATAAAGAATAGATGATTATCCACTTTAGCTGAACAAGACTTCAAAAATAATATGTAAGATAGACGATCTGTTTCTTAATAAATACAAAATGTCGTCAGCTAAGCATAGGGAAAAACCTGTTAGTATAGACTTGGCTTGCTTAAACTTTGATAATCAATGAGAAAAGAATTGTTGCTTTAGGGTTATGATGAACCTGTGGTAAGAAAAAAAAAAGATGGAAAATGTTTAGTTAGGTGTGAGTTTCAAAAGAAGAACATATAATTAATGACCCTGCTGCAATTTCCTTTTGTGTAATGTTTTGAAAGAATATGTGGTTGTTTTTAGAAAATATGTAACTGTGGGTATTAGGTAAATTTCTTCTCACATAGAGAACTTTGCCTTAGGTGGTAAAAAAAATAAAATAAAAAAAGGCTAAGAGAAAAAAATAAAGTTGGAGCTTGCTCATTGGAGTTTTGCTCCATCCATAAAAATATGTATATGTATGTCTTAGTTAGGTTTTACTTCTGTGAACAGACACTCTGACCAAGGCAACTCTTACAAGGACATTTAATTGGGACTGGCTTATAAGTTCAGAGGTTCAGTCCATTATCATCAAGGTAGGAGCATGGAATTATCCAGGCAGACATGGTGCAGGAGGAGCTGAGAGTTCTACATCTTCATCTTAAGGCTGCTAGTGGAAGACTGACTTCCAGGGAGCTAGGATGAGGGTCTTAAAACCCATGCCAAAATGACATACTTCTTCCAACAAGGCCACACCTCCTAATAGTGCCACACAATGGGCCAAGCATATTCAAATTCTCACATTGTATATAGTAAAAAGGTTGGAGCTTACTTGTTGGGAGTTTGCTCCATTCCAAATGTGTAAATAGTTATGCATTTATGTATGTATATAGTGTGTAATATTATTGGAGATTGTCTTCCTTTATCCACTAAATAAGTGTGTGTGTGTGTGTGTGTGTGTGTGTGTGTGTGTGTGTGTGTGTGTGTGTTTGGTTCTTTCACCCCTTTTCTTTTTTTCCTCCTCACTGGTTCCTTAAGAATTCAAAGAGTTCCTTACTGTTCACAGGGAGTACTGACCCCAGTGAATCAAGCTTTATTCCCTCAGAGAAAAGTTTGCTGAGTGATCAGTCATTGACTCTATGCCTCACATCAGTTTACCCTGGGATGTCAAAGCTGACTTTCAACATACTTGCAACCTTATCCCAGACCAATTCAACTACCTGGATAGTTGCAAATGTTAACATTCATAAAATCAAGTTATTGATCATCTAACTTGTTCCTTGATTTATTCTATGTTAGGATATATACCTTAAGTAAAAATCTAAAACTCATTCAAGTTTAAAATACTGGTTCAAATTAGGAACTTCTTCAAAAATTAAAACTAGAGCAAATAATGTTTAGAGAAGAAATGGATAAATTTTACTTTGATTAGTTTTCTACCCAGGTCAGCTCCTCATAATAAATGTAAATCAGTCCTTTAAATGTCTGGAATCTATCACAATTATGTTAATGTCTACTCTAAAATGTTTACCAATATTGACAATGATTTTATCAAAAACTGATGTATAAATAATCAAGGTGATTTGGCCCAACATTAACCAAGGGATTATGAAATAAATTTGAGTAAATTGTATTTATAACATTACTAATAGATTATCCAGTGTTGCATGAGGCTCACAGATTTAAAGCCAACCTGAGTTAAATGGAAAGACTCTTTCAAAAATAACTTTATCCTTTTTTTTTCTTAGATATATTCTTTATTTACATATCAAATGATTTCCCCTTTCCTGGATCCGCCCTCCCCAAAAGTCCCATAAGCCTTCTTCTCTTCCCCTGTTCCCCAATCAACCCCTTCCCGCTTCCCTGTCCTGGCATTCCCCTACACTGCTGCATTGAGCCTTTCCAGGACCAGGGGCCTCTCTTTCTTTCTTCTTGGGTATCATTTGATATGTGAATTGTTTCTTGTGTATTCCAAGCTTCTGGGCTAATATTCACTGATCAGTGAGTGCATACCATGTGTGCTCTTTTGTGATTGGGTCACCTTACTCAGGATGACATTCTCCAGTTCCACCCACTTGCCTAAGAATTTCATGAATTCATTGTTTTTAATAGCTGAGTAGTATTCCATAATGTAAATATACTACATTTTCTGTATCCATTCCTCCACTGAGGGACATCTGGGTTCTTTCCAGTTTCTGTCTTTTATAAATAGGGCTTCTAGCCGGGCGGTGGTGGCACACGCCTTTAATCCCAGCACTTGGGAGGCAGAGGCAGGAGGATTTCTGAGTTCGAGGCCAGCCTGGTCTACAAAGTGAGTTCCAGGACAGCCAGGAACACAGAGAAACCCTGTCTCGAAAAAACCAAAAATAAATAAATAAATAAATAAATAAAAAATAAATAGGGCTTCTATGAACATAGTGGAACATGTGTCCTTCTTGCATGCTGGAGAATCCTCTGGGTGTATGCCCAAGAGTGGTATAGCAGGGTCCTCCAGTAGTATTATGCCCAGTTTTCTGAGGAACCGCCAGACTGATTTCCAAAGTGGTTGTACCAACTTGCAATCCCACCAGCAATGAAGGAGTGTTCCTCTTTTTCCACATCCACGCTCAGCACCTGAGTTTTTGATCTTAGTCATTCTGACTGGTGTGAGGTGAAATGTCAGGGTTGTTTTGATTTGCATTTCCCTGATGACTAAGGATGTTGAACATTTCTTTAGGTGCTTCTCAGCCATTTGATATTCCTCAGGTAAAAATTCTTTGTTTAGCTCTGTACCCCATTTTTAATAGGGTTATTTGGCTCTCTGGAGTCTAACTTCTTGAGTTCTTTGTATATATTGGATATTAGCCCTCTGTCAGATGTAGAGTTGGTAAAGATCATTTCCCAATTTGTTGGTTGCCGTTTTGTTCTTTTGACAGTGTTCTTTGCCTTACAGAAACTTTGTAATTTTATGAGGTCCCATTTGTCAATTCTTGATCTTAGAGCATAAGCTATTGGTGTTCTGTTCAGGAAATGTTCCCCTGAGCCCATGTGCTCAAGGTTCTTCCCCAGTTTCTTTTCTATTAGTTTCAGTGTGTCTGGTTTTATGTGGAGGTCCTTGATCCACTTGGAGTTGAACTTAGTACAAGGAGATAAGAATGGATTAATTTGCATTCTTCTGCATGCTGACCTCCAATTGAACCAGCACCATTTGTTGAAAAGGCTATCTTTTTTCCACTGGATGGTTGTAGCTCCTTTGTCAAAGATCAAGTGACCATGGGTGTGTGAGTTCATTTCTGGGTCTTCAATTCTATTCCATTGATCTACCTGCCTGTCACTGTAATAATACCATGCAGTTTTTAACACTATTGCTCTGTAGTACAGCTTGAGGTCCGGGATACTGATTCCCCCAGAAGTTCTCTTATTGTTGAGAATAGTTTTAGCTATCCTGGTCTTTTGTTATTCCAGATGAATTTGAGAATTGCTCTTTCTAACTCTATGAAGAACTGAGTTGGGGTTTTGATGGGGATTGCTTTGAATCTGTAGATTGCTTTTAGCAAGATGGCCATTTTTACTATATTAATCCTGCCAGTCCACGAGCATGGAAGAGTTTTCCATCTTCTGAGGTCTTCTTCGATTTCTTTCTTCAGAGACTTGAAGTTCCTGTCATACAGATCTTTCACTTGGTTGGTTAGAGTCACACCAAGATACTTTATATTGCTTGTGACTATTGTGAAGGGTGTCATTTCCCTAATTTCTTTCTCAGCCTGTTTAGGAAGGCTACTAATTTGCTTGAGTTAATTTTATATCCAGCCACTCTGCTGAAGTTGTTTATCAGCTGTAGGAGTTCTCTGTGGAGTTTTTGGGTCGCTTAAGTATACTATCATATCTTCTGCAAATAGTGATAGTTTGACTTCTTCCTTTCCAATTTGTATCCCTTTGACCTCCTTTTGTTGTCTAATTGCTCTAGCTAGAACTTCAAGTACTATATTGAATAAATATGGAGAGAGAGAGAGAGAGAGAGAGAGAGAGAGAGAAAGGGCCATGTCTAGTCCCTGATTTTAGTGGGATTGCTTCAAGTTTCTTTCCATTTAGTTTGATGTTGGCTACTGGCTTGCTGTATATTGCTTTTACTGTGTTTAGGTATGGACTTTGAATTCCTGTTCTTTCCAAGACCTTTAATATGAAAGGATACAGAATTTTGTCAAATGCTTTTTCAGCATCTAATGAAATGACCTTGTAGCTTTTTCTTTGAGTTTGTTTATGTAGTGGATTACATTGATGGATTTCCGTATATTGAACCAACCCTGCATCCCTGGGTTGAAGCCTACTTGATCATGGTGAATAATCATTTTGATGTGTTCTTGGATTCAGTTTGGGAGAATTTTATTGAGTATTTTTGCATGAATATTCATAAGGGAAATTGGTCTAAAGTTCTCTTTCTTTGTTGGATCTTTGTGTGGTTTTGGTATCAGTGAAATTGTGGCTTCATACAACAAGTTGGGTAGTGTTCCTTCTGTTTCTATTTTGTGGAATAGTTTGAAGAGTATTGGTGTTAGGTCTTCTTTGAAGGTCTGATAGTATTCTGCACTAAAACCATCTGTTCCTGTGCTTTTTTAGGTTGGGAGACTGTCAGTGATGACTTCTATTTCTTTAGGGGTTATGGGACCATTTAGATGGTCTATCTGATCCTGATTAAACTTTGGTAGTTGGTATCTGTCTAGGAAATTGTCTATTTCCTCCAGATTTTCCAGTTGTGTTGAGTATAGGCTTTAGTAGTAGGATCTGATGGTTTTTTGAATTTCCTCAGTTTCTGTTGTTATTTCTCCCTTTTCATTTCTGATTTTGTTAATTTGGATACTGTCTCTGTGCCCTCTGGTTAGTCTGGCTAAAGGTTTATCTATCTTGATGATTTTCTCAAAGAACCAGCTCCTGGTTTTGTTGATTCTTTGTATAGTTCTTTTTGTTTCTACTTTGTTGATTTCAGACCTGAGTTTGATGATTTCCTGCCTTCTACTCCTCTTGGGTTTATTAGCTTCTTTCTGTTCTAAAGCTTTCAGGTGTACTGTTAAGCTGCTAGTGTATGCTCTCTCCAGCTTCTTCTTGGAGGCACTCAGTGCTATGAGCTTTCCTCTTAGCACTACTTTCATTGTGTCCCATAAATTTGGGTATGTTGTGCCTTCATTTTCATTAAATTCTAAAAGGGTTTTGATTTCTTTCCTTATTTCTTTCTTGACCAAGGTATCATTGAGTAGAGCATTGTTCAGCTTCCATGTATATGTGGGCTTTCTGTTGTTTTTGTTGCTATTGAAGACCACCCTTACTCCATAGTGTTCTGATAGGAGGCATGAGATTAGTTCGATCTTCTCATATCTGTTGAGGTCCGTTTTGTGGTCAATTATATGGTCAATTTTGGAGAAGGTACCATGAGTTGCTGAGAAGAAGGTATATTCTTTTGATTTAGGATGAAATGTTCTATATATATCTATTAAATCCATTTGGTCCAAAACTTCTGTTAGTTTCACTGTGTCTCTGTTTATTTTGTGTTTCTCTGATCTGTCCATTGAAGAGAGTGGGGTGTTGAAGTCACCCACAATTATTGTGTGGGGTGTGATGTGTGCTTTAAGCTTTAGTAAAGTGTCTTTTACAAATGAGGGTACCCTTGTATTTGGAGCATAGATATTCAGAATTAAGAGTTCTTCCTGGTAGATTTTTCCTTTAATGAGTATAAAGTGTCCTTCTGTGTCTTTTTTGATGACTTTTGGTTGAAAGTCTATTTTATTGGATATTAGAATGGCTAATCCAGCTTGTTTCCTGGGACCATTTGCTTGGAAAACATAACTTAAAAACAACAACAACAATAACAGAAAACAGTGTCAATGTTCAAGTGACTGAAGTGACTGTATTCTTTCTATCAATTGATTAATTTGATTGATTAAGTACGAGTGCTCTGTGTGCAAGTACACCTGCATACCAGGAGAGTGCATTAGATCCCTTTATAGATGGTCATGAGCCACAATGTAGTTGCTGAGAATTGAAGTCAGGACCTCCAGAAGAACGGCCAGTGCTCTTAACTTCTGAGCCATCTTGCCAGCCCTGTGATTGTTTTCTTAAGTGAGACTGAGAGGTCAGCTCTTTTAGAAAGTACAAGAGTCTCTGATATTTCAAGTTTAACCAGCCATAAACAGAGTCTTGAACTGAAAAGAAACCCCAAATCTATATTCTTCCTATCTCAATATTCAGACCAACTTATTTTTATTATACCCTTCCATTCTCATAAACAGTCTTCAAGGCAAGTTTCCCAGGTCATCACCTTTGACAGGTGGAGGAAGTAAAGGCTCTGTTGCTAAAATTTCTTCTGTGGGGAATATGTAAACAGTGTCTACCCTTCCTCCTCCTAAGATCCTAATGACAAAATGAGGGACAAGTCTATCAAAGTTCACACTGAAAAACCAGTGAATTTATTGGGCTTACTTATAGAGCTATGGGTGAGATGATATGAGCACGAGTTTAAATGGGTAGAAAGTCTGCACCAGCATAGATGACCACGCTGCATTGATGGAGTACCCCACCACCTTTAAGCCTTTCTAGGCCATATACTCTAGCCCTTCCCCAAGACCAGGCTAAAGGAGATAATTCCACAGTTGGGGTTCTCTCATCCCAGGTGATTCTAGTTTGTGACACCAAAACTAACCTGAACAAGAGTGGGAAACTCATAAGTAGAACTCAAGCCCAACTACGTGGATCTAGCTGTAACCCATTTTACCAACTTATCATCCTGTCTGCAAGCCTCAGTACAAGATAACTTTAAAAATTATGCTTGTTTAGCAACTATATTCAAGTTGCATCTGTGTTTTATTTGCTAATACTGTAGGGCATTTTATGATTGGTGATTAATATGGGAGGGCCCAGTTCACTGTACACTGCTGGTCCTAGGTGCTATAAGAAAGCAGGCTGAGCAAGTGAAGGGAGGAAACAAGTGAGCAGCACTTCTCCGTGGCCTCTGCATTAGGTCATGATTCCAGGTTCCTACCTTGCTTTGGTTCCTGCCCTAACTTCCTTCAGTGATGGAAGAATGATGTGAACATTTAAAGTTTAAGTGAATTAAACCTTTCCACCCACAGTTGCTTTTGGTCAGTGTTTTTATCTAGCAACAGAAACCCTAACAAAGAAAACCACAGTTCCTTGAATGGTGAATCACAAGCAAATATGGGTTGGGTGAATGAAAGAGATAGGGGTGATAAAACTTGGTGCAGTAATAAAATTTTAATATACAATAAAAATTCAAAAATTTGCCTTTATGCTATAATAATTTGTATTTTTAAATTTTTCTGTGATGTCTTCTCATATGCTAAAACACAGCTGAATCTTTTGTTGGTTAGAGTTAGGGTTAGAGCTAGGGATGGGGTAGGGTTACAATTAGGATATAGAACTAGGGTTAGGATTAGACTTAGTGTTATGATGTTTCCTCATATGCAGAATGGTTAGGGTGAGCAGTTAGTGGTTAAGGGATTAGGGATTAAGGTTAGGATAATTCAGGGTTAGGGTTAGGGTTAGGGTTCAGGTTAGGTTCCATTTACATGTGGGCCAAGCACACCAAAAAGAAAGTAAACATTGAACTTCATGGTGATATTGTAAATAACCTGTTCCTGAGGTCCATATAACCTGTAGTAGGCTCGAGGTCCCCATTTCTAGTCTACCTTAGTGTTCATCCATGGATTGATTAACATTTTTATGAAGTCCAATCTGAAGTCTATAAGAGAGATTTTGCCACTTTGATGTAACACATTTGTCATGCTTCTACTAATATATTTTAAATACTTGTATTCTTATCTTTCATTGTTCTTTTATTTTAGGTAAAAAAAAACACTCATGATACTGTTATTATACAAGAAACTGAACTTTGTACTAATCTAATGTGTTTTACTAGGTCATGGTATTGATATCTGGCTACAGAATTAACTTTTATGGTTTGAATATGAAATATCCTCCAAAGTTTTTGTCTTTGAACACTGGATCCCAAGCTGGTGATGCTGTTATAGAGTTGTGCAACCTTTAGGAAATCCTTAGAGGAATGGATTGTTGTCAAGTACTCAAGGTTTAAATCTGTTGTAACTTTCTATTTGATCTCTGATTCCTGACCTCAGACCGATTATCAAGCTATTCCTAAATCTTTCCTACCATAATGGAGTATTTCTCTGGAACTACCAACTAGATTATACCTTTCATTCCTTACATCACATGTTATCACTAACTGTCAGAGGACAGCAACTTAAACAATTTTCTCATGTTCCCTTATAGGACAGAAGTACATTTTTATGTCATTTATGTTATTACCCAAGTCAATGCCAGGTACCAGCTTATACCCTACTATTTAGATGTGTGGTTTCTATGGAACTGTTGTTACAGACTAAGCTATCATGTAAGTGCTAGGAATGAAACTTGTTTTAACAGAGCTCTTAACAACGGAATAATCTCTAGCCCCATCAACCCACTTTCAACAAAATAAAATAGAATATCATACACAAGATATTTGGGATTCTAGGTTCAGCTCTGAGGAAAACTGAGGCAGTGGGGTTGACCTAAAAGAAGCTGTGTATGCTACAGATGACAGAGCTGAAAGATTTGGCATACCTAAGTCCTTTTGATTCCTGGCAATTTCATTACAATCTCAAGTAGCTGAACAAAGATCTACAAGATGTTTTGCCTGCTGGATTTTGGTTTTGCTTTGGTCTGTTCATTCTTTGCCATTCTCTGATTCTTTGTGGAATAGAATTGTTTATTCTATGGCATTATATGTTGAAAACATAACCATCCCATTTAAGGATATGGTAGAGTGTGGTAGAATAAAAAGTATTTTTCTCTAAGAATTGAAGAAATGTGGTGGTTAAATGAGAATGGCTCCTATATGTTTGAATACTTATTTTCAGTTGGTGGAACTGTTTGAGAAGGAACACAAGTATGGCCATTTTTAAAGAGGTGTGTCATATGGGGGCACTTTGAGGCTTTAAAAGTTTCTGACCTTGCCCATTGTGCTTGCTACCTCTTCTCTGAGGTTCAAATGTGAGCTCTAAGCTCTTCCTGCTGTCATGTGTTTATACTGCCATTATTGACTCTAACTCTTTGGAACTGTAAGCTCAAATTGATGCTTTCAAGTATAATTTGTCTGGGCCATGGTTTATTTTATGACAGCAATAGAAAGGTAACTATACAGAAGTGTTCTGTTGAAGATCAGAACACAGAAAATTTCCCCTTCCAACTATAGAGTCCAGGGAGGAAATTTTTTCCAAACTTTAGCTCTAGAGCAGTTAACATCAGTTCCATATCTTTGAGGTTAGAAGTGATCCCAAGATTGACAGATTTAAACTTCCTTCCTATTCCTTCTCCTATCCTTCCCCTCCCTCCCATCCACTACTCCTTCATTCTTCAGAAAAGGGGAGAGCCCTCCCCATAGCAACATGCTTTGGCATATCATGTTGTACAACAATTAGGCACAGATGTTCTCTTACTGGTGACAGGGGAAGCAGCCCAGTAGGGGTAAAGTATCTCAAAGAAAGACAACAAAGTAAGATACAGACCCTGGTACTGCTCTTAGGAGTCCCACGTAAAGACCAAGCTGCACAATGGTTAAAAATGTTTAGAGTGCCTAGGTCAGTCCCATGCATTATTTATGGTAGTAGGTTCAGTCTCTGTGAGCCCTTATGGCAGGTTAGTTGATTATGTAGGTTTTCTTGTGGTTTCCTTGACCTCTCTTGCTCCTACAATCCTTCTTTCCCCTCTTCCCCTCTTGTTCAGGATTCCCCAAGCTCAACCTATTGTTTGGGTGTGAATCTCCACATCTACTTCCTTCAGTTCCAGAGTGATATCTCTCTCATCATGGATATGTTAGGCTCTTGCCTTCAAGTATAACAGAATATTATTGCCAGCCTCAGGGGTAAGCTTTCTCTCATGGGATGTCTCTCAAGCTGGACCAGTCATTGGTTATGTATCCAATTATCCTCTGCTCCTTTACTCCTACACATCTTTTGGCAGGATAAAGTATATGTGAAAAGTTTTGTGGATGGTATGTTGTCTCAATCCCTACCTTGGAAAACTTGCCTGGTTCTTAGAGATGGACAAAACTGGCTCCCTATCCCCTTTTGCTAGGAGAATTAGATAAAGTCACCCTCATATATTTCTAAGAGTTTCTGTTATCTTAGCTTTATAACTTGACTCAGACATGCCACCCACATATTAATAGTCTCAACAAATATTCTGTACTCTATGCTCACCCTATTGTTCCCTTCTCTTCTCATCCCCATCCCACTCCTTTCAGTGCAAACCCCCATTCACCCGTGATGTTGACTCTATTTCCCCTCTTTCTCAGGGGAATGCATTGGTTTCACTTTGTGCCATCTTTTTTTTTTTTTTTTTTTTTTTTGGTAGGTTTAGGGATTTTAGCACACAATTTACATTCTTTTTTTTTTTAATTTTATTTTATTTTCTAAGTTTTTTTTTATTTACATTCAAAATCATTTCCCCTTTCCCATTTCCTCCCTCCCCGAAAGCCCCATAAGCCCCCTTCCCTCCCTCTTTTCCCCATTCAACCCCCTCTCGCTTCTCTGTCCTGGCATTCCCCTACATCCAGTCTTTAAAGGACCAGGGGTCTCTCCTTCCAACTTCTTGGAAATCTATTGATATGCGAATTGTGTCTAGGGTATTCCGAGATTCTGGGTTAATATCCCCTTATCAGTGACTGCATACCATGTGTGTTCTTTTGTGATTGGGTTACCTCACTAAGGATGATATTTTCAAGTTCTGACCATTTGCCTAGGAATTTCGTGAATTCATTGTTTTTAATTGCAGAGTAGTATTCCATTGTGTAAATATACCACCTCTTCTGAATCCATTCCTCCGTTGAGGGACATCTGGGTTCTTTCCAGCTTCTGGCTATTATAAATAAGGCTGCTATGAACATAGTGGAGCATGTGTCCTTATTGCATGCAGGTAAAGCTTCTGGGTATATGCCCAGGAGTGTTATAGCAGGATCCTCCGGGAGTGTCATGCCCAGTTTTCTGAGGAACCGCCAGACTGCTTTCCAGAGTGGTTGTACCAGCTTGCAATTCCACCAGCAGTGGAGGAATGTTCCTCTTTCTCCACATCCTCACCAACAACTGCTGTCTCCTGTGTTTTTGATCTTAGCCATTCTGACTGGTGTGAGATGGAATCTCAGGATTGTTTTGATTTGCATTTCCCTAATGACTAAGGATGATGAACATCTCTTTAGGTGCTTCTCAGCCATTAGATATTCTTCAGGTGAGAACTCTTTGTTTAGCTCTGTACCCCATTTTTTAATAGGGTTACTTGCCTATCTGGAGTTTAACTTCTTGAGTTCTTTGTATATATTGGATATTAGCCCTCTGTCGGATGTAGGGTTGGTAAAGATCATTTCCCAGTTAGTTGGTTGCTGCTTTGTCTTTTTGACAGTGTCTTTTGCCTTGCAAAAACTTTGTAATTTAATGAGGTCCCATTTGTCAATTCTTGATCTTAGAGCATAAGCTATTAGAGTTCTATTCAGGAAATTCTCCCCTGTGCCCATATGTTCAAGGTTCTTCCCTAGTTTCCTTTCTATTAGTTTCAGTGTGTCTGGTTTTATGTGGAGGTCCTTGATCCACTTGGAATTGAGCTTAGTGCAAGGAGATAAGAATAGGTCAATTTGCATTCTTCTGCATGTTGACCTCCAGTTGAGTCAGCACCATTCGTTGAAAAGGCTATCTTTTTTCCACTGGATGGTTTTAGCTCCTTTGTCAAAGATCAAGTGACCATAGGAGTGTGGATTCATTTCTGGGTCTTCAATTCTGTTCCATTGATCTACATGCCTGTCACTGTACCAATACCATGCGGTTTTTAATACTATTGCTCTGTAGTACAGCTTGAGGTCCGGGATACTGATTCCCCCAGAGGTTCTTTTACTCTTGAGAACAGTTTTAGCTATCCTGGGTTTTCTGTTATTCCAGATGAATTTTTGAATTGCTCTTTCTAATTCTATGAAGAATTGAGTTGGGATTTTGATGGGGATTGCATTGAATCTCTATATTGCTTTTGGCAAGATGGTCATTTTTACTATATTAATCCTGCCAATCCATGAGCATGGCAGATTTTTCCATCTTCTGGGGTCTTCTTCAATTTCTTTCTTCAGAGACTTGAAGTTCTTGTCATACAGATCTTTCACTTGTTTGGTTAGAGTCAAACCAAGATACTTTATATGGTTTGTGGCTATCGTGAATGGTATCATTTCTCTTACTTCTTTCTCAGCCTGCTTATCCTTTGAGTATAGGAAGGCTACTGACTTGCTTGAGTTGATTTTATATCCAGCCACTTTGCTGAAGTTGTTTATCAGCTGTAGGAGTTCTCTGGTGGAGTTCTTTGGGTCGCTTAAGTATACTATCATATCGTCTGCAAATAGTGATAGTTTGACTTCTTCCTTTCCAATTTGTATCCCTTTGACCTCTTTTTGTTGTCTAATTGCTCTAGCTAGAACTTCAAGTACTATACTGAAAAGATATGGAGAGAGAGGGCAGCCTTGTCTAGTCCCTGATTTTAGTGGGATTGCTTCAAGTTTCTCTCCATTTAGATTGATGTTGGCTACCGGTTTGCTGTAAATTGCTTTTACTATGTTTAGATATGGGCCTCGAATTCCTGATCTTTCCAAGACCTTTAGCATGAAAGGATGCTGAATTTTGTCAAATGCTTTCTCAGCATCTAATGAGATGACCATGTGGTTTTTTTCTTTGAGATTGTTTATATAGTGGATTACATTGATGGATTTCCTTATATTGAACCATCCCTGCATCCCTGGGATGAAGCCTACTTGATCGTGGTGAATGATCATTTTGATGTGTTCTTGGATTCGGTTGGCAAGAATTTTATTGAGTATTTTTGCATCGATATTCATAAGAGAGATTGGCCTGAGATTCTCTTTCTTTGTCGGAAAGAGAATCTTTCTTTGTGTGCTTTTGGTATTAGCGTAATTGTGGCTTCATAGAACGAGTTGGGTAGTGTTCCTTCTGTTTCTATTTTGTGGAACAGTTTGAAGAGTATTGGTGTTAGGTTTTCTTTGAAGGTCTGATAGAATTCTGCACTAAAACCATCTGGACCTGTGCTTTTTTTGGTTGGAAGACTTCCAATGACAACTTCTATTTCTTCGGGGGTTATAGGACGGTTTAGATGGTCTATTTGATCCTGATTTAATTTTGGTATTTGGTATCTGTCAAGGAAATTGTCAATTTCCTCGAGATTTTCTAGTTGTGTTGAATACAGGCTTTTGTAGTAGGATCTGATGATTTTTTGAATTTCCTCAGTTTCTGTTGTTATCTCTCCCTTTTCGTTTCTGATTTTATCAATTTGGATACTGTCTCTATGCCCTCTGGTTAGTCTGGCTAAGGGCTTATCTATCTAATCTAATCCCAATCCTAGGGAGAACCCACCACTCAAGCTTCCTCTGCTCAGCAGCCTGCGCCTCCCATTTTCATGCAGTGACCCTATGCTCACCATGTTTCAAAGACTGCCTGAGCTCCCCTCACAACACCCAGCAACAGTACTTAGAGCACACAACCTCAAACCATTCAAGCCTGCTCAGTTACTCAGCTGAACCTGCTGTAGCATTGCACCAGGAAGATTCCCCCTCCTCCTCTGACTAGCAGGTCAGGCTGGAGACTCTGATTGGCCCGTAAGTCTTGCGTGACTTGAGCACCTCCCTTAGGGTTAGAGTGTGCTGAAGTGAGACAGCATACTGTTTCCTGGCCCATACTTCCAGTCCAGAGTCAGACCCTGTCTATATTTACAGAGATTTGCATTTCAGTAGCACTTGTGCCTGTCCTCCAATAGTCTACCCATCTGTCTTCTCACCCAGCCCCAGGGAGGACTCACCACTCCAGCTTCCACTGTTCAGTTGCCTGCTCCTCCCCTTTGTGGGCAGTGGTCCTATGCTCACCGGGTCTTCAGAGACTTCAGAGATTGCCTGAGCTCCCCTCACAGCACTCAATAGGCACTTCTTCTTCTTTCTCCTGGAATCAAGGAACATAGCTTGCATAGCCCATTACTCAACTTGCAGGGGAGTTATTAAACTGTCCCACAAGAAGAAGGGTGCCCAGAATGTTAACAATTAAAGATGGAGTTTAGAAAACAAGAGGGATTTTTTTTGTCTTTTGTGGTTTGTTTGTTTGTTTGTGACTCAATGCTGGGTTCAGGTAAACTGCAGCTACTTCTCACCTGGTAGGTATGAGACAAGCCTGGGAGAAAATCGGGAAACAGATGACAAACACTGGAGCACTATTGTCAGCTGCCACATCGTCCTCAGTGGAAAGGTGGAAAAACAAAAACCAATGCAAACATAGGTATATTATTAAAGATTCTCTTGATGAACAGAACTGATAGAATGGATCTCTGTATGCATGTTGAAAGTGAGTTTATTAGAATGTCTCAGTTTAACAATGGCTGTCTACCAACGGACAGTTGAAGAATCCAGTGTGGTTCAGTCCATGTGGCTGGATGTCTTAGTTAGACTTCAGTATATACTAGAGTTTCAAAGAAGTAGGCTCTTTAATGGCAGGAGAAAAAAAAAAGAAAGGAAAAAAAGAAAAGAAAGAACTTGTTAGCCAGAGGTAAGGTAAGAGACAAAGAGAACGAGCTACCATCTTCAAAGTCTTTATATATGTAGGTTGCCACAAGAAGCTGTGGCCTAGAGTAAAGGTGTATCTTAACACCTCAAAAACATCCAGATTAAAGAAGGGTTTTCACATTTCAAAAGCTATAATTAAGAAAAATCCCCACAGTATCCAAATTCTTTCAGTTTTAGTTAATTCCACATGTAGTCAGTTTGACTATCCAGAATAGCCATCATGTAAGACAAGACAGAATAACTGAGGAAGATTTGTCCCCCCTCTGGCTGGCAAGGAGAGAATAGAAGTCATTTCCAAAGCAATGATTTTTCTTCAAGGAAGCATTGTGACTTTACTGAGGGAGTCTGGATATGTTCACATGTTGGTTTCCCTACTCCTACACATGCTAAGTTAGCCATTGTCAGACTAGTTGGACCACAATCTGTGAAATCTTCTAATCAATCCACTTTCTACATACATAGATTCATCCTATCAGGTCTGTTCATCTAGGGACCCTTTACTAATACAGCTCTGTGTGTGAATGTGTGTTTACCTTCCCACTTTGGAAGACAAGCTGGCTAACAATAGTGCTCCACAGGGTTTGTCTCCCAGGGTTCTCATACCTACCAGGTGAAAACTAGCTGCACTTTACCTAAGCCCAGCATGAAGGACTCAACTCAAGAGTATTTGTGGGTTTATTGGGGGCGGTTCTCTAGTGAATTCACTGATCCCAAGGAACCAGTGAGTTCAGTAATCCCAAGGAGGTCAGAGGTGGGGAGAAAGAGTGAGCAAGGCAAGCAGGGAGAGAAAAATGCAGGGGGAGGGGTTGAGAGGGGAAGTGGAAGGGGAAGGAGGGGGGAAGGATGGGAGAGGGAGGAGGGAGAGAGATCGAGACAGAAACAGAGAGATAAAGAATACAAAATGTCTTGATTGTATAGGAAGGGAAAGCCCGGCCCCTGGACTGGAAAATTAAAGGTACGAGGTTTGGTAAGCCAACCTTGCCCTCTAACAGGTAGAGACTGAGGAGTGCTGGGAGAACCTGGAGGCCCGGATGTAGCCTTCCCAGACTTGAGCAGGCTAAGCAGACCTCGAACATTCGATAGGACAGGCTTTATCAACCTAGACAGAGACATCTGTCTTGGATGCAGCTGCAGGTTCCCATGGTAACTTAGCTGTTTTGGCTGCCTGGGCTGACCTTGGTACTCCAGCTGAAAAGGGGGGATGGGTTTTGTGGTTTTTCCCTTTATAAATGCAAAGCTTATTATTAAACGTTGAGCCTTGTTTACAACCTTCGTCTTGGTTCCATTCTTCTCTCGACCCCCTACCGTTTCATTTCCAGCCCCCCTTCCAGGTAACCCCAGTTCGCCCTTGGCTGCTGGAGGGCTCACTCAGGGAACTTTGGTGTGTTAAATATATGCATGTCAGCCACTGGTCCCGAATCTGAATCCTAACAGCAACAAAATAAAACTATTGTTTCCCAAAATCTCTCTTTAATTGTTAATATCCTGGGCATCCTTCTGCTTGTGGGACAGATTGACAACTCCCCTGCAAGTTGAGTAATGGGCTATGCAAGCTACATACCTTGATTCCAGGAAGAAGGCAAATCGCCTACTTAGTGAGCAGTAGCTCAGGCTGAAGTCAGGACCTGGTGAGCGCAGGGTCACTGCCCACACAGAGGAGAAGCAAGCAGCTGAACAGTGGTAGGTGGAGTGGTGGGTCCTCGGTGGGGCTGGACGGGGAGACAGATGAGTAGGTTTTTGGAGGACAGGCACTAGTACTACAGAAATGCAAATTAATGTAGATCTGGAAGAGGGCTGGCCCTGGACTTGAAGCTTGGGCTGAGAACCCGAGCTTCTCACTGTGTACCTTCAACACACTGTAACGCTAAGGGAGGTGCTGGAGTCACTCAAGACTTACTGGCCAATCAGAGCCTTTAGGCGGACCTGCCAGTCAGAAGGGAAGGAGGGTTTTTCCGGGTGACGTGATGCCGGTTTCACTTAGTAGCTGAGCAGGCTTGAATGGTCTCCTGTGCTGTGCTCTCTGTCCTGCCACTGGTTGCTGTGGAGCGTGCTCAGGCAAGCTCGGAAGCTCCGACATGGTGAGCTGGGGTCTGAGCAGCGGGAGCTGGTGTGGTTGGTGGGTGTTTCCCGGGGCTGAGTGGGAATCGGCGGTCACCTGTGAGGTTCCGTGAGGTCCTAGCCACTCTGGTCCCAGATGTAGCTTCTGAATAACTTTACTGTGGGGGCTGCACCTGTGCAGAGCGTTTGACTTGGCTGTAGAAAGATCCGTGGCATGATCCCAAACTCAGAGAGTTCTAGTTTCTACAAGTTCTGTTCTTAGAATTTGACACTAAGGTGTACAATCCACTTGGAGTTAATTTTGTGGAGGTTGTAAAAGGCATCTCATGTGCTGGGTAGCAATCCAACATCAATCTGTGATGTGAAAGAGTAGAATTGTTGATGTAAAAGGATTTACTAAAGCTTAGGAGATAGTAGGCACACCAAGTAGAATTTAGCTGAGGGAGGACTGCCTGTAAAACATCCCACAGATAAGTAATATGCTAACCAGGGCTGTTAGAGATTAGGATGCTAAAATACACGTTTGTTCAGCAGGATTGTCCAGAAATTTGGCACCAAAGCATAAGGAAACAAACTTGATTTACACTAGTCACTTGGCCCATCTCCATATCAAAGTGCAGGCCACTAACAATCATTTGAAAAGGTAAAAAACAAAACACTGTTGTACTGAGTGCTGGCCTGATGAAGCTACACCTTCTCTGAGGTCCCCATGTTTGGAGAATGACTTAGCTCCTGAAACCCAGGAACGTGTTTGGCAGAGCCAGTAACAGCCTAGGGCCTAGTCCTTGGGAGCTTTCCCTGAGGCCCTGGGAATAGAGATAAAACAGAGCTCCTTTTCTAAAACCAGGAATATGCTTGAGGTAAAGGTCTGGGGCCAGGGCCTTTGGGAGGGATTGCTTCAGATTCTGAGAACACAACTCTTCCCACCATGTGGGGCTGTGATTATCAGTTCCAAGGCCACTAGAGGCTTAGTCAGGAATGTTTTTGAGATACACTGAGTTCCCCTTGGGTGGTACTGTTTGATTAGACTTCTGAGTGTGTCCCATTGTATGATGTTTCTGCTAACTTCATAGTTTCTTCATCTTTCTGCTCACTTCATAGATGTCTCCCATCTCCTTCTTTTTTCCCTCATGTAAATCGTATACTTGACTGTATTCTTAAGAAGCTTACTTAGCATAAGAAATAGCTTGTGGAAGACTCCCCACCCCAACTTCTATACTTTCTACCTTTTCCTTTTCTACAATGAATGGAGTGATTCAGGGAAATACAGTTCCAGGGTCCAAAAGGAGTTTCTGAAATGCAGAGGTTTCTTATAAGTGCCCATGGTGGTGTGCAGGTGGGTAGGGCAGATTCTGCATCTTGTGCTGTAATCCACGTAGCAGGAAGCAGATATTATTTTTCAACCTTGGTTTTTGTGTGGGCTCAGTGAGGCTGGGTTTGTGTGAGATCACAGGGGACATTAGGTGCTGCTGCAGAGCCATAGCCCACCTTTCTGTTCACCTCCGTACAGAGAGAGCTCTAGAGCATGGGGCCTCTGTCTCCGTACAGAGAGAGCTCTAGAGCATGGGGCCTCTGTTTGGAAGTGAGATCCGTAGTGGCTGGAGCATCAGAAATATAAGTTAGAGGTCACTTTGAGTTATTCTTGTGGGAGTTGTGAAGTCTGTATTTAATCCATTTGTAATCACATGCAATCATAGGTGATATTGGTCATGTTCACATATTTCCTGGCTCAGTTTCCTTAGGTCTTTCCATTAAAACTTGTCTATAATTTGGGGCTTATATTCTTGGCTTTTTTCTCTACATTATTTTTCTCATTATTTTTCCACAAATGTTGTAAAGCTTTTGATTGTTGTAGCTCTGTGATAAGTTCAGATGGAATTTATATTGTGCCCAGATATGTACTATTTCTTCATAATCCTCATGACAATTCTGAGGTTTTTTTCACATGGCAAATAGCTTTGGAATCAGCTTTCCTGTTAGGAGTTTTCTTTAGATTGTTTTGAATTTATGCTGCCAGTTAAACATACCCAACTTTTTTTTACAAACATCACTATAATGGTGTTGTTTACAGTTGTAAGTGTGTGAAACTGAAACTGATGTGAAATAATGTACAGAACCATAGAAAGAAGACTTTAGTATAGACTTTAGTGACACAGAATACATTGTTAGGGTCAGATAAATGATATCTCACCAAATATAACTTAATTGACAAAACAAAAAGAGTGAAAATGAAACATTGTCCAGAATTGAACAATGAATATGTATGTGACACAGGATTGTGTATTAGCAATAAACTCTAATAGCAGTAGGTTGGGATTTCCCATAGATATCAATTAAAATTAGTTAAGACAATGTTGTGTTATAGTTGGTATAAAATTGCACATATTTAATATATGTATTCTGATACATTTATACATAATACCTACACCCATGCAACCCCATTCTACCGAGTTCTCATAAAAATGACAGAATTGCCATGGGTCCCAGCAGTCTGCTCAGTATAGTATCCATGCACTTGAAATTAGTTTTAAGAAGTACCAGAATTCTCATGTTCATTGCAGTTGTATTCATGGTAGCCTAAATATGAGAATTACCTCAATGCTCATTTGTTGAGGACAAGCTGGGTGCCCCAAGGGGTCCTTGTGCTAAAGTAATGAAGACAATAGCAATGATTAAAGATTAAGTACTTGTAAAGACTCTCACAGTTAGCGCTATTGGTCATAAAACACATGTAATTACAGCTTAAGCATTATCAACCCATTTCTTTTTCCCATATAATTTTAGTGCACTCTAATTGTCAGATGGATATGAGAACTTGAACCATCTTGTCAATCTTGCAGGTAGCAATGGAAAATGAAGGGTGACCAAGCCAGCCCAGTCAGTCAACAGGATCTCAAGGGAGGGAGCAAGGATTGAAAAGAAGACAATTAGACAACACTATAACATGACTCCAGACAGTGCTGAGGCTGAAGAGGGTTTATTTTTCTCAAACCTGCTTTTATCCCATTTTAATTACATGCAAATAGTAAGGTCGGTTCTATGTCAAGGAACAAACAAGGCAATAAACATAAATAGTCAAGGAACAAACAAGGCAATAAACAAAGTCCAGTGAGCATTGTTTTTAGGGGCCTATCGGGACGACCAAGGTAAAAGGAGTGCCACACGTTCCTTGGCTCAGTTTACCTTGAGCTTTGTATTAATCCAAATGTAAATATTCTTTTCTAAGACTACTATCTAAGTCCTAGCCCAAAGTCAAATTCCTGCACAAGCCTACTTCCATGTCCTAGCTCAATGTCAAATTCCTGCCAAATTCCTACAGAAGGACAGAAAGCACAGAATTTAAGTGAAACAATCTCTTTCAAAGGGTTTTTCTAATGTTTATTTAGAACAGTGTGGAGAAGAGAAATGAAATATCAAGCTTTGTGTAGCAAGAGTTGTTTTAGATGGGAAACAAATGTGGTATTACAGTATACTGCAAAAATGAAGAAAGTGGCTTTATTTGGATGGCATGAGAGCTTTCTGCCAATAAGTCATACTACATGAAAAAGTAAATGAGTTTAAGAAATGGACTGTTTTGTTTGAATTTAAATGCTGATGATAAATTACAATTGAACAAACATGTAATAGTCGTAGATAACTGACTCATCTCTTTGTTTTCTCTACATTAAGTAACTTATGTTAGATGGTAACACTTCCGTTTTTGCTTTGGAGGATGTGTTTAAACATTTAACATTTTTAAATATCGGTTTATTTATTCTTAATGTATAATACAATGTAGCAATTTTGTAAAACATCACATATTTATTTTTATTGAATACTCATTCAAACATTAGTTTTTCTTGAAAACAATCAGGAGTATTAGCTTGGAATGAAATGAGAAGCATTGTAATTCCACATTCCAAACTAGTGAAAGCTAACACAAGAAAATGACTGCTTTTGTGTAATATATATTTCACATTACTGAGAGCAAAACTTCTGATTTCACAGATATAGACTGAACCCAAGATGAGCTTGTCATGAACTCCTGTGTTGCAGGGTATTTGATCACATTGTCAACCCAGAGACTATCCAATTTACTTGGGGGGGGGGACTGTTTCTAATTGGGGTGTGGCTCAGCACGTAGTACACCTGTTTGCTCCCAAGCGATGAAGATAAAGTTAGTTTTAGAAGGAAGCACTCGTGTTTGAAAGCAATGTCTAATTGAGTGGCTGACAAAATGACGAATCAGGGAAAGATCTGACAGAATAGGATCTGCCCAACTCTCAAGAGAGGAGAGGGAAGAGAGGCAACATAAGAGGAAGCAGCTCAGAGGGTGAGAGGAGGCAGTTTTACCTGGAGAGTTTTACAGAGACAGGCTAAAGAGAACAAGCTAGACACAGGTGAAGAAAGAACGAGTTAGAGAATGAGAATGTGCCAGAAGATGAGAACAGATTGCTAGAGTTCATTTGAGGCCAAGCAGAGCAATTCAGGCAGAAGTGAAAGAAGCAGTTTGTGTCGGTCAGATTGAAGAGGAGTGTGAGTCAGAACAGCTGAGCTGACCAGCCAGCCAAAGTTCAGAAAGAAAAAGAAAGGTTGATTTTATTCAGCAGTTAAGTCCCAAAACATTCTAGATCTAGATAAGATTATACAGAGGCTAGAAGCTTCCAGGACTAAGTCTAGGTTATCAGAAGGAGGAAGTAAGCCTCGAAGATGATATTTTTACACTCCTGTGTGATGGTCCCTGTCTACACAAACAGAAAGAGAACTGTATCACAGTCATGCTGTCTCTGTCTTCACTATTTTGCTTTTCTTAGCTGATTATTGCTTCCCTTTATTTCATTTTCATTTAAGCAAAAATGAATTAATTTTTTTAATCGAAGACAGATTCTCTCTCATACAATATATTCTGATCACTGTTTTTGCTCCCTACACTCTTCCTAGCTACTCCCCCACCCCCTGCCGTCAACTTCTCCTATGCTCCTCTCCCCAAGATCCAACACCTCGCCCCATTTCCTCTTCAAAAAGGAGCAGACCTCCAAGAGAGGACAGCCTAACAGGACAAAACAAGATAGAAAACGACAAGGTGAAAGCCTTCATATTGGACAAGGCAACCTGATAGGAGGAAAAGTCTCAAGATCAAGCAAAAGAGTCAGAGTTACACCTTCTCTCACTGTTAGGGGGTCCCACAGAAACACCAAGCTAACAACCATAACATCAGCAGAGAACCTGGCACAGACCCATGCTGTCTCTATGCTTGCCATTTAAGTCTCTGTAAGGTTCCTAGAAATCCAGTCAGTGTTAGTCATGGGTTCCTTCTCATGTCAATGGTCTCAAGGTAAACCAAACACTGGCTGATCACTCAAACAAGTTTGTTATCATCAAGCCCATGGGACCAATTGAAGGTGTCTCTCTCTCTCTCTCTCTCTCTCTCTCTCTGTGTGTGTGTGTGTGTGTGTGTAGGGGAAGGGTGTCTAGGTTTCTCTTTATGTAGC
Organism: Tokudaia tokunoshimensis; assembly: GCA_036184795.1. Taxonomy (NCBI): domain Eukaryota; kingdom Metazoa; phylum Chordata; class Mammalia; order Rodentia; family Muridae; genus Tokudaia; species Tokudaia tokunoshimensis. Next base: position 52,744,343 of record BTHU01000007.1, read on the forward strand.
CTGTAGAGTACATTCTCTCCTCAAAGAGACAAGAACACAGGGGAGAAGGCTCCACACCTGCACCAGCTTGATTTCTACATTCAGTGAACTGTGTGGCATTTGTCCTCATTGATGGGGCCCTGCTGTCAGTTATCTGAGAGCAAATTTTTTTTTTCCCAGCATCAGCATGGATTTTTTAAGGATATCCAAGGCACCACATTGGCCAACAGCTCAACCAAATGTAACCAATTCCCAACATTGCATCCCTGGCTGGCTACACAGTATGGTCAGTTCAGACTCCATATCCTCCATTACTTGAGTTCTTATTAGGGTCACCCTATAGCATCCATGAAGTTGCTAATGTACTGGGTTTTTACACTAATCCCCAAATGACCTCTAATTCCAGCTGTTTCTCCCAGCATTTTCCTTATCCCTGTATCCCCACAACTGGTCCCTCCCATTCCTCTTTCCATCAAACCCAGTCTACTCACAGAAACTACTCAATTTCCTCTTTAGAAGATCTGTGCTTCTCCCCACCCCCCATAGCCCACCTCTTTACCTAGCCTTTCTGTGTTTGTGTAGTACAGCTTGATTATTATTTACCTAATAGGTAATATCCACTTATAAGTGAATGAATGCCATGTTTGTCTTTCTGGGTGCAGGTTACCTCATTTTCAGTAGTTTTTGTTTGTTTGTTTAGTTGCATTCACTTGCCTGTAAATTCATGATGTCATTGTTTTAAACAGCTGAGTGAAACTCCATTGTATAAATGTACCACATGTCTTGTTTATCCATACTTTACTTGAGGGAACTCTAGGTTATTTCCAGTTTCTGGCTAGTATGAATAAATAAGCTATGAACCTAGTTGAGAAAATACCCTTTCGATAGATTTCCAAGAGCAGTATAGGTGGGTTTTGAGATAGATGGATTCTCAGTGTTCTGAGGAACCATGATTTTGAGGAAATACTGATTTCCATAGTGACTATATTAATTTGCACCCCACAAGCAGTGGAGAGTTGTTCCCCTTTCTCCACATGCTTGCCTGCATGAGGTCTCACTTGTATTATTGATCTTAACCATTCTGACATGTACAAGATAGATTCTCAAAGTAGTTTTGGCTTGTATTTCCCTGATGGCCAAGATGGTGACAATTTTTTAAAGTAATTCTCAGCTTTTTAAGATTCCTTTGTTGAGAATTCTCGTTTGTTTAGATCTATACTCCATTTTTTAATTGAATTTTTTGCTTTGGAAAGTCTAGTTTCTTGAGGTCTTTATATATTTTGTATATTAGGCCTCTATAAGATGTAGATTTGGTTAAAATATATTTTTCCCATTCTTTAGGCTGCCTCTATGTCCAATTTACCAGGTTTTTGCCACTTCTAATCTATTTCTATTATTGGCAAAGAGGAGAAACAGAGTATGCAGGATGTGTATTGGCCTGTAATTTCTCAAATTTTTTATTATAATCTTGTATTTCATCTTTAAAAGACATACATCTGTCTTTCTGTCTCTTTATTTGTGGTGCTATCTATGTTGTGTGAATTTATTCATTATAATCTAATTATATTGTTGTTTCTCTGGAACATGATAGACCTTCACCTATTTTTGTCTTCTAAACATGAGTTTCTTGAGTTTTTGGTAGTTTGGAAAACAGTTTTAGTTTCCTCTTCTTGATCCTGAAGGCTTGCCTCTCCTCATTTCTTGGCAATTCTGTCTTCCCATTTTTGCAATCAGCAATTTTGGGGATTTTGCTACTTGAGTGATTAATATTATTAACACATTTGTTTTTGGTTTTTAAAGCTTTCTGATATATTATTGTCTCTATATCTGAATTAGCTTCTGTTGTCAATATTTTGGAGACTAAAGTCATCTAAGGGAGTCTCACTTGAAGTCATGCCCTCATTAAAATGGCTGGATGTTGTGTCTGTGAGAGATTGTGCTGTGTGATGATTGATGTGGGAAGGCTTTTCCACTGAGAGTGGCAGGATTCCTATGTAAGTGGCATGGACTACATAAGAGAGCTAGCTGAGCATGAGACAGTGACCAAGCAAGAGGGCAAGCCAGGAAACAATGTTTGTCCATGCTTTTTGGCCTTATTTTCTTGAAGGTTGAGTTTCTATCCTAAGCTTCCAAAATGATGGACTGCGATCTGACGGGACCAAACAAGAGAACCTGTTCCTAACTGAGACGCTTTTGGTTCGAGGGTTTAATCAAAGTAGCAGAGCATCAAGTTAGAACCAAGGGGGGAAAAAACGCAAAAACTGATTTTGTTGCTGGAGAGAAAATGGAAATGTTCTCCTTTGGAGGAATGTGGGAGATATCAGGACTTGAGATGGCAAACAGCATAGAAAGTTGTACTCAGAGCTTAATTGGCTGCTGTTGTAGCATCTGGAAGATTGGAGTATTGCAGGTAAAGCAGACAGAATTTGAGGTCCTAGGGTTTCAGTTGAGAATAGACTCCATGAAAATTTTAGCTAGAGGTCGTTTGTGTGGTATTTTGTCCCCGAATCTTTCTTATTCTGTTCTTGCCTTGAGAAATTTAGTAAGGCAGAATTAAAAAATAATTGGCTGTACTTCTTACATGGAATATTGAATCTGTTGAATGATTATTCCTAGTAACTCATTCAGGACTACAATGGAAAGAAAGCAACAAGTTTGGCAGTTTTTGATTCCTAGTCCCTGGAAGGAACTTCATACAAAACCTGCTACAACTGTGGTCCAAGCCTGGGGGAGTCCATCCCAATTTAGAATCCAAATTGAAAGGAGCATCCATGTACCGGAAATAAGAAAGAGGTAAAATTTAAGGTCATGGATTCTTCCCCTGTGATTTCAGTTCAGCACTGTTCTAGCCATCTATGTTTGCTAGAGTCAGAGCCCCAGTGAGGAATGATAATGTGAGAGTGCATTGCATGAACCTGTGAGGGTGAAGCCTGAGTTGCATTTTGAGACAACAAATTGTTGAGATACCTAAACTATGAGACAACTGCCATGGAGAGCTTCATATAGGGAGTGCAAGTAACTAAACTGAGAGATGTATGACAAGTTTCAAGAATAGGTCCATCTAACAGTCTTCCCTTACTATGTACACATTCCTCTCTATTGCAATGGGAAGGGACATTCTGTGCCTTTGAATGTTGGAAAGATATAACTTGCTTTTTGATTTTACAAGATGTAGCAATCAAGAGTGTCAGAAGAGGGGATGAGGAGATGGCTCAGCGGTTAAGAGCACTAGCTGCTTGCTCTTCCTGAGGTCCTGAGTTCAATTCCCAGCAACCACATGGTGGCTTACAACAACCATCTATAATGGGATCTGATGCCCTCTTCTGCTGTGTCTGAAGACAGTTGCAGTGTACTCATATAAATGAAATAAATAAATCTTAAAAAAGAAAAGAGTGTCATAAAAGACTTTGGACATTTGAAGAATGTACAAGCTGCTGCAGACTGTTAGGGTGGGTCATTGAAGTTAAACTAAATGCATTTTCATCATGGATGACCATGATCAGAATGTAGTTGATTAAGTGAGAAAGCTCCTAGACAGGATGATGTCTTTGAACACTTGTTTCTTCTTTGTGGCTTTTATTGGGAGAGCTTATAATGTTAGGGTCCAAGAATCACTGAAGGAAGACCCCAACTAAAATAGTGTGCAAAGTGTTTTATTCTGCAGAATTCTATCATATAGGGGTCTACCATTCACTATTATGGATAGAGACATGTGAACTTTGCAAGCTCAATTTAAAGCCAGTCAGGGGAATTCCAGATGGGAGTAGGTGAACTTTATTCTGATTGGTTGGCACAATTTCCAGGGGTGTGGGTGTCTTGGGGATTGGTTAAGGTTCTGGAGAATTTGTAGTTCTGAAACTACTGCTGATGAACTATTCTTTGCTCAGGCTTGGCTCAGGCCTGGTGGTAGGGTCAGCTCCTGGCAGCTTCTGATTGGCTGCTGTGAGTGTGGTTTCCTGGAATTGACTTGTTTGGACTTTTCCAGTTCTAGGAAACAGAAACTTAGGCCTAGTCTCCTAAACTGTCAGCTTGCAACTTGTCATGTAGCCAGCCTGGCTCTGGCCAACTCAGTCCTCTCAATTGAAGCTTTTGTAGGAGGAAACTTTCTAGATTGCTTATTGGGGATGAGATTTGAGTGTCTATAGACTCAACCCATTCTCTCTCTTTCTCTCTCTCTCTCTCTCTCTCTCTCTCTCTCTCTCTCTCTCTCTCTCTCTCTCTCTCTCTGTGTGTGTGTGTGTGTGTGTGTGTGTGTGTGTGTGTGTCCTACTGTGTTGTGGTTGGACCTGATTAGTTGACTTCTTTATGTTGTCTTGCCTTCACCATTATAGAAATCTATCTCTAACTCATGTAAGATGCAGTTGAAGCAATTGTTATTCAGTACTAAGCTATTGTGCAAGCTTGTTGTTTTTATAATTTTAATTTTGTTGTTTTTGTTTGTGAGGACAAAGTTTCTCTATTCATCTTCAAGAATCCTGAAAGTAGGTGTGTAGAACATGTAGCCTCAAACTTAAGTCTACCTGACTCTGGCTCCAGAGCGCTAGGATTAAATTTGGGCCAACATGCCTGGCTTTTTCTTTGTTTATCTGTTTGTTTGTTTTTATATAATTGGTTGATGGGCTAAAATGTAGGTTTTGGTACATTGTCAAGCATATGCTGTTGTGTTTACCTTCATCCACGTTGTGAATTTTGAAATTGTCAGAGAGAATATTCTGTTTCTCAGTATGGCATGCATTCATGACATTAATACTGTTTGAGCTTTCTGAGTCATTGGATTGTGGTGCATAACATTCTTCCTACCTGTTGTGTTGGTTTTGATTTTTTTTGAATGAATATGAGTATTTTGCCTGAATGCATGAATATGCACATCATATATACCTGGTCCCCATAGTAGGCAGAAGATGGCTTTAGAATTCCTGAACTTGGAGTAAGCGATAGTTGTGAAGCCCCCTTATAACTACTGGCAGTTGAGCCCAATTATTTGCAAGACCAGCAAGAGCTCTTCACTGCTGAGCCATCATCTCCTGTTCTATGTAGGATCAACATTTACATTGCCAATATTTTCATCTGTCCATTTGTATCTGTTTAAAGATGCATCCCCTTTTCATAAGATCTCGTTACTGTTACAAATTAAACTGGGACGCTTCAGGGTTCTGAAAGATGAATAGAGAACTAGAGTGAATATGTAATTCTTTGTAGGAACTCCAGTAAAAACCTCTGAATCCTTTCTATCTTGTTTGTTTGATTGATTATTACAGGGGAGAGAGGGTCTTAATATGTACCTCCGACTATCCAGGATAGACCAGAGATATACCTGCCTTCACCTCCTGAGTGCTCAAATGAAAAGCATGAACTAATATGTTGAACTTGCCCATCATTTTTTGTAGTTAGTAATTGTTCATACAATTTCTCTGTGTGCTCCATACTACTTGCCCCCCCTCTCCCTCTCCCTCTCTCTGTTAATTAGCATTTCTCTTGCAAGGCTATATCCTGTTCAAAAAGCAAAGAAATGACAGAAGTGAACCTTATTACTCTTTTTCCTTCTACAATGACTTGGTAATTACATTAGAACTTCTTGGTTGTGAAATAAGTTTGAGAAGCACCAGAATTATACAAATACATTGTCAATGAAGCATGCATTTACAGTGATGTCGGTATCATGGTTTCTGCTGTACACGTATGGAATATTTTAGGATGCATTGACCTATGATGATGTGCATATGGACTTCACTTGGGAAGAATGGGCTTTGCTGACTCCTTCACAGAAGAATCTCTACAAAGATGTGATGTTGGATACCTACAGGAACCTCAATGCTATAGGTAAGACTGTGAATTTTATTTCACTTTTTAAAATAAGGGAACAACTGTTTCAGTTGTGATTGAGGAAGAATGAGGTGAATAAGTCAGGTTCACTAAACATAGTAATTTAAACTTGCCTAATTTCCAATAATATATCATACATTTTCTGGTACTGTATTTTAGGCTACAACTGGGGAGACCATACTATTGAAGAACATTGTCAAACTTCTAGAAGACATGGAAGGTAATTTTCATGTACAAATTAGTGTGAATATTCCTCTGAAGAAATGTTAATGTGTCCTGGAACTTTTAAAGAAAAGCAACAGTGTAAAAAAAAAAGCACTTCTTTAAGTATATTGATTATTAAATTCTTTCAAATCCATATACCTCAATGTCAAGTGTCTGATTTGTGTTTGTAAGTCATTTCTCTAAAAGAGAAGACAAGGAAACAATGCCTTGCCAGGTATTACCATTTGAATCATAGCCACATTACAGCTACTCTGTAGAACTGCCAAACTAGTCTCATGCCACTCATATACTGCAAAAGATAAACCTTAGGTGATAAGTATATGTTTCTAAAAAGCAAATATTCCATAGTAAAGCTGATTACTCATATAGTAACATTGCTAAGTTTAAGTGAGAGGGACAGTTTATGAGGGTCAAGAATGTTTTTGAGGAGAAACCTTAATTCCTATACCATATGTGTATGATGAACAAACAATCAAACTGTGTGAATGAAATGTAGAAATCTTTCATTTGTTGTTCTTTTTTTAATAGATATATCCTGTGTCACAATGGATATAAGCCATGTGAGCATAGGGATATTGAAAGAAGCAATGTACCTCTCTCTCTCAGAAAAATTAAAATATATGTAGTAGTCCACATTTGAGCAAACTTTCTCAGTGTGATACAAGTTTATAATTAGTTGGTTTTCCAACTTCAGTGGGAATATATCCATAAACTCACACTGCAGAAAATTCCTATGAGTACCAGGATTGTAGAAATTATTTTCTGTTTGTCCTGGTTCATTTTGCCAATGTAGTATGAAAATGTACAATATAGGAAAATTTATGACTGTATTCAGTGTGGTAAAGCTCTGAGATCTTCCATTTCTCTTCAAATTTGTGAAAAATCTCATAGAGAAAAAGGATGCTACACACGTGAGCTATGTAATAACACTCTTACCATTACAGGTATGCAAAACAACCATAATGAAGGGGAAACCATGAATGTAAACAAAGTGATAAAAAATCTTAAGATATGATTCCTCTTTAGGATTAGACCAAATTATAAAATTAATTCCTATAGATAAAAAGATTATAATCGGTTTAGTGAATGTGGTAAGGCTTTCACATGTGTCAATTATCTTTGCAGGTATGAAAGAAATCATACTGGAGAGAAACCTTCTGAAAATACTCAGTGTGGTAAAACCTTTGCATGTCACAGTTACCCTCAAAGGCATGAAAGAATTCATACTGGAGAGAAACCCTATGAAGGTATTCAGTATGGTGAAGCCTTTGCACGACACAGTCATCTCCAAAAGCATAAAATAATACATACTGGAGAGAAACCCTACAAATGCAATCAATGTGATAAAGCCTTTGCACACCATCGTAATCTTGGAATGCATAAAATAATACATACTGGAAAGAGACCCTACAAATGCAATCAATGTGGTAAAGCCTTTGCACGACACAGTCACCTCAAAATGCATATAATAACACATACTGGAGAGAAACCTTACAAATGTGATCAATGTGGTAAAGCCTTTACATCTCATAGTACTCTCCAAGTTCATAAAAGAACACATACTGGAGAGAAACCCTATGAATGTGATCAGTGTGGTAAAGCCTTTGCACATCATTGTCATCTCCAAGTACATAAAAGAATACATACTGGAGAGAAACCTTACAAATGTGATCGATGTGGTAAAGCCTTTGTAGGTCAGAATGATCTTAAAAGACATGAAAGAATTCATACTGGAGAGAAACCTTACAAATGTAATGAATGTGGTAAAGCATTTACGTGTAACAGTAGTCTCCGAACGCATAAAGCCACACATACTGGAGTGAAACCTTATGAATGTAAGCAATGTAGTAAATCCTTTGCCTCTCACAGTCAACTTCAAAAACATGAAAGAATTCATACTGGAGAGAAACCTTACAAATGTAATGAATGTGGTAAAGCCTTTGTAGGTCAGAATGATCTTAAAAGACATGAAAGAATTCATACTGGAGTGAAACCTTATGAATGTAAGCAGTGTAGTAAATTCTTTGCCTCTCATGGTCAACTTCGACAACATAAAAGAATTCATACTGGAGAGAAACCTTACAAATGTAATCAATGTGGTAAAGCCTTTGCGTATCAAAGTTATTTCCAAGTACATAAAGCAACACATACTGGAGAGAAACCCTATGAATGTAATCAATGTAGTAAATCCTTTGCCTCTCATGTTCAACTTCAAAGACATGAAAGAATTCATAATGGAGAGAAACCTTACAAATGTAATGAGTGTGGTAAAGCCTTTGCACAACACAGTCATCTCAAAATGCATAAAATTACACATACAGGAGAAAAACTTTACAAATGTAATCAATGTGGTAAAGCCTTTGCATATCATAGTACTCTCCAAGTACATAAAGCATCACATACTGGAGAGAAACCCTACAAATGCAATCAATGTGGTAAAGCCTTTGCACACCGTCGTAATCTTGGAATGCATAAAATAATACATACTGGAAAGAAACCCTACAAATGCAATCAATGTGGTAAAGCCTTTGTACGACACAGTCATCTCAAAATGCATAAAATAACACATACTGGAGAGAAACCTTATAAATGTAATCAATGTGGTAAAGCCTTTGCATATCATAGTACTCTCCAAGTACATCAAAGAACACATACTGGAGAGAAGCCCTATGAATGTAATCAATGTGGTAAAGCCTTTGCATATCAAAGTTATTTCCAAGTACATAAAAGAATACATACTGGAGAGAAACCCTATGAATGTAAGCAATGTGGTAAATCCTTTGCCTCTCATGTTCAACTTCGAAAACATGAAAAAATTCACACTGGAGAGAAACATTAAAATGTAGACAATATGGTAAAGCCTATTCACAATCAAGTTACCTCCAACTACATAAAAGAACACATACTAAAGAGTAACCCAGGCTGGACAGATGACTCAGCGGTTAAGAGCACCAACTGCTCTTCCAGAAGTCCTCAGTTCAATTCCCAGCAACCACATGGTGCTCACAATCATCTGTAATGGGATCCAATGCCCTCTTCTGGTGTGTCTGAAGACAGCTACAGTGTACTTATATACATATAATAAATCTTTTTAAAAAAGAAGAAGAGTAACCCTATGAATATAACCAATGGGACTAAGCCTTTACAGTGATCTTGAAAGGTGGCCCATGGCAAGTGGCAGTATTAGGAAGTATGGCCTTTCTGGAGTAGATGTGGCATTTGAGAAAGTATGTCACTGTGGGGGTAGACTTAAATTCTAAGCTTAAGCTCCTCCCAGGGCAGAAGAGTCTGGCTGCCTTCTGATCAAGATATAGAACTCTCAGTCTCCTCCAGCATCATGTCTGCTTGGACACTGCTGTTCTTTCCACCTTCATGATAATAGACTGAACCTCTAAATCTGTATATTACCCCCAATTAAATATCCTTTATAAGAGTTGCCTTGGTCATGGTATCTTTTCACAGCAGTAAAACCCAAATTAAGAGAAACAGCATAAAAGATACCACCCTGGAGAGAAACTGACAAGCAGATATATCTCTGCATGTTTGATAACAGAAATAACATGTTTTAAGTAGTCTCTTCTTCCTTCTCTTCTTTCCTTCCATTCTTCCTCATCTATATTCTTCTACATCTCCTTTTCCTTTCCATTTCTTTTTTTCTCTATGAGGACAGTGATGTATTAAGATAGAATCTCACGTGTAGCCCAGAGTAGTCTTGAATTGAAAATCCTCCAACCTCTACCTCTTGAAGACTGAGATTATAGGTGTGTATATCATGCCCAGGTTTTTCAAGCAGAAATCCGTGGCTATGGAACCCTGAGCTAGAAAATAACTGTCCAATCTTTGGGAAATTGCTAAGGTGATGACAATATTGAGTAGTAGACTCTGAGAATACAGTCACGCCTCCACTTCCGTTAGCTCCTGGAAGCCCACTACTATGAGGATATGGAGAAAGACTAGGCATTAGTTGTAAAGCAGCCTATTTCACTTGAGACAATAAGAGGCACCAAAATGAAGAAGAGGGACTAAAGCTTGAAGCAGGGTAAAGGCCTTCTCAAGCCAGACAAGGACTCCAGGAGACACTCTAACAGATTCAATGATCCTTGGTCAGAGAAGACCAACCCCATTTTGTTAGGAGGTGTAAGAGAGGGTACCCAGGTGCTTCCCTCTAGCTTCAGATAGTGTTTATTTTCTTTAAACACTAGTGTTTATTTAAACCCAGACACATTGGATAGAGTAGAGTTGAGTATCTTTAAGATTCACATGGCAGTCTTTCTAGAGCATCATCCATGTCCAAAGAATATCAGATGTTTGACCTGAGAGTACCCTCATCCCCAACTGTATATCCCCAGTCTTATGTGCAGCTGAGCCTTTGGGTTGCAGCTAAGACTAGAAAATGGACACTTTTTGGTCTATACCTCAATTGACAGATACCACCAGGTGTCTGCTGAGACACTTATCCAAACTGAGTTTGTCTCAGACCTTGCAGGGCCAACTTCAGTCTGAACTCCATGAGTCTAATTGATTTTTGGAAACTGAACTCTCCTACCCACCCTTCACCCCCACTTCTAAACAGCTCCAGTGGCTGAGCACATGTGGCCCCAGGTGCTGCCTAGCCTCACACTCCCTAACCCCACCTCCCTCCCATCCATGCTGCCACCAGCAGTGGCAACAGTGGCTGTGAAGAGCAGCCTGGTTCTTTTAAATCACCCACTGCACCTGCTTAACTACACCTGGACTGGTAGGAGGAATGGTATAAACAACACAAGGCTGGTTGCCATCTTGACTATGGGATAAAGAAGGAGGAGTCATAGCTTCAACACTGTCTTAATTAAAGGCAGCCACATGGCTGGCAGCCATCTCTGTTATGGGTTGGAAAAAACAAGAACGATGTACCTTGCTTGGTGGCCCTAACAGCCAAACCTTGTAACATAATAGTAACCCACTTGGTATTAATTTTGAAGGCATTACATTGTTTTCACTTGTTAGAACTTAGTTTTTGTCTTCCAAAAATTATGGTTATGGTCTATGTCTTTACTCTTTAAAAGGTTCTTTATTTTAACATACAGGTATGGTTTAGAGCAGATAACTAAAAATAGACAAAGATTGTTTAACTCAGAAATGCTTGGTGGGTAGTAATCCTCAAACCTGTCAGAGAACCTGCTGAATATGGCATTTAAGATGCTTAAACTCACCATGACAGAGACTCCCAAATCCTAGCAGTGACCCCTTCAAGGTCTCCAAGAAGATGTGGGCATAACAACAAAGGACTCCCCCTGGACTGTGGTACACTGATGACTGGGCATAACTGCCCCAATGCCTTACCCACTGCCAGAACCCTGGCCAAACTGTGGACAAATAGGACACAGGACATACCTTGTATTGCTTAAGACAAAGTAAGGTCAGTCTCCTAAGTTTCTCTTCCACAGGAAGGTCTCTCAGATTTGCCAGGCCTGGCAGCCAAAGACCAATCTTGTTGTGGGACCTATGACCCCAGTGAAGCCACTGACACCACAGGAACCTAGTTGGGTGGCCATGTATGTAACTGGTAAATCTCTGCCACGTCAATTGATACCTAGGCCCTTTGAATTATACTTCCTGCTTACTCAGGTAAAATCTATTCTTCTCAGGCCTCTGAAGGGTTTGAAGACTAAACTAGTGAAAGAAGTAACTTTTTATTATTCCTTTATCTAAAGAAACTCACTTTACAGTAACTGATTCCAGTTATCAACCACCTGCGTCTCATGATGAACAACTGGATAGGAAAAAAAAGTATAAAGTTTATATAAGGTCTGAGGATACAAGAGCTCTGAGAAAGTGCTTGAGGGTCTAAGAAGGTGTTTTAAGGTTGGTAAATGCAAGTTATGAGTGTTAGAGGATGTATTAAAAAAGTATGGAAAAGAATGAAAAATCCTTCCAGTTTCTTTTCTTCACTATGGTACTGGTGTAGTAAGACTTCCAGAGTGTTAATGTTTTTAACCAAAATCATTTTACTGTACCTTTTGTTGGGGATTGGTTCTAATGCTTTGAACTAATCCAGCTGCCAAAATCAGGAATCCTCTTGTCCACAATTGAAAGCCCTTGTCCACAATTGGTTTTTGGTCAATCAATAAATAGCCAATGGCCAATGGCTGGGCAGGTAGAGTGAGGCGGGACTTGGAGATTTGCACAAGTGGGGAACTGGGAGAGGAAGGAGGCTCAGATCACCCTGAATGGGAAGATCAAACTTAAAGGCCCACAGACATGTGAGAATCAGGGTAAGTGGACACGGGCAACTTCCCCGATTGGGCCTGGGGTAACAGAGATGAAATCTAGATTTTAAAAGATGTTAGTTGTAGGGTTGTGGGTCCCGCAACCACTCCACCTCAGAGCATGGTCGCTCGGAGAGCCGGAACTCAGGAAGTTTGACCGAGCTTACCCCACGTAGTGGCCAGGTGGGTGTTGGACCTTAGGGAAGCCCCAGGACACCGCTTCCGGTGTGGGAAAGCTCAGTCTGAGGCACAGGACAACCAGAGCTGGCTCAGAGTCCGGGGCTGTCCGGTTCTCTGGCTCTTGGACTTCCAAGCACAGCTGTAAGCCGTAGAAGAGCTGAGAACGGAGCGTGGGCCCACGGGCTGGATCTAGCCCGGGGGCCGGGGGCGGGGCCGAGGGCGGGGCCGGGGGCGGGGGGAGTCTGACTGGCGCCGCCTATGGCGGATTCAGATGAAAAGAGGCCATCTATGGTCGTGGAGGAAAGTGGATGTGTAAAACTATAACCCACTTCTCATGGCGCGTCTGTAATTAAATACCTTTTGCAGGGAGGAGTTTCTGGGAAGGAAAACTTATTGGCTAAGTCCTCTAAGCCTTGATGTATCTCGTTAAAATAGAGATCTGTCTTGAGCCTATGTGACCACAGGTCATGTCCTCTACATGCTTGGGGCATTGCCCTGACCAAGCCTTAGCTCAACTGGGGACCAAGCTACCTTTCATGGTGCCACAGTTAGTTAACTCAGGAGTACCAGAGGGGAGTGTTTGCTAGCAGTGGGAAGGATTAGAAACAGCCTTTAAGCTACTCAAGGCATATTAAAATTAACTGGTGTGTGTGTGGGTGTGTGTGTGTGCGCGCGCGCATGCACGAAAATCCCAGTCTGTTACTCTTTCTACAATATGGATTTCAGTACAGATTACAAACAGTGGAAATACAAACAAGTTGCCTCTTCACTTGTACCTTTCTTCCCCACCTGTCCAGTGGAATAGTCTTCAGACCTCAGCAGTTCCTTCTTCCCTCATCCCTTACCTCCTGTGGGTGCAGTAAATGGAAGGAGCAGGGGTGGGGGAGAGTAGAGTGCATAACAACTGTCTTCCAGTCTCCTTGCTTGCCCATTGAAGTTGTGGTTCTGTTTTGTCCTTTGTGCTTTAGTAAGTGCTTGTTTCTTGTTATTTGTGCTTAAATATAGATTTGAATTCCTTGCGAATAGTACATGCTGTTTAGCAGTGGGCAGTTAAGTAAAGGATTAATTGCTAGTGTTCCTTTCTCAGACAAGCCAGATAGAAGACCCTTACTGCCGAGGAAAGGGGCTCAGAGCTCATTAACTCTTACTGAACTAGAGAGAAAAGAAAGGAAAGTAAGAAGTTTGACAATTTTTTGAACCAAGTCAGGAATGCTGTAAGATAATTAACAATTCACGTGAACAGCTTTAATTCATGAAAGTTCATTTGTATGTTAATCTTCAAGAAATCTGCTCAACAGGGTGGGCTAATTAATGTCCAGGAATCCTTAGGTGATGTAATAGTGACAGGAAAGCCATATCACCAGCAAGAAGCAATCCTGGGATGAAGTCTCTTGGGACCTGGCCTCTCAGAGCTCACCTATCTTAGGCCATGCAAAAAGGAGGGTCAACTTCAGCAAAATCACCTGCTAGCCTTAGCCTCTCCTAGGTGGTTTCTGACAGACACTTAGCTCATTCTTTAGCCAGAAATCTTTATCAATGGGAATCCGTAGTAGTGACAATTTGATCATAATATGTGTCAATCTCTTTGGATAATATATAAGCTATTTTATAGTAAGAATGAAATGTGTTACGAGTATGAAGTTTCATGACCCATTTTTCTTTTATTATTATTTTAAACAGTAAGTGTGCATGCTATGCTGCTAGATGAATAAGTTCTATTCTTCCCCTTTTGTGTGGGTTCTAGGATTGAACCCTGATCATCATATTCGTATCTTCTGACAACACCAGTTTCTACACTTTAAGTCATTTCACAGGCCCAGTTTCAGTGAATCAACAAGAACTCTTATAGATTAAATCTTTAC